>CM070546.1:19916215-21305758 GCA_036346405.1 Phyllostachys edulis | reverse complement strand
AAAATCTTGATTTGGGAGTTTTGACCAAAAATATCACTTATTCAAATGATTTCGGCCATGGCATTGGTGTGTCATGGAGGTTTTGGCCATGGCATTGGTGTGCCATGGAGGCTTAAAAAGGGCAAAATAAATGAAAAATGGATTTGGACTTGGGCGAAGCTGGTTGCTGGGTTGGTGCATGTCTGTGCACGGGGTCGTGTGATCCGATGCCCTAGGGTTGAGGTTTGTCGCCCAAGTCGGTTAAGGACCGGTCTTTGAGACACCACTTGCTAAGCCTATAATGGGCTATGCCAAAATTGTGCAACCACATGTCTCGGTATGGGCGAGGATCAGCTAATTAATTTGCAAAGCTCTATCGTGGTTCATCCTGTTGATGCGGTGGGTTGTCATGTTACTGTTGTTGTAGTCCCACTGGCATAAGAGGGCACCCATTAACCCGGCGGGTTTATATCCAAAGGGGGGATCTGCGAAACCTTATTGTGGGTGGACTGCGGTGGAGCAATGCATTGTAAAGGCCTTGTCATGTGCTCTAGACCTCTCACCAAAGGAAGTGTGAGGTGGTATCGACGGATGCCAAGCAAACTAGAGAATTCATGTCATGTGGGTAAAGTGTACAACCTCTGCAGAGTGTAAATCTATTCGAATAGCCGTGTCCGCGGTCATGGACATGCTGATAATGTCACTCAAAGTTAGTTCTTGGTTTTGGTTTTTTTAAAGACATATGCAATTGGTTTTGGTGGTTTAACCAAATTGGGTTTGGGCGGGAAGCCATGTGACAGGAAGGTATCCTTCACCATCTTCATGATGAATGTTATCCAACTGAAAATGGATTTGACAAAAATGAATTTTAACTATTGTAACCTGCCTTGAAACTTAATACTTGTATTTGAAATAAAATTGGCTTTATGCAAATCAACCCTAATATGTCTTCTCTTGATGTATCCCTATGCATGTCATTCTGTTAAATGTCGGGTGTAACTTGCGAGCACGGTTGTTGTGTTCACTCTTGCTTGATTCATGAATTGAGCAGGTGAAGATTCCTATGATGATGAAGATGACCAAATCAATTAGACCGCGCCCTCCAGCCAATCACTTGTGGTGTAATGGGTGGACACTGTCTTTTATTTTTCCGCTGCGTTTGTGTGCTCTCGGTTGCTGGAGCTTGTAAGCAACCATTGTAATCAAACCTCCTTTTGTTGTTAATAAAGTTCTGTGGATGTTTTGCTGTCACTTGCTTGCTGTGAGAACTGGTCGATGATCCTTGAGGACCAGTTTAGATCGTAGTGGACTTTAGGCTCATCCTCAAGCCTCACGACCTCCTCGAGTTGGCTCCTTCGGACCTCTCTCGAGTAGCGCGTGGAGCTTGAGGAGGTCTGAGGTCCAACGACCTCCTCAGGGTCGGGACCCCAGACCTCCGAGTGGTTCTATCGGACCTCTCGGGAGGTTTGGAGGTCCTACCGGGATGTCCTCTCGGGACGTCCTGGGGGTCCCTTTTCGGACCTCCCAGGAGGTCCTAAGGGACCTCCCGGGTGTGCCTCGGGCTGGGTCGTGACATGGGACACCGAGGTAAGGTGAAGTTACCAGCTGTGCTAGTCGTTGTGGCGAGTGGAGGCCAGCTGCACTAGTCATTGTGGTGAACATCTCGCACAACGTATGTGCGCAACCCCATATGGGTGAGATGACGGAAGTGACGAGATGATTTGAAAAGTTACTGTGATGGTCTCTCGACCACATGACTAAGGAATCATGTGGGGCTACGAGTTGATTATCTCTTGTAGGTACATATAACGTCCCAATTTTCTGAGCCGTTTTGAAAATTTTCAAAATAAAAAAGAACCATTTGGTTTTATTGAAGTTCAAAAGCTTAACTTGAGATTTTTGAATTAAAAGTGTTTAAAATGACTAAATCAAACTTCAACTAATCCAAGAGTTTGGTTTGTTTTGAGTTTGCTGGAGTTCTCTGGTGTTGGGTTTCCTCTTCTCTGTCTGCTCCGTCCTCCCTCTCGTTTGGACCTCCCCTTAGGTCCAGACCTCCCTTTTGTTTGGACCTCCCCTTAGGTCCAGACCCTCCTTTTGGTTTAGACCCTCCTCTCGTTTGGACCTCCCCTTAGGTCCAGACCTCCCTTTCATTTGGACCTCCCCTTAGGTCTAGACCTCCCTTTTGGTTTAGACCCCCCTCTCGTTTGGACCTCCCCTTAGGTCCAAACCCCCCTCTCGTTTGGACCTCCCCTTAGGTCCAGACCTCCCTTTTGGTTTAGACCGCCCTTTTGGCTTGGACCTCCCTCTCGTTTGGACCTCCCTTTCGTTTGGACCTCCCCTTAGGTCCAAACCTCCCTTTCGGTTGGACCCCCCCTTAGGTCCAGACTTCCCTTTTGGTTTAGACCACCATCTCGTTTGGACCTCCCCTTGGGTCCAGACCTCCCTTTCGTTTGGACTCCCCCTCTATCTAGACCTCCCTCTTGGTTTAGACCTCCGGGTGGTCCTAGCGACCTCCGGGTGGTCTTGGAGCTGGTCGCGACCTCTTCCCTTTGGTCACAATCTCCCCCTTTTGTCGCGACCTCCCTTTGGTCACGACCTCCCCCTTTTTGTCGTGACCTCCCTTTGGTCACGACCTCCCCCTTTGACCGCGACCTCTTCTTTTGGTCACGACCTCCCTTTTGGTTGGACTACCTTTCCGAGTTTTGACTAGCCCCACCCGTCAGCCCTGCCCACCTTCTTCTTCCTTTCGTCGTGTCACTGCTGACGCAAAAGTCCTTGCGCATTCAATGCCGTTGTGTCGCATTAAATGCTGTCATGTCTACAGTATCCATTTTCCCCTCTTGTCTCCTCCCTCACTTGCTCCCATCTTCTCCCTCACCTACCCTTGAACTCGTGCGCCTCCTTAGGCTATAAAAGCCTGAGCAGTCCTCTTTCATCTCCTTTAGCCTCACCTCAACTTTCTTGCTCTCGCCCAGTATCTCAGTGCCCTGTTCTCCTTCGACCTTGTTGGGTTGTCGTATCCTTCATTGGACCTCCTCAGAACCTCCTCCTCAGGACCCTCTCCCCAGGACCAGCCTCGACTACCCTCTTAGTCAGACCTCCTCCCGAGAGCCCGTTCCTAATTCATCTATTTCAGCGCTTTTCTTTTGGTTCTTGGTTTGGCAGTTTTTGGTTTTATTTGGATTTATTGTATTTATTTGGCTCTTTTCGCACGTGTAGATTCCGGCTTCGCGAAAGAGTTCTTGGACCCGACGACCTCTACCGAAGAACCTCAGCTCTTCAACGAAGGCAAGTCGTAGACCTTTGATCATGTCGTTCCCAGTTTGTAAAATTATATTGTTTTATACCAACATGCATGGCTATTAGTATAAAAATAGTTTGGGAATTAGCTAAACACCTACTTGTCAGTATGACTCCTTGAATACTTGTGATTGACATGTTGACATGTACCTTTGGACACCGTAGGTAGGTAATCTTAGTTAGACATTCTCATTGTGATAACCAATAAGGGTGCGTATGTTGTTTAGACCTGCTTTAGTTATGCGTTGTCTCTCGATCACTTGTTTCAATGATGATTAAATTTAACTAAGAGATTATGGAATTGTGGCACGTGTTGTCTTGGCATGCGTTTTCTTGGCATGTGTTGCCGCTAATAAAAGATGTTGTGCCATGACTAGGGTGGTCATTGGCCGGGTTAAACCGAAAGTAATTTTTACTCGGGCGAGTGATCGTGCAGTAAAGAGGGTGCTTGAAGCACACTGGGATGAGGAGGTCTCGCCTGAGCAACCACTAAGGACTTAACCTTGTAAGCCATTGATCCGGGCCATACCGTGCAACCACAAGTCCATTTGTGGGGTGGATCTGGCCAACTAATTGGCAATGCTTGATTCGGTTCTATTTTGGTGGAAGTGTGTAAGATTTGGGTTGGACACACACACTTGGCACAAGAGTGGGCCAGGAAGGCGAAACCTTAGCGAGCGGAACCGGGTCAAAGCAGAACCTTGTAAAGGCCTTGTTACGTACTCTAGCCTGCTTACCCAAGGTAGTGAGTAGGGGCATCAACGGGTGCCAAACCAACTAGAGAAGTCGTGTCTTGTGGGTAAAGCTGTACAACCTCTGTAGAGTGTAAATCTATTCGAATAGACATGTCCCCGGTTATGGACATACCTGGTGATTTCACGTAAGGGATAGACTTTCTCAAAACTTGTTGGTCTTGGTTGGTTCTGAGTAGTCTGGGCAGTGACCAGGGTGGTCACGAGTGGTCCGAGAAGTGAACAGGGTGTTCACAAGTTGTTTTCAAAGAAACTTGATTACTTATGTATTAATCTTTCAACTTGTGCTTTGCAATCTACTTACTGTATTTCTATTCAATATTGCTTTCTACAAAGTAACCCTAAAGCTATCCATGTTGAGCCTTGCATGAATACTATTTTCATACATTTCCCTAAGGCTTGCTGAGTACATTCAAAGTACTCATGGCTTTGTGCCATCTGGTTAATTAGCAGTTAAAGACCACCCAGGGTGCTCCGAGCTCTATGAAGAGGAGGTCTTTGAAGACCATGCGTGCTAGGGGACGTCCTCCACTCGATTGCCTGTGGGCATGTCGGGCGGTTTCCACGTGTGTTTTATGTTTCGCTGTGTTGTAGCCCTACGTGGCAGCTATGTAAAAACCTTGATCATAAGGTCTTTTGCTGTTGTTAATTTGTTTGTGTCTTCTATAGTTTGTTGTATGGTTGTGATGATATCGTTGTTGAAACTGTGCGGACCAGCTACTGATCTTGGGACTGGTCCAGAGTGCACAGAGGGTCCCGGGGTTGCTACTCGGGGTCCCGACAGTACAGTGTACAAACATCTGCAGAGTATAAACTTTTTAAACAGCCGCGCTTACGGTCAAAGACGGACATGAGAACTTGCTAGAGTTAGTTCTGTTTCAAAACCTTTGTGGGTGGGATAAAAACTGGTCGGGTGGATGTAACCTTGATTTTTGTTTGTTTCTAGGTGGTCGTACCCAGTGTTGTAGTCGTGGTGGTCGCAGCCACGATCAAAATAAGCATATGTGGAGGTAGTCTCTGCTGTTATTTAATAATTGCACAACTATTCTCTTTACAAAATGCAATTTGGTTAAAATACTAAGTGATATGATTTTCTATTTATGGTATTTGAAAAACATTGCTTTAGCAAATAAAAGAACCCGAGCCACCCTTGTCAAGCCTTGCATGTATGTTATTGCATCTTATGTGTTGGCTTGCGAGCACGAAAGTTGTGCTCATTCTCGCTCTTTTCCACAAACCCTTCGGATCCAGCGGATCAATGGGCAAGGCAATGAAGAAGGGTAGTCTAGTTTCGAGTAGTCTGAGTCTCGCCTCGGTCTAGCAGGCTCGTTGGTTCTTGCGTACGACTGATATTGTCCAAGTCCTTGGTTAATACCAGTTGTGCATGAGTACTCCAGTTGCTTGCCTGTGGAGAGATGTGCTCTATCCCTCTCCTTTTGCTTCCACTGTAGTTTCCGCTGTTTTCGTAATGTAATCATTTTGGCCTGTTCGGCCCTTTTGTAAAACTCGACCTGATGCGGTCTATGACACTCTGATGTTTGTAATACAACGAATGGTATGGTTTTCTTTCATCGTGTGTGAGATGATTCAGTAATATACCTGTGAGTGCTATCTACTGATCCAGGGAGAATCACAGTGTTTTCCCGGAAAAGTTCGTTCAGTGCTTATTTTCAAAGAGAGAACTAATCAATATCATGCAAATTAATTCCAGTGACAAACTTTGTTATGCCCTATTTTATTAAGCGCTGCTCTGTAGGGATGAAAACGGGTCGGATACGGGCGGATATTGCTCTTTCCGTATCCTAACTCATAATTTTTTTACCCCGGATTTGGAGTCGGACATATATACCCCGGATACGAATATAGATTTTTTGGGACACGGGCACGGGGTAGATGCGTATCGGATTCAAATTGGTTACAAATAACTTGACAGATAGTGCGCATATAAAGAAAAGATATAATTTCACAAACGAAAGTGTCAAATTATACTACATGTTAGAGAATTATTTATCCTACTTAACAACATAAACATAATCAAATGTAAATTCATATTATATATTAGTCAATGACTAGAAAACCACAGAGAATATTAAAGAATATTGATGTCTATCGAAAATCCATTTTGTTGATTTATCGGATATCTCTCGGATACTCCTAGTCACGAGGGAATGGAAAAAACGCTCTCACCAGTATGCATGGCATGGCAAAAGAGAACTCTTAAAACTTCAGTAAACACACTTGGCCTGTCAGAGCAGGGAGCAATGGCAGACTGGTGATTCAAGGAACCAAACTTAGAGCATGTACAATAGTGTGACGTCAGCTGTCTGTAAGTCTTGATACGTAGGACACGAGATGGTGTGGAGGAGAGAAGTGATGCATAGAGAATTGAGCCGTCTCTTATACAGTAATCGACTGTAACACAAGAAACAAGACAAATTGTATATAGAGGAGCTGTCCATAGAGACATGCAAATAGACAATCTATTGTAGAAGCCATCTTTAGTGTTGTCTATAGATGATATGTATGGATAATATAAATAACAGTTATCAATACTATTGTATATGGCCTTAGCGCATTAAAATTGGTGTAATTGCGTGGTCAGGAATTTACTGGTAACTGCCATGACTCTAGCTAAGCTAGTTGACCATCCAAGCAACCCGCAGAACTCCCAAGCTGGGCTTCTTCTAGTGTAGTGTAGCCTCGGTACCAACGCAAGGCACCAGCTGCCACGATGGCTTTAGCGCATGCGCATCGGTCAGCAACTCCTGAGTCCTGAACTCTGACGAAGCTTCCCGGAAGCTTCATAAGCCGCATCACTCCAATTCTAAATTGAGCGTAATCAATTAAGATCCATTTTTTGCGAATATGTTCGGGGTACCTTGCATAAACACCTGGTAACTGCTACTACATATGTAGGTAGCATCCACTTTGATTCGAATAAACAAAGTGGGTTCTAACTTGTAAGTAAGACCTACCTCTGGCCAGTTAATTTTTAATTGGTACTATACTCGATCACTGCTTTAAGCCTATAATCGAAGGAGAAGAAACCTGCGGAAAAATGTATAGAGTTGACCAGAGAGACAGCGCATGTTGATGTGAAGGTGGCATGGAAACGTCGACTATCTTCCCTTTTTTTTTTAATTTGATGTTATCTATTTATTATATTATTAAAGCGATAGAAAAATAAACCTCCATGTTCGCTCTCAAAAGCAAGAGCTAGAAATTTTCAAGTTAATCGATGAAAAAAAGAGAAACATCCACACCGTTGATTATGGTAGGTCCAAATTATAACAATCTAGATTAAAGGAAAGAGTCTATCGAAGGTACAATATAGAAATAAGAGTCCATCTCAAGTACAACTTAAAAATAACTAAAATTCGAAATAAAAATAAAATAAAATTAGCAACTTAATTTTGATACTAATTCCTACGTAAAATCACTAGATAAACATAATTCGAACAAAAAATAGTAATTGATTAGTACACTAATTCCAACAAAAAATAACTGAAATTCGGAATAAAAAACAAAATAAAAATAGCAAATGATTTTGATATGAATTTTGAAGTAAAATTCCTAAAATATATAATTCAAATTTTTTATTAGTATACTAATTCCAACGAAAATACCTAGATTTTGGAATTAAAAATAAATTAAGAAATTTGATTTCAATACTAATTCCAAAATAAAAACCCTAATAATTGTAATTGAATAATTTTATAAAAAATAGCAATTGGATTAGTATACTAATTCCAACAAAAAATTTGAAATTTGGGATAAAAATAAAAGGAAAATTTACAATTTGATTTCCATATGAATTCCAAAGTAAAATATTTAAATACTAAAATTCAGAACAAAAATAAAATAAAATAACATTATCAATTTGATTTACATATGAATTCCTAAGTAAAATCCTAAATAAATATAACCGAAATTAAAATTAAACACAAATCACAATTGGATTGTTGTGCAATTTCAACAAAAAATAAGCGCTATTTGGAATAAAAATAAATTAAAATTAGCAATTCAATTTTGGTGTGAATTCCAAATTAAAATCCATAAATAAATTTAATTCAGCATAAACATTAAATAAAAATTAACATTTCGATTAGTATATGAATTCCAACAAAAAAACTTAAATTAGAGACAAAAAATAAAAGGAAATTTGAAATTTATATACATACGAATTCATCCACACCGTTGATTATGATGGGTCCAGATTATAATGATCTAGATTGAAGGAAAGAGTTTATGCTAGGTACAATATAGAAATAATGGTCTATCTCAAGTACAATGTAAAAATAGTGAAATTCAGAATAAAAAATAAAATAAAATTAGCAACTTAATTTTGATATGAATTTCTAAGTAAAATCACTAGATAAACATAATTCGAATAAAAAAAGTAATTGGATTAGTATACTAATTCCAACAAAAAATAACTCAATTCGAATAAAAACAAAATAAAAATAGTAAATTGATTTTATACTAATTCCTAAGTAAATTTTCTAAAAAATATATATAATTCAAAATAATTTTTTATTAGCATACGAATTTCAACAAAAGTACCTAGATTTCATAATTAAAAATAAAATGAGAAATTTGATTTCAATACGAATTCCAAAATAAAAATCCTACTAACTATAATTGAGAATAATTTTTATAAAAATTAGCAATTGGATTAGTATATTAATTCCAACAAAAAACAATTGAAATTTGGGATAAAAATAAAAATAAAAATTGCAATTTGATTTCTATATGAATTACAAAGTAAAATATTTAAATAACAAAAATTCAGAACAAAAAAAATAACATTATCAATTTGATTTACATACTAATTCCTAAGTAAAATCCTAAATAAATATAACTAGGAAAAAATTAAACAAAAATCATAATTAGATTATTGTACAATTTCAATAAAAATAATTGCCATTTGGAATAAAAATAAATTAAAAGTGGCAATTTGATTTTGATGCTAATTCCAAATTAAAATCCATAAATAAATTTAATTCAAGTATAAAAATTAAATAAAAATTAACAATTTGATTAGTATATGAATTCCAACAAAAAATAACTTAAATTAGGGACAAAAAATAAAAGAAAATTTTAAAATTATATTTTCATACGAATTCCAAAGTAAAATCCCTGAATAACTAAAATTTTGAATATATTAAATATAAGTTATAATGAGGATACCACGGATGGTGTCGGATGAGACCACAAAAGAGTGCAATGATATCGATCTGTTCTACAAGAACACTTTGATCCACAAGGAAACGGAGAGTCACAGTAGCGACGATGAAGATAAGAACATTATCATGCTGCTCGCTTTAGCCGTTCCACGAGGACAATGTCGTGCTACTCGCTGGAGCTATCGAAGAGAAAGGCCGGAGTCGAAGGAGCCAAGTGTTATGACGATAAGTGGTGAGCATCAGCGTTGTTGAAAAAAATCAGTGGCCAAAGAAGCTTGATGATGGGAAAGCCCTAGTAAAGAGGAGATGAAGCTTTGCATTGAAGACAAGCTATCAACAATATGGGGTTATCGTGTAGCTAGGAGCTGCCATCGTTGGTGACACGGCGTCGCTGGCGATGGCGAAAAGATTATCCATATCGTTGGACAACGACTAAAGCAGACATACCGGCATCAGTGAAGATGGGAGGTCATAGCAGTTAGTAAGGAAGCCACATCGTTGAGTTGTACAACGTCGAAGAGGAGCGACTAACATGGTAGAAGAAAACATCGACCAAGTATAATATCGTCATGTGTATATACATGCATGCATCCATACGAATATAAACACGAGCATACATAAACAAAAGAGCAAATAGCTCAAAGTAGAGATGACACAATAATAAAGAGTAAGCTCGGGGCCACCAGAGAGAGTGCGGAGGGTGTCCCCGGTAAGGATTGGCGACATTTGCACGTATGCGTGTTGATGTCACAACGGTTAGTATTAAACAATAATTGGAGAAAAGTAGAAAATAACTATGTGGTAGAGTATTGCATCGGAAGGGGTAGCAGCAGAGAGATATCGATCAAGAATTGGACTTGCTGTTAGAGATTGAAGCAGAAAAACTGTGGCGGGGAGAAGAGATAGAAGACACACGGTTCGGTAGGGCAACCGACGCGAGGGAAGATAAGTTTAAGATAGGTCACCCACAGTGCATTGGTGTATACGTGGGCAAGGTACTCAAATATCATATAAACCAATAAGATAATTTGTTGTATATAATCAATGTATTGCTTGAAATTAACAGAGGTACATGTGCAATATAGCAAATGACTTCAAAAAATTATGAAATTTTACGTGGAGCCTTCCAACACAATGTACTTATTTGTGTAAACTTTTCATAATTTTATTCGTCCAGAATTTTTCTCGCAATTTCATATAACTGTACTATTTGTATGGATTTTAAATGTAAAAAATGAGCTCAAAAAATTATGAATTTTTTATTGTGTAATGTTTCAATAATTTTATATGTGTTCTCGAATTGTCTCGGAAATTTAGGATTTAGGAGCGTAATTAATTAAGATCCATTTTTTTTGCAATTATGTTCGGGGTACCTTGCATATTAACACCTGGTAACTGCTACTACATATGTAGGTAGCATCCACTTTGATTCGAATAAACAAAGTGGGTTCTAACTTGTAAGTTGTAAGTAAGACCTACACTTCTGGCCAGTTAATTTTTAATTGGTACTATACTCGATGACCGCTTTAAGCCTATAATCGAACGAGAAGAAACCTGCGGAAAAATGTATAGAGTTGACCAGAGAGACAGCGCATGTTGATGTGAAGGTGCATGGAAACGTCGACTATCTTCCCTTTTTTTTTTAATTTGATGTTATTGTACAATATAATACTATCTTATATTATGCTACATGTGAGTAGTAAGCTAGAGAAGGAATAATAATGTACGAACAAATGTTATTAATTATTTGCTGGAAAGGAGGTTGCAATGGGATTTTTTTTTAAAAAATAATCATTTTGAATTTTTTTTTATTAATAACTATCTCCAACTTTATTTTCAAATTTAACCATTATTGCCATGTACATCTCGTGGCGTAACAAATGCACACTGTCACGCCATCAATCCTGGAGTGGCCAACCAAAAGGGCCAGATATTGAAATAAAGTTGGTGATGTGTTATTAATAAAAATAAATTAAAAAGAGGTTTAAATAACAAGAATTGTTCCTGCAACCAATTTCCACTTTATACGTAAGGGGTCATGCGTTTGATTTCCGAGTGCTGGGATGGGATGGATATAGGGACGCTTGATTTGGCGGGTTCAATTTCTTCCTTGTTTTGATTACGAGTTCCCGTTTGATACCCGATAAAGCAAATCTTGGTTTCTGCTTTCCTTGCAATGGACCTGGGCGGACGTTTTTGGAGTGATATCATAGTTTCTATGGGGTGGAGACCACTGTACACCAGAACACATCCCATACAATCGGCTAGAAGAGCATCAATGAGCGCAAATTCTAGGAATCAAAATTTCGTAAGCCAGTTAGATTATGCATATCGAATGCATGAATAGATGTTATTACTTGCTGGCCGCTGCGACGGCAAAGACGCAAAGTCAAGGAATCAAAATTTCGTTAGCAGTTAGATTTTAATATTTATAGTCCGTGATTATGTCCTTGCAGCACCCCGAGTGTAAAAGAAAAGAGTGAATTGGACTCCCTTCATATCGTCAGAAATTACCCTATAAACTAGATTTTTTTATTAATTAATTAATTTTAAATTTTATTTTAAAGTTAACCTCCAGCGCACTTTATTTCCAATTATAACCCTTTTGGTCACGGTACCACCCATGGCGTGACAAAACAACGCTGTCACGCTAGCCCGTATCTAGAGCAACCTCTTGTCACACCACCACCCGTGACGTGATAGTGTTGTTTGGTCACGCTACGACCAGTGGCGTGACCAAAAGTGCTATTTAGCGGACTTATCCTATAGCGTGACAGCGTTGTTTTGTCACGTCACGGGTGGTGGCGTGACCAAAGATGTCAGAATTAGAAATAAAGTGCTCCGGGGGTTAGCTTTAAAATAAATTTAAAAAAATAGGTTAATTAATAAAAAAAAAGTTCTATAAACTAAGAGGACCAGTATAAACTAAGGAAACCAGTGCTAGCAACCAAACATAATTGCACGCGACAGCAATCCGAGTTTACTAGTTTCACCTCTGAGCCCCGTTTAACCTGGATTTATGCGGAGCCAGACTGTAAAATTTCTACGAAATTGATGAGTTCTAAATAGGCCCTGGGGTTATATACGCCTCCTCTGCAGATTTTTTTATTTAACCTTTTTTAAAATTTTATTTAAAAGTTAACCTCCTGCGTATTTTATTTTTGACCCCTTTGGTTACGCCACCACCCGTAATATGACAGTGTTATTTGGTCACGCTACAACCAGTGACGTGACAAAAAGAACTATTTTTGAGACTTATCTTGGTGCGTGACAATAGTGTTTTATCATACTATGGGTGGTGACGTGATTAAAGGGATCAGAATTAGAAATAAAGTGTACGGGAGGTTAACTTTAAAATAAAATTTAAAAAAAGGTTAAATAATAAAAAAAGTTCCCTCCTGCACTCCTAATCTGTTATTAGCAGGCGGAGTTTGTCGCATTTCGGCCCACGTCTGCAGTCCCTTTCTGCAAGAACTAGCTAGCTCGGCTGTTAACTGCAAGTAATCTCTACTTTGGTCAAAGGCCATTTTGTACTCTAGTTGCTGATGGAAGATTTCATGCGCTTGGATAACTGGTCCTCAGTTGTTCCTACGCGGTTGCAATATTCTGAACGGGTTGCAGAGTTCATCTGTTTTTTCCAAAGCATATGCGGCCAAAGAGTATACACCGATGTAAGTAGTCTAGCCACGAGGCATCCTTCTGTAAGATGTGCTCAAAGCGGGTGAAAACTGAAAAGAGCTTATACCAGGCACCAGTAGTTCGTCCATAACAATTTCTCTGGATTTTTGTAGAAATTGAATTATTTCATATGAAATTATTACTGAATATATGTGAATTCCCTTTGCTAAGTTGAATGATACTGAAAACCTCCGCTCTTTTCTTATTCCAAAGGTTCTTACGCAGTTACGCAAAGCATTAAGTTCATCACACAAAACTACATATACTGGCGCAACTGATGTCAGGCTGATGTCCATCGATCTGCAGCAATAAGACATACGTAGTAAAGTAGAAACGCAGGCACACAGTAGTATAGCAACAAGTGGCATTGAAGCAGCTTTGCAGAGATACAGACAGGGCACTAGGGGTGTGTTTGGTTACCTGCATGTTTTCAGTTTGGTCTATATGTGTCATCTAGGCTAAACCTAATTAGGCTGAGTAGATGCAATAATAAGTTGTTTGCTTGTCTGTTTCTGTTGAACCAGGTTGTACTGAGATACTGTTTAGTTGCATGTATCTGATGTGGGAGAAGGTGAATGGACTCACGAGCGCTGGTCAGCCTGCATGCGCTCAGCCTGACTGAGGAAAGAAGTTCGAATCGAGTGTTTCCCTTGGACCTGGTCCGAGAGGGAATATTGTATCCACTCAGCCAGTCTCATCCACTCAACCAGGCAATCAAATACCTAAAAACTTGTATCTACTTATATGAGCCAACTCTATGCAGGTAGACATCAAACACACCCTAGAGGAACAAACGTACGCAGCGCGCTGCACCTGCACTGCACCGCGCACGTCGCAACCGGCCGGCCCTAGGAGCCAACCTAGCACAAACGCACCACCGCCGAGCGCCGAGGCGTGGCACTGTGAAACCGGCCTCCCGGTTCGCGCGGGCGTGCCCACTGCACCCAACCGCCACCCGCACGCGCGCGCGGCGCACGGTGCGCAGGCGCACACAGACAAACTCCACATTCCAGTCCACCGCTTCCCTACATAAACACACGCACCAACGCCTCAACTCGTGCACTCGCCGCTCCACTCGGCACCCAGTTTAGCCGACTAGCCGTGGACCGTGGTGGATAGTGGATACTGCTACTCCCTAGTCCCTACCGCGCCGCGCGGTTGCTAGTCTGCTCATGGGCAAACGCGCCCGCGACAATGGCCACGAGGCGACGCCAACCCACGCGTTCCCCGCGTGGGCGCGGACGCCCGCCGAGTGCGAGGCGGCCTTCGAGGTGTGTGCCGCGTCGGGCCTCACGTCCGCCGAGGCGGCCTCCCGCCGCGCGGCTTACGGGCCCAACGAGCTGGGCGACCACCCCGCCCCGTCCCTCCTCTCCCTCCTCCTAGCTCAGTTCGACGACACCCTCGTCCGCGTCCTCCTCGCCGCCGCCGTCGTCTCCTTCCTCCTCGCCTACCTCGACGACGCCGCCTCGTCCTTCGTCGAGCCCGTCGTCATCTTCCTCATCCTGCTTGTCAATGCCGCCGTGGGCGCCTGGCAGGAGACCAACGCCGAGCGGGCCCTCGCCGCGCTCAAGGAGATACAGTGCGAGCATGCCGTCGTGCGCCGCGATGGCAGGTCGGTGCCGCGCGTCCCGGCGAGGGAGCTGGTCCCCGGGGATGTAGTCGAGCTCCGCGCCGGCGACAGGGTCCCCGCCGACGTGCGCCTGCTGTCGCTAGTGTCGTCGACGCTGCGGGCGGAGCAGGCGTCGCTCACCGGGGAGAGCGAGGAGGTGAACAAGACGGCGCGCGCGGTCGCCGCCGATGACGCGGAGATACAGGCCAAGGAGTGCATGCTGTTCGCCGGCACGACGGTGGCAAATGGTAGCTGCGTGGGGCTCGTGGTGGCCACCGGAATGGCCACCGAGATCGGGCGTATCCACAGCCAGATACACGAGGCCTCGCAGGCCGACGACGACACGCCGCTTAGGCGCAAGCTCAACGAGTTCGGCGAGGCGCTCACCGTCATCATCGGTGCCGTGTGCGCTGTCGTCTGGGTCATCAATGTACGGTACTTCTTGACCTGGGAGTACGACGTCGGCAGGTGGTGGTGGCCCACGAGGGTGGGCTTCTCCTTTGAGAAGTGCACGTACTACTTCAAGATAGCCGTGGCGCTGGCGGTGGCAGCGATCCCGGAGGGCCTCCCGACCGTGATCACCACGTGCCTCGCGCTCGGCACGCGCAAGATGGCGCAGAAGAACGCGCTCGTGCGCAGGCTCCCCAGCGTGGAGACGCTCGGATGCACCACCGTCATTTGCTCCGACAAGACGGGCACGCTGACCACGAACCAGATGTCCGCCGTGCGCCTCGTGGCAATGCCGAGGAAGGGAGGCGAGCAACTAAGGACCTTCCGTGTCGAGGGCACGACGTATAACCCGAAGGACGGGCACATTGAGGGCTGGCCGGAGGCCGGCGACATGGACGACAATTTGGCTATGGTGGCCAGGATAGCCGCTGTGTGCAACGACGCCAGCGTTTCGCTGTCCGGTCACCACTATGTAGCCAGTGGCATGCCCACTGAGGCAGCTCTAAAGGTGAGAATTCTTGGCATATTTCTAGCTTCTAGTTTGAATGTTGTATCGCAATTTTTCAAGATTTTGTGGAATTTTGCTTTTTCACTGAAATTAAAATTGCGTAATGCCAGTGGGAATGTAACAGCACAAACACAATTTAGAGCATCTGAACATGGCTCCAACCTAAAAAAAGGGCAACCGCAAATTAAAATGTGAATTTCAAACCTTTCACAAGTTTGAAGCTCAGCGCTTCACGGAGCCCTTGTTTAGTGAGTGCAGCAAAGTACAAGTGATTTAGAAATGGTTCATTCCTTAACATCTAATTACTCTCTCCAGTCACACATACATGCTGTTCTTGGGACGTGCAACCAAACTTTCAAAACTTTGGCTATCGATATCTTTTTAAATATTTACATTGGATACATGAAAATCATATGTATAGATTTGTTTCGAAAAGTATTTTCATAATATTATAATTTCATTAGGTGTTATATAACTATATTACAATAGAAATTAGTAGTCAAAGTTGTGTTTTAGGGACGATGTCAATGTCCAAAACTCAGTTGGAATGTCATGTTGGACCATTGTACCTAGCTGATATAAATGCCAGATATCTGTAGTCATGATCCATGATGGATAAAATGGGACAAGGCTGCTACTAACATTAGTTTTACTGTAATGTTCGATGTTTGATGCTGATTCAATTAGTTCTGCCTTCCATGTACCAAGATTGTATGGCCCTTTTCACACTTCCTTGTATGGCCCTTTTCACACTTCCTGCAACTATTATTGTAGCTATACTTTCTTTTAGAACACTATTGTAGCTATGATTGATTCATGTATATTTGCATGGGAAATGCATTGGTGGCAGTTTGTCCTATTTCACATATTTATCTTACTGTGTGTTTCGCTGCAAATAGGTTTTGGTGGAGAAAATGGGGCTTCCTCGTGACTCTTCATCCTTTCTCAAGTCTTCTCAATTTCTGCGTATGAGCTATTCTTGGTTCTCCTGTTCTACTCCGTCTCTTCTTTTAACGCACATTGCATAAACAAAGGAATGTGGGTAATTATTTGCTTTCTTGCCCTATTTAAAACCCAGGTTGCTGCCAGTGGTGGAATCAAAATTCTTGTAGGATTGCTACTTTGGAATTTGACCGCGTGCGCAAGTCCATGGGAGTCATTGTGAAATCAAATTCGGGAAAGAATTCATTACTTGTCAAGGTACTCCTATCTCTCTTTGCCTTCTTTTTGTTTGATCTTATAAATTCCACGTACTGCAATTGATTCCAAAACCACATCCTACAATGTGATTTAGAAACTGATAAAATTTTGACTAGGGAGTACCATCTAGACGGGAAATTAAATGCAAACATGATATTTTCTAGAGTAAAGAATTCATGGACACATGAAGGTGTAATGTGAAAGTCTGTCAGGAGCTTTAAAAATGGACTAGTCTTAAGCATTGCATCATCACCATGACAGGGAGCTGTGGAGAATCTATTGGAGAGGTGCACCTACATGCAACTGCTTGATGGCACTGTTGTAGAGATGGATGACACGTCTAGAGGCCTCATACTGGAACCGCTTCAGGAGTTGTCAAGGAGTGCTTTGCGCTGCCTTGGCTTTGCATACAAGGATGATATCGCGGAATTTGCCACCTATGACGGTGATGAACATCCCGCTCACAAGCTTCTGCTAGATCATTCCAACTATTCATCCATTGAGAAGAACCTCATATTTGTTGGATTTGTTGGGCTAAGGGTGTGATGACCAACTATCTTTATTGTCATATATTTCAGCGGTCTGCAGCAAACCTCGGGTAACAATTATTGTTTCATGACAGGATCCACCGCGTCAAGAGGTCCCTGAAGCAATTGAGAACTGCAAAGCTGCAGGCATTCGTGTCATAGTGATTACTGGAGATAACAAAGAGACAGCTGAGGCTATCTGTAGGGAGATAGGCGTTTTCAGCACGGATGAGAACATCTGCTCCAAGAGCTTCACAGGGAAAGAGTTCATGTCGCTCCCTGAAAAGAAATCTAAGCTGAGGCAGCACGGGGGGCTACTGTTCTCCAGGGCTGAGCCAAAGCACAAGCAAGAGATTGTGAGGCTGTTAAAAGAAGATGGTGAGGTTGTTGCGATGACGGGTGATGGTGTTAATGACGCCCCTGCCCTCAAGTTGGCTGACATTGGCATAGCCATGGGCATTGCTGGCACTGAGGTATCTTTCCTAACTTTGCCTTCCATTTTAAACACATGGTGGACCATGTCTGTTGAAAGGAATGAAATGAAACTGTGACTTTTATGCTATAAAGATTTTTTTTGTTTTTGTGCATATAGTCTATCTTGTTGGCATCATCCGTTATACCTGGTCTGGCATATTGCTGATTCAAAATGAAAACAGAAAAAAAGGTGGAAGACCGTATAAAAAGTTCAGATCCTCTCGCTGGCATTAAATGACTGCATACTCTACCTCAATTGCTAAAATTATTAATGTAGAAAATAATCTACATGGGGCAATATAAGCATTATAAGCTTTCATAGTGCAACTTCATGCATATCAGTAAAAAAAGTGGATTTTCTCAAAAACAAATGTATTTCCAGGTTGCCAAGGAAGCTTCTGATATGGTGCTAGCGGATGACAATTTCAGAACTATCGTCGCTGCAGTTGGTGAAGGAAGATCTATTTACAACAACATGAAAGCATTCATAAGGTTTTTAAGTTCACCTAATCTTGACTCCATTTACAATTAATTGTACTTAGCCAATTGACAGGGGCGGATCTACAGTGTATGGCCTGGGGTCAAGTGACACTGATATTCCCCACCTCAGCCCACATAACCTCTTAGTAATAAGCATGTGACCCCCTTCTTACAAGCTACAAGTTAGTGTTACGAGTTCGTAATGACTCCAATGACATTTTTTTCCTGGATCCGCCCCTACCAATTGCTGTCATTTAGCAGTCCGTGTTTCTCTTGCATGACCACCCAATAGAAACTGTTTAGGCAAGCAGTGCTGTTTGTAACTACATATAAGAACATGAAAAATGGAAGCACTTACTCTCAGGAACCATTATTTTAGGTACATGATCTCATCAAACATAGGTGAGGTGGCCTCCATATTCCTCACAGCTGCTTTGGGCATTCCAGAAGGACTCATTCCTGTCCAACTTCTATGGGTTAACCTCGTGACTGATGGCCCGCCAGCCACTGCTCTGGGGTTCAACCCACCGGATAAGGATGTCATGAAGAAACCTCCCCGTCGGAGTGACGATTCACTGATCAGTGCATGGGTCTTGTTCCGCTACATGGTACGTGCTTCTCCCACCACCTGAAACTTGCTGGAGCAGGAGTAGACTGTTAATCTAAGGCTTCAGGCATTGATAAGAAAAAGAACAGAATGTTGACACAGCTGACAAGATTTGCAGTTACCTGAAAATTTTGCCTTTTCGTTTCATGAACAGATAATTGGGCTCTACGTTGGTGTTGCAACTGTTGGTGTATTCGTTATCTGGTATACACATCGATCCTTCCTGGGGATAGATTTGAGTGCTGATGGGCATACTCTTGTGTCCTACAGCCAGCTATCAAACTGGGCTCAATGCTCTTCTTGGGAGGGCTTCAAGGCTGAACCATTCACCGCAGGGGATCGCGTGTTCTCCTTTGACGCCAATCCGTGTGACTACTTCACAGAGGGAAAGGTCAAGGCCACTACACTCTCTCTCTCCGTCCTGGTGGCCATTGAGATGTTCAACTCCCTGAACGCTCTGTCTGAAGATACCAGCCTGCTGACCATGCCACCTTGGGTCAATCCTTGGCTCCTTCTAGCCATGGCAGTATCGTTTGGTTTGCACTTCTTAATCCTATATGTTCCATTTTTCGCGTCGGTGTTCGGTATTGTGCCCCTCAGCTTGAACGAGTGGCTGCTGGTCTTGGTGGTGGCGTTTCCGGTGATCATCATCGATGAGGTCCTGAAATTGGTAAGACGGCGCGCACTTCGCCTCAGTATACCATCCAGTAAGCCCAAGAGCGACTGAAACTTACCTTGAACTCTGAATGTGTGCTCAGAAGGATAAAGGTAGAGACATAAATGTGGTGACATGCAAAAGAATGAAAAGATAAAGCAAACCCATTGGCGTAGGTATGTATATCAGTCTATCATGTGCAGAAATATGGAGATCATAGTAGATTTCAAGCTGTCCTTTGTGTAACCAGTCCTGCTCAAAATTTCAGCCATGCAAAAGACAAAGCAAACCCATTGCGTTCTTTGTTTGTACGATAAGATATGACACCGTGGTGGCAAATATTTCACAGATTTCATGACCATCTGACTAACAGCCCAAGTTGCTGCTGTGCACGGTGCACATTGGTGGCATGGATAAACATTTCTGTGCATCATAAAAAACACCAAGCCAGCAACATTTGATGCTATAATAACTGCCAGTAAGGAGAAAAAGATGCACTCAAGATTTCACGCAGGTATAGTATGTTGGCCCAAACCGAAGACGAAGCTCGCGAGGTTCGGCAGGCAGAAACGCACACGCTCGCTGGAAGCTCACGAAGCTCTCACGCTACGTGCACTAGAACACACGCATATGAACAAGCTCAGAACGCAAGAGGCAAGAAAGGATTTTGGTACTGCTGCATACACGCAGCGTTTCTAGTTTTTCTTCTATTGCTTTGCTCTTCTCATTGCATTGCTTCTCTCGCTTGCTCTCATTGCTTCTATGCTCACGTTACATGGCTTGCTAGCCCAGCCTTTTATACCCCATGCTATCACAACTCGGACTCGGCCAGCACGAACCTGACTCGGATACGGAAGCAAAAACTAAACGGACTCAAAATTCTAAAGTTTGAAACTAATACAAAGATGGGACTGTCTAGCAAATCTATACAAAGATTACGTCCAACATAGTACAGAAAGACTAAGTATGATCTAAGGTTCTAAACATGCGTGCAACATAGCATGATCGACATCACAAGGATAAAAGAAAGTAAGGAGCCACAAATAAACAACGGTTTTGCTAAAAAGTTTGCGACTGTTTTCTTGGGTTCAAAACAGTCACATTTTGAGCCGTTTGATATGCGTTGAGATGTGTGCTGAGTTTCTTTTTTTTAGCATGTTTCTAAGATGAATGATATCTGATCTCATCCTATGGTTCATAATGTGACTATTTTGAACCCAAAAAAACAGTCGCAGCCGTAGTGCTCAAACTCCTCCAGCGGCCAATTCTTCAGCCTCCGCCGCCTCTTTGTAGGACCGAAATGGCGACAGAGAGGGGGGGAATGTCGACTAAAAAAAAAAATTGCTCCTCTCACAGGCGAACACTACAGCCGTACCAATAAATCAACAAAACATTCCTGATCAAACAGTGAATCAATAGAAGCTAAACAAGACTACTACTGCCGCTTCAAGTACTCAGTGAAACAAGATGGCAGCCACAAAAACAAAACTTAAAAGCACAACTTTGGTTTCTGGAGATCACGCCGCACGCCGCCTTCTCTGGCAGAAATTGCAGCTAAAACCTGTGCCCTTGTTCCCTTGCAAAGAACCTCATTCGGTAAAGGAGCCACTGCCAAGAGCAATCACTGAAGAAAAGAAACTGCAGCTGAGCAAGCACTGGAAGCAATAATCAAATCTGAAACAGCAAACAACTACAGCCGCCATCCATAGCTGCGATTTCTTTAGTCGCATCACCAGCAGGAAATTCAACTGCTTTCAAGAATGGCTACAGGCGCACATCATTTTTATGATGAGCAGGCAGCCCCAAGCTCTTTTCAGAGCAGCAGTCCAGGCGCACGCAACACATACACACGCAAGCAGTAAACAATCAGAACATCAAACAGGGAAAGAAGGTTAGAGAGCAGCCGCCGGTACCAAGAACTGCTAGCAATACACGAATTGATGGGAGCACACTAAGCCATAAATAATCATCCAAGATTCAGCCGATTTCTACCAATAAACAAGGCACAACTTGATGAAAAGAGATCAACACCTCACTGTACCAAGCCGACACACATGCAGAGAATAACCGGGATGAACTTGATGCCCATCAAATCAACAAATTGTGAAACTCGTACACGCAAGAGGCAAAAAGCCTACAATCAATTAGCTGCTGCACGCACACAAACACAGGAAAATCAACGAGTAAAACTGAACAAAGATCTCGAGCAAAGACAAAGAAGAAACCAAACAAAGAAACCGTAGCAAAGAAAGAAAGAACTTCAGATCACAAGAACTAGATTTCAGATCGGCCAGAGAAGAAAACAGCGATTGAGAACTGCTCACATGCAAGCAAGAAGGCAGCCAAGATAAACAAACACCATCTCATATTGATCTAAAGGAAGAGAGATACATGATTGATACAAGAGGAATGATTACAAGCATTCAACTCATCCTCTCCCCCTCTCAAACCTCAAGAACACTCAGCCATCTTGAAGGAAAAAGAAGGGGACAAGCAGGGAACAACCCTCAACAACTAAAGCCTAAAGCCAAAATAAACTCTAAAGCCTCTTTTGACTAAAGGAAACCCTAGAAATTCTTGAATTGTTCAGGTTGGGCAGCAGCCCTCCAACCTATTTATAGCCCAACACTAACGGGTCTCCACCCCGTTACGCCCGCTAAATCCAACGGAGCCGCTCCGCTTGTGCGACCTTGCGAAATTCCCGTTTCGCCTCCCGCACCTTCCGGAAGCTTCAGCGCTCCTTGTCTCAAGACGCCTCGCAACCACCTCGAGTCCACGTCGTCTTGACACATCCCGACCGTTCGACCTCGGCGCCACCGCACCTAGTCCGGTCCACCGTGTCTCGCCACGACTCCACCCGATGTCCTGCGATTATACGCATAAGAAACACATCAAATAGCACCGCCGATACATGAAAGCGTAAAACCAACATACTTACCATGACAAAATCCAAACTAGTCGAATCAAAGAATATGCATCCTAATCCCATACGACCAAGTTTGACCAAACCGACTGAGCCTGTTGCACCACGCAACGACATGGTCCAAACCACCCAAACCAAACTCGACTTCCTAAACCTATGTCAATTACTCATCACACACACGGGACGACCTCCACATGGTCTCTCAATCTCCCCCTTGATGAGTATATTGACAAACTCCGAAAAAGCGCAAAGTTGAGTTTGAGTTTGAAGAAACCAACATGGTCCAAAGAAGAAGAGTGAAACTAATGACCATGTCGACAGAAGGAACACTAGAGCAACAACTAAAAGAGCAAATTGTTCTCCAAAGCTCTAAAATGATCCCAACTAGCTTTTTCTTCACTATTCTCCCCCTTTTGGCAATAAACACATCAAGAATGCTCAAGAGAGAAAATGACATGTCAATGGATGAAATGGCTGAAGTTTGATTATTCTAAGCAGTTAGAGCCATGAGAATTATCCAGAATGACCAAAATGTAATACACCAAGCCATAACTCAATAAAAAGGCTATCTAGATCATGACAAGATATGTATAAGCTAGCTAGAACACATAGATGACAATCTGAAAATGAGGTACATTATGTGAGCAAGTCAAGTCATCAATGAGCAAAGTCTAGCTAGAGATATCCAAGGATGATGCGAGCCATGTCAATAAGCTAAGCGAAACTAAGAAGCTTAAATTGAGACCAAATAGAGTGCTATGCTCAAGAATGAAACATTGGTTAAAGTACTTGATACTTTTTGTAGCTTTAAGCACATTGAACACATAAAACATATTTTCTTTTGAAATTCATGGTGGTTTCCAACCAGATTTTTGTTTTATCATGTGCTAGGTCTCAAGCCTTATGCGACTACTCCAAGCGAGAAGCTTAAGAAGATAGTCTAGGTCACCCAAAACTCCCCCTAAGTTCATGCCAAGTGCAATGGCAAGCCGTCTCATAGGAGAGAATTGGTGAGATCAGTTTTTTCGCACAAAAGAGATTTTTTTTAACAAGTTGTACTAACTCATGCATCATCAAGAGACTAAAACAGCTCAATCTAAGGCTCAATATAGATTCATCACTCTACCCAGCCTATTTGACATGGCATGAATCATAAAAGGATAACTCAAGAAAGACTAATCTCGAGAGCTAACATGACAAGTTTTAGTTTAAGTTGAGCAATTTTAATTATCTTATCATGGCAAAAGCTAGGCTACACATATGAAGTCATGATAAATCTAGCAAATAAGCACAAGTCATGGCAAGGTGTAAAGCATTGTAAACATGTCATAGCAGGATAATAATCAAGGCTCAATGTAGTTATATTACAATGCGAGAATGCTAGAAATGCGAAGATCCGGCTCCCCTCAAGAAGCAGATGCAACTTTTAGTTCAAGTTGAGTTATGTCAATATTAAGCTCGAAGCTCCCAAATGAACTCCCTTGAACCAAAACAATAAATCGAGAAGTCGGCAAAGAAAACATAAAACAAAAATCCTTAAAGCATAGATAAGATATAGAGAATACTATGGCTCAGATCGACTCTCATCTACTCCATATGACTCTAGGACTATCAACTGCCCACTTAACACACCTAGGAGCAAACACGTACCCTGTCTACCCGAGGGTGGCCCAACCCTCGCTAGAACCTACAAGAAGTGAGTGAGCTCAACCTAGTGAGATAAGTAACAGCTAATAAGCAGCATCCTAGAATCACAAGATAAGAGCAGAAATCTAAACAACTAGACAAAAGAAGCACTCTAATCTATGCTAGGAGGACTAATCCCAAATGCACCCAAAATGCAATGCAATAGTAAGGAGCTAGAGCATAAATAAGATAGTAAAGCAGTAAAACCCAAAGCTCCCCCTCACTCACAGTCCATAAGGACAGACCACCCCAAGCTCTCCTCAGAGTGAAAACCTCGAACTATCCAATGGCTTGGTGAAAATGTCACCAACTGGTGGTCACTCTCCTGGCTGGAGCACTATGTCGCCCTTCTCTACATGGTCTCTAAGGAAGTGGAAGCGGATATCGATGTGCTTGGTCCGGGAATGCTGCACTGGGTTCTTGGCAATGTTAATCGCAGAAGTGTTATCACAAAAGAGTGGAACAACGCCGATAACTAACCCAAAGTCCCGCAGGTCGAAGTCATCAGAGCACTTGGCTACAAAGAATCGGGCGCAAAGAACATACTCGACCTCTGCGGTGGATCAGTGCAACACCGGATCGCTTCCTCAAGACCAGAAACAAGAGAAGTGCCAAGAAATTGGCGGTCGGAAGTGCTCTTCCTATCTATCCTCTGACCAAATAAGTCGCATCCGAGAAGGCTCTCAAGGAAAGACAGATGAGGAAGAGTACCAGATACCATAGTCAATGGTAGCTCGCAGTACCGAAGATGCGCTTCACCGCTTTGGCGTGAGAAACACGAGGAGAAGCTCGAAAACGAGCGCACAAACACACAGAGAAATGTATGTCTAGTCTCGAGGCGTTGAGGTACAAGAGGGAGCCAATCATCTTTGCGAAACTCCTTTTGATCAAGCGGCTCGCCATCCTCATCTGGTCAAGATAGGTGTAGAAGCCATGGGAGTCGACACAGAGCTTACCATCACTCATGTCGAAGCGTGCCAGAGATCACGAGTGTACTTGCCTGATGAAGAAAAGTACCCCCGAGTCCGCTTGATTTGGAAGCCAAGAAAGAATGTCAACTCACCCATCATGCTCATCTCAAACTCGGTGCTCATGACATCCGAGAAGCTGTGAAACCAGAGCATGAGAAGAGTCGCCAAAGATGATGTCATCGACATAGATTTGGACGAGCGAAAGTCACTATCAAGCCTACGGATAAACAAGGTCTTGTCTACTTTACCCATTTCAAACCCATGACTCAACAAGTAGGACTTAAGCCTCTCATACCAAGCTCTGGGAGCCTGCTTAAGTCCATACAGCGCTTTTGAAAGCTTGAAGACATGATTAGGGTATTTGGGGTTCTCGAAACCTAGAGGCTGTCGGACGTAGACTTCCTCCTCAATAAGGCCATTGAGGAAGGCACTCTTCACGTCCATCTGGTAAAGCTTAAAACCCTTAGAAGCTGCAAAGGCAAGCATGATTCTAATGGCTTCAAGTCGAGCTACAGGGGCAAAGGTCTCCTCGAAGTCTAGACCCTCAACCTGGGAAAACCCCTGAGCTACCAATCTCGCCTTGTTTCGGATGACTACCCCATCCTCACTCTGCTTGTTCTTGAACACCCACTTGGTTCCAATGATATTGTGGCCTCGTGGGGGCTCAACAAGCGACCAGACCTTGTTTCTCTCAAAGTTCTCTAATTCCTCATGCATGGCATTGACCCAAGACTCATCAGAAAGGGCGTGACAAACATCCTTGGGCTCAAATGAGGCAACAAAGGTAGAATGGAGACAGAAATGAGAAAAGCCAGACTTAGAGCGTGTGACACGCTCGAAAAGGTCTCCAATCATCTGCTCTGAAGGATGCCTTTTACGGATATGTCGGGAGGTCTGGATGAGAAGAAGAAGTGGCCTCTACCTCGTGTGCAGGCGAGGCGGGACAGAGCCACTAGCTCCGGAGGAAACGGAAGGCAGGGCGATCACCTTGAGGTGCCGTGGAAGAAGGCATCTCAAGGGAGGAAGAGGAGCTGGATCGGAGTAAACAACCATCGTCTCCTCGTCCTCATCATCCACAAAGATGGTCTCGGATCGCTCTAAAGAACTCGAGATATCTGGCCTAGTCCCCGGACTGGCCTCGTCAAAGGTCACCTCACAGGTTTCTACCATTTTGCTAGACTCGCAGTTCCAGACCCTATAAGCCCGCGAAGAAGTCGAGTAGCCTAGAAAGATACCGTCACAGGAACGTGACTCGAACTTGTCTAGGTTCCCAGACTTCAAGATAAAGCACTTGCAACCAAACACACGAAAATGAGAGACGCTGGGCTTTCACCCGTATCTCAGCTCATAAGAAGTGCGGTGTAGGAGTGCCCGAAGAAAAACTCGATTCGAAACATGGCACGCGGTCGCAATGGCCTCAGCCCAAAACTTCCTCGGTGTAGAGTACTCATCAAGCATCGTCCTGGCCATCTCGACCAAGGTACGGTTCTTCCTCTCCACAACGCCATTTTGCTGAGGGACGTATGGAGAAGAGAACTGGTGCTCTACACCTGTCTCACCGCAGAAACTCTCAAAGTAGGAATTCTTGAACTCCGTGCCATTGTCACTGCGGATCGCTCGTAAGGCACCCGGGAGCTCAACAGACAGCCTACTAAAAAGACCTCGGAAATGTGTAAATGTCTCGTCCTTCGAGGCTAAGAAAAACACCCAAGAGTACCTCGAGAAGTCATCGACCACAACAAGAACATACCACTTCCCTCGCCGATCAAGACTTTTCATTTGGTCCAAGCGTGTCCATGTGGAGCAAATGTCGGCATCGGTCATAGTAATTGTGTGGGAGGATGAGAAGCGGCAACCATCTTGCCGTGCCGGCATGGAGTGCAAACAAGATCTTTGACCATCTTGAGTTTCGGCAGACCACGAATGAGATCATGGCTGCTAACTCGGGTCAAATGGTCAAATCCAATATGACCAAGTCTCCTATGCCAGAAAGAGAGATCGCGGGACTCAGAAGCAACTAAACACCTGAGAGGATCGCCAGAAGACTCAGAGAACTCAGCACGAAAGATCCTCCCATAACGAGAAATCCCGCAAACCAGACTACCCGAAGAATCAAGAATTTTGCAAGCGTTTTTCTTGAAGCTCACCTCGAAACCGTCATCGGTAAGCTGAGAAACGGAAAGCAAATTGTCCGCAGACTTACTAACCAAGGCAACATCCTTAAGAATAAAAGAAGCATTAATACGACAAGTACCTTTGGCGATGGCGCCCAGACGAAGCGTCTCCGAAGGTGATCGTCTCATCACCAGAAGCGGGCTAGGAGGAGAACCAACGGAGTCTCCGGTCATATGAGCGAGAACAACCGAGTCTACAAGCCAAACCTTCTCCTTCCCTACCCGCGAACTGAGTCAAAGAGAGTAAAGTCTCAAGATGGGATAAATCAACAATGATTTTGGCACCTAATATCTTGAATAACACGTCGAGCAGATGAAGTAGTCAAGCACGACTGACCTCTATCTACCCTACGCTCTCTGTAACTCAAAGCAGAAGGTCTAAGAGTAGACCCGAAGCTGTTGCTGGGTCCGACTGCTACTAAGGAGCGAGTCGGAGCACCTGCAACATGCTGAACACGCCGCGGGTAGCTATCTCGATGGGGAAAACGAGATCTACCCTCAGGACGGCGGAAGTCACGACTGAAAGCAGCATGAGGACGAAAACCAGAAAACTCGGAAAAACCAAGTCCTCGATCTTTGCACAAACCCATCGAAGAAACAAGCCTAGACCTCGTGTTGGTCTTAGGTGCACTCAAGGTCCAGGGCCGACCTCGAATGCGCCTAAGAGACTCAACATGGTCTCTACGCGATCTTGGCGCTACCAAGCATCGATCGATTGTGTGTCCATCCTTCCGCGAAGGTGCAGTGATACTTCACCTTCTGAGAGGTAGAAGCAGCATGTGAAATTACCTTACTGTCAGAAATCCCCTGGACATAGCCCGCTGACTTGAAATGGACTTTCTCGGTCCTGGGCTCAGTCTCGATCACACACAGTGCTATGGGTGCGAGCACGGCGGTGGATGCTTCCTCATGTCCTCAAAGAAGTCATATCCTAGACCACGATTAAATCTGCAGATCTTAGATTGGTCTAGAATAAGATTGAGCTTCTTCTTGCCTCCTACAAATCTCTCGAGAGTGTTCATAAGGTCGACACTCCGAAAGAGAGAGGTGCAAGAAGAGCAGGGGAAGAAGAGACAAGCAGAAGGTAAGGAGCAAAAGAAGAACCGGCGGCGAGAGGGAAGAATGGCTTGTGCACGCCACCGACTCTGAAAGGACGAGCCCCATCGCTAGCCGGTTGGTTCACGCCGCTAAGCTGCCTCAACCTTATCCCGGGCTTCTCCCCTTCTCCACAATCATATTACAAGCACAATGTGGCTTCTCTAGAAGGTCCTTAGTTAGCTTCACACATTTCTCATCCAAAGCAATCAAGTCGATTTTAGTTTGTTACACTTAATGCATGGTGAGCTAACAGGGTCCTTAGAAGCAAACTGAGCCAACTTCCTTTCATGATCAATCATATCTTGAAACTGTTTGGAGACAGCTTTAAGTTCAGCAGTTAACTTAGGACAGTTCGAGCATGAATCAATCGGCTCAAGTAAAGAAGCTTGTAGTTCAGCAATTTTATGATCCGCCTGTTTAAGTTCATCTTCAAGTTATTGCAATTTTCACAAGACTCAGGCAGATCAAAGAGCATGGCATAAGATCCTCTAGCAGCAATGTCCTTACCCTCACATGAGGTGGGAGAAGTAGTCTCATCAGTAATAAGTAGGGTAACAGCCATCCTACTCAACTCTAACTCAGCAAGCAGACTAACATTCTCCACCTTAACACTATCAAGTTTGGAGGACACACTATCATGTGAGGTCCTTAACTTCTCCATATCAACCAGCAAAGCAGAGCATGTATCACAATCATCACTAGAAGGGGCAGATGTAAGAGCAATAATCTCTAGTGACAGTCTATCTATTTCCTTTTCTAACTCAGCACACCTAGCCTTAGCTTTAGCATGAAAACCTCCTAGCTTAAGAAAAGCATGATTAAGCTGTTCGTAGGTGGGATCTACCTCGTCCGAGTCGGAGTACAGCTCGCTGTCGCTGAGTTCGCCCTCGAGGGCCATGAAGCACATGCCGGAGAAGTCGTCGCCGCCATCCTTGGGCTCTTGGTCACCCGTCCCGTCATCGTCGCTCCATCCTTCCACCTCGCTGAGGTCGAGGTCGTCGAAAGCGGTGAGGACGCGGTGGAAGAGCTTCTTGGCTTTGCCAAAGTTGCGGAACTTCTTCTTGCTGGGCGTCTGAGCTGGAGGCTTCTTGTTGCGGTTCTTGTCGGTGTAGTCGTTCTTGCCCGAACCGCCGTAGTCGTTCTTGCCCTTCTCCAGCTTGGGGCAGTTTGCTCGGATGTGGTTGGGGCCACCACACTCGAAGCAAATCACGGGTCCTCCTCTCTTTCTGTCCCTCCTCCCTTTGTAAGCGTGGGAGAATCTTCGAGCAAGGAGGGCAAATCGCTCATCCGAAGTCGCTCTAAGCGATCATCGGTTATGTCACGAGAGCGACAAGGAGAAATTGCAAGAGGACTCGGAAGAGTGACGAGAACTGGCGAATCGATCGGTGACGGGGCCATCGATCGTGACTTCGACCTCGAGACAACGTCAATCTCGTGAGTCTTGAGGCGTGAGTACAGCGCATCAAGAGTCAAGGTCGAGAGGTCTGTCGTGTCTTTGATGGTGGTCACTTTCATCTCCCACACGCGCAGATCGAGTGCCGTAAGTATCTGACGAGCGTTGTCCGAGTCGGGGTATGTGAGACCGACCGCTCGGAGGTTGCTCAAGATCTTGTGAAAACGTGCGAAGCACTCATCTAGGGACTCACCAGCAAGCATCTCGAATTTGTTGTATTCTCGTTTGAACTGGTCCTGTCGAACCGTCTTGATCTGGGTGGTGCCCTCATGGTATGCGTCGAGGGTCACCCAGATATCGTAGGCGGACGACAGGTGAGATATGCGGTCAAACTCGCTACGACTCAAACCCTGGATGATGATGTTCCTTGCCTTTGCATTCGCCTCAACATCAGCCATGTTCCCGGCATTGATGTTCTCATCGGCAGGAACAGCGAATCGTACCTTGACCTTCCGCCAGATGGCATACCCCTGGGCCTGGATGTATGTCTCCATTCGGCTCTTCCAGAAGGGGTAATCGATGCCATCGAAAACGGGCGGCTTGGTCGAGTACTTGTCCATCGCCATGGCTCTTGAGACCGGTTAAGATCTATTGAAAAGAGCTAACCGGCTCTGATACCAATTGTAGGACCGAAATGGCGACAGAGGGGGGGATGTCGACTAAAAAAAAATTGCTCCTCTCACAAAGTAACACTACGGTAGTACCAATAAATCAACAAAACATTCTCGATCAAGCGGTGAATCAATAGAAGCTAAACAAGACTACTCCGCCGCTTCAAGTACTCGATTGAAACAAGATGGCAGCCACAAAAACAAAACTTAAAAGCACAACTTTGGTTTCGGAGATCACGCAAGACGCCGCCTTCTCTGGCGAAATTGCAGCTAAAACTCGTGCCCTTGTTCCTTGCAAAGAACCTCATTGGTAAAGGAGCCACCGCTAAGAGCAATCATCAAGAAAAGAAAGCTGCGGTGAGCAAGCTTTGGAAGCAATAATCAAATCAAACAAAGAAACAACTACTACCGCCATCCATAGTCTGCGATTTCTTTAGTCGCATCACCAAAGCAGAAATTCAAGCGCTTTCAAGAATGGCTACAAAGACATCATTTTATGATGAGCGGTCAGCCGCCCCAAGCTCTTTTCGAGCAAAGCAATCAAAGACGCAACACATACACACGCAAGCAAAGAAACAATCGTAACATCAAACAGGAAAGAAGGTTAGAGAGCAGCCACCGTACCAAGAAGCTGCTAGCAATACACGAATTGATGGGAGCACACTAAGCCATAAATAATCATCCAAGATTCAGCCGATTTCTACCAATAAACAAGGCACAACTTGATGAAAAGAGATCAACACCTCACTGTACCAAGCCGACACACATGCAGAGAATAACCGGGATGAACTTGATGCCCATCAAATCAACAAATTGTGAAACTCGTACACGCAAGAGGCAAAAAGCCTACAATCAATTAGCTGCTGCACGCACAAAACACAGGAAAATCAACCAGAGTAAAAACTGAACAGCATCTCTCGAGCAGCACAGCAAGAAACCAAACAGCAAACCGTAGCAGCAGCAAAGAACTTCAGATCACAAGAACTAGATTTCAGATCGGCCAGAGAAGAAAACAGCGATTGAGAACTGCTCACATGCAAGCAAGAAGGCAGCCAAGATAAACAAACACCATCTCATATTGATCTAAAGGAAGAGAGATACATGATTGATACAAGAGGAATGATTACAAGCATTCAACTCATCCTCTCCCCCTCTCAAACCTCAAGAACACTCAGCCATCTTGAAGGAAAAAGAAGGGGACAAGCAGGGAACAACCCTCAACAACTAAAGCCTAAAGCCAAAACAAACTCTAAAGCCTCTTTTGACTAAAGGAAACCCTAGAAATTCTTGAATTGTTCAGGTTGGGCAGCAGCCTCCAACCTATTTATAGCCCAACACTAACGAAGTCTCCACCCGTTCGCCCGCTAAATCCAACGGAGCCCGCTCCCGCCAGTGCGGCCTTGCGAAATTCTGTTTCGCCCCTCCCGCACCTTCCGGAAGCTTCAAGCTCCTTGTCTCGACGCCGCAACCACCTCGAGTCCACGTCGTCTTCGACACATCCCGACCGTTCTGACCTCAGGGCCACCTGCACCTAGTCCGGTCCACCGTGTCTCGCCACGACTCCACCCGATGTCCTGCAGATTACGCATAAGAAACACATCAAATAGCACCGCCGATACATGAAAGCGTAAAAACCAACATACTTACCATGACAAAATCCAAACTAGTCGAATCAAAGAATATGCATCCTAATCCCATACGACCAAGTTTGACCAAACCGACTGAGCCTGTTGCACCACACAACGACATGGTCCAAACCACCCAAACCAAACTCGACTTCCTAAACCTATGTCAATTACTCATCACACACACGGGACGACCTCCACATGATCTCTCACTCTTCCTCTAGCGGGAAGCTCTCGGCCGGCCGGCCTGAACTTGTAGAACATGAATACATAGAACACAATGGTGTCCGCCTCCTCCGCCGCGACACTCACCCACTGGTATTTGTAATTGTTGAGTAACTTAAGCTCGACCACGACCATCCCCGAGAAGTACAGGTAGACCATCACGGCAACGTAGAGCTGGCGGAAGAGCGCGAGCTTGGAGAGCTTCCGCGCTGCCTTGTCCGTTTCGGACTCCTCCCGCAGCGTCCGGATCGCCCTCTCGATCGGTAAGAGCACGGCGCAGCAGCAAGCGAACTGGGCTAAGAAGACGACTTGGTTCCACGTCCACATCACTCCTCCGCCTATGAACGCGGGGGACTCGCCGACCACGATGGTGGCGATCTCCATGGCGACCTGGAGTGGAACCACTGCCATCAATACCTTCCTCTCCCGGTCCGGCAAGAAGGGCTCCAGGAGCGACCACCCGGCGCCGATCAGCATGACCACGGGGAAAACATGGCGCCCTTGACAAGCCGCAATGCGAAGAGCGGCACGTCCCACCCGTGCGCTGTGCTGAGCGCGGCGAGCAGGCCGGACATGAGGTGGTGGACGGGGCGCGCCGAGAGGTGGTTGTGGACAAGCGTGTAGTGCAGCCACGTGGACAGGAACGCAGCGTAGTAGACGGCGAAGGAATACTGGAATAGTAGACCGCCGGGACGTGGCCTTGGCCGACGGAGAGGTAGTCCCTGGAGCCGTCCTGGTTGGAGTTGTACAGCTCGGTACGGACGTCCATGGTGACGCGCGTCCAGGGCGCGTAGTTGGCGAAGTAGAGGCTGTAGTCGTCGGCGTGGTTGACGGGGAAGGTGTGGTTGTAGTGACCATTGGCATCGAGCTCGGCGAAGTTGAAGATGTTAGAATTAATATTGTAACAGTCGAGTTCGAGACGTGGTTGAGTTGTGTCATCGTCTTCAATTATGAGCGTGTAAATCAATTAGAAGCTGAATCCAACAAGGTCGCTGAGTCTGTCTACGTGCGATGCAATGTAAAGTCGTGTCCGCTTGCCGTAGTTGCATGTGCATTCGGCCCGAGTCGTGCGTGCATTGAGTTTGTTGTGGTGGCCATGTTTTTGCATGAATCTGGCCGCGTGAGTTTGTTAGTTTAGCTAGCATGCGACGCAGTTAGTGGTTAGTTGTTAGCTCGTTTGTTTGCATGGGATTCTGTTAGCACGTTCAGTTAGCTAGATTGCATGCAACCGAGATATAAAGAGAGAGAACAGAAAATCGCTGAGTAAGTTTTTCCAGCGGCAAAAATCCCTCGTCACTCCTGTTCGTTTCTTCTGCTTTGTGTTCACTTTGTGTTTTGCGTGTGTGTGCGTTTTTCCAGTATGTTCATGTGTTCTTGCTTGCCTTCGGCGTATGTGAGTGTGATCGCTTTCTTCTTCGGCTTGGTTCCAACAAATGGTATCAGAGCGAAGTGTAGCACATCATGCCAAAGCAGATACCGTCCCCACAAAAGGCCGTGGGCAATGGCGACACCTTATATGCGGCAGCATCCAAGGCACCGGCGAAGGAGGGATCGGTAACCCTCCAATACCTAATGCTCACCGAGACCAACTATGGCTCTTAGGCAGTAAAGATGAAGGTGTTCATGCGCGCACAAGGGGTGTGGCGGCGGCGGAAAGCAAAAAGCTGGTCGATGAGTGCAAGGACCAGATGGCTCTCGCAGCCATATTCCAAACCGTGCCCAAGGCCATGATGATGGTCTTGGCCGAAAATGAGACAGCCAAGGAGGCTTGGGACATCCTGAAGGAGATGCACGTCGGCGCTGACCGCGTCAAGGAAGCACGAGCACAGACCCTCTGAGTGAGTTCGAGGTGATGTGCATGAAGGAGACGAAGTCCATCAAGGACTTCGCCATGAAGCTGACCACCATCGTCAACGAGATTCATATCCTCAGAGACAAGATGGGGAGTGCACCGTCGTGAAGAAGTTTCTTCGTACCATCCTTGACAAATTCTTGCCGATCGTCTCCACCATTGAGCAATTTGGTGATATCAAGACAATGACGGTTGTGGAGGTGGTTGGGCGACTGAAGGCGTATGAGGAACGCACGAAGGGGTGGCGGCGCGACGAGGAAGGTGAGCATATACTACTCACCTGTGCCGAGTGGGAATCCAGGTCCAAGAAAGAGGGCGCCAACAACTCTGACATGAAGAATCGCAAGTTCGACAAGGCGAAGATTCGCTGCTACAATTGTCAGGACTACGGGCACTTTGCTTCAGAATGCCATAATCTGAGGGAGGAGAAAGCGGAGGCGCATTTAATTGTGGCTGATGCTGAAGACGAATCGGCGTTGCTCTGATGCTGAGTTGAGTCTGGGACGTTGAGGAGGTGTGTTCGCCGTCCTGAGTCAAGTCCATAGAGTTGAGTCTGGGACGTTGAGGAGATGTGTTCGCCGTCCTGTCACTACTACAAAACAGGTTATAGTAGATGCCCCATCATAGACGGTTCCTTTGGAACCGTCTGTGTTGGGTCTGTCCGGACCTGCGGGTGGCGCGGGCAGCCTATCACAGACGGTATTTTTTAGAACCGTCTGTGATAGTTATCTATCACAGACGGTTTATTAATAGAGTCGTCTGTGTACTATCATAGACGGTTTTCAATAAGAACCGTCTGTGATAATCCGGCCAATCACGCAGCGGTTTTCATTTAGAACCGTTTATGTACTATCACTGCAGCGGTTCTATTAACAAACCGCTTGTGATTGGCGGATATCGCTGCGGTTCTTATTGAGAACCGTCAGGATAGTACACGCACGATTCGAATGAGAACCGCTCGTGATAGTTAGTTATCCTGAGCGGTTCGATTAAGAACCGCTCGTGATATCCTCGCTTCATATAAATTGAGCCCGACACATCCCTCGCCAGACCGCCATTGTGTTCATCGCCAGCCGCCGCCTGGTCCTTCTTTGCACTATCGCCGCTTTGCCATCGCCTCTACCGCTTTGGAGCAACCTCGCCATCGGCTCCACTTAGATCTGCTGCTCCTCCCCCCAGACGCCACTTTCCTGCCCTAGCTCTCCTCCAACCTGCGGCTCCTCCCCTAATTAAACAGATGGAGTAATACTTATTATCCTTTATCCACTCTATTGATTAATGATTTTTTTTCCTTATTTTGCTACTCTGTACCCTAATGTTTTGTTTTCTTTGTTGTATTCCTTAATCGAAAGCATAGGGTTTAAGTTTCAATTAATACTTCTCACAAAAGCTATAAATTCTTAGAAAAAGGCAAAACATCTAGCTCTCAATTTGATGGTTAACCCTAATTAAACCTAAACTATAGCGACCATTGGATGTTATTGAACCAAAACTATGATATAAATTTCAGAAAATGAAAAGCAAAACATGTAGCCTTTAACTGTGTAATTCCTTTGTGCAACGATGAGACAAAAGCAGTAAATGCACGCATAAAGAGGTGAAAGTCTTAATCAGAACTAATTTCATGAGTAGTTTTCTAGAACAGATTAAAAAGAAGAATTTATGACACACCAAGATAAGTCACATGTGCAATGATCTATTTTATATTTCCTCGATTTATCTATGAAGAAACGTCATCACAGTGGTTTATTGTTTCAATTATATCAAAAGCGGATACGCAATAATCGCGCGGACCAACTTGCTAGTTATTGGGATCTTCCTCTTGTCTTTTGTCTCGTATCTAATCAACAATCATACAGATAATCAATAATTATCCGTTGCGCCAGCTTAGAGATGAGAAGGTTGGACCCCTGCCCCTAGCGCCTCCAACACCCGCCGCCTCCTCCCCCATTGCGCCACCTTAGAGAGGAGAAGGAAAGGAGAGGAATCGTATTTTCTTCGTGAGTTCCAAGGGTAACGATCTATAACCCTTTATGTTTGCTATAAATTAATCGCTAATCAATTTGACACTAATTTGTTACATGCGTAGTGTAGATGGATCGAAACTGGATGTACGGTGTGAACCGTGTGAGTCAAGAGTACATTAATGGCGTGGTTGCTTTTAGAAGAGCCGCTGAAAGGATATGTTGAAGAAGGGGATAAATTTTATGTCTTGTCCATGCATTGATTATGTAATCTGAAAATGTTTAACAACTTGCGCAGATCGAAACACACTTGATTCAAGGGTTTCAAAAAGGGTATACATGTTGGACCACCACGGTGAAGAGCAGATTATACTAGAAGTTAATAATGACGACATCGCTGAGGAAGTCAACGATTTCCCGGATGTGGACTGTGCTTTTGATGAGGATAGGTGGCATGATGACAATCTGGATCAGATGCTACGCGATGGAGAAGAGAACTACAGTGAGAGAGAGTTTTGTAAATTCGAGGGCTTAAGGGAGGACTCGGTGAGACCTTTGTTCCCTGGTTGCAAGCCGGAATATACAAGGTTGTCAACCGTGCTTGAACTGCTGAAATTGAAGGCAAACAATGGTTGGTCCGATAAGAGTTTCACGGCGTTGTTAGGTCTCCTAGCGGACATTCTTCCGGAGGGAAACGTGTTGCCCAGCACCACCTATCAAGCGAAGAAGGTTATTTGTCCATTGGGAATGGAAGTAGAAAGAATACATGCATGTTCGAACGATTGCATCCTCTACCGTAAAGAGTATGCAGACATGCATGTATGTCCCGTGTGCAAAGCATCCCGAGCCTATATGCGCATCGATCATCAGGAAGGCCTATATTTTAATTAAGAATTTACTCCAATGTAATTAATTTATTCCATAACATCATGTGTTATGGACTTGTAATATCTCATATATTTTGATGTCAACGTGAAATTGTCATGTGTTGATGTGTTATGGACTTGTCATATTTGATATTGATGTCAATGTGGACGTTCATTGTAATGTGGAGTATCAAAATTGGTTTCACTTGATTTGGAGTTGAGTTGAATTAGATATGAAATTTGAAGTCAAATGTGTTATGAACTTGTTATGGACTTGTCATATTTGATATTGATGTCAATGTGGACGTTCATTGTAATGTGGAGTATCAAAATTGGTTTCACTTGATTTGGAGTTGAGTTGAATTAGATATGAAATTTTGAAGTCAAATGTGTTATGAACTTGTCATCATACTTGTCACCAGGTTCACTAGGTTTTGTCAGGATATCACACATTATCATCAGGTTTTGTCAGGATATCGCACATTGTCATCAGGTTTTGTCAGGATATCGCACATTGTCATCAGGTTTTGTCAGGCTATCACAGACGGTTTTAGAATACAACCGTCTGTGATAAGAATATCACAGACGGTTCTATTAGAGAACCGTCTGTGAGATGAAAATATCACAGACGGTTCTATTAGGGAATCGTCTGTGATATCCTTATCACAAACGGTTCTTTAATAGAACCGTCTGTGATATACTTTTTATAAGGCGGGAATCGATAGGGTTTTGCTCTCACTTGTCACTTCCTCTTCCGCACCCCTTAGGCTCTCGCGCGCTCATTCGCCTCCTCTAGGGTTTAGGGCTCGCCTGTTCACTGCCGACTACGACCTCGCCACCGCCGCCCCCGACCTCGGCGCCTTCGACCTCGGTGCCGCCGCCCGACCTCGACGCCTGCTCACCTCCCGGTCGTAAGCCAGCGTCGCCGCCGCCCGACCTCGACGCCGCCGTCCTCCTCCCGTGTCGGCCTCCTCCTCTCGAGACCGGCCTTCTCCCCACGCCGTCCTCCTCCCGTGTCGGCCTCCTCCCCACACCTCCTCCTCCCCGTCGGCCTCCTCCCTGCACCGCCTCCTCCTTGCACCGTGAGTTCTTGTGCGGCATCCTCTCTGTGAGTATTGCTCCTCTGTGGCGATTCGGTTGATCTTTGCATATATATATTTGCGGTGCTAGTTGATACCTTGATCGTATTAGTTTCGATTTCGAATCTAATATCAAGATGTTGCAAATTGATCGATGGGCTTTGTTGACATGCTCTGTGATGAACTCATCTTATATCGAGATTGAATGTGATAGTTAGTTCATACTTGAGCTCTATTGTATTACTTACTCTTGTCAATATGATGTCTCGTTAATTGGTTACTTTCGGTTGAGCTCATAGTTCATTTGCAAATTGATCAGTGGGCTTTGTTGACATGCTCTGTGATGAACTCTATCTTATAGTGAGATTGAATGTGATAGTTAGTTCATACTTGAGCTCTATTGTATTACTTGCTACTGTCAATATGATGTCTTCGTTAATTGGTTACTTTCGGTTGAGTTCATAGTTCTATTGCAAATTGATCAGTTCTATTGACTAGTTTGTGATTCTTCTAGTAGTCTCAGATGAGCTCATTCAACTTTTCATTTGCCATCTTGATCTCTATAGTCAACCTCTGTTTGGTGAAAGTTTAATCTGTTTTAATAATGCTTGAGATCATTTGACAGTTAAGCAAAGTATTGTTTAGAGCTCATAGTTTGAATTTATATTATCATATTCATTTAATGAAGAGTATAGACAATAGGATTGAGATGGCAAAGACTTGTTCTTTAGCCACTCTCCTTCTGAGAGCACATAATATCATCAATCAATATGTTGGAATAGTGTCTGTGCACTGTTAATCTCTAGACCTTTTATTAGCTCAATATGTTGAAAAGTTTTACATGATTCTATTTTGTTTCTATGTCTTCATTAAAGGCTAGTCTTCTGTACATGAAGCATTAAACCTTTGCTTAGCATTTTCTTCATCGATCCTGACACACTTGAGTGTACCTTTGCTTCATGCCAATCCTCCACGGCATGAAGCAAATGGTACACTCCAGTGTGTCGGGCTCGATGAAGTAGGCTCGGGCAAAGATAGGCTCGGGCAAAAGATTTGTATCACTAGTTTCTATCTATACAAAGATCACAAGAGAAGCTGGTGGATTAAGGAGTGTTAGAATAGGAGCAGGGAGGCGGCGAGCCCTAGAGGATTAAACCTTTGCTTAGCATTTTCTTCGTCGATCCTGACACATTTGAGTGTACCTTTGCTTCATGCCAATCCTCCATGGCACGAAACAAATGGTACACTCCAGTGTGTCGGGCTCGATGAAGTAATGCTTAATTGTTTCATATTTATGCTGGAATTAATTATGATTATTTGCTAATATTGCACATGTTGAGCATATTATTAAGTTTAAATGTATATGTTAATTTGGGACACTTGCAATCCATTTTATTGCATATGTAACTTATATAGATAGCAAGTAAGCGAGATGGCAGAGGCATCGTCTTCGCCACCGTCACCGACGCCGCAGATGGAAGAGGCGCCGACGAGGCCGCCGTCACCGACGCCGCAGATGGAAGAGGCGCCGACGAGGCCGCCGTCATCGTCGACGATAATGACACGGAAGCGAGATGACAGAGGACAATTGAAAATTCCTGTGGGCCGACTGGTCATCACGGAGGTTAGTGACTTTGGGGTCCCTCTGAGTCCCAAGAGATCAGCGGCGAGATTCCGGACCATCTGCGGGATACTTGGAAGGGAACAGGTCCCCATCACCACACCAAGGTGGAAGGACCTGACGAAAGAAGCGAAAGGCGTGCTGTGAACAGAATTTTCAGAGAAGTTCACTATTCTAGAAGCAGACGTGGCACGCGTGCGACGGACGGCGATGCTCACGATGGATAAATCGTGGAGGACCTTCAAGAGCATTCTTGTCACGAAGTACGTGAACACGGGTCAGACGCCCTTCGCGCAGTATAGATTCTTGACGCGGGAAGCATGGGACACCTTTGTGGCTATGAAAACGACGACCGAATTTAAGGAGCAAAGTGCGGTGCACAAAGCTCTCGACACTAAACACTCACCAAGACAGACTTCAGATCACTGGTACGCGGGTAAATACGAGGGATGGGCAGCGGAGGAGGAGAACTCAACCGGGCCATTTCCTAATATCACAGACCCGCATTCCCTAAGCTGGTTAAAAGCGAGGGCAAAAGTCTCGTCTTCGGGCAGCATCTCTTTCACAAACCCGGCAGACCAGGAAGTGTCCCAACGTGTGGTAAATATGTCAAACTACCTAGTTAATAAGTCCATAACTTCATAGTGTCTATAATAACATGATGACCTCTTGCAGCGTGACTTGACTGCCCAAGCTTCCCAAAGCTCCTTCCATGTAGACAGGGAGAAGGATATACTATCTACGGCCTTGGGAAACAAGGAGCACCCGGGTCGCACGCGAGGCCTTGGGGTTAACGTGCCTTGGAGTCATGGATTCGCATGACGACTCATCGCACGATAGGAGTAGGAAGAGATCCAAGGCCGAGCACGACGATCGGTTGGTGCAGATGATTACTAACAAATTTGAAGAAAAGATAGCGACATTGCAGGTCAAATGGAGATACTCCGAGCGGTGATGCGCAAGCCACCCCGATTAATTTGGGAGGCGGTCCTCCTCGACGTCGGAGTAGCGCCGTGTCGCGCATAATTCTGAACATGACGACGTCCGATTACCGATAGAGCGACATCAAGGTAACGTACATCTATGGAATGCACCAAAGATAGACCTATAGGACGCCTTAGCTAATTGCGATCGTTTTGTAGGAGCCGACGCCCGCAAGCTCCAAGTGAGGATGGATGGGTCCTTTGTATTGAGGTTGCGCAGGGATGGTGTATCCATACGAGGAAGGGCGGCAAAGACCGGTGCCCGGTGGCGCAGGTTGCACCAGGTCCAGTGGATATGGTACATGTCAATTTCCGAGCCGTCCGCCAAGATTCGCCGGACGAAGAGATCATAACACTAGGGATGCCGCCCACTCTTTTATCCAAAGATGGCCCAAGAAGGACATCATACGACTCAAGAATAGCCGCGATCCGACACGACCATTCCTCTCCAATGGGACCCTCGATGACTCCACCTCATGTTTCGCCTCAGAAGGCCACCTCTTCGATTCCCGTGGAGAAGACGCCGAAGGAACAGCAAAAGCGTGCCGCCGTATCGGTTCCCGAGTCGTCTCACAAGAAGACACTGCCAATCGCTAAGGCCAAATCGAAATCGACGAACGTTAAGGCGCCTCCCAAGTTCGGGAAGTCCGCGATACCCGGGAACTACATCATCGGAAAACCGCAGTGCGGCGTCAAGATAATGCATCTTTGGATATGCTTGTCAGGCTTTGCATACCTGGTACTTGGAGAAGACCCAAAAGAAGGGGTGCGATACTGGAATCACCGTCAGATACGAGGAGAAGCATTTCTTCAACGGGACGAGGTACTTCGTCGTGGGCTTCAACGACTTATATGACCTATTCAACCTCATTGGCCTCGACGTCTCGCTTCTACGATGTTGGACACTGTAAGTGCGTACAATCAAGTTCTACATTCATGTAATACCGATGAATATCACAACTCATTGCTTATGTATAGATACATGCTGAAAAATATCCGGAATGGAAAGAACCGGTGGGTTTCTCGACCCACATGTGGTATCGTTGCAAACCATCCAAGAATACTCGCCCTTCGCCGAGAAATACATAACGAGGTCATTGCTTCGTCGACAAACATGAAGTACGTAGTGGTGCCCTACAACCGTGGGTAAGTGTCATCGCTTGCTATACAAATTTCATTTGTACTTTATCTGCAAAGCACTAACTTAGGTTTAATGACTATAGCGACATACATGAGTAGGTACCATCGATCCTTTTAGTTATTATACCCAAGAGGAACCATGTGATATACCTTGATTCCCTAAACCGCAACAAGCACGACTTCAGCGTTCTAAAAGGAATACTTGAGAGGTATGCTCATTTCCTCCTTACATAACTCTATTGTAGTCTTCATTCGCTTGAAATGGCCGAGGATAACTTTTTGAATCATGTAGGTCGCTCATCAATTATGTTGCCAACAAAGGAATATACAATGGAAAGAGCGCCTAACTAACACACAGGATGGATTTTTCGAAGACGCGCTACAACACGATAATCCTATATCATACTTCATAATAACGCGTCTCGAACTGACTATACCTATATATGTAATTCTATTTTTGCAAGGCCGCCAAAGAAAAAGATGATGAGTTATGTGCAATCTACGTGCGCTATCATATGCGACTAATCCTTAGAGCTAGGAAGAAGGATCCCGAGGTTTGTCAATCTCAAAATAATTATTTCCTAATTATAAATTTAAATATGTATAGCTTACCACTTTACTCTTGCTAGCGGCAGTGCCTTGGATTTACAATGTGATTCACTCGTTATAAAGAGATCAAGGACATTCGAGGAAGCTCGCACCTTTATCTACTCGAAATCATTAACGACAACGGAGAGTTTCACTCGTCGCCAACCCGAGCATCACCCCGCCGACACCTCTCAACGTAAACAATTGTAATCCAGTTGTAACTATAGCGACAATACTTGAACAAATGCGATCTTTTGTAATTTATTTTGAGTAATGATCACTTTGAGTTGTCAACAATTGATTATCTCTGATGAATCTGTTTTTGTGCATGCTTGAATCTGTTTTTGTGCATGCTTGTTTTTAGAGGGTATGGCTAGCCATTCCTGAGGCTAACCAGAAAAACAGCAAAAATGTGGTCAGGCGTTTGAGCTATCACAGACGGTTTTTTGTTAAAACCGTCTGTGAAGGCTAGTATCACAGACAGTTTTCACCAAAAACCGTCTGTGATATAGAATATCACAGACGGTTATCAAAACAAACCGTCTGTGATCCGCGAATATCACAGACGGTTATCCTAACAAACCGTCTGTGATATTCACGGATCACAGATGGTTTTTCTTTAGAACCGTCTGTGATATTCGCGGATCACAGGCGATTTTTAGTAGAAACCGTCTATGATACTAGACTTCACAGACGGTTTTTGATTAAAACCATCTGTGATATTGCGTATCACAGACGGTTTTTTACCGTTTGTGATAACGGCCTGTTATCATAGACCAACAAACATAGACGGTTCAGAAACCGTCTGTGATGACGGTTCCAAACCGTCTGTGATGTGGCTTCCTGTAGTAGTGTGTGTCGAGTAACAGTTGGGTAAGTCGTAGTTGAGATCGAATGCCTCAACAAGTTAGAGATGTGTCATAAACTAGAGCTAGTCGATGTTATAAGATTAAGGGGGTGATTGTTAGAATTAATCTTGTAACAGAGTCGAGTCTGAGACATGTTCGAGTTGTGTCAACGTCTCCAGTCATGAGCGTGTAAGCCAAGTTGAAGCCGAGTCCAACAAGGTCACTAAGTTTGTCTACGTGCGACGCGCTTGCAACAGTTCCATGTGCATTCGGCTCGAGTCGTGCGTGCATTGAGTTTGCTGTGGTGGCCACGTTTTTGCATGAATCTGGCCGCGTGAATTTGTTAGCTTAGCTAGCATGCGATGTAGTTAGTGGTTAGTTGTTGGCTCATTTGTTTGCATGGGATTCTGTTAGCACGTTTAGTTAGCTAGATTGCATGCAATCGAGATATAAAGAGATAGAACAGAAAATCGCTGAGTAAGTTTTTCCAGCGGCAAAAATCCCTCGTCTCTCCTGTTTGTTTCTCCTGCTTTGTGTTCACTTCGCGTTATGTGTGTGTGTGTATTTCCAGTATGTTCACGTGTTCTTGCTTCTAGTGAGTCCTGGCCTCCGGCGCATGTCAGTGTGATTGCTTTCTTCTTCGGCTTGGTTCCAACAGAAGAGCGGTATGACGTAGAGGTTGGAGAGGATGCATCCCCTGTAGGGCTCGCGGGCATTAGGCATACTAGGAGAGATGCAGCTTCTGCGTCTTGTCGATGACCTCGGACAGTAGCATCCCGTCAAACAGGAGGAAGAAACCGATCAGTGACGGGTTCAGCCTAGCTTGCTGGAAATTAATCTAGACTTGCTAAGTAATAGGGCGTTAGGATCCTGATGCAATCAGCATCGGATCAAATTAGTTTATTTCCTTTGTTAGACTTTCCATATTTAGTTTTTGTCTTGGTTAGTAAGTTGATTAGGCAGTCTTTAAAAGGACATGTAATCGGATGTGTTATATAAGAAAAGCAATAAAGAAGGAAAAAAAGGCGTCAGGCTAGAGGAGTTCGTCGGCCTGCCAAAAAGAGTCGTCTCTGTTCATCTTCTTTCTGTGCATGTGTTCCAAGAAGCCAAGTGTGAGTTCTCGTCGGGTGCTTGGGCCAACAATTGGTATCAGAGCCTTGGGCGTGAGCGTGAGCACATGCCCGCGAAGGTGTTGTGTGAAGCGGCGTCGGCGAGGTGCGACGTGTGGAGATGCTTCTCGGTGCTAGTTCGTCGAGCGGTGTCATGTCAACATGGCTCCATGTGAGGAGTAGCAATGGCTTGGAGCAGCACAGGCGGGGCAGCTTGGAGGCCGGTTGCACTAGGCGGTAGGCTTGGTGGCACATTGGGCGCCGGTAGGTGCAACTACTAGCAACGACCGGGCAACACAATTTCGTCGGCAAGTGCATGTAGTTGAGTCCGTGTAGAGGAGTTCGTCGGCCGGCCAAAAAGAATTGTTTCTGTTCATCTTATTGCTGTGCGTGTGTTCCAAGAAACCATATGTGAGTTCTCGCCAGGTGCTTGGGCCAACATAGCTTTGAGTACGCCGGCATTGACGGTGATGGACACCCAGCCGCGGTGGATGAACCCGAACTTTTACAAGAGGATGTGCGCGCGCGAGTCATCCTTGAACGACTCCTCATATATAGAAGCTCCCGCCTGATAGATAACAACTCCAGAGACAGCGAGCAGGAGGAGGTGCACCACAGCGGCCATGAGGAGGTGCGCCACAGCGGCCATGGCAGCATAAAGGGCCGGAAGAGGTGGGGTTTGGCGAAGTGGGTGCTGGTGCCCCCTTTTCGGGCAGATTTATGCGTGTAGGCGGTCGGCCGGCAGGATGAGCAAGGTGGAGTGTCATTCGGCGGTGGATTCCGAGGATTGGATGAACCAGGTAGGCACATAGTCTGTTTGGCTCATTTTTGTTGGAAGTGTGTGTTGGCTGTAGGGTTGAAAATGGGGCGGATAATCTCCATTTGATCCGATGCTGTATCCAGAAAAAATCCGTTCGGGGTACCAATTTTTTGGAAATTTTGCATTTCTGGCCCTGTAGCAATTTTTAATTTCAAAAATAGCCCTTTTCTGCCATAATTTGCAAAATTGGCCTCTACACAGTGCTCCTACATGGGTGCGGGCGCAAGCGACTGTCCCGCCACCGGCGCGGCAGCAGCCTGCCTGCCCCGGCAGGCTTCGCCTACCCCGATGGCGGTAGCTAGTAGGTGGTGCTCAAACCAACAAAATTCGATTTTTTAAAAGAAACGAAAAATTTTAAAAAAATTAAAATGTAAATATTATTGAATGTTATTTTATTCATAAAAAATATCGGCACTGAGATTTGTAAAAAAAACTTTCATTAAGAAATAAGGGCACCGAGGTTTGTAAATTAGGGTTTTCTTTTCTCTAAATCGTGGTTTAAATCGCATGTTTTATTATTGTTTTTAGTAATTTCAAAATATAACAAATGAGTTTAGAAAATTACGAAACTTTTTGTGGAGCCTCCCATCATAGTGTTGTTGCTTCTATAATTTTTGTATAGTTTTATTCGTTTAGAGAAAGGATGATTGATAAGCATATCAGACGAGGTATAACCTTGAGGATGTCGTCCAAGCAAACTTAGTCTGCTGAAACACTTGTTGTCTGTTAGAAGTGGGATAAAAAGGCACCAGTACTATTGAAGTCTCTCCTCGATGAAGTTGTCTCAACGTATATATAGCCAGGCAGTTGATGAAGTACTTTATGAAGCTTATACATAATATGATTAAAGGGGCTGAGAACGCTCGTTGTGATTATGAAGATACCCTAAAACATGGAGGATTCAATGTCGGTGCGAATGGTTCTTTCTGGGATTCCACTAGAAAAGGCATACTTGCAATATAGGCTTGCTTTGATGGCTTAGCCGAGACATGGAACCAGAAGTACATTAGAGTCCACAGACAGAAGCACGTTACACGTAGTCACATGGCATGATGGTTCGGCTAATTGCTTTAGTCATCCTCGCTACTACTACGATACACTACGACACAAGCATTCGGACCATGTAAATATACATGCCTTTAGGGGATAGTAAAAAATATGGTGGGTAGGACGGGGGACTACTACGGAATGACCTGTCCTACTGCGTGGACCGGGGCCATTTTCCCTTCCTTGCTAGCTCGGCGTTGAATTCCTTGCCGGCCTCTTTGGCCTTGGCCGTAATTTCCCTCTTTTTCTCGCGCTCCCTGTGCCTGCACGCCTTCAGATGAGCTTGCGTCTCCCGATGTATGCGCTCGTTGTGCTCGTTGTTGCGGCGTTGCTCCTCTAGGATCTCGCGGTCTCTTTGTTCATGTCACTCGTCCATGTCGAGAGACCACTGGTCATGTGGGTGGATCTCGTGGTCGATCCACTTGCGGTAGCCACATAGCGGATCTGGGGACTACAGGTAGATGGGAGAGGTTGTTAGTGCGTACTTAGAAAGAGAAATAAAACGGAACACTGCAGAATCGGTCCTTCATCGCTACCGATAGTTGCTGCCGTGGTGCCGGCGTCGGTCGGGATAGTCATCGAGTAGTTCGCGCAACCCGAACGCATGCCATGCCGGTGGCGGGTGCTTGGACTTGAAGAACTTGCATCTGTCCCTGCACCAACAGAGGGGCGGCGTCTCCCCCTCTGGTGGGTGTTGTGGCAAACGCTTGGTTGGAACGTTCTGCATGGGGTTGCTACTACGGGGGGCTTCATTATGAAAAGATGACATGTAGGTGCGCGTCTCTTGTTCAACCCGGGCCCTAGCAGCCCTTGCTCGATCGTCCCGCTCCCCAGCAGCCCTTGCTAGTTCACGGATCCAGTCCTATTGCCTTTGCCTGTCGTCCATCTCAACGTGGTGAAGGAAGCTTTGGTGTAGTGTTGGGTTTGGTTGTGTAGTGTTGGGTTTGGTTCAACCCCTTTTTATAAGCCCTAGGGTTGGCATGGTGTGGTTAATTTCATGCAGAGTCCTGTCTTTTAGTTCTGAAAAGCTGAGGAAGTAGAGTGTTGTCATGTCGATCTGAAAAGCTGGCGAGGCATAGTGTTGTCACGTCTTACTTTGTAGAGAGAGTCTCGTCTTCTCGGTCTGAAAAGCTGGCGAGGCGGTCAGGGTTGTCAAGTCGATATGAAAAGCCTAACCCTAAACTGCGCAAAGCTGTCTCCTTTAGTCTTATCACTGCGCAAAGCTGGCCTGTGTGGTCTTGTCACTACGCAAAGCTGCCTCGTCTAGTCTTGTCACTGCGCAAGGCTATCTCCTTTAGTCTTATCACTGCGCAAAGCTGCCCCGTGTGGTCTTGTCACTGCGCAAAGCTGTCTCCTTTGGTCTTATCACTGTGCAAAGCTGTCCCGTTTGGTCTTGTTACTGCGCAAAGCTGCCTCCTTTAGTCTTGTCACTGTGCAAAACTGCCCCGTTTGGTCTTATCTCTACGCAAAGCAGCTAGCCCCGTCTGGTCTTATCATCTGCAAGCTAATACATTACTCGCTTGGTTAGCCTCCCCCACGGGCTATAAAATGCACGCCCCACGCTCCGAAAGTAGGACCACTCGACCCTTGAAACCGTAGGAAGAAAAACCTTCTCCGTCGTACAGTAATATACGATGGCAGACGCCCAGGGACCAGTCCAACCGGGGTTACCGAAGCAAGACCTTCCCCTGGAAAGGAGGGAGGACTTCGGCCCAAACTACTGATTGATGCCGAACAAGCGTGCTCAACCGGTATGGCCGAAATACGGACATAAGGAGGACGCTGTCGTGCAGGTCTTCGACGGCCCTTTCGATGGCAGAGGACGTTTCTTCCGATGCCCACACTCTGGGGTACAATTAGCAAATAGTTTGTTTCATGTTACTGCTAAACAGCCTCTATGCTAACCGTCCCTTGTAGCATATGGCGAAATACGACTTTGTCCGCTAGATCGATCCTCCCCATGAACGACATGTTGTGATGTACGTGGATAGATTGCGGGACCGAATCTTTGAGTTGGAGGCACGGATTGACAATCTCAACGAGGAAAATGATGACCTCCGGCAACAGATGCAGCGCGAGAGGGGCAACGAGGAGGTCGTGAACATAGGAAGTTACTATGATCCCACATGCTGCTGCGCGAACCCTAGTTGCGTATGTGCGTGCCACTATAACAATGGCCAGCCACGTCCGAGGCGCCCCCCTGTAGAACACTCTATGTGGGTAGTGAGAGGCACCTTCTACCATTAGGCACGGGCAGAGAAGCTTGTACCTCGGTAGTCTCCCCTTCTGTACGCACTTATGTTCAATCTCCTAAAGTATGTAACTAAATGGTGGATGCGTCATTGTGGTTGCCTTTTATCGAGTTGATATGTTGCATCGATGTGTCGCGTGCTTTAAGTTATAGGCGTCGATATGCATTGAACAAACTCATTCATGGGTAGATAATGTTACTGATTTATTCTCATTTATAACGGATTGCGATGCATAGATAAAGAGTGGACATTAAATCACATTACAACTGAACTTCTATTTGGCAAGAACAAGAACTAATAGAAGAAAGATCGCAAAACTAACCAGCTTAACTAATTTCTGAAGCATGTTCTCAACTCTTTCTATCATTTCATCTAGTCTTTTAAGTCTATTCTCTTCATTCCGCGTTGGTGGGTCAGAGGGTCGAGCCACTGGACGAAATGCAGCAACACCATGAGAGTCATCTTGCAAGGCAACAATTTGCATTGCAATATCTTGAACCATCGTGGATGACCGTCACATTTAACGCCAAAACTAACATGTTGTGCTCTGAAAAAGAATTGCAGCTTCAAGTGAAAAAAAAAAACAACATGCTTTTTCGAATGGAATTCATTCGGGATGATTAGGCGCAAGTTACCGTAAGATTTGAACACTTCATGAACACTCGGGATAGATTCGTTGGCGTATGCGAGGTGAACACATTCACCGGATCACTACAACGAGGGCAAACCAGCTGCTATCGCAGTGATTGTAATTGTCTGTTCACTCAAAAGTTAGATGAGGCCGAAGACATCCCGTCTAAGACTGGAAGAAAGGAGAAGAGCAAATAAAGAGTGAGGTGAATGGCAGCCAAAGCATCCATATATAGCATGCGACTGAATTGCAATTGGGTGAGGTGAATGACTGCCAAAACGTCCATATGCATTGAACAAACATGCATTGTATGAACGAGTACACATAAGAACGCAAAAGTATTACAGGCATTACACGTTAAGTGCAAAATTTAAGTATCACATATAGTAGGCCCCCTACTAGGCGTGGAAGGTGACCTGCACCCTTTGGGGGGCGGCGTCACGTTGCGTCTCGACCTGTCCGTCGCTGTTTGTGTACGACGAATCTTGGGGCCGTGTAGCATCGTTTCCGCACAAAGCTGCTTCGTTGGGTCATGTCGCGCACAGAGCTGCCCTCGGTGTGGGGCGCGGTAGGGACTTGCCCCCTCTACCACGCGCGGTAGGGGACCTGCCCCCTCTGCCAGGCGCGGTAGGGACCTGACCCCTATGCCGCCAGACGCGGTAGGTGATCTGCCCCCTCTGCCAGGTGCGGTAGGGACCTACCCCCTGTGCCAGGTACGGTAGGTGATCTGCCCCTCCGCTAGGTGCAGTAGGTGACCTGCCCCTGTGCCAGGCGCGGTAGGGACCTGCCCCTTGTGCCAGGCGCGGTGGTGACCTGCACCCTGTGGGTGCGCAATCACGTTGCATCTCCTATGCTCGGCTATTTAAACGCGCGACCGCACACTCATTCTTTAGAAGCCTCAAGTCTCAGTTGGGAAATTTTCGCACTCGGTCGATCGTTCCTCTCAGGAATCTCTCCCTCTTTCTGAGGTGTCTCCCTCTCCCGTACTTAACATTTTTGTTTGTCCCTTGTTGGCACCATTTTTCGAAGTTGTTACTAATGCGATGCATGTTTGAATTTGTAGTCTTCCGTGTTTGAGGTTAAGAGTCGTTAACATCGTAATGGTAAGTTCATTTCAGCAACGTACGTATGGTTTTTATACTGTGTTTTGGTTGAAATATTATCTTATTTTAAATCGAAATGGAACCTGACGCTGCGTTCCACAAGATAATACGCGTGCTAGTCCGCACGAGTTGATTTGTCCAACTGCCAGCACGCCTTGCTAAACGTTCCCAACCTGGCACACGTCGATTTTCTCGAGCTACGACGGTGCATTCGGCAATTGTTCGATAGGCACGTCGCTAGGAACAAGATAGTAACAGAGGCGGTCATCGCCACCACGATCCCACCACACGAGCAAATGTTGTGGGGCCTGGCGAAGGTGACCAGCAATGCCATGTGGGCACAATACATGGAGATCGTTAGCAATCCTCACGCTCCGATCTATCGACGACCTATGGTGTATGTCCATTTTGTTTATCCTGCTCAATCCTCTAGGGGGGGCGCCGTTGAAGGGGGCAGCAGCGCTCTTGTCCCCCTCTTCGGTTTGTTGACGACGGGAGCGTTAGCCTATTAGGTGATAGTGGGTCTTTGTCACAGGTCATAGCAGGCCTCCTCAACCATCGTGTCGTCGTACTGGGGGGGGGGATCACCTGCGGGAGTGGCGTTGAGAACATCTCGGTGATCCAAGCAGTAGTAGGATCTGTGGAGGGGAACCAACTCGGCTGAGCTTGCGGGGTGAACTGCTCGGGGTATGGCTGAGCTTGCGGGGTGAACTGCTCAGGGTACGACATGTAGCCGGACTGATACCATGGGGCCGTATCGCCCATTTGAAATTGCCTGAGAGTGTGGGGCTCGACGGGAGAATCTGGGATAACCTCTGCGGTTCCAGGTTGCACGTCCGTGCTCTCTGGAATGGCCTCTTCCTGCCTCCGTGACAATGATGGCATCAGTGTAGAGTCACCCGTGGCGGCAGCAGAATCGATGTGGAGTCCTCCGTGGACGGCACAAAGATCGGCGCCAGAGAGTCCTGCGTGGCAACTGCGCAGACGATCGGCCACCCACGCTGCGCCGCTAGGTCGACTCGCTCAGACAGGAAGATGGAGGGGGCGAGGGTACGCGACGATGCTCCGTCCGATGCCTCAAGTCGACATCTGTGGGCCTTCCACAGCTCATGCTACGAACGACCTACTTAACATCTTCAACAATCGTCTTCATGACCGCATAAAGGTGTTCAACTGTTTTGTTCATACCCTACTCGATTTCCCGGTGGCCGCGGTCCACAATGCTCTGCAAACGGTTCAGTTGCATGGTTACCGAACAAATAAAATTTTGTTAGTTAACCCTTTTTCGGAGGGTGGTTTATGTACTACGTGCTCAACGTACCGAATCGCCACGGCGTGCTGCACGGTGCCGGTCTAGCCCCAAGTCCAAGCGCTCGGTGTGGCTACAATCTGCATGTCGCGTCGGGGGGGGGGGCTATCAATCTCGCTCGCGTGTGCCATGCGTACCACTCCTAGTACGTGTCGTAAGTCCCTTCATCGTAAGGCCGTGCCTCTTGCAAAATATAATCAGTGGTCGTTTGCCATGCATCTATCCATGGCTGCTACGTCTGAAGCCAGTCATCGCTCTTACGGCCCTTCTTCGTCTGCCTGAAGGTGGAACAAAATAAATAAATTATGGTACTGACATAACATATGACTAAAGGACCTATAATATTATTAAGCAATGCAATCTACTTACAAGTGACTACGCCTCGCAAGCGGTTGCCCTAGAGCGGGGGGATCTCCTGGTGCAGCTGGAACTACCTTATCACCCGTTGTGGGTTGTAGGGCTCAACCATGTGGGAGAACACCAGATGACAAGTTGTCCTCTAGTACGACGCATCCTGGTGGCATAGCAAGCTCAAGCCGTCGGGTGCCGTGCCCTGCACGAAGGCATCCGTCCAAGGAGCCCATATTATGTCGTCCTTGTGTAGGGCCTTGAATTCATTGTGGAACTCGGGGTATATACGACACGCTCTCTCCCTAGACCACCCCAGTACTACCACAGTCCATCGGGATCCCATGGTCGGGCCTTCCACGTGATCCTCATCGTCCGCCCCACCATAGAAATGTTGTGTGCATGGGTAAGGGTGGACTGGGGAGTGGAAGTACGGCCGTCCGACCGCGAAGTGCTCCCATGACCACAGCTGTAACAGCGTGTGGCAACTCGAGAGCACATGCTCTGTTCCCATGTGACGCTGCGAAGCGTCGGACAGGCTGTGGTATGTAGCACACAGTACAGCTGAACCCCAACTGTACTGCGGCACGTCATCATCGTCGGAGTCCACGATGGACTCCACAAGGTGAATATAACTCGGGTACACCATATCCCCTTGCGTGCTAGGGAACATGACCCACTCGAATATAAACAACAAATATGCAATTATGTGGCATCGAACCACCTCCTCCGTTGCGTCATTTGGGCAATGCATGAATCATCGCAGCCAGGCGTGTGGAATGCCTTTAGACCTCTCGGGGATAGGCTGCCTGAAGCGATGGCCGAGACGCGCCTTCCAATCTGGTGACCTCGGAGGGGGAACAACTGCACGGTCTCGCAACGGCAGGCCGGTAACGAAGCTCACGTCTTGTAGTGTCACGGTCATCCCCACCCCCCCCCCCCGGAAGTGGAACGCGTGGATCTCCGACCGCCAACGATCAACCAGGGCGGAAAGATGGGAGGCATCAATCAGGAGGTTACGCCTATGTTCAAGACATGGGCGAACATAATCAGCCAGTTGATGAAGCCTCAAACATACCGCTCGATCAACGGCTAGGTCTCCCTCGGTCCCGTGTCACGAGTTGGCCCCCCGCCACCGATCCAAGCGTAAATATGATCTTTGGCCCCATACCTCTTTAAGTAGGGGTGGTAGAGTACGTGCCATTGCTGCAAACAGAGAACAACTAACAGTTAGCGAAATCTAAGTAGGTACTTAACGCTAAAAATTGCAATAAGAAAAAAATTCAATACGTACTTACCTAATCTAATCGAGCAGCACGCGGCTTATGAGAAATCGTCCGTATGCGTTCGTTTATATCTGTGAAAAACAGACAAATAATGACATCGATGTGAAGCAATGTGACTTCGACGCGATTTAAAGGGGAAAAGAAAACGATGCGATAGCGTTGCTTTTCGACGCAAAGCAACATCGCGTGGCGAGGTGCGATGCTTTCGGGTCGGGGCGGTGCTGCGCGCTACCGTGGCGAGGCGGTCGCTTGCGCTGCATTACCCATGATAGAAGCACTATGCAAAGGCCAATTTTGCAAATTATGGCGAAAGAGAGCTACTTTTGAAATTAAAAGTGGCTACAGGGCCACAAATGCAAAAATTTCCCAATTTTTAGCCCCAGTCCGCATCCGATATTATTCGTATCCGGATCCGAAAAATCATATGGAATATGGATTAGGATATGAGAAGAGCAATATCCGATAAACATCAATATCCTTTAATATCTTCTATAGTTTTCTAGTCATTAACTAATATATAATATAAATTTACATTTGGTTATGTTTATGTTATTAATTAGGATAAATAATTTTCTTATAGGTGTTACAATTTGACACTTTTGTTGGTGAAGTTATATCTTTTCTTTATGTCTACACTATCCGTCAAATTATCCGTAACCGATTTGAATCCGATCCGCATCCGTCTTGTGCTTGTATCCCAAAAATTTCGTATTTGTATCCATATTCGAGGTAAAAATATAGCTAGGGTACACAAAGAGCAATATCCTCTCGTATTCGACCCGTTTTCACCTCTAGTTGGCTGGGCTGCTCCCCGAACTCCCTGGCCCACAGGATCAACCAATTGAGTTACATGCACCAATCAGTTCATCTAGAAGCTTAAACTGATAAAAAAAAGGCCAACATATTTCAACACAACTGACCAAGATCAAAAGACCCCAAAATAGAGACGGCGACTACAAAGCTCAGCCATGGGACACAACCGAGCAAGATCAAAAAGACCCCAAAATGGAGACGGAGACTACAAAGCTCAGCCATGGGACAAGAATTTCATAACAAAAAGTTCAATTTCTACCTGAATTACGCTCCATTCAAGATGTAGCGGAGAAGAACAAAGGAGAAAAAGTACTACGGCAAGAACCGAAGCTGTGCTGCTCGAGCCCAAATCGAACCGAACTAGTATTCACCCATGCAATACATCAGTTTTAGAAGGGTCAAGGGTGTGGTAACGAGTATGCGTGCTGTGCAGAAGCACTGACCGAAGCACGCTACTCTAGACCTGGAGAAAGCCTGAATATCGGAGTATCTCGCTGTTCACAGAGTTGTTTTGTACTGCCTACCAGCTTCTCATTATAAAAGACGAGGCAAACGCAACGACGAAAGGCATATCCTGCCGGCCCTGAAGCACGATGACTGGTATACTCCCCATTGTCAGTCTGCTCCGCATGGGTCCGCTCAAATATAGTTCAGGCTGAAGATCACAAGCATCAGAAGTTCACTTTCAGAAAACCCAGCTAAAACAAGAGATTGCAACCCCACAACCACCAGATTATCACACCACCGGGATATCAACAATCAAGATGCACATTTCCTGAAAACATACAGCTTATGCTATAATTGTATCTGCTAATTAGCCAATAACTTTCTTCAGAACAAGAAACATAATTCGTAGAACGAACACAATAAAAGGATAGTTAATACACGAAGCATTGTTTCCATGGCTTGAGAAGAACTACAGGCATGCATCAAGAAGCAAGCCGACAAGATGCTAGTCTGGGCCTTACCAATGATTCCATCCTGTGGTTGTCTCTAGGTGCTCATTTGGTACTCGGTCACGCACAAGAACCTTAGCAACCAGATGGTGATCCAGGAACCAGCACACCACCTTTGCAAACTTATATCCCTCTTCTATGTCACTCACTAATTCCCAATAACAATCAGAACATGCCTCCAACAAAGTAATAGTTCTTCACGTCATATTATGAATTTAGGCATCAAGGAAGATAAACATCAATGCTCGCTCAATAGCAATAGAATTCTCTACTCATAAAGGAAATACAACAATGAAAGAAGCACGAAGAATCAAAACTGAGACCTCGCAAAAATGACAACAGTGATTAAATTGCCCCTAGTTTGCAACACAAGCAATCCAATTATCCCGGTCTCATCAGCAACATTTGAAGCTAAAAGAAAGGAGTAGAAAAGTGATGATTTCCCACAATACATTCATATATAAAGCTAGATCCTGCACCTGTATATATAGTATGATCAACATCACATGGCGGAGAAATGGAAGAGGCAGGGCTGTATTCCCCCATCATCATGTATCCCCTTGCAACACTCTAGAGCTCAAACTCCTCCTCATGGAGTGCCAGCTCTGCAGCTTCCTCCTCGTCCTCATCAAGAGCGAAGTACTGGTTCCTCTCAGCAGGCCTGAACATGTAAAACATGAACAGGTAGAATGCCATGGTGGCTACCTCCTCTGCTGCTACACTCACCCATCTGTACTTGTAGTTGGTGATGGTCTTGAGTGCATACACAATGATCCTAGTGAAGTACAAGTATCCAATCACGACGACATAGAACCGGCGGAAAAGCATGAGCTTGGCGAGGGTTCGGGCCGCCTTGCCATCTGTCTTGGATGACTCCCGCAGCGAACGCATCGACCACACAACCGGGAAGAGCACAGCGCAGCAGCAAGCGACATCTACAAACAAGAAGATCTGGTTCCATGTTACCCATCCCTGCAAGAACGGCCCAGTCTCACCGACCACAGCTGCAGCAATGTTAGCTGCAACCTGCAATGGGATCACCACCATGAGCACCTTCTTCTCCTTATCCTGCAAGAACGGCTTCAGGAATGACCACCCAGTCCCAATCAGCGCAATCACGGCGAACAAGATCACACCCTTCACAAGCTGGAACAGATAGAACATCACGTCCCAGCCGTGCGGTGTCCCGGCAATGCGGATGTAGTGCTGGTCCTCGGCCGCCGAGATGCAGTACAGCATACGCGCGACGAGCAGGCCGGACATGAGGTGGTGGATGCGGTGCGCCGATAGGCGGTTGCGGTAGAGGGTGAGGTACAGCCACCCGGCCAAGAACACGACGTAGGAGACGGCGAAGAAGGCGTAGATCGCAGGGACGGGGGCCTGGCCGACGGAGAGGTAGTCATTGGTGCCGTCCGGGTTGGTGTTGTACATGTCGGTGCGGACCTCCATGGTGACTGTTGTCTCAGGCGCGCAGTTGGCAAAGAAGAGGCTGTACTCGTCGGGGTGGGTGATGCGGAAGGTGAGGTTGCAGTGGCCTTCATCGTCGAGCTTGGCGAAGTTGAAGATCGGTATGATGTAGGGGCTGGAGAGGACGCATCCCGGGTTGGGGTCGGGGTTGGGGTTCAGATCCGTGGGCGGTGGCTGCTCGTAGATGGCCTCGAAGAGCGCCTCGTCTGAGAGGAGGAAAAATCCGAGCTGCTCCGGGTCCGGCTTGGCGAGTTTGGAGGAGGCCTTGGCGCCGGAGACGGAGATGGACACCGAGCCGTGGCGGGAGAAGCCAAACTTCTCGAAGAGGATGGACGGGCGGGAGTCCTCCTTGAAGGACTCCTTCTTGATCTCCGCCGCCGCCGGAAGGAGTACGGCCCAGGCGACGGCGAGGAGGAGGAGGAGGCGCGCTGCCATCGCGGCGAGATCTGGGGGAGATGGGAGGCGGAGTCGCGGAGGTGCGCAAATTTGGCCAGACGTGTCGGGGTGGTGACTTCTCACGGGCTTATGCAGGTGGGATGGGGATCGTAGGTCCGTTGGATTCGCATTGAGATTGGTGGTCGTGGTGGGGAACTTTGACCGGGGACGCTTAGCAGGGAAGCAACACGGGGGGTTTCGCGTCGGTTGGAACGTTAGATGGCGATCGGACGGTGCATAATGTGCCTGAACTGGAAGCTGACCGAGGGTGTGGTCTAGTGGTCGCCGGTCGGTTTCGGCGTGTTTTATTCGGCCTCAAGATCGTTGTTTTGACGGCCCAATAAAATTCTTCCAACATGTATAAGCAACTGCGACGAAAAGTCTAGATTCTAGAAGAAAATAGGTTAAGTAAATGATGACGAAGCGACCGGCTTGCCGGGTCAAGTAAGTTCTTACGTGCTCGACAGGCCAAAAGCCGCTTGCTTCAGCGTCTCCACACATCGACCGTAAGATCGACGTACTAAATTGACCCGAATAAACACAAGCCAAAGAGGCTGACTCTTCTTTTATTTTCTATGATTATTTTGCCGGGGAAAATTTTATTTTCTATGATTATTTTGCCAGGGAAAACAAGAGATGGACTTTGGATTAAATATCTAGCGCGAAAGAACAAGCAACAAATTGAGCGCATCAGCGTGAAAGCTGTTGTGCGTTAGCATGCGTATCTCTACTACTTAAATATTGAAGTTTACGGTCGTCTATCCTCCCACCATCAATCATGTCCGTACGATCAGAGACCAGAGGATGAACAACTTAGATGCTTCGCATAGCACGGCATCAGCAACCCACTCCCTCTCCTCTCATGCCTCCCACAGCAACTGCTCCCATGATCTATCTCCTTCTTCCACTCCACGATTCTCCTCCTTCCTCCTATTCTTCGCCTCCTCCCACCCGCCGATGCCGCCGTTCCCCACACGCCGCGCCGCCGCTTCGTCCCCCCACGCGTCGTCGCACAACCTCCACTCCCCACCCCCTCAGTCCTCGCCTAGTCGTCTCCCCCTCCCTACTCCTTCCTTCCCAATCCGAGCCGCCCTCCAGCCGACAACGAGGACGGGCAGGAGGAGGAAGGGCCGACCAAGCCACCGCCGCCGGCCACGGCACACCAGCGGGCCCCGTCCTTCTCCTCCAACGGATCAAAGCCAGCGGATATGAAGGACCTCATCGTCGGTCTCTACGGATCTCGGCCTCCCTCTACCCCTGACGCAGCAGAGGTGGGTACACCAAATGCGGATGATGACGACGGATTTAGAGATGACGGTTGGGAATTCTCGGAGATGTCATCCTCGCTCGGACCGCCGCCATCCACAAAGTCATAAACATCTACACATAGGGCCGAACGTGGGCACACCACTCCGGGCGTACGCCGCCTTGGTAAGCAACACCATACCCTCCTTTGCCCCTGTTCCCTCCAATCCTTACTTCCCACCTTTCTCATCTCCTCTGGCTTTGCAGCGTCGTTTTCTTCCTCCCAGCGGAGAGCAAAATACCTGGTGAAAGAACACAGATCTGGTGACCATGGGGTGATACACGCTCTTCCTCTCCAGGTGTGCTGCGAATCCCCTTCCCCTACTGCTAGATTTAACGTTTTTGTTTTGGGTAGGTGTTGTAGACCTGCTCGATCTGGCGTGGGGGCTTGAGTTTGCGGGTGTCTCCTCTTCAGCTCCTGCTATGCTTCTTTGCTCCTTCATCAGGTGGGTATAGCCCCTTGTGCTTAGTCAATCCGCTCGCCGGTGGGCGTGATTAACTATGTGAGTGAAAAATTGACTTATTCCTAACTTCCAGCCGATAGGCTTCTTTGGTTTCTCAGCTCATCTCTACTACTTAAATATTGGAGTTTGCGGTCGTCTGTCCTCCCACCATCAACCACGTCCATCCGATCAGAGACCAGAGGATGAACAGCTTAGATGCTTCATGTAGCACGGTAGCAGCAACCCACCTCTCCCTCCTCTCACGCCTCCCACAGCAACTGCTCCCACGATCTATCTCCTTCTTCCACTCCACAATTCTCCTCCTTCCTCCTATTCTTCGCCTCCTCCCACTCGTTGATGTCGCCGTTCTCCGCACGCTGCGCCACCGCTTCCTCTCCCCACATGCCGTCGCACAACCTCCACTCCCTACCCCCCCCTCAGTCCGCGCCCCGTCGTCTCCCCCTCCCTACTCCTTCCCTCCCAATCCGAGCCGCCCTCCAGCCGACGACGAGGATGGGAAGGAGGAGGAAGGGCCGACCAAGCCACCGCCGTCGGCCACAGCACACCAGCGGGCCCTGCCCTTCTCCTCCAATGGATCGAAGCCTACGGATATGAAGGACCTCATCGCCGGCCTCTACGGATCTCATCTTCCCTCCACCCCTAACGTGGCAGAGGTGGGTACACCAGATGCAGATGATGACGACGGATTCGGAGATGACGGTTGGGAATTCTCAAAGATGTCGTCCTCGCCCGGACTGTTGCCATCCACAAGGTCATAGACATCTACGCGTAGGGCTGAACGTGGGTGCACCACTCCGAGCGTACGCCACCTTGGTAAGCAACACCATGCCCTCCTTTGCTCCCGTTCCCTCCAATCCTTACTTCCCACCTTTCTCATCTCCTCTGGCTTTGCAGCGTCGTTTTCTTCCTCCTAGAGGAGAGCAAAATACCTTTTGAAAGAACACAGATCTGGTGACCATGGGGTGGTACGTGATCTTCCTCTCCAGGTGTGTTGAGAATCCCCTTCCCCTATTGCTAGATTTAACGTTTTTGTTTTGGGTAGGTGTTGTAGACCTGCTCGATCTGGCTTTGGGGCTTGAGTTTGCGGGTGCCTCCCCATCAACTCCTGGTATGCTTCTTTACTCCTTCATCAGGTGGGTACATCCCCTTGTGCTTAGTCAATCCACTCGCCGGTGGGCGTGATTAACTATGTAAGTGAAAATTGACTCATTTCTAACTTCCAGTCGATAGGCTTCTTTGGTTTCTCAGCTCATCATGTGAAAAATTAAGGTGGGGGATTTAGTAGTCCGTATGGTAGATGCATGGATGGTTACATTTACTTAGAGGATTGGGAAGATGTCCTTGTACCAATGTAATAGATGATGGTGGTGTCCCAACATTGAAAGATGCATGCATGTGACTCGACAAGCAGATAGTGAAGAGCTAGTAAAAATATTAATTATTCATGTTCAAAGAGTATTGGTAATGTGTTTACTAATTAGTTTTGGTCACAGAGATTCAGCTAGATAGAGAAAGAGCAGCGTCCAACAAAACAATCATTCACTGCATGAACTTTACTACCATCCAAAGAACCAAAGTTGATGTCCTTGAAGTGTTATATGTCAATGTAAAGGGAAATAATGGCTTCTATTTCAGTTGTATGGTCAATTATTTGAGCCTCATAGCCCTCTATGGAAACTGGTTTTCTTGGCAGTCGAAAATATGCTTTGTTACATATAGTTGTGCATGTTCTTTGTACATAATACATATAGGTATAGCAAATTACCAAATTTATCAACATTTGATTGTGTTTATTCATAAATGACACTATTTGGTAAAGAAGTGATATGAACTAGTATTGTAGACGCCTATGAACTGGTATTGTACATGGAACCGCTAGGTGATTCCATGGGTACTTACTAACTCGCTTTGCTATCTACGGAAGTTCCCACTTCTAGGATACTTGAACATGGGCTGTCATATACTCCATATGAATGGAACATGGGCTAAGAATGACCGCATAAGGTAACCTTATCTTCCATTAGCAATTGTTTTGAGCCCTTGTGGTACTTATCGTGATTGTACTTGCTCATGTATCCAGTGGTCGTGAGTTGTTCATGGCCAATGCAAGTGTGTTTGTTGATGATGCTGAAGCATATGAAGTTTATGAAAGACATGAAGAATCAGAAGCTAATGAAGAACTGGTAAATTTCCCCTCCTTGGCTAGCAATGGTCATTATTTACTAGAAATGCTATTCTATCATTGGCCACTTCCTGATTCTATCCTCTATTTGCTTTATGTTTTGGGCTAAACCCCATTGCAGTCGCAGTTGGCGGATGTAGTATGCCAAGCTTGTTTTATATTTTGGATAATCAATTCAAAAGTTAGACTAACATGCATGGTGACTGAAGAAATTGTGTTTCTATTCTCCTATTCAGCAAAGAGGAAAGGTGAAGGATGAGAACTTTCTTCATAGAATGAGGAAGAGGCTGCTAGAGGAGGAGAGATTGCGCAATCTGCTCGCGCAAGGTCTCCCATGGATCACTGATGAACCAGAGGTATGTGTACTACGGCTACAAAATGTTTTCGGTCCATCCTGTTCATTTTTACATTGCAAGAACAGTATTTTTTTTAATAATTTTTTTGCTAGATCGATAGAGTTTCGGTTTACCATGTCCAACTACACTTACAATAATTTCCTGGTAAAATGGTAAGCCTAAAACAAATTAGTACTTTAGAACAATGTAGTCTATCTGATGAGATTAACAGCCAATTACGAAGTAAACCATTGTATTTGCTTAGTTTAATATGCAATAATGAGGCTGGCTTTCTGTCTCTGTGTCCTTCCTCCCTGCTTCCTATTGTAATACCATGGTTCATAAGTCTAAATGTAAAATTAAGTAGCAATTAGGTCCTTCCTACTTTCTATGGTTAGTGTTTTCGTCGCAACGCACGGGTATCAAGGTGAGCAGCAGTCATGGCACATGCCTTGAGTGGTGCCCAGCATTGTTAGCACATGGAAACATACAGATTGTACTACTGGATTTGATTGGTCAACCATTAGGTAATAATCTGGATTGGTCAACCCTCTACACCTTTTTCTGTTTTAACTTGCATAAGGGAAAGATGTTGCTTCTCCTCAGATATCAATATGTCATATAGTTTGTCACTGATGGCGTTGTTCATTTATACATATGCTTTAGCTCAACTTGAGAGGCATCAAGTGTGGATGATTATTTATGGCTGATGGGAAGACCTTGCTACAAGCCAATAATTGAGTACTGTGGTGGCACGGAAATTGTTGACGGCTTTATTACTGAATCTGTGCTGCAACCTCAAGCATTGTCTGCATTCAGTACACCTGCCATGGGTTGTAACCTATTTATTCTTGACAGCAGTGGAAATCCCTTCGTAAGTACTCTATTAGCATAGAATCATTTTTTTCCTGGATGCACTTTAGTTTCATTCATGATAAATTATTACCTTTGCTTACCAATGTACATAGATTAGTATGATCTTGCTTAGACATGCACTGTAACTTATACGGCAGCTTCAAATAACATAGGCTTCTCTACATCCTTGTTAGCACTAACATAACATTAGGTCCTATCAGCGCTTCTCTAGCTTGCAAATTCTGTCACAAATCACATATAGATGCTTGTTTGCTTCAGTAGTCTGTTAATTGTTAGACCTAACGTCAGTGCTACTTTTCAAACTTTACAGCCACATGATTCTACTGGTATTGGAGAACTTGCTCTTGATCCAACTTTATTTGGATCATCAACGACACTGCTAAATGTTGATCATCATGAGGTGTACTTCAGCGGAATGCCAGAATGGAATGGGAAAGTATGTCTGTCTGTCCTTGGTTCCTTGCTAATCCTCAAAGGTTAAACACTAACCCGCATGACTATGTGAGCATGCAGGCCCTCCGGATGCATGGTGATGATTTGAGTGTACCGCAGAAGGATATTATAGGGCTCATGGGCGTGTAGATGACACAATGAACATTGGTGGCATTAAGGTATAAAATGTTGCAACACACGACTCATTTATCACATTGCAGCTTTTGGCGATCCATCCATTCATTGTGTATGATGAATTTCAGTTTAGTTCCATCGAAATTGAGAGGATCTACAACAGAGTAAACGATGCCATTCTTGAAACAACAGCTATTGGGGTTCCACCTCTTGTGATTGGCGATGGATTTGGTTTCTTGACACGGTTAAGATATACTTGCTCAATCGCTATGCTCATTGATATTATTTGTTCTTCGGATCGGAATTGGACATTTTTTTCTTTTTTTGTTGTCACTTACACTGCAAGTGCAATCCATGCACTGAAGGTCTTAGGTGTATAACATTAAGGCTGTAAAGATACGGTTACTTAAACGCTACGGAGTGCAGCAAAACCTTCTGTATATTGATTATGTTTTTAATTCTGGTGATGTAAGCTTAAGTCATGCATCCGACATATCATAACAATTGTTTCTTGTGTACTTGCATATTCTGATGTATGATTGCTCTCACTGGTTCTCTTTGTTAGGCACGGTCATCTTTGATGGTGACATAATTATATACATATCAATGCAAGAAAAGTTTCTTTTTCTAATGCGAAAAGAGCTCTTTGTGTTATTGTTCACTTCTAATGCTCTCAAGCTTTATTTGACACATGAACCACTTGGCAATAAGGAACAATATATACTTCATTTAACATTCTATGATTGCACATTCAAGTGAATAATATGTTTGAGACACAGTTAGTTCTCATTGCACATAAATTATTGGTGCAAAGTATGAGTTTCCATTGCAACACACAGGCACATGACTAGTCTGTTTTAGAAGTTGTGAAGAGTGGATTGGATGACTAGTTGTCAAGAGTGTGCACTGACAGTGACATTCCAGTGTGATCCTTGTTTGTTTGGCCGGTCAGTTAGCGTAACAATGGTAATGCACTAGCAAAGCTGCTGAGAAATTTTAAAGTCACAACTCCTAGTGGGAGCTAGTGCCTTATGTTAGTCTATCTGGCTATATCGGAATGATGTCATTTTAGACAAAAAAAAAGATTGTCATTAATCCCTTGCAGGTTATCTTTTTAAGTGGGCACTGGTTGAGGGCTTGGGCAAATTTACAGAAACCGGCCCAGAAGGAGTCCATGTTGGCCGGAAGCGACATACTAGAATGACAAGATTCATCTTCTCACAGTTGATGAATGGACTATGCCTTGAATTCACAGCTTTTCATGATTAGATTTCACTTGAAATCTCAATTGATACTAGGCTGTCAAAAAACCACGCCTAAACGAAGCACTATTTGGTCATGCTCCCTTATCTGCTCATGAGCTTTCTAGAGAATGTCCTGTTCTCGTGAACTGCGACCACACAGTTAGGCTCAAGTAGGTATATTCTTTCTAGGTATCCTACAGGCTAATACATTTTCCTCATTTGGACAACAGAATATATTAAGGCTTTATACCAACCTTCCATACAGTCGAGAGTAATTCGTCTATTAGGACATGGATTCAATGAATATGTACTCTCTTATTACAACATCAACTTATTTTTCCCATTGCCTAAATCACGGGATCTCCGATCAAGAAGGTATGAGTTACCATTGTGATGTAACTCAAATGGACCTTATTCCCATGTCTATATGCAACTGAAATCGCTTTCCATGCTAACCCCTTTGTAAAAGGGTCTGCTAGATTTTTCTCAGTGCAAATATAATTCACAGCAATCACTTCGGAGTTTCTCAGTTTTCTGACAGATTTAAGCCTACGCTTCACATGTCTGGAGAACTTTATATTATCCTTGGTACTTATGACTTTAGCCAACACTATTTGATTATCACAGTACATTAGGATTGCTAGTATTGGTTTCTCAACGAATGGCAAGTCCAACAGAAGCTCTCTCAACCATTCAGTCTCAACAGTGGCTGTGTCAAGTGCTACAAGTTCTGTTTTCATGGTTGACCTCGTCAATATGGTCTGCTTGCAAGACCTCTATGAAACTACAGCACCAGCTAAAGTGAACACATAGCCACTTGTAGCTTTGATCTCATTCGCATCAGAGATCTAATTGCAATCACTGTATCCTTCTAATACAGAAGGATATCCAATATAAGTAATTCCAAGAGATGTTGTGCCTTTCAAGTAACGCAACACTATTTTAAGTGCCTCCCAGTGATCATCTCCTGGGTTAGATGTAAACCAACTTAATTTGCTTACAGCAAATGAAATGTCAGGTCTTGTGGCACCAACTAAATACATGAGTGACCCAATAATTTGTGAATATCTTAATTGATCTTTTCCTGGCCCTTGGTTCTTTCGAAGCTTAATGCTTGCATCATAGAGCGTTGGAGAAATTTTACAATTCTCATAGCCAAAACGGCTTAAAATTTTCTCAGCATAATGGGATTGGTTCAAAGTGATCTCATCCTCATTCTTGATCAATTTAATATTCAGAATGACATCCGTCTCTCCTAAGTCTTTCATATCAAAGCATCGAGATAAGAAAGATTTGACCTCGTCAATTACGGCAGTTCCAAATATAAGTATGTCATCCACATACAGGCACAAGATCACTCCTTGACCCCCACCATAATGATAATATACACATTTATCAACTTTATTCACAACAATGCCAACAGATGTCAAAGTTTTATCAAACTTCTCGTGCCATTGTTTAGGTGCTTGCTTTAGACCATATAATGATTTCAATAATCTGCACACCTTATTTTTCTGTCCAGAAATCACAAAACCATCTGATTGATCCATATAGATTTCTTCCTCTAACTCTCCATTAAGAAAAGTTGTCTTTACGTCCATTTGATGGACATATAGACCATAGGAAGATGCTAACGCAAGGAGCACTCTGATGGTGGTTAGTCTAGCGATAGGAGAATATGTATCAAAGAAATCTTCTCCCTCTTTCTGGGTGTAACCCTTGGGCACAAGCCTTGCCTTGTACTTCTTAATAGTACCATCAGGCCTTAGTTTCTTTTTAAAGACCCACTTACATCCTACAGGTTTGCACCCGATAGGACGATCTGTGATCTCCCAAGTCCCATTAGCCATGATAGAGTCTATCTCGCTACAGATTGCTTCTTTCCAATACTTAGCATTAGAAGATGCATAAGCCTCTGAAAGAGTTTTTGGCACATCATCCACGAGGTATACAATAAATTCATCACCAAAGGTTTTCTCAACCCTTTGTCTCTTGCTCCTGCGAGGAGCTTCTACGACTAGATTGTTATCCTCCTCAGAGATATCATATATTGGTTCAGAAATGGTGGGAAGTTCAGAAGTTTGATTATTTTCACTTTCAATAATTTTAGTTTGAACATTCTCGGTTTGTGAAGTACTGCCTGCAGTTCTCATAGGAAAATAATCCTCAAAGAATGAAGCATCTCTAGACTCCATTATTGTGTTAGCAATAATCTCAAGAGTTTTTTATTTAACTACTAAAAATCTATAGGACGTGCTATTATGAGCATATCCTAGAAAGATACAATTGATTGTTTTAGATCCAAGCTTTCTCTTTTTCTGCAATGGTATATTGACTTGCCAAACACCCCCAAGTTGGTAGAAAATTAACAATAGGTTTTCTCCCCTTCCATCCCTCATGTGGAGTAATCTCACTCTTTTTAGTGATTACTATGTTTAGGATGAAAGTTGTTATCAATATAGCTTCCTCCACCATGCCTTAGGCATACTAGCACTCTCTAACATGGCATTAACCATGTCTGTTAGTGTCCAGTTTTTTCTCTCAGCTGCCTCATTTGATTGGGGTGAATATGGTGGTGTAAATTCATGGACTATTCCATGCTTAGAACATAATTGGAAAAATTCATGAGAGATGTACTCTCCTCCACGATCAGACCTTAGTCTTTTTATTTTCTTCTCTAGTTGGTTCTCAACCTCGGTCTTAGAAGTCTTAAAGTAATTTAAAGCTTCATCCTTAGTTTTTAGCAAATACACAAAGCAGTAGCGTGTTGCATCATCAATAAAAGTTAGAAAATATAATTTGCCTCCTTTTGTCAACAATTTATTCATTTCACACAAATCTGAATGAACAAGATCTAAAGGTGTCAAGTTCTTTTCGTCCTCTAATCCCTTAAAGGGTTTGTGAGGTTGCTTTGCTTGCACACATGACTGGCACTTTGATCCTTTAACAATTTCACATTTTGGAATTAAATCTAATCTGGACCTTCTAGCAATACTATCAAAACCAATATGACACAAACGAGAATGCCAAATATTCGCCTCATATTTATTTAAACCAGTTGCAATATTCAAATTATAACAAGACTCTAAAGTACTTAGGCGGAACAAGCCTCTGCTCTCATAGCCTTTACCAACAAAATTCCCGAACATAGACATTAAAATTTTATTTAACTCAAGAGTAGCTTATAATCGTCCCTACATGGGACAGAACCACTAATGAGGTTCTTGTTTATTGTAGGACCATGTTGCGCGTTCTTTAAGTGGACAATCTTTCCTGAAGTAAGCTTCAGATCCATCGTACCAACACCAAGAACAGAAGCATATGACCTATTTCCCACTAGGATGGAGAAAGCCCCTGCTGCCTGGTAAGAAGAAAACAATGAAATGTTAGAACATATGTGAACATTAGCACCAATATCACCCACCAATCAGTGGATTGACACGCTGGAAAAACAACAGGTAAATTACCATACCTGTAAAACTCCGTATTGTTCTAAGGAAGAATATCGTTCAAAATTGAAATATTGGGAGAAGAAAAGAGGGTTTACACATTATTTTGGAAACCTAGGCTGTGGGCCAAAAGCCCACAACATTTTGGCCCACAGCACCAAGGCCCAAGTAGGCAACCGGCCAAGAGGGGGGCAGCAAACCCTAAGCCACCCTCCCCCCTTGCGCCTCCCCTCCTTTCCCCCTGCTGGCCGCCACTCCCCCTCACCTTCCCATCTTCCCCATGCCTCCCTTACTCCCTGGTGGCATCTCCCCTTTCCCCCTTGTGTTACTCCTTTGCTGCCGGCCAAGAGAGGGTAGGAGAAGGATCTCTTCGGGTGCCGCTGTCCAAGGAGAAAGGTAGAGGAGAGGGAGAAGAAAGGGGAGAGGAGTTTCTCATGGGGATTTTAGCGATCCACAGTGGGTCTTCAAGGGTGACTTCTCAGTTCTTTGATGTTTGTGATTAATTCATTTCCATGCGATTGTTTTAGCACAGTAGATTGGGTTTTTACTACTGTTCGTGGTGCAATAGTTTTGAAATTGAAAATCGCATTATTTGGAGGTGTAGTTTTTGAGTTATGGTATTTGCAATGTTGCTGTCCAGAACCCCTGTCAAGTTTTAGCATTCGTAGTAACTGATAGTTTAGAATTTGTTAATGGCTGAATCAAGGATATCTACCAACATGACTTTTATAGGAGATTCTCTTATATTTCCATAATTTTAAAGAACACAATTTTTGGATCGGCTGAATGAAAGTTATAGCTATTTTATTGCTGCTGTCCAGCTTGTCTATCAGTTTCTGATAGTGGTTTTCATTTGGTTGTTAAAATTAGTTAAAAGCAGAATTAGGAGATCCCGCCAACTTAACTTTTGTAGACAAATTCGTAAACTTTCCAAAGAGACTGAAAATGAATTTTTATGATAAACAGAATGTGAGATATGTATTTTAGAAGGTCGTTGTCCAAATTTGAGTTACTGCTAGTTCGTCGTTCCGCTTGAGTAAAATAAATATTTGAAGCATGGGTTTTTGGGAGTGCGGATTAGAGCGTTGCGAATAGCGTTGTTTCATCTTGTCAAAATTGTTTTGAGTAAATTAATTATTATAGGCGGAGTGACCTTAGGATTGGTTTCACCTACTTTACCTTCCAACTTGTCGCAACGCGAAAGACAAGTGCAGTTTTATTTATCTTGGATGTTTATTTGTTCCAATTGGTTCTATTATTATGACGTGGTTAAATGCTATGAAGTATGAGTACTTCCATTCTTTACATGCTTCCATTATTGTTGATATCAAATTGCTAGTATAGAAGAATGCATTCATTTCATTACCTTCATTTCAAGCATTCATGTTTAACCCACGGGAGTGGGTATTGAGATCCTCATATTTTCAATATGGGCAACTAGATCCCCGTATGAAAGATTCTTCATACGGGCTCTGGATCCCCGTATCCTGATAATGTGGGCATGAGTGAACACCGACGAGTGTTACACTGGCTATACCTGTATATGCAGAAGAGAACATCGTGCATCGCATTCATAGTATGTTCATATGTATGGGATAATTTGAGAATGATTTGTATCTAATTCAATATTTCTATTTGGCATTCGATTCAATGTTTCATATGTCATTCTTTCGTATTTGCTGAGTCTTGGACTCACTCTTACAAATTTTGTTTTTAGGTGATCGTTGAGGACGGCATGTCCTAGAAGGGAGTAGATCACATGAAGAAATCCACATTATCACATTCTTCATCATTTTAATAATATTTCTATTGCTACATTCATTTGGGAATTATTGAATGTAATAATTGAATTCTTGGTATCTCTATTGTTCGTCCTTAAAGTTATATCATGCTAGTTGATGGTTTAAAATATCCGGATGTATTCTTGATAACGTTTCACTTGAATGAATTGTTATAAATTAGAATTTAGTACTTAAATCCTTGCTGAAATTATATTAATTAATTTATCAAAATTATTTTGTGGTGAAGTTTAGCTATCATTAGATGTTGATTTGTTGAGACAAAGTTTATAATGTTGATTGGTGTTAGTAAATTAGGTTGCATCTTGGCCTTCGCATAGCCAGGGTGTTACAATACCCTCTTGTTGAGGCCTCGCCTATAATCACATTGACAACATTTTTCTTTGGCTATTCAGCATCCTTGCTCTTGCGGAAATAACATTCTTTTGCCATATGACTGTTTTTTCCACACACAAAGTAGGTGATGTTCCTTATGTCCTTCTTCTCGGTTTTCTTCTTAAAGCTAGTTGTCTTGTTCGGTTTGTTGGATTTGTACTTCTTTGCAACAATCTTTTTCTCTATGAAATTTGCATTGTTCTGACCAGAAGTGCTAAGTGCATCTTTTGTTCTTGTCTTTTCTTCCACATCGAGGGCAACAATGAGATCTTCAATAGAAATCTCCTCACTCTTGTGTTTCAAGCTAGTGGCAAAATCCCGCAAAGAAACAGGAAGTTTAGCAACAATGCCCGCAGCCACAAACTTAGGAGGCAACACACAGCCTAGATGCACAATCTCACCAACCAATAGCTGGAGATCATGAGCTTATCCAACTATGGACTTAGCCTCATCCATGCTAAAGTCAAAGAATTACTCACACATGTAGAGTCAGCGACCTACCTCTGCCTCTGTATATTTGTGCTCTAGTGCATCCCACAACTCTGTGGCGGACTTATATTTAGGGGAAATTGGCTACAGGGCACTGCACATTCGTGTCATTTGCCAACAGACATCCAAAAAACGTGCTGCAGCCAGAAGACATCGCAAAAACGTGTAATTTTGCTGTTAGACACTCCTCATTAAAATAATATATCCGAGTGATTAGGAGAGAGAAATTTTGTAAAATATCCTCAATACCCTCAATGCATAGTGCCTGGCTCGGTTCAACCGACTACAGTGCCAGGCTGGCTCTAATTGCAATTCTAATGACTTTGGACCCACATGTCATAACAAATACTAATGAATTATTAACGGCTAACTAATTGTACTTAACACTAATTGTACTCATCAAGCAAACACATCCAGAGGCATGGGCGTGAACCGAGGCCGAGCAGAGGCGAGCTGACCATGGCGCGGCAGCGGCTGACCACCATCGCCATCGGGGTATTCATCTGCTTCGTCGTATGCGCGCTCATCTTCCCGGTCTGGGCGAGGCACGAGCTCCACGTCCTCGTCGCACGCAACATGGACAAACTCACCGCTGCCGTCGAGGGCTGCGTCGAGGACTATTTCTCGGAAGCCAGAGCCGGGTGAAGCGCCGTGGGGGAGGTGAGCCAGGAGTGGCGCCATGGAAGAAGTGATGAGGAAGAGGGAGATTGGGGAAGAAGCACTGTAGTCGGTTTGCAAAAGGAAGAAGATGAGGGTAAAATGGACTTTTCACCATCTTTCTCTCCCCACTTCAATCCGAAAATGATAAAATAGTGCTCTTAATGTCCTACGGCAAAATTACACATTTTTGCAATGTCTTCTGGCTGCAGCACGTTTTTTGGATGTCCGTTGGCAAATGACGCGAATGTGCAGTGCCCTGTAGCTAATTTCCCCTGTAATTTATATACATATCGTAGAGCTGATATGCCAGAATGGTCAGAATGCAGCCAAGAGCAGTGTTGTTCGCATTATCGAACTGCATATACTGGTCAATCATAAATGGATACTCCGGGTGGATTACCCACCACAGCCCCAAAGACATGAGCCAGAACTTGGCTCTAGTCTGCCATCTACGAAAATCCTGACCAAAAAACCTCTTAGGTTTCATAGCATCAAAAGCACCAGCAGTTGCTGTATTACAGCAAAGTTTACAATAAGGTTTCTAGAATGTCGAAAATGAGGGCGATATTTTAATTCCGGATTTTAATAGAAGGCAAATATCGCAAATAACTAATGATGCATAAATCAGTATTAATAGCTATTAGCCAGGAAACCCATTGTACTTCACAAAATATGCAAAAACAGAATGTAAACAAGTCAATTAGTCACATAAAAGACTTACAGATGGCTCCGATGAAGGACAGAAAGCACTGCAGATGCAAACTTGATGCAGTGCAGAAACATAGATGAATCAGCGAAGCGAGCGGTCGCACAGATGTGCGCTGCCTAGAAACCTTATTGCCGCCCCCCGTGCAGGTCTTCACGGAAACAACGGCTCGGAGATACCGCTCCCCTTCTTCATGGTGCACGCCGAGAAGAAGAGTCGATGAGGTTCAAACAGCGAAATACAACAGCACATGTTTGTAGAAGGAAGGAAAGAAGAAATGGAGGCAGTAGTGTTACACGCAATGCTCTGGACGTCCCCAGGCATATATATAGAGATGTAGACTGTGAACTGGCCTGATTAAACAACCATTTACCCACTGGTAACTGACATATTTAACCAACCATTTACCCACTGGTAACTGCCTGTCATCAACACCCAATAAAGCCTCAAATTCAAACATTTGAATCTCATTCAAACAGAGAGAGAGAGAGAGAGAGAGAGAGAGAGAGAGATGCATGGTTCAGCAAAAATAAGGTGGACTTGGTCTGCCAAGTGGCACGCCACATCACGGCACAGTCGCGCGTCGCAAGTCCCGTGATTTTCCACGCGAAAATACGCGAATACGTGCGCGCATGCGTGCACGCATGTGTGTGTTTGGCCAAAGCCCTCCTCGTGCCACCCTCATACATGTGTCACATGTTTTAAGAGAGAGTAAAGAAAATGTAGTTGTCTTGGATTCCCACGACTGGCACCACACCCTGACCAACTCAGGCTTCACATGGGGGCTTGAACCGTGCCTTAGCAGGGAGTTTCTGCCGGAAGCACCAAGAAAAGAAAAAAAAAGATAAGTAAAAAAAAGGTGTTGGTCGACACGATGCTCTCCAGCGCTTGCACTTGCACGTTGGGGTTCCGCCGCCGAACCGTCGTCATTCTTGAGTAGTTCTTGCTAATTTGCTGCTGTGATGTGCTGTGCTGTAGTGTGGGGATGGATACAACCCCGCATGGCCCCTCGCCGTGTGGAGTCCTCCGCTTAGGAGCAACGAAAGCAAAATATTGTGGAAGAAGCTAATGGTCAAAGACAAAGATGGATGTGACGTTTTCGGCACACATCTTCGAACACAGTTACCATTCAAGTCTACCAGAACTCTTCTGAAGTATCAACATCCGCATGAAAGGCACAATTCAAGATTGCCCCTTTAGCGTTCTCCCGAAACGCCAAGGGACAAGGGGGCTACTGTTGGAAGAACCTTATATATTAGTCACCTCCACCTTGCCTTAGCAATATGGTACTAAACCATACATGTTTTGGAATTATAGAAAATGGGCCTCACTCATATGGGCCAATTTCCAATAGAAAATTCTTAGGAAGAGGACCTAAAGCCTTAGCTCCAAAGAACTCATGCCAGATTTAGCCACGTGGCAGCACCAAACTCAAAGCAATCCAATCATCCCCTTCTCCACTCGCTCAAGCATTGTGGGCATCCACACTTCCATAGCGAACCGTTTGGTTCCATTTGGCCGCATGATTAAATTTGTCGGATTTGCTAAATAACACTTGAATAATTTTTTTGGGGTTTTCATTCGAATTTCTTACTGTTTGATTTTGCTCCTAGATTCGTGTGGTGCCCTCTCCACCTTTGTCTCCGGCAAGCTCGTCGTTCTCCTCTCTGGCACCGTTGGGTTACGCCTCGGAGTTCACCCGTTAGGGTTAGGGTTCACCAGACCTTAGACGGAGGGAGGGAGCAGCGGAGGCACGACGGTGGGTTGTGTTGACAGGAGGGTCAACGAGCTCGAACGAAGAGGGGTGGCGGGATCTGCAGGCAGGCGGCAGAGAGGCAGTGGCGGCGGAGGAGGATGAGCGATGGGAGACAGGGACGAAGGGAGAGATGGAGCGGTGGAGGAGGTGGTGGGCGGCGCCGGTGGCCGCATTAGTAGGCGGTAGAGGCGGAGGGAGGAGGTCGCCAATGGGCATCGACAGCGCCGAAGGGTGGCGACGCACATAGGAGGGGTGGGAGCTGCGGTGTGTGGTTAGTGGAGACGGGAGGCTAGGGTTGGGGACGAATGTGTATAGAAACGATGCTCGCACCAGGATCGTTGGATTGAGATCCAACGGTCCAAACAAATCGACATATTTGTAAATTTTTTTACTCAATTACTGTTTAACACTCCCTAAATTTATACGGTGCAGCTAGGCCAGGATAACCGTTAGACGATAAGTGTAATTGCCGTAGGCCCATCCATGGTAGGCCACTAGAATTTGATTTTTGGACAAAACACAGCGATCCAATTCGGATCTAAATTCGGCCCGTATGAATTTGGATTGCGCACAAAATGTGCGACCTAATTCAGCCGATACAAATTTTGAGCGCGTACAAAATTTGCGATCCGATTAGGCCCATCAAAACTTCGATCATGGGTGAGACGTGTTCGTACTAAAATGTGAAACGGGAGCCCAGCAACTCGCGTCGGGCCGATTTACTGTGTCGGTATGTAATGCAATAGCAGGAATGGCGAAACAGGTAGCATGGTGCATGTACATAAACTGTGATAAAGGAGCCTCCACGTCTGCAACTTTCCCATAAGATAATCGCTTTTTCCTTGATAAAAGGACGCCTGTTCCAAACAACTAGTTCAGTACTTCAGTCACATCACAGAATATGTCAACAGTACAAAGAAACCTGGTGGGTTTTTAACCAAATTCCCCATTAACCGCTCGGCTTAAGTTTGATAGTTACAGGTATAGAGTGCTATCTCATGGGCTAGGCTGCCTAAGCATTTTTCAAACATTTGTGCAGTAATAGTCGGTGCATTTCTGGTTACGCGCACTAAAGGAGCCAAGATGACTGCTTAGTGCCATATGTAATACGGAGTAATCATTAGGATCAGAATCTGGAGACTTAGGCAGTCAAATTTCTGCGCGAACTTTCTGCCTTTAGGTGATTAGAGGCCCCAGAATTGCTGCGAGAACAGAAGCTTTGTGCTTGGTTCCAAGTTTGGGGAAGCGGCGAAGAACACCTCGAGCTTTGAGAGCTTTCAGAGGGCCCTCGTTTCTTTGTATAGAGCAAAAAAAAATGGACTCCCACCAAGAAATGTCCGGCAGCTCTGGCCTGGCATGGGCAAAACAAAATCAATACATACAGTTAAAGCACACTGCAGCTTGTTAGATTACTGTACAGGAAAAGAAAACTACTACTCTACCATAAGTTAATCGTTTAGGGTTTATACTGTCGCCTCTCACGCGTCATGAATTTTCAGGTACAATCATGTCACCGGATGTTACTATGTCAGTAAGAGGTGGCTATGAATTTTTGCAGGGGTGATGCACTCGTTTCTATAATACTCCAGGTGCCAAGAATGTGTAGTGGGCAAGCACGAATCTTTTTCAAGTTCCAACCACGTAACAGTGTTGCAAAATTATTCATATACCTTTAGACCTGCAATTAAGGGGATTAACTGTTCGGAGTTGTAAACTTCGTACGGCGATATTTTGATATATATCAATACATGGTATTTAGTAGGGTGTTAGGCACTTGATCAACACCTAACCTAGTTGACATAAGTACCCTTTCTAATCAGCCCTCAGTTTGTCAATGGGTGTTAGGTTTGATATAATAATACCATGGGTTAGGACTAGGGGCTGATGTTATTCTTATGACATCTTTAAGCAATTTGTGGAACGTTGCTTAGTGCTCTAGCTGGTGCTAGGGCTGCTAGCAGATATAAAGAAGGGTTCAGAAGCATATCATAAAGTCAAGGACTTTAACGTGTAGCTAATGACAACTTGACGAATTTGTTTATAGAGAGGTATAATTCTTACCAGGGAACAAATACCTCTTGTTTGCCGAAATTCGCGGGCTGCCCAGGTTCTTTTACCTCAGGGTTTCTTCAGAGGCAATTCACCCTTGATGCTGAAGAAAGATCTGCATGTAAAAAAACAAGGAGCTGGTACTTTCCAAACAAAATAGAGTATTTTAACCTAGATCAGAGTGAGAAAAACATATAGATCAATTCAGACACCTAAAACATGTCCACCTTAGGTAGGACAAGTAGAACTAGTTAAGACAAATATTATTAATGCACGAAGGCCTTGATGAGAGCTAATGCACGCCCAGAACTGCACGCCCAGTAATCAATAATTACACCGAAGATGTAAAGTTGACATTGGATCCCAGGCAGGGAACGGCTGCTGCTAGAAGAGCAGAAGCATAGGAGAGATGAAGAAAACGACTCAAAAACAACATCTAACTGCGCATGCCCAGTTTGGACAGGCAATGTAAACAAGGGGCCTCAGCCCTTGCCACTGATGTCACCCTCACACTTCCATAGGTTGACATGAAGATGAAATAAACAAACAGCACATTGCTCCATGTTTTGAGGGCATGCGCCCTTCCTCCCAAATTTAAAATCACAACCTTGAACATGAATAGATCAAGCATCAACGATATGTTTACCTTGGAAGCAAAATTCACTCCAAAGAAAACTTCATATACTTCCAAGGTCTTCCCGAAGTCGTTTTTTTATTTTTATTTCGAAAGGATGAAGTTTGGTTGTTTTACACGATTATTTACATTACGGAAAATCTAAAGAACGCTAGAGTTCTTTCCCCAACCGATAGGACAAGAAATCATCGTCCGATGCATCTCGTGCAAGTTGTCCGATGTGCCTCCTTTTCCTATCCTTATCCAAACGGGTACCATCTCCACCACATCCTAACAGCTCTCTCTCTCTCTCTCTCTCTCTCTACGAGCGACACCCACCACCCGATGAAGCAACGACACCCACCACTCCGACCGCCACTGACTCCGCCGCTGGATCCGTCGTCCTCCTCATCGGAAACCAAGGTTGTCACAGCGTCGCCTAGTCGACGCCAAGTCGTCCCGTTGGCCGGAGGCAGACGTCGTGGTCCTTCGCCCAGGCCAAGGGACTTAGGCGAGCAACTGGGGCTGGGGCTTCGAGTGAGACTAGGGACGAGGCCGCCACCGCCCCACTCCAGCTCACTTGTGCCGCTGCCGCCCCCACCACTAGCTAATTTCCGTCGTCGCCGCCATTGTAGGAAGATGGTCTCTGCATTCCTGCAGCTTGTCGCCATCGCCCCTTGCAGTCCTGGTCGTCTTCACTCCTCACCACCGCCGCCACTTTTGGAGGCCACGTCAGCTTAGGTCCTCCTTCTCTATCCTTTCTTCTTCTCCTCTACTCTGATTTGCTCTGTTCTCCTTCTTTCCCTCATTTGATCTGCTCCTCCCTCTATCCTTGCGCTGCTTCGTGCTCTCATTCAGTCTGCCCCCTCTGTTCTTGCGCTGCTTCTTTCTCTTGTGCTGCTCACCTGCTCCCTCTTCTTCTATTGCTTGGATGCTCTGCTTTTGCTCTACTTCTTTTGCTCTGCTCTTTAGCTCTCCCCTCCTCTACTTCTTTGTATTTGCTCTTCTGCTCTACTTCTTGCTTGTGTTCATTTAATTGTTATCAAGAGAATTTTGAGTATATTCATTTAATTCCCTACCATTTGAGGTATTATAGGAGTTATATTTATTTAATTCCCTACAATACGAAGTATTACTTATCATTTTTATTTCCATAGTCTCACTCTCGCCATGACAGGCGCCTAGGCGTCCCGGCGACCCTAGGCGCCCTAGGGTCGCCGCGACTTGCCAGAGCGCCATGACAACCTTGCCGAAAACACATCATCCCTGCCTCCGGTCGCCAGATCCAGCGTCCTCGCTGGATCTGGCCACCATCGTGTCGTTGGCTTTGCACCACCAAATGGTGGCGACGGCATGGTGCCAGCACAATCGCTCTAGTCTGGCTCGACAATCGATGGCACCATGGCGGTGATCCTCGATCTGAAGCGATGCGGCGGCCAACAGCAACGGGAGGCATGGCTATTGACTACGTGATCTCCGACGAGGCATCGTGCGAATCAGCGGTGAGTTCACAGCCGATGGTGGGCGTGTGTGAAGATGAAGCCAGCGGGGGGCGCCGACAAGGAGCATGGTGCGATGACGGAGCGAGCACCGACAGGCATGGGGCCACAGTGTGTGGCCACGTGCGAGCACACCACCAGCGTCCTTGCTATTGCCGTGCTCCCTGACGGCTTCCCGTGGAAGGGACCATGAAGTGATACTTTCTCCAATTTTATGTGTTTTTTTTGAATTTTTACTAAAACTTGATTGATTTATTATGGAACTTTCTCGAAACTAATCTGAAACGTGAAGTTCCTGACTTTTTGTGCTTGAAATTTGCTTGAAACATCAAGTTTTCATGTGAAACTTGATTTTTCGAGGACCCTTACAAAACCGGAGTATCTTGGTATGAAACTTAAGTATTTAGTGTGAAACTTGTCTGAAACTCCTTCAAAACTTGAATCTTTGGGCTTGAAACTCTATGAAACTTGAAGCTTCGAGCGTGAATCTCGCCTGAAACTCTATGAAACTTGAAGCTTCAGGAATAAAACTAGCGTAAAACTCTGTGAAAATTGAAGACTCGTTCTAAAACTCACCTAAAACTCTATGAAATTTGTAGCCTGGTTTGAAACTTTTTGAAACTTCATGGAACTTTTTTCAAGTTTCAATTTTAAAACTTCATGAAACTTGTCCGAAACTTGATTTCTCGCTGAAATAAAGTTTCGGTTTCTTGATACTTGCTTTTGTTACTTGAAACTTGTCCGAATTTTTGATCAAATTTTGAAATCTTGCCCAAACCTTCTTAGAAGGTTTCCTGAAACCTCATGAAACTTGCTGAAACCTACTTTTGTTAATTCAAACTTATCCAAAAATTTTCTAAGAAACTTAGTTGAATTTTCAAGTTTATTTAAACTGGCCTAAAGTTTTTAAAATTGCCGGCGATGAGAGAGAGAAAGTGGATAGGAGAGGGGAGAGAGTGTGGGCATAATCTAGGCTGCCCATCACAATGGATGGCAGGAAGGGCTCCCAATGATATGGCGTAGGCAAGGCGTAGGCTAGTTGCTTCCTTTACATTAACCCTCAAGCGTACTCCCACCCTCAACATAAAACCGGCCTTTGAATCTGAGCTACCATCAAACAATCCAACTATCTAGAAACAACTTTCTACACTTTCTTGGTTGAAAGAATACGAAGCTTCCCATTGCAACCGTCCAGTTAGCATGCGAACCAAGCAGTTTTGGGCCCTGCATATTAGCAGGCGCCAGGCAGTTGGTAAATCATTTAGGGCTTGTTTGGATAGAGAGGGATTAGAACCAATCCCTTCAGATTGGAAGGGATTTTAGTTTAAATTCCCCGTCAATCCAAATGATTGAGTCGGATCACAATGTATTCAAACAAGTCCTTATTGGTAAAAGTGTGCACCTCGTTGGCCTAGCCCTACACATTCAAACAAAACAAGAAGCTTAAGACATGGAAAGAGGAGAAGCATGCAAAGGAAGGAACAAGTAAAATAACCTAATCACCTAATGCACTGCAGCCACAAATAGAGCAATAATAGAGAATGACAGTAACTATGCACCACAGTACTGCATTACATATAGCCGCGACAGAAAAAGGATTCGGATGCAAACAAAAGGCAGATCATAGGGGCAAAGATAGGTCCCTCATAAGGAGTATAAGCAAGTTTATAAACCTCTTTAGCTACAGGTATTCTGCTTTAAAGCATGCCCAAATTCCTTCCACTTCCTCCCTAAAACACAACCACCGTCACTGCCAAAACCAAACCAAACCAAACCAAAAACACAACTCACCAAACACACAAAGCAAGGCAACAACAATGGCAAGACATGGCTCTCAAAGCCATGACCAACCACTCCAAGAACAGGATTACATAGACATGGACTTGAGCTCACCTGCAGCAGCACAGGCAGTCACCACCACAGCAAGCTTGCTCTGCTACACCACAGCCATGGCAGCCTCCCCACAACACTCAAGGGAGTTTGAGTTCCACATGTCGGCTCCAGTTGACCAGTGGGAGCCCATGGCATCACCAGCAGATGAGCTCTTCTACAAGGGCAAGCTGCTACCTCTCCACCTTCCACCACGCATCCAGATGGTTGAAAAGCTTCTCGAGAGAGCGGCTGACAAGGGCCTCCTCTCCGCGAGCACTGCCCCAGCAACACCATACCAGTCGTGCAATGCATCACCAGCAAATTCAAGTTATGTCAGTGGTGAGCTCAATGTGGAGCATTATTTCCACGAATGCACATCCACCAGTATCACTGCTGCTGATGCAGAGGCAGCCTGTGAGAAGAAGCCATGGTCCAAGAAGCTCAAGTTCATCAGGCATCTCAACCTTGGCCTCAAGCTCAAGGCATCAAAAGCTTACCTCAAGACAATATTTGCCACTAAAGCAGGGAATCCGGATGGCAAGAGTTGTGCAACTACTGCAAATGAGTTCTCCAGTGCCCAGTTCAAGACTTGGAGGAAGAACCCATTTGGCCAGATCAGAAGCAACAGGTACATAGCCTCACCCGTCAGCAACAGTACCACACCCGGAGGGAAGCTTAAAGAAGATGAGTGTGGCCATAGGAGGTCCTTCTCCAGCGTCATTATCCGATACTCATCATCAAACAAGACATCCTCTGCCTCATCATCGTCATGCTCTTCGTCTAGTTCATCCTCCATCCCAAGCTCAAATGACTCTGGTGTGGGGCCAGTGCTGAGGAGGAGCAGCAGCGTGAGCTCAGAGATGGACAATCCAATCCAGGGCGCAATAGCATATTGCAAGAAGTCTCAGCAACTGGCCTCAGTGAGGAAGAGTGCAAGCGACGCAGGTTTCCGATTCATGTCATCATCAGCGTCAAAGATAGCTGCAGAATCTGAAGACGCAGAAGATGTTATTGAGATTTGCCAACGATGACAGTATAAATGTACAAAACTTCAATACCCCCGATAATTCTGTACATTTTTGATCTTGATCTTCCTGGAGACATGATATTTGATAAAATGTTATGCCCTTCAAAAAGTTTCAGATATGTAAGTAGTTGTCTAAGGGCAAATGGTTTCGATATGTAATAGCAAATAGTATTTTAGCATTTGACATGGTTGTAGAGTACAAGAGTGCAGATAGAATCCCACCGACAAATTAAATACAGGTAATCTTTTCTATGATCAGTATCCTTATTACAGATGCACGTGTAGTAAGTTCATAGTTACCGGATTCACTATAAAACGCCGTGAATTGCGAACCGGATTCGTCGAACCGGTTTCGGGTATGGGGTTCGTGTTCCCAGTGGAAATTAGAAGAAAAGGGGGCGAACTCCGAACCCGAATCATGTACCACAAAAGGACGAACCGCGTTTCTATTAACTACGAGTAAGTAACCAAAAAAACAGGTAATAGAAACAAACATCAAAAGTCAGAGACAATGAAACATAATTAACCAAAGACAGCCAATTATTTATGGATTAAGTACATATTGGGTCCCTGAACTCTTCACTGAGTTTAATTTTCGTCCCTCTTGCGCAAAACCAGATAAAATTTGTCCCCCATCTCCCAATACCAGATAAACCTTACCCCTTCTCCAGTTTGACCACGGTATTGACCCAATAAAACCCGGTTTTGTCCACATGGTGTCCACCTTGGATTTACTACAATCTCCTTGTCCTAAATCGACCCCTCTCCTCGTCTTCACTCCCACACCAACCATGTTTCTTGCTTCAACATGCCGCCACCACCGTGGTTTCCTCTCCATGGCGCCACCCCCTCTTTTTATCCTTCTTGTCCAATACCGAGCGGAGCCGCCCACCGTGGATTCCTCCTCTTCATCCTACATTGTTGCTGCATTCTGGCCCTCCTTCCGCCGCCTGCTGCCGCCTACCAACATGTCCACACCGCCGGCGACGGCGTCGTCATCAGCCAGGCCGACTACCGGGCTTATAGGCCATCAAGCACGACCTCGCCGACCCCTACGGCTTCCTCCGCTCCTAGAATGACACTAGTCGCGCCTGCTCCAACGACTAGGCCGATATCAAGTGCATGGTCGTCGCCATCACGCTTCCCTAGCAGGGCCTCGGTGGCCGCCTCTCCAAGCGCATCGGCCAGCTCACACGGCTCCGCCGCCTTAGCCTCCATGACAACGCCCTCGCAGGGCCCATCCTGGCCTTCATGGGCAGCTACCTCGCTCTCTAGTCCTTCGACGCCAGTGCCAACCTCCTCACCGAAGCCATCCCGCCCTCCATCGCCAACTCCACCAAACTCTTCGACATCATCTGCACCAGCATCACCCGCACAAGGCCACCGGACACCACTAGAAGTTCAGCCATCGTGCCGCCGTCGTAATCCGTCGTCGCGCACCACGAATCCCGCCCGACCTAGTTGGTCGACGAGGAGCTGGGCCTTGGCTATGGGGCCATCCAGAGCGTGGTTGAACGTGCCAATGACACTGTCCTGGGTGCAGAGTGCCGTGACAGTGCGCACGTTCGACACAGCACCGGACCTGGCCCCCACGTTGATGAGCAGGTTGAGGTAGCTCGCGCCAAGCGTTAACGGTGTGTAGCCCATGGCCATCAGCGTGAGTTGCTAGTCCAGTGCAGAGCATATGCCGAGGCCGATGCCGGCCAAGCCCACAACCAGCAGTAGCACCGCGTACCGGTCACCGAACATAGACCGGAACGCGATGGTGTCCCGCGCAAGCCGCGTGACGAGGACACCCATGGCGTTGTCCTCGTCGAACCATGAGGGCTCCTGCCGCATGATAGCGTGGAAGAGGCGGTCGCGGACACGATGGTGAGCTGGGCCCCCGCCTAGCCGCACAAGCCCTGCTGCCTCGTGATGGTCAGGATGCAGGCCACGCCGAGACCAACCACAACCATGGCCAGGTACCCCACCTGCCACTTCATCTTCGTCGTGTCGGCGTCGAAGTACACCTCGGCGGCTGGCCGAAAAAGAACGAGAACACCGCTATTGGGCTCGCGGGTCGAACTTCTTCTTTGTCCGATGCGAGCTTCACCAGGGCGGCGTAGGGGCTGTCCCAGGCCATGAGGTCGGAGTGGCGGCCGAGGACATTGATGGTGTCGGCGTTGCGGAAGGTGGCGAGGCGGTGCAGACGGTGGCAAGGCGGTGGACGACGACGACGACGGTGCAACCGACGGAGAGGCGGTTGATGGACTGCTGCACGACGGCCTCGGACTCGTCGTCCCGCGCGCTGGTGGGCTCGTCCGAAAGCGATTGCGCTGGTTATGACGATAGCGCCTGAGGCGCGTCGCGCTGCGCTCTCTCCTCGACAACTAGGCCCCATGGCCCCCAAACTACCGTGCCTGCGTGGACACCCACATGGCACAAAACAGCTCTCAAACAGACGAAGGGATTCCTTTTGCGTGGTATTGACAGTTCGAGGATGCGTTTTATCCGGTATTGCAGTTCAGGGATAAAAATTAAACTAGGGCAAGAATTGAGGGACCGAAAGTATACTTAATCCATTATTTATTGGGTGAAGCTGACATTTTGTCCCATGCCTGGTTGTACAGCTATCTCCACATGCATAAAACAGTTCCTAACTAAATCTTTCTTAAACACAACACAAGAAACATGCTCTCAAAAGGTTGTGTTCCAAATGCATGCCTATGGTGCAAGATAGGTAAATAACTAAGCAAGATCTTGTTCTTTACAAAGTAATTGAATAAATCATGAGAAAAAGCAAGACAATGAGGCTATTATGCAGCCTGACCACAGCTTGAATATCACATTATGACAAGACCTCGCTTATGAAAGTAACAATGGGCGCAGACATGCAGTGCACCATTACATTAACTCTCAAGAGTCCAGCTTATGTATAAAGAAAGCTTTTCTGGCACCTCGATATTATTAATTAATTTGCATCTTGAGCTTTGCTCTTCTGAATGCTAATCTTTATTTTTTGAGGGGTTCTGAATGCCAATCTCATGGCTCTATGTTAACCAAGGAACAAACATATGCAATAGCAGGGACCTTGTTTAGGAAATACACCGCACTGGTGGCCGACACTTAAAACATGAAGGCCTAAAAGGTAAAATCCCTTTCGTGCTCTAACAAACAAAAAAAGGTATTCAGAATTTCAGATTACTCATCTTTAAAGCTATGAATCATCAGAAAACAAGAATGAATTGGTGCAGGCAACAAAAACAAGTGAAAAAGGAAATAAAAATACAAAGTGTGAAAACAATGGAAACAACTACTTTCTGTTCCCACCAATGCCTGCCTTATTTCACTTGAGGTTTCCAGATGCGTATTGGAAGACACATTGAGATGTGACAAATATATGAACAAAAAACTGATTGCTATGGTTCCACAGATTTGATTAGCACCTTTCTACATGCTCAAGCAGTTTTAAAGCTTCCCTCTTTTTTCCCTACTTGTACTTTCTATCTTGAAGTTGCAATTGATCATGTGATTGAGATAAGAACAGGCGATGTAAAAGGTTGGATCGACAAGGTAGGCCAAGGACACAATATAACAAAAGATGAATTTATCAGATAAAGTTAATGCCCCCGCTGTCTATATTTTGTGGAAAACTTTGGTTATCTAGCAGGGGGGTAAAATAAAAGAATAGTTCGAGGGCACCAATCTAGAGCACAAAAAAAAAAAGAATTGCCCAATATGGTTACTGACATTTGGCATTAGGAAAGCTGCAACGCGACAGCTTCATTTCCATATCCATAAAACCAAGTTTGCGATTGGGTTATTCTCCATTTAAGCATAACATGATGGTGAAACTACAACAGCATATCATATATAATATATCAGCATATGAACCTAATGATTGTCAAAATATGACATTGCTTATCAATCTATCCTAAATAGAAACAAAATAATCCCACTCAAACTCAAGGGAAAATTGCGTCCCTTAGCTTCAAAACAGAACATCTATTAAAGAAATGAGCAAGTGAAGGTAATTAAACCTTAAACAAAGAGGGCATGTCAACAAAAGGCAGGGCAAGATTGAGCCAAAGGTAAGCAGGGTTACCCACAGCATTGATGATGTTGAGCAGTGTTAGGACTAATAGGCATGTAACAGGGCTTACTTTATACCTCCTTGATTCTCTAGAACTCAAGTTCAAATGTTTGCATTGTTTATCAGCACAAATGGTGTATTTAGTTTGCACGACATAACTGTGTATTTATGCTTTTCTGTCCCACAGGAACTTGGAAGTGTTATTGGATTGCTGCCCTAACTTGTGCTACCAATCTTCCAATCAGTGAGCAAAGTAATGGTAGGTAATTTGTAATGAAACTTGAATTTGATCCAGTGACTGACACCTGTAGCAAAGTGTAACCAGGGCATGGGCATCTCAGTGACCATTTCACCCCCACAATAATGATACCTTTGGGCAGGGATAAAAAAACCGGCCGGTAACCGCCGGTTACCGGCCGGTTACCGGATCCCGGGCTGGGCTCGGGAAAAATATCCCGGCCGAAAATTTTGAATTTGGTTTTGGTTTTTTTGAATTTGAATTCGGGAACATATCAGGTGTAGGATATTTTCATGAGTACTAGCCAGTCTGGCTGCACCTCCCCTTGGCCCCCTATTGCTATTTGCTTGTCCTGGAGATCTGTACATAGATGCTCACATAGATGCCTTCTCCCCCATGGCCCCCCTTGCTGTTTGCTTGTCCTCAATGTCCAGGATAGATGCTCACCATGTGTGCATGTCCCCCTCTATTCTCCCTCCCTCTTGTGCCTCTTGCTGCCTCCCTCCCTCCCTCCATTATCATTCCAAGTAGCAACAAGCAAAGAACAAGCACAAGAAAGAAAAAGATCGGCCTTCTTCCTTTGAACGAGCTCGGTAAGTTCTCTTGAATGTGCCTTTGGTTGTTGGTGTCCATTTACTAACTAGGTTCCTCTTATCCTGAGCTTCTTTGTCACCTGAACAACAAGAACAAGCAGCACTACTTCCCATGTAAACTGATTTACTCATACTACTTGGGTTATGTACGGGCTCTTTTCTCCTAGATAAAATATATATGGAAATCTAACACTAAAGGCAGCATAAGTGTACCTTGAAGTCTCTATTATATTTATATTGAAAAGAGAAACATTCTGATCCTCCACATCATTACACAGATGCTTAGAAAATGATAGTTTTGTCAAAGTGAGAAGTAACAAAGAAAGACAATCAAGGCTTGCATTGTAAATGTGTTAGCATCTTAGAAATTTGTGCAAACACTTGCTTAGCAAAGCAGTGGTGTTACCATAATTAATACCAAAAATAATTTTGAGTCGTTTGCTGATTATGTTATTGTAACAAAAATGTTGAACGATCTTTATATGTCATATTTAGTTATTCAACTATTGGAGGTTATGTAAGACTGTAAGAGTATTATGAAATAGAGGGGGTAGAAACTAGAAAGGTGTGCTTCTACCATCCATTAGCTATCATGGTGTGTGTGTGTGTGTGTGATATTAGCAACACCAGCAATCCCTAGATAAGATACATAACAAAAAATAACAATTAAGAAACTAAAATGAACTCACTGAGTTTGTGAAGCCGTTGTTAACAAACTATGCCCTGTACTCCTATATTGCTTTTGAATTGACCCATTTTTCATCCTGTATGGATTAATGTAGGTGATGGCTCCTAATTCTATCAATGTTTAGGACCATGGAGAGAGACTAGGAGGTGCTGGCTGGAAGTGTAGATATTGTAATATAACTTGAAATCAAAGGAGGTGTCACCCGCCTAAAAGAACATATTGCTGGGAGACATGGAGATGTTGTTGCTTGCAGTGGGGTTCCGACGGAAGTCCGAAGGCTCATGCTGGCAAGTCTTCAAGAAGCGAAGGCAAGAAAGAAAGCTATTAAAGATCAACGACTGCGAATGGAGCAAGCTGCAGGAGAGCCTATAGCTCGTGGGCCATCATCTCAAGATGTCTTCGATGATGACGAGGAAATGCAGATGGAATGCGCTCGCCGAGAGTCGTTGGAGGTACACCAACTCCAACAAAGGGCAGCAGCCAGGGGTGGAACATTTGAACATGGTGGTGGCAGTGGAACTGGTAGGGGAAGTGGTAGGGGAAGTGGAAGTGGCAGGGGAAGTGGTGGCATTTCTAGGTCATAGTCCATGAGAGTTGATTCAGATATTTTGGCAGCTCGGGCATCCCGCCAAACCCGCATTGATACAGCACTACGTGGAGGGTTAAGGTCAAAACTTGGGAAACTGTGGTCTAAGTGGTTCCATAGTAATGACATTCCAGGAGTAAAGGCAGAGTGTCCTTATTTTCGTGTTGCCATCAAAGAGACACAAAAACTTGGTGAAGGCGTGGCGTCACCAAGAGGCCATGAAATCGATGGGCTATATCTTGATGAAAATGAACAAGAAATAAAGCAGTATGTAGCACAGTTCCAAGATGACTAGGATATATATAAAGTCTCTGTCATGTGTGATTCATGGACAGGACCTACACACATGAGTATAATTAACTTCATGTTGTACTGCAATGAAAGAATGTTTTTCCATAAGTCAGTGAATGCAACTGGTGAGATGCAAAATGCTGACTTTTTGTATCGTGAGATACGTAAAGTTGTGAATGAAGTTGGACATCGACATATTATGCAGATTGTAACTGACAACGGCGCAAACTACAAGAGAGCATGTGAACTGGTAATTAAAGAGTATCCAACTTTAATCTGGCAGCCGTATGCGGCACATACCGTCAACCTCATGTTGAAGGATGTTAGCCAGTTCGCGGAGGTTGCTGCAGTTGTCAAGTCGGCCAAGAGGATTTGTCGGTTCCTATACAACCATGGTCGCCTCCATAATGAAATGCAGGAACATATTGGAGGAGAGATAGTTCGTCCAAACGCCACAAGGTTTGGAACGACAATTGTTTTCTTAAAAAGTTTTTGGGATAGAAAAGACAAATTTATGAAGTGGATGGTGTCAAATGTGTGGACCTCCAACCATTTGTGCACGACCGAAGAATGAGAATACATGTATTCCTGTCTCACATGTAGACAATGGTGGACCTCTATGCATTGGGTCATTAAACTGGTAGAACCAATTTATCGACTACTAAGATTTGCAGACCAATAGAGACCCGCAACTGTGGCAGGACTGATTGGAAAAACATATGAACTCAAGCATGAACTTGAAGACACATTGACAAACGATCAGGCTACCTATGATCGTGTTATGGAGGTAGTGAATAAAAGAGTTTCAATGCTCAAGAACCGCACCTATGTGATTGCAGGCAAGTAGATAGTTTCCTAAATCCTAACACATAAATGATATTTGTTGTATTTTTTCTAACATTGTAAGTGTGTTTGGACAGCGGGGGTGCTAAACCCGCAGAACCACAACCAATATGGTTTGGCGAAGAATGCAGCCCTCGTCGCTTCCGTGACAATGGCAATTCAAAGAATAGCCGATACACCCGAGGAGGCAGTGCAGGCTCTAGGCGAGCTAGAATTCTATCGTAATCGACGAGGCCTATTTGCTTCACATGAGGCTCACATTAGTGCATCTCGTCATACTGCAGGTATGTTTTTATCAACTTATATATACATAGAAAATCAACCGTCATTATGAGTTTAATGTAATTTTCATGTTACTTGTAGCTACATGGTGGATGACTTATGGAGCGGAGACACCAAAACTACAAAAATATGCCTTGCGGATTATCTCACAATGTGTTTCCTCCAGTGGATGTGAACGTAATTGGAGCACATTCGCTTTGGTGCATACACAATTGAGGAACCGTCTTGGGTACAAGAAACTACATAAGCTCGTATATGTCCACTACAATCTAAGGCTACGATTGCAAGAGCATGAGACTAGAAATGAGGATAGAGATGTAGATCCTTTAGGCGATATAATTAATGCCAATATGTACGACAGGAATAACCCAATCCATGAGTGGCTTGATAGCTCCATGATAGAATTAGAGCTCGTACTAGACGAGGAAGGTGAGCCCCCCATTCCATCCAAGATTGTAGTTGATGCCATCCCTGAGGAGGAACTGGAAGAAGCACTAGATGATCAACCGTTGAAGGAATGGACAAAGACAACTATTGGGAAGAGTCATATTGGGAAAAGGAAATATTGTAGCAAATCGACTGCAAAATTGGCTGCAGACTTTGTCTCTCTTACACAAAACAAGAAACGAGTGGCTCATAAGAAGAAGAATGATAAGAAGAAGAAAAAGAACATTGAGGAGGACATTGTGGGAAGCGATGAAGAAACAGAAAGTCCGCCATCTGATGAAGTGCAGTACCAAGAGTCTGCTGACAGTAGCTCTCCGTCGTCCGATGATGGTGCTGATGGTGGTGCTGATGGTGGGACAACTCGAGATGCACTACAAGACCAACCATTGGAATTTACCTGCGAGCAAAATTTCACGCATGCTACCCAAGATGAAGACCATGGTTGTCATGCTTCAAGACCAATTCATAAGATCTACGAGAGGGGTAAGAGTCGCAAAAAAGATCAATCTCGGCCACATGACTCTTCTTCCTATGAATCCCATGCTAGCTCAAGGACTTATGGACATCGAGATGCCAACTTATTACCTTCTGGTGATGATTCTCATTCGTCAGACACTTCTTATCCTACTCATCATTATGGTCTTGTACCATTCAACAACAATTCAAGAATGGTTTATCAGTGGGTGGAACCAGAGTATTACCAACAAATTTATAATCATTGGCTACGACATATCTATGAAACATACACTTGGGATCAATACAAAGCCTACCTTGCTCAATATGAAGGTCTAGTACTCTTTGATAATAATGAGTATATTGCACAACCTTCGCGTTTCTCGGCAATGTATTGGTATGAATTGTCACCATTATTGTTTAGAATATGTTAGTCAAGTTAATTTTCATTACCATTAACTCATGTTTTTATTATTTTAGATGCTACTGAGGGGGAGAGGGCCACGCCAGAGAGTGAAGCTAGCAAGGTTTTCTCTATTTTTTGCAATTGCTACTTCATTAAACTCTTGGAGGATTGCTACTTCATTAGACTCTTGGAGGATTGCTTGGTTGAAAGGAATTTAACTTGGATTTACTCAATTAACGCTTGAAGTTGCATACTATATATCTTCTTGAATCAGGCTTAACTAGTTAGCATTGTTATTTACTGATTATCGAATTCCCTTCAATTTCCGGTTTTGCCGGTTTTTATGCTGGTTTTTACCGGTTACCGGTCGGGTCGTTTTCGAATCCAAATCTGATTTGGCGAATTTTATCCGGTTTTTTGCCGGTTTGGCTGGTAACCGGCCGGTTACCGTTACCGGGCCCCGAGCGGGAAATAACCCGGTAACGGGTTTTCAACCCTTGCCTTTGGGTACATATATTTGGATCATTCTTTACAAAGTTACAGTCGATGTAGAATATATTGTCTAACTGTTTTGTTTCCTAATGATTATAGAAGATATCATTCGTTGCCTCACAAAAATATCATAAACAATATCATTCTGGATTCAATAAACATCACCGAGATTTTTTTGCTGGCAAGTGAGTATACTTCACTCTTACCACAAGCTAGTTTTCAACAGAAGACTGAAACGATCAGGGAATAACTGTCATGGGTGTGGGCCCCGGGGGAGCCATGGCCATGGCCATGCATTTTAAAAACACGATGCCAAACTGCGTAAAAGGAACTAAAATCTGTCAGATTCTGCAGTCGCACTGCTACATGAAAGTTGAAGAATTTAATAGAGGAACAAGGAACAAGTCCAGATTTAGGAATGAGCACCAGCAGCTTACTTAAGCTAAGAAATGTAGGCTTTGCAGCTGCATCAAAGATTACAAGTAGGTGCATACATATTGAATAAACAAATAATACTTCTCATGAAAGCTGGAAAACGGAATGAAAAAAAAATGTGCAACTCACTTGTACAATAGGTTGAGCACATTTGGTGCCATAGAATTCTTCAACTGCAGGAGCCTTGCACAATGGGCATCCCTTTTAGTTCTGGGTGGTTTGGTTGTTACAGAAAGGAGTTGTACAATCAAGAAATAATGTGAGCTAACGTATTGGTTACTGTTAATGAGTTCCTGGAATTTTCATGTACATACTCAACTCCAGAGAGAGACTGAGTTTAGACATGCTCTCTCTTTACAAGGCATACACTTGATTAAGCTCAGTCTCTGAGAGCTCAGTATTGTCATACCAGGAGCTTGAGCCACTTCTTCTTGACATCTTCTCTTTTTTTCTAATCTTCCTTATGCGCTTTGATTTCACCACATAGTAAGTCATTGTACCAAGAACGCCAGCCATTGTGACTCCACCTATCAAAGTAACCAGTATTGCTGCCCATTGGAAGTGGCGGCCTAGCACAATATAGCAGGAAGCGATGAAAGAAATGGTAGTGCAAACTGATGCCAGCCACATAAGCTTATTGATCACCTCAACAACCCTCCGCTCGGACTTGGTTTCTCCCCTGACAACTGTTATCTGAACTACGACCACCGCCAATGATGTAAACAGAGCTATGGCGTTGAAGATGAAGAATATCCTAAAGGAGGCAGCCTGAACAACAACCGCAACTCCATTGTTGTTATTTCCACCAGGTACAGTGAATATAGCTGCAAAAGCAACCGTAGCAAAAAGCACGGCAACAACAGTTACAGAATTCGTTGCATTATTGATGCCTTCTCTGTGCAACTTTCTGAGTTCCTTAGCAATGCCATGCACATTTTTGTTTGTTTTTCTCGTTTGTTCCAGCTGTGTGTGGACATCTTTCTTTATCTCTGTCACCGTCTTCCGGAGCTCATCTCGAGGCTGATTCAACTCCCTAGATCTGAGTGCGCCGTGTTGAGATAAAATATCCTTAATTTCAGAAGACTCCTCACATAGTGGCAACCCTTCAGCTATATCATAGGCAGTCTTGTGGTCTCTGGTTAGTGCATTGACATGGGTATCTGGTAGCCGCAAAAGAACAACGACTATCTGCAGAAGATAAGAAAAAAGGACAGTAAGTCATTAAAGATAATAGTTAAGTTACATATAGAAGAAGCAAGTGACAGTTTATGATGCCAAACTGTATTGTGTAAATTTAAAAATTATGGTGTGATTATTTTGAAATATTTTCACTGTATGATTAAAAAATCGAGTGACCCTCTACTCTGGAGCACAAACAGGCATAGTTTTTACTTGGGAGAATTGATTATTTGCCACTACAAAGAATGGTCTTTTACTATTTGCCACTGCTAACATTGTAATTGATAATTTGCCTCTAAAGATTGGTTGATTATTAATTTGCCACTTTGGTCTTTTAATTACATTTTCTCTCATTTCTCCCCTTTTTCCTCAAATGAAATGTCCTTACTGCCCTCGCTTATTAACACAGTCCATCAAACAACTCACAACATCTCGCCCAGCGTTCTCCAGGGGCGACGACGGCGTCGTTCCCCAGGGGTGCATCCTCTGCAGCCACCCGTCCCTCGTCGCCGTGTAGACCGTCCGCCTTGCGCCTTGGCGTCCACGTACACGGCCTCGGCCGGTCGGCCTCCTTCCCGGCTTCTCTAGCCTCTTGATTCTGCGCATGCATGCGCACACAGCATTCGATCAGCACACAATTCTGGCATAATGTCATATGCACAGCATACATGCACGTGTCACGTACGACATGGCACGGCAAGATCAATTCGTGTGTGCGTGCGTGAGCTTAGTATCATAGCAGAAAATGAAGTTGTCTTTGTTTGTCAAAGATTGAAATATTATCGGGCACTGAATTGTGATGTTTAGGCCTCGGCGATAAATATCGTGTTTCACTGTCGATCAATTTCAGACGTATTGGTAACTTTTTATGGCCTCAGTCTCATCGTACGTTGAACTTTTAAGTACCGGTACCATCGACATATATATACCTGGAGGAATATATCCGTCGCCCCTGGGGAACACCGGGCGAGATGTTGTGAGTTGTGAGATGGGCTGTGTTAATAAGCGAGGGGGTAGTAAGGACATTTCATTTGGGGAAAAATGGGAGAAATGAGAGAAAATGTAATTAAAAGACCAAAATGGTAAATTATTAATCAACCAATCTTTAGAGTGGCAAACTATCAATTACAATGTTAGCAGTGGCAAATAGTAAAAGACCATTCTTTGTAGTGGCAAATAATCAATTCTCCCTTTTTACTTAGTGCAGCCTAAGAAAGTATTTAAATTTCATACAAGACAATTTGATGAGCCGGAGAATAACTTGGTTCTAATGTATTTTGCTAGGATGATGCCCCCCACCAAAAGGTAAAACGATATAAATTATCAGGATATTTTTAGAAGATGAGATGGAAGGTGAAAAGGCACCACCGATTTGATTTAAGTAAAACCAAATGCTCATGTTTCCAAAAGAGAAGTAGATCCTAATGGATATTTGATCATTCTAGTAACAAGGTTTAATCAGATAAAGAAAAGTAGATCCTAATGGATATTTGATCATTCTGGTAACAAGGTTTAATCAGATGGTAGAGTTACAAGTTCTTTTCATATTAGCATATTTTGTTTTCTAGGTGCACTCTAACCATATGAGCTACTAACTATAAACATCCCTAGTACTAGTCAATATTTTCTGCATGCCATTTCTTTAAAATGAAATGTCAAGGCAAGTGGATGAGACATAAAATTGTCTAAAAGAAATATATGGAACAATGTAAATACCTCTGCTCGCTTTTTCCTTGTTGCTACATGCAAGGCGGTGTTTCCATTTTTGTCTGGCAGCATTACAATTGCTGGATCAGCATCAACAAGTGCTCTAAGCACATCACAGTTTGTTCCTTTTACAGCCATATGCAAGGCTGTTTGACCTTTCTTGTCGTTTCTTCTTGCTAGCTGAGGATCTTTCTCAAGTAATGCTTTAACAATTTCAATATGCCCCTGTCGAGCAGCAAAATGTAAGGCATTTTTTCCATTATCTTTGGCCATTTCCACCAATCCAAAATCATCTTGTTCTAGTAGCAGTTTGACAACTTCAGTATGCCCCCTCGTAGCTGCTGATATAAGGGGAGTAGTATTTGCAGGGCCAAATGTTTTGGCAAGCATCCTATCGTGAAGTAACATTTCCTCCACAACAGCTGCAAAAAAAAAAATACTGATTAGGAAAATTTGCTTCCTATATAACTAATGGGTACATACAAATACACTGAACAGTACAAAAGTCAAAATAAATTAATATATTATCCTAACTTTTCCTGGATATATATGAACTCTTGATTATATTAGTTTCACCATTACCATGTATAAAGTTAGAAAGTGGTGGGTTTATCACAAGCTATCCAGAATATTCAGAACACATCAAAGGGCCACAGCTTTGATGTGAATATGCAATTACAGGTATTCGCCAACATCCCAAAATTACGAATATCCTGATCACGTGCACCCATAACTAAACACGCCAAACTTTAAGTGGTCATGTCTTGAAAAGTGCTTCCTATTTTGCACACCAGTTGCTATCTGAATTCTGAAGTACCAGACTGAGCTCAGAGGTGAGCGAGCAGGCTAGTTTCTGACAGCTAATCTTCATGGACAAATAAAAAGGCAATCAGTGTACATTATTAAAAAAAGCAATCAGTAAAAATCCATGTAGAGTAAAAAACAGTGATCGCATATGTTATGTATTTTGTATCCTAATTTGCTGCCTAGTTAATCATACTGTGCTGGGGAAAAAGGAATGCAAAATCTCAGATTCCCACTAGAAGTTAGTGCTATGCTACGTGAATAATCCCAATAATAACTTAAAACAAATAAGAAACACACACTGTCAACTATTTTGTTCAGACTGGAAAGAGATTTTTTTTTCTCAACCGGTTCACTAATTGCAGCAGAAGCTATGCCAAACTTCTTACTAATAAGAGATCTCGCAATTCCGAACATCACTGATCTATAAACTTTTGCATATATTTCCAGATCCTGGGACCAAACAGCGTGGTACATACCCAATTTTTTTCTCAACAACCAAAAAGCGCCTAAGAGCTCCAAATTTTGCCGGAGACACGCACAAATTGCAACAGAGAACCCTAAAGGATAACATCTCACCATGATGCCCTTCTCTGGCCGCGACGTGCAGCGCGTCGTATCCCGACCTGTTCTTCGCGGCGACGCCGTCGGCGTCAAGGTGCCGGAGCAGCTCCACCACCACCTCCAGGTGCCCCCTCTCCGCGGCGGCGACGACCGGTGTCTCCCCTGCTTCGTTGGCCTCCGCCGCCACAGCGCGCTGCGCCGCCTCCAGCTCCTCCCCTCCCTCCCCCGTGGCCACGGCCACCGCGGCCTCGTCCAGCGCGCAGCGCAGCGCCGCCACGTCCCCTCCCCGCGCCGCCACGTGCAGGTCGGTGTCGTTGTGCCGCCCAGTCACCTGCCGCACGTACCGTCCCCGCTTCCCGCTCCCCGACACCGACATCACCTTCGCCGCGACGGTGCCGGACCCTCCATCCTCTGCGCCCAAACAAACAAACAACCAAAACAATCAGCTCCCAGAGCCGCGCGACGCTAAGCATGCATCCCAATTCCGAACAAATGAACACCACAAGTCCAGCGCCCGCTCACCTTCCTGGATCTCGAGCGACATCGGGAGGAGTGTGGAGTCAGGGCAGGGTTGCGTGGTAGGGTTTCCGAGGTAGGGTTTTGGGCGGGGAGCGCTTTAAGAAGAGCGCGGTAGGCGGCGGCGGCGCGTAGGAAGGCGGGAGGAAGGAGAGGTGGGGGGAGGAGGAGAATGCCGAGACGGTAACGACTCCCTTGGGAGCTTTTGCGGAGGAGGTTTTGTTGGGGTTCGGGCGGGCGGGAGCAGAGGGAAAAGCAAGGGCGGTGGGGCCCACCAGGCAGCGACACGGGGAGTGCGACGTGTGGGGAGTGACTAGTGAGAAGCTTCCCCGTGGCTTCGAGCCTTCGAGGCTGTCCTTCTCCATGGAACGTCGACGTCGCGAAGCCCGAAAGGACGAGTACAAGAATCGAAGCGGAAGACACTTGTGCGTCAAATACATCCACCGGAATTGTGGCACGTTCGGTTTTGTTTTTTCTCTCGAATGGTAATGATTTTTTAATTAACTAACATTTTTTAATTTATTTTTATTGTTAACCCTCGCAAACTTTATTTCTAATTCTAACTCTTTGGTGACAAAACAACGCTGTCACGCTAGCTCGTATCTTCTCAAGTTTTTATCATGCGACCACTAGTGGTATGACAGTGTTGTTTAGTTACGCCACCACTAATGTCGTGACAAAAAGTGTTATTTAGCGGACTTATTCTATGACCTGACAATGTTATTTTGTCATGCCACGGGTGATGGTGTGACTAAAAGGGTCAGAATTAGAAATAAAGTTTATGAGGGGTTAACAATAAAAATAAAATTTAAAAAGGGTTAATTAATAATAAAAAGTTAAATTGTAATGAGCGAGCTAGTGTTGTCCAAATGGGCCACCCGGCACATCATGGGCCCGATTAGGCCCAACTAACTAATCGGGTCGTGTCGTGTCGGTCCGTGGGTCGGAGTGCTGACCTAAGCATGGCATGCAAGCATTTTAGACCGTGCTAGGCCGGCCCGACTACAATGTCAGGCCCGGTTGGGTCCTGTCGTGTCAGGGACAGGCCAATAGTCCCATGCACAGTCCATCTGGACACCACTAGAGCGCAACATCCCTTTCTGCTTAAGGATGGTGAGTTAATTAATGATGGTTACTGTCTGGGCAAGAGTCATTAACTAATAGTAATTGTGCATGTATATCCACTGAGCCGGCACTGACGTTGTGGAGACCATGTAGTATGATCATAATCTTAGTGTTGAACAATTGGCATTGGTGTTGAGGTGTTTGGGGAGTAAACTCTTGGTTTAGTAAATTGTCGGATTTATTGTTTGTGGCCGTCAGTCTGACTGGCCCTAGGGGCGGCCAGACCGACAGTTGAAGCTTTTGATGAATGGGCATCAAACACTTGTGTGAGAGTGTTTAGGGGTGAGTTTGCACCAGATGTCATTGAAAATGGAGACTAGACGCAAAACTAGATAGAGTTTTGCCAAAAAATGCAGGGAAGGTGTTTTTAGGATTTAGGAAGCGGTCTGACCGGCCAGAGTGAGTTCAAGCACAATGGGTGTGTTGAAATTTGTGGATTTGACCTAGGGTCATGGAAATGTTGCTTGTGTGTTGCATATTGCATATTTAGACTAATGTGGGTCAAGTTGCGAAGAACTTAGTGTCCGAAAATGGTTGCTTGGTTTATTGTTGTGCCGATGGTTTGGAATCAACTATGGTCAATTGCGAGGAGCACCAGGACTTGGTTAGGAGAACAAAGGTCCAAAACAATTATGGATACTGAGTGGGATGGTTGGACTCAAGCAGGGTGCAAGATGGATAAGAACCGTGGAAGGCAAAGTTTAAGTAAAGACCTTTTGAGGTAAAGTGATGCTTCTGGTAGTGAAGCTTTGAAGGTATGCGTTTTTGACTTATCAATTATGTAAATTGATGATTTTATGTATCGTGTGGTGCTATGTGATAGTTTTCTTATTGGTGTTGGTTGTAAGTCTCCGGAGCTACGTCGTGGTGAGGCGGTGTAAGCATCTAGGCCATAATTCGTGTTTTGATGATTAATGACTACTTAATCATCGGGACTAACTTTTTTACGAAGCATAAGTTCAGATTAGGTCGCGATGATGGTTTGGATATGTGGGCTAAATGTTGATCCTAAATGGACATTGAAGGCAAAGCATGGAATTAGTTGAAGATTAAAGATTTCGTGTTTTAGAAATGATCCAAGGAGACGGGGATGGATCATTGTAGTAATAGATCCTTTGTTTTCTCTTTGGCCGTACTATTAAAGGGGGTCTAGGATAGTAGCTTGAGCTTGGTTAGGTTAAGTAGCTAGTTGTGAAACACACTAGGTTTGTTTAGCCCATCTCTAGTCAAAGGAAGCCCATGGAAAATTTGAAGTTGCAATGGAATCAAAGTTAGAGCACTATTTGCTAAGTTTGAGAAATGTCAATGCATTCCGGATGGTCATATAGCTATCGGACAAGCACGCGAATCATTAGACCTGAAGGTGGTGATTTTCATGGGGTTGGAAAATTAGACATTCCAGATGATCCTATAGCTACCGGACAAGCAAGCGGATCATTGAGACAGAGAGTTGGTTTTCGGCATGGACTGAAACTTTTGTACTTTCAAGATGATCCGGATGAAAAGGATCAACTGGATGTAAGTTTGATCTGGAAGCTAACGAAAAAGCAAGCGGATCATTGAGATAGAGAATTGGTTTTCGGCATGGGCTGAAACTTTTGTACAATCAGGATGATCCGGATGGAAAGGATCATCCGGATATAAGTTTGATCCGGAAGCTATCAGATGATGACGGCCAGTTTTTTGACTGTTGGACTTCAAGCTTTAGGATGATCTATAAGGGTTTTGGATGATTCGGAAGGTGCTGATTTATCAGGTTATTGGGTGTAACGGCTAGTTTATTCAATGAGGCTATAAATACTTAGCATGGATGTTTTTGTGAGCTCTCTTGGCCACTCTATAGGTTCATTGCATACCAAGGGAAGATCAAGAGCACTCAAGAGCATTCAAGAGCATATTTTGAGAGATTTGAGAGGTAGCATAGGGCTTTACTGTGCATCACTCTAGTTGCTTAACCATTCTAGGTTCAAGTGATGGTCTAGGCTTATTATCTTTGGAGATCGGTGTCTTCTAGATGGCTAGGAGGCATGGTTCTCAGTGACCTTCTAAGGAGCTGCTTGTAAAAGGCACTAGAAATGTTGTGAAGGTTCGGAGTCCACCTATCTAGAGCAGAGAAGGCTACCACGAGTGGAAGGCTTGATTCCTTGTGTGGTTTCAAGTCGGAGCAATACTTGTGCAAGAGTGCTCCAACCATCATGGTTTCAAGGGGAGATCGCTGAATCTCTGAGACCTTGGTAAAAAATTGGTTATGCCTCTTGTCTATTTTACGTTTCTGCATTAACTTTCTTGTCCTTTCAAATTCCTAGATACTAGACTTGTGTAGGATTGGAACATAGGTTCAAAACTTCACTAGAATTGTGTAGGAGTTGTTTGGCCATACTAGAAACCATAGACACATAGGTTGGGGTTAGAAAAGATTATATTTTGAAATTAACCATTAGCAAAAAAGAATCCCAATTCACCCACCCTCTTGGGTATCCGATCCACTTCAATTGGTATCAGAGCAATGTTGCTCAATTAGGGCTTTACCGCCTTGAGTAAGGATGTCGGGTGAGGGTGTGAACATTAGTAGGGCACCTCTCTTTGATGGTACAAATTATTCTTATTGGAAGGTTCGCATAGGGTGTTACCTTGAGGCTATGAGCTTGGACATTTGTTGCATAGTTGAATTTGGTTTTGTAGCTCCACGCAATCCACTTGCACCCACAGATGTGGAAGTGAAAAACCTTCAATTCAATGCCCAAGTAAAGAATGCATTTTTTTTTGGCTCTCTTAGTCTTGAGGTCTTCAATCGAATTAGCAATCTTAGCACAGCTCATGAGATTTGGATTACTCTTCGTGAGATTCACTAGGGCACATCTAATATGCAAGAGGCCAAAATGTATGTTCTTAAAGAGCAATTCAACTATTTCATGATGCGACCTCATGAGACGACGAACGAAATGTTCTCTCGCGTGAATAGCATTGTGAATGAGTTGAAGGGTCTCAGGTTAACTCTTACTAATCTTGAAATTGTGAGAAGAATGCTTAGGGTTTTGCCCAAGGAGTACAAGACGCTTGTGGTGCTTCCCACCAATGGAGATTTGAACTCATTAATGCCAATTGCTCTTTTGGGAAGGCTCACCGCACATGAGCTTGTCTTGAAGGAGTATGAAGAGTCTCCTACAAGCAAGAAGAACATTGCTCTCAAGGTCAAAGGAGATCACAAGGAAGATAATAGTGATCATGTTGGAGATGATGGGTTCAAGGACTCCGATGATATGGCCTTGCTCATGAAGAAGATGAGGCGCCTTCTCAAGAAGATGAATGACAAGGGGGTGGATTTTGACAAGAGAAGAAGATCTTCGTCAAGCTATTCGTCAAGCAAGAAGAACCCTTTTGTCAACATCATATGCTATGAGTGCAATGAGAAGGGCCACATTGCTTCAAGATGTGAGAACAAGGACACATTTAAGGGCAAGAAGCAAGATGGCAAGAAGGTAAGATTCAAGAAGCTCAATCGGAATGGAAAGGAAGAAACTTACATTGGAGAGTGGATCACCGATGAGGAGAGATCCGAGACCAACTCACGTGATGAAGATGAAGTTTCAACACCACCAAAAGGTATTGCCGAACTTGCTCTCATCAAGTCCACTCCATCACCTCCTACCTCACCATTTTGCCTCATGGAAAATCATGATGAGAAGGTACATGATTGATGAGGATTGTTGACTAGTCAATTATTCGAGTATATCTTTATTTGCTTATTTATGAATAAGCCGGGTTTTTACTGGGTCCAAATTAGCTTTCTGGGCCCAAAAACAATTAAGTAGTCAGAAGGTGGGCCTAAAAGTCTTTTCTTTGATCGTTCTCAAAACCTCTTCCGGAGGTCCGATTGGAACTCCTCTATAGGTTCTTTCGGACCACTCCAGGACCACTCGAGGACCTCTCCCACACAGAGGAGGTCCTAGAAAGTGGTTACCCACGTGTGGTTAATTACAGCTACACGTGGAGATATTGGCTATAACAGTCACCACGAAAAGATGCGACTATTGGCTCAAAGAGATGCAACCATTGGCGTGAAGAGGCACCACTGCGACAAACTGCTAACAATTGTAGAACTACAAGTAGTTCGGCCTATGTGCCTTTGTAACACAGATTCTCATCCAAGCCCTAATCCACGTGTATTCACAGTCTTTTTCCCTGTAATCAGAGCATACTCTTTCCAATATGCATCATCATTTCGAGTCCTTTGGCGAATAGATAGTAATCTCTATTTTCTTTTATATTCATGTTTGTCCGTTCTGTGACGAGAGTCTCAGACGACGACAATGACTCTCTTCCCTCATATGATGAGCTTGTTGAAATGATTGAGGAGCTCAATACAACTCTTGGTAAGGAGAAGCAAAAGTTCAAAGTGCTCAAGAAAATGCACACTTCACTTAGCACCGAGTTTGAGGAACTTAGTGCTGTAACATCCCAAAGTTCTGTTACCAATTTTAAATTAATAAAAATATTATTTTAATGGATTTCTTGAGTTTTAAAAAGTCAAAAATAAAGTTTATTGAGTTTGCTAAGTTTTTATTGGGTTTAAAGTTAAAAATAAAACTAAATTAATTTCTTGATTTTCTAGATTTTAAAAAGGTTTTTCCCATTTTCCAGAAACTTAAATAAACTATGTGCAAAAATAAAAGCTAACTTTAAGTTGAAAATAATTTTATTAAATTCCAAAAATAACACCCATATTTTAAGGCCTTTTAGAAGCTTTAAAAATAAAATAAACCATTTGAATTTTCCGGGTCTCTTGGATTTTCTCCAAGTTCCTTGTTGCTCTCGCAACCCGATCTATTCTATTTTTTTCTGTTTTCCCAAAAGTTATTTTATTTGTTGAAAAATTTAATTTAAATTATTTAATCTAAAGTGGGGATTCCTTTGGAAGCTTTAAAAATGAAAATAATCATTTGGATTTTATCGATTTAATTTAAAGCTTAAATTGAATTTCTGAAGGAAAAACATTTTAAATGGCTAGAATAAACTTCAAAAAATCCAAAACTATTTTATTTGATCTATTCAGGTTCCAAAGTATTTTATAAAATTTTCCTAAAATTTTCGGATTTCCTTTATTCCCTTTCTTTTCTTTTCTCTCTCCTCCCTTTTTCCTGGTCTTCTTCCTCCCGAAGCCAGCGTCCATCTCCTACCCCCTTCTCCTTCCCATTGTAGCCCATCCCCTAGTGCCCATCTCCTCCCCTTGACCTTGTCGCCCATGTCCACGCCCTGGCCGCCCATCTCGCGCTCCATGCCCTGCCGCCCATCCCCCGTCCCTTCCCTAGCCATCCCTCATCCCCTAGCGCCCGTCTCCTCCCCTTGACCTTGCCGCCCATGTCCATAACCTGGTCGCCCATCTCGCACTCCATGCCCTGCCGCCCATCCCCCGTCCCTTCCCTAGCCATCCCCCATCCCCTATGCCACTATGCACGCACGAGCCGACCATGTCGCTCAGCCGCTCGGTCGCCCGGCCCCCATGCTTCTCTGCCCCTTTTCTCCCCTTTAAAGAGGGCGCAGCTAGCTGCCCCCACCTCCTTTCTCCTCACCCCTCTCCTTCCCTCTCCCCCACCGCAACTCCCTCCCACTGACCAAAGCTCCAACCGCCACTCGGTTCTTCCACCTCTCTGGCCGCCATCACCAAACTCCACCTCCGGTCATCCCCTTGCCTCCCAATCCTCGTCACCTCATGTTCTAGCACCTCTTCTCCCTTTCCCCCACCTCCACTCATCTCCTTCACCACCGAGGAGCCCCACCGCCGCATGCTCCTTGTCGCCGGCCATGGCTGCTGTGGCACCACCATCTCCGGCCTCCCCGACCTCACCTACAGCTTCCCCATGACCAGGCTACTCGTGCTCGCTCTGGCTCCTTCCCCGCGCCGCCCAGTCGCTGGCGCCATGCGTGGTCGTGCACTCGCTGCCGCCACAATGTCTGCTGCCCCTGCCCGTTACCCTGCCCGGCCGCCACTTCTCGGGAACCACCACCTCATGGGGTCCCATTTTCCCCCTTGGCCGAGCCTTCCCTGCCGCCCCTCGCTGCCGACCGCCGCCTTCCCGTGCGCCTCCTCCTCCCTGTTGCTCTACACTGAGAGGAAGAACACCCCCTTGACTCTATGACCTTTGGGGCCCACCTCTCAATGACCTCCCTCATCTCTTTCCTTCCTCCTTGCCTCACCTCCAAGTGGACCCATGTTGACATATACAATTGCTTGCATGAAAAATCAGAAAGGCATATTCCAGTATTGTTGGACCCCTGGGCGTGGAATACCCAAAGACCCTATGTGTATTCTGTGCTAGTCCCTGGATCAGTAGCTAGCACACACATTCACAACATTTGGTATTCACATCCATACATTCACATGCTAAAGTAAGAAAAAGGTAATCTACTTAAGTTATTACCTAATTATTACAACAGTAGCCGACCGGCTAGATAAAAACAGTCATCGGAGTAAAATAAATAACAGCGGAAGACTTAATGAAGTAACAAAATCTAGTAGCATGCCATCCGATCCTGCAGGCAACCGATAAGGAACATGGCCTAGATAGACCCGTCACCGAACCATCTGATTCCGAGTGTGAAAAACGTGTCGTCTGGTATTGGCTCCTCTTCATACTCTAAACAACAACATAAGCAAGATTGAGTACTTGTGTACTTAGAAAGACTTGTAGTGTATCGCAAAAGTTATATTAGATGCAAGGCTATCAAAGAGAAGGCTCTATGCTACAAGTTATTTTGCAGTAAGCATATTTTATTTGCAATATTCATAAGTAGTACTTTGCAACGGCATTTGAAAGAGCGTTTAAATAGATAACAGGACAGTAAGTAAGTATTTGAATGATTCACCAATAATAACTACAACACACAACCCTCCTTGGCCGCGGGTCACAATTTATGTTCAGCCATAACTCGGTAGTTAACTCAAACAAATCACAAACCCTTTCCCATGTTTTCTCGATAAGACAGATTTTGGAAAAATCAAGACTATACCCGGCAATACTACACTTAGCATGCTCATCACCACGAGCACGACTATTATAATAGATTTACTCTGCAGAGGTGTACAACTGTACCCACAGTACACGAATTCTCTAGTTTGTTCGGCATATATCTATGCCACCGCTCACTTCCTTAGGTAAGCAATCTAGAGTACGTGTCGAAGCCTTTACATTATCTAGCTCTAACCTTGCACTTAGCCCGTTGAATGTTGTTCCTCACTGAATCTGAATGCACCCTTCTCGGTATATGGGGACCCTTCTCGGTACACCCGTCTCAGTGAGGTTCCTCACTAAATCCAAATGCACCCTTCTCGGTATATGGGAACCCTTCTCGGTACACCCGTCTTAGTGAGGATTCCTTACTAAATCCAAATGTACCCTTCTCGGTATATAGGAAACCCTTCTTGGTACACCTGTCTTAGTAAGGCATTCGTCGTTATGTCGGAAATCATAACTCGATTACTCGCACGTCTCCTGCCTACCCCTCATGCAAGGCTAGATCTGGACAACTTAATTGGCTAAGGCCATCCCATAATAGCACTATGGTTGCACACTTACGCTTAGGTCGTAAATACCGACATTCGGTCCTTAATTGACCCGAGCGAGAATCTCCCCCTATCTACTAGTGAGACTCCTTTTCCACTTTTTCATAATATAATATAACTCACCCGCGTCCAAAATTAGGTTTTGCATTTTGCTTTTATTCAAAATAACAGAGGCACACCCCTCTGGACATTTTCATAAATCTCCCAAATTCACATTTATCATATTGTCCTTTTACATCTCTTTCCAGAAAAACTATCATTCTAGTAAGCGTTTGTGCGATAGCTCAAACTCAAAATTTCCCAAATGACATTATATATTGTCTACCGATATACTAATGTTAACAAACTAGGGATATCAACATGTCAAAAGAATTCATGCAACAAATAAGATTTACAGCTACCAACATCCCAAACATAGCAGTTTCATATTGAACATATGCGCATGCAATAATAGATTTGCAAAACAAAATACAATAAGTAAAATACTGGGATCAATATGATCAAAGGGGGGTGCTTGCCTTGCTCTTGTTTATTTTGTTCAGAGAGTGAGATCGTCGCTTGATTGTCGATAATCTTGCTCGCGTATTCCAGCGTCTATCCGAAAGAACCAAGAACAAAGCACAAATGGAGAAATAAATCCAACAGAAAGCAAATCCAAATATTATTACGTATTATTACATAGAATGGTTTTATATGAATTTAGCAAAAAGATTCATTTAATTTCGAGTTCGTATGTAGAAGTTATTAGCGTTTTGATCTGCTTCAACTTATTATTGAACTGCTACGGTTCCATTGAGAGCATCTTATCATGAATTGTATAGAAGGTCTGGCTCATGTTAATGGTTCTTTTTGTTATTATTTCATATTTATCAAGGAAATTCCATGTTTTAAGTGTGTCCTTTTTATAGTCATTGCCATGACTAAGCTTATACTAGGGTGCACTTGTTACACAAGGTTAACTTTTAACTAAAATATATATTAAGGGCTATTTCTAGTTGATCTCAATTTTTATCCTAGACATTAGAGTTATTGACAAGTTTTACTTGATTTTTAACTTGGAGCATCATCGTATGGATTTTGTCCTAAGTACATACTGATGAATTATAGTCTCTAATTGCTTTACTAACCTTTTTATGAACTATCCCATTGACTTAGTGCTACCATTGTTGTTATCATAACCATGGCATAAGGCCTACTATCATTTAGGAAACCATTTAGTCTAACTCTTGACTTCTAATTAGTTTTATTCTTTTAGAGTGATTGCAAACAAATTCTTATATTTTCTAATCACTTATTTTGGTATTTGCCTTGGCTTTATTATACTATCATCATTTCTACTACTATTCATCCACCTTGTTAAACAATTGCCCAATGGAAGTGTTCTCTTGATTAATTAGGTATTTGATGGTTAATACTTAGATGGTTAACACCTTATGGCTCATTGTCATAGCAATTTATCTTTTATATGAGTCCTAAGTGAATTCACTCCTTTGGGTGGGAAGCTATTAGCTCATTAACTCTTTTACTGACTATACAATTAACAAGCTACTGTTAGTTTGGAAAGTTACTAACTACTTACCAAACAAATTATCTAGTTAACAACTCTTAATTAGTTTTCTAACCGATTTTTAGTTGTAGTTGTGGCCTACTGTTGTTTTTAAAAGATCCTCTTACTTTGCCAAAAATTATCCATTTCTATCTAGAAAGATTAGCTTTATTTAATTAGTTCACTAATTATTTTGTTAACTACTCAATTGACTAATAAAGGTCCACTGTTTTGTTTGGAATGACAATTCTCAATACTTGTTTTTCAGATTTAGTGTGTTCTCTTTAGATCAATCTCTAATAGCTAACTAAACATCCACATAATCTCCATTTACAAGCATTGGAACTATCAGTAGCTTATTACCTTATTGAGTTGTCCTCCAAACAACTTCTCTGTTCAAACATGTTATTTGCCCACTGTCTTCTCTAAACATTTTTAGTTTTCCTTCTCATAACACATTTCTGCACTAAGGTGTTAATAGATAAACTTCCTTCAAATTCTCATTTCAAAGTTTGTTAATTCTCTCGAGTGACCTGGTAATAGTTATGACATCTGGTAGAAGAAGAGGGTTTGTTTTTAGTTAACCTCTAATTACCTAAGTTAATCACCTTATCTTACTTACTAAACACTCAATTTTGGAATGGACTTGCTACCTTGGGTTATCCTTGCTAGTACCCTTCTAATTAGCTTAATTCCTTAAGTTCTTATCATCTTAGTGATGGCCTAAATAAGGCAAATTTGTCCTTACAATTCAGTTGACAACAATTTACTTCTTACTGATAATTGAACTCTAATTACTCTTACTGTTCACCTTAAATTACCCTCTACTTGAACATGTAAATCTAATTTAGCATCTAGTCCCAGGTTAACTACTCAGTGCACCTATTACCTAACTTATGAACTAACCACTTGTATTATCATTAACCTATTGCTATTTCAAGTTTGCATCTAAATTACCTTCTCTGCTCATTCATTCTTCTACGGGAAATTTGTTCTGATTTGAAGTATTGTTCAACTAAATCTTCTTGCTAATTCCAACTTAAGATTCATGTTAACTCAATTGAGTAGTTTAGTTATCATTCATAGGTTTAGTCAATAGTTTGTTTTACAAGTGGCCCCATTGTCAGCCATAGAGATGGACTCAAAGAGACAAAGCACTGAGGCCAGAGCAGAGCAAGCTGCGAGCGGCTAGGGGCGTCGCTCATCGCCGGTGGTTGGGCGGTGGCGAGGAGCCAGCTATGGGCAAAATGGATTGTCTAAAGTGAGGTGACCCTATGGGAGGTACTGGTGCAGCTGGAGATGCATCGGAGCTGGGCCAGTGACGCAAGCTTGCGGCAGTGCGGGGAGGCCACCGTAGGGGAGGCAATCGGGTGAGGGATATAGGGACTGGGTGGTAGGGGAAGCTAATGGGTGGTGTGGGTGTGCTCTAGGTACAAGTAATTGAAGGGAGCTTCACCAGAGAGCTAATGGCGGCGGTGGAGGCGGCTTTGGCCGGTTTCGGGGAAGATGGTCAAGGCGCGGTGATTCTTCAGGTTATGGGCCAAATTAGTTGGGGGTTATTGATCCTGGGGAGTAAGTACACAATGTGACGCGGTCTAAAAGATGAGGGACACACTAATTTGGCTAGGATGAGAAGATGGAGTTGTGGTCGAGCTCCGAATGCCGCCAGTCGTGTTGAAGACGCCTCGTGATCTCGACGCACTGGCTGCAAAGAGGAACAACGGAGATGAGGAATGGCAAGAGGAGGTCAAGGAGAGCTAGAGGGACAAGAAGATGAGGCCTGAAGCTTGTTGGTGTGGCTGGGGAGCTCGGAGGCGGCGCGGCCATGGCCGGTGCTGGCATTCAGGGCTTTTCTCGGTTTTGAGCTTGGGATGGATAGGAATTGGAGAGGGAAGTAGGGGGAGATGGAAAAAGGGGAACCTAGGCACTCGGTGCTTGCATATATAGGCGAAGGGGATGATGGAAATGATGAGAGCCGGCGACATTTGCTAAGGTGATGATGCTCGGGGCAGACATGACTAGGGCAGCACATGACAGCTGGGCGAAGCATGGAGTGGCCGGGCAGGCGTGGGCGCGGCATGGGTAGGGCTAAACCGCAGGCGACCAGGCAAAACTTGGGGGCGGCTCTTGGCGGCATGCACACGAGTGCACGGACGCGTGGACATGCACAGCCGGAGCTGGCTCGGTGCGGTGGAAGAAGATGACTACCCGTGGGGACCCACTGGTCAGTTGGAGAGGAGGAGGAAATTTGGGTTTTTCAGTTTTCCAGAAATACCTGAGAGGTTTAGGGATTTATTTGATCAAGAAATGTAAGTCTAAAAGTTATGAAACTTTTAGGGGAGGTTAATGACATAGTTTATATTGTTGTGTAATTTTTATAGGATTTTATCTGGATTATATTTTCATAAAAATAATCTTTCAAGTTTTCTGTTGTATGTACTTTTATTGTTTAACTTGAGGAAGTTTTGTAAAACATGTTTTAATTTAATCCTCATTTTATTAACAATACATTTATGCTAAGTTTTGACTTTTTAATTATTACTTTTTGTTTCAACTCATTTTGATCCTTAATTAGTTTTGTATTTCTAGAGTTTGATTTCTTGATTTCTTTATTAGACAAAAAGCCTTGCAATTAAAATTCAGAAAAGCAATTGTAAATAAAATCCGTCAAAAGTTTTAAAAAGTTTACATTTTCATATTTTTGAAAATAAGCCCAATTTTCGACCTGTTACAAGTATATTATTTCCACTCTCTAATTTCTATCATTTCATGTGATTGTTAGACTTTCGAATGTCCGTTCTCATTCATACGAAGTCCGTTTCCGTCGATTCTCGTTCCTAAATTCATCTAAAGGCGATATCTTTCTTTTGGTACTAATTTTATTATTTTTTATTTTATTTAGATTTGTTATATTTATTTGGCGCATTTCGTGTATAAATTACGACGACTTCGGAGAACTGGATTTCGACACTTCTTCGCATTTCAATGCTGTTTAAGAACAACAACTAAATAAACAAGGCAAGTTACATCCTTTGATCATATTTGAATCCCAGTATGTTAAATTATTTAAATTCTATTTTAAATTATTATTGCATGTGTATTTATATCCAAGTAATTTAAATTCCTGTCTTAAGCTTTATAGTTATTCCCAATTCCAATGTATAGCTATTTATTGTCAAGATAGATAGTATAGAGAATCTTTCGAATGTGTTATATTTAGGGGTTAGAAATTGAAAGGATTGGATTATAAGAATACATTAATGTTGAATGTCGATTATAAGAAATACCTTATCGATAGATTATAGTAGTATCGATGCATGGAGATTGGATTGTAGGAATATATGTTTCTTAAATATTGATTATAGAATTACACAATCGTTGATTGTTGGATTATAGGTTTGAATAATTGAATAATTGTTAGAGATTGAATCGTAGAAATGCAATATTGACGGATGTGGATTATAGAAATAAATGATTGATGGATGTTGGATTTTAGGAATAAATCTTGGTGGGATTATAGAAATAAATCTTGATAGATTGTAGAAATATATCTTGGATGGATTATAGAAATATATCTTAGTTGGGTTATACAGGTATATTTTGCTAGATTATTAGAATATATCATTGTTAAGATCGGATTAGTGATATCGGATTATAGAAATACATTATTGTTGGATTGTTGGAATAAGTCTCGTTGGATTACTGGAGTATATATTATTGGAATATAGAAATGTGCAATTGTTGAACATTGGATTATAGGACTACATTAATGTTGGATATTGGATTATAGGACCACATTAATGTTGGATATTGGATTAGGCAAATACATTATCGTTGGACATTGGATTATTAGAAATACATGATTATTGGATGTCGGATTCTAGAAGTATCCAATTGTTGGATATCGAATTCTAGAAGTAGATAATTGTTGATATTGGATTATCAAAGATTGGATTATAAAAATAGATAATTATTGGACATCGGATTATCAGAAATTGGATTATAGGATTACGTAATCATTGGATTGATGGATGTTGAATTATTAGAAATAATTTATTAAGGAATAATGGATTGATGGATATCGGATTATAGAATTAGAGTATTGTTGAATGTTGGGTCGATGGAAGTCGGATCATATAAATAGACTGATATTGTAGATATTGGACTAATTGATATTGGAGTATAGGATTATAATTGCTGGAGATTGGACTATGATTACAATACTGATGGTTTACTTACTGATCTTGAAGTTGACAATCCTTGGACTTCAAACCCTCATACCTTGTCACCCTAGATAAAACTCTGGTTAATACAATAGTGTTAACAAGGTGCTCTTGCTTGAAAAACTTTATGCTTAGACAAAGCTTAGACCAAAAATATTGAATTTGGGGAATTTAGTCGAATGTTCAATTATGATTTAAAATGAGGCCATGGTATTGTTTTACCATAGAACTTTTGCAAATGATTTTTGAAAAGTGAAATAAAATAAAAATTGGTTTGGACTTGGGCGAAATGGATGCTTGGATGGTTGCATGTTTATGCACGGGATCGATTCATTTCTATGATCGAGGTCTAGGAGTTTTATTGAAAAGTCACCCAAGTCAGTTAAGGACCAGTCTTCAAGTCGCATCTTGCGAAGTCCTATCATACTACCACATGTTCTGAATGGGCAGGACCTGGTTAAATAATTTGTATCATTTCACCGTGGTTGTGCCATCCAGTTGCGTGGCTGTCTTTTATGACATACTTTTATGTATTCCCACCTAGCGCAAGACGGGGCCTGAACCCGGTGGGTTTCTATCCAAAGGGGGCGAAACCTTAGCGAGGCGGGACTACGGTGGGATAATGCATTGTAAATGCCTTGTGATAATCTCTTAGTCGCACGCATTCGGAAGTGTGTGAGCTGACAGTATAATTGATTATCTCTTGTGGGTAAAGTTGTACAACCTCTGCAAAGTGTTAAAAACTATTCGAATAGCCGTGTCCATGTTCATGGACATACTAGCAAAGCCACTCAAAGTTAGACTTTGGTTTTGATTTCAAAAGACTTTATCAAATGATTTTGTATTTCTATCCACTCGAAAAATTTGGGTGGGTAGCCTTGTGATAGGAGGGTATCCTTCACCACTCGTTGATGAATGTTATCTGACTATAAAACTTGAGAATTTAGAAAATAAATTTTAGTTATAGAATAACTACTTTGGAACTTAGTACAAGTACTTGGAAAGAAGCATTGCTTTATGCAAAATCAACTCTATAAGCCTTCCTTTGATATATCCCTGCATGCATTATAATTCTATTATTGGGTGTAATTTGCGGAGTACATTCATTTGCACTCACCCTTGCTTAATAAAATGATTATTCAGAGGAGAAGGACTGTGCAACTGCTGAAGATCTCGACAACTAGGCCGCTACCCTAGTCGATTGTCTGTGGCAGATTAGCTGGGCTCTACTACTTGCTCTTCGTCTTCCGCTGTGTTCTTTATTGTGGGCTCGTACTTGCTCATTGTCTTCCGCTGTGTTCTTTATTGTGGGCTCGTAAGCCTTTCTAGTAATAAGCTCTGATGTTTATTAATAAAGTTTTGCGTATTATGGATGTTACCAAATTTGTTCACTGTGTGAGCTAGCCACTGATCATGGGACTAGTTCAGTAATACACAAAGGACTTGAGAGTGTTAATCTCGGGTCCTTACAAGTGCTAAGTATGAAGAGCTAGAGCATGAACATGATTCTCTCCTTAACAAGGACTTTGTCGTGGCCACGGTTGATAGGGGTATTGCTTGTGATCTCAATCCTCAACAAATTGTCATTCAAGCAAGCAAGGCTCCCATCAAGGTCGATAACTCTACTTCTTGTAATGATTTAATTTCTATGCCATGATCTTCTAGAGTAGATGCTAGTCCTACTTGCAATATTACTTCTTGTGGTGTTGCTTCGTGTGCCACTAACCTTGTGAAGGAGAGAACTTGGAGCTTAAAGCAAAGGTGGACATGCTTAACAAGGCCCTAGAAAAGTGTTATCAAGGAAGTGCCACTCTCGATCGGATTCTTGGGGAGCAAAGGTTCACTTTGGGTAAGGAAGGATTGGGATACGTCCCAAAGGTTGTACCCAAGGGAGGTGGTTGGATAAGACCCAAGACGAAGTTCATGATGGAGGACAACTTTTGATACAAGTGCCATGGTGAAGGCCATAAGCCCATTGCATGTCTATTGGCCACTTCATCCAAGAATGCTTCGACCAAGGGTATCACCTATGGCTCTCACTACTTGCTTTGAAAAGGCAAGGATTGTACACTTATTGCTAACTTCATAGGTGTTCCAATGCTTAATGAAAAAAGAAGGTCATTTGGGTGCCTAAGTCTATGCACTAATCCACAAGGACCCAAAAATATTTTTGGTACATAAAACAAAGACATGATCTTTACTTTTGTAGGTGAACTACAAGACCAGAGACCGGCATTGGGTGATTGATAGTGGATGTACCCAACACATGACCGACAACTCGCGGATGTTCACCTCCCTAGAAGAAAGTGTGGACTCAAGCAACAAGATAGCCTTTGGTGATAATAGCAAGAGTAAAGCAATTGGACAAGGAAAGGTGGCAATTTTCAACGACCATTCAATCCCCAACATTCTATTGGCTGAATCCCACAACTTTAATTTACTTTCCGTTGCTGAACGTTGTGATTTAGGGTTCCATTGTCTCTTTTCGGAAGAAGGTGTTTTGTTTTTTTAAAAAAATGACCAAAGTTTGATCTTCAAAGGCTTCCGTTTCCAAACTATTTACCTTGTGGATTTCTCCTCCAATGCTTCATGCATCTCGACATGCTTACTTGCTAAAGTCTCACTTAGTTGGTTTTGGCACCACCGTCTTGGACATGTGGGGATGTCTACATTGAAAAAGCTTTCCAAAAAGGGAAATTTTGATATATGCCATTGCAAAGTGCTCTGATCAGAGAAGTGCCACTGTAAAGTGACAGCTCCTAAAAATGCCATTATAGACATAACTTGTTCATAGAAATGCCACCGATCTACATATTTCACAAATATTGGACGTTATTGCCCTCCCTCCCCGGTCTCCTCCGCCTCCACAGACTAAAAAGAATGACCACATTCTGAATCTAGATCCCCAATGTAATGAACACAAGCATAGAATCAACTAAATCTATCAGAAAAGCTACATTCAAAAATCGAAACTATGGGTTCTTCGCCCACAAGGCCCACCCAGTTGAGCATCCCCACGAGCACCTCCCTCTTCCGCTTCAGATGCGCTAATCTGGTGCACGCGGGGTCCTTGGTCGGCGATAGGAAGTTGTCCTTCTTGGCGTTCGAGCGGTGGCCAGCATTGCCACTGCTCCTGGACACGTTTTCCTGCTTTCCTGGTTTGCGGATGATCTGCTCCAGGAGGGAGAGGTACTTGGTGTACACCAGCTTGACGGCCGCGTCCAAGGCCGGGTCGAGGCCAGCCTTCTCGGTGACGGCCGCCCAGGACGCGACGGTGGCGAACCCGCCACGTGAGTAGTGAAGTTGGTACTGAAGAGCAGAGGAGTAGTGGATGAGCGCCAGGCGGCGCGGATTCATGAGGCGGCGAAGCTAAAGCGATGAGGACGAGTCAGCGAGGCGATGCTGGATCCATGATCCATGCGGGCTTGGCGATGCTTCGTTGGCGACGGAAGCAGAGGAAGTGGATGAGCTCCAGGTGGCACGGATTCGTGAGGCGGTGCGAATCCGGAGGAGAGGTGAGGCAGATCCGGAGCGGTGGCCTCTAGCTTCGAGCTCGCGCAGATCGATGATGCGACACGAAGGATGAGGTCCCCGCCAATCCGGAGGGGAGGCGAGGTAGATCCGGAGCGGCGGCCTCCAGCTTCGAGCTCACGCAGATCGATGGCACGGCGCGAAGGATGAGCTCCCCACCGGTCCAGAGGAGGCGATAGAGATGATTTGGTGTCGGCGACGGTGAAGACGAGTTTGGATCGACGACGGTGCTCCTTGAATGGCGGAGCAGCAAGCGCTGTGCTAAGTCGGCCCAAGTCGAGGCGGCGGCGCTAGAAAGGGGAGTGCTCTAGTCGCCGGATCCTGTTGAGGAGACGAGGTCGATGCACGGGCGAGCTCTAGTCGCCAGATCCAAAGTGGATCGGTGAGGAGCGAGCGCCCTTGGCGTGCACGACCCTGTGTGAGAGGTGGAACTGCCCCATCTTGTATGGGGAAAATTTGATAAAGAAGACAGGTGTGGGGAGTGAGGAGGGAGAAGGTAGGGGCAATTTGGTCCAATACTGACAGAATACGTATACTAGTGGCATTTTATCGAGCAAGTTATGTCTACAATGGCATTTTTAGGAGCCGTCACTTTATAGTGGCACTTCTCTGATTTGAGCACTTTGCAATGGCATATATCAAAAATTCCCTTTCAAAAATGGTTTGGTTGTGGGCTTGAAGGATGTGAGGTTTGAGAAGGATAAGTTGTGCAGTGCTTGTCAAGCCAACAAGCAAGTGGCAAACTCTGATCCCACAATGAATTTCTTGTCCACATCTAGGCCACTAGAGCTCTTACATATGGATTTGTTTAACCCAACGTCCTATGAGAGCATAGGGGGCAATTTTTTTTATTTAGTAGTCGTGGATGATTACACGAGGTTTACTTGGGTTTTCTTTCTACAAGACAAGTCCGAAGCCTCTGGTATTTTCAAAAGATTTCAAAAAAGGTTCAAAATGAATTTAAAACCCCAATCAAGAAAATCCATAGTGACAATGGAATCGAGTTTAAAAATGCTAACATTGAAGAATATTGTGATGAGATAGGCATTAAGTAATGTCTGAGCTTTCTGCTACTTACACACCTCAACAAAACGGAGTTGTTGAGTGAAAGAATAGGACTTTGATCGAGATGTCAAGGACTATGCTTGATGAGTATGGTACTCCAGATATGTTTTGGGCGGGGACCATCAACACCGCTTGCCATGCTATCAACCGACTCTATCACCACCGGCTCTTAAAGAAGACAACATATGAGCTCTTAGTAGAGAAAATACAAAATATCTCCTACTTTAGACTGTTTTGATGCAAATGCTACATCTACAAAAAGCGTACCCATCTTAGAAAGTTCCAAAGGCGATGCAACATCGGATTCTTTTTGGGTTACTCCTCAAACTCAAAAGCTTATCGTGTCTTCAATAATACCACTGGGCTTGTAGATGAGACTTATGATGTGGAGTTTGATTAATCTAATGGCTCTCAAGGAGAGCATGAGAATCTCGATGATGTAGGTGATGAAGGCCTAAGAAGTGTAATGAAGAATATGTCTCTTGGTGATATCAAGCCAAAGGAGAATGATCAAGAGGCACAAGTTGAAGCTCAACCCTCATCCATAGCCCCTCAAGTTGATAGTCATCATACCATTGCCAAAGGTCATCCTGTTGATCAAATCTTGGGGGATGTTAGTAAGGGAGTTAAAACTCGTTCTTGTCTAGCACCTTTTTGTGAACATTACTCTTTTGTGTCTTGTTTGTAACCCAAAAATGTATATCAAGCACTTGGTGATGCGGATTGGGTGAACGCAATGCATGAAGAGTTGAACAACTTCACTCACAAATGAAGTATGGACATTGGTGGAACGTCCCCGCGATCACAACGTCATTAGCACAAAGTGGGTCTTCTGCAACAAACAAGATGAACATGGAGTGGTGGTCCGCAACAAAGCAGGATTAGTTGCTCAAGGGTTCTCCCAAGTTGAAGGACTTGACCTTGGAGAGACATTCGCTCCGGTTGTAAGACTCGAAGCCATTCGTATTCTTCTACCTTTTGCATCATGTTTTAATACCAAGCTATATTAAATGGATGTTAAATGTGCCTTCTTGGATGGTGTTATTTTGGAGCTAGTCTTTGTAGAACAACCTCCCGGGTTTGAAGACCCTAAACACCCAAACCATGTCTATAAATTATCTAAGGCGCTATATGGGCTTGGTATGAGCGCCTTAGAGACTTTCTACTTGCTAAGGGTTTTAAAATCTGGAGAGTTAATTCTATTTTGTTCACTAAGTATATTGATGATCATTTCTTCATATGTCAAATATATGTTGATAACATTATTTTTTGATCGACTAATCAAGAATTTTGCAAGGAATTTGGTGAGATGATGTCTAGAGAGTTTGAAATATCCATGATAGGGGAGTTGAGCTTCTTCCTTGGATTTCAAGTCAAGCAATTGAAGGAGGGCACATTCAACTCTCAAGAAAAGCACATTAAGGACCTCCTCAAGCGCTTTGGAATGGAAGATACAAAGCCCATCAAGACTCCTATGACTACGAACACACATCTTAACTTAGATGTGGGAGGTACCCCGGTTGAACAAAAACTCTATAGATCCATGATTGGTAGCTTGCTTTACCTTACTACATCTAAGCTCGATATCATGTTTAGTGTTTGTATGTGTGTTAGTTTCAAGCTTCCCCTAAAGAATTGCATCTAGTTGTCGTTAAGAGAATTCTTAGATATTTAAAACACTCTTCTAGCATTGGCTTGTGGTATCCCAAAGGTGCAAAATTCGAGTTGCTTGGCTATTTGAATTCTGATTATGCCATGTGTAAAATTGACCGTAAAAGCACTTCAGGGGGGTGTCATATGCTAGGTAGATCCCTTGTCTCATGGGCTTCAAAGAAATAAAACTCGATTGCACTTTCTACCGCCAAAGCAGAGTACATTGTTGCAGGTAGCTTTTTGTCAATGATCGAGTCACCGGTCTTACGAAATAAACAAAGAAAAATGACGAATAGTTCTTGGGAGAGAATGAAACTGCTCTTTATTGCTATGAACTGGATATTACAAGAGATGTCTTCGACAAGGCAGTGGACTAATCCTAATTACACTGAGCGTAGTGCTAGCTTTTCTATTGAATCAGACTTGAAGCATGGATTTAATGCTGATTATAATGCTTCAATCTGATGGAATGCGATTGAATCTCATCCTCCTTTCTGCCGTTTGCAGTCTCCTTTAAGTAGTCAATGGAGTGGGGCAGTTACTTCTTGAAGAGACGCCCGTTGGAAGTGTCGCGACTGGTTAGAGCGAGGCAGTAGTTGGTAAAGTATCAACCGTTCGGCGGTTGAGTGTCTGTAAGACACTCAACTGTATGGTGGTTGTTGTCAGTGTCTTAGGACCACGAAACGTCATGTGGTATGGAGCAAATGTGACATGTGTTCCATTCATCGTACGGTAAGGAATATGCTTGGAGTTAAATCCAGATGCCAGTTCAATGCTTCTACAAGCAGTCACCTAGTCGGAGACTAGGTACAGGACCTCATCCGACCAGGGTACCCATTATGTAACCTCTGGAATCCTTACGACCTCGAAGGTCGTTAGCCTTAGGGGTTACGACCATGAAAACATATGGTCTTTTATTATGTATTAAAGTAATACATAGAGATTTTAATCCTCGTCACTGTTGTGCACAAGTATTGTACATGAAGAAACCCTTCAAGACTATGGGAGCACCTTCAAAAGTGTGCCTCTATTTTGTGACAATGAGAGTGTGGTAAAAATAGCAAATAACCTGGTTCAACACTCGTGTACAAAGCACATTGATATCCAGCACTATTTTCTTAGGGATCATGTTGCAAAACGTGACATTGTGCTAAGCCATGTCCGAATTGAGGATCTATATTTTCACCAAACCCTTAGATGAGGCACGCTTTTGCAAGTTGAGGAGTGAGTTAAATATCATAAATTCCTCTAATGTTGCATGAGCATATTTACCTTTCTTGTAATATATTGTCATGTACATATGTGATATATGCCTTGCTTGCTTAGTTGTTTGTAGTTTTGTGTCTTAGTTGCTTTGGCTTTTGTGAGCTCAAATGGAAATATCACATTAAGGGGGAGCATTATACCTCTCATGTATTCTTGCAACCCTACATGTGAATAAATCTATACTTTGCTAGATGGCATCTTGAAAAATGACCTATTTTTTTCTAGCCAAAATGATTTGGAAAATGCTTTTCTCATGCAAATGTACTATATTGTATAAGATGGTTTCTAAATGATTTAAAAATTTCCTATCATAAAAAAGAGACAAAAAATAATTTGCAAAAAAACTTATGTCCAAAATTATGATTTGAAAAGTTATCTTGAAAGGAAAAAGGTTGGTCAAGTGCTTTCTCCAAATTCTTTATATTGGCCAACATCTTGAAAAATAAGTTTTACAAAGTAACCAAAATTCTATTATGCGCTAAAATTATTCGCTTTCTAGCATAACATGCGTCTAAGTCATAAAATGTGTCTAAGTCACTTGGGCAATACGTGTTCATATCTTTTGTTCATGGTGGTACAAAATTAGCCCCATACATTACCAAAGGACACCAACCAAATTCAGTTGGTTCACAATTTTTTAAAATTCAAAAATGATTTTGGAAAAGTATACGCATATAGCTATGTCTTCTCTAAAAATGTCTCATTTTGGTCTTCTAAATCTTTTCTCGGTTTGACCATGTCCAAACATGTGGTTATGTTGAGTGTTGGAAGTTTGGACCATGGGAGAATTCAAAAGTTCGGCAAAAATCATCTTCCTTGCTTACCTGAACTGATCGGATCATCTGATTCCTTGGGATCATCCAGATGAACGGACAATCCTATTGAATAGGATCATCCAATAGATAGGGAACTTATTTTAGACTCTTACCCCTTCAGGTCATCTAATCTGAGCCACAGATTATTTGTAAGTCATGATGGATGGCTCATGTTCTTGTGTATCCCTTCGTCTTTAAGGATTGTTTCTCATCCCTTAGATCTTTCTTGATCCTTCCTGACCATTGGATTTCACTCGAAGCTTAATCCTGGATTTATATTCAAATTTCATTCAATCTGAGCCACTCATCTCCTTGTATCTCGCACCAATTATTGCCAAGCTCGGTCAAAATCCCTAACTTGCAGTCTACCGATAGCTCGATAGCTTTCAGCTCACTTCAGGCGTGAGTCCTTTCACCTCTTTCGTCCTACTGGCTTTGTTCCACCTCACCGTACTTCCACTTGTCCAACAGCTCTTCACCCACCTCCTGCGGCTCCTACTTCTATTGCACCCTCAGAGCACACTCTTGTCATTCTTGGTTCTCCTACAGCTGATCCTCGGCTCGTCAAGTCCATTGTGACAATTCAAATCCTTGACGATGACTACGCATCTGACACCAGCATCTGAGTTTTGGGCAGCCCTTCCCCTTTTTTGTGCTTAATGCCTAAGGGGGGAGAGATCGTACTTGTTAAGGGTTTAGAGAGGTGGTAGTCTTAGTTTAGTTTTTTGTTCGAGCCTCGTACTTGTGCCTTACTTGGTCTATCTTGTTGTACTTGGACTCGTTCTATAGCTCTTGTGGCTTCATGCTTCTCTTGTGCTATGCTTGTATGTGTACTATTTGGATCACGTAAGACCTCTCTATATGCATGGACTTAGGAGGAGATATTTTATATTATGTGGAGCCATCTTATATCATGCTTGAGCATGTGTGCCATGTTGTTTATCATGTATTATGCTCACATATGCTTTGTCCCATTCTTACTTGAGTTATATGCTTGATCATGTTCTTTACTTTCTTTATATATTGGATTAATACTTTCGTGTGCTTATCTTGTCAAGTAAATGCTTTTCTTTTGCTCATAACATATACTTGAAATCCTTTTATATCACTTGTGTTGGTGATACAGGGTATCTGATTTTCACGACTTAGATCTTGCATACACGTAGCACGATGATAACTCAAGAACATCAATGTAATCTAAAATTGGGGCAACCTTGCGTCAAGCACAAAACCTCCTCAATGGCAATCACACAACAACTCTCACGATGATCCAATCTACACAACCAGCACATAGGCTAATACATGAAGAGGTTGACCACAACATATCAACCCAAGCAATCTCCAAGAACTTGCAAGAACACACAGTTCTTCTCAAGAACGATATCAATCTACTAGTTCGGTCTGAACAAAATCATCAAAATTTGTGGTTGGGATTCCTAGGACCAGCCACCAACATTAAATAGGGAGTTCCCACCCCCCTTGGTTCAGCCACGCATGGGCCAACATGCCCCCACACACCAATTTTGGCTCTAGAGGCCGAATACAACTCCTAAACGCACATAATTCGAACTCTAGTGTTCTGAATGAAAAAGGATATATGGGCGAAATTATGAGTATAATTAGGCCTAAATATGTGGCATGTAAGCCCACACAATTTCCTAACTCATTGGGTCCAATTCGGATTGAAATCCGCTTCAAATTCAGAATTGACTTTGGGCTGAAATTGGGAGAGGTCTCCAATTCGGTTTTGACTTTGTATTGGACTCCAATAACCCTCCTCCACACCTAGTCATGGACAAAGCCCACCTTGGGCTATGTGCTTCCCTCCTTGGGCCCATGCGCCCCCTTTGGATCTCCCTTCTTCCTCCTTTGGTCGAATTGGTGGCCTTAAACTCCTCTTAGCCAAATGCATGGGAAATGCATACGTGCCTTCACCCCTTGTGGTGTCATCCTCCCTCACCTCCCGTTGGACACCATGGATACATATAGCATTCCTGTAATCATCAATTAAGCAATTAGGAAGAATCATTGTTTTTTCATGCAATAAATAACTCTCAAGTAAATGAATCACCTTACCATTGCTCAATTGATGTTTAGGTGCCATTGTGTGAGTGTGAATCAATGGGATATCCTCATTAGTTGGGTTGGTTGTCATCAATTACTAAAAAGGGGAAAATTATAAGCATCTAGGCCCTTAATTCTTGTTGTGGTGATTAATGACTACTTAATCATCGGGACTAACTCTTTTATGAAGCATAAGTTTAGGTTAGGTCTCGATGATGGTTTGGATATGTGGGTTAAGTGTTGACCCTAAACGAACATTAAATGCAAAGCATGGAATTAGTTGAAGATTAAGGACTTTGTGTTTTAGAAATGATCCAATGAGACGGGGATGGATCATTGTAGTAATGGGTCCTTTGTTTTCGCTTTGGCCATACTATTAAAGGGGGTCTAGGCTAGTAGCTTGAGCTTGATTAGGTTGAGTAGCTAGTTGTGATGCACACTAGGTTTGTTTAGCGCATCTTTATTCAAAGGAAGCCCATGGAAAATTTGAAGTTGCAACGGAATCAAAGTTGGAGCAATATTGGATAAGTTTGAGAAATGTCAATGCATTCTCGATGATCATATAGCTATCGGACAAGAAAGCGGATCATTGGACTCGAAGGTGGTGATTTTTAGGCTGTTGGAAAATTAGACATTCTAGATGATCCTATAGCTACCGGGCAAGCAAGCGGATCATGGAGACAGAGAGATGGTTTTCGGCATGGACTGAAACTTTTGTACTTTTAGGATGATCCGAATGAAAAGGATCATCTGGATGTAAGTTTGATCCGGAAGCTAACGGACAAGCAAGCGGATCATTGAGACAGAGAATTGGTTTTCGGCATGGGCAAAAACTTTTGTACATTCAGGATGATCCAGATGGAAAGGACCATACGAATGTAAGTTTGATCCGAAAGCTATCGGATGATACTTTAGGCCTGTAACGGTTACTTTTTTGACCGTTGGACTTCAAGCTTTAGGATGATCCAGAAGGGTTTTGGATGATTCGGAAGGTGCTGATTTCTCCAAGTGGGCTATAAATACTTGGCATGGATGTTTCTGTGAGCTCTCTTGGCCACTCTACAGGTTCACCTCATACCAAGGGAAGATCAAGAGAACTCAAGAGCATTTAAGAGCATATTTTGAAGATTTGAGAGGTAGATAGGGCTTCAGTGTGCGTCACTCTAGTTGTTTGACCTTTCTAGGTTCAAGTCATGGTTTAGGCTTATTATCATTGGAGATCGGCGTCTCCTAGATGGCTTGGAGGTGTGGTTCTCGGTGACCTTCCAAAGAGGAGCTTGTAGAAGGCATCGAGAATGTTGTGAAGGTTTGGAGTCCACCTATCCGGAGTGGAGAAGGACTACCACGAGTGGTAGGCTTGATTCCTTGCATAGTTTCAAGTCAGAGCAATACTATTGCGAGAGTGCTCCAACGAGGAGTAAGGGAGACCGCCAAATCTCCGAGACCTCAGAAAAAATTTATTGTGCCTCTTGTCTATTTTACGTTTCCGCATTTACTTTCTTGTCGTTTCAAATTTCTAGATACTAGACTTGTGTAGGATTGGAACCTAGGTTAAAAACTTCACTAGACTTGTGTAGGAGTTGTTTGGCCAAACTAGAAACCATAGATACATAGGTTGGGTTAGAAAAGATTATATTTTTAAATTGGCCATTAGCAAAACGAATTCCAATTCACCCCCTCTTGCGCATCCGATCCACTTCAGTTGGACTGGATCAGGACTCGGTTAGGAGAACTGAGGTCCAGAATGATCAAGGTGCCGTTCAAGGTGCCGCTAGAAGATGACCAAGGCTACTGGGTGGTTACAAACCGAGAAGATAAGGAACCGGAGCGAGAGCTACTAATGATGGACATGACAGACAACGACAAGGTGCACCAGGACTAAGCTCAGGGAGGACCTGAGGTCCAAAACAGCTAGGGAAGTTGAGTGCGGTCATGGTGTATGGTAAGGCATGTGGTACACCAAGTAACTTGGGCCCGATTGCAAACGAGGACAGTTCAGTGGGATCCAAACGTGTGAGAGGTTTGGCAGAAAGTCATTGGAGCCACATGGATGATGGTGAAGCATGGGTGATGCTTCGATGTGAAGATGGGAAAGGTCATGTGATATCCCAAAAAGCTTTAGAGAGAAAACGAAATGGATTAGTGGGGTTTTCTGAGCATAACCCTCTTGAGGACCTGTGCGTAATTAGACAAAAGGGGATACATGAAAACGAGATGCTTTGGATTATTTTAGAGAGGAGTTGTTTTTCCTAGAACAAGTAGTACGGGAGGAGTTGGATCGTGCCGTGGTAAAAGGGGACGTGGGGGAGAGGAGGATCCAAAACTAGAAACCCTAGCTGCATTTGTTTTGTTTTGTTTTTTTCCCATGCGCCGATCCATCTTGCGTTGGTGCTTGCCTACGCTTGCCATCTTGCGCTTGTGCCGATCAGCTTTGCTCGCCAACGCTAGTTTGCCATGCACCAGCCGTAGCTTGCCTACCTGCTGTGTGCACGTGAGTGCGCTAGCGATTGCCTGCCACGTGCACGTGAGTGCGCTAGCGATCACTGCCCGCATCGCCGCCTGCCCGCATCGCTGCTGGTGTTGTCTGCCCATGCGCGTGCTTCATTGATAGCGTCGCCTGCTCGCGTCGCTGGTCGTCCAGTGCACCAAGCAGGGGAGAAATGAGGAAAGAAGAGTAGCGACAAGGGCAAAGATCAAGAGGGAGAATGGGAAGAAAAAGTGGAGAAAAGGGTCGCGTTTTTGGCATTCTTCACCTGGGTAATGATCTGGATTTTTCCTCTTTGGTTGCCATATTTTTAGTAGGAATTAGGGTCAGGATTAGAAGAAGATTTAGCATGTTTCGCGTCAGAGGTTCGATTAATAGATGGATTTGACTGCCATAATCTTCGATTGCGAACTCGAACACTATTTAGGCTTAATATGAAAATATCATCTACTAGATAGTTATAGAGAATTTCATTAATTTTTTGTAGAGTGCTTAATCACGTCATCTGATCGGTAGATTAAGAGTTATGATTTTTGTAAACCTGCTGTCCAAAAGATGACAGAACGGTCTTCTGGATTAAAAACGGGGGGGAGGGGGGGTTAAATGGTTTAATCAGGAATTATGGTCAACTAAGAAATTGTGGGGAATTTGGTGTAGATTCCAGAACTGGTGTGGTTTGCCATGTTATTGCTTGGGAGTCAAAAGTTATGCTATTTTTAGTGCCCGAACAGTAGGAGGTAACTGTCCAGTAAAGGGGGAGTGTTGCGGATTTGGGGAACGTGTAGGAGCGATATCGTTTAATTATTGTTCTTGTACTGCTGTAGCTTGTGTTGAGTTTGGGTGTTTGCTATAGGCGAAGTAGCTTCAGGATTGTTGTCACCTTCAAATCATCCCGACCGTCACAACTAGAAAGGCAAGTGCATGGTAGAATGGTATTTGAGTGTTTGAAATTATTAGTTGGTTAAGTGAATACTTGCCATGATTATTCATATGAATTATGATTGTTTCACATAGCACATACTTTTGATAACTTGATGATGATTGTGGAAGAATGATGATTTTATCAATTGCTAGTAAAGAAAGATGATAATTATTGCATTGAATGTTGAGCATTTATGATGGAAAGTTGTGATCCCACGAGAGTGGAATGAGGTCCTCGTATGAAAAAAAGATGGGCAATTGGTCCCCGCACTAAAGGATGTGGGCATGAATGAACACCGACGGGTGTTACACTCCGCTGTACCGATATAAGCAGAAGATGAGTTGAGTCATGAGCATAAGCCATACATTGCATTCATGAAAAGTGAAAAGTGATTTGAGATAATAAGACACGTGAATGGAAACTGATGAGACTGATTATGAGAAAATGAGGTAATGATAAATGGGAATGAAATGTTACTAAGATGATGCCTCATTTGTTATTCTGCTTTGTACTTGCTGAGTCGTGGACTCATCCTTGCTCTACTGGTGTTTTTAGGTGATTGTTGACGACGCTTTGCTTGGGGAAGGGTTAGGATTTGGAACATTGCATATACTCAATTATTTGATCACTTGCTACGAGAAAACTTTACGTTAGCGTGATAGTTTATTATTTTAGGACATGATAGACATTGAATAATTCTAGATGGTTGGTTGGAACTCGTTTATTCATTCGATAGTCTCCGTTTAATTGGTTTTGCTTAAGTCTTGAACTATTATTCTGCTTTATTATCAAGAGTTTAAATATATGTGCTCGCCATGTAGTTATTATTATGTTATTATGACCCGTGGACGGGTTTTAATATTGAATTACTTGCTTGATTTTTATTGTTAATTGATGAAAAATTTATGGTTAGGGTAGTTTAGTAGCATTTCGGACTCAGTGTTGGGCTGGGGTGTTACAGATCAGTAGAGGGAAGGTCAAGGATACTCCATGGACGGCAAAGTATGATGGTGTCGACACTCATTTTATGTGTATTTTCATATCTTAAATTCTCGGTAAATTGGTAAGAAATTACCACAATTATAAATTATTATCGCTAACCCAAAACCAGAATTGGAGATTGTATTTTTGGAATATTCTTTGCAGCAATCATTGAAAATCATTGGAAAATACACAAAGAAGATAAACAAGCCATTATGGGCCATGCACCAGAGCCACTAGGGCGCGGGCCAGCCATGAGCCGGTCGACGCAGGACTCCACCAGGACACCGACTCTCCTCCGGAGGACCCTCTAGAAGCTTCCTATCCTTTTTTTGCATGGAGGATTGCTGACTTGGACACCAAGACACCAGACTCTTTGATTTTTTTTTAAAACCGACACAGACTCGACTAGAAAATGGAAGGATTCGGACAGGGCCCACTTGACATATGCACATAGAAGTTTCCGGGGTGTGGACAGCACATGGACTCAAGTGTTTGAGTTGGTGTGCCGGCCGACTCTACCCTTGAGCCGAGCGGTGCACACCCCCCCTGGCAGCCTTTAAAAGGGGACCCCCTCCTTCGGTTCTTAGACATCCCTCTTCAGACGCCCACAGCAAATTCGATGGATTTTGACCCTTAAATTCCGTTCCTCTAGTTGAATAGGCTAGATTAGATTAGTTCTTTAGCAGCGAAGCCCTGTCGCAGGTTTCAGAGCGTTGCTTCAACTTCTGTAAGAGGTAACGATGTAATCTCAAGTAGTTGTTGCAATCTTTATATGTTCTAGTTGTTTCAATCTATCTTAGTTGCTTCTTTTGTTTATGTGTTACGGTTGTCCGATTATGTAATGTTTTGCTTCCAATCTATTTTCATCAGTAGATCATTTTAGCTAGGTGTTATAATCATGGTGATTAGATCAATCTAGTGAATCCTTGCATATTGGTTTACGAGTTTGTTTGTAGCTAGCGCATAAGTTAGAAAGATCTGTACATTTGAGGGTTGGAGCCGTGCATAGTGGTGACAACACTGGGGCATAGAGAATGACGTACCGCCGACATCTAACTTATGTTTAGCATCTCTCTCATAGCTTGTTTACGCGATAAGATAGGAAAGACGGGTGTGATGATGTACTGTGTAATTGGTTGTGGACACTGATCAAGGTGCTTATGGCCGGCAAATGGCACTATAGTCCCCAGTGAGAGATCCATCGCAATGACTAGAGAATAGTAGTAACTAGATTAAATTAGCTTCTTTGTAGATGAACAATTGTCTTGCGGATCTATAACATTTATCGTTAACTTGTTGCCTTAGGGTTTAGGAAAAGGTCATCATTTTATGCTATGATTTTATGTAGGATTAACTGTGTTGTTAGAAAAATCTAAGTTAGATAGCAGGAGGTTCCCTGTGGATTCGATAACCCTAGAATACAGGCTAGAACCGACCCGTGCGCTTTCGGTTATCATGTACGCGCAAAGATCATGTCAACAGTTGTATTTGGCATAATAGAGCTAAAGATGAAGACTGAGCTTTGAGAAATGTACATGAGTAAGACCCGTTTGTGTGTGGGCTTAACGAGTACCTATTAGAGTTTTCTCTGTAGACTTAGCCTTCACTATATAAGGGGGTGCTGCAGGATTTGTACACCTATCTAAGCCAAGGATCTCTAATATAAAATTTGGGGAAAGTGGAGAGAGAAGGAGGCTAGGGTTTGGGAGATGTATTGAGAGAGATGAGAGCACTTGTGTGTGTGTGTGATGCCCTAGTGGTTTTGTCCTTCCAAGGGAGTGGTTGTAAACATTCATCTGTAAGAAGAAATCGAATCTCCAAATTTGCCCAATTCTTCCTCTCATATGCTCAAGTATTGATTTTGATTTGGCTTGGTTTTTGGTGTTCCATCCTTCCCTCTTGATCTTGCTTTGTACCTAGGACGTGTAAGTGATTGATATATCTTTTGAAGACCAGAACTCATCCATCTAGATGTTCTACTGCATGTTCCTGAGCTTGTCCAGTTTTGATGGAAGAAATAGTGATTTTGGGCTTTTTTTTTTTGCTCTTGAGAGCTTTTGACTTAATTTTTGTTGTGATTGAGGGTGTTAGGACGTGTGAGAAACCATCCTTAGTAATCGTGGATTGATTATTCCCACGAGCTCCTCTCAATCATCATTTTCGTATTTGGCCTTGTTTTGGTGCAATCTTCACTCAAACGAAAAAAAATTAGAATTTTGGCAATGATCTTCAAGATATTTGATTGGAATAGGCTCCTGACATCCTAGTGAAGGTGTGTTTTAAGTTTCATGAAGTTTAGAGTTGTTGATCAAAAGTTAGATCATTTTATGATTTTGCAATCGTGTTGAAATTTAGTTCCTATGATGATTGTTTTGTTCACCAGTTTTTACCGCTACTGTTCATTCGGTTACTGGTCCAATGGGAATTTTGACGAGTCTTGATCTTCTTGTTAGAATGTTCCTCTGTGATATCCATAGCTCCACATAGCTATTGGAGTGAGAAAAATTACTCTCGGTGGAATTTGCCAATGGGCAGGTGGCACGTCTCGGCAGAAAGAAGTGCACGCAATGGATGGCAAAGGCTCAAGATGCTTCGAGGCGTGTCTTCTTCTGAGATGGACGCTGGTGTCGGCGCCGATGGCGTCAGCGCCACCGTTAGGTCAACGACTACACGCCCGTCTGCTGAGAGTCGTTCGGAGGCTTCTCGAAGCGCAGGAGATGTGTCGAGGCGGGCTTCGCTAGATCCTCCGAACAAAGCTAGATTGGCGACAGCTGGCGGGGATAGCCATGGAAAACTCTGCAAGGTTGGGCCGATCTATCGATATGGTACGCAGCTCCCAGATCTTTTTGCTCATTCGTGGCGGCCGATACCCTTCGCATCATGGCACTGGATCCCCAAAATCGCGTGTGTGGGCGAACTAGGGTTCGTCGCGAGAGCGAGTGATGTGCGTCGATTGGGGTCGTGAGCTCAGATTGTGCGGATGGTTCGGCATCCGTCACCTCTACATCGCTCGTTTGCTGAGGTAGTGAAGGAAGGGATGATGGATCGTGGGCGAGGAAGATATCCTTGTCGCTTTGGAGGGGGAGGTGGCTCTCGCCATTGGGTGGGGGTAAGAGAAGCGCCCCGACGAGTGGATGGAAGAAGACGACCTAATGGGGGAAAATGATCTGCGGGAGAAATTGTCCAGAGACCAAGATCAGAAACGGAGAGTTCAAGAGGATCATCAGGGGACAGTACGAATCTAGGTACGTTCCCAAAAGCGATGGATATATCTGGTTTTGGGGTTCTTCCTCAGGGGGATATGATCGAAATCTTGTCTCTCAGAGTAAAGATCGGGGTTATCGTAAAGATGAGAACATCAGAGGAACTATTAGAGGGGGTTATGGTAACAGAGGGGGTCATTCTTGGTCGGAACAACATAGATCTGCTCCTCGTTGGGAGGATTCGGGGAATATTGGTAAAGGGGACGATCAGAAGAAGGTTTGGGGTGATATTGGAGCAAATACAGGAGTCCTCAGATATGAAGATAGGGGGACCTGCTTTAGGTGTTTGCAAACTGGGCACCATCAAGCCCGGTGCTCTAACCCTCCTGTCTGCTATAAGTGCAAGAAGACAGGTCATTTGACCTCTGGATGTCCTGATGAGAAAAAGATTCATGGTCTTAAACTCTTTGGATTTGGCATTCCAGGTCAAGGTTTTTATAGCCTTCAAGTCCCTGGTTTGAAATTAGAAGAACAACAATCTGCTTCTGGGGTAATTAATATCAAAGAGGGGGTGGCCAATGTTCAAAGGATTAAGGTTGAATTGAAGCATCTTATATAGGCCAATTGGGATTGGAAGGTTAGAAAAATATCAGAGAAAGAATATGCGGTGGTCTTCCCTTCTAAAGAAACTCTGGAATCCTGGTCAAGAACAAGAGGGGTGGAATTGGCGCTTCATTCTTTAAAATCTAAAATTGACAAATCTACTCTAGATCCTGAGGCCTCTTCGGTTTTGTCGATAGTTTGGGTTAAAATGTCTGGAGTACCTTTATCAGCTCGAACAGCCGAGATAGTTAAATAATTTGCTAGTACTATGGGGGAACCAATTGAAGTTGATGAAATAAGTTTGATGAGGGTTGATCCAATTAGGGTAAAGGTGTATAGTCGTGATCCTTCTAGCATTAATTGCTTTGTTGAGATATTCATCAACTTAGTGGGATATGAAATAAAATTTGAAGCAGAGGGGAGTATGACAGCCAAAAAGGGAGAACAGTGCAAGAATCACAGACACAAACCCAAAGATGATAGACATGATGATGAAGAAGATGAGGAAGAATATGATTGTAGTGGTAGTAACCGTAAGACTGAGTGGGAGAAATTTTTTGAGAAATATGGAGGTGATTTAAATCCTCTTGGTGAGCAGAAAAGTGGGGGTGACAATACTAGGCATAAAAGTCAAAGTCAAAAAGGGGTGGATTCTGATGAGGAGACAACTTGCGATGATATCATGCAGGCTAACATAGGGGGGCTCTCTCAATTGTGCCTCTTGCCTACAACTTTCCTTCCTTAGATATGAATTCTGTTGGTATTCAGAAGGGATCTAGCACAAAATCTGGAGATTTTGAGGACCCTGATCAACAATTTGAGAAGGAACCAAGTCTCATTCCTCCTAGGGCTATGGTGGTCCATACTGGGAAAGGACCTACCATGATGGATGCTACTTTATGGCCTTGTTTGAGGACACCTGTTAAAACTATTAACTCAGGGATGAGTGTATCTTCTGAAAAACATAATGAAGAGAGTGGTGATTCTAGGGATTTACATTTTGACAAAGGTAAAAATCTTGAAGAATCTCCTGGGGGAAATTTACATCAAGGGGGAAGAGACTGACTTTGGTAGTTCTGAGGAAGTTAGTGAGTATAGAGTGGATATTGTTGATGATATAGAGGGGGTTGATGAGATATGCAAGACTCCTGAAGTTGAGGAGTTAGCTGGTGACTGGACTATATCGAAAAGGAAAGAGGGAACTTATAAATTCAAAGAACCTCAAGTTGCTATCAGGAAGAGTAGCAGAATTTAGGATCAGGGCATTCCAATGTAACAGAAAGCTATTCTCCTCAAATCCATTCAGAATCTGGAGACTCAAGGTAAAACTCAAACTAATCCTTTTACTATTCTTAATGATGCTTCTGATATTTATTTAGAAAATATTGCTTCCTCTTGTGATATTGTTCTTGGATCCAAATCTCAAAGTGCAAAGGAAGTGATTTTAGCTATGCAAGCCCATGAATTAGTTAGGGTAGCCTTGGCCCAAGTAGATGTTGAATTAAAAAACACATCTGATCAGAAAGGGGTGAATGCATATGTTGAGGAAAACAGGGGTTTTGATGAATGTCTGAAGGTGTTGGACAATGAAGTCAGAGGAGCAGTGAGCTTCAAGCTGACTAAAAAGATTAAAAGCAGGGCCCAAGCTGGCAAAGGTACTAAAAATAAAAGTAAAACATGAAATGTCTTTTCTGGGATATTAGAGGCATGGGCAAATTGGCTAGGAGGAGACAGTTGAAAGAGCTGATTTACAGAGAAAAAATGGATGCTATGGGTATTCAAGAGACTTTCAGAAAAGACTTTTCTAAACATGAACTGGACACCTTAACAGGAGATCAGAATTTTGGCTGGAATTGGATTCCTACTGCTGTTCATTTTGGAGGGATTTTATTGGGGGTGAATACAAGTGATTTGGAGCTTGAAGGGGGTGACCAAGGAAGATTTTTTTGTGAGCTTGACAGTAAGAAATAAAAGACAAATTTTAGATGGGAGCTTCTGGCTGTTTATGATCCTGCTCATCATAATCTGTCTCAAGAGTTCTTGGAAGAACTGAACAAGAAATGTCATAACTTTGGTTTACCTGTGGTGATAGGGGGAGACTTTAATTTGATTAGAAAGGCAGAAGACAAAAGTTCTAAGGGTGTCAATTTCTCTTTGATTGACAATTTTAATGAGTTTATTGCTGATAATAAACTACTGGAGATTAAGAGAAAGGGACCAAAGTTTACCTAGACCAACAAGCAGAAATGTCCCATTATGGTGAATCTGGACAGAGTATTGGTCTCTACTGATTGGAAATCTAATTATCTCTTATGTTCTGTTATTACTTTTCCTAGAGTGGGGTCAGACCATAACCCCATTTGTTTGTCCTCAGGGGAGAAGGAGGTTAAAAGAAATGGGAGATTTTATTTCAATAAGAATTGGATGGATATTGAGACCTTCAAAGATATAGTGAATCAAAGATGGGGGCACATTTGTAAGAAAATGCCTGATTTGATTTACTCGTTGGACAGTTGGAATGGGGGTTTGGCTTCTTTGAGATAGTTCTTAAAAGGATGGGGTGCTAATGTCTGTGGTCAGTACAGGAAACAAAAGAAAATTCTCTTAGACCAGCTTAGTTTATATGATAAAAAAATTGTTTTTTCAAATTTAAGTACCGAGGATTGGTTGGTCAGATATAAGGTTGAAGAGGACTTGGAAAGAATTTATGAGGTTGAAGAAAAAGAGTGGCATCAGAAAGGTCAGGTGAAGTGGATTTCTCAGGGTGATGCTAATATTAGATTTTTTTCATTGTTGTGCTAATGGCAGAAGAGGGAAAAACTTTATTTACACTCTGGAGGATGATGGGGTGATCTTATCTGATGAAGGGGTTATTAGAGAACACATCTACAAATTTTATAAGAATCTCTTTGGTTATGAAGTGATCCAAAATGTTTGCTTATCTCCCAATTTTTGGGATCCAAAGAATAAGGTTTCTGATACAGATAATGACAAATTAATTCAGATTTTTTCTGAAGCTGAAGTCTGGGATATTATTAAGAGCTTACCTGGTGACTTTGCACCTGGGCCAGATGGCTTTCCCACTTGTTTTTACAAAACTTTTTGGGGGTCTCTGAGACACCAGTTCATGAACATGATTAAGGACTTTTTTAGGGGGAATTTGGATTTAAAAAAGGCTGAATTATGGGGTGATTACTTTGATTCCTAAAACTAAAGATGCCAACAACATTAAACAATTCAGACCCATCTGTCTAATTAATGTGAGCTTCAAGATTATTACCAAATTGTTAGCTGTTCGGCTGGGGAGTATTGCTAATAATATTATCAATGTTTGTCAGACTGCTTTTATCAAGGGGGGAAACATTTTAGATGGGGTGTTATCTCTACATGAGATTTTACATGATCTGAGAACAACCAAATAATCTGGGATTGTGCTCAAATTAGATTTTGAAAAGGCTTATGATAATGTGCAATGGAGTTTTTTTTTGAAAGACATTATGATTGGTAAATGTTTTTTTCTCATAGATGGATAGATTGGGTTATGAATTCTGTTCAGGGAGGTAAGGTTAGTATTAATGTTAATGGATCTGTGGGTCCATATTTTACTACTCATATGGGGCTGAGACAGGGGGACCCATTGTCTCCTTTACTGTTTAATCTGGTGGCAGATGCTCTGTCAAGAATAATTGATAAAGCTCAAAAAAATGGTTTGATTAAAGGGGTGGCATCTCATTTAATTGCAGGAGGAGTTCCTATCCCGCAATATGCTGATGATACCATGTTGATGTTAGAATGTGATGATGATTACATTCTAAACCTTAAGTTTCTTTTGTATTGCTTTGAATGGATGTCTGGTCTGAAAATCAATTATCATAAGAGTGAGGTTTTTGTGATTGGGGTGAACAATGATGAAGCTATGAGAATTACTAATATGTTTAATTGCAAACGTGGGAGCTTACCCCTTACTTACCTGGGTGTTGAAATTGATATGAGGAAGGTAAATAAGGGAGCTGGAGAGAAGATTTTGAATAAGTTGGAAAACCAACTTACTCTCTTCGGGTGGGAGACTGATATTGGTTAATAGTTGTTTGAGTAATCAGCCTATGTTCACAATGGGCTTCTATAGACTGAGTAAAGAGATTCATGGTAAGATGGATACTATTAGATCCAAATTCTTCTAGAGAGAAGCTCAGGATAAATCGAGGTATCATATGATTAAATGGGAGGTTGTTTGCAGACCTAAAGATCATGAGGGTTTGGGGATTTTAAATACTAAAATCATGAATGATTGTATGCTAAGTAAATGGATGTGGAGGATTAGTGCAGCTAAAGAGGAGCTGTGGTTTCGGTTATTAAAAGCTAAATACTTTCCTCAAGGAGACTTCAGAGATTCTTTAGATTTAAGGGGGTCTCAGTTTTGGAAAACCCTTTGTAAAGTCAAGCATTTATACAACTGGGGTGTTTCTTATCATGTAGGTAATAGTACTAATATTTCCTTTTGGAAAGATGTTTGGTTAGGTGGATGCTCTTTCTTTATTAGGTTCAATAGATTGTATAATATCTGCCATGATCCTGATATTAAGCTTTCAGATTGTTTGAGAAATGGTACTTGGAATATCCTGTTTAACAGAAACTTCGGTTTTGAAGAGGAGGCTATTTGGAGAGATTTGAAAGATCTAATAAAAGGGGTGGGGCTTTTTGAGGAGAAAGACAAGGATGTTTGGTGTCTAGATAGATCCAAACAGTTTTCTATCAAATCCCTCTATAGACATCTAGTGTTTTTTTTGGGGGGGGGGGGGGCATTGACAAGAGACTTCAATTGGTGATAAGACATTGGAAAGGTAAAAACAATTGTGGTTATGTGGGGTGCCAGAAGATGCAAATCACTTGCTATTTCAATGTGTAATGGCTAGTTTTGTTTGGTCTTGCTTCAGGGAGTCTTTTCAGTGGAAGAGAATTCTAGATTCTCTTGATGATTTACATATTGGATGGTTGGATAACCGGGGTGCTAATGATATCAACTTGGATTACTCAGTTTTGCAGCCTTTGCTTGGACAATGTGGAAATACAGGAACAACGGAGCAATCGAGAAGACTTTTTCTAAACAGCCAATTGAAGTTTTCAACGTTGTATCATGTTTGCAGCGATGGCGCATTCTCCTCCGAAAAGATGATCAGAAGAAACTTGAAGGAATTTTGGATGCGGTGAAGGTCTGGTTGAGAAGCTTCAGTTCTTCGAATGGCTGATTTTGTTTGTCTTTGTATTTTAGAATGGAGACTACCTTAGTTGTTTTAGCCCGTGTTTTGTAATAGGTAGTAATGATGCTGATCTTTGTGGAAGCGTATGTGCTTCGCTCCTCTTAAAAAACGCAAATTTTTTTAAAGAGGCCGTTGATTATAACGCTATTCAGCCCCCTTGCAGTCATCTACACGATCGAATAGACATTTTCTTCCAAACAAAAAAAAAAAAAATGGGCCAGTACTGCTTCGGAGCCCTGGAGGATACCCTCATTTTGATGCCCTTTTGGCTCTTGTATGTTGCTGAAAGGAACAAGATACGGAAGATAGATGGAAAAAAACGACCCGCAACCAGCAGCAGGAATAGAAGAAACTGGGGGGTCGTGACAGCGACGCACCTGACTTGCTTTGTTTCACACGATGTTATTAACACCTTAACAGTGCAAAAAAAAACACTTTAACTGTGCGAAACTGATGTTACGAAGTATTCCTCCGTTTTTAAATACATGATGTTTGATCAAACATATCGTCAAACTTATCTAATTTTGACTAATAATATATGAAAAACTATTTAGATTGATCATGAGTGAATAGTATCATTAGTTTTGTCATGATAAATATTTTCATAATATAATAATTTTATAATTTTTTACTAACAAAATCATATGAAAAGTAATGGTCAAAATTATATAAGATTGACTGCACGCTTGATCAAACGTCATGTATTAAAAAACGGAGGGAGTACTTCTTATAATCTTATCTGTGCTTGGTAACCGTCGTGACGAATGCTTCGAGCATTTACGTTTACGGGCAGTAAACATCACGATAGAGATTGGATTAGCTTAAATGCCTATAAATTACTAGGATAAATGGAAAACGAAAAGAAATGCACATGCACGCAGCATGCATGTTTCAGTTGGATACGTTTCTCCTGAAACGCCCACGCCGCACAAGCGGAAACGGCCTTAACTCGAACAGTAAACAGCACCCGTCACAGTAAACAATTAACTCGAACAGTAAACGGCTTCAACAAGTACAAAACCAACCCTCTCGCACTGTTCGTCCACGGTCCTATGCCATGGCGCCTCCTCAACCAAAATCCGACGGACAACTAGGGAAAGATGCTGCCATGGCGGACACCACGCTTATGCCCTACGCAAATGCGGATTCCACGCTTCGCGCCCTGGCCGCTCAGGCCGAGGGCTTCGGCCGGCACGCCATCGGCGGCCTCCACGGCGACGTCTACCATGTCACCACCCTCGAGGGTACGTACCTCTCTCCGCCCTCCGATCTCCCTGCATCAAGCATCGTGTCAATCTGACACAGTAATGGACAATATCTTCAGACGACGGGCCTGGCTCTCTTCGGGAGGGGTGCCGGAGGCGCGAGCCGCTGTGGATCGTCTTCGACGTGTCCGGGACCATCCGCCTCTCGACGGGCCTGCGGGTGTCGTCCTACAAGACCATCGACGGCCGCGGCCAGCGGGTGAAACTTTCCGGCAAGGGCTTGCAGCTGCGGGAGTGCGCGCACGTCATCGTGTGCAACCTCGAGGTGGAGGGCGGCCGCGGGCACGACGCCGACGCCGTCCAGATCAAGCCCGGGTCCAGGCACGTCTGGGTCGACCGCTGCACCCTGAGTGACTTCGCCGACGGTCTCCTCGACGTCACCCGCGGCAGCACGGACGTCACCGTCTCGCGGTGCCGCTTCTCGTCGCACGACAAGGCCGTGCTGATCGGGAGCAGCAGCAGCCACGTCGAGGACAGGCGCATCCGGGTGACGATACACCACTGCTTCTTCGACGGCACGCGGCAAAGGCACCCTCGGGTCAGGTTCGGCAGGGTGCACCTCTACAACAACTACACTAGGGACTGGGGCATATACGCTGTCTGCGCTAGCGTGGAATCACAGGTAAAGACGAAGCTCATAGGCCACTTGCCTTAAGTGTATTTCTTGATCGATCGACTTCATTCCACACGCTTTGGGTGCAGATTATCTCCCAGTGCAACATTTACGAGGCAGGGGAGAAAAAGAAAGTCTTCATGTACCTGAAAGAGCAGGTCATTCCCCAGGCCCCTTACTAGTCCAGTACCCCGCGAATGATGTTCCTATGTAGCAGTTAAGATCGGTCTTTTTTTCAGTTGAATTTGTAGCCTATTTGTTACTGAAAAAGCTTCGAATTGGTGATTTATACAGGCGGCGGACAAAGATCAGAGCTCAAGCGGGCGCATCCGGTCCGAAGGCGACCTGTTCCTGAATGATGCGCAGGAGTGCGATGCTCATCCACCAGAAGCTGTTGCAGCAGATGAACTGTGGGACTTCAAGGTCCAGGATTGCTACCAAACTTGTTCGGTTCAGCCCGCGTCGATGGCGCTCAAGGAGCTCCTGCAGTGTGGCACCGGCTGGCAGCCAGTTCCGATGCCGGCAGATGTGTCTTTCACAGAAAAACCTCTTGACCCTGCTGCTACTGCAGCTTGAAATTTGAACCACTGTGTAAGTATACACTACCAACTAATTAAATCCAATAATACCAAACCCACGGTATCTACAGTGTCACGGTACTATTATATATGACAAATATGATCAATAATGTGAACGATATCTGAACTCTGAAGTCATTGCATTATTTTCTTCTTTTTTTTTTACCAAATCTGTGGATCTGATGATTATCCAATTGGAATAAGATTAAAATGAGGGAAGACGAGGATCGACTGATAGTGCTACCTGATTTCGACCGATTGCATTTGCAGAGATTATATGCATGCGCGTTGATTTTCATGGTTGCCAGAGTTTCGTTTGGCAAGTTGCAGTTTTAATCCTCTCGTGTGAAGGGATCAGTGCTATCATCTGCACGCAGGCACATGAAATCGTTCCATGCTGTTGGCTTGCTTCAGATTAAATACTAGTTAAAAGGATTGAGAGTTGAGGATTCCACGGTTCCTTGGTTCTAAAGGCTCACGTCTTTTGTGGTGTTAATCGATTTGTGTTCTTTTTTCTTATAGAGGATCGTATTATATGTTCAAGGGGCAGTATATATGTATTTATAGGCACCCATCACGCTATGTTCACTTGTTCAAAAGGTATTTTGAAGGAAAAATTTGCAAAAATAGGACTCCAAACATTGGTCGTTTGCAGATTTGACACTGGACCCGTATTCATAGACACAGATGGACCCACATTGTCATCTACCCTGAGTGTCAAATCTGCAAACGACCAATATTTAGAGTCCTATTTTTGCAAATCTCCCATTTTGAAGATAGACATGGTACGCTCAGGAGCATCCTACACTAGTGATTTCGTACTCCGTTAATTTTAGCTCTTGTGATTCAGGTTTGAGTTCCTACGTCAAATTTTTTTTACTACGTCAAAAAAGGTTTGAGTTCTCTGTGAGTTTTGCAGGATCAGTGCAACGAGAACATCAAGTATGAAGAGGTCGGTTCTTTTATCGAATCACTCTGATCATGGTTGCCTAATCATTTGATTACTTACCTTTGATAACGCGGTAACTCACTTTCCACAGGAGTTTATTGTGAATTCCCGTGGCAACAAACTGTTCACTTGCAGATGGACACCGCAGAATTTATAGCCAAAAGCTTTGATCTTTATCTGTCATGGTACTAATGCACTCCCCCACTATCTCTGCTCAATCGATTCACAATCACAGGGGCAATTAAACCAACTAATATTGTCTTGATTTCTATTTGCCAGGAATTGTAGCATATCAATGAGAGGTATCAGTATCATCCTTAGGTTCTATTAATCGACTGAAATGTTGAGTTTTTGGCCGAAATAGCAGTATTTGTCGGCGTATTAGCATAAATAACCCTCGTCACGCGAAATTTACAAAAAAAGCGCCTTCACCACATGGTCACCACGCGGGACGGCCGACGAGCAAACACGTAATCGCTGTCGCGCGGCCACAGGGCGGATGAGCCAAAACCGCACGGCTACCGTGCGGTGGAGGCGGCACCGCACGGCCACCGTGCGGTGGAGCACTGTGGCGCCTAAAACCGCACGGCCACCGTGCGATGGCCCCAAAACCACGTAGAAAAAAAATCATTTAAGTATACTTTTTGTAGAAATTTTTAAATATAGAAAATAAGTTCCAAAAATTATAATTTTTTTGTGGAGCCTCCCGACACAGTATACTTACTTGTGTCATTTTTTCATAATTTTATTTGTTCTGAGTTTTTCTCGACAATTCATTTAAGTATACTGTTTGTAGGAATTTTTTAATATAGAAAATGAGGTCCAAACATTATGGAATTTTTTAAGGCTCCTTACACAGTGGGGTTGATTGTGTAATTTTTCTAGAATTTTATATGTTCTGAAATTGTCTAAAAAATTAAGGATTTAGGTATCAAAAATTAGGGTTTTAGGTTTCGAAAATTAGGGTTTCTTGATTTCTCGTGACTTGGAATGTGGAAGCTTAGTACCACATGACTACTCTAGGTAAGAGACACTCATTAAGGGTTTAGGCCACCGCTCGGTCTCCCTCCTTCGCACATCTATCGCCTTGTCGTTGTTGTCCCTCCTTGCCCGTAGTGCTGCGTCTCGACAACACCTCCGGAATTCTCGGCGCCAACGTAGTGGCTTTCCCTAGCACTAACATCGATGGAAGTTCTTTCTAGTGGGCATGACCACATGCAGAAAGGAAAGACTTCGACTAGGTGGTGTACTTCTCCCGACCAGGTTAATCAAATCGAGCATTTTTTTAGAATAGTCGAACAAACTATAATTTTAAAAAGAGTTTGCTGTAAACTATTTCAACCACATTTTGTTGAACCTAGTTTCTTTATTCCTGGATGGAATGCAAAGGGCCTAGTGAACCATTTGTTTAGTCCCTTGGTATAAGCCTAGTTACTTGGTACAAGCCTAGTTTACCACGTAAGCCCTTAGTGAACCATTTGTTTAGTTCCTTGGTACAAGCCATCCACCTTGTTGCCACGTGCCGTGCGCACCTCGCCCAACCACTGTCGCAACCGCCTCATCCCGACTATAAAAGCCACCTAATCCCGAGCCATATGCATCACCAGCACCCAACCATCCTCACCCTCACCACATTTCTTCCCCAACGCCGGCAAATCGCGGGAATTTTCATCGCCTTTACCTTTTTCCCCGCGAGCCTGAAGGCAATCCCACCACCACCCTCTCGCCTTTTCCCTCCCAACCCCATCACAACCACCGCATCACCACCCCAAACCTTTCCCTCAACTCCTCGACCCCTATCCCCACCGCCACCCCGCTGGCACTGTCCTCCGTCGCCGCTCCGCCCACGGTTCACATGGCTAAGGCAACTCGGTGCATCCCACACCCCATCGCCACCTTCCCCTCGATCCCCTTCATTCACCGGTGCTCAACCCCAACCAATTTGGCTGGAGCATGGCCGGACCGCCGCCGCCACCCTCCCTTGCATCGGCCTTGTGCCACCGCCATCGCTGCCCCTTCTTCGAGCCATCCCAACCCACGCAAGACCCAAAAATGGGTTGTGCACATTGCAGTGATGCTCGCCGCACCACCCGGCGCCGCCACCCTCCACCGGAGTCACTGCAATCGCCATCGACGTCGATGCCGCTGGCTCGGGTGAGCTAGAGCATGCTCTGGCTCGAAGCCGAGTGCAGCTCAAGCTGCCCAGAGCTGGGCCTTTAGGCCTGGCCCAGTTGGCCTGAGGCCCAACACTATGCATGACCACTATTCCAGCCCAGCCCATCCTGTTCACCTAACCTGTTAGCCCACAGCCTAAAATTTGGCACTATTCATTTAGCCCGGCCCATTAGCAACGGTAACAACCTGATACAATTCATCAGGTCCAATACTATTTATCTAAACCCATTTTCGATATAATATGTCCATTTCGACCGTTTTGAGCCCGTGAATCCTATTTTCAACTCTATTTAACCAAATTAAGCTTCCCATAAATCCTACTCTCCACACCACCTTTCTCTTTTAATTCTTTTTCGAATTTTATTTTACATGCATGTTGTTCCTAGCTCATTCCTTGTTGAGCTTGGATTTTTATTTGGATTATTCTATTTTGCGTTAGGTCCCAACTTCGACGACCAAGCTCCAGAAAATGCCAGACAAGACGTGTTAGTAGAAGACTTTGAGCAAGGAGGCAAGTCACATTCACTTTATCATTTTGAGCCTATATTTTATGTACTTTTATTATTACTTTCATTACCATATTTATGCCAATTACTTTAATATTCAAATAATACTTTTGAATGCCTTGATGATTAGATATATCCTATCACCCCACATACAAGCCCTCCTATTCTTTGTAGGCCATGTTCACCTTGACAAGTTTATGTTACATAAAATGATAACTAACTATTTGGCATTATCACACAATGTGTTTTCAAATACTGAAAAAGAATATTGGCTAACAGCCAATGGTTTTGGTGGAGAGTTGAGGGTTGAGACTAAGAGAATGGACAACCTAATATACTTGACAAAAGTGAGTCCAAGGTGAGATCAAGAGGTGGATAGCCACGAGTTGGTGTTGGTCCATCACTTCACTATAAGACAGGTAAGGACCAAAACCTTATGCCAAATAACATACACATAAATTGCTAAACCATGGGTTTAGTATATCCAACTTGGCTCAGTACACTGCTCTTTCAATTGAATATCTACAGGATGACACCTGCTCTTGTTGTATAGAGCTGCTGCGATTCGGGGGTGAGTCAAGAGTGGTCCGATTAAGACACTTGATGAACTATACAATGGTAGGAACAGTCAGCGTCGAACCGCATACTTCACCATTGGCCGGTGATTTTCCGATGGTTGTATTGTCCAAAGACCTACTAGGTAGAGCCTAGAAAGGTTGAGCAGTGGGAATGCCTTGTAATCTCAACTCTATCGCACGCTATCAGGTTGCGTGTATATAACTTAACAATATGAGTTTGAGGTATCTTGTCTTTAAAGTTGGGCAACTCTGTAGAGTATAATCAATGGTATTCAGATACACCGTGCTTCCGGTTAATGAAACGGTGTTCATGGGTGATTCCAATATATGAGGCATAAGTAGAGTTTTACAGCTGTTAAGTTGGTAATTGTAATTGTTGAGTAAACCTCTGATGTTATATTAATATGGTTTTACTGTTTTAACTCAAATTATGCATCCACATATACTTGTAAGATCGAGGAGGCCAATTAGAGGGGGGGTGAATAGGAGGTTTTTAAAAACACTTTGGCTAAAACTGAGTTTTATGCTGAATTGTAAATCAATTCGGTTTTGCACAAATTAAACCTAAAACAACTAGTCTTTACTAAGTGCACCAACAATATGAGACTATATAAAAGATAGCAATCATATACATACAGGTAAGCAATTTAACATAGCGAATGTAAATTGCAACATAGTAAAGCACAAGAATGCAAACCATGATGACACGACGATGTTTTACCGTGGTGATCGGGGACTTGTCGGTCTCCCCTAATCCACGTTGATGTAAGCCCAACCACGTTAGATCGGCACCACAACTCGAGCCAACACCTCCGAGGTAAGTCCAACCATTTAGACCGGTTCCAAACCAAACCAACACCTCGATCCACTAGGGTTGCTCTTCCTCCACTCCGGAGATGGTGAGCACCAAGTCACTCACAAATGCCGGGCCTTCTCACAAGTTTCTTGAGAAGATCACCGAACCACGATGCCTCCACGCCGTCTAGGTGTCGGCAAACACCAAGAGTAATAAGTTGAAGACTTTCACTTGGACTAATCAAGTGTCTAAGCTCAAGTGGATGCACAATCCACTACCCAATGCAACACATGCAATTAGGGTTTGCTCTCTAAGCTTACTAAGTGCAACACATGCACAAAAGAGATGAGAGGACTTGCTCTTTGCTCAAAGGAATGAATAACACTAGCAATAATTCCAGCAACTTCCCACAACCGGCCAAGGTGGATATATATAGCCCACACACAAAAACTAGCCGTTGGAGGAAAGATTCCAGAGAATCAGGGTAAAATCGGTCTGAACGCCAACTAATGGCCGGACAGACCGCCCAAGCTCCAATGGCTATAAAACTTTCCAACGGGTATAAAACTAGCCATTGGACTCACTTCCGGTTTGACCACCAGTCAATGGTTGGTCAGACCGCTCCAACCGGTCAGACCGCCCAAAGGCCTGCGGTCAGACCGCTCAAGGAAATCAAGGGCAATCAACAAAAAAAAACCCTCTCTGAAATAAATGTACCGCAAAAACTTCGGTAATACCGCTCTCCGGTATTACCTTTTCTTATGGGGCGGTACTACCGCACAAAGGCTTGCGGTGTCAGGGGACCGGTCAGACCGCTCCAACCATGGCGGTCAGACCGATACACCACCGGTCAGACCGGTGGCTACTAGTGGTCAGACCGCCAGTTCACAGAGAGTGATGTTTCACTTCACTTCAATTCAATTACAAAACGCACTTGCCAATTGATGCACGATGCAAACACAGGTCAAAGACAAGATTCTCAACAAGTTGTAAAATACATTTGCTGACTTTTAGAATCAATGCCACAAGGAATAATGTACATGGACTTAAACCATTTGCAAAACACATTGGCAAACTAAAGTCACATGCTACAAGGATTATGCATGAGCCTCAACTATTTGCAAAACACATTCGCAAATACTGGCAACATGCTAAAGAGAGCTAGAGGAAACACAATGAGCTATCAACACATGACTAACTCAAGCTACTAATCAAGACCCCTCTTAATATTACGGAAACCTATACTAGCAATCCGGTCTTCCATCCAAACACCAAGACCGGTAAAAGACTAGTAACAAATCCTTAGCCCTAGCTAGTCATACCTTTGCCTTGTACAAACACTTGAAGCTTGATGACGCACATCTTTACTTCAAGTTCGTGTCATCGTCTTTGACATGCATCAACCCATGATGCATCCTTTACTTGACCTCTATCAACACATGATGGGTCTTCTCTTAACTTGATTATCAACTCATGATCATCTCCTCTTCTTGAACATCATCGACACACGATGATTTCCTTTTCTTCAAGTTCGTGATATCCATAAACACATGATGCATCCTTTTACTCCAAGCTCTTGACTTCAATATCATCAACACATGATGATCTTCTTTACTTTAGAATCTTGACTTGAACATCATCAACACATGATGATTTCCTTCATCCCGAGTCTTGACTTGATGACAATCAACTCATGATGTCATCCAAAGTCTTCATCATCATGGAACATAACCTATTCATCCAACTCATGAAAAATGTTAGTTCCATAAGATGATTGTTATTAATTACCACAACATACCATTAACTCATAATGGTGGGACAAGATATTCCAATCTTTCCCTTTTTGGTAATTGATGACAACCATCACAATTGCAAGTAATTGAATGTAGATAAATATGAGTATGTATAAACTACACAAGTTTTATATACTCAATGGATATGTTTCAAAGTAAAGATCCTTAATATATGTATGTGTATAAAGGAATATGGATCAATACTAATGAAACCACAAAACATAGAGTGAACTCCCCCATGATGTGTGCATACATGAATGTGTAATGAGAACAGATGCACATATTCAAGTTAGACTATTTGTGGAGTTCAAGCTATATTTTGGATCCGGGGAATGCAACAATATATAAGAATATGATGTCAAATGCACACCTCTTTGATTTTCACCTTTTTATCCAACTGAGACTAAGCAATAAGTATAACAATAAAAGTATTAGTCTCACAAATAGATTTGTCATTAATCACCAAAATACTCCAGTAACACATAATGGTAGGTCTAGATTCTTCAATCTCACCTTTTTTTGTTAATTGATGATAAATCCTTTATCAATAAGAATATTTGGATAAAAATCATCATAAGATAAGAATTTAAGCTATTGAACTATATCCATGCATATTACTAAGCAATTTAAAATTTCTTCCTTTTGTATTATGCATGAAAAGGTGAAAAACACAAGAGAGAATCCAAATTTATTGATCGTATAAACATTCTCCCCCTTTTGGCATTAAACACCAAAAATCCAAAAGAAATCTAAGCCAACAAAAGCTTTTGTAAAACAATGAGCTTGGCAATAGAATTCATTTTATTTTGAACATTGAAATATTTTTCCTTTTTGAAGTAAGGTTTTGTTTTCAAGATATTTGAGGAAAACCAAAATAGGTCACAAACCTATTGATCACATAACATTCTCCCCCTTAAACCAAAACAAGTCACAAACTCCTCTTTTACGGCCAAAAAGAGCAAAACAACTCGAAATGAGGCCATATTGGAGTTTAACTAAAAGAGATGATATTTGGAACACATTCAAATAAACTCATCCTTGAAATATCCCCAGTAAACATTTTTAATGAAGATACTATGCTCATTTTCATAAATTCACAAATTGAAATCATGTTGAGCTCACAACTTTCTTAGAACATTTGAAAAAGTATGGAAACAAGCTCCAAAAAATCTGAAATAAATCATGGAGCTAGTCCTTGTAAATACACACACTTTTAATTTTTGGAGGCACAACCAAATATCAACCATTTTAAAGATATGAAAATCACAAAGTTTCAGAAAACTGAAAATTTCAGGTTTTTCAGATTTTGACATTTCATTTGAGCTTCGAAAGATAGCTGAAAAGTAGGCAAAAACAGTTCCAATAAATCTGATAAAATTTGGCATAGAATATCAACTATAGAAGATAAAAAGTCATCATTATATCTTCCTCAAATTATGAATCCATTTGAAGATACAAAAATCACAAATTAGCTCAAAACATGCAAAAGTCTGAATTTTTAGCATTTGATCAAAGAGAGAAAAAGTCACAAAAAATTAAAATCGATTCGAAATTCTTTAAAATTTGGCATAAACAAACTTTGGACTTCTAATAAACTTTTCCAAGAAATTTTTTTGAAAAATGAGTCTTCGTTCAAAAGATATGCCAAAATGAGCTTTGTAGACAACATTTTTGCTTAAAGTGAAGAAAAAGGCAAAACCTTTTCAAATGAAGTCCAAATATTTTGAAAATTTTCAGAATTTACCTTTGGACTATTTAAAATATTTACCAAAAATAATTTTTGAAAAAGGATTTTTCTTTCAAACAATAAGGCAAAATGCACTTTGTAGGCACATAAAGAGGATGATTTTGCATTGAAGGTTCAAAATGCAAACCAATTTGAATTTCATTGAGTTTTTCACTTTCATGGATTTGTATGAGTTAGAAATAATATTTCAAGCCAATATACACAAAGAAATCCAGCTCACATAGCGAAACGCACCATATGCAAGAATAGGTCATTTTGGGTAAAAGCTTGTTTTTTGGTGAACTTCAAGTGGATATACCTTTTCAACGGTTGGTATTTTGTAAAAACTTTGAACTAGAGAAATATTTGAAATGACCAACCCTTCAATTTTGGTATTGACAACTTTTTCAAAAAACTCAATATATTTTTATTTAAGGAAATATGTTATTTAATTTAAAAATAGGATCATACAAGATCATTTTGAGGCCAAATTTGATATTTTCTTTCTAAAATAGGAATTTTTACTCCAAAATCTTTGGAAAACATTTAAAATACATATTTAAGTACTTTTATCCAGTTTTTCATAAATTTGAGTCTTTAAAGCAAGATTTTTTTACTTTTCATAAAAGAGTCTACTTAAAAAGGCTAAACTTGCATATCATTGATAATTTCACTCCAAAAATACCAAATGAAGCAAATGAAAATGGAAAACATGCATTCACAAGATCCATAAATCATTTTGGGTTCCTGATATTAATACTTTCCCCCTTTTTTAAGTAAGTCTAAAATATTTAATAAGTTTTTCACAAAGAACTAACTCCACCTTACACAAAGGTTCCTCTCGAAAATTCTTTCTTCTCCTTTGACACACAAATGATTCTCTTCCATCTTGTCATCTTCTCTTTTGTCATCTCTTTGAGATATATCAATCCAAAACTCATGATGACTTCAACCTTTTTCCTTTGACCATTATTTGCAACCAAATTCTCCCTCTTTGATATTAAGCACAAAAAATGTCTACATGTGGATCACACTTGTAAGATAGTCGTTGAACATCACTTGTAGAAACCACATGTTGACAAGACTTGAAATTGAAAAGTGCTTGAACTTCTCTCTCAAAGATCTTCAAAGAATGCATCCAAAGAGAAGAAGGAAAGAGAGAATCCACTTGTACATAAAGAGTGCTTGAGCTTGGTCAAAAGAAGTATGATCGGCAAGGAATGAAATTAGATATCACTTCGAAGGAACAAGATGATATCATGTGAAAAGATGAATCTCATGCCGAGGTCAAGATGATCAAGAGAAGCTACCACTTTTAGAAAGAATACCATTTTTATGATAAAATCATCACAATGCGATCAAAATGGCATATGGAATCAAGAAAGTACTTGAGGGTAGCTAGCAAAGATAACAAGGATTAACTTGACTAAAGGAAGCAGCCAAAGTAGATTTAAAATTGAATGAAATGAAATGATTGTCTTGTCAGAGAAATCTGTAATATCGCAGTTAAATGGCCGGTAGTACCGAGATGCGGAAGTACCACCTTTCAATGGCCGGTAGTACCGCAAAGCGGTAGTACCTTTGTTAAGTCACCGATAGTTCCGATTTTTCTGGAACTTGAAGGATAGATATTGGAATTGAGAAATATGCAAATGATCCTTAGTTTTGCACTCAAATAAATATCATTCAGGATCATTGTGCATTGAAGAGACAAAAGAGTCCAAGAACATAGTTTTTATGAATTAAGTTTTTGTTTTTCACAAATGAAACTTATTTTGATGAAACTTCTTCAAAAGAGTCAAATTGAGCAAATGAAGGAACTTAAAGCATCCAATTTCATGTATGAGTCATGAATACCATTATGGACCTTTTCATGTGAATAATTTTGGCTCATGTGGCAAAACTCATTTAAGTGCTAGAAAGTGACCACTTAGGTCAAAATAGGATTTTGGACGAATTTCGAAATCAAATAGCTTTTTCTAGATTGGTCTTTTGGAAATCTTGTGAATACCAAAAAATGTTTACGATAGCCAACTCGAGGATTTTCCTTTTGAGACCATTTCCAAATTCCTTTTAGAATAGATTTTACACAAAAATCTAGTTTATATTAAAAACAAAATGCTATGATCTAGAAATTTGGTTAGAAACTCATTTTCACTTTAAATAGAATTTTCTTAAGCCAAAACCTTTGGGAAACCTTTGAATAGCATTTGTATACATTTTGTAACTAATTTTTCAAAGGATTACTAATAGTTATGAAATTTTTGACTTTTGGCTAAAAGGCTTAATTTTAAAAAACATTACTAGCACTTAATTTATTTGGGCACACTTAGGGATGTGATATACATGATTATGATTTAGCACTCCCTCTTAATGTGCCACATACCATCTTGCTCAAGATTGTAATAATGAAGTTTTTGAACAAGAGCAAGAACACCCTTTTGAAAAGAATTTTCATGAAATGCAACCTACACAAGGCATAAGAGCTAGATACTTCAATGTAAATACTTGTTATTGAGATGACATTGGTTCTTGATATGAAATGATCTTCCTTAAGCTTGGCTTCCAATTTCGCACATGGTGGAATCCACCTCTTCATGAGTGAGCTAAACCTCCAATGCCTCTCCAAATACCTATTTATCATTTAAGCACTTTGTGGTACCCAAACTTGGTTCGGTCCTTGAATGTTAGCTACAAGAGATTTGGGCACCCAAATGGCCCTAGCAATAGTCTTAGGTGAACTAACACATCTAGCAATCACCCTACCATCTCTAGCCTTCCTAAGCAAATAATGAACATTATAGATAATAGGCTTAGGAGTGATACTTTTGGGACGATCCTTACTAAAATGTCCCTTCTCCCTGCAATTATAGCAAGTTTGAAATTTTCTTCCATCCTTTGTCTTCTTGCCTTGCTTATTTTCGGCTTGCCTCATTTTTGATGACTTTGTCTTGTCATCCATCTTGTTTGGGCGCACCAAGGCAAGGTGACCATTCTTATTGCAACCAAGGCACTTGACATTCTTCGTGCGTCTTGCATTGTGCCTTGTCTTGCTATTCTCCTTCTTGGAGACAAAGCCAATCCCTCTCTTGTCATTCAAGCTTCGTTGCTTGCTCAAGATATCATCAAGAGTGGCCTTCCCTTTGTAGCACTTATCTAAGTCATTGCTCAACTTGGTGACTTGGTCCTTGAGCTCTTTATTTTCCTCTACAATGTTAGTCTCAACAAGCATAGAGAAAGTAGAAGCATTTTCACTAGAGCTACAAGGCATATCTAGCAAGTCATCACAAGAGGTGGATATGCTAACCTTAGATGAAATGCAAGAGTTAGGAGCTACACATGGCATATCATCTAGTAAATCACATGTAATGCCTATATCCACCTTAGAGCTAGTGACTTCCTTAAGAAGGAGATATTCATGTTCTTCTTTTAGCATCTCATAATTATTTTGAAGAGAGATATGCTCTTTCTTTAAAACCTTGAATATCATCTTCTCTTTCCCAAGATATTCATTAAGCTCTTCTAACATATCCATCAACTCATTATATGAAGATTCATCATCATCATTTACCTTCTTATTACCTTCAGCCATAAAGCAATGAGGTGATGTGGATGGAGTTGAGGAATCCTCATTGTCGGAGCTAGAAGTTGAGTACTCTTCTCCTAACATCCATTCTTGTATGCAATCATCATTGATTGAGGTGGATCTTTCATAATTATCTTGAATATGGGTCTACATCGCATGAACGTTCTTGAGATTGCATATGACATCGAACACCTATAAACTCAAAGCACTAAATAAAGTGTTAGTTGCTTGAGCGTCGAGATGTGAGCATTTCCCTTCCTCAATAGTTTGAGAAAGAAGATCCTTTGGAGGAAAAAAGCCCACATCTACAATCCGCAAAATTTTAGGACTTATGGCCTTAAAATAACATGACATGCAGATTTTTCAAATATCATAATTTGTGTCATCAAATAAAGGTGTCTCACCGAGGTGCACTATATCACTAGTCGCCATCCTTTACTCTCTAGATGGTTAAGTCTAATAAATGAGAGACCAAGCTCTGATACCACTTGTAAGATCGAGGAGGCCGACTAGAGGGGGGTGAATAGGCGGTTTTTAAAATCACTTTGGCTAAAACCGAGTTTTATGCGGAATTGTATATCAATTCGGTTTTGCACAAATTAAGCCTAAAACAACTAGTCTTTACTAAGTGCACTAACAATATGAGACTATATAAAAGATAACAATCATATACATACAAGTAAGCAATTTAATATAGCGAATGTAAATTGCAATCTAGTAAAGCACAAGAATGCAAACCACGATGACACGACGATGTTTTACCGTGGTGATCGGAGACTTGTCAGTCTCCCCTAATCTACGTTGAGGTAAGCCCAACCATGTTGGACCGGCTCCACAACTTGAGCCAACACCTCCGAGGTAAGTCCAACCACTTGGACCGGTTCCAAACCGAACCAACACCTCGATCCACTAGGATTGCTCTTCCTCCACTCCAGAGATGGCGAGCACCAAGCCACTCACAAACGCCGGGCCTTCTCACAAGCTTCTTGAGAAGATCACCGGACCACGACGCCTCCATGCCGTTTAGGTGTCGGCAAACACCAAGAGTGACAAGTCGAAGACTTTCACTTGAACTAATCAAGTGTCTAAGCTCAAATGGATACATAATCCAAAACCCAATGCAACACATGCAATTAGGGTTTGCTCTCTAAGCTCACTAAGTGCAACACATGCACAAAAGAGATGAGAGGGCTTACTCTTTGCTCAAAGGAATGAATAACACTAGCAATAACTCCAGCAACCTCCCACAACCGGCCAAGGTGGATATATATAGCCCACACACAAAAACTAACCGTTGGGGGAAAGATTCTAGAGAATCAGGGTAAAATCGGTCTGACTGCCAACTAATGGCCGATCAGACCGCCCAAGCTCCAACTGCTATAAAACTAGCCGTTGGACTCACTTCTGGTCTGACCACCAGCCAATGGCTGCTCAGACCGCTCCAACCGGTCAGACCGCCCAAAGGCCTGCGGTCAAACCGCTCAAGGAAAGCAAGGGCAATCAACAAAAAACACCCTCTCTGGAATAAACGTACCACAAAAACTTCGGTAATACCGCTCTCCGGTAGTACCGTTTCTTATGGGACGGTACTACCGCACAAAGGCTTGCGATATCAAGGGACCGGTCAGACCGCTCCAACCATGGCGGTCAGACTGATACACCACTGGTCAGACTGGTGGCTACTGGCGGTCAGACCGCCAGTTCATCGATGTTTCACTTCACTTCAATTGTAAAACGCACGTGCCAATTGATGCATGATGCAAACATAGGTCAAAGACAAGATTCTCAATAAGTTGCAAAACATATTTGCCGACTTTTAGAATCAATGCCACCAGGAATAAGGTACATGGACTTCAACCATTTGCAAAACACATTTGCAAACTAAAGTCACATGCTACAAGGATTATGCATGAGCCTCAACTATTTGCAAAACACATTCGCCAATATTGGCAACATGCTAAAGAGAGCTAGAGCAAACACAATGAGCTATCAACACATGACTAACTCAAGCTATTAATCAAGACCCCTCTTAATAGTACGGCAACCTATACTAGCAATCTTGTCTTCCATCCAAACACCAAGACCGGTAAAAGACTAGGAACAAATCCTTAGCCCTAGCTAGTCATACCTTTGCCTTGTACAAATACTTGAAGCTTGACGACGCACATCTTTACTTCAAGTCCGGGTCATCGTCTTTGACATGCATCAACCCATGATGCATCCTTTACTTGACCTCTATCAACACATGATGGGTCTTCTCTTGACTTGATGATCAGCTCATGATCATCTCCTCTTCTTGAACATCATCGACATACAATGATTTCCTTTTCTTCAAGTTCGTGATATCCATCAACACATGATGCATCCTTTTACTCTAGGCTCTTAACTTCAATATCATTAACACATGATGATCATCTTTACTTCGGAATCTTGACTTGAACATCATCAACACATGATGATTTCCTTCTTTACTTCGGAATCTTGATGTGAACATCATCAACATATGATGATTTCCTTCATCTCGAGTCATGACTTGATGACGATCAACTCATGATGCTATCCAAAGTCTTCATCATCATGGAACATAACCTATTCATCCAACTCATAGAAAATGTTAGTTCCACAAGATGATTGTCATTTATTACCACAACATATCATTAACTTATAATGGTGTGACAAGATATTCCAATCTTTCCCTTTTTGGTAATTGGTGACGACCATCACAATTGCAAGTAATTGAATGTAGATAAATATGAGTATGTATAAACTACATAAGTTTTATATACTCATGGATATGTTTCAAAGTAAAGATCCTATATATATATATATATATATATATATATATATATATATATATATATATATATATATATATATATAATGTGTAATGAGAACATATGCACATATTTAAGTTAGACTATTTGTGGAGTTCAAGCTATATTTTGGATCCGAGGAATGCAACAATATATAAGAATATGATGTCAAATGCATACTTTTTTTATTTTCACGTTTTTATCCAACTGAGACTAAGCAATAAGTATAATAATAAAAATATTAGCCTCACAAATAGATTTGTCATTAATCACTAAAATACTCCATTAACGCATAATGGTGGATCTAGATTCTTCAATACCTGATATGGTAAAACCTAAACAATTCGTTTAACTACTAGCATGTAGTTAATTAGCTTTTCCATGTGGTTTGCTAAGTACGGTTGTGTACTCATTCTTACTAAATTTACTACAGAGAAAACCTGAGAGAACTCTGAGGATCTTAATGAGAAAGGTTTTGGTGGACCTTCGGATGGCAATGATTACTGGTATTATGTCTCGACCGTGCTCAAGCGTGCTTGTGGTTTGAAAGTTCTTTTGTCTTGTAATATATTAACTTTGGACTTGGAGACCTGTGTCAGTGTTAAAACCGGCTGATAAGCCTTATCCTTATGTAATAAAAATTTGGTTTTTTAATCGAAAGCTTGTTTGTGTTGCTATTTCTTATTTCACAACTGCACATCCTCGACGGTTGTGAAAAGTTTGACGGTCCTAGAAATAGGGACGTTTCATATGCCCTTTGAGGGTTGTGTACTTCCGCAACCATCTATTCTTCTTGTTCTCTCTATTTTTACATATTGTACAGTTGATGAATACAAGCCTTTGTTTATCTTTTACTTTGACTAAGCCTTCAGGCACGAGTATGAATATGCAATAATAGTTCCTGTCGCTCTATTATCTCTGCTGTGCATGTCATCTTTCCTCTTCTCCTGTATGGGAAGCTCCCCCTCTCGCTTTCACTCATTTGAGTTTGATTGATTCCTAGAAGACGCTCATTTAGACCAGGCACGCTACTTTCTCGATGCGATATTTTCTGCGAAGACAGCAAGATGAGAAGGTTCAATTTTCTTAGTGCTGAAGCTTGACCTTTTTGCCCCCCTGAGGCCCGAAGACAATTCCTCTCAGTCCGTTGGTAATGAATTGTCTGCAGACAGCCAGACAGGGACATTATATATATCCAGCACCTCTAGTGTTTTTTTGTTCACGACTTGCTTGGAGACTTTGACATAGCCAGACGACATTTAGAGCACCTTCCCATGGTAAATTCAGACGCAACCTGCTCTTCTTTCTTTCCGATACTTTGTCTCATATGACTCTCAGCTCTGAGTTTCGTGATTTGTTCAGGCTCAGTACAGAGACGATATCAAGTATGAAGAGGTTGGTTCTGTGACTGTGGTGGTCAGGAAATTTTGTTATCAGGGCCATCTTTTTTTATATCGTTGGTAAGTGCTAACGCATGGAATGGATGCACACTTTGGGCAGGACTTCATTGTGAATTCACGAGGCAACAGGCTATTCACCTGCAGATGGACGCCGAAGAAATCAGAGCCCAAAGCTTTGATCTTTATCTGTCATGGTACCAACGCATTCTCCTTTCCAACTGTGCAATTCGTTATGCTTGATGAAAACGGAAGAAAATAACTTCTTTTTCATCGTCCAAATTTCTAGGATATGGATCGGAGTGCAGCATATCGATGGGAGGTACTAATCTTCAGTTTTGAAAATTTGTTCATTGGATTAGAACGATTTAGCAGTCAAGATGGATGGAACTTCCCTGCTAGTTACTAACAAACTCCACACAAATTCAGATACCGCCGCTCGATTAGTGCACACTGGTTACGCTGTTTACGGGATAGACCAAGAGGGCCATGGTAAATCTTCTGGCTCAAAAGGTTACATATCAAAATTCAGCGACATCGTTAAGGACTGCTCTGGCTATTTCAAGAGTGTCTGCGGTAAGGATGGAGCTTGCCAACTCCACTAGATGTGCAGATTGCCGCACAATATCTCTCTACGTCTGAACTTACAGAGCCTTTCACAATTTCAGAGAAGCCAGAGAACAGACTAAAGAAGAGGTTCCTCTACGGCTTCTCCATGGGGGGGACAGTTGTGCTTCAAGTCCATAGGAAGGATCCAACCTACTGGGACGGTGCCGTCTTGCTTGCTCCTATGTGCAAGGTCCTCAACTTAATTTATCAAAAAAAAAGTTCCTGTGTTAATTGTTCATGCTAGTATGCTACTACTATTTCAAGAGTATTTCGTTTGTTCTTGTCAAATGATCTCTCGCCTTATGCCTCAGATGTGTTTATGAAGATTCTTGTTTTAATTTTCACTTGATTCTCGCATGATATCAGATTTCTGATGACATGCGGCCTCATCCGATCGTGGTCAGCGCTTTGAAGATGATTTGCACCGTTGTGCCTAGCTGGAGAGTCATCCCTGCCCCGGACATGCTGGACAAAGTTTGTAAAGATCCCCAGTTCAAGAAAGAGGTAATGCAAAAACTCTGTTACACGCTATGAAGAACAAAGGAAACGTACCAACTAAGGGCCAGACAAACACAAAAGAGAAGAATGTTCTTTTTCACCATGAGAGAAACTTCTTGTGCACATACTTAGTACTTTTCTTTGTCTGAATTCATGTACAGATCCGTTCCAATCCGTACATGTACAAGGGAAAGCTCGCGCTACAGACAGGTCATGAACTCCTTACGGTTAGCCTAGACATCGAGAAGAACCTGCACGAGGTAATTCCTTCGCCCTTAACTGATCATCATGTGCTGCCCTAAAAAACTTGGATCTCACTGTTCTGTTCATGTGATTTTGTGCACCACTGGTTAACTATCCAAATCCAATTTAAGTAACCGTTTCACCATTGATTGGCAGGTCACGTTGCCGTTCTTGGTCCTGCACGGAGACGACGACATTGTCGCTGACCCTTCAGGGAGCAAGCTGCTGTACGAGAGGGCGTCGAGCAGGGACAAGACCTTCAAGCTGTACCCCGGGATGTGGCACGTGCTCATGGCCGAGTCGCCCGACGACGTCGACCGGGTCTTCGCCGACGTGATCTCGTGGCTGGAGAGGGTGAGCGGCGCACGAAGAAGCGACAAGGCAAGCGTCCGTTAGATATGTCCTAGAAGGCTAGAAGCAATTATAGAGATCATTGTATTACTTCAATATTTACAAACTTTTAAATAATATGTTATTTTGTCCCTCAAATTAAATATCATTTATATTAATTGGCAAGTATATGACTTGTTGTGAAACTCTCTATTTATGTTTATGATGGTATTCTAAATATCTCTGATCTTATATCATTATGTGGGACACTATGATTTATGGATTAACAAATGCATTGATTGATGATCACATTTCACGAATCATGAATATGAGATATCAAATCAATAATGTGGACATATGTTGAAGAATATAGTGTTGAATTGAAATTGTTATATTCTTATGTGTCATCAGTTGGTTTCATACATTGTGTACACTAGCTGAATACCCGTGTGTTGCTACTGATATCATATTACTCAAGCATGTTAGCCACCGTGATCAGCTCCGCCGTTGTGCTCAGTCGAGCTCCGGCCCAGCCAATGTCACACCTTCGTCGCAGTGCTTGGCCTACACATCACCCTCGGCTCCACCGCCTCGCCCGGTTGTGCTCCACTGTGGCCCATACTGCGCCCCTGCGGAACCATCTCTATTAAACCTGAGTGCAAAACAAAACATACTACAATCTAGAACCTAGTACGAACAATAAACTAAAAAGGCAATATCTAATTAGATATAATGCTCCAACTAAACAATTCCTTCAATCATTAATATTATAAATTTTCGCATGCTAAATTCCAAAAAGAGAATAGAATAACCGGGACAATGTGCAGGACCAATCCTAGCTACTATACACCACAATCTAAACAAAGATCACACGCTTCTATTTTTTCCCTGTATTTCAAGGCTATCAGCTCCCAGATTGTTCATTAGTCATTGCGGCCCAACCCGGCATAAACAGTGAGCATTCGTCGATCATGTTTAAACACCAGTTTTTCTTCCTGCACCAACAAAACCTTACCGATATAGAATCACTGAACAAACAGTAACTGAGGGCGCTCGCATGAGGACAATCCATCACTTGCTGGCAGCTGCCCCCAAAGGAAGAATATCTCTTCCCCAGCATCTCTGTTATAGCTTCCGCACGACCATCACTCTTCATTTTGCCCATTTGCTTTATCCTAAAATGGAAAGAGAACTTCATATCAGAGAGATATTCTGGATGAGTTTTCTTCTATCCTGTGTAATTACTCTAATGCAGTAAAGTAATAAAATAGTGAAGAGCTAAAGACAACATGATTTTTGTTATGCAATCAAAGTCCACAACGACGTCGATATGGAATCACTGAACAAACAAACACTAACTCAGATGTATTGATTAAGAAACTGTTGAGGGGATGAGCACACCACTCACATTAAATGCCATATCAGTTTTTGGACACTATAAATGTTGAAGAAAAATGGAGCTCTTCTCTTTCTCTTGTAGATTAACATTATGATTTGCACATTGCTGTGCTGAGATGTGCAAAATGCTGAGCTACATGCCTGATGCAATACTGTTTTTCCTTACAAACCTGTCCTACAAAAGGGTGATGTGAAATATCACTAACAACAAAAGTACAAGAAATTTACTTGCAACTAATTTCTGCATGCTACTCGAATTCTGATTCTAGGCTCTTTTGTTGACCCTGTACTGCATAGTTTTTTTTCTTGCTTTTACAGAAAAATAGTACTAAAGAGAATTTGGTTAGTCATATTACATGATTCAATAGTACATAGAGGCGACAGGATTGCCGACATTAAAGAAACTTCAACTCCTAGAGTGAAGCACCGTGCTGGCAGTTGGAAAGCATGCACTTTTATCTTAGGTAAACAGAAGTTGTCAAATTTTCATGCAGATCCCGCTAAATGTTAAGGATAATTTATTTTAGTTCACTTATCCAAACTTTATATTCAGCAGAGACTCCACATATGCTTTCTTCCATGAACATTAATTTTTATTTTGTACTGTCTAATTCTCTTGGAATTTGCTTGACAAATACCATTTCTGACTTACACTACAGTGACTGAATGCTTTGAGGAGCTAGCATACTATGGGATCCAATTCAACTTGGTCACTTTCCTCAAGATAGTACTACAGGAAAGCAATGTTTCTGCAATAAGAAACTACACGAATTGGCAGCGGACTTGCTATATCGCAATGTTGTCTCCTAATGATGCTCAAGGGTGACAATAACAGCAAAGAGCAAACTATAGGAAACTTAAGACTATTAATAATCGATATAAAACTATAAAAATCTGTAACAATAACAGCAAAGAGCAAACTATAGGAAATTAATTGACATTAAAAAATATGTGTACTACAGGATGAATGATCTTATCTAAGCTTTTGCAATGCTGATGCGACCCTATCACCAAAAGACAAACAAGGAGAATGCAACACGCATTAAAGGTCAAGTGAAGAACTAAAAATAATGAACATTACATGAACTTTTTTACGGCTATCAGTACACCATTATTTTCACAAATACTATAGAGTGAGTAGGTAAGTGTTGTATACAATAACAGTTTACTGAACTTCACGGCTAAGTATAGTGATGAATGATCATTTAGATGATGGAAGTGTTTTCAAAAGCTATCCACTTTATGTCATGGTATCTGGGTTGAGATGCGATAAGCAGAACCTAAACTTTGCATTTACTTGTTTGGTTTGCTTGTGTAGGCCCTAACCGTGAATTATCAAAGTTACGTTAGCACCATCAAGGTAAATCTAGCAGTGGATGAGGCACAATTTCCACACTGTCATGAGCTTTTGGACGACTTTGCTGAATCCCTCAGGCTTAAGGATGCAGCTTCAAGCCCTGGAAAGCATCATAGGAAGGCTTAAGGAACTATTTCAATCAGTGTACTTACTCATGCTTGCTATCCTAAGAATAATTATACCTTCAATATTGTTGATATGCTATATGTATTGCATTGTAGCAACTAAACCTAGAAACTCAACCGAGTGAGTTGGGTGTATTTTCTAGAGAAAAGAAGCTCTAGTTGTGTCGGTGTTTTAGAACCGAACTTACGTAAAGATTGTTTGATTCGGGGGTCTCCAAGACTCAAATCACGCAGAGAGATGCGACACGGGGATTTTTATACAGGTTTAGGCCTTCTCCCAAGGAGAATAACAACCATACTCCTGTGTATGTATTGAGTATGCTAGATTACAAGATTAAGAGAAAGACTAGAATGAGGCGTCTTGTGCTCTTGGTTCCTCTTCTTCTCCTTCTCTGATAATTCTGCCTTTTATAGTACTCGGAGTGTGCTGCTGTTCTTCCAGTCCAAAGGACGCCTTAATGCTTCAGATTATGGAGCTGTTACTAGAGATTATTGTGGGAGTAGTAACGTTCCCACGTTACGAGGTAGTTATCACCATGACAGGGAGTTGATTCGTGCCATTATTCCAGAGAATAACAGCGTAGTTTACTACCCATATCTTTAGATATGGTGCGGAAGATTCCCTGATCGATTAGGCCCACATATCTGTAAGCCACATCGACTAGAGACTGGTCGTAGAAGAGCTTACGACCAGGTGGTGGTCGTAGAATAGCTTACGACCATAAACTGATCGTAGGAGAGCTTACGATCAAGACATAGTTGTAGAAGGACTTATGACTATAGGGTAGCCGTAGAAGGACTTACGACTATGGGGTAGTCGTAGAAGAATTTACGACCTCCAACTTCTCCCTTATGAATATTAAGAGGTATACTCAAGAACCATATGACGTCATTATTATCCATAATATGAATTACAGATAAATAATTAAATGAGGATTATTATATCCTCGTCATCTAGCCCCCTAGCTTCAAGTGAAAATAACTTACTTGGGAAAGGAGCAGTAGATGGTCTTACGATCAGAAGATGGTCATAGAAAGGTGGTCGAAGGAAAAACTCTTTGACTGTTGTTTCATTTGACCAAAAAATATCTTGGTCAAGGTTGTAGAGAGACTTATGACTTACAAGGTGGCCGTAGAACATCTTACGATCACCTAGTAGTCGCAGTACTGTAGTCGGAAGCAAATTCTTTCCGACTGTTGTCGCTTTTGACCAGAAGAAGACTTGGTCAAGAAGGTAATTTCGCTTGAGGTGTGAAGACAGACTCGGTTTTCTCAAGCAGACAAGTTTAAGAATCTCAATCGACTCTCATAGACTTGTCTGTTGGAGCGGTTCCCGATGCGGTGGCAACCGTTGGGTCGCCACGTCTTTAATTCAGGCGTACGGTTATAAATACTTACCGTGGGTGAGGCTTAGGCTTTTTACCTTTCCCCAAATCGCTCCTACTATTCTTCAAGTTCTTGCGCTCTTCGCCATCGACCAAATCGAGTGTTCTCTTGAAATCTTTCCAAATCCAAATCTCCCACCTTTGAGAGAGATGGCCGAAGCCGCTTCCCGGTGGGCAAAATCGGAGATGGATGCGACCAAGATCAAAGCTTTGGTCGCCGCCGAGAAGATCCCAACGAGTCAATTCGTGAAGTGGATCGAGGCTGCTGGACAGCATTGGTCGTTGGGGGAAATTGGGCAAACCCTGTCTTCCGGGCATTCTGTGAGTGTGGCCTTCGATTGCCCACTCACCCTTTCCTCACCCTTGTACTCGAACACTTCGGTGTGGAGTTGGTGAACCTTGTTCCCAATTCCATTATGATGTTGGGCATGTTCGTGTACTTGTGCGAGGCCTACCTGGGGATTTTGGCTGACTTAGAGTTGTTCTAATACTTCTATGGAATGACCAGACTGGCTGGAGTCGCCGGTAGTTGTAGCCTGAAGCTCCACGACGGGAAGTCGAAGGAGTACATTCAGATGTTCACCCGGTCGTCATGGCCGGGATGAAAGAAGAGGTGGTTCTATTGGGAGATAACCAATAAGGATAGCCTCTCCTTTGTCGGAAAGCCGGCCGAGAAGATCTCTGCTTGGGATTCGACTCCCAAGGATCTTGGTCGGATTGCCCCCTTCATTCAAGCCATCAAAGACTTGAAGAAAGAGGGGCTTACTAGATGGCACATGGTGAAGGATTTCATCACGCGCCGTATTAGCTCTCTGAAGAAGAGGGCTCGTCCCATGTGGAGGTATTCGGGGCTGCAGGATCCGACCAGAGACTATGAGGAAGGTAAGTAAACTCCCAGTCTTAGCCTTCTTTTTGTTAATTTTAGACTTGACTTATTGAAAGTTTACTTGCTCTTGTAGACCTCTCGCAAGAGGAGATTTACGCTCAGGTCAAGCTTATTTGTCAGAAGTCCCCGCCATCGAACATGGTGGCTCCTCAGATTTTGGCGGACATGCCTGTAGAGGACAAGATAGAGCGCCTAAACATAATCAAGAATTAATTTTATCTTTAGGAACTTGTAGCCATAGAAGAACTTACGACCAGGGGGTTGTCGTAGAACCGCTTTATAATATCTCTCTTTTTGATTCTTGCAGAAAGTAGGCATGGAAAACCGTCGGGACGACAAGAGGTTGTTCTGATGGTTGTTGGCGCGGCAGTAGAGCAGTTTGATTCTCCCCCGACCAAGAGGCGTCAGCTCGTTCAAATCGCCGACAAGGGAGGCACAAGTTCAAGCACCGCTACTTCATCTACGCCCTTCACAAAATTTGCTGCGGATATGGCTACCGCAGAGGAGGCAAGGGCGATCGAAGCGAATATCAATGCTCTCAAGCCTAGAACCCCCCAAGATCAAGGTACCCTTCTATTACGACAATAAGACTTTCATAGTTTCTGCCTCTCGTGGCTTTGTCGAGCGACTAGAAAAGGAGAACTGGAAGAGTTTTATGTCTTTTGTGAAGGAAACTGCTATGCCAGCAGTACCTGGGGTTGAGGGCAGTGCCGCCCTTGAGGTGGTCGAGACAGGTCTGGATCATCTAGAGAGCCAGGAGGCTCAAGGAGCAGTTGTGCTTTTTCAAGACCCATGACCAAACGTGGTCATGGCCATCCCTCAACTCGAGTCTCGACCAGACGTGGTTGAGAGGAAGTCGAAGAAATCTTCCTTAGAGAATGTTTCTTCCAAATTCAAGATCAAGTCTAGCACAAGAAGATATTTAGAAAGACAAAAGTGTAAGAACAATATTTACCTTTTGCTTTTTACCATCTAACGTGTTTCCTTTTTTATGATCTTAGCCCGGCTCCTTTAGCCATCAAGGGTGTTCCTGTCGAGGAACCCACTGCCATCTCTCCGGCAGTTGGAGAAATGATGGTGGTGGTGGTCGAAGGATCATCCACCGTCCGAGTGGTGGAAGGTGCCGTTTTTGCTGAAGCGGCTATGACCACTGAGGTGGGCGTGGAGCTAGAAGCGAAAATGGCAGAGGTAGCGACAGAGGAATCTGGCCATGGGGGTGAAGCACTCGATCACCACGTCGGGAAGGAAATCGTCGTGGATGATCCTCCCAGCCCCCAAGGTCAAGCTTTTGATGCCACTACCACCGAAGAAGAAGAAGGGTCCGAATTCTTCGACCATTCTTTTGGATTCTTCGTTCCTGCTACTGTCGTAGGATCTCGCGCGTTCAGATCTAGCGCTTGCGTTCCTCACCCTAAGGGCATTCCCAACAGGGGGGATGTTTTCGACGACGAGCGTCTCGAAAAGGTGTGGTAGGACCGAGTTCAGGAGATCGACGAGCTGAAGAACCCTACAATGGTAGTATCTTCGTTTGCTCGAGCGACCATGAATGTAAGTACCTGATGTTCGGTATTCACATATATGTCTTTTCTTTCCTCTTACTGTCTTTCTTTATGCAGAAAGTTTTGGAGCAAATTGTTACTGTTGTTGAGCACAATAGACAACTTGTTCAGCTCCAACAGGAGAAGACAGTACTCTGCGAGCAAGCAGAGAGATGGTAAGTAACTGGTATTCATAGTTGTTTTTTCTTTTGACCACCCATACAGTACTTATAGAGATTGTCGTAGAAGAACTTACGACTAGGTACCGGTCATAGGAAAACTTACGACCAAGTACTATCGTAGAAAAACTCACGACTAGGTTTTGTCATAGAAAAACTTACGACCAGGTTCTGATCGTAGAAGGACTTACAACCAAGGTGTTATCGTAGAAAAACTTATGACAAGTCTTCGACCATAGAAGAACTTACGACCGCTTGTTTTATGCTGATGTCTACTCTTTTCCTCTGTAGTTTCAAGAGTAACGAGAAATCCTTAGCTGATTCACTCGACTTTGAGAAAGCCGAGACGAAAAAGCTAAGTGAGAAGATTAAAGACCTCCTGAATAAGCTTCAAGAGGCAAACTCTGCAATCTAGAGGTTGCAGGGACAAATAAACGGTAAGTACTGAACTTAAAACTGCTTACGACCTTCTTTTCTTTTTCTAACTCTTATTCTTTTTCAGAAAAAGAGGTCGAAGTGGGGAAGCTTGAAACCGAGGTAAAAGAAAAGACATTGGTTCTTAACAAGATTACCCGCATCGCCAAAGAAAAAGATCAAGAGGTTCAATCGTGGGAGGAGCGCTATTTAAATAGCACTGCATCTCACCACGAGGAGGTCAAGAAGTTGGATTCTCGATTAGTTGGTAAGCAAAACTTTACTTGTGATCATTTTTATTTTCCTTTCGAGGTCATTTTATCTGACTGGTCTTATTCTTTTCAGAGCAAGCGGTCAAAATAAAACGACTCCGTGAGGCTTCGACTCATAATCAGGAGGAGATAGGCCAACCTGCAAGACAACATTTCTCTTCTGAATAATGTACTCAGTGGGCTTCATGCTCAGGGGATCACTCCTCGTGAAGACACGATGATTGCCCACTCGAGTGCCATTGGCGATCAAGTCGGAACTTTGCAAGTGTTGGTGACTACTCTGAAGACAAACCAAGCCGATTCGATAAAAGAAGCGGTCGAAGAGACAAACCAATGTATTCATCAAGGGGGAGATTGTTAGACCCAGAGGTCTTAATCATGTTATTTACTGATGAATACATTGCCAAAGGATCATGCTTGTGACCTCGGTTGTTGATCTGATTTGAAATAGCTTTTGAGTTCTTTGAATTCTGTGAAAAACAGATTTTGTTAGCATTTGCGGTAGTACCGGCTTTATAGCCGCGGAACTACCGCTGGGCGGTTCAACCGATTATCAGTTGTCATCTTTGAATCTCTAGTTTTCCTGATTGCGGTAGTACCGACATTGTTGTGCAGAACTACCGTATCACGGTAGTACCGCTTGTGAGCGCGGTAGTACCGCAAGTCAGTGGAATTGAGAAAACGTTCGGATCATTCTCTTGTGACCGTTGGATTTAGTTTGGACGATTGAGATCTTGTGAAATGTTCAGACTTTCCGAAGAATCAACGGCTGATACCTTGGTCCGAACGGCTCAATTGATCTGGGCCGTCCACGTGGCCAAGGGCTTGAGTTCTGGACTTTTTCCTTGACTCGGTATTTTCGGAGTTGTTGGCGCGGAACTACCGCTAACCGGTACAACCGCGTTTTCATTGCGGTAGTACCGCAAGTCATCCAAGTCTCTCTAGTCTGAAAGTGAAATGTATTTTGTTCGTTGGTTTGACGTTTAACAGTGGAGATTTCGTGTGACGTTCGGACCATCCGAACATCCAACGGCTAAGATGCATGGTCCGATCGGCCGACGAAATCTGGGACGTCCACGTGTCTTGGAAGTGTTTTTCTGAGGCTGTGTATTTTCTTGGAACGGTAGTACCGCAATTTCGGGAGTACCGTTGTTTTAATAACGGTAGTACCGCTTTTGTTTTCCTTTGAGAAAGAGGTTCTGACATACACTGTTTGCATTATTAAGTGATTTACAGTAGTACCGCGACATGGTTGGCGGTAGTACCGCAAGACGGTAATATCGCAAGGGCACGGTATGGATTTTCCAGAAGCGATGTTTTTGGAAGTTTTGGAAGTTCTCGAGAATCGGTAGTACCGGTGTGTTTTGAGCGGTACAACCGCGATGCGGTAGTACCGGTACTATGATGGCGGTAGTACCGATTGTATTCTGTTTTATTCACTGGTTTGAGAATTGGCTAAGGATTTGATTGAGCTTATGAGTTGTGATGATTGGATGATGTGTGATAGTGTTTATGGGTGTGTGTTGGCTAATGGATTGTCAAGTTGGAGAACTTGTGCCATGGTTGTGGTTGCTTTGATCTTTGCATGTGCAGGTTGAGCGTGAGAACGAAACACAGTCGGTGACGAAGTGGACTCGGACTAGGATTGGGGATATCTGAGGTCGTGGATGTCACGAGGTGGTTTGGATCACGCTGGAGCACATGGAGTTCAAAGGTGGATCACGTTGAAGCTACGGGATGGAGTCATGGAGGCTTACGACGTGGGAGAATTGGAAGGATAATGATTTGGAAGGTGTTTCAAATCTGGATGGTGTTTTGAGATAGAGTCCGTGTCGATGTCGTGTTGGACATGGATAGGACTCTAGGGTATAAATAGAGGCAGGTTAGGAGCTAACCTATGTGGGCTTAGTACGGGAGTTTTTGTAGCGTGGTTTTTGGCGACGTGCGCTTGTGCCATAACTTTGGAGTTATGGTTGTGTGATCGTTTTTGAGAGGTCTTCTGAGGAAGATTGTGAGGGATGCTTGTAGGGCGTCTTGTAGACACAGATCAAAAGTCTTGAGCAATATACAACAAATTGATTCTATATTGTCTTCAGTTCTTCATATTGTTCTTGCTGCGCGTGCTTTGTTTTTGAACAGTACTGATTCTGAAATCAAGGGTTCGGTTGAATTAATTGGAGGTCAATCCGCTGCGAATCATTCACCCCCTCCTCTGATTGTGCCATACGATCCTACAATTGGTATCAGAGCGGGTTGCTATGGCATCAGAGAGGTATGTAAATCGTCCTCCCATGCTAGATGGTACTGATTTCGCCTTTTGGAAGTGTCGGATGCAAGCCTACATTGAAGCTCAAGGTAATGATGTTTGGAGAAAGGTTTCTTGTCCTTATGAAGTTCCTGCTACTGTTACTAATTTAAATAAAGCTGATGTTGATCTTAATGCTCAAGCTCGTAATTTGTTATTTCAAGGAATATCTCGCAAAGAGTTTGATCGTGTAGCTCACATTGGCTCTGCGCATTTAATTTGGAAGACTCTCTGTGATTATCATGAGGGAACTACTAAAATTAAGAAAGTGCGCAAAAATCTTTATCAAAAAGAGTATTCTGATTTTGCTATGAAGCCTGGTGAAACTATAGATGATCTTTTTGCTCACTTTGAAAAGATATTGAGTAGTTTGCGTGGAGTGGGTGTTATTCCAAATGATGAAGATAATGCATCAAAAATTTTGAGATCTTTAGGTTCTGAATGGTTGATGATTGTCACAACTATCAATCAAACTGTTGATCTAGATACTTTAACCTTGGATGATTTGTTCTCTAGATTGAAAACATATGAGATGGAAGTTTTGCCATCTAAGATTGATAAATCTTCATCATTAGATGTTGTGACTAACCCCATGCAGACTGCCTTTTCGAGTCCTTGTCTTTTGTCTACGTTGTCTTCTTCCACAGATGAACAGTTAAAAGAAATCCCAAAAGAGCAGCTTGTACTCTTCTCCAACAGGGTAACCAAGGCGATTAACAACATTAGATCGAGGAAAAGAGGAGGTCCAATCAGATGCTATGAATGTGGAGAGCTAAACCACATAAGGATAAACTGCCCAAATCTGAGAAGTAATGAGGACAAAGATGACAGAGCATCAACTCATCGCTCTAAGTTCAAATATGATTCAAGCAAGAAGCAAAATTATCGCAAGGCGGTCAACAAGGTACTTTCAGCACTTGAGAAGATGAATTTGAGTAATGTTGATTCTGAAAGTGATCATGAAGATAAACGTAAGAAGAAGAAAGAGATGGACTTCACAGGGATGTGTTTTATGGCAAACAGTGAGGAGCTTGATTATGATGAACTCTACAATGACCCTGATGAGGCAAAACCTTCTTACACTGATTTATCTCGTGATGTGCTTAAACTATCAAATGAGCTTAAGAAATATCAAAAGAAAGCAAAGAAACATGATCTTATTGTTGATAGTTTGAATTCTGAAATTGATAGACTTAAGGCATCTATTCCTGATGATGAGTCATGTGAATCTTGTCAAGTGTTGCATTCTGAATTGAAACTTGCTAGATCATTACATGCTGATTTTGAAAAACTAAAACTGGCGCATGATTCTTGTAATGATAAGCTGATGTTTGCACATGTTGAAATTGAAAAACTGAAGTCTAGTTCTATCTGTTTAGAGTCAAGTACTGTGAATGCTCAAAATAAAGCTTGCTCTAAATGTGAACCGCTAGAAGCTAGACTAAAGTCATCTCAGGAATCTATACAACAGATGCTTTATCATGATACTCTTTCTTGTTCTAATTGTCCCAAACTCACAACTGAAATAGAAGCTTTGACTAGACAATTAAATGAATTTGCTGAAAAAGAAAGGTTGGCTCAGTCTAGTGCTTCTAAGAAAAATGTGGATGAATCTGTTCAATGCACAACTTGCTCTTCTCTAGCTAAAGAAATTGAATATCTCAAGGACACTTTAGAGAGGTTCTCTTTTGGGAAGAAAAATCTGAATATGATTCTAGACAGATCAAGAGTGAGTACTAAAAGCCAAGGTCTAGGATTTAATTCTGTTGTTCATGCAAAGAATCATCCTCCCAAAATTCTTAAGCTGCTTGAACCTGGAAAAATTGAAGTTGAATCTGAACCTAAACAAGTTTTGTTTAAATCTGCTGGTTTTGCAAAGGACCCATCTAATCTGGTGAGTATTCAAAAGGAAAAACTTCAACTTCACATCAAGACAAGTATCTATGTACTCACTGTGGTAGAGAAGGTCATTTGGTTCAGTTTTGCTTTCGAAAAGCTAAGAAAGAGAAAAAGGAGAGATTGAATGCTTTGAAACAAAATCGTGCATCCATTTTTGTTGTTCCTAGAACTAATGCAAAAGCTAAGTTTTTAGAGAACTTTTATGATGATTTTAAATCTGGTTCACATGCTGGTTTGGGTTATAATGCAAAGAACTTTCATTCAGTCTTTCCAGCAAGACAAGGGACAGCTAGACAAACTTCTTTTCGGCATTCAAATTGTTCTCATACACATGGTTCTAATTCTAGATTTGTTGCTGTCACTCCACATCGTGTATCTCAGTATTGGATTCCCAAAACTCATCTCACTAATCCCAGTACTGTGAAACTGGTGTCTTGTGCTATGTGAGAACAGTTGCCAATTGGAGAACATGAGTTGTTTTTTAATTCCAGTCTTTTGGTCTTTTGCTTGATTGGAATTTTTGATGGTTCTCCACCTTCCTTTGATAGCTTTCAAGAAATGCTCTTTCTTTGTAAGTCTTTTGGAAAGGGTGATGTGGTTTTTCATCTTGTTGGTCTTAATTGGCTGTTTGCTGTTCCTTCTTCAATCTGCTTGTTTTTGCACAGTGTGCTCTTTGGTAAATTAAGCTTGTTCTAAGGGGGAGCTTGTGGTTAAAACTTTCAGAAGTCTTGGTTATTGTTCTTGTCAAACAACTTCAGTAAGTTCAAGCCATTTGAAATTAAATGAGTAGAAGAGCTTTCTTTATCATATTTACTCATGTCTTTGTGTAGCATTGATCATTGATTGTTTTAAATAAACTTGTTACATTTTTAAATTAAAGCATGACTTGGTGACATCTTTGACTAGATCGTTTATTGTTATCACTTTGTGATGTTCATCAAAAAGGATAAGCTTGCTTGAGAGTCTTCGTTAAATCTTAGATTAGAAGCAAGTTTGTTTCTCCATGGAATCCTGTTATGCTCACTCAATTTGGCATGTCATATATAAAAATTATAAAGGGTTGAGAATATGAAAAGATGTTTGCTTCAAGCACGCCATACATAGCTGTGTATTCACAATGAAAAATATGCACACAACAGTGCTCATATGAAAAGATGTATGTTTCAAGCATGCCATACATAGCTGTGTATTTAAAAGAAATATATATATATATATATATATATATATATATATATATATATATATGCACACAACTGTACATATATGAAAAGAAGTATGCTCTAAGCATGCCACCCTTAAAAAGAAGTATGCTCCAAGCATGTCACATGCAAATAAGAATTGAAAGTGAAGCAATAGGGTGCTTTTTGAGATTGACTGCTCATCTAGATTTAAAGATTAACTCTCTGTTAGGCTGCCTCTTTTTAGTGAGATATCTTTTTGTGATGCTTATAATCGGGCTTAGTCATTATTTGAGATGCCAGTCATGTATTTAAAATTACATCACCATATTACAATTGGTATCAAGTGGTATCATCCTTCAAGTGGTCTACCAATGGTACAGACATGTCTTGTTTTGCTATATGATACATGATTTTATATGATCTTGCAAAGCTCTACTCAAAAAGAATGATGACTTGGATAATTCACAAAAGTTGACTTGAATAATTTCCAATGCTTCTTGTTTTTAGAATTATTCCTTCTTTGATGTTCTTGATGATTACATTGCCAAAGGGGGAGAAATCTGAGAAAATCTGGAGAAAGAAGAACTTTTGCTTAGTTACTTCTCTTGTGTTTGAGGGGAGTTTTTGGTTGAAGGCTTTCACTAATATTTCAAATCATGTTTTGAGGTTTTGTCAATGTATTCATCAAGGGGGAGATTGTTAGACCCAGAGGTCTTAATCATGTTATTTACTAATGAATACATTGCCAAAGGATCATGCTTGTGACCTCGGTTGTTGATCTGATTTGAAATAGCTTTTGAGTTCTTTGAATTCTGTGAAAAACAGATTTTGTCAGCATTTGCGGTAGTACCGGCTTTATAGCCGCAGAACTACCGCTGGGCGGTTCAACCGATTATCAGTTGTCATCTTTGAATATCTGGTTTTCCTGATTGCGGTAGTACCGACATTGTTGTGCGGAACTACCGTATCACGGTAGTACCGCTTGTGAGTGCGGTAGTACCGCAAGTCAGTGGAATTGAGAAAACGTTCGGACCGTTCTCTTGTGACCGTTGGATTTAGTTTGGACGATTGAGATCTTGTGAAATGTTCGGACTTTCCGAAGAATCAACGGCTAATACCTTGGTCCGAACGGCTCAATTGATCTGGGCCGTCCACGTGGCCAAGGGCTTGAGTTCTGGACTTTTTCCTTGACTCGGTAGTTCCGGAGTTGTTGGTGCGGAACTACCGCTAACCGGTGCAACCGCGTTTTCATTGCGGTAGTACCGCAAGTCATCCAAGTCTCTCTAGTCTGAAAGTGAAATGTATTTTGTTCGTTGGTTTGACATTTAACAGCAGAGATTTCGTGTGACGTTCGGACCATCCGAACATCCAACGGCTAAGATGCATGGTCCGATTGGCCGACGAAATCTGGGACGTCCATGTGTCTTGGAAGTGTTTTTCTGAGGCTGTGTATTTTCTTGGAACGGTAGTACCGCAATTTCGGGAGTACCGTTGTTTTAATAACGGTAGTACCGCTTTTGTTTTCCTTTGAGAAAGAGGTTCTGATATACACTGTTTGCACTATTAAGTGATTTACGGTAGTACCGCGACATGGTTGGCGGTAGTACCGCAAGATGGTAATACCGCAAGGGCGCGGTATGGATTTTCCAGAAGCGATGTTTTGGAAGTTTTGGAAGTTCTTGAGAATCGGTAGTACGGTGTGTTTTGAGCGGTACAATCGCGATCTTGTAGTACCGATATTATGATGGCGGTAGTACCGATTGTATTCATTTTATTATTTGGTTTGAGAACCGGCTAAGGATTTGATTGAGCTTATGAGTTGTGATGATTGGATGATGTGTGATAGTGTTTATGGGTGTGTGTTGGCTAATGGATGGTCAAGTTGGAGAACTTGTGCCATGGTTGTGGTTGCTTTGATCTTTGCATGTGCAGGTTGAGCGTGAGAACGAAACACAGTCGGTGACGAAGTGGACTCGGACTAGGATTGGGGATATCTGAGGTCGTGGTGGTCGTGGATGTCACGAGGTGGTTTGGATCACGCTGGAGTACATGGAGTTCAAAGGTGGATCACGTTGAAGCTACGGGATGGAGTCATGGAGGCTTACGACGTGGGAGAATTGGAAAGGATAACAGATTTGGAAGGTGTTTCAAATCTGGATGGTGTTTTGAGATAGAGTCCGTGTCGATGTCGTGTTGGACATGGATAGGACTCTAGGGTATAAATAGAGGCAGGTTAGGAGCTAACCTGTGTGGGCTTAGTACGGGAGTTTTTGTAGCGTGGTTTTTGGCGACGTGCGCTTGTGCCATAACTTTGGAGTTATGGTTGTGTGATCGTTTGAGAGGTCTTCTGAGGAAGATTGTGAGGGATGCTTGTAGGGCGTCTTGTAGACACAGATCAAAAGTCTTGAGCAATATACAACAAATTGATTCTATATTGTCTTCAGTTCTTCATATTGTTCTTGCTGCGCGTGCTTTGTTTTTGAACAGTACTGATTCTGAAATCAAGGGTTCGATTGAATTAATTGGAGGTCAATCCGCTGCGAATCATTCACCCCCCCCCTCTGATTGTGCCATACGATCCTACAGAAAGGCTTCGACTAGGTGATGTTACCTTCTCCGACCAGTTTAATCTAACCAAGAACGATCAACTTGAGTTAAACAAATGTTTGGAGTGCCTTTAAAAATTCGTTCAACTCATTCCAGTGCACTTGGTAGGTTCGCACTGGTAGCCATGGTTGGAAACAGAACGACGCTAGGAAGTTCCTTCTAGTTGGCAGGACCACGTACAGAGAGGAAAGTCTTTGACTATGTGTTGTCTCTTCCTCCGACCAGTTGAAACAAAATGAGTTACCGAAAGTTGTCGAGCAAATTGAAAAAGTGTACTCTGCTTAGTTTATTTTTCAAAAATGAATGAAAAAAATAATCTAAGATACTAAGAGTTGGCTTGAAAATATTTCGACCGTGTGAGTTGAACCCAAGCATTTTGTATTAGCAGCAAAAAGGAGGAACGAGTCGACACTAGGAAGTTCCTTCTAGTGGGCTGAATCACGTGCAGAAAGGAAAGGCTTCGACTAGGTGATGTCACCATCCTTTCAACCAGTGTAAAGAATGTTTGGGTACTGGTCGTAGAAGCACTTACGACCAGGCAATGATTGAAAAATTATCAAAGTGCTACTCAAAGTAAAACAATAAAGATAGAAAGAACCTGATATTTTATTGTAGGGTTGGTCGGTTTACACATAAAATTTGTGTAACTGGTCGATGTTCCAAGAATTGGAGAGAATTCTACCGTCTTCCATTGCCAGTCGTACCGAACCTGGTCGCATAACTTTGACCACAGTGTAAGGACCTTCCCATTTGGGGGAAAGCTTGTTCCGATTAGACTGGATTGGATTTTCCTCAATACCAAGTCACCTACAGTAAGGTTGCGAGGTTGGACCTTACGATCGTAGTATTTGTGCAAGGCTTGCTGGTAGACTGTTGAACGGATTAAGGCTTGATTTCTCTTCTCTTCGAGTAGGTTAATGTCATCTGCTCGAAGTTGTTCTTGGATTGACTCGCTGAAAGTTTCGACCCTTGTTGACCTGATCTTTAGTTCTGGTGGAAGCATGGCTTCGGCACCAAAAACTAGGAAAAATGTGTTTTACTCAGAGTCTGACTAGTAGTTGTACGAATCGCCCATATATCGACGGTAGTTCTTGTTCCTAAGCCCCGAGCGCTTACATGTCGGGTCAAGACTCGAGTTTTAATTCCCTGCATTATTTGGCCATTCGCTCGTTCGACTGCTCTATTGCTTTGGGGATGGGCAATAGAGGCGTAACATAGCTCGGTACCCAACTCGTCGTAAAATTCTTGGAATTTTGCACTCGAAAATTGTTTACCATTATCTATGATTATTCAACTTGGGATCCCAAACCGAGTGATCATGCTTCTCATCATGAACCATTTTATCGCTCGTTGTTATCGATCATTGTGTTCGGCTTCGATCCATTTTGTGAACGTATCAATAGCCACAAAAAGGAACTCGAAACCTCCTGTAGCCTTTGGGAATGGTCCTAGGATGTCGAAACCCCAGGTCGCAAAAGGCCAAGATAGAGGGATTGTTTGGAATGCCTAAGCCAGTTGGTGTATTTGCCTGCTATGAAACTGGCATTGTACACATTTCTTAACCAACTCTTTGGCATCGTAGAGAGCTGTTGGCCAGTAAAATCCTTGTCGAAAGGCTTTTTCGACCAATGTTCTGTAGGAAGCATGAGTTCCATAAATGCCCTCATGTATGTCATGAAGGAGGTTTAGTTCTTATCTCTACAATATGCATCGCATGAGTACCCCCCTTCAGTGCCTCGTTTATAGAGGACTCCTTCAACCAAAGTATACATTTTAGCCTTTCGGGATAAACGATCCGCCTCGAGATCATCGTCGGGTATGGAACCCGTCTGAAGATACTCATAGATGGGATGCATCCAGGTATCTTCGTATTCTAGAGAGGCTATCTCAATAGGAGGTGTTTGTGGTGTTTCAACCAGAGGCGGATTCTGGAGCTATTCCAGGAAGACTCCTTTTGGTACTTGTGATCGAGAAGAAACTATACGAGCAAGCTGGTCTGCGAGGAAATTATCCTTTCGAGGGATGAATTGTACCTCGAAACCGAAAAAATGTTTTCAAGCTTTCGAACCTCCGATAAGTACCGAGACATGGTCGGATTAGAGAACTGGTACTCTTTTCCGACCTGATTCACGACTAGTTGAGAGTCTCCTCTCAAGAGTAGTCGACGAATCGCGAGTGCTTTCGTGGCTCGTATGCCAGCCAGCAAACCTTCGTACTCTGCCACGTTGTTAGTGGCATGAAAGTTTAATTGAATGGCATAATTTAAGGTCTCTCCGTTAGGAGATTCCAGGACCACCCTAGCCCCGAGCCACTTAAAGTAAGTGAGCCGTCAAAGTACATCACCCACTAGTCATGGGTATCGTACTGGGATCCTGAACAGGTTCAAGATTTGTCCATTCGGCGACAAAGTCTACCAAGATCTGGGATTTAATGGCTGTTCGGGACATGAAATGGAGGTCGAACTCCCTAAGTTCTACTGACCATTTTGACATGTGTCTCGCTGTTTCTCTATTATGAAGGATCACTCCCAAGGGAAACTCAGATGGCACAATTATTTTATGCGATTGAAAATAATGCCGCAGTTTCCTCGAAGACATAAGGAGGGCATAGAGAAGTTTTTGGACCTAAGGGTAATGCTTCTTAAGCCTGTGCAAAACTTCACTTACATAGTAAACTGGTCGTTGGATGTTTTCACGATCTACGACCAGTAATGCGCTCACTGTCTGTGGCGTGGCAGCTAGATAAATTAAGAGCGTCTCTTCTGGTTTCGGAGAAACCAAAACAGGAGCACTCGTAAGATATCTCTTGACATGTTCAAAGGCAGCGTTTGCCTCTTCTGACCACTCGAAACCCTCGTGCTTCCTTAGAAGTTTGAAGAAAGGTAGTCCTTTTTCTACCAGTCGTGCAATGAAACGACTTAAAGCCACTATGCATCATGTGAGTTTCTGGACTTCTTTCTTCGTGGTTGGAGGGCACATTTGCACGATAGCCTTTATCTTCCCGGGATTTGCTTCGATCCCTCGTACAGAGACCAAGAATCCAAGCAATTTTCCCGAAGAGACTCCAAACACATACTTCCCAGGATTGAGTTTCAGGCGGTGTTTTCTGAGGTTGTTGAATGTCTCCTGCAAGTCTGAAACATGATTAAGCTGCTTGATGCTTTTTACGACTAGATCGTCAACATAGGCTTCCAAATTTTGGCCTAGTTGAGGTGAAAAAGTCGATTGCATCAAGTATTGAAAAGAAGCGCCAAACATTTTTTTGACCAAATGGCATTTTGACATAACAAAATATTCCAGATGGAGTAATAAATGCGGTCTTTTCTTCATCTTCTAGACACATATTAATCTGATGGTAGCCAGAATATGCGTCTAGAAAACTTAATGTTTCACAACCAACAGTAGAATCAACCAACTGATCGATACGAGGTAAAGGGAAATCATTTTTTGAACAAGCTTTATTAAGATTAGTGAAGTCTACACACATTCGCCACTTGTCGTTAGACTTCCTGACCATTACAGGGATGGCCAACCATTCTGGGTGGACAACTTCTCTTATAAAGCCTGCTTTAAGTAGCTTCACCAATTCCGACCTTATAGCATCTCGTCGATCAGAGGCAAATCTCCATAATTTTTGTTTTACGGGTACTTTGTCAGGCCGTACAGCTAGCATGTACTCGATCACTTTCCTGGGGACTCCGAGCATGTCGGATGCTTGCCACGCGAAGACATCTACGTTTGTCCAGAGGAAAGCGATGAGGGCGTCTTCCTATTTAGGGTCGGAAGTATCCCCGATGCGAACAGTCTTCGAGGGCTCCTCTGGATTCAAAGGAAACTCCTTGACCTGGCTTCGACTACTTAGTCAAAGGCTGCCCTTTGTTTTTTTTCTCGGGCTGGTATCTGGCCAACCATTTCGAGGGACCGACGGTCACACGTGTGCGCCATCTTTTATCACAATGAATTGTGATCACTCCTTTGGGACCTGGCATCTTAAGACATTAATACCCATAATGAGTAGCGATTAAGAATTTTGCCAAAGTTGGTCGTCCGAGTATGGAGTTAAATGCCGTATCGAAATCGACCACATCAAAGGAGATCTTCTCTGTCCTGAAATTACTTGGAGAACCAAATGTTAAAGGAAGAGAAACTTGGCCAATAGGTTTGGCCGAAGACCCCGGTACAATACCATGAAAAGTGTATCGTACCGGTCTTACCTTGGTCCTGTGTACTTGCATCTCGTCCAGGGTACTTGTAAACAAAATGTTTAACGAGCTACCACCATCAATTAACACTCGATTTACTCAACAGTTATTGATGGTGGGTTCGACCACGATCGGAAAATGACCTGGTCGAGTGGAAGGAATCGAGCAGTCACCCTTCTCGAAGGAGATGGTGACCTCCAACCACTTCGGCAGTTTATTGACAAGAGGAGGGTCAATGGACTTTACCTCACGTTCGACAGCCTTAAGCTGTTGTCTTGACTCTTATGCCGATGATCCCCCATAGATATGCTCGATGGTGTGTTCGGGGTCTTGGAATGGTATCTCCTCGTTGTCGTTAGACTGCGTACGACCACTGGCTTGCCCTACCTCTTCGAGGGTAGGAAGTGGTCCTTTGCCGTTGTAGTAGTCCTCATTTTTTCGTTGGAATACTCGGTAGTTGCGAAGGCCATGGCCTTCCTTTTTATGGAAAGGACACCACCTAGGCTTGTCGTTCTTCCGCTCGGGACGTTTACCTTTGCCTCAATCAGAGTATGGCTTGGAGCCTTGAGGATTTTTATCGCTCACGGTCGAGACCTCCTTGGAACTATTGGCTTGAAGTTTTTGGCCATTTGCTTTGTTCTTGGATTTCTTGGTCTTTTTATCCTTCTTCTTACCACTTTCGCCCACCTCTTGAGGAATTTTATCTTCTCGATCAATAGTGTTGTTCCACTCGACCGCTTCAACAGTGGTAGCATATCGATCGGCCATCTCGAAGAGTTCGGCGACAGTGGCGAGAGGATTCAAGGCGATGTCCTCCGTGATCCTTGTACTACGGACTCCCTGCTTGAAAGCTCTGATGATAGAAGAATCATAAACCTTAGGAATGGAATATCGAGCCTGACTGAAGCGTCGAATGAACTGACACAGAGTCTCGTGGTCGTTCTACCTCATCCTGTGTAGGTCATCCTCCTTCCCAAGGCGATGATAAGTGCCTTGGAAATTCGCTAGTAGGAGGTCGCAAAGGTGTTGCCATAAATAAATTGACTCGAGTGGCTGATTTAACAACCACGATCGAGTAGATCCCTTGAACAAAGTAGGAAGGTAATTTGCTATTACATGCTCTCCTCCCCCTGCAGCTCGGACAGCAGTTGTGTAGATTTAGAGAAATTCAATGGGGTTTTGAGATCCATCAAACTTCTCCATGTTCACTGGTCAAAACCGAGGCGGCTAGCGAACTGCTCGGAGGTCGGATGAGAAAGCCCGACATCCGGTAATGACTTCTTGACGCCTTCTTTGTACAAAAGAATGATTGATGTCACCAGGTGATCGTACACGACGATACCCAGTCATAGGAGGACCCGACCTGTGGTGGGTCTCAACCTTACGAGGGAAAAACTCCTCGTATTCCGTCTGCTGTCGCAAATTTCTGGCTTGGAGTGGTGAATGATCACCTCTCCTGGGAACCCGCTAGTCTTCAGGCATTCGAGGAACTCTCCTTCGGCTGGGGCAAAGATCAGGAGAGCGTCGTGATCGATCGTCATGGAGATCTTCATGCGGTGAGTTCTTCTGTCATTAGAGCTGTGTCTATGTATTGAGTATGTTGGATTACAATATCAAGAGAAAGACTAGAATGATGCACCTTGTGCCCTTGATTCCTCCTCTCCCCTTCCTTCTCTGATGATTCTGCCTTTTATAGTACTCGGAGTGTGCTGTTGTTCTTCTAGTCCAAAGGGCGCCTTAATGCTTCAGATTATGGAGCCGTTATTGGAGATTATTGTAGGAGTAGTAACGTTCCCACATTGCGAGGCAGTTATCATCATGACAGGGAGTTGATTCGTGCCATTATTCCAGAGAATAATAGCATAGTTTACTATCCATATCTTTAGATATGGTGCGGAAGATTCCCTGGTCGATTAGACCCACATGTCTGTAAGCCACATCGACTAGAGACTTGTCGTAGAAGAGCTTACGACCAGGTGGTGGTCATAGAATAGCTTACGACCATAAACTGATCGTAAGAAAGCTTACGATCAAGACATAGTCGTAGAAGGACTTACGACTATGGGGTAGCCGTAGAAGGACTTACGACTATGGGGTGGTCGTAAAAGAACTTACGACCTCTAGCTTCTCCCTTATGAATATTAAGGGGTATACTCAAGAACCATATGACGTAATTATTATCTATAATATGAATTACAGATAAATAATTAAATGAGGATTATTATATCCTCGTCAAGTTGTTTGACTCAAAATTCTTTAAAAAATTACTAATAATGAGTACTTTGGTATGCTCAAGGATCAAAATCTTGGTACCGGAGACAATACCGCCCGGCGACCATTCTCCGTTACCGGCCGGTAACCGGAAATCCCAAAAAAAGCCAGCTGGATTTCGACAAATGGAATTTGAATTCGGGGTGAAACCACCGGGATTTTGAATTTGAAAGATTCCGGTCGGTTTTTTGGATCCCGGTACCCACCGGTAAAACCAGTAACAGGCGGTGACCAGCCGGTAACCGCCGGGATTTTGATCCCTGGGTATGCTTGACCATTTACTCACCATGTGTATTGCGTAGAATAGCAAAAGAAATGTCCACAATATTACTCATCTTCTTCAAAGTCCATAAGAAAATCAGTTAGGTTCTCATAATCATCAATAGCTCCTTTAAGTAACATTTTATCTTTCTTTAACTTTTCCTGGTAAGACAGAAAGAAACAGGCATTGTCATTTGTGACCAATGTATCTATTATGACAGGGTGCAAAAAATGCAGGTTTGTGTTTGGAATAGAAGCTGCTACACTAACATAATCTGCACATGTATCACCATATAAAATAGTCACTAAGACATGAACACAGTTAGGTAAGACACCCAATAAGACCAACAAAAATGTCATTGGTTCACAGTGTTTCTAAATGCCAAAAGACTGCAGGAATTTGTTTCCATCAGAAAATAAATGCTTACAATAAAAATGTAAGATTGGTTCACGGCCATTTAAGTGAAACTTTGGTGATATGTGTTATAACACAAGCTTGTATCCTTAACTTGTTGCTTTTGTAAGATCGTTGTGGTGAGACCACAAATGCAGTTCAAACACGCCACTCCCTTGAGAGAGCACATATAACAAATTATAATATGAGACTAACCCATATAATATGACAAGACCAACCATAAATTGCTTATATAGACCTTATCTGATGTACAAAAGATGTTATATTAAGCTCTACTTTTAGAGTAGGAAAACAGTGTAAGACTCAAATGTAGAAATGTGACAACAGTTAGAATAGCAAATGTCTGGGTCCTCTAGGATATGTGAAAATTTATATTGCAAGAAGAGAACTGAACAGTTCAGTTATTTTCTAGAAGAAACACATTTATCCACATCAATCAGCCAGATAAAAAAATAGAATTGCTATTGAGAAGATGTTAAAATAAAGTTGGGAAAAGGCCTAACCAGGATTTATAGGGCCATCTGTCTAAACTGTAACTTTCTCTGTGTTCAAAACTATCTCTGCTTGAAACAATCAGCCAACATCAAATGGTTCTGGAGCATAGGTAAGTTTCGTTGCTCCTGCAGAAAGAGATTACAATATCTGAACATATACATGAATAAAGGATAAGGGAAATAATTATCTACAATTTTGGACATGACTACATGTCACACAAAAAAGGTATAGAGGTTCTCATGAAACATAGTTTACTGTAAAAATTGCTTTCAAATGAGTCTATTTCTTTGAATGGACTTGGAAGAAGTCTAGCTAGCTCTGTGTGCTATTGACCTGATTACATACCCGATATGAGTTCTCTACTGCCTCCAGAAATTACACGGTACCATCAACTCGTGGGATAATATGAAACTGTGACCCAAGAGTATCAAAACCTTCAAGCTCAAATTGGTCAGAGCTATCTTCTTCAAGCCTCTTGATCATGGCAAGTGAAGATAATAACGAGTAGGGGGTGATTGACATAGCTCAACATTACTTGAATCATGAGACTTAAAATAATACGAACCATGTCCTGACAAAAAATTACCTCTTTATTTAGCTGATTGCAAAGCTGAGTTTTTTCTGACATGAGTGTCTGCAGTGCTTGAAGCTCAAACTCAATGTCCATTACCTGCGATTTTTTACATGGCTAGTATTAATACATACATGAGTACAAGCAAATTGCCAGAAGATGCTTTGTTTCGTCACTGGCTACATGAAAGAATAAATAGTGGAGATAATATAGCATTAACAAGAAAAGATGTATTCCACTTGAATACATAAAGGAGTCAGATTATAGCTAGGTTTGATTACACAAATTCTAACTCCACGATCCATATTAAGCTATACAAGTTCAGAAAAAATGGAACTGGTCTTGCAAATTAGATCTAACACGAGCTCCCAGTTTAAGATTTCAAGAAGGGTCATGGTACAAATAAAAGACCGCAAATCATGTCAACAAGGGAAATTTTCCGAGCCAAAATCAAGCAAAATCAGCAATGCAGTGCATACACCAAGCTCCATATGAAATGGGTGAAAGAATGAATACGTATTCAGATGAAAGATTGGTGCTAACGAATAGTACATTTGAATCAGCTCAAGTTTGTCACTTCCCTCGACCCCTAACCGGTTTGTATCTGATTTTGGACATTTTCTCTCTATTTGGTAACTGATTTATTACTGATTTTCGTTGTTCTTCCCAATTTTGCAGCCGCGCACTGTAAGTATTTGGAAGGCATGCACCAGATAGCCAACAAATTCTACAGACAGCTCTGTTGACCTCAACAAGTTGAACCTGATAACGCAGATAAAAGCCGAAGCAAGGCGGGGATGGGCCGCATCGGGGCGTCGGTGGCGGCCGACGAGCGGTGAGGCAAGGCTACGTCGAGGGCATATGTGGCGGCTGGATCCGGTGTGGCGGGGCAGGCCAACGTTGGGAGGCTATGGATCTCTTTGGGCCACATGAGGTCGCCGAACTCAAGGTCGAGCACCACCTTCTTCCTGACGCCCTCGGCAACGCGCCAGAGCCGCTCAGCGTGTGCGTCGCGCTCCTCCGCGCGCTGCCCCACCCACTCGCGCCGCCACCATCTCGATGTGCGCCTCCTCCGACGATGTTGTGGCCAGCGCCTCCTCCCACTCGTGCCTCCGCCTCTCCACGTCGGCACGCCGGTGCTCCTTATCAGACCCCTTCCGCGCCGCCAGCTGCTCCTGCTTCCTAGCGCTCTTCGACAGGGTTGTAACTGGGTCACGATTTATCTACACAACAGGGCGAGCAGGGGAATCAGTGGCGTGGCCACCTGGAGAGAAGGGGAGGGCGCATGTAGCGGCGGTGGTGGAGCAGGTGTAGGCACGGGCGATTGGAGCGACAGTGGTGGCATGAGATGCCAAGAGGCGCGATGGCAACGCGGGGCTAGCGAGGCGGGCGATGGAGGTGGGCGAGGGGCAAGGGCAGCACGGAGGGGTGAGGGTGGCTCGGTGGAGGAGGACGGGGAGCGACCCGGAGGTTCGAGGGAGGACAGCGGCGACAGTGGGAGACAGACGATGCGGGTGGGAATAGTGAGGGAGAGAGAGGAAAGGGAGGGAGGACAGAGTGGGATGCCGTGGGCGCAGGCAGTTGCTGGCTACGCGGCATATCCGGGTCGTCAGTTGATCGTTGATGGACGGACACCGGAGAGAGTTGGAGGGCGGACGACCACCAATTCCTTCTTTTAAGTAGTAGAGATAGAGATGAGATCCTTAGACATGAGATCGTCGTAGTTTTCTACATATGTAATAGTTTACTTAGGGATTATCAAACGCTACTCCGTAAATGGATAGTCATAAAGGTGGCTTTCGGGTTTACTATGAAACATGCGAGAAATGTGAGCGATTAAGATGGAATTTGCTCCTCCTATTTAACAGGAGAGATATCTATGGGACCCTCGATGTGGTTAGATTAAAGGAAGTGCATGGTCGTGCTGAATATGGTTGAGGAGTCAACTGTAGCTAAGCAATCAACTACCAAGATCAAGTAAAGGATCGAGCTATTATAGGATGGCACGCATCTCAACTTGAGTTTGATCTGGTATCGCGAGGCAAAAGGATCAATACATGAGCTTTATAAATGTTCGTTCAATATGATCTTTATGTGTATTCGGGAGTCGCTATGTCCTGCTAGTAACCGACTACTACCGACTTGTGGATCGGAAAGGAGTTTCCGGGTCACAACCGATTACACATGAACCTACAGGGTCTCAAACTTAATGAGTTGGAACAAACTAGATCGGATTGAATCTGTTAGAGGCTTAAATCGGATTATAATATGTACGTGGTTAAGAGTCCTAATGGGTCTCTCATGTAGGGATCTGTCATGGGCTCTTTATAAGGGGAGACATGTGGGCTTTTGGGAGGATGTTGCACTACCCACTGAAACCCTAGGGTCACGTCGTCGCACGGTGGTCCACCCTTGGACGTGTGGATACCATAGAGACGCTGCTGCGATCGTTGCTGCAGTGATCGAGGACGATCCACGATGTATGTAGGGAACATGAGAGGCTGCTGGAGGAGACGATCTGCGGCCAGGGATGTTGGATGATCGACTACTTCCACTACATCGACGCGTGTGCCATTGGACCGGGTTGCACCAACTCTTCTTCCACTGCACTGCACGTCTAATGGTAACGATCTATGATCTCTTACTCGAATGGCTTCCTGGTTTATGAGATATAAATTTTTAATTGTGCACTAGTGTAGCCTACCTGTCGTAGCAAAATGACTAGATAGTATAGAAAAGGGACCCCTGGTTACTACAAGGGGAACCAGGGGATCCTCGAAAAGGGGGACCGATGTCAAGAGAAGTAATGTGTATTAATTGTCTTGAAAAAAGTCCACCTTAATTACATAGGAGAGGTGGCTATTTGTAGCCTTTCGACCCGGACACGCGAGATTAGAGTCCTACCCCTAAAAAGACCCTACACCTGTAGGGGCTGTAGGGTTTTTTTCCCTCCTTCTCGTGTAGCCTTCCGTTCACGGTGGACCCTCGTGGTCCTGGTCCATCCGGCCGATATGCGTGGTCCACCGATATCTCCTCCCCTTCGCACCGTGCGAGGTTCCCTCCGACCAAGGGGCCCCGGGCACCCTTCGGTGCATGGTTAGGTGGCCCCGAGTAGGGATCTCGGAGACTTCCTGTACCCTTCGGTGCCCTCCCGAGGGTACGCCTGTGCCCTCCGGGGGTCACTGGCAGCGCCTTCGGCCCTGGCCCTTGTGGGACTTCTGGTGTCCTTCGGGTGCCCCTCAGGGCTCCCCCAAAGGTATGCCTGTGCCCTCCGAGGGCCGCTGGCCATGCCTTCGGGTGCCCCTTGGGGCTTCCCCAGAGGCATGCATGTGCCCTCTAGGGGCCGCAGGTTGTGCCTTCATCCTTGGTCCTCGGGGGCCTCCCCGTTGTAAGATCGAGGTGGCTGACTAGAGGGGGGTGAATAGGTGTTTTAATTGCTTCTTTGGCTAAAACTGATTTCTAATGCGGAAGCTAATACAAATACGGTTTTGCACAATTAAAGCCTAAATCAACTAGGTTCAACTAAGTGCACCAACAATATGAGACTATATAAATGATAGCAATCATACACATACAATTAAGCAATTTAAATACAAGTAATGTAAATTGCACAATGTAAAGCACAAGTAATCAAACCACAATGACACGTCGATGTTTTCCCGTGGTGATCGGAGACTTGCCGGTCTCTCCTAATCCACGTTGAGGGAAACCCAAACCAATTGGGCCGGCTCCACGAATTAAGCCTTCCTCCGAGGTATTAACACCTCGCTTCACTAGGGTTGCTCTTGCTCCACTCCGGAGATGGCGAGCACCACACCACTCACAAACCGCCCGGGTCTTCTCACAATCTTCTTTGAGAAGCTCACCGGTGCAACAACGCCACCCCGCCGTCTAGGTGTCAGCAAACACCAAGAGTAACAAGTCTCTAACTTTCACTTGAACCAATCAAGTGTCAAAGCTCTATGGATACGAAATCCACAACCTAAGGCAACACATGCACTTAGGGTTTTGCTCTCAATCACTCACTAAGTGCAACACATGCACACTAGAGTAGAGATGGCAACTCTTGCTCAAAGGAATGAGTGAGGCACTTGCAACACATGCCAAGTCCTTCACAATCTGACCAGCAACCTTCCACACATGGCCAAGGTGGGTATATATAGCCCACACAACCAAACTAGCCGTTGGAAGCAAAGTCCCAGAAAATAACGGGACAATCGGTAGTACCGCCATTGAAAGGCCGGTACTACCGCAAACACAATAACGGCTATAAAACTAGCCGTTGCAAAGAGCTTCGGAACAACCGCCAACACATACATGGTCATTCCGTTCACCGGTAGTTCCGCACAACACATTGCGGTACTACCGCTTAGCCAAAGAGAGCAACATATGCACAAAATTGGCTAAGGACCGATTCTGCATCGAATTTACGTACCGTCAACATATGAACGGTAGTTCCGCGAGCCGGTCGTACCTCTCACAAAGAGCCGGTACTACCGCGCTACTCCAAAGCGAGCCAAGACCAAATTGCAACGCTACTGGAATTTTCGTACCGCTCAGAAAACACCGGACCTACCGACGCGGTAGTATCGCGCACACGCCGCAGTATACCGCTCCACTCGGCGCAGAATCAACACATGATCTTGACACGTGGACGGTTTGGGATCAAGAGGGCCGTTCGGACCATGGGTTTTAACCGTTGATTCAAGAGCCGCTCGACGGTCCGAACGCCACGCTAATCTGGACCATTAGATCAAGATCTAACGCCTCATGCGCGGTGCTCCGAACATCCTCCGGTAGTACCGCCACACACGGCCGATACTACTGCTTCACGGTAGTTCCGCAATATCAACGCCGGAACTACCACACCACCTCAGAGCAACACATGCTCAACAGGTGCGGTAGTTCCGCCAAGGAACCACCGGTCATACCGCAAGGCGGTAGTTCCGCGCAACACATGCCGGTATTACCGATTTTCAACAGAAAGCAAAGTTTGCATTCGTTTCAACTCAATTTTGCAAAACACATTTGCCAAATTGATACGTGATGCAAACACAAGACAAAGGCATGATTCTCAACAAGTTGCAAAACATATTTGCCAACTTTTTAGAATCAATACCACAAGGAATAAGGTACATAGACTTAAACAATTTACAAAACACATTCGCAAACTAAGTCACATGCTACAAAGACTAAACATGAGCCTCAACTATTTGTAAAACATATTCACAAATATTTGCAACATGTTAAACAAGGATAAGGTACATGGACTACAACTATTTGCAAAACACATTTGCAAACTAGTCACATGCTACAACAAATAAGCACTTAGCTTAAACTATTTGCAAAACACATTCGCAAATAGTAACATCCCTTAAAGAGCATAGAGCAACTAAGATGAGCTATCAACACATGACTGACTCAAGCTACTAGATAAAAACCCCTCTTAATAGTACAGCGACCTATACTAGCAATCCGGTCTCCCAACCAAACACCAAGACCGGTAAAAGACTAGGAACACATCCTTAGCCCTAGCTAGCCATACCTTTGCCTTTAGCAACTTCTTGAAGCTTGATGATGCACATCCTTGCTTCAACTCCGGGTTCTTGACTTGATGCTCATCAACGTATGATGACATCCTTTGCTTGCCCTTCATCAACACATGATGAAGCTTCTTTTGACTTGATCAACACATGATCTTATCTTCTTCATGAATATCATCGACACACGATGATTTCCTTTATCTTTGAACTTGATGCACATCAACACATGATGCATCCTTTGCACCAAGCTCTTGACTTGATGACCATCAACACATGATGTCATCCCAAATCATCAACCACATGGAACATAACCTATTTCATCCAACTCATAGAAAATGTTAGTTCCAACAATATGATTATCATTAATTACCATACCATACCATTAGCTCATAATGGTTTGGGACAAGATATCGCAATCTTTCCCTCTTTGGCAATTGATGATAATCACTTAAATAGCAAATAATTGAATAGAGATTGGTATGAGTATATAAGCACTACACAAGTTGTATATACTCATATGAATATATATAACTACACAAGTTATATATACTCAAAGGATATATGAGCACACAAGTCTCATATACACACATGAATATATTAACTGCACGAGTTATATATATTCAAGGATATGTGAGTACACAAGAACTACACAAGTTATGCTATACTCTCATACAAGTATATTTAGACTACACAAGTGTTATATACTTACAAGAATATGTGAATTATAATGTCGAAATGCATACCTCTTTGATTTTCACCTTTATATCCAAATGAGACTAAACATGATATAACAAATAGAAGTGTTAGCCTCACAATTAGGTTTATCATTAATCACCAAAACTCCACTAACACATAATGGCGGGTCTAGATTCTTCAATCTCCCCCTTTTTGGTGATTGATGACAAACCCCATATAAATATCAACATTTGGATATAAATCAATCATATGATAAGAATGAACACATTTTAACAACATGATGTGAAAATTGAAACCTTTGTTCTCCCCTTTTGGTATTTGGTAAATTCATCCAAATGTAGCTCATACAAATCATACAAAATCTCCCCATAACTTCTCCCCCTTTTGGCATTAATCACCGAAAAGAGATCTCAAAAAAATTGATCCAAGAGGAGTCTCTGCAAAAACTTATGAGCTAGGTAGAAGGATTCATTTTAATTTGAGTATTGAAACATTTCTCCAAACAATTTCCATAGAGGTAAAAACTCCCCCTAAATATATGCATAGTGGGATGTGAATTGAAGATTATGCATATGTAAAGATTTTAAGAAAGTTTCGACGAAGTTTCCTCTATAAAATGGATTCAAGGAGACATGACAATACATAATTGGGGAATATAATCATGCAATCATTAATAACATTTAATCACAATCACATTTCAAACAAAGATATTCAATAAGGCATAAGCATCTCAATAACCAACAAGTTCAACAGTGACAATAGAACCAAAATGTTAAACTATTACACACAGAAGAGTTTAACCATAAGTCAACATAATCCATATATATAATATAGCAAAATATCTTTCTTCCTCTAAATCTTTCCTAAGCCTTCTTGGTCTTCTTCTTCTCTCCTTTTGACATCAGAGAGAATCAGTAGGGTCTTGAACAGAAACAGGAGCTTGGTCTTGAGGGGCTGCATCTTGAGGAGGAGGAACAACAGGAGCCCAAGTAGATGGAGCTTGAGGAACTGCAGCTGAGGAAGAGGGAGGCCTTAGTGGTGAATTGAGTCGACGACGAGCATAGTGCCAGGGACCTAAGGAGTTCACACAATCAGTCAAGGCATTAAATCTGCTGTTTGTCTCTTCCTGGAATGCTAGCTGGGCTGTCTTCATCTCTAGCTGAAAATCTCTCATCTCTTGCAAATTATTGAGGATCAATTGCTGGTTTTGGAGAATTTGAGCAAGAGAAACTTGGCCTTCTATATGAGCTGCTGCCCCTTGATCTTCCTCTTCCTGCTGTTCATGTTGCACTTGCTCCTCTTGTTGAGCTGGCTGACCCAAGAACTGAACAGGGGGATTTTCTCTTGGTTTATAAGCCTTATGGACTGTCCCTAATCCTCCTCTGTAGCCAGTTTGCCTCACTATCAAAGCCATAATATAAGGAGCATGATAAATTCTCTTGACTCTGTCATTTTTTGAGGAGGCAATCCCTCTGATAATAACATCAATCACATCAAACTTTTTGCCTTCCAAGATCAGCTCTATTATGTTCCAAGCATGCCCTCTTATTGCATCAAAATTTCCACTCTTAGGCAAAATAGTATGATTAATAATTCTATTAATCAGACTAGGGAAAGGTTTTAGTCCATGAATCTTTCCTAGAGTATACCTGATAGTGGGATCATAAAACTCAGTCCAAGCTGTAACAGGAAGGGCAAGGCTATCATAAACCTTCTCATGATTGTTTGATTCCATATGAAGTGCAAGCTCAAAATCATGTTTAGTGCAGACAAAACTCTTGTCCTGTCATCCAAGATAATTCATCGAAATCGAGAGATATAAAGCAGTAGCATAAAATTGTCGATGATCTCCTCATTGTAATCACTCCTCGGGGCTACTAGGTGATAGAGACTAGCTCTTTGAAACAAATGATATGCACCATCATATTTATCCAAGTTATTCAAATGAGCCCATTTGATCCATTTATGATCAAGAAATTTCTTATCCGGGCCATAACATTGCTCATAAACTTGCTCTTGAAATTTTGTGTGGAATCGAGATCAAGAGAAGACATGGGAAGTTTGAATTGATTCTTGTGGCGATTATCGCAGTAGTCATCGGTGAAATGGTCCTCAAATCAATTTCTTGTTCCTCATCAACATCCATTTCTTCATCACTTGTGGCTGCTGCCTCACTTCCTGATTGAGCTGAGTTCATTTCATCTTCTGAGTCATCACCAGGCCCTTTACCTCTGTCATTATTTTCTTTTTGTCGAACTTCTGAGATTTCTTGATTTTCAGTGGATTGACGAGAAGAAGATTGGCCTCGCGTGGCACCATCTGATTTGCGTGTTATAATTCTTGTCCTTGGCATCTTCAAACAGATAGAATAGGTTACAAAGGAGTTTATAAGATCAACCAAGTAGGATTAAATTGAATGAGACAAAGTTTGTTTGTTCTGTCAGGATAAACGGTAGTACGCCGTTCTTGGGCGAGACGACCGCATCATGTAGTACTGCAGTGCTCAATCTGATGATAGTACCGCAACTCCAGACTAAGTTCTGAGGGCATAAAATTTACTGAAATTTGATGTTTCTTTTGGATTGATTCCATGATATGGATGTATGAACATCATGAGACATCAACATTGTATATTTGCCCAACTAGAACTACAAGAACTCATCCACATTCAACATTAACCCTAAACAAGACCTAGGGTTTCCAAATGCGGGTAAAAACAAGGATTAAGGAAGTTTTTACCTTATGGAATGAGGGAATGAAACCCTAGAGATGCAAGAAATCAACAGAGATTGAAGAAATCCCGAAGAAACTTGAAGATTTCGAAGTGGATTTGGGTGTTGTTTCGGGGAGAGAGAGAGAGAGAGAGACTTGGAGGCGGTGGTGAAGGAAGTGAGAGCGGTAGTGCGGCGAAGGAAGTGAGAGCGGTAGTTCCTTTCGGTGAAAAGGAGGTGAGAGGATAAGGTAAAACCGCAGCAGTTAATGCTCGCTCACCAACCTATGCGGTAGTACCGCACTTATACCTCCGGTAGTACCGCGTCGCGGTAATACCGCTCGATAAACGTCGGTCGTACCGATTATCCTGGGACTTCCAGAATTTAGCAGAGAATAGTACTTTTGCAAATGATCCCAAGTTTTTGCACTCAATTAAATAACATTTAGGATCATTATGCAATAGATATGAGATATAAGCTTTAAGAACATAATTTTTATAAATTAGATTTTTTATTTTGCAAATCAAACTTTTATTTTCGAAAAACACTTCTTTGAAAGAGCCAAATTTTCACAACTAAAAAATTTACAGAATTTAATGTATCCAATTGCATGTATGAGTCATAAATACCATTATGGACCTATTCATGTGAATAATTTTGGCTCAAATGGCAAAACTCACTTAAGTGCTAGAAAGTGACCTTTATGGTCAAACTAGTATTTTGGATGAGTTTCGAAATCAAATAACTTTTGATGAGTTGGTCTTTTGGAAATATTTTGAATACCAAAATTGTTTAGAATAGACAACTCTAGGATTTTCTTTTTGGGACAAATGTCAAATTCCTTTTAGAATAGATTTTACACAAAAATCTAGTTTAGGTTAGAAACAAGATCCTATGATCTAGGATTTTGGCTAGAAACTCATTTTCGCTTAAAATAGGTTTTTCTTGAACCAAAAACTTTTGTAAAACATTTGAATAGCATTTGTATACATTTTGCAACTAGTTTTTCAAAGATTATGCTAATAATTTCAAAATTTTGACTTTTGGCTAAAAGGCTTATTTTGAAAAACAATACTTTATTAATTTGGGCACACATAGGGATGTGAAATACATGTATATGATTTTAGCACTCCCCCTTAACGTGCCACATACTAACTTGCTCAAGATTTCAATAAACAATCTTTAGCACAAGAGCAAGAACAACCCTTTTAAGATTTTACATGAATGCAACCTACACAAGGCATAAGGGCTAGCTACTTCAATGTAAATACTTGTTACTGAGATAGCACTGGTTTATGATGTGAAATGATCTTCCTCAAGCTTGGCTCCTTATTTTGCAAATGATGGAATCCACCTCTTTATGAGTGAGCCAAACCTTTAATGCTTCTCTAAGTACCTATTTAACATTTAAGCACATTTTGGTACCCACACTCGGTTGGGTCCTTGAATGTTAGTCACAATGGATTTGGGCACCCAAATGGCCCTAGCATTAGTTTTATGTAAACTAACATTCCTAGCAAACACATTGCCATTTTTATCCTTCCTAAGCAAATAATGATTATTATAAATAATTGGCTTAGGAGTGATACCTTTGGGACATTCCTTACTAAAATGTCCTTTCTCCCGGCAATTGTAGCAAGTAGGGCTTTTGCTTCCCCTTGATGTCTTCTTATCTTGCTCAATTCTGGTTTGCCTCTTTGTTGAATGTCTTGGCTTGACATCCTTTTGATTTGGGCACACCGAGGCAATGTGACCATTCTTTTTGCATCCAAAGCACTTGACACTTTTGAATTGTCTTCCATTTTGCTTTGAGATACTCTTCATCTTCTTCTTGGTGACGATACCAAGTCCTCCCTTGGCATTTTCCTTATTAGGACACACGGAGGAAATGTGACCCTTCTCATGACAATTAAGGCACTTAATATTCTTCGTGTGTCTTGCATTGTGCCTCATCTTGCTATTTTCCTTCTTCTTCTTGGGAGTAAATCCAATGCCGCTCTTATCTTGTAAGCATATTTGCTTGCTCAATATTTCATCGAGAGTGGCCTTCCCTTTATAGCTTCTATCTAAGTCATTTTTCAAACTTGACACTTGGGCCTTGAGCTTTTTGTTTTCCTCTACAAGGTTAGTCTCAACAAGTATAGAGGAAATAGGTGCATCTAATTTTGAGCAACAAGGCATATCAATTAAATCATCACAAGAAGTGGATACATTAATTTTAGATGAATTGCAAGGGGTAGGAGCAATACAAGGTAAATCATCTAATACATCACATGTAAGTCCTATATCCACTTTAGAGCTAGTATAACTTTTAAGAAGGAGGGTTTCATGTTCATTTTTTAAAACTTCATAATTTTCTTGAAGCAAGTTAAATTCTTTCTTCAAAGCTTTGAATTTTGAAACCTCCTTTCCCAAAAAAACATTTTGCTCTTCTAGTATATCAATCAACTCATCATATGAAGGCTCATCATTATCATCGTCATCATTATTTACCTTCTTTTTACCTTTTGCCATAAAGCAATGAGGCGATGTTGATGGAGTTGAGGATTCATCATTGTCGGAGCTAGAGGTTGAGCATTCTTCTCCCGACGTCCATTCTTCTATGCAATCATCACTAGTGGAAGTGGATCTTTCATAATATTCTTGAAGATGGGTCCACATCTCATGAACATTCTTGAGATCGCATATGGCATCAAACACATCTACACTCAAAGCACTAAATAAGGCGTTAATTGCTTGAGCGTTGATGATGTAAGCATTTCTCTTCCTCTTTTGTTGGAGCAAATTGATCCAGTGGAGGAGAAAAGCCAACATCTACAATCCGCCATATATTTAGGCCCATGGCCTTAAAATAACATGACATGCGGAGCCCCCGAGCGGCCTCTGGGTCGTTGTTATGGTAATGACGGCGCGTTGGGTGGTGTACGCCATGATGTCGGGGGTGTTAGTAATGGCACGTCCTCGGGCAGCCCGCGGGGCCGCCGTCGCTATTAATGTACGGCATCGGGTGGTGTGCGCCATTATGCTGGCGGGTGGCAGTAATGGTGCATCCTCGGGTCACGCAATGATTGATGGTACGTTGGGTGTTATGAGTGGTGGGGGCACGTGTCATTTTGTAACTAGCCCGTGTCTCTTTAGCTTCCGTCCCTTGCCCCCTTGCGCCGCTGGCACCTATAAAAGGGGAGGGGAACCCTCCCTCCCCCCTCATTCTTCTTATGTGCTCTGCTATTTTTATTTCACGCGCTTTGCTTAGCATGCTTTGCTTCACTCGTGCAGACTCTAGGGGTTTGCTCTGACGAAGCGAAGCAAGGACGGGAGTGGAGAGGTGTTTTATACCAGCGACCTCGGGTGGTCGACGGTGATGGACCGCGTGCTTTGGACCCTCATCCAAGAGGGGAAGCTGGAGTCCCTTGACGTGGCACGCATTCCTAGGGCAGAGACGGTGTCCGCGCCTTGAGCAAATGAGGTAGTTGTCTTCATGGCGTACTTCAACACGGGCCTTCGGATGCCCTGCGTCCCTCTAGTTTCCCAAGTGCTCTACCTTTATAGGGTGGAGTGGTGCAATTGACGCCCAACTCCCTCGTGAAGTAGGGGGTCTTCGAGTGGATCTTGCGATCTGTCGGGGTGGTGATTGGCGAGGCTCAGCTATTTGTGTACCTCCACGACAGCCAATGCCAACCGAAGAAGAAGAAGAACACTAGCGAGACACTGAATTTCGGCAGCGTGAACTTCCAGCCGAAGGTTCACCACCAAATGTACATGCCGGCTCCGGCGATGCCGAATCGGTGGAGACCGATTGGACCCAGAGGTGGTTCTACCATGCGCCCCCCACGGGCAATGGTCTTTGGCCCACCAATGTGCTCATCCACCTCACCCCTTCCCCGAGATTGTGTTGACCTCATGAGGAGGCCCACTTGTCTTCTTCTTTGAATCGCGACGCCAGGCTCCACGCGAGACCGTGGAAGAGTTTTTGCTGTTCGGTGTGGCCCCTCACGTAGGGCTGGAGTGTCACTCCTGGGGAGCCAAAGGATGGGCTTCCGACCATCGAAGTCGGCTGGCACGAAGGTTTGGGCCTTCGTTCTTTTTTTACTGTAATCTGGCTTCCGCTGTAGTCGCCTCGATCAACGAGGCGGCCCAGAGCGCGGAGGTGCTTTTGGGTCCCTATACCAGGGAGGAGCGCGTGAAGCGGCTGGTGGGGGTGCGGGAGCCTCGGCTTAACCGGGCCTACAAGGACAGGGCGCGTCTGTCAAAGCTCTGGGACCCGAAGAGGGGAGGAAAAGTGCGCTTGTGGCCCTGATGAGTGCGACACTGCGGGTCCCATCTCTGCGGTACCTTTGCGCTCCGCATGCTTCGGAGGTAAAGGCGGCCCATCGTTTGCCCAGGTGGACGTGGTGGAGAGGCCGGTGAAGCAGGCATCGCACGGGTCATCACCTAGGGGGCCCTTCAGTCGAGGCGTTGGCCTACTCGCAACCGATCTTTGTGGCGGGGTCCCTGAGCATGCTTGGAGGTGGGCCACCAAGGGCGGCGAGTTCGTTTGGCATCGCGGGCTTGCCCCTTGAGGAGTCTTCGGCTGGTAGCACCCTGTCGCGTGTTTATGGTGGGGCTCTGAGGACTCTTGGGTTCTTCCTCCCATCCCGGGGCATGATGTGATCGGTAAGATTCCCTTGTGCACCCTTGTTGCCTTGTGTCGCTTGCCGCGCAGCTGTGAGCGACAGGTTGGAGACGAGCGAGGGGGGCTCTGTGTCATGGAACTCTGGGGTGACGCCTTCACCTGTTCCTACCCGGGCCCCACGGCCACTACTGGCGTAGGTCTGCTTTGTCATGCGAACTTTAAGGTGAGCGCGGGCACGTCAAAGGTTTGCGAGGAGGTGGCACGCTTTGCCGCCTCGTCCTATGTTGGGGACCTATTTCGGAACATGCCCCTTAATCTACTTTTCCACGCACCGTCTTGCGTCGAGGGTTGGCAAAAGGTCATCAAGGCGGTATTTGATAAATTACCAAAATACCCCTTCTCGATCTTTTTCGAAGACCGAGTCCCATCTTCGTGAAACACCTCCCATGCTTCGCCACGTGTAGGTTGATCCAGCGGCTCTCATCATGTCGGCAAGTCTCTCCCATCCGGCTCCCACCGAAACCACCATGGCACTTGCACCGATCCTCGTGCCACTTGATCCAACCTCGTTGTAATCAATCGCCTGATTCGGTCACCTTTGTCCTTTTTGCGCCATGCTTGACTCCATTGACCTCACCCAAAGATCCTCGATCGTTTCGACCTCGGCTCTCCAAGCTTAGTCCCGATCATCCTCGCCGTTGACCGTCATTGACCTCCAAGCAACCTGCACAACAATAGACAAAAAAATCGATTCTAGGAATAAGTTCTTCATAACTTGACCCACGTTAGTCAAAACATGCATCATGCAACACATATGCCATGAAACCCATGAACTTGACCTAACCAAACAATCATCGCCACCGAGTTGGCCGATGAACAAACCAAAACCGGTCAGACCGCCACTTTGGTCGATTCGACACCCCTTGGCTTGGCTCGACCGCCTAGCGGGACTTAGCCAAAATTTCCTTCTTGGAAATCCGAAACCTACTGGAATTTTCAAACCAATAGAACTTTTACCTGGAAGCTCCAAAAATTATGAGACCAAGTGTAGTAGAATCTACTCTCTTGCCTACACCCTCTATTTTTGGCCCATCTCCAAAATCCAACATCTCATTATGACCGGTCTGACCGATTTCAAAGCCGGCCCGATCCTTTCTTGGCTTGGCCGATCGCAACCTGGGCGGTCAGATCGCTACTTGCTTGATGTTAGTTTGAACTTCGCCGAAAACGCGTGATTCGACAAACCTTCAACGCCATTGCCAATTGTACCATCATCCTAAGATCATGAGTATATCCCCATGATATCCACATATTTTATGTATTCTTTTTATTGGTTATTTTGTTATATATCCCTTGCATGTCGTGCTTGGTTGATTTGCAACTTTGTGCGGTGAGGACCCATTGCCTGTTGTATTGTAATGATTTGTAACTTGTGATGAATAAAATTTGCTTATCGATGCCTGTATTGTTTTGGTTTGTCTCTTCTTTTCTTTTGTACCTGGGGCGACGGCAAGGTAGGGTGTCGTCCTTCGTACCTCTGTAGGTCTTTTTTAGGTGAGGCGGTGGTGATTTTTGCTACAGGCTCCGCTTCTATCAATCTTGAGTAGTACTCAATGGCAACGAAGGCGAAGCGAAGGTTGCCATTGGCAGCTGGGAATGGGCTGATGATGTCGAGCCCCCACCATGCGAAGGGCCAAACCGGGGGCAGGGGCTGTAGTGGAACCGGTGGTGCCTTCGGGCTGCGCTTGGCCCATTGGCATCCCTAGCAATGCCCGACGAGGTCTTGTGCATCGTGCAGCGCTGTTGGCCATTATAAGCATTGGCAAAAGGCCCTTGCGATGAGACCCCGGGGCACTTGGTGTGCGCCACAGGGCCCCCAGTGAATTTCCCATAGGAGGGATTGGCCCTCTTCTTGCGATACACATCGCAACAGAGAGGTGTAGACGCCCCCTTTGTATAATAACCCATTTACGATGCGATAGTTTTGGGTACAGTGCTGGAGGCACCTTGCCTCGACGTGGTCCTTGAGCTTTTTGCCTTTTAGGTATTTGGCGATGGTGTCCCACTAGTCGACTTGATCGATGAGAAGGACAGGGTTCGACCCGCGTGCAGCTCCTTGTGATTTGGGCACAGCCCCTTGCGCATCGGGTGCAGCTGAAGGTGTGTGTAGTACCTCGTAGAAGATGTTCAGCAGGGGGCGTTGTGCGGAGCTAGCCAGTTTTGTGAGTTTATCGGCCGCCTCATTGTCTCCCCTTGGGATGGTTTGTACGGTGATGCCGAGGAAGTGTTTCGCTACCCTGCGGATTGTGGCCAGGTACCTAGCCATTTCGGGGTCTCTGGCCGTGAATGATTCATCGAAGTGGCCCACCATAAGGCGAGAGTCGCTTTTGATGATTATGTGTTTGGCCCCTAAAGCCTTGGCTTTGCGGATGCCCAGCAGTAGGGCCTATGATTCGATGGTCGTGTGCGCAGCAAAGGTAAGGTCAAAGGGCACCAATTATGCGTTGTTCATTGTCAAGAAGTCCAGGAAGGTGGCGTGCGACATGCTTCACCCATCCGGGGATACCAAGATGACCGCCGTGGCTGCCCCCGTGGCACACCAAGAGCCATCGGTGTAGATTGTCCAAGGGGCCTTGGCCTAGGGTAGGGTAGGCTCCTCGAATTGGGGAGTCCATTCAACGACGAAGTCGGTAAGGGCCTATGATTTGATGGCCGTGTGTGCGGCAAAGGTAAGGTCAAAGGGCACCAGTTCTGTGGCCCACTTGCCAATTCGGCCCGAAGCGTCCTTGTTGTGCAGCATCAGTGCGAGTGGGTAGGACGTCGGGACCTTGATGGCGTGCGCTAGGAAGTAGTACCGCAACTTGCGTGAGGCCATGAGTAGGGTGTATGCCAGCTTCTCCAACTCCGTGTACCTGACTTTGGTCCCTTGCAAGGCCTTTGACACGTAGTACACGGGGCGTTGTTCGTCGTTGTGTTCTTGGACGAGGACCGCGCTCACCGCTGAGGACACGACGAGGTACAGCAGTAGATTTGCGTTGGGCTTTGGGCTGACCAGGCTTGGCAATTGAGCGAGGTATTGTTTAAGTTCCTCGAGTGACTTCTGACAGTCCTCTGCCCATCAGAACGGCTCTGCTCCCTGGAGCATCTTGAAAAAAGGCAAGGCCCACTCCGCGGAGCGGGATAAAAATCGACTAAGTGCTGCGAGACGTCCCGTTAGCCTTTGCACCTCTCGGGCACTGCCGTGGGGGGTCCATTTCTTGGACGGCTTTTATTTTCTCATGGCTGGCCTCGATGCCTCTTTCAGATACGAGGAATCCTAGGAGCTTACCCGCCTTTACACCGAAGGCACACTTTTCTGGATTCAGCTTGACTCCCTCCGCCCAGAGGCTGGCAAAGGTTTCCTACAGGTCCGCTGTGTGGGAACTTGCGAGCGTACTCTTGACCACTATGTCATTGATGTACGCCTTGACGTTGCAGCCGAGCTGCTTGGCTAGCACCTTCGTAATGAGCCGGGTGAAGGTCGTCCCCATGTTCTTGAGGCTGAAGGGCATTCTGGTGAAGCAATAGGTGCCTATTGGGTGATGAAGGCGGTCTTCGCTTCGTCCTCCTTAGCCATGAATATCTGATGGTAGCCAGAATAGGAGTCGAGGAAGCTCATCAGTTCGCAGCTCAAGGTGGCATTCACCAGTCAGTCGATGCGGGGTAGGGGGGATCATCCTTCGGGGGATGCTTTGTTGAGGTCGGTGAAGTCGACGCACATACGCCACTTGCTAGTGTTCTTCTGTACTAGAATGGGGTTGGCCAACCATTCGGAGTGCTTGATCTCCCGAATGACCTCCCGCCTTTAGTAACTTGGCTATTTCCTTCTTGGCCGCCTCTAGCCACTCTGCCGACATGCTGTGTAGTTTTTATTTCTTAGGGGTGCCTCGCTTTTGATGGCTAGACGATGTTCGATGGTTTCCTAGGCTACCCTAGGGATGTCTTCAGGGCCCCATGCGAAGATGTCTGCGTTACTACGGAGTACCTCGAGGATGGTTTCATGTGCCTTCGTCTGGAGGTTTGCTCCGAGGGCCACCATCTTCTCCAGGGAGGCCTCTCTCAAGGCGACCTTCAGAGCTACCCTCCGGTTTGGTCTTTGGTGCCCATTTTGCTGAAGGGGTGTCCGCGTGAGTGCTTGTATCTACTTTGACTGCGTGGACGTGGCGAGCCGGTGCGATTGCCTAGAGCTCCGTTTGCCTTGCTAGGTCCTAGTCCCCGCGTACCGTAATTATGCCCTTGAGTACGGGGATTTTCATGCACAGGTAGTTGTGGTGCACGATTGCGTCGAAAGCACGGCCGAGGATGGCGTTGTACTGGTAAGGCATCTGGACGACGTCGAAAGTGACGACCTCGGTCCACGACACGAAGTCATCGCTGAACGTGATGGTTAAGTCGATTTGGCCCAAGGCCTTCACCGGTCTTCCCCCGAAGCCTACCAAAGGTATGCCTGGGGGCGATAGGCGATCCCTATGGATCATCATTTTGTTGAAGGCGTTCATGAAGAGTAGGTCTGTGGAGCTTTCCCTGTCCATGAGGACATGTCTGACTTCGAAATCTACGATGTTGGAGGAGATGACGAGGGGGTCCTCATGGGGGAAGTAGAGGCCTCTGGTGTCTTCAGGTCCGAAGGTGATTGGTATCTCAGCGTAGCGAGGTGGGCTTGTGGTGGGGTATGTCGCAACGTGGTGTATTTGTTGGGCGTACGTGCACCACTGTCTCTTTGATGTCATGTCGAGCGAAGATCCTCCGATGATCATGTTTATGATCCTTTGGTGGTGCTCCCCACGCCCCCCATGTGGGGCCTTTGTGGTGGAGCGGCAGCTGGTTGCCCGGCCTCTGCCCGACTTCGCATTCGGCTGGCTGCTGGTCATGATTCATGTAGTCCTGCATGGCAGCGATGGTGTGACAGTCTTTGGTTACTTGCTATCCCTCGCCATGGAGATCGCAAAATGGCGGGGGGCCTCCGGCGTTGGTCCTAGTGTCCGATTGGCGGCCTCCTCGCGTTCCCCCATCGGGGGGGGGGTTGTTCGCCATCCACATGGTAAACACCCCGCCCCTTCCGGCGGTAGTCGTTGGCCCGTGGTTTGGTAGCCACCCTGTGGCGGTGGCTGCAGGGTCCTCCTTCCTAGGAGGATCGTTTAGTGGCGACACCGGGGCGGCTGACACTTGGACCTCGGCCCTTTAGGTGCTGTCTTCCTCCGCCCGGGCATATTCCTCCATCTTGTCGAAGAGCTCCGCCACAGTGCGGACATGTTTGTGGGTCAACCTCTCTAACATGGGGCCCTTTTGAAGTCCGCACACGGTCGCATTTATAACAGTGGTCTCATTGACCCCTTTTACCTAACACTTGACCTCCGCAAAATTTTTAAACAAGCTGCACAAGAACTCTCCCGAGGCTTGTTTTATTACGAACAGGTGTCCTGCGTCGTTAGGTTCGGCGTAGTTTTCTTGGAAGTTGTTGTGCACGAGGTCCCATAGCTATTCCCACGCTTATATGGATGGGGGATGCTGAAGAACCAGGTCAGGCCACCCCTTTGAGTGCGAGGTGATGTGTTTTGCCTTCGTGGTGTCATCCCCCCAGCCGCCTCGATGGCGGTCTCGTACACCCAGAGGAATTCTGAGGGGTCCGTGTTTCCCTCGTATGGCTTTATGTTAGGCATTTTGACACCCTGCAAATTTTTTAAAGAAGCTGCACAAGGACTCTCCCGGGGCTTGTTTTATTACGAATAGGTGTCCCACGTTGTTAGGTTCGGCGTAGTTTCCTTGGAAGTTGTTGTGCACGAGGTCCCATAGCTATTCCCACGCTTATATGGATGGGGGATGGTGAAGAACCAGGTCAACACCACCCCTTCAAGTGCGAGGGTGATGTTTTTTTTGCCTTCGTGGTGTCATCCCCTCAGCGGCCTCGATGGTGGTCTCGTACACCTAGAGGAATTCCGAGGGGTCCGTGTTTCCCTCGTACGGCTTGATGTCAGGCATTTTGAAGCCCGCCGGCCAATGAGCCGCCTCTAGTCCTGCACTTAACGGGGAATTCGGGTCCCCCAGAATAGTGGTCCCGGTGGTGCTGCTGGCGGCACCGAGGGGGTGTCGCCTCCGGTAGCCTGTCCTTGTGTGATGTTCGCCAGCTGCCGGAGTCTTAGCATTACCTGGCGGAGGCCCGCCAACTCCTTTTGAAGGGCCTGTTATGCTTCCCGGGTCACGCTCGTGGCCACGGGCAGAGCTGGAACCGTCTAGTGATGTTCGGGAACAGATGGCTCGATGGGCTGTGTGTCGCTCTCGGTGATGTCTCCGTGCATGGAGTTATTAGCCTCCTCCTCCTCAGCTTTGGCAGCAGCAGCTACTGCTGCGGAGGTCCTACTACGCTTGGCCTTTAGGGTGCTGGGGACAGCGGCGGCCGCTGCCGCTCGGTCGTGGAGACCTTAGGTGTGCTCTTCCTCCGAGGGGCCATACCGGCGCTCCGGGACTATGCTGCGTGACTCTCTTGCTGATCCCCACGGACGGCTCCAACTGTCATAGCAAAGGGACTAGATAGTATAGAAAAGCGACCCCCTGTTACTACGAGGGAAACCAGGGGATCCTCAAAAAGGGGAACCGATGCCAAGAGAAGTAAATGTGTATTAATTGTCTTGGAAAAAATCCTCCTTGATTACATGGGGAAGGTGACTATTTATAGTCTTCTGACCCGAATACGCGAGATTACAGTCCTACCCCTAAAAAGACCCTACGCATGTAGGGGCTACAAGGGTTTTTCCTTCCTCCTCGTGTAGCCTTCGGTTCACGGTGGACCCTCCTGGACCTAGTCCATTTGGCCGATACACATGGTCCACTGGTATCTCCTTCCCTTCGCACCGTGCGAGGTTCCCCCAGGCCGAGGGGCCCTAGACGCCCTTCGGTGCTTGGTTAGGTGGCCCCGGGCAGGGATCCCGGGGATTTCCTATACCCTTTGGCGCCCTCCTAAGGTTACGCATGTGCCCTCCTGGGCCGCTGGCCGCGCCTTCGACCTTGGCCCCCGTGGGCCTTCTAGCGGCCTTTGGGTGCCACTCAAGGCTCCCCCCGGAGGCATGCTTGTGCCCTCCGGGGGCCACAGGCCGTGCCTTCGTCCTTGGTCCTCGGGGGCTTCCCATGGTCTTTACCCGGTCGCTGGGGACTGTGGGCCGCCCCTACGACACTACTCGTATCCCAACAGCGCCTGCAAATGAGGGCATTGTACAAGACTGGCGAAAGATGGACGGGATTGCATTGCAATGTAGAGAGGCTGTGGATAAATTGCATGCACTGATGGAAGCTTGTTTGGTTTACTACAATAGGTTGTCACACTACAAGTTAGGCACTTTTACTATTCGTGGCTAGTGTTTGGTTTACTACCACAGTTGTGTTGTGCCACACTTTCTTAGCCCTCAGCCTCGCCTGTCATAGATTCACTTCCTAGCCGTATTTTGCCACAAATGTGACGCCTCGATTTTGGAGCCACAAAATATGTGGCTTGCCACACTTTTGGCATAAAATTGTATCAATGCATGGTAGCCAACCAAACAGGCTCTAAGATCACGATACTGGAAATAAAATCGGATGGTGAAACTTTAAAGTGGATGGGGAAATGCATCTCTACATGCAAATGCACCTACACCCACTATCCCACCCTCCATTTTTGCTCCGAGATTAGCGTCATCCTTCTCCCTCTTCATTCCCTCTCTCTCCCCCGACTAGCCACCGCCAGCCCGGAGCTGCGCCGCCTCCCTCCTCACCAGAAACCTCTCAAAACCCTCGAGGTTTCCGACGCCGGCTGGAGGCGGCGTGGCTCCGGGTTGGCAGCGGCGAGCCTAAAGAGAGGGCTAGTCAGGAGAGAGGGGAAGAGGAAGAAGGAGGGCGTAAATCTCGAAACAAAATGGTGGGGGTGGGGGGTGGGGGTAGTGGGGGTAGGTGCATGTGTACGTAGGATGTTCAAACTCAAGTGGATGATTGGAATTAAACTGGAGATGCTGAGGACGACGTGCATTGGCAAACCAACAAACGTAGAGAGTTGGTGTTCTGTCTTAGAAAGGGTGGAAAAAGAGTGGCAGCTTGCATGATTGGTGCTTCAGTCGGACGAAAAGTCGTTTGCTAGACCACGAGTGTGACATGTCGTCTCGGATCATACAATGCCGAAGCCTCAATTTGACCTGTAGATTTGTAGATCCGAATCTCAAAGACACACACAGGCATAGGTTGGGGGCCGCATTGAATAATGCAACTGCTCGGGCCGTGCGTGGGTCTGATCTGAAGATTCTGATCCCTTCCAAGTCAAGCGTCTAACGAGTCCTTGCTTTGATTTTGCATTTCACACTCTGTATCATCCCATTTTCCGAAGAAGACCGGTTCGAGTCTGTCGACAGCGACACTTTAACATAAGTAAGGCTAAAAAGAAATTGGCTTCAAATTTTTTTTGCGAGAAAAGAGAGGTCTTCATTAATTAATGAATATTGATGTTACAATTATGAAGGAGTAGCTGTCTGGTACAAGACAGTGCGTGTGCCCTCCAAACCGCACAATGCACAGTTTCTTTTCGCAAACTGAGCTAACTCATGGACTACTCTATTACAATCTATCTTTATCTTACGAAATTGTACATCCGGGAGAAGATTGCATCAGCACATTCGATTCCCTAAAGATGGAACTCCACTGTGATCTTTCCTCAATCGACGACTTCAGATATGAAGCGACCACATCATAGTCAGTCTCAAGCACAGTAGGAAGTCTGATCCATTCAGAAGCTAGTGCCAGACCACCTCTGCAAGCAAGTGCTTCTACCTCCGCTTCTGCACAATTCTGAAGTATACGCCATGCTAACAGTAAGACATTGCTGCTTGAGTCATACGCGATAGCACCGATACCTGCTTCGCCAGTAGCTTTAGAAAATGCACCGACGTTCAGTTTGGCCCATCTCCTCTGTACTCCGAGCATCCCTTTCTTCACACATTGCATAGATTCCTGTCAACCTCTGGTCTTTAACATCCACGACAGGTGTTTGTCGGACTTGCTGTTAGAAATTAATTTAGACTTGCCAAGTAATTGGGTGTCAGGGATTTGATGCAATCGGCATTAGATCAAATTAGTTTGTTTCTTTTGTTAGGCTTTTCATATTTAGTTTTTAGCTTGGTTAGCAAGTTGGTTATGTAATCTTTAAAAGGACATGTAATCAGATCAGTTTGATTGAAACAATAGAATAGAGAAAACAAAACGTTTTGGCTAAGCAGGTTGCAGCCGAGCACCAAAGTTCCTGTGTGCACGTGTGAAACACTAAAAAGAGAACCGATGAGTGAGTTCTCTCTGGGAGCGGGGTTGTACCACGCGTAGCGGTGGATTGGCCAAGCCGCATTTCGGAGGCAAGCTCGGTGCGCAGCAACACATCGGCCACAAGCAGGCACGTTGGTGCTGCGCGTGGGCAGAGCATGCAACTCTGCGATGAGGAGAGCCGACGCGTTGGGCAAAGGTGTACGGGGCACCAGCGACGAGGCCGGCTGCAGCACCGTGCACTAGGAACGTGATAGTGGAGGTTCGCGCGGCCATGGCAAGGCCAGCGCAGTGTGTCGAAATCACACGTGACGTGCGCACCAGCGGCGGCGACATGATCGTCGTGGAGTAGGCCGACGACGGCAGTCTCCACCGGAGGTGGAGGCCGGCAACGGCAAGGTGAGGCAACAAGTCTCAGCCGAAACGAAGTCGAGAGGAGGTCGATAAACGGCGATGGTATGAATGCCGTCATCACAAGAAGAATCGGAGGTTGGAGTCACCCAGTGAGTCGTGCCACCGGCGACGAAGTTGTGGTGGCAAAGAGATAGCGGTCAAGAGTGGATGTGGCATGTCTTCCAAATGCCTTCTACGTCGTCGACAACCGGCAAGGCAAGATGGCATTGACGGCCATCTCCGTGTCTCCGAAAGAAGAATTGCCAGGTGCATAGGCTGCGGTGGCACCAATGTTCACGGTCACTGATGGCGAGGGTGAATGCATTGTCCCTCAAGAGTGATCGCATGGCGAGGGCGACTGTACTGTCCCTCAAGGAGTGCACCACGTGATAGAGAAGCGGTTGCGTGGGTTCGGCGACACATAAAAGGAGCTTGTGTTGCTAACCCGTGTCGAGTGGGAATGCAGAACTTCTTGGAGATGCGTCAGAAGATCGGCCTTCAAGATGTGAAGAAGATACAGGTCTAGATTAGGGGGGAGATTGTTGAAAATTAATCTAGACTTGCCAAGTAATAGGGCGTTAGAATCCTGATGCAATCAGCATCAGATCAAATTAGTTTGTTTCTTTTGTTAGGCTTTCTATATTTGGTTTTTAGCTTAGTTAGCAAGTTAATTATGTAGTCTTTAAAAAAACATGTAATCAGATTGGTTTGATTGAAGCAATAGAATAGAGAAAACAAAACACTTTGAATAGATAGGTTGCAGCCGAGCATCAAAGTTTTTTGTGTGTGCGTGTGAAACACTAAAAAGAGAACCGATGAGTGAGTTCTCTGTGCCAACACTTGCAATAGTGACTCCATGTAGCTTTGCAAGCGAACTGAACCTTCAATGGTAGCTTCACCTTTCACATGGATGACAACATTGTGCAGATGCCAAGCACGCCATAACACGTGCAGAATATGAGCTTTGTTTTCGTTGGACTGAGCCCAGAATTATTAGCCAATCGGGGCTTGTATAGGCGAAGTCCTTCTCAGAAGGTAAATTCCCAGAGGCCTCTCATAGCATCACGCAACGCCTTAGCCTTTGTGCATACGACCACGACATGATACCCATCTTCTTCCTCAAACCCACAAATTCTGCATGTATCATCTTCCTCTAATTTTCTCCTTTTCTCATTTTTTTTCTCTAGTGGCTAGACCATCACGAGCAAGACGCCAAGCAAATATGCGAACTTTTTGTGGCACCCGCGACTTCCAAATATTTGCCCAAAGCTTTCTGTTGGTTGCGGTAGCTAAAGTTTGATGGTAGTTAGATACTTGTTGGTACATACTACAAAAAAAAAGTCTCCTATAGACGAGAGAACGAGAACTTGTGTAGAGGGGCCCTGACAAAAAAAATACTTGTTGCCCCTACCCGCTTCGAGGGGGCTAACTAGGGATCTCGAGGATCTTAAAGTGCGAAAAACAATTATGGAGAACGAATGCTAATATTTAATCTGCTCAACTTTTCCAAGAAGGAAAATCTCATCCTGCTTGATACACAAGAGAATCTATTTATAACCTTATAAACTAGAAGGTGGGAGATTACAACAATATCCGTAGAGGTCTTTCTCCCTTCGTGTATGCCAAAAGTGACAGCTTATTGGCTCTTCAACGAGCCGTTGGGGCGGTGGGCCACCCTGCAGCACAACACAGGAATCGGCAAAAATGATCTCGCACTGAAATAAGGCCTAACGCAATGAGATGTTTTTTTTATCAAATAAGCAAAGTATTGGAGGACCAATTCGCAACAAACGGAGAAAAGAAAACCCCGCAGGCCGCAAGACTGCTCGAACACCTCGGCTCGTTTCTTCTTCTCCTGCCCACCAGGCGGCCTCCCAACCACCCCACCAACCACCGCCTCCTCAGTCCTCCGCCTCGCCGCTCTCCCACCATGAAGCAGCTCCACAAGTCCCCCACCCACGCGCCGGCGCCTGCGCACGCGCCGGCGTCCAAGGCCTCCAAGCCCGCGCGCCCCGGCCCGCGCTCCTGGGTCGGCTACCTCCTCCGCGAGCAGCGCCTCCTCTTCGTCCTCCTCGGCGCGCTCATCGCCTCCTCCTTCTTCCTCCTCCGCCCCTACCTCTTCTCCCTCTCCCCCTCCTCCCACCTCCCCGACCGCCGCCCGCTCTTCTCCTTCGCCGCCCACTCCGCCTCCCGCGTCCCCGCGGGCTTCCGCCCGCCGGCGCGCCGGGTCGTCGTCACCGGCGGGGCGGGCTTCGTGGGCAGCCACCTCGTGGACCGGCTGCTGGATCAGGGGTACAGCGTGATCGTCGTGGACAACTTCTTCACTGGGAGGAAGGAGAACGTCGCGCACCACCTACGGAACCCCAGGTTCGAGCTGCTCCGCCACGATGTCGTCGAGCCCATCCTGCTCGAGGTCGACCGGGTCTACCACCTCGCGTGCCCCGCATCGCCCGTGCACTACAAGTACAACCCCATCAAGACGATCATATCCTTCTCGCGGTCCGGATCTGTACATACTTTTGATTTGCTTGCATTGAAAGCGACTTCTTCTTCTTTTTGGGCGGTTGGTGGGTGGAACTTGAAAGGGTGGGTGTGAGATATGCTTGAAGCAAATCGAGCACAATAGTGATGGGTGTGATCTGGATCAAACGCATATGGCGATCGTTTGGCTGTTTTGTTGGACTCTGGAGCGTTCTGGATCATATATTTGCCACATTTTTTTTTACAAAAGTAGAGATATTTCCATCAGGGGGATCTGGAAGGCATGGCTAAGATTTGTTGGTTGTGATGCATATAAGTGCTTGCTCAAATTTGGCACTGTGTTAGTTGTAGGAAGACACTGTTCAAGTAGTTCTATTTTATTTAGATTTGTTTACTGGCGGGATGGTTTTAACATAGAATTGCGATCATCTAGGATGCAATGTCACTGTGGTTTGTGTTAAACTCACCTGAATTTGATTAAGGTGCAGAGAAGATTTTAAAATTTTGGGCTTCTTAACAACTAGTACAAGACAAATGTCATGGGAACCTTGAATATGTTGGGTCTGGCAAAGCGAATTGGTGCAAGGTTCTTGTTGACTAGCACAAGTGAAGTTTATGGTGATCCACTTGAGCATCCACAGAAGGAGACTTACTGGGGGCATGTTAATCCTATAGGTACTGCGTTATTACCTGTTGATTTTGTTCAGTACTTCACATTTCACCTCCTGATAATTCACCACTGGCCCTTTTCAGGTGTTAGGAGTTGCTATGACGAGGGCAAAAGAACAGCAGAGACTTTAACTATGGACTATCACCGTGGTGGTGGTGTTGAGGTAATAATCTAGTTAGATCCACTTAGTTTCTGTAGCCGGGTTTACGATATCTTGAGAAGAAGATTGTTATGTAGGCCTTTAGAGCCTTTGAGATTTTCCTTTACATCCACTTTCTGGTGAAAATCTGAAAATCTAATGCAGCAAAATCTAAACTTCTTTAATTATCATAACTGATCAGTTCCATTTCTACCATCAAGTACTGAAAAGATCCAGTTCTATCACTGTGGACAGACTATTACAGAAAGCGGGGAGATTGAAACTTTTTTTATTTATCATTGTTACTTAGTCCATTAAAATTTATTCAAATTATACTATTATTATTTATGAGACGAGAAATTGTATATATTTGTCCACGGGTCACCATATGCACAGATCAAGTAAATACTAAATATAAGAAATAGTTAATCTGTTAATGAGAAATGGCTGTGCATATCTCTATTAAATGACATAACACAACCACTTAACCTCTTCCAAAGCATTTAAATAGGGGTAGAGAGTGGAAAAATTACAATAATTACACTCTAGATTCCTTCAACGGACAAATATGTTGAAACGGAGGGAGTATTTACAGTAACGTCTTGAATATATATAATATTATAATCTTGTTCACTGGCTCTTAAGATGAAATAAAGTAAAATGCTGCAATATTGCAGTTCTTAATGTAGCATTATTTGACCACATCTTAATTGTCGTCACTTATCTACAATCTTTGGCTAACTGACATATATACAGGTGCGGATTGCTCGCATTTTCAATACATATGGCCCTCGTATGTGCCTAGATGATGGGCGCGTGGTCAGCAATTTTGTTGCACAGGTTTGTTTGCTACATATTGTGGATTACCATTTTCTTAGCTGCGATTACACATTTACACAGTCGATGTAAAAACTCGAGATTATAATTTCATGATTATTCTTGCAGGCACTGCGCAGACAACCAATGACAGTTTATGGTGATGGAAAACAAACTCGAAGTTTTCAGTATGTATCTGATCTGGTAAGCACTATGCAGTATTCTTCCTGTGTGTTGATGTGCATGTATACTCATTAATTTTAACTCTTCTCCACTGTTCTTCCCTACTGTGAGTTTTCTAAGCAGCACTCATTTTTGCAATTTACTTGTATACTCTAAGCACCTAGATGAAATGAAGTATTTATCCAGAGAACTTTGTTATGCTTCTTTTTTAACCTAAGGTCATTCAGTCTGACTGTCTGAGCTTCACATGAAACACTTCTAAATAACTAGTCCCTCTGTTTCCCACTAGACTCCATTTTAGAAAATGCGCAGTCAAACTTTTAAAACTTTGACCACTAATGCACACAAAAGTATTTAGATTTTCATGAAGAAATGATATCCGTAGATTTGCCATCATATTACTTACATACGACTATATTTTTAATCCTTTTTAATAACATATAATAGAAACGTAATGGTCAAAGGTGCATATTGGAGATTGTCGCTGTTCTAAACGACATCTATTTGTAAACATAGTGAGTAGCACACTTTCTAGAGGCCCCAGGAAATTAGCTACTCACATTATTTCCAGTTCTATTCCCCTTAATCTGTGAGAAAATCTGCTACACTTTTAATCATATCTTCTGCTTTGCTTGTCTCTAGTAGATGAAAGCTGACCAATAACTGCACATACTTATGTGTTCCTCTTAATAAATCTTGAGTGTTTCATGATCTATCCTCATGTTTTTTAGGTTGCTGGATTGATGGCTCTGATGGAGAGTGATCATATTGGTCCTTTCAACCTGGGAAACCCAGGGGAGTTCACCATGTTGGAACTTGCTCAGGTTTGTGCACAATTTGTTTTACAGATCTTTTTATCATGAAATGGTGCATAAATGGCCATTTTGCCTTTTCTAGGTTGTGAAGGAAACAATTGACCCGATGGCGACAATTGAATTCAAACCCAATACAGCTGATGATCCCCATATGAGAAAGCCAGACATTACCAAGGCCAAGAATCTGCTACATTGGGAGCCGAAGGTCTCTCTCAGGGAAGGCCTTCCCTTAATGGTCAGAGACTTCCGTCAAAGGATCTTGAATGAGTAAACAAAGCAATGTAGTGAGGTGTTGGTTAGCCATTTGATTATGAACGATACTGCAGAATATAGGTTGAAGTGCTTCACCAACTGGATCCATGCAGTGCAATCTTTGTACTGTATACACGATAAATGTCTGTATACACGATAAATGTTGTAGAATCATTTGAATTTATTTGTATCTTGGTGAGGCAGAACAGAAGTAGTCAATTATTTTTGTCCACGTGTGGAATTTTAGAAGTGCAGTGAGAGAGGCGAAAGGGTTGTATTTCAGGAGTTACTGGGTTCAATTCAGAGTTTCAGTTAGCTCCTAATTGTAACACGAATGCTTATTTAAGTGAAATGTAAGGGAATGAGCTTGCCTATTTCCTTGTTATGCATTCAGTTCAGTCTCGTTATATGTTCAACTGCCAATCCACAAATTTCACTTCTAGTACTGCACAAAATGGTTAGCAGAGTATACCGAATGAACTAAATCTGAGCTTTACTCGGATGCATCTCTATGATCAAATCAAAGTTTGGTTGTCAAATACGTTGAGGAGAAGCTGTTGAGTATGAGTGTTGAGTATGAGTGACTCATATCCTAACCTACTAGGACCTGAGATGTGTTCTACAAGGATTTCTATTCTAATCCAATTAGGATTAGGATTCCCACTTTCTTTTGAAAGAGAACTAAGGGTACTATATAAAATCATGAGGGGTGGTCATGGAGAATACAAGCCGCAGACCAAATCATCCAAAGCAAGAGATGCACGAGAGAATTAGAGGCTAAATTATTCTTTAGCACTAGATTCTTGTAGAGAGTAAGGATCCGAGAGTCATAAAATGCACGAGAGGGTTGTAAGAGAGCGATAATCTCTTATACTCTTTTGAGGTTGTGTTTAAGGAATTTACAGTCGGTTTCGCCAAAACTTTCTCTCTCGTCATGAATATTTCGTCGTCATTATTCGGTTCTCTCTATGAGATTCATCTACTTCGTTTTTTATATCGTGCACGCTCGTGCCGTTTCTCACAAACTCTGATCTGATCTAAAGCTACTGCACATAAGAAGGGTATCAGAGTACAACAAATGGTATCAGAGCTTATGCCACATTAATTTAATTTGTGAGAAGGTCACAAAGCGTCAGTTGGCATAAAATCAATATCGATGTTGACGATGTTGAAAATATCTAGACCCCTAAAAGTAATTTTGGTAATTAATGTCAACAATATATTAAGGGACTAACATGTGTGCTAGGATGTTTTAAAGGTTTAGTCCCGGAGTTTGAGTTATGACATGGAAATGGCAATGCAAGGGTGATAAAGATCGACATGGCTCAAGGCAAAGGTATCATGTAGCTTAAGGATCATTTTAAAGTTTTTACCGATCTCGGTGTTTGAAGAAAAGACCGGATTTGCAGGTTAAATATCGTACTATAAAGATGGATCATGGCTAGTAGCTTGAAGATATACTTTTGTGCCATCTTGATCAATTAGGAGTCATGCATTGCATTTATCTTGGCTTCTGGAAGTTCTTCAAAGGAAATCGGTATGACCGCAGATGATGTGTGGTACTACCGCAAGTCGGTAGTACCGAGATCTAGTTGGCGGTATGAATAATCCAGAGAGTAAGTTTCTGGTGTTTTTTATCTTCTCTGATAAACGGTACGACCACAAATAAACATCGGTACTACCGCAGGCCGGTAGTACCGAAATATTGTTGCCGGTATGCTTTTTCCAGAGAAGGTGTTTTTGAGAGTTTTCCTTTTTTCCAAAAACGGTATGACCGCATTTTATAAGTGGTACTACCGCAGGTCAGTAGTACCGGGTTTTACTTGGTGGTACGCTATTTCTAGAGAGAGAGTTTTCTTGAGTTTCTTAAACCTCTGAAAATCGGTAGTTCCGTTCTAGCTGAGCGGTACTACCGATGTGCGGTAGTACCTGTTTTTAGTTCGCAGTAGTACCACACCTTTATATAATGGCTAGTTCAGAAGCATTAAATGCAACATTTACGACTGTTGATCGTGAACTGCGGTAGTACCGGGTTTCCATAGCGGTACTACCGCAAATCCTAAATTTTTCAATAGTTTGGTTCAAACAGCTAGTTTTATTGGTGAATGCTATAAATACACTCTCACCAGCACCAAGCCATGGACCTTTGAGAATACTGAATACACTTGAGCTCTTAGTGTACTCTCTTCTACTCATTTGCGTTGAATTTACATTTTGAGGTAGTTGAGAACATTCAAGTGCATTGCATCATTAGTTGATCTTGCTGGCACTTGAATTTCCTCAAGCAAATACTTGGTTTATTACTCTTGGTACTTGCCGGCACCTAGACGGCTTTGGAGGAAGTTTACGTGGTGAGCTCTTCAAAGAAAGATTGTGAAGAGTCCTGGCAACAGATTGTGAAGTGGTGTTGTACTTGCCATCTCCGGAGAGGAGGAAGAGCAACTCTAGTGATCGAGGTGTTAAGGCTTAATTCGTGGAGCCAATCCAATTCGGTTGGACTTACCTCAATGTGGATTAGTGTCGGGACCCAAAAATACAATTCCGAACCCTCTATGTATAATGCACTAGTCTAGGATCACACTAGTGCACACAGTGTCAACATAGATGAATATCGATCCACACAAGATGAATAATAGAATAAACGACTAATTTGAATAGCAAATAACGGTTTTGACCTTATTGTCGAGTTTACATTTATTAAGCCTCACATGGCTAGCAATAAAGAAATAAGCAGCGGAACAAATAACTTCAGCGCAATCCTATCAATTCGCCACAGGCAACTAACTGGGATCAAGACCCTAACGATCAGCACCTTCGTAGAACTCTTCCTCAAAGGCAGGCAAAGACTCCTTTACTTTTGTTGATTGATTATAGCAAGCATGAGTACACAACTGTACTCGCAAGTCATACAACATAATGCAATTTATACATGATGGCTTATTCCAAAGGAATGGCTTCTGTGGTTCTTTTGCAGAAATGCAACATTTGCAATTTTAATATGAATAATAGATTAAAACATGAAGTAAAACAAATAAACAATATAAATTTTAATAGTTGTTTTCACAAAGATACATAGCCTAATCAAGTTATTCACACAGCCATATGACTTAGATCACACAGCTCCTTTCCCAAGTGTTTTATGAAAACTACCCCTCGTGTGAAATCCCCGAGCATGTCCATGACCGCGGACGCAGTTATTCGAATAGATTAATTAACACTCTGCAGAGGTTGTACACTTTACCCACATGATATAACCAGTGTAGCTAGCACTAATTATAACAAAACCTTTCAGAAACTTCATCTCAAACATTGACACCCCCGATGTACTTTACCGTCATACCAACCCAAACACAGTGCTTTGGCATAACACACACCGTTGGATCTGAAGACGACGAACCGCTCATAAATGTGTACTACCTGGTAGTCCACACCTCCACCGATACACACAGCCTAACTTACTACCTGAGTAGTCAATGTCAAGAATCCATAACTTACTAAGTTAGGCCCGTCCCATCAGGCATGTGATTGTACAGTAAGGCTCAGTTCAATGGCGCACAAAGCTAAGTTCTTAATTGACCAAGTCAAGACTTCCAATTTCTAACTATGCCACATAGATTAGCATTCCCATTCACACAGCCACTATGTCACACAGTATCCACCACTTGCCTCAATCTAAATCCTTTACCACCCAGTTGATTAAGTACAACACATGCCACCAACAAGTAATGACACACAGTGCACACAGTTTTATCACAAAGTTCCCTAATCACTCAGTCAAGTTCATAATATGATAATAGCAACTCACATGAAATGATGACTCGTGGTATGGCTAAGCAATTTATTCGTATAACCAACCCACGTTGGTGCTACAATAATACCAACTAAATAATGAACTAATCTAGGGTGACAAAAGATTATGACATAACAATAGACAAGGTGGGTATAACAATTAGGATTAATAACTAAACCCAAAAGTATTTAAATAAATACTTAAAGTCCATTCTACCCCCTCAAGTATCGACGTGCGGACACCTAACCCCCTGAAGAAAAAAAACCCGGCCCTTTAACCCCCCTAAGTTGCAAAACCGGACAACGTGCCCCCCCCATTGCTTGCGGCGGTGGTTTTGTCGACGAAGGTCCGGTCGGACCGGTTTCGCCACGTCGGTCATTGACTGGATTGCAATGTGGCGATGACTCAGCTCCTACCCTCTTTCTTCCTTAGTCTCTCTCCCAGACGCCACTTTCTACCCCCCATCTTCTGCGTCGTGTCCGCCAAGAAGTTAGCCTCCGCCATGGACGCCATGGCGACCCTCCACCTCCTCAAGGCTCCCCAAGAAGAAGGCGGCTAACCCACCCAAGCGCTTCGTCCACACACCGATCCCGCCTCCATCCTCAACGACCCTACCTACGCCCGCCGCCCCTCCTCCCCCGCCAAGATACAACTTCGAGCTCCCTAAGACCGCCCCCGATCCAGCTCGCCCGCCGCCCGTTGGTGCTCCAGCCCCGAGGGTCTCCTCCTCTTCTCCTCCCGCTCTCCTACCTCCTCACCCCTTCTCGCCCAGACCCTCCAACAACGCCCTCATCTCGCCGACCCCACGCTCGATACACGTTCGGATGAATAGGAGCGGCGATTAGGAGGAGGAGCGGTGAAGAGGGCGGCCGAAGAGGAGGGTGGCCCGTCGTTGTGAGCGGTGGCGGTCGCGGACCTCGAGCCGCACCAAGGAAGAGGTGGACGCGATCCCGATCCAAAGGCGGCTCACCAAGCTCGTCGTCGTCGGGGAAGGTGGCGGCGTCGGCGAGAATGGCGCGGCACCACCGCAGTACTCTGGGTCCAAGAGCAAGGACGAGCTTCAACGAATCGTAAGGGGCCGTCGTCATCCTCAAATCACGGAGGAGGCCGCCCTCGACCTCGCTGGTGTTCTCCGCGTCTTGCCTCGGGCGCTTAAGGACGCCCAGTCGCCGCCACATTCGACGCCCGCCCCAAGACCGCACACGCCAGGAGATCCGGCGGTGGGCAATCGGCCCGACCACCACGGAGTGAAGAAACCCCACCGCTTCGCCACGACACTATCAAGGCCACCGCCTGGAAATCCAGCGACAAGAATCGGCCCCGACCACCGGCGGAGTGAAGAAGCCCCACCGCTTGCGCCGCCTGGGCCCGTGCTCACCGGAGCCGCCACCGTTCCCGACCGCCGTTCCTGACGAGTGCGATTGCGAGAGGCAGGGACCCGCCATGTCGAGGCCCTCGCCCACGGGAGGACGCCGGAGCGAAGCGGTCGGGAGCCACGAGGAGCAAAGAATGGTGGAAGCAGGAGCAGAGAGTGAGCGGTTGTCGGGCGACAAGTGACAATAAGACCATGACGGCGAAGCTCCGGAGCGGCAAGCGGACCTCACGGCAGCCGGGGAAGATGGTTGTGCGCGACTTCAACCACAATGGCAACTCTTATGCCTTCTGCTCCTCGAGGACATCCGAACTACCACCTCCATGATCTCCATTTTGCCCACACTCACCTCGCCACTCGGCTTGCCCACACTCGCCACGCACGCGGCCGACGTATAAACCGCCCGACCGGACGCCACGTCAGCAAAACCACCGCATGAAACAGCCGGAGGGGGCACGTTGTCCGGTTTTGCAACTTAGGGGGGTCAAAGGGCCGGTTTTTTTTCAGGGGGTTAGGTGTCTGCACGTCGATACTTGAGGGGGTAGAATGGACTTCTTCCTAAAAATCAAAGTATTTTGAAAACTGGGTTTAATATGATCAAAGGTGTAACTTGCCTTGGAATAGATCTAGGTACTAGTCTTGATCTTGAGGCACTCCTTCTTCTTCAATGTTCCCCGAAGTATCAACGTCTACTCGCAAACGAAGCAAATAAACAAAATAAATAAATAACAGAGAGAAAAAAACTCCAAAAATTAAATAAAAATCTCAGATAAATAGATCTCGAATTTAGATGAATTTAGAAAATTGAATGGGCTCAATCGGAGTTCGAATGCAAAAGATATGAGCTTTGGAAGTTTAAATCTAAAGAAAATACCCTAAAAAGGATTTATTGGAATTTCTGAATTATTTTCCAAAGGAAATATCGGAAAATGACGCAATGCTAACGCCAGCCCTGGGAATTTCGGAATTAAAAGAAATACTGACATGTGGGGCCCACATAATAGTGACACGGTTCATAAGGACTTGGTCCATGGACCTTTTGGATCTGATGTGTTGAGGGCTGCCACGCGTACGCGCACGTGGACCAATTGGGATGTGACATGCAGGCAACAACTGCTGACCAGGACGCTGACTTGGATGCACACGTGCGCACTAACGAGGTGTTGACTTCACCGAATACGTGGGCGACACATCAGCACAAAAGGTGACGTGGGCGATGAAGTGGCTCGCCACGTCACTTGGCCGACGGCAAGGTACTCTGGATCGTCCGACAATGGCGAACGATGGTGTGACACCGGCGGCGAGGGGTACTGGTGTGATGAGGAGGCTAATGCGCATCTAAAGAGATAATCGCTGGTGGTCGGGATCGATTGAGGTGACCGGCGGCGAGCTTTTGGCGGTGGAGCACTTCGATTATTGCTGGACGAAGGCTCCGGCGACACTCTGATGACGCGGACGGGCTCTAGAGGTAGAGGTTGCAACGGCAATCCCAATAGAGGGGTCAACGTTGACGGGGCAACCAGGGTGGCGGCGCAATTTGAAGAGAACGGCCGACGGTGGAAAAACCCTAAAAGCTATATTGCGGTGGCGCTAGGGTGATTGGGGTGGAATTGATCTAGGGTTCGTGGTGCGGGCGGCAATGCGAACACAAGCGCACCTTTTATAGGTTCCGGGCGGCACGGGGTGGCGTATTGGCGGCGGAGTTCTAAAACGAGTCCGAGATGAACTTGAGCGATTCCCAGGGATTGAAACCGATACGGGTTCCAAATCGGTTGGATTTGAATGTGGGAGGATAAAGGATAAGATTTGACGCGTTAAACCGATATCTTCTAGTTAGAGATTTGAGTTTTGCCAAACAGAGCTTCTAGAAGAACAATAGCGGGCGCGGCTCGGGCACGACGAGGAAGACGACTCGAAGACAACGAAGGTGCGGGTCCCACGCGTCAGCGGGACTAAACGCAAACACGCGCGCGGGCGAACTAGGTTGCGCAAACGCGCGAATGGGCCGCTACGTGGGCCTCATGCGGAGAAAGGAGAACTGGGCCAGAGAGATTCGGCCCGAGAACTATTTCCGAGATTTAAATTAGCTTTTCTATTTTATAAATACCAGAAAATCCAAATGGCAATTAGAAAATAGCAAATAAGCTCGAAAAAATTCTATAAAAATCTAGAAAATATATCCAAGCTCATAGAACTCAAATAAAATAGTTTTGACCATTGTTGATGTTGACTTTAATCATATTAAATTGTTTTGATATCCAAAGTCCATGTTTAAGCTTTTGAATTAAATTCAAATAAAACTCAAGGGTGAATTTTCAACCACTAACTAATAAAAAGGATTTTTAAAGCTCAGAAAATTGGGATGTTACAATTAGTGAAAACCGGCAAGTCTTCGATACCACGAAAAAATATCGTTTGTCTCCATTGTGGTTTATTCATTGTCTTTACTATTTCCGCATTTACATTTCTAGCAATTAATTGAGTAGAATTGCTTAACTAGAATTGTATTAAGTATTGACATAATCTTGTGTTGCCTTAGCTTGTATTGATCATAGCTCTTGAACTTGTGCTAGTAATTCTTTGATTAGATCAATTGTTAATTATAGTCCAAGAATTTTTATAACCACCTATTCTCCCCCCCCCCCCTAGTCAGCCATCCTTGATCCTACGATGTGGAATCAAGTGTAGAAATCTGACGACTAAGCAAGCTCAGCATGTGGCAATGTGTGGTGAATGATGTCCTTGTCCAACAAGGGTTAATCGATTCTCTTGAAGGGGACAGCCCGAAAAAGACATCCGTTGAAGAATGGAAGATGATGGAGCATAATACTATCAGTACAATCTGTCTATATCTCTCCCGATAAGGTAAAGTACTCGGTGATTAAGGAAAATTCATCGAAAAAATTATGGATTGACTTAGAAGAATTATATATGGCAAAGTCGTTAACAAACCGATGGGTGTTGAAGCGGCAACTATATAGGTTGCGCATGGAGGAAGGCATGTGGATCGTTAACCATCTCAATATATTCAACAAGCTCATCACACAGCTGACTAGTGTGGATAAGAAAATTGATAAGAACGACAAGATCGTCGTATTGGCGTCATCACCACCATCATGGGAGCAATTGGTGGTGGATATTCTTGTCGAGAAAAGCACTCTCAACTTTAATAAGGCAGTGTCATATTTATTGGAGGCGGGGTCCTTGGAGAAGCCATCAGATTCTTTATCATCGGGTGATCAAGCATTAGTTGTCGTAGGTGTTTCAGACAAAAGCAAAAGTTACAGAAAGAAGAAAGGCAAAAGCAAAGGCACACATGTATGATATCTATGTGACGAGGAAGATCATATGATAAACGATTGTCTAAGCTTGAAGCAGATGAGGGGAGCATGCTCAGTGGCGGTAGTGAAAGATTATTCAGACGTACTAATAGTCAATCAATCAGGTACTTCTCATGGATAGATATTAGATTCAGATTGTTGTTTCCATATATGTTCAATGAGGGAGATGTTTGATGAAGGATCTCTATGCTCGGCACATGGAACTATTCACTTAGCAGATTGCAAGGAGTTTGCAATCACTGGCGTGGGAACGATTACATTGGAGATATATAATGGAGCACATCACACACTGACGAGAGTTCGGTATGTTCCCGGCTTAAAGAAAATTTTAATATCTGTGATGTCTCTTGAACTCAAAGGTCGTGAGGTATCACTTTAAGGTGGAGTCATGCGAGTTACTTGCAAAGGACAGATAATTATGAAAAGTAGCTGGAGCAATGGAGGATATCGATTGATAGGTACGCATAAGGAAAGAGCAACCAACACGAGGTCTGATAAAAAATCCTAACCAAGAGAAGAAAATCGTGTCATCAACGATAGGTACTCAGATCTCATCTGCAGTTATGTGCGGAACTGCAAAGACGGTTGAAAAATCTAGCAAGCGTAGTGACAAAGGTGCGAGCTGTTGGAATAAGGAAGACGTGGTGGGACAAACCACGCGGTACAGTCGAGCAGGTGGAGCTCGAAGGCGGTACAAGCCTATGGCATAGTGTTGTAGGTATAGGTGTGGTTGGCCAAACTACACAACAAAGGAGCTCTCAGGTAGACGGTCCGGGTAGGCTATATTGGACATCGATATGTACATTACGGTGATGTGCACGGCCCCTGCGGTGGGGCCACTCCTAAAGGTGAGAGGAAAAAACAAAAAACAAAAAGGTGGAACCGACTTGGAGTGAGTTCTTGAAGGAGCACAGTGACTTCAACGAATAGGAGTTAAGGTGAAGATTGTTGAGGCCCTGTTTGGTAGAGCTCCAGATTCTCATTTGCCGGATCCTACTCCTGATTCTCTGAGAATCTAGAGCTGTCTCAGGAAAGCATTTGACTGGTAGGTTGACTCCAAAAACTATACGAGAGAGGATTATAGACCAATAGACCATGCTACCCCTGATTGTAATACTTTAATTGTATTTGTGTCTTACTCCTTTCTATGTCACAAATTATAGAAATATTTTCCCAAATTTTTTAAGATCATGTGAATGTATCGGTCGCTACTGATGAATCAGAGCTCGATCAAACTGCTCTTGAATATACCAAGCAAAGTCATCTTTAATCCTAGGGGAATGTTAAATTCTGTGCAAGATGTATCTGGAGTTACACATGTTCAATTCTGATATTGGTTCCAGATGGCTTTGCAGCCAAACATCTTGTGGATTGTGGACTTGTAACTCATGAATGTGTTGTTGGAGACTTCACTTCATGGTAGCTGCTACTTGTTATCAAGGGAGAGAAATGAGTCGCCACAAAATGGATTAGAGATAAGACGATGTAAATGTGGTTAACAGGGCACAACGTTGCAAATAGATCATAGGCAAGTAATAACCATTTTTGTGCACATTTATGTATTTGGATATCTCTTGGTTGCTGCAACAATTATCTTTTGCTTGGACATGTGACAGCTCGGCATCTTGAGAAGAATCATCTTTTGCTCGGGAGAAGAGCGAGAAGCAGACGCCTGAGAAGAATGCTATTCCAAGCCCTATGAAGGTGCATGATCCAAATACCTGTGCAAAAAATAGAGGGTTTGTCGGAGCAATCCAGCCCATTGCAATACGCATATTTCTCATTTGAGCAAAATGTTCAGAACATAGACTCAATGCTATCTGTAATTCTGTATTGTTTCGACTTCGACTAGGGATGATAAATATGATCAAATGACAGAATAATGAGTTACCTTACTTGAACACCGCTCTTCGAGCGCAATAAGGTATTCTGCAGTTCCTGCTTCTGCTCTGGTAACATATTTGGTTGCAGAAGCTCCATTTTCCAAGTCCTTGGGAGCAACTGAAATAGGCGAAGTTAAGAACTAGGATCTGCAATACATCAACAGTACTAATAGTTCTTATAAGCATGTAGCACATATGATACCTTTGTCTATGACTTCTTTGCTTGGCTCCACACTTCCATTTCTCCTGTAAAATTACACGTTATCATGATCAAATTTTTCAATAGAAGATGCAAAAAGTTTACGCAAATTAGCACCTAATGTTTAGTATAGTTTCTGACAGAAGTAGGTTAACCAGTGAATAATGCGGTAAAGCTACCTTGGTCTGGTGAAAATTGTGAAATGAAGTGAAAAAAAAATATTACCAAAGTTTGTAGATATTTGTGGAGCCACTAAATTTCTCTTCATTACCAGCTGCATTGGAGGCATGGACGGCGGAACCAAGAATGACAGCAACAAAGAAGCATGCCACGCCACGGAAAAGAATCTCTGCTCTGTGATACGGTTGTCCAGGAAGTAATTCAGTGTTGTGCCTGAAAACACAAGGGACAGAACATGTCATTTTATGAAATAATATCCAAAAATTAAGGAGACAACCCAGGATACACTTGCATCTCAACACAAGTTGTGTCAACAGTTTTTTCCTTCTAAGTAAGAACAGCTTTTACAAAAAAATATATCTAGTTTCTAAACCAAGCCAACCTCATTATGGAAAAGAAAAAAGTAATTTATAACAAGCAGTGCCAACCAAATCATTGGGTACAATGCTAGCTTAATAAAGATGAAATGTGATCAAGAATGAGCTGTGCTTAATATGTACCATATAAGAATACTTTCTGACCAAATGTAAGTGCAATGAGGACTGCTGCGAGGAGGTTCATTATAGAGTAGTCGAGGTATGTGTGCTGCGGCGGACGTCCTCCGCGCTCCAAGAGGGTGAGGACTGCTGGCTAAGTGCCCAAGAACAGGAGTGAGGCCAGCATGAGAGCAATGGCACCCCCTTTGTCTTCTATGATATACATCTTGAAGCCTTCTTTGATTGAGGACAAAGAATTCAGTAGGGGGCCTTCAAGCACCTGGAACAAACAAATAAGTTCACCGTGTAAGAGACTTAATTTACTAATTTGGATTCAAATTAACAAGAAACTTTAGATTTTGGAGTTAATCTGTGCAAAGCTTCTAAAAACATAATTTTTTGGAGTTCTTTCGTTCCCCTCCACAACTAATCCTGTTGCCTTTCGTCATGACATTTGCTAAAACTGAAGAATTCAAAGTTGCTCTTTTTATAAACCAATTTTATCTCTTATTCCTCCAACCCCAAACCTTCTCTTCTTTCTTCTTACTTGTTACAACAAGCAATAACATCACCACCAAAAAGAGAGAAAACATCAAGAAATCCATTGCAATCACCACCAAGTATTCTATATTTCTATTGTATTCTGCGTTGAAATTAAATGGCGATGATTTCGTTAAGTACGGTTGTCCAAAGATTCTTGGGGTAGCTGATGTCCTTTGACTCCGGATCTGGAGTGCAGTTGGAGTGCGGTGAGGAGGACTGCGTCGAGGTGGCCAGGGTCCGCGGCGAGGAGGGAGGGCGCGGCGCCGCTTCCGCCAGCCGCGGCTGTTGCGGCGAGGGGTGGGGTGCGGGCAGAAGAGGTGGACATGGAGAGGCGGGGGAGGCGAGCGGGGGATGAGGAGATTGGGAGGAGCGTTTTCGGCGGGTACGCGAGGCGGACGGCGGTGGGCGGCGCGGAGAGGCGTGGTGCGAAGGGCCTGGGGGGCTCGGCATGGGGAGGGAGGGTGAGGTGGTGAGGACGGTGGCATTTTGCGGGTAACTAATGGCTTGTGCGGGTGAGTTCCTTTTCTTTTAAGCTCTCAACTCCTGACGTCCTCGAATCTGGAGGTGACTAACGGAAATATTTGATAGAAGCTTCTAAACCTCTCAAAGGGGGGCTTCAGAAGGACTGTATTACTCCTTTTGCCTGTTATATTAATAAAGAATGACGGAATACGAGCCGCAAAGTATCAAATATAGGTTTAATAGGCCTTAATTACAGAAGATTGAAAAACTACAGGCATTTGTCCCCCGCTAGGAACCAAATTCTTCCCTCCTCCTTGATCTTCGCTAGGAGCTCCACCGGTCTGGTGACTTTGTTGTTGAAGATTCTAGCGTTTCATTCCTTCCAGATTTCCCAGATAATGAGAATCAGGATCGTGGTCGTGGTTTTCCTGGGGGAGCCTTTCTTTCCCGCAACGTTTGACCACCAGTCTCGGAAGTTCATGCTAGGGGGCCAAAGAGATGGCTGTAAGCTATCGTTGCCTAGCCAGTCCGCCATGTGCTTTCAGATTCTAACGGAGAAGCAACATTGGGTGAAGAGATGTATGGTCGATTCCAGAGTGTGTCTGCACAGGGAGCAAAAGCGCTGGTTAGGCCATCCCCTGGCTTCCAATCTGTCTGAGGTCTAGAGCTTATTTTGGATTGCCAACCATGCGAAGAATTTGCACTTTGGGGGGGGGCGTGGGTTTTCCATATTAAAGTTTTGAAATTCGTCGCAATGGACCCCAGGAAGTATAAATTGTAGGCGGATTTTGACGAATAGGATCCTGACAGGGTAGGCTTCCACGATATGTCGTCCAGGTTGGCTTGTGACAGGTGTATTTGGTTGATTCTGGTCTAGAGTCCCACAAATTGTTGGATGTGGTGGATTGTCAAACCCTGTAGAAGGTTTAAATTCTGTATCCATCGTCCATTCTGTAGCGCCGAGGCCACGTTTCGGTTTTTCCTTTTTGAAATTTCGAAGATCTTAGGGGCTAGGTCTTTTGGTGCTTCTTCATCCAGCCAGGCCAAATACCAAAAATTTGTCGTCTCGCCATTTCCGAGGGATATTCTAGTTGCCGCCGAAAAAAATTCTTCGGTTCGTTTCGTCGCAAGGGATTTTCATACCTACCCAAGGTTTGGATTGGTCCTTCTAGTTTTGCCACATCCATCGCAGTCTAAGGTCCTTCCAGTTTTGCCACATCCATCGCAGTCTAAGTGCCGAGGAGAATTGCGGAAAGCTGAGAATGACAAGGCCGCCCAGCTGGGTTGGGCGACACACTTTTGCCCAATTAATTGTACTCTTTCCGTTTGTGCTGTTAATGTGGCTAGCCCACAAGAACCGTCGCCTGATTCGGTCCATGGCGTGAAGGACTGTCTTGGGAGTTTTGAAGACCATGAGGTAATAAATCGAGATCGAGGTGAGGATGGATTTAACCAGGGTGGCCCGCCCCGCAGGGGACAGTAGACGGCCTTGCTAGCCCGCCAGCCGCCCCACTACTTTGTCCAGAAGCGGCTGGTAATCCACCCTGCGAAGTCTTTTGTAGGTGAGCGGTAATCCGAGATATTAGATCAGAAAGGTTGATCGGATTGCCGGAAAGTCTTAGAGGACCGTGTTCAGGTCAAGGTGGTCGCAACTAATTGGGAGAACCTTGCTTTTTTGGAAGTTGGTATAAAGGCCAGAGGCCATCCCGAAATTGGAGAGGATCTGGGAGGTTGTGTAAATTTCGATTGCGCTTCGGTTGATGAAAATGGCTGCATCATCTGCATAAATGGAGGTTCTGAGTCTGGCGAAGCGGTCTTGCGTGCGGGCAAGGGCGCCCATGTCTGTGACTACCTCTAGAAGACGCTGGATGGGGTCAATGGCCAATATGAAGAGGAAGGGTGAGAGAGGGTCTCCTTACCTCAGCCCCTTCCATGGGTGATCGCCTTCTTGGGAATGCCATTTAGTAGAACTCTAGACGAGGCTGATCTTAAGAGAGCCGCTACCCAGTTTATCCATCTATAGGGAAAGCCTCTTTTTGGAGGAGATCAAGGAGGTAGTCCCAGCGGACTGTATCGAAAGCTTTTGCAATATCTAGTTTGAGAAAAAGCGATGGCGTTCTGGAGCGGTGAAGCCTTCTTACCAGGTTGCGGACGTAAAGGAAGTTGTCTTGAATGCTCCTAGTCTTTATAAAAGCGCTCTGAGCTTGCGAGACCAGACTGTCCAGGAACGAGGCCACCCGCAACGCTAGTGTCTTTGCAATCCACTTTCCTAGGCCGTGAATGAAGCTGATAGGTCTATAGTCTTGCACTCTGTCCGCCCCCTCTTTTTTGGGATGAGCACAATGTTATCTGTGTTAAGAAGGTGAAGATGAGACGTGCGGAGAGAGTGGAAGCTGTTGAAAACTGCCATGATGTCAGCTTTGATGGTTGACCAGCAAGATTTGTAGAAAATAGTAGAAAAGCCTTCCGAACCCAGAGCTTTGCCCCCCGGTAGGTGGTCTAGAGCGTTGAGAACTTTGTTTTCTGTGAAAGCGTCTTGCAGGGAGTGCAAGTCTGTCGTAGGTGGGTTCAGCATGTCCCAATTAAGGACACTGTTGCGTGGTTCAGGTGGGGCCAGCGTGTCTTCGAAGTGCTTTTGGATTATGTCCTCTTTCTCTACGTGCGAGGTTGCCCAGCCATTCCCAGATTGAAGCCTTAGGATGTGGTTTTTGCGTCTGCGTCCATTGGCCTTCAGATGAAAGAATTTTGTGTTGGCGTCGCTTTCTCTAAGGTTGACAATACGAGAACTCTGGCGTTTCCTGGTACGCTCAATGACTGCCAGCCCCGCGACTGTACTACTCCTGTTTTTAATATCTATCTGTATCACACTTCTTTCTATTTGTAAAAAAAAATTAGAATTTTTTTTACAAATTTCTTAAGACTGATTCAATGTGAATGTGATACCCTATTTCGATACATCAGTTCATTGCAAAAGCATTATCCTTTCATATACAAATACTCGTAGATCAATACTAGCACTACTAGTACTCACATATCACAGGCCCCAGTGAGGTTGGTACACCCAGCAGATGCAGGATCACCTTGATGCGGTTGTTAATTCAGTCCTGGACCAACAAGTAGGAGGTATGTACTTTCTTCTTGTTTAAAATCACTGGAAATTCTAGTATGCATTGCTGACATCGTTGTAATGTTTAGGCGACTGGCTTTGATGGAAGGAGGGGGCTGCCACACTATCTCCACAGAAAAAGAGAACCAAGAAATTGATACTCAGGAGACCCACTACCCAGCCATAAGGAGATGGGATACATGCATGCTACTTCAAATGTCAAATGAAATCAGTTTATAGTCTATCTATATTTCGGAGACCTAATGCGTGTGTAACAAAACAATGGATGTTACTAGTAAGGGTGTTTCTGGTCTGGGTGGTTGTTATGGTTTTAGCTATTATGTTGGGAACCTAATGTCATCACAACTATGACAATGAGATATATTTTGCTTGTGGAATGCATGAATATTATTAGGGTTGAGTCATGATGTGAATAGCATCATGAACTATCGTGACCTCTAATAGCACCCTGAATCTGCTTTTGTCATGTCCTCATTGAGAGGATATGCTGCCAATTTTTTTGTCATATGTTGAACTATGAATTTCTATTAAAAAAAACAATCTTTCGCATTGTGTGAATCTGATATGCATTCATCCATTCACTCGGCATGATCCTTATTTATCTCTATTACAAGCACAACATAGCACACAATGGTAAAATTCAGCATGATCCTCGGCAGCCTTGCTTCATTTCATGAATAGTATCAGTTTTCTCAACGAGTGAGTGCATCATTGAAGCTAATCTTTCTTTATAAATCCTTGCGAACTCTGAGCCCAACCAGAGTATCCACGTCGACAGTTTTTTATGGGCCGTTGGATTCCCGCGCCTTTCATCCTCACCCGTCCGATCGGTTCGGTGTTGCCACGCATACAGGCAAAAGGAAGGCTTCTAGATCCCTCCGCCGCTTCGTCCGCCGCTTCGCCCTCTCGATGGCCGCCTTCTCCGCTCTGCCCTCCTCCTCCCCTCCTCATCCCTCCTTTCTTAGGCCAAGATCCGCGCTCCGTCTTGTCTTTGGTTGCGTGGGTGTCCATTTCTCGCTCGGCGCCTCCGCCGCCAGCCGCCCGCCTCTGCAGAGGCGTTCTTCCACCCCTACACCAGCGACGGGCGGCGGGCGCGTGTTTCGCGCGCGGTTCACGCCGGCAGAGCTCTGCCGGCCTCCCTGTGCCGTCTTCACCGGCGACACCGACGCCGCCTAATGGCCTCGCCGCCCGCGCAATCGGCCGATTCGGTGTCCGTCTCCTACGCCCCCCGCAGGTACCTTTTCCCTCCTCTCCTCGCCATCCACACCGCCGAACAGGGTAACCTACCCGCTTCATCTCATGGTTCCCCTGGATGGCTGGAATTTTGGTTCTGATATTGGGGAATTTTTAGGTTTAGGGGAGGCGATTTGATCTGTTCTGTTCGGCTGATACGAGGCCAATTCGATGTCCGTCTCCTATGCCCCCCGCAGGTACCTTTCCCCTCCTCTCCTCGCCATCTGCACCGCCGAACAAGGTAACCTACCCGCTTCATCTCATGGTTCCCCTGGATGGCTGGAATTTTGGTTCTGATATTGGGGAATTCTTAGGTTTAGGGGAGGCGATTTGATCTCTTCTGTTCGGCTGATACGACCACATTGTTTTAGTTGTCCTTAACTTGTAGGCTGCTTTTAGGCTATCAATTGTATGAATAAGGAGGCAGATTCTGTTGTGTGATGTTTAACTTGATATATTGAAGTGACTAAGAATTCTCCAATCTCCAAATGTTGCGATGTCGAGTACTGTGCTTATTGGAAGACCATATCTGCTTCATAATACCATGATGCTATGGTACTATGGTTTGTGATATACAGTAGCTCTATCTATTGGTGGTTGCTTTCTTAAACTACATATTTGGGGATGGATTCCATCAGCCCCTATGATGATAACTAATAGATCATTTTTGTGGGAACAGGCAACTCTTGTTACAAGTTTTCTGCTTTCTAGGCAATATACATGGAAATATCGTATATCAGTGCTGGTTACTATTTGACTTATCTTTTCATAGTACCTTTTAGAGTTTAAGCATCCCTGTGTGACTCTGGATGGTGGAAGATTGATTGGAATGTTTTGCAGCTCCCACATCGAGACTAACAAGTCAAGCCTTGATCTGTTTGGGACCAATCAAACTCAACAGGAAAATTTCATGTCTGATCTCAACGTCCAGCTTCCATCTGCTTTTGGTATGCACTCACTTGTCTGATACTTTGATTATTTAATCATCATAACATGTCCTCTGTCAAACTATAGCAATTTGATCATTCGTAAATAGGCTCTACAAAGAATAAACCCTTCTATGTGTCATAATGTTTTATCTTACTCTGAATAACCTATTGTTCAATTATGATTCTATTAGTTAGGAGTATAGTGCTTAGTGGTTTCTAACTGAGTAAAAGCTAATTTTTTATTTCTTTTAGGCTTATAGCTGCTGCATGATGCTTTTCTGCTTACCCAAGGTACCTGCTAGATTTGTGTTAGTTACCTGTTGCAGGTCAAATGCATCATGGATGGGGAAGGATAAATTCTTTTACAAAAGGAGGCAATCGACAAAAATTGTCGATGATACATACAAAGTTAAATTTCATTGTTTCATCAAATTGTCTCAGATAGCTTAAATAGAGCAGATACTTGAGATGAAATTGTTGGTGCTTTTTTTGAGGTCTTTGTGCTTTCATTACCAGGAAAATGCAAATCCAATGCACTCCTGACCTAACCACTAGGAGCCACAGCGAGTCAAATCTCAATCATTTCATGCCCAAAGAGGAGGCCAATGACTCTTTCCAGGCAGAGACTAAGTTCCGCTGCCTTTGCGGTAGCACAATACTAAATGACAATGTGATCAAGGTATTATATCCTTTTTTTTTCCTTTCCCTTGAAAGACCAATAGGGCATGAAGCAAAGTTTTCTAATCCTTGGCGCGGTGAGGCAAGCCTGAGAAGCAACTCATATGAGTTGTGGAAAATATGCTCTAGGTACATGTAACTCTTTCTTTTTGCTTTAGTTGATGTATAGTAGCTTTATTTGTCCACATTTGGTGCAAACATTTATTTTCATTAGATTTGATTAGTGTATTAAGATTATCTGAAGGGATTCTTTCATCAATTTTTTTGAACTTTTGCATAACATGTCGACATGTGTTGGTATCGTGGGCAGATGATTCAAAATGCCGATCTACATGAAGCTTCAGTTAGTCTTCTTCTATATTTAGCTAAGCCTAGACAACAAGGCCGTGCTCACCCTGCAAAGGCTTAACCTGGAGGTCTTGCTGAGGAAAGGGGAGTGTGTGCCTGCATTGCCACTAATACCAGAGTTTTCATACCTCACAAAGTTTTACTCCGATGTGTTCGCGGTGTTCCATGGCAGCTTGAGCTGCTCATCTTCTCTCAGCTATATATATCACTAGTGCCACTAATACCTGTTAGTTATGCATTTTGTACTGTCATGGTTGGTTATAGATTCCAGCTTGCTTGACAATTCGACATGGAATCATGGCATTGATAATTTCGCACGCTTGAGTCATTGTCTTGATGAAATCGCAATTTATGAATTGTCGAGAACACCCTTTTTATGTTCGCCTCTACTTTTCAAGCGCAAAGATTTCTCACAAGAATGTTGTTCCATGTTGCTCTAAGCTTATTGCAAGAACAGTTAGATCGCACAACGGCATGATCCTTTCAGCTAGATAGCTATCATCTTCTATCCTTTTCGCTGCACCAAACTATTTTAGAAGCTTGTGTTCACTTCAAATTCACAAAAACCGGAAGATTTGTCCTTTTCCTATGGTTGGTTGTATAATCATTTTTGCATTTATTGAGAATTAGGCCCGGTTAGATGAGAGCTTTTCCGTAAGTTTTGGGCTTCAGATTTGTGTCATGACAGAGCTTCCTTATGTATGGATGCCGCTTTTCCTTGAGATTTATGGTGGATGCTTGCTTGAGCATGCTTCAAATACAAGCAATTTTGTATCTTGTGCACATTCAAAACTAACTTATCAAGATTAGTAATAGTACAGTGATGTTGTTCGGATTTTGGTTCCTTGATTGAGAATTGTCTTACTATGATTCATATATTATCTACTCAATATGCGAGACTTACCTTCTTGATTCACGTGCATTTTTTACTTTGCCTTGACCAACGAATTTTCAATGCGATTATGATTTTTCTTTCTTTTCCTTTTCATTCTTACATCGATCGAACTTTGTATTTCTTGTTCGGAATTTGTTCGCAGAGCCCGATGAAAAAGATTCATGCATAGGTGCTCAATCTGGATGACCCATTTCAGATGCTCCTTGTAGGTGACCTCCCTCTTCTTTAAATATGCTATTCTTGCTATGGCAAGTTCTACCGCATCGAACAATCCGGCCTCAGGTTGCTCTGCTATATTACATATGTATAATTTCAATAGATACAAGCCATCTTATAAAATGGCATGATCCTTCTCAGTTTGAGTGGTCATCTTCTATATAAAACCTTGCGGACTTTGAGCTTAGGGAGGGTATCCACGTCGGCTGCTTTTTTCTGGCCGTTGGATTACCGCGCTCATCTGCTTGGTGCCGTACGATGCGTCTCGCTCGTCCTCGCCGCTTCGATCCAGCCAGCGAACCGCTCGCACGTTCGCGTGTATTGGGCCTCCACTCCACTTTCTCCCTTTTGGTCTTCACAGGAGGCGCCGCCCGCACCTTCCCATCCCTCAACCCACCCCTCCCTCGACCCGACGCCGCCGCTGGCCCTTGGCGGTCTACCCGTCGCCGCCGCCTTCCGCCAGCCTAGCCGCCCCTATCGCCGGCCTCGGCTCCGCTCGCTGCTCCACCAATTCGCCGGTTCTAGGGGCGCCATTGGCCCGGTCCGGCTCAGATCCGGTCTACGCCGCCCGCATCGTCATCCCAGCTGCAGCCGACGGCCTCCCCGACTCCTCTTGCTCCCCTATCGCCGGCCTCGGCTCCGCTCGCTGCTCCGCTGATTTGCCGGTTCCAGGGGCGCCATTGGCCCGGTCCGGCTCAGATCCGGTCTACGCTACCAGATCGTCGTCCCCACCAGAGCCAGCCTCCTCGACTCCTCTTGTTGCCACAGAAGACAAGATCGCCGCCAGCGCCGCCGCAGACTCGTCCCCGCCGCGAACTCCAAGACGCCTCCGGCACGACGACTCCGCCACGGCCGCCTCCTCAACTCCTCCGGCTTTAGCGGCGCTCGGCGCCGTTGTCGGCCCTCCTCGCATGCGCCGCTTGGTTCCCCCCGCCGGCTCCCTCGCCCACGCCCATGGGTTGCCCTGCGTCGCCTGGCCCTGGCTTGCTCGTGCGCCGTCTCGGCCCCATGCCTACGCCGCCGCCTTAGGCCGCCCCATGGCCCGGCTTGGCCGGCCCCCATGGAGGCTCTCCCGGCCTTTGGTGGCTCGCCTCTCCTGCTTCTTCCTCCTTGGGATTCAACCCTTCCTTTTCTCCTTTCTCTGTTGATTTTTGTTTTTAATGTTTGCACTGATTTTTCATTTCCTGATTTTAGTTCATTGATGGATGGTGACAGTGAGGTATGTGGGCTGCTACCATGGCTACTGAGGTACTCTACTCCGCTCTACCCCTTGCTCTGTGATGGAATGGTTAGTGGTTTGTGATGGATTCAGTGAGCGCTAGGGCTATTGATGCCAGTTCTCTGTGTTTGGTTGTCTTACATAGTGATTGCAATGGCAACATCGGTGATTGATGGAGCAATATTTGTGCTATGAGCATTGTTGCAGTTTGTTGCAATTGTTTCTAATCTATGCAAGGCTTGTGCTTGGAAGTCCTAACAAAAAATATCAGGTAGGAAAAAACAATTGCAATTTGTAGCACTTGCCTTAGGTAACCGACTCGGATGCTAGCATTTCGAAATATAGGAGGATCTGTGAGAGTCCTTCCATAGAATGTTTTTGGGTGGCAATGTGCAGATTTGCAGGTTTAAGAGAGAACAAAAAAATGTCTTGCCTTTTGTGAAGTTGAGATACATGTAACTCTTCCTTTTTGCTTGAGTTGATGTATAGTAGCTTTATTTGTCCACATTTGGTGCAAACATTTATTTTCATCAGATTTGATTAGTGTATTGAGATTATCTGAAGGGATTCTTTAATACTTTTTTTTGAACTTTTGCATGACACGTCGACATGTGTTGATATCGTGGGCTAGATGGTTTAAAATGCCGGTCTATATGATGCTCCAGTTAGTCTTCTTCTATGTTTAGTTAGGTCTATAATATCATGGTCATGCTAGCTATACATTTCTTTTGCTATGTTGATAGCCTATTGCTTTTCTATGTGAAGAATGGCTTGTTACTGTGTAATAAAGAATTTCCTTTGACAGAGCCTTTCTATGTGAAGAATGAATTGTGACTGTATGATAAAAAATTTCCTTTGGCAGATAGCTTCATTTTCCTGTGCTCGCATGGCAGTTGTATCATCTGCCATCTACTCTGCTATATTAAGAGCATTCCGTGTACAGTTCTCCTGGGCTAAAATGTTTGTTCATTCCAGGTTGGTAATTTCAGACTAGCACCGCCAAGCTTGTTCAGGGGACGTGGAGAGCATCCGAAGGTGCAGGAAAAAACATTTAATCACATTAATTTTTGCAAGTGATAGCCAGCCAGCGACTTATTGTACACATAAACAAATTTTCTTATAGTTAACATAGCCATGGTTATCTACATAGATAAATTTTGTTATGGTTAGCATACGCATCATTATCTTTCATAATCAGATCTATCACCGCCATCTAGATAACTTCTATTACTCACGGCATCGTAATCCCAATCATACTCGTTCAGCTTCGATTCGGCGCGCTAACGCGCGCGAGGGTTTCTAGTATCTTCTAGAGCTCGTGATTTTTCCTTTTATCATGTACTGAAGCATTCTGTTTCCATTCAAGCAAGCGGCAGTACCACTTAACAAATATTGATTCATGTACCAAAAACACGCTGATGCATTCAGTTGAAATCATCAATACACATAGGAACACAAGTGGTGCCAGCAAAAGGCAAAAACTTGATACTACTCACAAATGCACTTTTAAGTTTGCACAACATAAGTTTCTTCATGAACACAAGTATCATGCATTTCCAGGAGATATACATTAATTCATAAGCATCATGCTACGATGAGTATATATGCATTTCCATACTCTTATTTTTCCTATAGAATTTACTGTCACTGAATTTCTGGAACATCTCATGCAAGGCAGCTAGCTACATCGCTAGTTCGCTACAACTTTCTTCAGCGGACCCATTCAGAGAAATGCTATCATTTCTTGATCAAGAACATTCACTGCTACAACTTTCCTCAGCATGCTCATTCAGAGAACCTGCACAGATATTCAAAGAGAAACATCATACATCTGGGGCTTGAAGGTGACTTTGGTCCAGTTCTCCCCGATTACACTTGGTGATCTGGGGCTCCGACTTCTTGATTTTTTTTAAAATAATATTAATTTAAAAGATAATTAAAAAGTTGATTTTTTATGTATAAAAATATGTCACTGTCGTTATTTGGAATGGCAACTAGTTCCTGTCACCATTTCAAATAGTAAACGGTGACATGAACCTATTTACTGTCAGTCGTTGTTCCAATTGTCTGTCATTATTTGAATTGGCGATTTGCATTGAAGAGTGTGCAAATCACCAGTTGAAATGGCGATAGGAACCTACGGATTCCTATCGCCAATTCAATTGGCGACAGAGGCCGGCTATATATAGCCTAAAATTAGGTGAAAAAGTCATTTTAATTCCCCAAAAAAAGAGAAGAGAGAAAGGAGGAGAGGGGAGAAGAGACATAGCGAAGCCCGCCGATTACTAGCGGACGGGAGAGAGAGAGAGAGCAATAGATCTGGTCGTCTAGTTTGCAGGTAAATGTTCTTGCAACTTTGTACATAAATTCGAAACCTTGTAGGTTAGCAAATAAAAATAATGACATAGAATTCAATGGTTTAGATAATTTTAGTTGTATTGTTGTTTGATGTAGTACATCATTTTTTGTTATGTATAGTTTAGTTCACCGTATAGATATTATTTATGTTGCAGTACTCGAACGATTTAGAATAAATCCGCAAAAATACTAAGAAAAAATTGTAAGTTTTCATTTTTACACGGTAAATATTTTGTTAATGCCGAAAATACTTTTTAAACCAGGAAAATCGGAAGGCGCCTCTAAAAATTCTATAAGAAATCCACAGTAGGTACATAGGGTATGTAGAGCTAAATTAAAATATTGTGAACCTAATTTTTATTCCTATTTGTACATGGTAAATATTTTATAAATGTTCAAGACACTTTTTAAACAAGAAAAATAGCAAGATACCTATAAAAAAATCTATAAAAATTGCATAGTAGCTAAACAGAGTATCTAGAGCTTAATCAAAATAATCCTAACTTAATTTTAGTTTCCATTTGTGCAAGGTAAATATTCTGTTAATATCGAAAATACTTTTTAAACTAGAAAAATAGCAAGACACCTCTAAAAATTGTAAAAAAAAAATATGAAGTTGCTACATAGGGTATGTAAAGCTGAATAAAAACATTGTAAACTTAATTTTTGTTTCTATTTGTACGCGATAAATATTTTGTAAATGCTTCCAAACAAGGAAAATAGCAAGATTCCTATAAAAATCACAGAGTAGCTAAATAGGGTATGTAAAGCTTAATCAAAATAATCCCAACTTAATTTTGGTTTCCATTTATACATGGTAAATATTATGTTAATGCCGAAAATACGTTTTAAACTAGGAAAATAGCAAGACACCTCTAAAAATTGTAAAAAAAAATATGGAGTTACTACATATGGTATGTAGAGCTGAACTAAAATATTGTGAACCTAATTTTTGTTTCTATTTGTACACGATAAATATTTTGTAAATACTGGAGACACTTTCCAAACAAGGAAAGTAGTCAGATTCCAATAAAACTTGCAGAGTAGCTAAATACGGTATGTAGAGCTTAATCAAAATAATCCCAACTTAATTTTGGTTTCCATTTGTGCACGGTAAATATTTTGTTTATGTTGCTTTTTATTACTTTTTGTATATGTTTCGTGGTATTTACAATGTATGCACTAAATTTTCAGGTATGGCGGACCCAGGAGACGATGCGCAGTGGTCATACGAGTTGCTTGACCTGGCCATTGATGCTCATCACCGTAGCAGCCTTAGTACTATCCTCCCCTAGGAAGGTGAGGCGACGATTGACTTTGGCGCGTTGCAGCTGCGCACACCCATGAGGGCATAGAGGGTGGACCCACGTTGGGTTTCGAGGTACGTGTAGTTATGACATTCGTGTACTAAATTGCACTCTGACTACTTTGGGTGGATTCGTGTTTGTTCTTAATCCTTTCAACGCAGGTTGAGAACGACATGCCTCCTTCCACTAACGAGGATGGTGGAGGCGATGTGGGAGGATGACCAGGACCGCACGAGTAGTGGTTGTATGTCGAGGCGCTTTTCATACAACCGATGCCTCCTAACAGTACTGGTTGACCGGTGGAGGCCAGAGACGCACATGTTCCACCTCCCTTGTGGGGAGATGACGTCAACGCTTCAGGACGTGACCTTCCTAACCGGGTTGCCCTGTGTGGGCTTCATCCTGGCGGCGCACGACGTCCCGACCACGTGGAGCACAAAGTTCCTCGCGAGGTTCCAAGGGGTGCTACCACCCAACACCGGCTACATGGAGTTCAACAGCACCCACGGGTCATCGTTGAAGTGGATCTACCAGTTCTACGTAAGTTTTTATAACCCCCGTCCTTCCACTTCAATTGCTTTGTGCAACTTAGTGATGTGTCTTTGTCTTCTTGCAGCCAGAGCATATGGTAGAGGACATACCCGAGTACATGGTGAGAAGGCACTTCAAGACCTACTTGTTGTGGCTGTTCAGGTGGGTGATGTTCCTAGGGTCCCACGATGATAGCATCGACAAGCACATGATCTGGTATGCACACGAGCTGGAGGACTGGGAGGTGGAGGCAATACAGCCCTACGCTTGGTACCCGGCAGTGCTGTGAGCGACGTACCTCACCCTATGCGACGCATCCCACCAGGTTCAAGACAACTCCATCCTCTCCGGATGCTCGCTACTTCTTCAGCTGTGGTCCTTCAAGCGTTTCTAGATCGGACGACCACAACTGGACCTGGGAGCCTACACTGTCGCCATGTACGCCACTGATGACGACGTGGACCGACCGACCATGGGTACGGTGTGGTGTCACCGACGGGTAAGTTTTCTGAACATTTATTCTTTTTCGTAATGCAATTCAATTTCTTATGCTAAGTTTTCGTTGTTCTATTCCACATGTCACCTTCACTCCGATCACTACGCATGTGTCCTACCCGGACTACGTTGCGATGTTTGATCAGTTAACGAATGACCGCGTCATCTGGACATTGTACACTCCCGATAGGGTGTATGTGCGTGCACCCCCGAGGCCTTTCGAGCTTGTGCACACGAGACCACGCGTATTGGTACACGTGGAGGAGCTTGGTGCATGATGTCTTCGTGGAGGAGTACCACGTGCACCGGGTGATACACCGGGTCGGTCTGCGATAGGAGGTCACAGTCCCCTAGGAGCAGCGGTTGGCACCGAATGTCCCTAGGTAAGTTCATGTTTTACTTCTGTCGTACCATTTGCCTTACATACCTACGAAACAATCGTTTTGCCTTCCATAGGTACACTAGCAAGGGAGTACCTGCTACGACTTCCTGGGTGGACAAGATGTTCCCTTGGGTTCAGGGCTGCCTCCGCACCTTGGAGGACGTTGTCCAGGAGGATGCTACCTATGACCCCAAGACAAACGAGGAGTACATCGAGTGGTACTCTAGTCAGATGAAAGTTCACTACGTCAGGGTCATGGACGACCCACCATGACACAAGGCCATGATGTCCAATATGTACCCCACCCAGTCGGACTCCGCATTCCATCGCGTGGTACGTATTGAACGGTCCATACTTCTTATTTGCTTCGCAAGTTTTTAGTTTCTAACTTGTTAATTATATGCACATGTCGATCTGCAATGGGAGATGCACGAGTTGGTGACCTCCATGCATCGTATGACGCTTAGAGAGTGCTTCAGCATGATGGCACAAGAGATTAGAGCGGTCATGGGCGAGTTCGTTGAGAAGACGAGATGAGGGATCCAGATTGCATCTTGTCGTAGGCCAAGGGAGCTAGTGGACCCACCTGTGCATGGACAAGGGCTGAGCCACGGTGCGTCATGCCCCTGGACTCCTCACCCGGACGTGGCGGGCGGGTCCTCATGGCACAGTGTTGGGAGTACCCCGACACAGTTCGTAGGTTAGTATGAAACACTCACATCTGATTGTTTATTTCGAATCCCACTAGTTACTAACGGCAATTTTCTCTAACAGGTTCTGGGTTCCACCCATACACAGGGCAGGAGTATGTAGAGCCATCATCTGCCTTCGTGTGATGAGGTATCACTATCTTGTTTGCATGCATAACATACTATTTCATTGTTTTGTCATGTTTACATACATAACGTAATGTTTCAAAGGTCATACACCGCTTTGGGACGAGGAGGTGGTGTCACACAAGGAGTCACGCTTCGGGGAATTCGACTTCGACCAGGGTGGCGATGGGCCTTCGCACGGCGGAGCAGCCAGGTCTCCGTAGGGGCTACACAGCTGCATGGTGCGCCTAGACCGAGCCAGTCGTCGCAACACCCCCTTAGGCTACTCGCGTTGGTAGGGTACCTCAGCCGCCAGAGCCATTTGCGTACTCACACCAGCGCGTGTAGCTACACCGGGCAAGGGCAGGGTCCACACGTGGGGTACGTCCCAAGAGGGCCCACGAGTAGATATTTGTTCTTGTAAATATCATTCATATCATGTAAATATTAATTTTTGTACAACTTACATTATGCTAGTCTCGTGTTTCGATTCTAGTTGTTCTTGTGTCTACAGGTAACCATGTGAGGGAGTCAGCATTGCGACACCCCACACAACCCTCCTTCTAGCCTTTACACCCCACTATTGCAGAGCGAGGTGACCGCACACTGCGACGCTATCGTTTTAGACCGAAAAGACTGCACTTTGACAAGCCACCTTTTTAGACCTTGAAGACCGCTCCCGGTCACGCCACACACTGCTACTTTTGCAGACCTAGATGACAACACACTGCGATGCTATATTTTCAGACTAAAAAGACCACACTTCGCTACACCACCTTTTAAGACCGAAAAGACCGCACCCTGTCACGTCATACACTGCCACTTTTGCAGACCGACATGACAACACACTACGACGCTACATTTCCGAACCGAAAAGACCACACTCTACTATGCCACCTTTTTCAGACCGAAAAGAACGCACCACGACATGCTACACACTGCCACTTTTACAGACCGAGATAACAACACCCTGCAATGCTACCTTTTCAGACCGAAAAGACCACACTCCACGCCACCTTTTCAGACAAAAAGACCCCTTATAAAAGGAGGAAGAAGAAAACTGAAGGAGAATAGAGCTGGAGGAGAACACTACACCACCACACCCAACACTTCACCAAAGCTTGGTTCACACAACAGAGATGAAGGAGATGTTGGACTCGTCGGCGAACTTCTACGCGAAAATGCTACGAAAGCTTAAGTGGCTTACCGAGAGGGCTAAACCATACCTAGATTGTTCTATGAAGGATGCACCGGTACCACCAGAATTCCCACACCTGCAATGTGTGTGCGAAGAACTGGCTAAGATCATCTAGTCCACACATGCGGCAACAGCCGCCCGGGCGTACTACACATGCGGGAACGTTCTCGTAAGTGAATTTTGCACACACATAGATTTTTTACATCTTACATTCCATTCCACAAACCATTAACTACATCTATGCATAATGGTAGCCGGAGATGCGATACAACTTCTTCCAATGGATCGACGGCTCGGATATGTACGATAGAGCGTTCATCGAGCAGAAGTACATGTTGAATTGTGTGATGCGAGCCGGGATCATCAAACGTTGAAAACCTTACGTGCTCTACCCTACTGAAAAGGCACTAGAGAAGCAAAGGAAAGCAAGGTGGTGGTGGAGGTCCCCCGAATAGGAAGTTGAGTACGACCGGGCCGAACGCGCGGCGCACAAGGGGAAGACTCCTACTAGTGAGACCGGTGGTCGTTCTAGCACTCCCCGTCGCCCGGGCGCAATCCAGATCAAAGAGATAAGTTATGTTCAGTTTGTATCCTGAATATTAATTTGGTCATATGTTGTGCTATTCTAACATCATTCAATCGTCCAATCCGTCTCGTAGAACATGGCTGACTTCGAGACTGGATGTCGCCGCGGGCAGTCCAGAAACAAGGGGAAGGGACCGATGGACCACCAAAACAGATCGATTTTGTTCCAATCAACTTTTTTTCGTATTCCAAAATTGAGCACATGTATCGCATGTGTATTTCAGTTTGTTGATTTGTGTATGTTGGCGTTTCTAATGTACATAATCAAACCTAGCACGCCATGTAATTCACAATTAAATTATGAAGTCTTTCAAACTTAAATCTCTTTTCCCAAATATTCTGACTGTTAAATATTGTGCAATCTTTTCCCCAAGGAACCAGTTCCACAAACAATACAATCGGGACAACAGCGCACACGACAACCCTAAACCCAAATTTTTTTTTCATTTAGCTCCGAAGGGGGTTGTTTGTGTCATTGGGCCGCCAAACTCGCATTCCAAATTGCGTCGCTGATCTCACATTCTCTACTTCACATTTCATTATCTTCTCCAATTTCAGATTCCGAACTACGCGGACACTTCAAGGTATTACCAAAAAACTTCGTGAAATACACTAAATCTTGAAATATAGGGTCCTCTTCGCACTGTTCCAATTGGCGATAGGGATACTTCGCCAATTGGAATTGTGATAGAAAAATTTCGCCATTCCAAATGGCAGCAGTGGCCTATTTTTTTTTTTTTACTATTTTTTGTAATTATCTTTTAAATCAATACTATTTTTTTAAAAAAAATCTCGACTTCTTCCCCACGTTTTCAGAGAACCTACGCAGATATTCAAGGAGAAACATCATACATCCTTATCTAGGAATGTTAAAAAAAAAGGAGATGGTTCTTGTGCGTGCTAACAAGAATCACTAACTTAGAGGGAGGAGGATGAGGAACTAGGCAAGGGTTTGCATTGTACTAACATGGAGGAAGAGGAGTTGCCCCTCCAGGTCCTCGAGCGCGACGCGGATGGTGTGCAGGCTCTGTGCACTCGCCATGGTCGATGCCCTTGACGAAAGCACGCCAAGATCCGCCATGGCGCTGGCCACGACGACGCAAGTCACAAGATCCTCCCTCCCCGCAGCACCACGCCTTGTTGACCACACACACGCCTCCTAGATGTGCTCCCAACGAGGGGATCTAGGGTTTGGAGAGCATAAAATGAGGGGGGGAGGGGCGAACAGAAGGAGGGAAGGTTTTGTTTAGTAGCAGATGGTGAGTAAATACCCCTCAACTCCATGGGCATTTTGGTAACTGGGATGCTACTCATTGCGGGGAGCGATCCCAATTTTGCTCCGCGAAAATGCACTAACATGTTGTTCTGCTCCATGCTAGATCCGAATTCATGAAAACTAGGAGCAGAGGTATTTGGTTGAGCTTCAGCTGCCCCGGTCGAGAATCTAGGAGCGAGAGCTCTACCAAACATGCCATATGTAACATCCCGATTTTCAGAGCTTTTAGAAAATTTTTAAATTAAAATTAACCATTCGATTTTATTGGATTAATAAAGCTTAAACTTGAAATTTTAGAAAATAAAAACAATTTAAAATGAGTTAATCAAACTTCAATTAAATCAAAATTGGTTTATTTGAATTTTCTTGGGTTTTATTGGGTTTAAAGTCAAAAAGAGTGCACTAAGTATTTTCTTGGATTTTTTGGAAATTAAAAAGGGCTTTTCTTTTTGCCCAAAAGCCAAAAATAATTTAATTGCAAAAATTAAAAGCCAAAGTTAAGTTGAAAATAATTTTATTAAGTTCCAAATAATTCAAGGAATTTCTGTGTATTTTTCTAGAATTTTTGGACCTAATTAACTATTTTCTACAAAGCCTTTTCTATTTCTTGTATTTATTAAATAAAAAATCCATTTCCAATTTCACTTTTGCCTTGGGTCAATTCCTTCCTACCGCTTCCCTTTTCACCTCAAGACGCCCATTTTCACAAGACAAATTTAACTCCACCGAGACCGCCTCTCTCTCTCGACGGCGGGCCCACACGCCAGCGTCTCACCGCACCGCACCCCACATGTCGGCGTCGCACCCCGTCGTCTTCCTCCTTCCGCTCGTTGGTGCCCCATGCCGCCACTTCACGCTCGTCACCGCACAAGAAAGTCGCGCCTCGCCACTGAATCCCGCCTTTGTTCTCCAAGTCGCACGCATTGAATGCGCCCGTCACTCCACTTCTGCCCCGTCCTGTCGTCCTCCTCCCTCGCCGTGAATATCGTGCCCACGCCATGCCCTGCGGCCGCAGAGCTCGCACATGCGGCGCCCATGCTGGTCTCTACCCTCGGCCCTCCTCAGCGCCAATAAAGGTGAGCACCCGGTGCCCCTTGAGCCCCTCTCCCTTTTCCCCCAACTCGCTCCCTTTCTCTCGCCCTCCATCGTCGAAATTTGAAGCTCCAAGAGCTCTAGCTGAAGCTCGCGCCGTCGCCATTTGCGCCACCGTCGGGGAGCATCTGCCATCACCGCCTCCACCGCCGGCATCACACGGTTGTGAGCCACCACGTGCGCTCACTCACTCTACCAGGAACCCGCTGGAGCACCGCCGCCACTTTTCCCCAATTCCACCGTCGCTTCTTCGCTCGCCGCCGGCCGCCACGTCGCACCCCTCCACCGCTAACCCGCACACCAGGACTGGTATCGCCCCCCTTCCTTTTGCGCGCACTCACCCAGCTCGTCGTGGCGTAGAACGTCGGTGAACCCTCACGCCCGAGCGCCAGCGTCCCCGCACCGACGTGGCCACCACCTCCTCGCCACCTGGCGCCACGTCGAAGCCACCTTAGCCACCTCCGCTTGCGTGGCAGCCGTGTGGCCTAGCCCACGTGGCTCGGCCCTATGCTGCGAATCAGGTCTACCGTGGACCGGTGCATGCTCGTGGACCTAGTCCACAGGCCGTGGGGCCCACCTGTCAACTACACAACCCTTTTTCCAATTAAAAATAATTTTGAAAATTCCCTTCTTCATCATTTCATGTATTTTCAATCTTCCCTGTTCGAACTCCGATTCGAGTGATTCAAGTTTCTAAATTCATCTAAAATCAAGATCTAGCTATCTACACTAAAATTATTTGATTTAGAGTTCATTTGAATTTGCTTCGTCTTCCCGTGTAGATTTCGACGACTCCGGGGAACCCGAATATTGCAAAGAAGTAGATCCTCAAGCATTTGAGCAAGGCAAGTTACACCTTCGATCATATTGAATCCCAATATTTCAAATTAATTAAATTCTGTTTTAGATTATTATTGCATGCGTATTTAAATTCAAGTAATTTGAATCCCTATTTTAACTTTAAGTTATTCCTAATTCCCTTGTACATCCAAACTTGAATATTGATTTAAACACCCCTTGATACCATAGTTAAAATCTAGTTGGTACATTAGTATGAACTAGAACATGTTGCAAAACTCTATGCTTAGTCGAAGCTTAGCTCAAAAATATTTAATTTGGGGAATTTAGCCAAAAGCTCAACTATGATTTTAAAAGGATGCTATGGTATATCTATACCATAGAAATTTATGAAATGATTTAACTTGTTAAACAAAATAAAAAGTGGTTTGGACTTGGACGAAATGGATGTTTGGAGGGTGCACGTTGATGCACGGGATCAAGTCATTTCTATGACCGATGCCCATGGGTTTTATGGAAAGTCGCCCAAGCCAATTAAGAACCGGTCTTCAAGCGCATTTTGCTAAGCCCTATCGTACTACCACATGTATCGAATGGGAGTGATCTGGCTAACTAATTTGCAACGTTTCACCGTGGTCGTGCCATCCGGTTGCGTGGGTATCTTTTATGACCTAATTTTATATATTTCCACCTAGCGCAAGAGGGGGCCTGAATCCGACGGGTTTCTATCCAAAGGGGGCGAAATCTTAGCGAGGTGGGACTACGGTGGGATGATATATTGTAAAGGCCTTGTGATAATTACTTAGTCGCACACCTACAGAAGTGCGTGAGCGGACAATATAATTAATTATGTCTTGTGGGTAAAGCTGTACAACCTCTGCAGAGTATTAAGAACTATTCGAATAGCCGTGTCCACGGTCATGGACATGCTAGCAAAGCCACTCCAAGTTAGATTTTGGTTTTGATTTCAAAATACTTGTTAATTGGTTTTGGATTTCTATCCAAATGGGAAATTGGGCAATTAGCCATATGATAGGAGGGTATCCTTCACCACTTGCTGATGAATGTTATCTAACTATAAACATTGAGATTTAGAAAATGGATTTTAGCTATAGAGTAAACTGCTTTATAACTTAGTATGAATATTTAAATGAAAAATATCGATTTATGCAAATTGAGCAACATAAGCCTCCCTTTTGTTAAATCCTTGCATGCATTATAATCTGTTATTGGGTGTAACTTGCGGAGTACATTCATTTGTACTCACCTTGCTTAATAAATTGTTGATCAGGAGAAGAGTACTACGAGGAGAATGAAAACTTGGATGACTAGGCTACGCCCTCCAGACGATTGCATGTGGCGAATCGTGTGGTCTACCTTACTGCTTGCTTCCACTGTATTTTGCTTGTTGGCTTTATGCCCCTTTTGTAACAAACCTTAATTATTATCAATGAATGACGTTTTATGGTTATGCTATCCACTTTTGTTGATTGTGTACACTAACTGTTCCTGGACTAGTGTATGAAGCACAGAGAATCCGGGATCCTTCGCTCCCGGGTTCGACATGAAGTGGTATCAGAGCCATATCGACTGTAGGTCGCAACCTAGTTAGAATGGTCGCTAGTTAGAAATTTTAAAACTTATTTTATATAACAAGAAAAATAATTTATTCTCTCCTCATCTTGGTCATCTATCTATCCTTAGCTTCTTTTAGCAATTCTTTCTTACCTAGTTCTCTCTTTACCATTTTACAACGTTAAAAGGATCCTCTTTTCCTTGAAATTTTCTATAAACGATCTCACGATTAATAACCAGTGTGTTCAAGACCTCAAGACACGGAGTTGTCAAGGGAGCATCATCATGCAAGAATCGCCAAAGATCATGAGCATCAGGTAGAACGTTGTATAAAGCTATTAAAGTTATTTGGAAAAGCTTTTGAGTTGGTCGTTTTGTTTGGGTTATTTGTTTCGCGCTATCCCCCTTAGTTCCTCCTCTCTTTCCTAAGTCTTTGAAGATCTAGCAGATGGTGACTACTCGCAAAGGCAGTGGCAGCACCAGCAGTCAGGACAGGGGGAATAAGGGCGACCAAGGGACCCCACTTCCACCACCACCACCCACTCCAACTGAAATACCCGACTGGAACCAAATGATGGCCAACCAAGCTCAACTGATCAATCTGCTTGCACAAATCGATCAACAACACGCAGAACTTACAAGCAGCAGCAACAGCTCAACCTCAAGTTTACACTCCACCTCCTCCAAGGGCCAATATATCAGAGTTCACGAGGATGCGTCCTCCAACTTTTTCCAGCAGCACCGAGCCAATGGAAGCTGATGATTGGCTAAGGGCAATCGGCAAGAAACTGGATATGGTCCAGTGTACGAATCATGAGAGGGTTCTATTCGCCTCTCACCAGCTGAATAGACCAGCATCTGAATGGTGGGACAATTTCACCCAGTTTCACGTTGATGCTCAAACTATTACTTGGAATGAGTTCATGCAGTCTTTCCGCCGTGCACGCATTCCATCAGGCATGATAACCCTGAAGAAGAAAGAATTTCGCACCTTGCACCAGGGCAACCACTCCGTCAATGAGTATTTGCATAAGTTCAATCAGTTAGCTCGCTATGCACCTGAAGATGTTGCAACTGATGAAGCCAAGCAAGAACGCTTCTTGGAAGGGCTCAATGATGACCTCTCAGTTCGTCTTATTGCTCAAGATTACATCGACTTCCAACAATTGGTGAACAAGGCTATCCGCCAGGAAGGCAAGCACCTAGAGATGGAAAATGGCAAAAGAAGAATGACAAACCAGAAGTTCAACTCTAGGGGCTTTCCCAAGCCCCACACCACTCAGCCTCAACCACCTCAGCAGGGGAGATTCTAGTCTTCCCCGTCCAAGACACCTGTGCCAACTCAGCGCCCAGTCAACCCCGGTTTCCGCAACACCTCTCCCGGGGGCAAGTTTCATAAGAAGGCACCCACTACATCCACTGCAGGAGTTACATGTTTCTACTACAATGAAGTAGGGCACTATGCCAATAAGTGCCCAAAGAAGCAAGAGAACCCAATAACCCCAACCCGACCAAATCGGAATTCAAAGACTGACAAAGACTCCATTTGTTAAGCCATCGATTCAAGATATGAAAGGAAGTGTGAATCACGTCACAACTGAAGAAGCTTAGACTGCACCAGATGTGGTCCTTGGTACGTTCATTGTCAATTCAGTACCAGCATCAGTTTTATTTGATTCAGGAGCTTCGCATTCTTTTGTTTCAAATAAGTTTGTGGGAAAATATGGGTTATCTATCTCTGCTTTAGTTAACCCTATGTTAATCATTTCTCCAGGCTCAGAAATGAGGACTAGTTACCTATGCCCAAACCTTACCTTGGAAATATCAAGAGTACCTTTCTTGGCAGACTTAATAGTCTTGCAATCCCAAGGATTGGTTGCGATTCTCGGAATGGATTGGCTAGCCAAGAACCAAGACTAGATAGACTATGCCAATAAGTCTATCACCCTCACCAATGAACAAGGAATTGAAGTAGAATTCAGACCCGAGACCTCTGTTAGAGAAAGCCCTATTCTGACCAGTTTAAAGGAAGTGAAGTTAGAAGACATTCCAGTGGTAAATGAATACCCGGATGTATTTTTTGAGGAATTACCTGGTATGCCACCAGATAGGGACATCATGTTCCTAATTGACTTAGTCCCAAGAACTGCTCCAATTTCGAAGAGACCCTACAGAATGACAGCAAATGAGTTAGCATAATTAAAGAAACAAATCGAAGAACTACAAGACAAGGGTTTTATTCAACCAAGTTCATCACCGTGTGGAGCACCGGTACTGTTTGTCAAAAAGAAAGATAACAGTATGAGGATGTGTGTGGATTATAGATCACTCAATGAAGTCACAATCAAGAACAAGTATCCATTACCAAGAATTGATGATCTCTTTGATCAGTTAAAAGAAACAAGTGTTTTCTCCAAGATTGACTTAAGATCTGGTTATCACCAATTAAAGATCAAACCAGAAGATATCCCCAAGACTGCTCTCACCACAAGATATGGATTGTACTAGTTTACAATAATGTCATTCGGTTTGACGAATGCACCAGCTTACTTTATGAATATGATGAATAAAGTATTCATAGAATTCTTTGACAAGTTTGTAGTCATATTCATTGACGACATTCTCATCTACTCAAAAGATGAAGAAGAGCATGAGAAGCATCTTAGGATAGTTTTGGAAAAACTCAGGGAGCAGCAGCTCTATGCCAAATTTAGTAAAAGTGAATTTTGGCTAAGCCAAGTAGCTTTTCTCGAACATATCGTGTCGGCAGGAGGAGTTGTAGTAGATCCCGCCAAGGTTGAAGCCGTAATGGATTGGAGGCAACCCAAGTCCATCACCGAAATAAGGAGTTTTATTGGTTTAGCTGGATATTACCGAAGATTCATCGAAGATTTCTCTAAAATCGCTAGACCTATGACTCAGCTTTTGAAGAAAGAGAAGAAGTTTGAATGGACAAATGCCTGTGAGCAAAGTTTCTAGGAGTTAAAAAAAAGACTAGTATCGACACCTGCGTTAGTCTTACCCGACATCCATAAGGACTTTAAGGTTTTCTGTGACGCCTCTCGTCAAGGCCTTGGATGTGTGTTGATGTAGGAAAGTAAAGTTGTGGCTTATGCATCTCGACAATTGAAGCCTCATGAAGGAAATTACCCTACGCACAATTTGGAATTAGCCACAATTGTGCATGCCTTGAAAATTTGACGTTTTATGGTTATACTATCCACTTTTGTTGACTGTGTACACTAGCTGTTCCTGGACTAGTGTATGAAGCACAGAGAATCCGGGATCCTTTGCTCCCGGGTTCGACACCCTAAGTCCAACTTCAAGGGGTATTTTTGTTTCTAGTAGGCCGGCTTCCCACGAGAATCCATGGGAAGGTCACTCCTTGTTGCTAGTTCATTTTCGAGACAACTCCTCGTGAGAAGCAGAATCAGATCGTTTTGGGAAGCTGGGTGTTTGGTGCAGCTCTATGAGATCCGAATGAGAAGCTGAGAGTAAGAGCTGTACCAAACAGGCCCCGAGTATGGGTGACATATCCTAACCTACTAGGACTTGAAGATATGTTCTAAGGATCCGAGAGACCTAAAAGGTTCGAGAGGATTGTGAGAGAGCGACAATCCTTGTACTCTTTTGAGATTGTGCTTAAGGAATCTGCGGGGCGGCTTCGCCAAATATTTCTGTCGTTGTGATTATTTCGTCGTCATTATTTGGTTCTCTATCTGAGATTCATCTACTTCGTTCTTGATACCATGCACGTTCGTGCTGTTTCTCACAAACTCTGATCTAATCTAGGGCTACTGTGCATAAGAAGGGTATTAGAGTATAATAGAAGCGCCCCTCTAGATTCTACAGACTTCTACTTGAGATGCATTATGAAACTGAGAGCCCTGCTCAAGTTGACATTTTCACCCGTTTCAGGTACATCAGCCAAACCAGAGGCGCCATCGTCCTGCCCCGTCCCTCTGACCACCGCGATGTGAGACTCTTCCTGGTCATCGTGATGGACCCCGAAGAACCTGAGGCTATCCTCCATACCACTGCTGGCAAACATGACCTTCACTGCCACCATATGGCTAGTGTTATCCTCCAAGTTGGTGACAAGAACTCCTTGCAGCTTCCTAGCCAAGGGCAGCCCAAACTCTCTCTTGTCGTGGGACTGCTCATCGACGACGGTCACCGTATCAGGCCAGAGGGATCCTAGCTGCTCATGGCGCGCAACCAGCTGCCGGAGTGCTCGATTGGTCCTTGGCTGGTGAAGATGGGGTGTTGTGAGGAAGGATCGATGACTTTTGGCAGCGCAGCTACGGTGGTGTCGATTGTTGTGATTTATGGTCTGGTCGGAGCTATGGGAGGGGGAGGGGGGGTTGTGACCTGTCGGCCGTCGTGTTCACCATTAGTGGTAGAGCCAGGATTTCACAGAGCCTCGGGCCTAAAACTAAGGGGCTATAAGTCTATAACTAATGTCAAAAACTATCAACACTGAGGCATAACAAAAGTACAACACAAATGCACAATCGGAATAAAATTTGAATTCCATGTTTAACAATACGACAAAATAGATAAAACATAGCAAAAAAATAAGAATGTAATATACCACTAGCACGAGGTAATCTTGCAACTTTCTCATTGTCATAATCATTATGGTCACTGGCATTTTCTCTATCAAATCTCAAGATAGTACATGATAAAGCCTTCAACTGGAGTTGGAATTGATTTCCCAATAAGCTCTTGCAAATGTTGAAATATCTGAACATAGAATGGAACATCAAAATCGATCATTTAATGTGCGGGAGATAGCATAACAAGCATGCATAAAGTCCACATTTTAATCCAAATTAATTCAGGATAAAAATATAATTTTAGTTAAGTACTTCCATACCTTTGAACATTCTCTACCGCCAAACCAGCACCCTTCCGGACAATAGGTAAGCTGATGACCTCTATTTCTAATGCAACGAACATGATCTACCAAAATAAGATGGCTAAGAAATAAGTGGATTTGAATATAAAATCTGGCTTATCTTATTATTGAGTGGTAAAAAAGCATACATTCACGTTCACATAGATCATAGTACATTATTGTCTTATCAGTGAATTGGTTGGTACCAGGATCATAATCACTTGAGTCACAAATACTGCATCTACAAGATGGACAGTACCAGCTTCCTTCTGGAATGCCCTACAAAAGCAGCATGTTACTGAAATCGCGTTCTTAGACAAGCAAGTGCATAAAAAAGCAAAACTTATGTAAAAGAAAAACTAAGGAAATGCAACATTGGTATCAAGCAGCTAAGAAACACATTGAAGATTTGAATTCACCGGGAGCCGGCACCAGCGATGAGGATAACTAGAGAGGAGTTGAGGAAGTGAGGAGGGCGGAGCAGGAGGCGCTGGCCGCTGGGCATTGCCGCGTTGGGGGTGGAGGCTGCGGCGTGTCGGCGCTACACTGAGGCCTAAGGTCTGACTCTAAGGAGGCGCTGCGCTGGGCGGTGGAGCTGTGGAGAGGAGGCAGGGGGCAGCGTCGGCCTCCGGCCTCCAGGTGAGGAGAGGAGGCAGTGGGGGTGGCGCTGGGCGGTGGAGCCATGGAGACTGGAGAGGAGAAGGTGGGGCCGGCGTCGCGGGTTCGCGGTGGAGCAGGACGCTGGGCAGAGGGGTCATTGGGCACCTAGGTCAACTGAGATGTTTGCCTGATGCCTCGGGTCGGGCCTGACCACTGTGTACTAAATTTTTTTTATGCATCCTAAAAATTCCACTACTATTTTCTCCAGGCCTTGGGCCGTTGCCCAACCGGCCCGAGACCCATCTCCGCCCCTGTTCACCATAGTTAGTAGGAGCGTAAGAACAATGCAGGCTTGGGTCAGGATGTGAGCACAGTTTTGTGCTTGCATCTTGGCTCAGCCGTGAGATTGTTTTGTGTTTGATTGCTTAAGTGGTGCAAAAGGGTTTAGGTGATCAAGAGGCCAAATAAATTGAAAGGGCGATGTAATAGAGTTGGTTCATAAGCCAAAGCTGCTCCGTTTGGCTCTGCAGCAAATCCACCCTAACATCAGCATGACGTACAATGTAACACTAGTAGAAATGTCACTAAGAATCTGCTCTGCGACGCCCTGGCCACACGCCCACGCTGCCCTGGCCGCACACCTGACTGCGGTCCTGCATGTGGCACCCGCCCGACCGCCCCAAAGTGCCCCACCTTCGACCGTCCCATGCGCCGCTCCCTCCTTCGCCCGTGCCTTCTTCCTCCGCCCGCCCCCTCTTCCTTCGATTCCCACCGGCCCGCACGTCGGCCTCGGTTGCCCGCCCCCAGTCGACCGTCTGCACCTGTGCCTCCGCCTGACCGTGGCCTTGCACGTGATGTCTGCTTGGCCGCCACGTTAATTGTATTATTTAGTGGAGCAAATAATTCATTTTAGGATTTCCTAAAGTAATTAATACTTTTTGTACCGAGCGCTACGCTAGTATCAGACGCTGACAGGCGTGATTTTCATTTATTTCCTGAATTTAAGCGTTCTGACATGTGGGGCCCGTAGTTAATGTTCAACGGTCCGATCGGAGCCGGGTCTGTTCGGACGGTCCGATTGGAGTGTTTTGACAGGTGGGGCCATAGTTAATGTTTAGACGGTCTGATCGGAGCCCGGTCTGTTCGGACGGTCCAATCAGGCCAAGTCAACCCAACTAGTTATTGTTTTAACTTCAAACCCCTTAAGTTTGACCGGGCTAAAAAATAACAAATAAATTCCTAAAATTCTAAAAAATTTCAAAAGTGTTCTTGGGATGATCTAGTACCCAAATAAAATTTTATAGCATTACTGTTCAAGATTTATTTTTCTTATTTTAATTCATTAATAGCAAGGGCTTTTAGAGCTTGGTTTGAAGTTTTACATGGTTGAATTAGGTTCCAAAATTTTGGGAAAATAATGTTTATTCATGATAAATAATATAAGGTTTAAATAAATTATTTTACAAGGATGATCGCAAGTTTTTGTTTCTGTTTTATGTTTAAGCTTCAATTTGAGTTGTAGGTCAAAAAAAAGTTCAAAATTTTCAAATACAATATTTTGTGCAAATGTTTCAGAAATGACATGCATGCTCATGAGATGCATAATAATTCATTTAATAAGTTTGCAACAATGACAACCAAAAGCTTGCCATTTCAAAACATATGTGTGGAGAAATCTGAAAGGACTGAAAGTATGCATTCAACTGGAGTATGCAACAATGACAACCATAAATTTTTTCTCGGCAAAACTGAAAGGACATCAGCACATTAACAGAAAGCTCAAGCCCAGCACAGGCATTCCATCCACTCCATTAGCCATTTCAAAGATAAAGGGATTGAAGTTTTAAGATACATTACTGATGAATACATCAAGTCTGAACCATAAAGCAAAATAATAGAATATGCAACAAGTCTGTTATTACATAAGAACATGCATGAATTTTGTCATTACAAAAGCATCATATTGCATGGGAACGACCTACTTCTTCTTATTAGGGGTTAGCTTCTTTGTGGCTAGCTTCTTAACTGGGGATCTCATCTTTTGTGGGGGTAGAAGCAGATGGTTCACCTCCAAGACCATGAGCAGATGTGAGATCCAATTGCTGCCTCAACATAGTTAGGTGTGGAGCAATTGCAAGACCATCCCTTGTAGAAGTAGTAGGTGTTGCAGCAACCTCAGATGACTCTTCCCTACCCTTCTTACTATTGTTCCTTGGAGGGTTTCTTTTCCTATAACACATACATGAAATTGGTTAGTGTATTGTGATAAAATGTAAGCATGCATTTTAACACATATTTACCTTTTCTTAGGGGCTTTTAGAGGGCATGCTCCCCTGCAACTATATATTATTTGGTGCTGCCATCATCAAGTCGTGCTACGTACGCAGCAAAGTTAGCAACTACTCTATATGCGGTACCAACCTCAACCCTACATCAACACCAACATTTAAATGAAATGCGAAGAACATGTTAACTACAGCGAAGAGAAGAGTCTTCTACCACCACACATAGTTCATAATATGACAGAAACAATATATTTACCTGCTGCTACAATGCGATTCTTCCACGCTGGCCACATTGAGGTTGGAGCTCGAGGATGGTCGACTGGGGGAGGCGGCACCGGTTGGAACATGTGTCGGCCGCAGAGGGGCTTGGAGCTCGGGGGCCGACCGGGGAGGTGATGCTGGGTTGGAAGATGCAGGCAAGGTGGATGCTGACTGGCCACGGGAGGCCGATCGGGGTCAGGCGAGGAGCAGGAGGCAGGCTAGGATGTGGCGTACGGGGAGCACGGGAGGCAATGTTGCTCACCAGTAAGAGTGCCCTAGTTCATCGCGTGTCCACTGGGGTGCTGGTTCAGAAGGGATTTGGATAGAAGAGGCAGCCGAATAGATGGGGATAGATGAGGGGCAAAAAGGGTACTTTAGTTTAGTATTGATGGAAAATAGAAGGGAAAAAAGAGACGACAAATTTCAAAGGAGTATCAAATTTTGCATCCATTCCCTCTTCAAGTCGCGCTCTGCACCCAGCTTCCCCTCCGCTCCCAAATTTGTTGCGGCGGGAGAGAGAGAGAGAGAGAGAGAGAGAGAGGGCGCAGAAGGCGGCGGCGACGGCGACGGCGACGATGAGGATCGAGGAGGTGCAGTCGACGTCGAAGCAGCAGCGCATCGCCACCCACACCCACATAAAGGGCCTTGGTCTCGACGTACCTACTCATCTCCCTGGCTCCTCCGCTCCTCTTGCGAGGGGGTTTTCCTAGGGTTTTAGCCTGGGGGTATTTTGCGTAGATCTCCGAGCTTTTCTCACGGTTTAGTTTGGTTTTCCTGGGCAGGCCAATGGGGCGGCGATAGGGATGGCAGCGGGGTTCGTGGGGCAGGTGGCGGCGCGGGAGGCGGCCGGGCTGGTGGTCGACATGATCCGCCAGAAGAATATGGCTGGCCGCGCGCTGCTCCTCGCCGGTCCGCCTGCCACCGGCAAGACGGCGGTCGCGCTCGGCATTTCCCAGGAGCTCGGCAGCAAGGTCCGTGCCTCCAATTGCTCATTTTCGTCTCACAACTTAGCAATTGTTGTCGGATATTTTCGGTGGTAAAACTAGTTTTTGTTATTTTGTTGGGTGCGGTAGTATCTCATACCCTTTGGGGAACTGGCCTAGCTTTGTACTTGATTTCGACTCGTTGCTGTAAATTTGGAGGTAGGTTTTTTGGTGCTATAGAGCGAACGGGGGCGCCCTATGAGATGTAATGCATGCTCACTAGAAACTGATTCCGAGGCATTGATGTGAAGTTGGCCTTTTGGGAATTCTGCACTTTTGTAGCGAAGAGGTTCGATGCTGCTTCCTAGTTCTCTGTAGTAACTAACGGAGTTGCAATCTTGAGCTGCCCCCCTGGTGAGGGCTTGCACAGTTTTTCCCTTCTTCTTTTCCTTTTTTTTCCCTGTACATAAACTTTTTTTTATATATTAATATACACAGTAGGGGCCTTCCTTATTGTTTTCAGTAAAAAAAAAGTTTAATCCGAGGGTGGTTACTGGAGGACAGTGCTTGGTAATTGTAGGCCATCTTTAAAAAAATTCAGTTCGCTGCTTGTGAATTAGCTTGTCTGGTGATCAAACAGCTATGAATTTACAAGGGCTCATCTAGCTCCAGAAAGACATTCAGAGAGTTTAGTTCACAGAGAGCTTCAGGTATTTGAGCATCCATACTTCGTCATTTCGTTGTAGCTGATATGTTGCTAGGGTTGTTACATTAGATTTCACATTCACCTTACTAAATTGGTGTTCTAAAGGCTCAATTTACCTAGTAATGTTTTACTGTCTACGTTTTAAAATCGTTTTCTTTGAATTTTGGTTTCTGCTGCTTGCATGTTCAATATATTTGAATATGTTTTTTCCCTGTCGATGGAACAGTTGCTATTCCTTAAAAATACTTATGATAAGATGTTGGAGTGAATTATGTGGATTACTGGCATTTGTTTGTAATTTACTGGGCACTTGTCTTCATTACAATTTTTGGACATGTGGATGCTACGATGTGTACAGTTTGTCTTGCTCTATGTCTAATGATTTATATGTGAACATTTTGTTCGTAGTGAACTATATATTGCTTTTCATTCAGTGCCCTACATCTACTTCTGTTTCGGTAAAAGCTCCAATGTTTACTAGCATCCGTGTTGTTTTCATCTAGTGATTTTCTCCTTGTCTTGCTATCCTGTAACGCAGGTCCCTTTCTGTCCTATGGTAGGATCAGAAGTGTACTCCTCAGAGGTCAAGAAAACTGAGGTGCTGATGGAAAATTTCCGTAGAGCTATAGGCTTGCGTATAAAAGAAAACAAAGAAGTTTATGAAGGAGAGGTAAGAGTGTCATATATGCTCATTTTGAATTTTGAACATTGAACTAAGATATTGTTCTTGAATTGGTGTTTTTTATTTGATATTAACACCTTTCCTGTTATAGTTCTCTTTTCTAACTAATATTCCCACTGCTTGTTGCTAAAATATTGAGTAATTGTGCTTGATTGCTTTTTAGGTTACTGAACTTTCCCCGGAAGAGGCAGAGAGTACGACAGGTGGATATGGGAAAAGCATTAGCCATGTAATCATTGGCCTGAAGACTGTAAAAGGGTCTAAGCAACTGAAGTTAGATCCTACAATTTATGATGCTTTAATCAAGGAAAAGGTTATTGCTTGCGCCCCTCCCTCCCTCTAGTGTTAGACTTTTAGGTTACATTTTCTTTCACGTTTTGAATAACATTGGTGGATCGTTCTTCTTTCTTGTTCAAAACAATGTCTTTATGCGGATATCTAACCTAGTACCAACTTTGAGAGAATATGTACTCATGGAAACTCACATACATGATCGAATTTCAATGATTCATTGTCAGATGTTCTATTGTGTCATAACTAGTTATAAGCCATTGTAGAGCTGACTAGCTCCCTTGACATTGAGATATGCTGCCTTATATTTACTTTTCTGGAACACTTGTCTGCTACTTCTATCTTCTGCACTGGTTTTTACATGTTAACTAGCCGAGTGCCCGTGCGATACAACGGATTTTAAATAAACATGATATAAGTTAAAAGCTTAGAAAACCAATATTCATAAGGTAATTATCCATACATATGAAAAATTCATACATAATTTGCATCCAATCAACAAGCCACATACAATCTTATCACAAGCCACATGCACCAATAATTATCCACAGAAGATAGATCCTTCAAGTAACATATGCATGTATGCACATGTTTATCCACAAAAAGATCTCAACAACTCAAGAGGTGGGAGGATTCATCATCACCACCAAGTCCTTTTATAGTAGTAAAGATCATCTATATATAACATGCAGGTGGCAGTGGGTGATGTTATATACATTGAAGCTAACAGTGGTGCAGTGAAAAGAGTCGGTAGATGTGATGCTTTTGCTACTGAATACGATCTTGAAGCTGAGGAATATGTCCCAATTCCCAAAGGGGAAGTCCATAAGAAAAAGGAAATAGTACAGGTACAAATTTTATGCTATTTCAGCCATATGATTTTTGCATGTACTTTTGCGCAGAATTTTATGCTATTTCAGCCATATGATTTTTGCATGTACTTTTGCGCAGCCAGCTCTTCTTTTCATTGTATTGTCCATAAATTAAAGGTATTGATTGATAATTGAAGCAGAAATCGTATAATATGCTTAAGTATAGTGTCAAAATTTCTATTTAGAAGATTGAAGGTGGAAACATGGGGGATGGGGCAGCTGTTAGCCTGAAGAACCTTATTATACCAGTGCATTGTTCAAGCATGCCTAAACATGTGGCTTCCCCATCAAGTAGTGCTTAGTTGTTTGGCTCTGCCAAATGCCTGTTCACCTTCCTATTATCTTTTTGTTTTTGTGTCTAGTGAGACTTCATTTGCAGTCAATAAATCAGCCAGTTGGGAGGAGGATTGGTATTGCTAATCATATGTGATGGGTATGTCAGAACAATAGACACAGAAAAGTCATAACCATGGATCAAGATTAAATCAAAGGCTTGATCCACATTTATAACTGCGCCTCCCTTGATGAAATAAAATAAACACATAAAGTTCAAAAACCAATAATCAAGATTACGCCAAATTCATGACCATTAGTCCAGGCCCTATTAACAATAATCTCCTTGAGTTGATTAATTAAGTTGGATCAATTATTGTTACGTCTGACAAAGGACAGTTAAATTCGGCTGGTAGGTATCTGTTATCTATTCTCTCTCGAAGGGGTGATATTCTTTTTCAGTGTCAATTGAAGAGAGGAAATAATCTTATCATTTTGTACAGGACGTTACACTTCATGACCTTGATGCCGCAAATGCTCAGCCACAAGGAGGCCAAGATATTTTGTCCCTTATGGGCCAGATGATGAAACCTCGGAAGACTGAAATCACCGAGAAGCTACGCCAAGAAATTAATAAGGTTTTCAAATTTCTCGTCATGCTGCATTTACACTTTTTAAAAATTGTGTCAGATTTTGATAAGCATATTGGAATTGACATCTGTTTTTTTTGTTTGTTGTATGGTGATAGGTGGTTAACAGATATATTGATGAAGGAATTGCAGAGCTTGTACCTGGTGTGCTGTTCATTGATGAGGTATCATCTTATTTTAGCTTCATGATTGAAAAATATACTGTTCTGAGTAGGCTCATTTCGGATTGAAAAAAAAATCGAATATGAACAAGCTTGGTTTTGTTTATTGTCAGCTTTCCCTATTGTCAAACATACAGTGGGTTGCTCACCTTGTGGAGTAGTGCTGCTCGGTTTAACTTGTTGACTGTTGTTGTACTAAATGGTTGAATTATGCCTTACTGTGATTCATTTTAATTAATGACAAGAACTTTATTCACAGGTCCACATGCTGGACATTGAATGCTTCTCTTATCTTAATCGTGCACTGGAGAGCTCATTATCACCAATTGTGATACTTGCTACGAACAGAGGAATATGTAATGTAAGGTAAGCAATTTGAATTACCAGTTGAAGCACTCCGAACTTAACTGCAATACCAGAATAAATACTGCCTTTTGTCTACTAGTATGCTCATACATTTTACAACTCGTGTTATGCTTGTATCCAGAGGAACCGATATGACAAGTCCGCATGGTATACCAGTAGACCTTCTAGATAGGTTGGTGATTATACGGACAGAAACATATGGTCCTACCGAGATGATCCAGGTTCCTATTTTGTCTTATATCTGTTAGGATTTCTGTCTAGAAATGTGTCTGATGTTTGTTCATTGCGCTTTGCAGATACTGGCTATTAGAGCACAAGTGGAAGAGATTGAGATTGATGAAGAAAGTCTTGCATTTTTAGGAGAGATTGGACAGCGGACATCTTTGAGGTATGAATCTTATTGTTATTGTTCCTGGTTATGTCCGCACCTTAGTGTCCTATGCGAATATTTCAAATGCGGCATTCAAAGAGAGAATTTAGCTGGAAATTGTGCCAGCTCCCCCCTTTGTCTTCTGGCTGTTTTCCCACTTTTGGTGTTCTACTATAATAATTTTATTATTTTTTATCTCTCTAGTCTAAGCATCGATCACACTGTATGGTTCGTTATCAACAAGCCATTTTATTGGTGTAGTTAGTGATGGTTGTAGTCGATCGTGAATCTCTCTGCAGACATGCTATTCAGCTGCTATCACCTGCTAGCGTAGTTGCGAAGACTAATGGGAGAGAGAAGATCTGTAAGGTATGTACCGGATTTCATTAGGATATTGTCTCATCCTAGTTTCATCTTATTCTTACAAACTTATGTTATGAACCCATGACCTCTATCAGGCTGATCTTGAGGAAGTCAGTGCTCTCTATTTGGACGCCAAATCCTCGGCTCGTCTGATTCAGGAGCAGCAAGAAAGATACATCACCTAAATTTCTCCTGCTGTTCAACAATGCCTCCAAGAAGATTCAGCTGTCGGCTCTAGTCGTTCCACTGTCCCCCTCTGGCTCAACTTGGTACGCAGGTGCGAAGATTTCTTCCGGAGCAAACTGGGGGGAATGATTTTTGTGGCACCCGCACTCTGGACTTCTATTAGTCTCTAGATAAAAACTCGATTCCGGCATATTGCTTGCCACATCACTGTTTGCTGATTAGATTGTGTAAGAATTGTCGTGTATCTTCGTTACCCATGCTAATCAATGCTTAGATTCTGTTTATCCTTGACGATTTATGGCCTAAGATGCAGTATGAAGTCGTCATTCTTTGGGGAAGGCAGGAATTTCATAGGAATTTTGGTAGATTCTAATCCTTAGGATTTTTTCCTATGAAGGTTGTTTGGAACATAGGACCAGAGTTGTCAAATTCCTATAGAATGCATTTCTATACCCTCGATTCCATAGGAAAATAAACATGAGCTCAAGCCTGATGTTAATTTTCTTTTGAGAAGTTCAATGCAATCTCTCTCTCTCCACTCTCCCTAATCAAGTAACATCTAATATCAAAATTACTGTATTTTTTTCTATTCACCTCCTTTGAGTAATTCTTGTGATTTTGTTTTCCGTAGGATTTAATGAGTCATGACATTCCAATTTTGTCCAATTATGCATTTTTCCTATTCTTGTGTTTTAGATTTGTGCGTTCCAAAGAGGATTTGTCGAAGCATATACTAGGTGTAAGTTCAAACTCAATGACACTCATTTTACGTTGCTCTCACTGGCGCTCATTTACGCAATCCGCAGTTTTGATGGTAGGAGTCATATCATGATGTAAAATCTCACATGTTTTTTTCCTCGATGTTAATCCTTCTGGAAAAGATATGAAACATGCCAAACTTCGCAATATATTATGTCCAAGTGTAGGGTAAGCTTACTTATCCCCGCTGAGGGTCTCTTTGGAACGCAGGAATGTAAAAGCATAAGAATAGAAAAAACGCATGATTGTAATGTCATGACTTACTGAATCTTACATGAAACAAAACCACATGAATGGTTCAAAAGAGATGTTTGGATGCTTCACAGGAAAAATGCAGGAATTTCGAGTTTAGATATTACTTGATTAGAGAGAGTGGAGAGAGAGAATACATTGGATTTCTCAACGAAAAATAACATGAGGTTTGAGCTCCTGTTCATTTTCCTATGGAATTGGAGGTATATGAATGCATTTCATAGTAATTTGACAACTCTATTCGAATGTCCCAAACAACCATCCTAGGAAAAAAAAAACGAAGGAGTAGAATTCTCTAAAATTTCTATGAAATTCCTCCAATCCAAAAAGTCTAGAGGATAATAATATTAACTAGTGGTTCCTATGTTACGTACGTACGGTGCCTACATATTCTCTAAAAATACGGTTGACAATATTCTACATCTTTGATTTGATTAGTCCATCATTTCCTGCGGCAACGCAAAGGCATCTTAATTTGCAGCCTCCTGTCTATGTCGATGTACATTCCAGTGTCTCCTGTATGGCGAGTGCCTCTTTCTTCCATGTCATGATGACAAATTTCTTGATCTTTCAGAGAGCGATATGCCTTGAAATTTGCTCGATTCTTCTACTGTTTTCAGTTCTGCGAAATTCCATGCCCATGAGAAGAGACAAAAATGTGAAGCAATGTTGTATTGTAAATCTCACTCTCCAGATAGAAGACTCTAACATGCATGCATTGGTGAAAAATACTAAATACGCATGCGTGCATGTGCATTGCAGCTTCCATTTTCATTTTTCCTTTGCAAATTGAACGATAAGCTAGCCAGCTTCAGCACTGCACAGTACGAAAACTAAGCAGCAGCCTGTGCAAAAAAATATGTAGCACTCGCGCCAGCCCTGACACGGCATCGCCGTTCACCTCACATATATACGTGCTGCTCTTCTCCGTCCGTGGCTTCGATTAGATCTCGGCGACAACAACGTCAAGGCGCGACAAATGACGCACGCGATGACACCAATTCGCCAGCAAGGCGACACCCAGCCCGATCGGCATCATATCTACCAGCCCGCACATATGGCGCACATCGGCTGCCAAATAACATCAAATCCATGTACTCGAATGCACTAATTCTGCATATTTAGCTGCCTTCTCATCAGGTCAAATTGGTTGTTAGATGCTGATCAGTGCCAAATTTCCGGTAAGACGTGCGCACTAGGTACATTGCACTAGGGACGGAGCATGGCTTCGGCCAACCTAGCCTGTGGCCCCGGGCATTTCAGAAGAAAAAAAAATTAACAACATATATGCAGTCCATAGTCGGCTCAATTTCGTTAGGTTAGGTCTATCTAGAAGACTTATTGTTGCTAATCGTTCTTTGGTTGTGATCTTCTTCAATGAGACAACGACTTTAATTGTGCGACGGCGAACGCGATAAAGAGACGTGGCGCTGGCCTCTAATGCGTTACGGGCTTACTGTGGCCGGCTCTGCCAGTGACGATAGATATGCAACCGACGGCCGGAGAGCCAAGTCTGTAAGCCGCGTAGGACGTGTAGCCAGTAGTGAGCAGTGTACTTCTAAATTTGCTTTGATCTTTGCCCCTCTTGAGATTTTGCTCAAGTTCCATCAATGATTGCACCTTGCAGCTCTTAGATCACACTATTGAAATTGAAATGTCGTCGATCAAGAACTTGTGATCCAGATTGGATTAGTTTTGTGAATCGTAACGCGTGGTGTCTTGCTGTGGATAGGGAACTGGAAATATCTAACACAGTAGGTGACAAGTCCTTTTGCTCTTTAGTCTCCGGTTTTTGTTCTGCTTACACATTTTATGTGGCTTGTATTGAACATAGACGGGGTGCTTTGGCCATTTGCATCTTTTGTGTCATGGATTCTATGATTGCATGTACCTAGCTAATGAGAAAGATGATAGTAGTTTTGTTTGGTTTTGATCAAGGGGAAGAAGACGCCACGTGGCGTACGCTCTCGAGAACGAGAGATAATTGATGTGATAAAAATGATGAAGCAGCGTGACCTGGAGCATATATTCCCATATTCCAGGAGCATCCAGGCTTAGTTCCCTGCCACATTTCGCCCATATATCCGGAGTACTGACCAATAGTGAATTACTGTTCACGCTACAGGGGTGTGCATCTATACCGCAAATTCATTGATCTACACGTACGATGTTCATTCGTACTTTATGAGTTTTTTTTTAGAAAAAAATGTTCATTGGTAATTTATACTCCCTCCGTTTCTATTTAAATGACTGTAGCACCTCATTTAAATAAAAACAGAAGGAGTATATTAAAATGATATTTTTCAAAAAAATATGCGTGCCTCTAACACACTGCCAATTGCCATCGTTTTAATTGTTTCAGTTGTTCGGAAAATTCAGCGTGCAATGCTTGACTAGCTACAATCTAGATTATTGTCTCTACACAGTGTGATGCTCGTCGCCATCGACACTTGAGATACAATTTGTGCGTACGAGATTAATGCTTTCGATGAGGCGGGGAGAACACTTGTCGCGAATCCAGCCTAGTCACCATCCATCGGACGGCCCCAAGGGTGTATGCCATTAATTTGTTTCTGATTGGCGCGACGGAGGTTGCGAATCGAAATCAAACCGCACAAGGACCAGAGAGACAGGGTAAGGCGAGGGGTGGTGGGCCCGGAAAAATCCCCTCCATCACCTCTCGGCGAATGGGGGGGGCGGCACCCACGTGAGCAGCCCCCACATGCTGACATCTTCCTCTCCTCCCCCTCCCTTATTTCTACCTCCCCACAGGTGTTACTCGTCACACTCTCGTACGTTAGTTAATCTACTCCTCGCCATCCATCGTCTCCAACTTCTAATCAATCAACTGGGATGCTTCAGAGGCTTCGATCTCCATCGATCTCTCTCGATAAGGAAGTTTCGATCTGATCTGCGCGCGCGACCGAGCTAGCTAGCCAGGTGGTGGTGGCCATGGACGACGACGACTCGTCCCCAGCTTCGTACATCCGATTGGTACGTTCGCTCAGTATGATCTGCTCTAGCTCCCGGCTAAGATGAACCATTTTCATATGCTTCAGTGGTGATCGCCATGTACATATGTACATGCATGCAGGTGCAGCATCTGATTGAGAAGTGCATTTGCTACCGCATGAACAAGGAGGAATGCATGGAGGCGCTGGAGAAGCACGCCAAGATCAAGCCTGTCATTACCTCCACCGGTAATATCTGCTTCCATATGCTTTGCTTCGATCTCTAGTTTCGAAGTTTCCGACGCACACGCCAAGTTTATGCATGCATGTTTAATTAGCACCTTGCTTACTTGCATATATTGCATGCGTGCAAGGGACTAGCTTTGATCAATGCATTGTGCATGTTAAGTTGTTTAGTGATGGCAATATGTATGGATTCAGATGTCCCTAAGTTTCGTTTTAATGTCCGTGGACAGTGTGGAAGGAGCTGGAGAAGGAGAACAGGGAGTTCTTCGAGACGTACAAGAAGGATCGAGAAGAGGAGTCGACGCAGAAGAGTGGCCCTTCTGAACAGGCGTCTGCTTCCAAGAGCTCAGATGACGACGACGACGACTAGCTAGGACTCCTTACGTATGGTACATAGAACTATATAGTATATGGAGTTGGGCTGTTTGCATTCTAGATGCAGAAGTCAGGAGAGATATTTTATTCTATTATCTAAAAAATAAAGTATATGGAGTAGTGCGGAGTGTAATTAAACTCTGTACGTCTGTAGTTGGAGCCTTGCAAGTTGGTGCGTCATGCTCAAACTGGCCTGGACGATCGATCGAGCATTGATTGGTCGAAATGATTCAGAATCGGAGCGTCTCAATCGGTCCACCTGTCGTCTGTAGCAGCTAGGTGTTGCATGCTGGAGTTTTTTCTTTTTGTTTTTGCCGATTTAGCGCAGTTGCGATCGGTAATTACAAAAGTAGTGTCCACTGTGAAGAATTTGTAGATTTAGCACCGGGTTCGTACAGCCACCGTGCGGTGGGTGGGAGCACCTTCGTGCGGTAGGGATGCGTGTTAGCCCGATAGTCGTCCACGTGGTCGTCCGCGCGGTGGCCGTGCGAATCTGATGCTAAATCTGTAAATTCTTTGTAGCGGACGCTACTTTTATAATTACCGATCGCAACAGCGCTAAATCAACAAAAGAATCTGCATGCTGGTCTTTGTGCACGTGGAGGACAAATGGACATCCACCGATGACGTGTAGCCGGCTAGCCGTCTGTGTGAGCGACCCAGTTACTGTCAGAAGAAAGCTGCTCTTGTCCTGTCTCCCTGGTTATTCAGTTATTGTACTCTACGAAGACTACGATAGAGCCACGAGCCGTCGGCGATCAAATCAAACTCGCGCGCCCGACGTTTCTCCCGCTCATTTGGCGCGGCGTGCGCGCTAGCGGCGACCGGTCGAGTTCGACGTCTACGGTGGTGCCCGCGCTCCATGGAATCGGTAATCAAACGCGCGTGCGTGCCGGCCGCTCGGAGCTAGATGCGATTCACTTGCTGCGCGCTGCATCGGCCACACACGCAAAAAGCCTAGCTTTGGAAAGTCGCCGTCGATCTCTACCCGGCCGGGACAGGAGCAGTAGGGTGATATGGAACTGCGAGTACGTGCGTGCGTGGAATGCGCTTTCGTGCAGAGCGTACGTACGTACGTACGTAGAGACAAACACGCGGGCCGGGCCGGGCCGGGCCGGGCGGCCTTGCGTTCCCGTATCGTTGGCTGCTGCTCGCGCATCCCGGCCGTGTCGTGGCCTTCGTTCGTTCACGCCTTCGCTGCCTGCAGTACGCGCGTACGCTGTTGTCGGCTGCCATATAATTAGCTTCGGTCTATCTTGTTGTCATGCTAGCTAGCTTTCACGGGCGGTTTTGTCATGCTTCACATGCTAGTATAACTATAGCTAGCTAGTGCCAGATTCCAGTCACGATGACTGAGCCATCGATGGTGTGAGCCAACTAGCCAGAGGGAGTGATTGATATCTCTTCTCCACTCGCAACGCAAACTACTGTTCAGCTTTAATTAAAACTAGCGCTTGGACGCATGATGGTAGCTTCTTATCATACGCTCCGGTACAGTACAACATTCGATATAATGTTTGTAACAATTTTAATCTATGTGTACAACAAAATGCGTAAATAACAATACAATACCAAGAAAAGAGATTGAAAAAAAAAATCATATTCTCACCGAAAAATGCATGAAACCATCGTTATAGAACCTATTCGCGCTTTAGACTAATTCAAGTATCCCGATCAAACAAAATTCGATGTTACAACATTACAACATTTAAAAATAATAGTGACAACATTTGAAAATAATTGTGCAACATTTTTGAAAGATACTGCAACAAACCAAGGTTGGATCAGAACGGTATGGACCATGGAGGAAATTTGGGGATAAATCAGAACTGTCTGCACAACATCTGAAAACATGGGTGAATGAATGAGGATGAAACAACTAATTCAATCCAGTGTAACCAAAAAAAAAAATCAGAAGCGTGGCAATTAGTTCCTAAGCTTGCAACAAAACTTTGGTCCCGATGCAACAAACACATAATCGGTAAACAAAAATATGCAACAAAATTGAACTATTTAGGCAACAAATACAAGAACTTATTGCAACAAAAATAAAACCTTGTTGCAAAAATAAGAAAACATCTAAACATCTTCAACTTTTGAGTGTGGCATATTACAACATCAAGAAATAGTAGCCGCAACAACACAATTTACCGATTGCAACATTTTTTATTGTAATCTCGAGAAGGAGGTGGCCAGTCCACACCATCGTCTTCATCACCAGCGAGCTCGGATCCTCACAGGCTTCATGATGTGGGTTTGCCAATACGAACTCAGTGACAGAGGCATGTGTGACGGTGATCACATCATGGTGGGGCGTAGAAGGGTGGTTGCGGGTGGCTTCGTCGCAGCTCGCCGGCGGAGCTCAACCATAGCTTGTCAGAGTAGTAGAGTGGCCTCAATCAGGGATATGGGTTGGTGGCCTCGCACAAGGGACGACGACAAGCTCGCGAGGGCTCTGATCTCTGACTTGCACTTATCCTCCAGTCGTGGTGAGAGAGAAACAAGGAGGGAGGGAGGAAGAGGAACAAGGAGGAGCACGCGAGCTCCTGCCATCCACGACCATGGTGAGAGAGATGGAAGGGGAGAGAGAGAGGCAAGGAAGAGATAAGCTTTGGTCTGACTTGTGTTATGCCTCGCTAGTTGGAAAAGAGACTAGATAGGAGTCAAAAAGGTGAGGAGGTCATCACCGCGCATAGATAGGATCCAATACTTTGATGGACTAGAATGTTTTGAGTGGCTGGAGTGGGTGTCCGATGCATCCGACGACGTCTGAGCCATATCAATTCCCTTAATCCAATCCACAGCCTGAGTATTATCAATCGTGGTATTGAACTGATGCAGAGTGTCCGCACTCGGCCCTCTGGCACAAGACGTATTAGGCCCAACCCAATACTTTTTTACTAGTAAGCCTGACTAGCCAATAGCCTGGCCGGATCGATAACGACTGATCCATCAGAGACAAGACTAGTGAGCCTTGCCCAACCCACTCAAAAATCAAGAGACTTGGTTGTTGAATCGATCAAGAAACTTGTGATCCAAATTGGAAGTGGCGACAGCTTTGGGATGGAGTTGGAAGTCTAAATTAAAGGACGTGACTAACGCAGAACGTATGCCTCCTATAGTGGCAAAGCAAGATAAAAACAGAGGTGGTGCTCATGTGTCGAAGCTAACGTAAGATAAATATATAAAAATGCAGCAAGAGCAAGAACGGCGCTCTCCCGACCTCATCCGCTCTCCAAACCACCGGCGGCCACTGTGCACGTGCGCCCTCTACTCTCTAAGCTACCGCCGCCGCCGCTATTGCGCTCGCGCGCCCTCTCGGCCCCCTCTGCTCTCCAAGCCACCACCGTGCTCGTGCGCCCTCCTGACCTCCTCTAGGGTTATCGTAGTGACGACTGGGGTTGGGGATTGGGGTCTGGCCGGCTTGGCCACTTAGGCTTCCATTCCACTTTCGGCCTTCCGCTAGACATGAATCCTTAATGGACCTCCAAGATTCCTGCCCAAGAAAGCCCATGCGCCTAGCCGGTGGTAAAGCTGTAAAGGGGATCCCAAGTGTTCGGCGAGGGGAGCCCATGCTCGTGCACATACGAGCGCATACAATGTCGTCAACACTGGCCCCCTATAACCTTTGGATCATCATAATATGTCCTAGTCTTATTCGTCTGATTCCCATCTAGCGTGGTGCAACAAAACTTTCTCGTGCACACCAAAAGAAGGAAACCTCGCAACAAAATGCCCCCTCCCATCGTTTCTTTCTTGGGTGCACACATGTGGGTGTGTCGACTTCAACGAAGTTGCTCACCTCCACGATGCAACAAACACAAACCTCACCTTCTCCTATGTAACAGCTTTTGTTGATGCAACAAAAAAAAGCCCCTGCAACAAAACAAAAAAGCATAGTGCAACAAAAATCCCCACCAAAACAAAGTGTAACAAAAATAAAAAACTGTTGCAACATTTGAAATGCCTAATCTAACAAAAGAAGAACTATGGTGCAACAAATCAACAAATCTATGAAACAAAAATGATATCTTTCTGCAACAATAGAAAACGTGTATGGCAACAAACCGGATATGATGAAAGTTAAAATTGATGGGAAAAATAGAACATCCATGCCAAGAGGAGGTGGCCGGTGGTTGGTAACGACAAAACCATCACCACGCCGACAGCAATCGACAGCGACATGGTGAAAGGTGATTTTCCATATATAGAGAGAAGAGAAAAGGAGGGAGGAGAGACTTGATAAGTACGTTGTAGGAAAAAAGGCTCTTAGCGGCGAGCTCTGGCCGCCAGTGAGTCACTGGAGAAGGAGGAGGGACTAGGAAGGAGATCAAGATATGAGGTGTGAGTGTGAACTGATGTGGTCAAAAGAAAGTGATGAGGACTTAGGTGCATCTACTGCAGTGGTAAATATCCCTAAGTTCCAAGTTTTTCTAAACCTCAAGTTGAGCCTATTATGCATCAATGGAGAAAGAAACAAGAATTAGGTTCGGCCAAGAATGAGGAGTGGGAGGTGGGCCGAAGGGGGAGCTTGAGCGGACATGGGAAGACACAAGGACTTAGGGCTTTGCATGTTGGAAAGTTTACAAGAGAATTCGGCCAAGAAAAAACAAAGGAACCAAATTCAAACTCAATTCTGAAATCAATATATTTTCAGCCTAAGAATCCGAAATAGGTTTGGATTGGAGCAATTCCAATTCGGATCTTTCTTTAAAAAAAGATTAATTTTGAAATGCTTGTAACATGACAGTTTAATTTATTTTCAGCAATTAGAGTAGTTTAAATTTCGAAGTAAAGTAGGAGTTTGCAATAGGATTGGTTTTTGGATTACTGGTCATGGGTACTATTTCGAGACAGATTACTGTTCACCGTGCACTGTTCACCGAGCCTATATAAGTTAGGGGCTAGACCACCAATTGTAAGGAAGTTAGAGTTGAAGAAAATACAGAAAAGTCACAGGTTTATGTGGCGCATAATGAATACATGCATTTCGAAAATTCTCATCTAGAGTTTTGTGATTACGTGAATATTGGAGGGAGGTTGTTCTTTCAAGATCCGTGATTCCTTGTGGATCATCTCACCAATTCGTAGCATCCTCAATTGCTTACAGTTTGGTGTTGCTCTTTGGCTTTGATTTTGTTTCTCTTCGGATTGATTCAACATCAACTAAGTATTACTTGCTTTGGAGATACACTTGTTCTTCCTTTTTGCTGACCTAAGAAGGAGGAAAGCTAGGGTTTTGCTTCGATCAAGATTGAAATACAAGTATCGTGAAAGATTAGGCTACATTACGCATCAACTACACGTTGATCCGTATCTGATAGTCTAGAACATTCAGTCGGAGAATCACATGATGTTTGGATAACGATGTACGGAGGGTGGGCCGTGGGCCATCAGAGGGTTGATCGTGTCAAACACGTGGGGCGTGGGTTGAGGCGTCCGAAGTGAGTGAGCGTATGAGTCCAAGCATTTCCCTTAATTAAAGCAAACGTGGAGTGCGCCTTCGTATAGAGCAGACAAGCAGGTCTCACCTGTGAAGCGCTAGTGTTGTTTGTTGCTACTCACCAACCGCATGCGAGTTTGTTCTCGCACGTAATCCATGAGAAATTTTACGATACATTCTACCGGTAGTATATGATGGTAGTGTAAATCAAATTTGACCATTGATTTGTTAGAAGCGTAATAAACTTTTCTTTGTATTTATAATTTTTTCGTGAGGCTATTATGGACATTTTCAACTAATGTTGAAAATATTACTCTTGTGTCATGTGATTTCCACATGGACAATTACAATTTACCCCATTAGAATTCTACTACTCATACTACCAGGTGTAATATAACTAAATCTTATCTAATTTGAACCATTTGATAAATAAAAAATAAACAACCCGTATTAAATTGAGTGTCTCATAAAAGAGTTCTAATACATAGCCAAAAGAGCAAAAGACCAACATAAAAAAAGAGGTCGTGATCACTAGTGATGAGGCATCCCTACTACTACTACATCTTCTACTCCAAGTGTGAATGAGGATGTTTATGAAGCATCAAAAGGTCCAATGACTAGAGCAAGAGCTAAACTTCTAAATCGACAGGTGAATTTGTTTCTTAATAAATTTCCTTGTATTAATGAGAACGGTATACTACCTCATGCAAGTTCTTTGTGTATTCTCGGTCAAGCCATGTGCTCAGTCAAGCCTTGTGGTTCTGCAGCCAACATGCCAAGCAAGCCACGGTCAAACCATGTCAAGCCACGGTCAAGCCATGTGGTGAAGCCCACATACCAAGCTTTCGGTCTAGTTAGTCCATTAAGTCCGAACCAAAGATGGATTAGGAAATCCAAATATGACTCAAAGCCGGCCAAGTCCTATGCATGCGTTCGTGCGTGCGTAAGGATTGGCTGGGGCGCCTTAATTAGCCATCGCCTTTCCGATTGTAAGACGGAGGAGATTTTTATGAGATTAAAGAAACAAAACAGATTGTTTTTCTTCTTGATGGTTTTCTTCTTGATGGCCGATGGCATCAATGGGGGAAATTGAGAGTTCTTGCTAATTGAGATCGTTCAACCTTTCCGCTGGGAATTGGGAGCGTGATAGGGCTTCGCTTGGTGGTCGTGAAGTCCGGCGCGTGTGTTGTCGCCAATTAAAGAGTGTTCGTTCTTGCATTGGCAACGGGGGATCACTACAATTCGAGAGGCTACACGTGAGTATATTAATCCTACGTCGAGAAGATCGGACGAACCCGTATCATCTTGGTATCAGAGCGCGGTTGACTCGGTAGGATTACTTATCCCTAGATTAGATTGATTTTATTTGCTGTTCTTAATACCTAGATTCCATAAACCGAAAATTGCAACACAAAAATTCCAAACCCTAGTTTTTTTGCATCTGTTATTTCCTGTGAGTTTAGTTAGGGTTTAATCCATTAGAATTTTGTTTAGTCCTGATCATAGTGTTCTTTTGTGTTGCTTAATCTTTGTGTCCAATCAAAATCTTAAAAATCGTTGGTTCTTGATCTCCTGAAATCCACACGCACACAAAAAAAGATCTACTACCGTGAAGCGCCACTGTGATTCGCAAGATGCTACTGATGCGACATTACAAGAATCCCATGACATCAGTGCGATTCTCAAATAATCCGCGGCCACTCTAAAGGCACCTTCACACAAGCATACGGTCTGTTGACTTCGCTCTGATACTACGTACTCTGAAGAAAGCTTGAGCAGTGCGTGAAAAAAAATCACTGATTTTCCTTCGTCTTTGAGAATTGCTTAGGGGTTGTTCATTGAATTATTTACACTTGCTGAAAATTTGAACTTGTGTAAGGGGAGCTTAAACCCTAGTTTCGATAACAAAAAGGAGAAGAAGAAGAAGAAGAAGAAGAAAGACAGAACGAAAGAAAAGACAAGCCACAAGTAAAGAAAAAGGGACGTGACTATGAAGTAAAAATAAAAAAGAAAGAAAGAAAGAAAGAAAGAAAGAAAAGAAGAAGATATTGGCCGAAACTTGGGGAGAGGATAACCTTGGTTCATAAAATTCAGATTGTGTATTTAATTTCTTTAAGCAATCTTGTGCTCTTACATTTCATATTATTGCAATTGGCTAGCGTCTCTCCTAGTACTTGATGCAAAAACAAGATAGTTTTCATCTCAATTTCAGATTGCATCTCACTAGCTTATTCCTTTGTTTGCATTGAGTTAAATTAATCTTTGCATGTGCGTTCATATACTTCACTTAAACCTTTTGGATCAGCACTTAAGCAAAATATTTTAGCTTGGATTATTACTTAGCTTTATAATATCTAGAATTTCAGATTTCTAGGATATACACATCCATACCAAGCTCCACTAGATAACCGTTGTTGTGCAATTGTGAACATTCTTAAATTCGCTTGATCATCACTTTGCTATTGCAGCTTCCACCAAGTGTAAGTTTCTTTTTGCCTTAATTCACTTCGAAAGGGTAAGAACTTTACTTGGGAAAGAAAAGAGAGATTGAGTGAATTTTACTAATCATCCATATACATTCTTGTTGTTTGTATTTTCTTTTGTACAATCTAACCATGTCAGGTGGAGAAGATAACTATGGTGAGGAGCATGTTGTTGATCTTAATGCCCCGGTGACTCGCTTCCAACATCAGACATTGAGAAGTACATTGCAACAAAAATTTGTAGCTAGCGCCACTGCAATGGGGGAACAACTCAAGGTGGATATGCAGGGCCTCCGCATTGACCTCAATCAACAAATGAACGTGTTATGTACGAGCATCGTGAATGATGTTGTGCAGGCACTTCGTCCACAACCAGAAGAAGATAGTGTGCATCTGCCGGCTCACATGCATCCACGAGATGAGGAGGTTGCTGCACGAGTCATCCAGGATGCCCAACAACGACGAGACCGTGTGGCGGCATAAGCCATACGGCCACCTCCACCTAGGAGAGGAGGTGGGGGAGGCACCCAATGACCCGTGAGGGGCCGTGGGCATGGTGCCCGGGGTGGAGGACCACCTCACTTCGACGACGACGACTTATACCACTACGATGATGGATACCACCGTCGACACCGCTACGGCAATGAACGACCTAATGAAGAGAAATTCGGTAAGCTTAAATTTACTATGCCAACATTTTCAGGTACACATGATCCCAAAGATTACCTCACTTGGGAGCTCAAGGTGGACAAGGTGTTCCGTATGCACAACTAATCTGAGGCGAAGAAAATACACATGGCTGCACTTGAATTTGATAAATATGCACTCATATGGTGGGAACAAGTCCAAAATCAAAGGAGAGAGTACGACGAACCTCCCATCACTACATGGGAAGAGATGAAATATCACATGAGAGCGAGGTTTGTTCCTAAACATTACAAACATAATTTATTTGATAAATTGCAGCAAATGAAGCAAGGAACTCTCACGGTGGAGGAGTATCATAAAGAGATGGAGATGGCCATGATTCGAGCTAATATATTTGAGCAAGAAGAATAAACAATGGCTCGCTTCCTTGCTGGGTTGCCCCCTCCCATCAAATGCATCACCGAATTTTAGCCCTACAACAACATGGTGGAGTTGGTGCATCAAGCAACTAAGGCTGAAAGGCAAGTGCAACAAGAACATCATCATACACACACTGTTCAGCATCTATAGGAGGTAAACCCACATCCCGTTTCAATTCTTCTAAAACTAATCAATCTAGTGGAAGTTTTGCTCCTAGTACCAGTGCTGCACCAGGCGGGAAAAATGTAACAACACCCATTGCCAAGAAAAGTCCAGCACCTTCTACCTCATCTTCAGTGGGTTGTATAGCAAGAAGTAGTGCCATCCAATGCTTCAAATGCCTTGGACGAGATCATATACAAAGGGATTATCCAAATAACAAGGTTATGTTGCTAATGGAGAATGGAGAGTATGACCCTACTAGCGAGGAGGAAGGTGAGGTGGAGAGTATGACCCTACTAACGAGGAGGAAGGTGAAGCTCTTGCTGATTTTGGAAGATTTGGAGATGTACATGAGAAAGGACAAGGGGAGGAGGCGCATGAAGATGGTTATTGTGACCACGAGGCTGGTCCTATCCTTGTGTGTACACCGACGGTGTTGAGTGTGCAAGCAAAATCCACTCATGAGCAGCACTGTAATCTTTTCCAAACAAGAGCTCAGGTGAGTAAAGATGGTAAGTGTTGCAAAGTTATTATTGATGGTGGAAGTTGCCACAATTTAGCTAATAAAGAACTTTGCACTAAACTTGTTGAAATACAAGAAACATCCATATCAAATTCAATGGTTGAATAATGATGGCTCTACGAATGTTGGATACACTGTTGATGTTAGTTTTCAGATTGAGAATTACCAAGATACTATGGAGTGTGATGTTGTTTCCATAGATGTTTGTCACTTACTTTTAGGAAGACCATGGCAATATGATAGATCTGTGATTCATGATGGTAGAACAAATCAATATAAGTTCATGTGGAATAACAAAGAAATAACATTGCGACCTTTGACCCCTTCTCAAATTGTGAATGATAACATGCAAAAGATTGAGGTGAACATAGAGAATGAGAGGGAAGGATCAAAAGAGTGTGATTCCACAAAAGGTGAGTGAGAGACACAAGCTAAAACTGAATGGGAAAAGAAAGAATGAGGGGGAGAAAAAGTTAGTCATGATAGCCACTAAATCTGATTTGAGTGAGATGAGAGATGATCCCACTTTGATGCACTTTGTATTATTGTACAAAGATATTTTGCTTTCTACTAATGACTTAACCTCTCTTCCTAGCATGGTTTCTCAAGTTTTGCAAGCTTATGAGGATGTCTTTCCGGAGGCGGTACCCACTGGTCTACCGCCTATTCAAGGTATTGAACATCAAATTGACTTGGTATCGGGAGCTCCACTTCCCAACCGGCCGCCGTACCACACAAAACCGGAGGAGACAAAAGAAATTCAGCGGCAAGTGCAAACGCTCATGGAAAAATAGTATGTACGCGAAAGTCTTAGTCCTTGTGTCGTTCCTGTCATTCTTGTTCATAAGAAAGATGGTACATGGAGAATGTGCGTAGACTGTAGAGCTATCAACAATATTACCATTCGTTATCATCATCCTATTCCTAGGTTAGATGATATGCTTGATGAATTGAGTGGCTCTACAATCTTTTCTAAGATTGATTTGCGTAGTGGATACCATCAAATTAGAATAAAACATGGTGATGAGTGGAAGACAGCTTTTAAAGCAAAATTTGGCTTATATGAATGGTTAGTGATGCCTTTTGGTTTATCTAATACTCCTAGTACATTATGCGATTAATGAACCATATTTTGAGACACTTCATTGGCAAATTTGTGGTAGTCTATTTTGATGACATCTTGATATATAGCCGCTCATTGGAAGGACATGTTGAACGCATTAGACAAGGGCTAGCAGTGCTAAGAACTGAACAATTGTATGCTAATATTGAGAAGTGTACTTTTTGCACAAACAAAGTTGTATTCTTAGGCTATGTTGTTTCAGCTCATGGAATTGAAGTCGATGAATATAAAATTGAAGCTATTCGAAATTGACCTACTTCTGTCAATGTTAGTCAAATTCGTAGCTTTCATGGGCTTGTTGATTTTTATCGACGTTTTGTGAAAGATTTCAGCACCATTGCTGTCCCATTAAATGAATTAACTAAAAAAGGCATTGCTTTTGAATGGGGAGAATCACAAGATAAAGCCTTTGCTGAATTAAAGCGATGTTTGACTGAAGCACCATTGCTTGTTTTACCTGATTTCACTAAAACTTTTGAGATTGAATGTGATGCTAGTGGAATAGGTATTGGTGGTGTTTTGATGCAAGAAAGAAAACCTGTTGCATACTTTAGTAAGAAACTTAGCAGTGCACAATTGAATTATCCTGTTTATGACAAAAAAATTATATGCTCTTGTACGTGTTTTAGAGACTTGGCAACATTATCTTTGGCCTAGAGAATTTGTCATTCATTCTGATCATGAAGCTTTGAAATATTTGAAATGTCAAGCTAAACTGAATCATAGACTTGTTAAGTGGGTTGAATTTATTGAAACTTTTCCATACATTGTTAAATACAAGAAAGACAAAGAGAATGTGGTAGCTGATGCTTTATCTCGAAAGAATGTACTTTTAACTCAGTTGGGAGTAAAGGTACCTGGATTAGAGAGTTTGAAAGAATTATATGCTTCTAATCATAAATTTTCAGCACCATATTCTAAATGCACAAATGGGAAAGGATGGGATAAATACCATATTCATGATGGGTTTCTTTTTCGTGCTAACAAAATATGTGTTCCAGATTCATCTGTGCGTTTGTTATTGTTACAGGAATCTCATGCAGGTGGATTGATGGGACATTTTGGGAGAGAGAAAACATACATGATGCTGGCCGATCACTTCTATTGGCCCAGAATGCGACGTGACGTCGAGAGGTTTGTTCAACGATGTATCACATGCCATAAAGCTAAATTGAAACTTAATCCACATGGTTTGTATACTCCATTTTCAGTTTCTAGTGCACCTTGGGAAGATATTAGCATGGATTTTGTGTTAAGATTGCCTACGACTAAGAGGCGGAGGGATCATGGATTTTGTGTTAAGATTGCCTATGACTAAGAGGCGGAGGGATTATGTTTTTGTAGTCGTGGATATGTTCTCTAAGATGGCTTATTTTATTCCTTGTCATAAGAGTGATGATGCGTCGCATCTAGCTGACCTGTCTTTCAGAAAAATCGTGAGATTGCATGGCGTGTCTTGCACCATTGTTTCAGATCGTGATGTGAAGTTTATGAGCTATTTCTGGAAAACTTTGTGGGCTAAGCTTGCGACAAAGTTACTCTTTTCGACAACTTGTCATCCACAAACCGATGGACAAACAGAGGTAGTGAACCGTACACTCTCCATGTTGCTGCGGACAATGATTAAAAAGAACCTAAAAGAGTGGGAGGACCGTCTGCCACATGTGGAATTTGCGTATAATCGAGCGGTGCATTCTAATACTCAATTGTGTCCATTCGAGGTGGTGTATGGCTTCAAACCGATCACACCACTTGATTTGCTACCACTTCCATTACAAGAACGTGCTAATATGGAGGCCTCCACGCATGCTGATTTTGTAAAGAAACTTTATGAAAAGACTAAAGAGGTAATTGAGGCGAAGATACGTTCTTATGCTTCCTAAGCTAACAAAACTAGAAAAAAATGATATTCAAACCAGGTGATTTAGTATGGGTTCATCTTCGCAAAGAACGCTTTCCAGAGAGTCATAAATTAAAATTGTTGCCCCGTGGTGATGGTCCTTTTAAATTGCTTGCCAAGATCAATGATAATATTTACAAGATTGAGTTTTCGGGAGACGACTATGCAGTAAGTACTACTTTTAATGTTGCTGATTTATCACTATTTTTTGGACAAGACAATACAGAGTCGAGGACGACTCCTTTTAAAGAGGAGGAGGATGAGAGGGCATCCCTACTACTACTACATCTTCCACTCCAAATGTGCAAGAGAATGTTTATGAAACACCAAAAGGTCCAATGACTAGAGTAAGAGCTAAACTTCTAAATCAACAGGTGAATTTGTTTCTTAATAAATTTCCTTGTATTAATGAGAACAGTATACTACCTCATGCAAGTTCTTTGTGTATTCTCAGATTTGAACACACTGAAGATTTTGAAACCATAAGGGGGGTGAGGGAGGCCAGTACCAAAGCTATGGAACCACTCGTTGGAAAGGAGAAGCCCATGCAGTTACCAAGTCCAAGTCCATGTGCATGAAAGGAAAGTCCAAGGCGTGAGAAACTAACCAAAGGATGTTGTGTTTCAGTCAAGCCTTGTGTTCGGCAGCCAACATGGCTTTGTTTACTCAACCCATGTGCTGGGTCAAGCCTTGTGGTGTAGCAGCCAACATGCCAAGCAAGCCACGGTCAAACCACCATGTCAAGCCATGTGGTGCAGCCCACATACCAAACTTTCGGTCTAGTTAGTCCATTGAGTCCGAACCAAAGATGGATTAGGAAATCCAATATGACTCAAAGCTGGCCAAGGCACGTGCGTGCGTGCGGAAGGATTGGCCGGGGCGCCTTAAGTAGCCGCCGCGTTTCCGATTGTAAGACAGAGGAGATTTTTATGAGATTATGATCGATGGCATCAATAAGGGAAATTGAGAGTTCTTGCTAATTGAGATCGTTCAATCTTCTCGCTAAAAATTAGAAGCATGATAGAACTTCGCTTGGTGATTGTGAAGTCCGACACGTGTGTTCTCGCAAATTAAAGAGTTTACGTTCTTACATTGACAACAGTGGATCACTACGATTCGAGAGGCTACACGTGAGTATCTTAATTCTACGTCGAGAAGATCGGACGACCCCGTATCAACTAGAGCATAGGAATCTTTAATACATGATGACACATATGCCAAAGATCAGTACACTACCACAGCGAATTACAACAAGTGGCAATCTACCTTGGCATAGCCACATCCGGCACTCCAGCATGCACAATTCAATCGCATGCATGCACCAGCAGGTTTCCTGCGATGGCTGACGAGAACCAGACTTCTGGAACCATTGCGGCTAAACTTAGATAGTTCCAGCTAGGAGGAATCTGTAGAGTTTCACTGGGCTGCACCTGGCGCGCCTGGCTATTTCTCATGGGACAGAGCGTGCTCGGGCCGGTGGGTGAACTCGTAGTCGAGGTGGACGAAGGCTCGCTCGATCTCAGGCAGGCACTCCAGCTTCTCCTGCAGGGCCTCGCCGATGTCATGCGCCTCTCGCAACGGCATGTCCGATGGCAGCACGATGTCCACCTCGACGAAGTAGTGGGAACCGAACGTGTACGCCCGCACCGTGTCGATGTGCCTCACGGCTTTGTGGTGGTTCCAGCATAGGTAGGTTATCTTCTGGAGGTATTCTGGCGAAGCTGACTGCCCGACTAGCGAGTGGACATTTTCCAGCACTGTCATCGACCATGTTCTGATTGTGTAAATTGCTAGCTGCAAAGGGGAAAACAACTATTAATTCCTCTTTGATTTTTTTTTTAAAAAACAACTATTCATTTCGAAAGTGCAACATGGTAAAATATTTATTCTAATTTTCCCAATGCAAGATAACAAAACAAACCAGTAACTTGTGGTTCCCACTTCCCAGAATTCCCGTTGAGGATGGAAAAAAAAGGCTCGCACATTCAAAACTGAGTTACACTAAGTTCGGTTTTCCCTTCTTTTTCCCCAAAAACTACCTTTTCCCAGTCAATTAGTAATCAATATGAGTTTAGATGCTAAGGAGAAATCTAACCCAACTGAAATACTGATCAAGAACTGGACCTAGATACCAACCATAGTTGATTTCATGTCATAACCAGCTTCACAGCACAGTTAACTTTCAAGACCAAACTAAGAATTATATTAAATGGGGGAATATACTCAGATGCTACTTCTACTACACATGGAATAAGACAGGGAACTTCTTTTGTACTCCCTCTGCCAAGTTTATAGGGTGTATTTCCTCTTGGCACATATACCTAGAAGATATTGAAAATGACTAGACTACCCCTAATTATTATCTCTAAGCACCATATTCAATGCATACATGTAGAAAATATAAAGTAAAGCTAGATATTTATTAGGGATATAGAGGGAACATCACACTAATTTTGCATTTGAATATAAAATGTCTTATATTTGTGGACAAGACCATTAAAAAAATACGCCTTATAAACTTGGATGGAGGGAGTGCTTACAATAATTGCACCAACTGGGTCGATCCATCCTTCAATGTAAGTGGCAAGTAGTGCAGCCACAAGGCCAATTACATTTGTGATAACATCGAAAAAGTGATCCTGTGCATAAGCCTTGACGATTTCATTGGTGAATGAGCGGCAATATATAACCAGGGCAAGTTTCACCAGCGTCACCGAGAGCATGATATTCACAACCCATTTTTCCTGCTCTTTTGTCAAGCTGAATTCATCTCCCTGGGGAATGAGAGAATCAATATGAGTAAACACTAGTTGTCTATGGAAGAACTACAATGTGCAACTAAGAGTCCAAGTTCCATAGTAACCACAGTGGATACAGAGATGTGCTTCAAAAGTGAACTACAGGGTGGGCACAGGTCACAAAATATTGATGAAATAAAATATTTCAGGGAGCATCACGAGCCATGGCCAGAATCCAGCTAGTTATTTCTCAAGACAGGTAAAATAGAGGATGTGATAAGTCTGAGCATAGTCTAACAACAAAAAATTCAGTAGGAAAGCATAATGCTGATAGCAAGGACAAATCTTCTGGTTCACAACAAAGGCTACAGATATCCCGTTTGTGAGGAGTTAGCTTATAGCTCAGCAATTAATCAGTCAACAAACAATTTGATGACAAAAATGATTACAGTGATTTAGCTCACCTAAATTCAATACATAACAGACATCAACACATCTAACATGAGAAACACTAGTAGAGTTGGCGGAATGATGTGATTTGGTCATCAACCAAAAACTATCAAACAAAAACTGTGTTGTCTACTGAAGCTGAGGCACGTAAAGTAGAGTTTACTTCATCGATGGCACACTTCTCAATATGTGGGACCAATAATGCAATATGCAAGAGAAAAGACTCAAAATAAAACTCTACATCTCAATCATTACACTGTCAACAAGCATAAATTATTTGTTTGCTGCAAGTAAGTTTAAGCAGTGAAAGATCAAAACAGGCCAAATTAATTGCACACATTTTAACTTGTTCATCACCTAGTTGGTCGTTACTTGTTGCTTTGTTAGTGATATTGAAAGAGCAAGGCTTCAGCACAACTAATATTGAATTATGATACAGGAAAAATCAAAAGTGTAACAGTGTTCTAATGCCCTAGAGAGGTAAGTGCAACTCATGATTTTCAAAAGGAAACGAAAAAGATCATTAGAGAAGTTTGTGCTCAAAAGGAAAAGGAAAAGGAAAAATAGAAATTTAAACCAACAAACGTCAATAGAGACTTACATCAGACACCAGCGAGCGTATTGATTCTAGGATGATCTGAAGGCCAAGTGTTGCCATAACAGAGGCAAAGACAAGTATTCCCTGAAGAACAGATAGTAATGAAGGTGTCAACATACTGAAAAGGAACTAAAAATGTTTAATTGTTTATTACTACAAGAAAACGCACCCAAGATGCTTAAATATATCATGACATTTTATTTTTGGAATGTCTCGATCATCCAGTTTAATTTCATGAGATTTTCAAGCCAATTCCATCAATTATAGTGAAGAACAAAATCACAAATAAGCCAAAGAAACAGTGCAAGTACATTTTCAATTTGTGGCAAAACTCACCAGTGGCTGCATACGCTTTTTACCAATTGGGTATCTGTAGGGATTTGGTGTTTGCATAGAAAATGCAGTAAACCACAAGATAAACCCTGACAACAAGTCAAGAAGAGAATCCAAAGTAGAAGCTATAATAGCAAGCGAGCCACTCCTTACTGAAGCATACACTTTTGCAGCAAAAAGAACCATGTTTGCAATGTTAGATAGCCGGATGGCTAATGTCTCACTCCTAGCAACTTTTTCACGTTCTTCCTGCAGGTAAATAAATTGGCGGTCAGAGTAGGCACACCTGCTGTCAAACAAATTGCATCCGTTTAGCTTTTATGTAAGTTGTCTTCCCTAATGCTACAACAGAAGGTTTATAGAACAGACCTTGGACATTCCAGGAAGAAAACCACGATCTGTCAGTGTATCCATTTCATTAAAACCCTCTAGCATTTCCACTTGCTGTTGGTAGTATTCAGCGACAACATCCTCAGGTCCTTGAGCTGTAGGTAAAATCACACATGCTATATCAAAAACTCATTTCTGTTCAAAAAAGAAAGAAAGATTCGCGAAGAGGTTCAGCATTATAACAGGGTCTAGTCAATTAAAGAACATTATGGAGGGCAAAACTATGAGGGATGCCAAGGACATTAATGGAACATGCACACATAGCTGCCATTGTTGACTCTTCACAGAGCACCCCATAATCCTGTTGTAACTGTCTTTCACTCTTTCCTCTATATAGCACTGGAGATGAACCATTGAGAGTAAAATAAATCTCTAGCCATTAAAGAAAGCAATGATAAACAATAGGTAACCTACACAGCTAAACACCAGAAACTACAATATAGCCAAATGACATACTACAATAGGTAACTGAGATAGCAATTCCATTTTTCATGTGCACTGCAACAGCGCTAATTTAAAGCATTCTTAGGAATTGCACTATTGCAGAGAATACAAATTTGTGAAAATGAATACATAAAGAATTGCAGAGAAAATGCAATTCTTGGAATTGCACACGGCCCGGCAGCTCACGTGCCATTCAACTGTCATTTTTACCTTTGTCTTACTATGATAACTGTGCTAACCTTTGTTTTAAAAAATCTCTGCTAATCTCACAAAAAATCTATTTTTCCAGGACTTCCTGCATGTGCAGTCCAAGAACTGCAGCTCACGTGCAGCAGCCCTGCCCCATATGAACTCTGTAAACCCATTAGGCAATAGCAGAAAGCTAAAAAAATAACGGAAACCCGAAACCTACATATTTCATCATTTCTGTTCAGTTTGCAAAGTTGGCATAGGAAGCCGCATCTAGCCCACCACTACCGTCAATATCCTAATCCAATCCCCATCTCCGAAAAGGATTAGTCCGCACTAGTGCACTACCTAGTGCCTCTTACTTAGAAACAAGAAGAAGGGTAAACTTTACTAATCGTCACAAGTTTGCATAAAGCAACCACGAACCAAGTTGCCAAAACAGGAGACACCTAAACCCAGATCGATCAAACAACCAAGCATAAGCATGCATGATGATATTTAGAAGCAACCGAGTGGATATGAGAAAGAGACCTAGGACGCCGAGGCAATGGTGGAGCACGCGAGTCGGCCTCTCTTGGTGCGCCTCCGACGGGCGGAAGCCGTCGAAGTTGAGGCGCCACGACTTCTCCGCGGCGGCGGCGGCTGCGCCCCCGCCAGCTTCAACGGCGGAGAGCAGCAGGAGATCCTCCCCCTCCCCAACGCGGCCGCCGCCGCTCGGAGTCGCCGCCGCTTCCATTCCCCAACCCTAGGAGCCGGAGGCGACGAGCTCGGCGCGCGTCGCGTTTGCACTGTAGCACTCTCCCTCCCACACGGCGCAGCGATACGAGACAAGGAGCAGCCGCAGCAGCAGGAAACGGGGGGAGTCGGTAATTGCGAGCCAAGACGAGCAAATGCAAAGCCCTAGAGGCGAGGGAAGTGGGAGGTTTGTCCCGGTGGACACGCCGAGCCTATAGACCGGGAGAGGCGATCGGCGTTGGAGTCGGAGTCGGAGTCCGTCTCCTCGCGGGTTGAGGAGGGAGTCAAGGACGGGATCGCCGATTCATGGTCATGTGTCTAGTGCTCCTGGTCTAGGGAGTAGGGTCTGGGGCCGGTGGGCCAGCTACCCAGGGGATAGGTGGCGGGGACAGGTGGAGGAACGAGATTTTAGAGGATTCGGATCTCGCGGTTGCGTTGCGTGCGCGCTAGAGGATACGAATAAGACCGGGAGCGAGAGCGACGAGAGAAATAGGAAACGGGCCCTCGTTTAAAACGCATGCATCCCCATTTGGAAAAGGCTGAGGCAGACGAAATTGAAATATACCAACCAACAAAGATGAACAAAATACACCCTGTCTGTAGGACTCGTCTCTCTTTCTTTGGGACGAGACTGTTACCTCAATTTAAGGCCGGCATGAAACGAGGAATTTCACATGAATTTGTGAGAGTTTCATAAGATACCATTCAATTTCGTTTTTTTGGACCGGGAGCAAGAAGGGTAATGATTAGTTGTACCAAACTTCTTAATAGAAAACGTGGGGGTGTGGTTGGAATCACCTCCTGCGTCGAGGTCGCCGCCGTAGCTTTCACAATTCGCAGGGATAGCCATTCACGTGCTCGTCCACACGAGTCTCGCGCGTTTTTCCACACGTCCGCCGCGTGCGGAACTCGGGGGGCGGCTCTCCGCAACGTTGACGCCACTGATTGGGAACAAGCGGCCGGAGAACTTTTTTATTAATTAATTTTTTATTAATTTTTTTTTAAAGTTAATCCTAGCGTACTTTATTTCTAATTCTGACCTCTTTGATCACGCCACCAACCGTGACGTGACAAAATAATGCTGTCACGTCACGGGATAAGTTCTCTAAAGAGCACTTTTGGTCACGCCATTTGCCTTTGGCGTAACCAAAACAATATTCGCCACGCCAGTGGTGGCGTGACAAGACCGCGTTCTCAGACACGGCGTGGCGCGACAATATTGTTTTGTCACGCCATCACCCGCGACGAACTAAAAGGTCGAGTGGAAATAAAGCAGCACTACGGGTTAACTTTAAAATAAAATTAAAAAAGATTAATTAATAAAAATTGCCACGGAGACTCTCGCTCAGTCTTTTGTCATGCAGGTTCGCGACACCACAAGTCTGTCCCCCGGGCTCCGGCCGGTGGGGCCCGTAGGTAAAGCAGAAGCCGTGGATAACTCGGTGGTGTTGCCAGCAGAATGACCCTGCTCGTTCCCAGAATTTTTTTTATTAATTAATCCTTTTTTAATTTTATTTTAAAGTTAACCCTCGACGTACTTTATCTCCAATTCTGACATCTTTAGTCACGCCACGGGTGATGACGTGACAAAACAACACTGTCACGCCATCCCGTATCTAGGCCACCACTCGTGACGTGACTGTGTTGTTTGGTCACGCCAGAACTGGCATGCGACTAAAATGCTATTCGGCGACTTATCCCGCATGCGACAAAGATTATTTTGTCTTATCGTTAGCGTGAAATAAAGTGCGTCGGTGTTAACTTTAAAATAAAATTTTAAAAAATGTTAAATAAAAAAAATGTTCTCGTTCCCATCGTTGGCGTGAAATGGAGACAGGCAGCGACTGCTGCGTCTCTGATGGACGGTTCGATGCTGAGCGTTCAGGACCACTTGACGAGGCGAATAATGTGGTTCACGAGGATATTGCGTTCCGTAGATGGATCATGGATGCGGAGGGAGATATCCAAATGCTGGAAGCAAACGAGAGCAATTTCGAAGGCTCGTAGAAAAGGAGGGGAGTGAAGGGAAGAGGAGAGGAGAGTCGGATTTTGGTTGGTTGTTGGTTGCTGTCACGGAGGAGGATTGGGTTGGTGGGGTCAAAAGTACGGGTCAATGAATCGATAATAAAAGGCGCACCATCGGTGCCGGTAAGGGTGGCATTCGGTTTAATCGTAATAAAATTATTTCAGCTTTTTAAAAGTTTCCAACTGAATTAATCAGACTGGAAATAAATGTCAAACCTAATAAGCCGAAATATTTCGGTTTGGTTTATTTGGTATTTCGGTTTACTGAATATATTGTCCATTTCCAGTCTGGGTCGGTGGGTCAGCTACCTAGGGGACAGGTGGCAGGGATTAGAGGTGGATAACGAGCTGGCTTGGCTCGGTCAAGCTCGAGCTCGGCTCTACTCGTTAAGGAATCGAGCTCAGCTCTGCTCATTAAGCTAACAAGCATAATAGTAAGCTCAGCTAAGCTCGTTCAAACAGCTTGACTCGGCTCGTTATTAACAATTTGCTGGGGGCGTATCACGTGCACATGACTATATGTGTGGACATATGCACAAACGAAATCCAGGTGCTCCATCGCTAATCGATCTGGTGGCTGTGGTCGTCGAGCCGAATTCACGTTTTCCCCCTCACTTGCCCGGATGAACGAGCGCCAAGTTTCTTCCATGAAGAGGATTTCGGCCCGAGTCCGAGCCCCGAGCCGTAGGTTCTCTCACTGCCAAGACCATTCTCATTCTTGCCGCCTCCGTCATGCCCCGCCATCCTCCCGAAGTCGCTCTGAGTCCGAGCCCCGAGCCTTCTGGCACATGCCGCGCTGTGCGCGCCGAAGTCGCCTCCATGAAGTCTGCGTCGCTGAAGTCGGGTCGCTGCAGCATGCCACTGCTGTCGCGCCAGGCCTTTGCCACCGCCGACTTCGCCCCATTCGCATCTGCTCCCGAGTCCCCCCTCCACTGGCCTCATTTGTGTAAGTTGTTGTCTCATTGTGTTTTTTGATAGTTCACAATTGATATGAGGGGGGATGTCTGATGGTGGATTGCTTTGTTTTGATGTGCAGCCGCATGGATGAAATGGAAGATGTGAGCAGCTCCGTGCGCCCACTAGCTTTGCCTAGTCCAGAACCCCTCGAAATGGCCGATGCACACTCTCTCATTGCAATATCGGATTGTAAAACCCCTCGGAAGGCGGCTAGCATCCCATTCTGCATGAGTGTGCACTCAATTTTTAATTTGCATGATTAATATCGTTCTAGGGCTAAATCGTTGTTACCGCTGCAGGGATCGTCATCCACACTGATAGTTACTGAATTGTTGTCTCAATTGAATCTTGAAATGTATATGAAATCTGCTTCAATTCAGATTTTGTGTGTATCTTAAATCAAAAATCTGAAATATGTATCTGAATGTAACAGGTTCAAGCCCCCTAGTAATGAGGAAAATAATGTAGTTTTATCTGGCTTGGTGAGCTGTTAATCATTTGATCATTATTGGTTTTGAATGCATAATGCTATTGCTATCCTTGTGGAGCTAGGATAGTGGGATGTATTAATTTTTGCTGTTGAATATGTTTTTATGTTGCAGCCTTTGTGGCATGGGATCTTTTTTTCTTCTAAAGTGACATAGGCATAGTGAATTACTAATGTGTATGTGTATCGCTAATTTTTTGTCATTTACTTTCTGTGGCAGAAAGAAGATCTAGCCTATCACCATCAGTTCATCCTGCATGCTGCATTACATGTCGTTTAGGACCTAGCATGGACCACAAGTGTAATGTTAGTATTTGAAATCTGTATCAGATTTTGTGTGCAATGCTATAGTATCAGGGAGCACACAATGCTCCAGCTTGCACATGATTCTGGGAGCACACATACAGTATCAGGTTGCAGTGATATACCCTCCAGATTTCCATCACTGACACCATTGCTGGATTTAAAGCATAGATCAAGTTATGGTGGAGATTTTCCTAGCAGCACATTTGACAAATGGGAGATACCATTGCTGAATCACACAAAGCACTCAAATCCTCTACTTGAGAACTCTGGTGACATTGGAGGTTCAAAATCAAACAACCATCTTGATTGGCTTCGTGGAGGTCGTGCATGCTCCTCCATCTAAGCCATCCAAACAACAAACAAATTGCAATCTAGTGACATTTCACATTTCATAATGTACAATGAGACATCCAAACAACAAAAATCTGCATCTGGACACCACAACATACCAGCTGACATTCCAAACAACATTTCACATTTCAAAATGTACACTGAGACATCCAAACAACATTTCACATTTCAGACAGAGTGTATAAACTTTTCAATACCACTGACATTTAATTGATTGCATTACAAGAGACTTGGAAGATAACAAAATTAGAAACTCAATTGACAATCTTCTCAATGTATATTCCTAACAACAAGAATACAAATGCAACTACAACCATTTTTTACTTATCATCTCCAGAAGTGCATTTCCTGACTGAATTGTTGATCTCGTCCAATGAGGTCTTCATCACGGCAAAAATTTCGAATACACGTTGGTCTACTGTCAAAACCACTTCATTTCCATTCAGCTTGACAGAGGATTGATCTCTTCTCTGCTGTTCGACAGGATGCATCCCACTCAAATGGCTTATGTATTCGTCTTTCCACATGAATGTGTCGCAACCCCCCCCCCCCCGGCGAATACATCTGGACCAACAAAAACCAAGTTTCATCATCACAATGCATAAACTGCCCAGCAAAACCAAAAACCAAATTCAATAGAGAAGGGAGTTTCTTACCCCCGTCGTTTCTAGGGTATTTGTAGTACTTTTTTCCTCGATTCTTGGAGCTCCTGGACGTGGCCCAGATCATCGTCGCGTACTTTGGGCACAGCACGAGAGGTAGCCCACCACTAGGGCCTGTGGCTGACCACTCGAAGTGCGTCTCCACGCGATATTTCTTCTTGTCCATGGTGCGGCAACACGCATGTGAGCGGCGCTCGAGGTGTACCACGGGCGCACGATTTGGGTGAGGCGGTGGCGCAAGGAGCACAAGGGGGAGGTGGAGCGGCGCACAGAGCACAAGGGGGAGGCAGAGCGACGAACGGGGCTCAAGGGGGAGGCGGAGCGGCCATCAAGGGGGAGGTGGAGCTGCGCTCAAGGGCTGGAGGATTGGCGCTGCCACGGTCGCCAGACCAAAATTAGGATGGGATTGGGAAATGGATGTCGCACACCCTCGTTCGGCCGCCGGGGGGGTGGGGGGAACGCAAAAAAGTCCATCGTTCACCCACGCACTGTGTTTGCTCGTTGCGGGCCGTCGGATGTGCCACAGAGGGGCCGGATTGAGTATGTGCACATATGCACGGTTTGCACCATGTGCACCTGATACGCCCCCCCCCCAATTTGCTCTAGTATGTGGGAGTAAATAGTTCTAATAGCAAATATATTTGCCTTTCTCTCAGAGCCATGCACTAACTAAACTTACTACTGATGTGCTACTAGCCCTGCATTTCTGTTGCAGATCTAGCTAATGAATTGAAGTTACTCCATGTAGATCAATAAACAGAAAACATATATGTCTGGTTGGTCCCGATCACCAATTCGCTACTAGTACTAATATGTGTGCACACCTGAACTAGTAACACATAGTAGTAGTAGCAGCAGCACAAAAATAATGAGTTTTCTTAAGCCGTTCGGTCAGTGTTAGTGAGGAACAATAACTAGTGATTTGGCACAGTGTAAAACACGAAAAGGAACTCAATTCATAATTTCACAACCACAAGTTCACAAGCAAAAGTCCATAATATCACTTAAAATGGTTCATGGTGCACATGCACATTAGACAGTCTCCTTCGTGTACAAAACATGCAACTAACTAAAATCTGCTAACATCTAATCCACCAATAAGCGTGATAGTTCATGAAGAGCTAGTAAAAACATGAAACACAAGGTCTTGAGTATTCTTGAATGAACTTGGCCACAAAACAAAATGTCTTCTTGTGATCTTGTCAACTTATCCTTCACCAAACAAATGGTCTGCTTAACAAGAGGAAAAGTAGGTCAAAATTTTGCATTAGAGATGTATGGAGGGTCTACTTAACAACAGTGGGCTGGGCCTAGTGAACTATGATCTCATCTGTGGACAATGGTGGTCTGGTGGGCTTCTCTTTTAGGCTGGTTTTGTTAACGACCTAAACGAGCAACTCGCGAGCTAGCTCGAACTCGCCTCATTAAGAAAATGAGCAAAAATACCAGATCGGCTCGGTTCGTTAATGGACCGAGTTCAAGCCGAGTCTTTAATGAACTGAGTTGGCTTGTGAGTTTTGAGCTTTTTTGCACCCTTAACCGGGACAGGTGGAGGGGCGTGAATTGAGACGATTCATCTCGCGGTTGCGTTGCGTGCACGCCAGAGAACACGAATAAGACCAGGAGCGACAAGAGATAGGAAACGTTCCCTTGTTTAAAACACATGCTTCTCCCATTTGGAAAAAATTGAGGCAGACGAAATTGGAATACACCAACCAACAAAGATGAACAAAATACATCTTGTCTGTAGAACCCGTCTCTCTTTCTCTCTCTCTCTCTGAGACGAGATTGTTGCCTCAATTTAAGGGAAACAAATTTTATGACACCGCTACTACCTGGCACTAGGTTTAAATTCATGACACGTAGCTAGTGATGGAAATCGGGCGCGGTGGGCACAAGTAATGCAAGCCCATACCTATACCCGTGAGCCCAAACTTCCCCTATGGACATACCCGCGAAGACTGATGGACGAAGAACCTTGTTCATGTCGGTCGCCCATGGGTACTTGATGCCTGCGGGCATGCCCGTGTGCCCGCCACCACTCAATCAACATGTCATCTTATCACAAAACCAATGAACATCACAGACAAGGAAACTTGTTCAAATTCAATAATTCAACAAATACAAATGATAATTCAAGTTCAACAATTACGACATAGAAACATGGTTCATCACAATAAAACATATTTAATTTTGACATGAGTGGAACACAAGAAAATAGTTCAAATTCAACAAATGAATGAAGACACGACCACAAGCATCAAGGACGTTGAACAATGTATAGGAGCCGCCGGCTAGTTTGCTAATCAGAGTTGATGGTCGAAATTGAACAACTCGCCGGGTTGGTCACTACTTCTCATAGTCGCCATATGAGAATCATGTAATAGCTCACAAACCTGAGAGTGTTCAATAAAAATCACAAGGAACAAATCGGATTTAGGAGGGAATGAAAGAAAAATGAACCTGGCTGCGGGCAGGATGGCGAGATGAGGACGAAAGGAGCCGAGCGGGGTGGTGAGCCGGTGGCCGCGAGGAAGGAGGAGGGACTAAAAGAGCTGCCCGAGTTGGTGACCGTGAGCGGACAGGCTAACGGCGACTTGTAGAGTGGATGGCTGGAGGTGGATGCGGGATTGGAGAGGGGAGAATGGGAGATGCAAATGCAGATGCGGATGCGGATGCGGAAGTGAGACGAGAGGGGAGGCGACACGTTTGGAGTGGTCGAGTTGGGGGAGGCCGGACTGGAGGGGTGGTCTTGCGCCTGAACTAGGGTTTTCTCTGGAGGGCCTACCTATCAGTGGCGGACCCAGGATTTTTAGGATGAGTGTTCGGACTTCAGAGCTAGATTGTCCAGATATGTCGATATCAATACGCTGATAACGTGAAATATCATTTCCCAAAAAAACACCGATACGACGATACACGTATATATAATAAAATACAAAAAAAATATAGAAATTAATGATTTCATATGAGGAAATGGACGATATAAGGCAATTATAATGGCATGAATTAAATAGCAAATTATATATATCAATTACAGTTGAGGAGGTGGAAACTAGGAATAGAGCTATTTTAGCTCCAAGCTTCATATTTTGCTGAGTTATGTTGTTTTTGCAGGGTGCGGCCAAGACTTGTGCTTGGTGTTTGGTCGTTGTTTTTTTCTCTATTTTTTTTCTATTCTGGATTGTAGTAATTATGCTGCTAAAACTTATTTTCTTCCTCTAATAGTGATTGGTAGAGCTCCTGTCTTCTTTTAAAAAAAACATCGTGCTTGGTACTTGGTCGTTGTTGTTTTCTCACTTTTTCTTCTAGGTTGTAGTAGCTAGACTGCTAAAACTTATTTTCTTTCTCTAATAGTGATCCATAGAACTCCTGCTTTCTTTCTTTAAAAAAAATTGACAGTTGCATACCTTGCTGATCCTACCCTTTTCCCGTCAGCAAGAATCCCATCTAAGAATGTTTCTTCCATAGAGCAAAAATTAGTATGTAAACATATGTAACAAGGGTCCAGCTATCTGTTCATTGTTCAAGGCAAAGATTGTATTTTTATACAACATCCATTGGCAATAATCAAGAAAGCAAAGGAAAGGGCTAGACTCCAGAAAGAACCAGAGTTGGAGCAGAGTAGAGCCCAGGAGAAGAAGTGGTGCGCGCGGAACACATCTAGATCTGGAGAGATGACGATATCGGTGGGCTGGATATGCTGCTCCATTCCCGCCGCCACGCTCCCTCCCAGCCACCGCATTGCTCCCTTGGTGCCGTCCGCTCCCTTTCTTCCTGTTTGTCGCACTACTATCGTCTTGCTCGCGTCACATCTCTGTTCATCTATGCAGGTGTGTTGCCATTAAATAAATAATTTTGGCATAACTAATAACATATACATCTAATATATCATTATATACCAGATATTTTGCAAAAGAAAATAGGTGTTTAGCTGGACACCCTTGACCCATGGAGGGTTCGCCCATGCTGCCTATCAGAGGAAGATGTCGGGTAAACGGGCGAAGCGGACACGGGTGGAGCTCACTCGTACCCACTCATGTACTGCCCCTATTTTCATGTCGGTGGGCAAAGAAATCCCCCATGCCCAGCTCTATTAGAGTATTTGCCCGCGAACATGCAGGTAAGCAGATACAATTGTCATCTCTACACATATCAGGTGTTAAATTTGGTTAGAGACTTCAAATGCATCCAGATACCATGCTACATATCACCGGTGCCATAAAAAAATCCCAATTTAAGGGCTGCATGGAACGAGGAATTTCACATGAATTTGCGAGTTACATAAGATACCATTCAATTCCGGTTTTTTTTTACCGGGACCAAACTTCTCAATAGAAAATGTGGGGGTGTGGTTGGAATCACCGCCTGCGTCGAGGTCGCCGCCGTAGCTTTCACAATTCGCAGGGTTAGCCATTCACGTGCTCGTCCACACGAGTGGACCGTCATCTCGCGCTTTTCCACACGCCCGAGAATGGAGTCTTGTGTGGTTTGGTTGACTGGTTGAGCGCCGAGTTGACCCTTGGGCTTCGGCTGGGCCTCAGAGCCTGGACGCTGGCGGGTGGGTATTGTTGCTTCGTTATTTCGGTGTTTCGGCTTTTACGGTCTCCGATAGATGAACATGAACACTGACGAAATTACCGAACACCGAATAGATGGGAAATTAAAACCGAAAACAAAAAAAAACGAGAATTTCGGTTCGACAATTCGGTTTCGGTAAAAATATGTCTACACGTAGGTGTTAGCCACTGCAGGTAGCCATACCAGGAATAAAAATGTGAAAGAAAGGCAGTATTAACGTCTTTGGGTTCGTATTTACAGATATGGAGTGCTTACATTTTTTTTTTAAAAAAATGTCATCCCATCCGTACGACCGTCATGCGCGGTGAGCCTGGCAAGTGCGCCGCATACGTCGCCGCCGCCGCCACGGACCGTCGTCGCGGTGGCGCTGCTGCATGACTGTCGTGCAGTGGCCCCGCCGCGTGTCACGTGCCCTGAGCCGATTAGGGTTAGGGTTTCGATCGATAATCGTGGATTTCGTAGAATTTTTAAAATATAGCAACTCAGTTCAAAAAATTATAAAATTTTACGTGAATGCTCGTAATACTGTGTACTTTCTCATGTGATTTTTTCCCATAATTTTTCGTGTTCTGATTTTATGTAAATGCTCCTAACATCGATTACGGTTTTGGTTTCAGCTGTGGTGGTGGGATTTCTTAAATATAGTAATTTAGTTCAAAATATTATAAAATTTTACATGGAGCCTTCCGACACAGTGCACTTGCTTTTGTAAATTTCCTATAATTTTATTCTTTCAGATTTTTTTCTCCCAGTTTCATATAAGTGTATTGTTTGCACGAATTTGTAAATGAAAAATGAGGTAAAAAAGTATGATTTTTTTAGGCTCCTCATGCAGTGGACCTGATTGCGTACTGTTTCGGCAATTTTATATGTCTCAAAAATAAAGGGTTTAGGTCACGAAGATTAGGAATTTAGGTTTCGGAAATTAGGGTTTGATGATTTCATGTGACTTGGACTGTATGAAAAAAAAGCTGCATTGCAACTCCGTTGGATGCTATACTTTTCTCTACTTCCAGAAAACGATTGTTGGCCGATGAGATGGCCAATAGTGATTTTGACGGCGGGTAGGACTGCAATGTATGAATGAGCTCCACGTGAATTAGGGTTTGTAAAGTGAGGTCACGTCCTAATTAGGGTTTCATGAATTAGGGTTTGCAATGAAGTTGCAATATACATTTTCATACAGATAATTATCGATATTTCAAGCATTACATGAAACACGCGCGGGTTTATTACAATCAGGATGAAGGAGGAGGGGTATTATCACATGTAACTCGATCAAATAGGACACTCTTTGGCTACGGTACATCGTTATATAATCTGCACGCCACACATTTCACTAAGTTGGTTCATGCATAATTTTATCTAGCATATGGTGCAATACAATATTAAAGAATATCATTCACAGAAAACTGATAAATTAACAAAGAGTGTCCTGTAGCATAAAAAATAGATATGTACAACTAGTCTTCGCGGCAATCTCTTTTCTTGCTGAGCTCGCCTCATCACATAGTAGCACCTTCGATGCATGTTCAGGGCACAAAACATGATCATTATCCTATAGCATAAAAAAATAGGCATGTTAGAACATTACAGTAGTGATGGTTTACATATGTGTAATTAGATACAAGTCATACAACACATACAAGTCTTGCATGTTCAACATTACCTGAAGCCACAACAACCCCATCTGCGGTACATTTGTGTAATTAGATACGACAAATTGCATGCAAGTGATGGATTACATATGTGTAATTAGATACGACTAATTATTTACCACTCAACTAATTAACAGAGACTAAACTAACTAATTATGACTATTTATTTACCACTAAACTAACTAATTGCAACTGATTAATTACCACTAAATAAATTACGAGTATGACATTCGTACTAATTTAATATGCGGGACTAATAACCACTAAACTAATTAATTATCAGTAAACTAACTAAATCATAACTAATTAATAACCAGTACACTAACTAATTATGGTAATAACGACAAAATCATTCGACAAATTACTTGCCCTTCAGGGTAACCTATAAAACAAAACCGAGCGACAAGCGATGAGCAGCAAGCAAATACTTGATTTCCAAAAAAAAATGTTAAGTTCTCTGAGTTCTCCGACTTGTTACTCTTGGTGTTTGCCGACACCTAGACGGCTTGGAGGAGTTGCACCAGTGATCTTCTACAAGAAGGTTGTGAGAAGACCCGAACGGTTGTGAGTGTTTTGGTTCTTGCCATCTCCAGAGTGGAGGAAGAGCAACCCCGAGTGCATCGAGGTGTTGGTTCGTGTTGGAGCCGGTCCAAGTAGTTGGACTTACCTCGGAGGTGTTGACTCAATTGTGAAGCCGATCCAATTTGGTTGAGCTTACCTCAATGTGGATTAGGGGAGACCGTCAAGTCTCCGAACACCACGGTAAAACATCATTGTGTCATTGTGGTTTGTTCTCTTATGCTTTACTTTGAGCTATTTATATTCCTTGTATTAAATTGCTTACTTATCTTTGTATGATTGCTATAATTACCAATAGTATTATGTTGTTGGTGCACTTAGTCATGACTAGTTGATTTAGGTTTTAATTGTGCAAAACCGAATTGTTGTTAGCTTCCGTATTAGAAATCGGATTTAGCCAAAAGATTTTTAAAACCGCCTATTCACCCCCCTCTAGTCGGCCTCCTCGATCTTACAAGTGGTATCAGAGCTTGGTCTCTCTTCATTAGACTTAATTGTCTAGAGAGTAAAGGATGGTGACTATGTAATTCATGCATCCCGGTAGCGCACCACACTTTGATGGTTCAAATTATACTTATTGAAAAATTAGAATGACCATCTATATTAAGGCCATGGGTTCAAACCTATGGAGAATTGTTGATACGGGTTTTGCTACTTCAATTGATCCACAAAACCCCATGATGAGGATTGTTGACTAGTCAATTATCCGAGTATATTCTTATTTGCTTATTGAATAGATAAGTTGGATTCTTGCTGGGCCTAAGTCAATCTTCTGGGCCTAAGATCAATCAAGCAGTCGGAAGGTAGGCCCATAAAGTCTTTTCTTTGTTCGTCCCTGAAAATTCTCTCGGAGGCCCAGTTGGACCTCCTCCAAGACCTCTCCAGGACCACCCCCCTCCCCGCGGAGGAGGTCCTAGGAAGCGGTTACCCACGTGTCGTTAGAATAGCTACACATGGAGATATCAGCAATAACGATCATCATGAAGGGACGCGACGATTGGTGTGAAGAAACGCAACCATTGGCGCGAAGAGGCACCACTGCTACCAACTACTGATATTATAAATAGACCGGCCTACGTGCCTTTGTAAGATAGATTCACATCCAAGCCCTAATCCACGTGTATCCACAACCACTTTCCCTGTAATCAGAGCATACTCTTTGCAATACACATTCACCATTATGAATCCCTTGGCAAACATATATTAATCTCCATTTTTTTCTTTATTATATTCTCATTTTGTCCGTTCTGTGACGAGAGTCCCAGACGTCGACAGTTGGCGCCGTCCGTGGGGAGCGTTGTCATCATCTTCGCCTACTCGATTCTGGTAATGTTTTTTGTGTTTTGCTGATGAATCACAACTTGCCTTCTTGGAGAGAAGAGAGCATTCTCAACATCTCCGATTACGATGACGACGTGGAAGAAAACTTCATCCTCATGTCTGGCAACACCCATGGTTCCTTTGGGGCCATTGCTAAGGCACCGTCGCCCCACCGAACCTCTTGCCTCCACTGGCTCCACACCGACCGTGCCTTCGTCCACAGGTTCCTTTATGGATGATACTATCCCGAGCCTATCTCCCTTGGAGGAGGAAATTCGGAAGGTCCCTGGAGCCCAGCGGACCATGATGATCTCACTAGCAGCCTCCACACTAAAGGCCTGGAGAGAGCATCTGGGAAGGATCTTCTATTCTCCCTACAATACAACTCGTCCTCTTCCTCTGAGGACGAGGGCATGTTCACCCCTTTTGCGTGTTCCAGCGGCCATCAGGTCACTGCCATCGGTGATAATCAACCCGATCCCGGTGATAATCCCGGAACGTCAAGACAACGCCGGAAGCAGGAGGAACAAGAACGCCTCCAACGAGAGGAAGAGGCCCGACAAGCCGAGATACGTGCCGCCACAGAAGCGCACATCTAGAAGGTTCGTGACCTCTACTACCGAGACGCCCCTGACTCCTCAGCAAGGGCGGCGGCGGCGGCGGCGATACGTATGCCACCGCCGTTGCAACGATGGTAAGATATTCAAATGCCTTACCAACCCCCATGCAGGAGGACTCCCCTGCAGAGCGCGTTCACTATTTAGCGATCGCCATCGCACGTCCTCCGGAAGGATTGACCCCAGAGCAAGGAGTGCAAGTGTTGCATGCAATTGCATAGGAACTACAAGATGCAGCAGAGAACATTTCTGCTCGATCGCCAATCATGCTTTCCCATACAGACTCGCACCTAGAGGGGTCCTCAATTGGACGTCGAAGGCAGAGTCAGAATTATGATGCACTCGATCGTCATGCTCAAGACCAAGGTGAGCGTGACACCCGTTTTCTGGGATGAAGCAGACGTCCCAGATCTCCTGTTGGTCATAATAATCGTCGTAATACACGGTAATGTATTGGACCCTATGCAGGATGCAAAGCTTTTTCCCCTGGATTGAGGGACGTCACCTGGCTAGAGAAATTCAAGCCAGGGAGCATGGAGACTTTCGACGAAACACAAAACCCGTCGGAATTCCTCCAAGTTTACACTAGCACCATCCAAGCTGCTGGAGGCAACGATAAGATAATGACAAATTATATCCCCACAGTCTTAAAAGGTTCCGCCAGGACCTGGTTATTCAACCAACCTGAAGGATCCATATATAACTGGGAGATGCTATGTAATGCGTTACAAAATAACTTTAAAAGTTGTTATGCAAAACCGAAAAAGGAGGACGATTTACATCGGCTCCGCTAAACTCCCGAGAAAAATCTACGACAATTTGTAAAGCGTTTTATAGAATTTCGTAATACTATCCCGAATATTTCTAACGACTCTGTAATTTGAGCTTTTAAACAGGCGGTGCGATATCGAAGGTTCACGGATGACCTCAACATCAACCCGCCCAGGTCCGTGTCAGAACTTTTCGACATGGTAGATCGGTACTCCGATGCCAACGAGGCAGTGGAGTGGAATCGAATGGTGGACAAAGGGACCACCCCTCCTCAGCTAGGCCTCGAGGATGTCAAGGAAAGGAAAATCCAAGAGGTCTGAAATCTCCACGAGCAGCAGAGGGAAACCCAAGAGGAAGGAAGGGGGGGGTCCAAGCAGCCCACCAGGGAGGTCGCAGCGGTTGACCAGCGACCACCCTACAACAAAAAACAAGGGTCTTTGGACCAAAAAGAGGCAAGGAGGTCGTTCAAATGACCAAATTGCCCCACGATCTGCAAATACGTCCAGGAGCAATGGGCGTTGGTGCCCATTGCATAAAGTTCCTGGCCATGACCTCCGCAACTGCCATACTTGGCAGAAGCAGATTGGAGGATTACTACGATGGGAAAGGTCCAATGCCTGTCCCACTAGAAGATTGCGGACCACCAGAGGTCCAAGGTAATGACAAGGACACGGAGATGTCGTTCCAAAGAACGGATCACCACGTCAACGTCATCTACGAGGGTTCAGCCGCCTACGCCTCTAAGCGGTAGTACAAGGCAGCGTGGAGTGACGTCAACAGCGTTGAAATCCCACCTGGTCGTCTAGAATACCCCAAATGGTCAAAGACCTCCCTGACCTTTACTAAGGAGGACGTCCCAAAAGGTATGTTTACTTCTCGTAAATTACCACTAGTAGTTTCCCCTACCATAAGTAATTGCAAGGTAGGGAGAGTATTAGTAGACAGTGGTAGTTCTTTAGATTTATTATTCGTAAACACTTTAGATGAGATGCAAATTCCTCGCTCTAAAATTAAACCGATGACAGACCCAGTAACCTTCGGTACGGCTACTAATTTTCGAACTGAAATAATAACTTTCGAAGTAGTTGATTTTGAGTCTGCCTATAATGCTATTTTGGGGAGACCTTCTCTGATAAAGTTCATGGCAGCTACACACCACGCCTACTAGAAGATCAAGATCCCTGGTCCAAAAGGCGTGATTGTGGTTCAAGGTGACCAGGCAATCGCGCTTTCATGCGATCATAAGTCATTAGAACTTGTCGATCAGTTGCCTCTAAAAGATCTTGCTTTGGAGGATAAAGCAAGGAAGTCCGCGAAGATCAAGGCCGCCCAATGAGGAGGTAAAAGTCGTACCACTCAACCTCGATGACCGAGCATGATAGTCTGGATTGGCGCGAGATTGAGCAAGAAATAGAAAGATGAGCTCCTCACCTTCCTTCGAGCCAACTCATATGTCTTTGCGTGGAAGCCATCTGATATGCCCGGGGTCCCAAGGGAGGTGATCGAGCACAGGCTAGCCATTCAGCCTGAGAAAAAATCAGTCAAGCAAAGATTGAGATGTTTCGCCTTGGATCGTCGAGAAGCTATCAGAGTAGAGCTCGATAAGGTCCTTGAAGCTGGCTTCATTCGGGAGGTTGATCACCCCGAATGGCTTGCAAATCCGGTCCTGGTCAAGAAATCTAACGGTAAGTGGCGCATGTGCGTAGATTTTACCAGTTTAAATATTGCTTGCCCAAATGATGACTTCCCTTTGTCTCGCATTGATCAATTAGTTGATTCTATTGCGGGTTGCAAACTGATAAGTTTTCTTGATGCTTATTCTGGATACCATCAGATCAACATGGCGAAAGAAGATGAAGAAAAGACTGCCTTCATCACTCCCTTCGGTGTCTATTGCTACGTCAAGATGTCGTTCGGGTTAAAAAAACACTAGGGCCCGCGTCGGTGTTTGATCTGAAAAACCAACCGGCATTAGTTGGGACGTAATTTATAGGCCTACGTAAATGGCCTCGTTGTAAAAAGTAGTACTAAGAATGACCATTTGAAGGATCTAGCAGAGACCTTCAAAAATGTAAATAAACATGGAATAAAGCTTAATCCTAAAAAGTGTACTTTCGGCGTTTGTTCTGGCAAATTGCTTGGTTTCCTTGTTTGTTCTCGTGGGATTGAAGTCAATCCCGAGAAAATTCGAGCCATCGAACAATTACGACCACCTTCCACAGTGAAGGAGGTCTAAGCCTTAATTGGTCGAATGACGGCTCTTACACTACACCATGGCATAGTATTAAGGGCAATAATCTGCTAGGGAAAAATAGGATGAGTGGCAAAACATGTGCCGGGAATATCCAAGAGATTAAGGGTCACGTTATCCGCTGGCAATAATTATTGTTTAGAACAACTTATCTGTCGGCAATAATTATTGTATTAGCTACAATACATCTGCCCTAAAAAAGTCAACTAGGTCAATATATCCGCCGGGGATAATATTGGGCAAAACATTGGGCGGAAAGATGAAAATAATAAAGGAGATAGGCGCGTAAGGTCCTGACCCCTCTCCACATTATCCCCTCCCAAAAATCCTCTTCCCTGGCCACTCTGCACCTCCCCTCCTCCCCAGCCGAGCCTCCCCTAGCGCCGGTCGCCACTCTACCTGCTACCCGTCGCCTCGGGCCGCCACAGCACACGACGTCTCCTCCGGCCTCCAGGGCAACTCCTGGTGCTCCTTCTCCTACTCCATTTCTTCTTGCTTGCTTATGGTGGTTCTCGGGTCTTGGCACCGCTCCTATGGCTCCCCTCCGACTCAACGTCCTCTCCGGCCTCCAACGCGCCTGCGCTCCCCCTTGGCTTAGCCTCGCCATTCGGCCTTCCTACGTAGTTGCCTATGCCTCGGTTGTGCCCGCGCCCTCGGCTCTTCTCCCCAACACCTCCCTCTGCGCCGGTTGGCCCAGCGCCACCACCTTTGGTCTCCCCCTAGCCCGGCTCACCCCCTCTGGCTTGGCCCCGCCTGGGTCCTCCACTGGGCTCCGGCCCGCCTCGCTCGATTTCGGCTCTGGCTCGCCCTCACGCTCCCGGCCTCGTGCGTGCCTGCGTTCGTGCCCCTGCCCCTTGGTGCGTCGGTGGCTCGGCCGGCCCTTGCTCCTCTTGTTCTACACAACAGGCTAATGACTTCCCTTTCCCCCTTTATGATTTCTTCTCTGATACTTTCAATGTGTAAATGTGTGCTTCGATTTAACCACTGATGTTTGATGTTGGTGGTTTACTTGCGGATTTTAGGGTTTGTTCTTGAGTCACTCACTGATGTGGGTTTTGCCTTGTGCTCATGCATGTGGAATGGGATCGGGGTGGACTGCTGTATTGGAAACTGAACTGGACTCAATATTGGAGTTAACGATTCAGAATGCATTGCAGAGGAGGGGAATGCTCATGAAGAGATGAAAAGACAGGGGGTGAAGGAGTTGTCCTGACGTATGAAATGGTGTGCGATGGTAACAATTCTTCCCTATGCTTTGGTTCATATTATTGTTTGATTGAGTCCCTTGTAGCTTTTTGTTGATGGGTGTTGTGGTTTGATGTGCAAAGCAAAGGAGGGGGCAGCTTGATTCGATCCACACCGTGTCGTAGAGGGTACAACGAGGTATACATGTTAACTGTGTGCATGATTTGAATTAGATGTGTTAGATTTAGTGTTATTTTTAATTGTAAGTATTATCAACTGTTTGTTTTTCAATCATTACTGAAAGGAGGATTTAGTATTGTGTGCCCTGGTAAGCAAGAACAAAGTGAGTAACATCATTTGATTGATTGCCGCACGATGGTTAAGAACCAAAATGACACATGAGATTTTCATTCTGTGCTGTAATTCTACAAATAATTTACCTTCCAATTTATAGGGGTTTTTGATATATGCTTTGTGCTTTTTGATATATGAACGAGATTTTGCTCCTTTGGGATGTTTGATATATGTTTGACAAAGTGAGTAAGCAGGACCTTCCAATGTATCTGATATCACTTAGTAGATATGCACTTTATTTGTCAATTGTGTAAATAATGTTTATGTTATACTATTTATTTGCGTGTTGTGTTGTAGAAATAATATGTCAAAAATGAAGCTTGCGAACACGAAGAACAATTGGTTCTTTGGGAATGAGCTAGCTTCTTTTACAAGGTATCATTCTTGGATGCACCGGAGTTGCTAATATATTTTTCGTTTTTGCACATCCCAACAAAAGCAATGTTCTATACCATTGATGAAATTCTTTTTCCATTTGATATGTTCAAACATGTTATTGGTAATACTAGTGCTATTTTTATAGTGTTGTATCAAATTCATTACAATACAATGTTGTTGCGAGACAATGAGATGCCCAGTGCGTGCATGGGATCATTTATGCATTCAAAGCATAACTCTCATTAGATGTATTCTAAGATCTACCGGAGTGAAAGGATGGAGCATTTAACACATATCTGGAGGTGAGCTTAGTTGGCTATATTTATGATAGTTTCTTGCTTTAGTGTGTAAAGAATATTTGCTAACAATTATTACATTATTATAGGTATGATATTTTGTTCAGTGATATCTCTATTCTATGGTTAATCTTATTCTTTTCTTATTTTTAAAAACAATTCTTATTGTGTATCTGTCTATTTGCAATTCTCCAATGTCATAAATCTGGTTCTGCTCTTTTGTGTGTGTTGAACATACCTTTTTAGCATTCTTGCATAATTGAGCATTCTTTTGTTCAACCAGGTATCGAGTTATCGAGATTCTGTTTCTAGTTTTAGAGAGCAAGCAAGTCACATAACAAATGTACCTTTTGTTAAGGTACCATATAAGCTTTGCTAGCAATTTCGAAATGGAATGGTTCCAACTGTTCCAATTGAGGTTAGTTCCCATTTCTAGATTTGATCTATTTATGGTATTCTGTAGAATGAAATATTATTTGGCTGATTGTTTTTTAACCGTATGTCTGAAAGAGATGTGATTGTTTTACAACTGTATGTTTGAAACAGATTTAAGCAATCTTCCAGTGATCAAGTATTGGGACTTTACAATATTAGATCTTTGAAAGCTAATGTCGTTTGGGTTAAGGTTAACTCATTTTCATAATTAACTGTGCAACATATATATTGGCTAGTGTATTGTTATTTACCAAGCTGTCTTTTTTTAATCTCACAGTAAACTAAAACCCAACGAGTCAAACTTAAACTGTGCTAAGATATTGACCAACATTGGAGCCCATTAAACTTTTTATGACTTATATAAAACATATTAGGTCACAAGAGAAAATATGATAGACTAGAAGATAGAAAACATAATGATTAGAAAAGAATTATCAACTGATCCTCGATCCATTTCATCATGCTTGTTGTGCACGATTGTCTGCACAACTAAAACAAGAATGGTGGTAATAAAGTAGACTTCATGCATTTTCATGTGAACGTTGCCAACACTTAAGAAGTTCACATTGGGCATAACTGCCTGAGAGTGTTAAAACACAACCCTTTACATTCAAACTGGTGCTAGAACATAACCTGGTAACATAGTATTGGCCATTAGGAAAGAAAAGTCTGACCGTGTCTGAACACATGTCAGACAGTGAGAGCCTGCAGGCACCCATGAAGCTCTTCGATTGACATACATTTTTCTAGTTGGGTAACAACCTCCTGGCACTTCATGTGAAATTTAGGGCTTTCTTCTTTTCTCTTTCTTCTGTTATGTTGTGGGTCTCCATGTTATTTATGCAATGCAGTCATATCCTTTTCAGCACTTCCTTTTTGACAAAATAGGACATAGAACTTTGAAGTTAAATTATACCATACTATCATTTATAGTATGGAGGCCATGAAGTAATGTAATGCCAACCAGTCAACAGTATGGGAGCTTTGTTATGTTTATGTTTTTTTTTCACGTTTCCAGATGTATTTATGGCAGTCACCATGAGAAACAAGACTAGCAAAAACTGTCAATGATTAATTGATCAATTGAGTGGAAATGAAGATCACGAATACGTAGTTGAAGAATTGTATTTTGTTTACTAGGCAAATACATCTGTTATCAGTTTCATATTAATTGCTGATATTTGCAACTGATACTTATATATTTGTTCTGCAGTGCACGCTTTAAATTAGCTACCATATTCTAAGCTAAACTCTAAGGCCATTGGGATCACAAATGGAGTTGTTTTTGCTAACTTATAGCAACTTAATAGCATCCTCTGAGAAAGGCCATTCCTATTTGTAGAAGTTGGTACAATGGTGTGGATCTGAATTCGATGGTCTTCTAGTGTTTGATGAGGTAAAGAAGGACCTGGTTTAAACTCACTAACAAAAAGGATATAAGATTTAATGGAATGAGTTTGGCATCTTCTAGACTGCATTCACTTTTCTATTCAAACCTGTTGTACATTAATTTGTTGTGCTGAAATGATATGTTTCTTGTAGTGCCACAAGGCCAAAAATCGATTCTGAGGCAGAAGCTTACTCACTCACACCGTAAATCAGTTCTTGAGATCCAGGTGTGTTTGACTTATGTTTTGTGATGTTTCCTTGTGGCTTGTTCTGTTCTCCTTGTGATCAGCAAAACCTTACTAACATACATTCTGTTGCAGTGGTCTTAATGTATCCATTTTCTTGAATGCAAACTGTTTGGTATTTGAAAACAGATACTTTATATGTATAGTCCAGACTGATAAAATGTATGCTTGAAATCATAACCTTAATTTTCCTCTCACCTGTGCATATACCTTTTTTTTTTAAAAAAAGGGGTGCATATATCTTAATCAAAATTGGTGATAGCACTTTTGAACATTTCTATGCTGTCATTAAGTTATGACATACAGTTTTCCATCTTTTGTTCCTCGTAAATCATGTTCTTTTATGGAAAATTACCTGCTATGTAATTGGTTATTTGCTTGCGCCTTGTAGACGAGCTTCAGGATATATTTGATGTTGATGGAGTGATCGTCCTTATTTTGCAAATGATGATAGCGTGATGATTTCATTATGCGGACATCTTCATTATTGACTTCTTTTGTGTGGATGTTTTGTACATGCCAAGTCTAGACTAGTATTGTAGTAGAAGGGGTTGGAGTATTTACATGTGTCAAGGATAGACTACTATTGTAGACTTCTTTTGTGTGGATGTTTTGTAGATGCCAAGGAGACTGTGGCTATAATAGAATGCTCATAATTCTGAAATTGCTTGTGTATGGTGTACGGTACATGTACTGTTGTGCTTATCAATAATTTTATATTTTAGGTTTATATATTTTGCATCATCTAAATTTCATCTATGTGTTGCAGCTGTATTGGATTGTTGATATGACATTTTCTAAGTGGTACGATTAAGAAAATTGTATGTTTTTAAAATTCTGATTGAATGGTGCAAACTATTGGAAAAATATTAAATTCATTATTCCGGATAGCATAATTACATTTTATTAGTATTTTACACGTATATTCCTAGGTGCCTAATCTGCTGGGAATCATGCTAATGGTGTCAATATATCTGTCGGGGAAAAGAGACAATCAAGGGCAATTAACTGCAGGGGAAAACCAACTTATCTAGGGCACTTAATTGCTGGGGAAAACATACATCAAGGGCAGGTTAGCGCCCGACAATACATCTAGCCGGGAAACTCTGGCGGTAGGAAAACTCTAGCTGGGGAAACTATAACTGCCGGGGAAAAACAACTTTTCTAGGGCGATTAGCTGCCGAGAATCACATATCTGTTTGGGAAATATTTTTCCGTGACACTTCTTCAAGCGAGCAATAAGTCTTTGGGAAAACTAATCGCCGGCAGATAATTTGCCTTGCAAAGCAGTTTTCTCCGGCAGTTTGATTGCCCTTAGTACTATGGTATGGTGTAGTGTTAGTCGTTTCATTTCTCGATCTGGAGAATGTGGTTTACCTTTTTTTAAGGTGATCCACAAAAGTAATAAGGGGTTTAATGGTCCGAAGAAGCCGACAAAGCCTTCGAAGGATTAAAGGCTTATCTCTCAAATCCTCCGGTTTTAGTTTCGCCTTTAGAAGGTGAACCTTTGCTAGTTTACTTGGCAGCAACGCCAAATGTGGTCAGCGTAGTACTCATTGCAGAACGAGGAGGGCCCCAACGACCCATCTACTATGTAAGTGAGGTCTTACACGGACCGAAGGAGAGAAACCCTGAGGTCTAAAAACTAATTTATGCTATTCTAATGACTTCTAGAAAACTAAGGCATTATTTTCAATCTCACAAAATCACAGTACCTTCATCTTTTCCTCTTGGAAATATACTCCATAACCAAGAAGTAACAGGTCGTATAGTCAAATGGGCAGTAGGACTTGGAGAATTCGATCTTCATTTTACTGCCCGAACAGCCATAAAGAGCCAAGTGCTGGCTGACTTTATGGCTGAATGGACGAACACCGAGGATCACCCTCAAGAAAGTCTAGGGCCGGACAACCATTGGACACTGTACTTTGATGGCTCCCGCGAGCTTAAAGGCTCGGGGGCTGGGGTTTTGTTGATAACACCACAGGGTGATCAACTCCAATATGTCATACAGTTTCTGTTCCCTACTACTAACAACATGGCAGAGTATGAAGGACTTCTAGCCGGGCTTCGAGCAACCAAATCTCTCGGTGTCCGTCGGCTTTTAGCGAAGGGAGATTCACAATTAGTCGTAAACCAGGTATCAAAGGAATACAGCCGTTCCAATAAGATAATGGCTCGGTACCTGGATGAAGTGATGAAGTTGGAAAAACACTTCAAGGACTTCAAAGTCCAACATATACCGCGTAAGAAAAACTCCTTAGTGGACCAGTTATCGAAATTGGGTTCCTCACGAACGCCTGTTCCAATAGGTGTTTTTCTCGAATACCTTACAAAACCTTCAATAGAAATGGGCTTGATCACCTCAGAGGTCGGAGTCATTAAGCAAGATGCGGAGTGGATTGAACCATTGATCACTTATCTCGCATCAGGGACATTGCCCGATGATCCTCAACATAAGGATAGGTTAATTCGAAGAGCGCGCATGTACAAGTTGGTCGAAGGATCGTTGTATAGGAAGGGAGCACATGGTGTTCTTATGCGTTGCATATCCCAAGACTCCGGGATAAAATTACTAAAAGAAATCCATGGGGGTTTGTGTGGTACACATGCATCCTATAGAACAATAGTTGGTAAAGCTTTTCGGCAAGGTTATTACTGGCCCACCACTCTACAAGATACCATGCACCTTATTAAGACTTGTGAGCAATGTCAAATCCATGCCAGACAAGTGCATCGACCATCTTATCAATTACAGACCATTCCCTTGTCATGACCTTTTTCAACTTGGAGCATTGATATAGTTGGACCACTATCGCCAACTCCCAATGGGTATAAGTTCTTGTCTGTGGCCATCGATACGTTCACTAAGTGGATAGAAGCTGAGCTAGTCGTTCGTATAACGGCTGCAGCAGCAAGGAAATTTCTTGTGCAAAACATTGTTACGAGATTTGGAATACCCAGTCGTCTTATCACAGACAATGGGAGCCAATTTATTAGTGATGTGTTTCAGGATTATTGCGATAAAATTGACACTAAAATCTGCTTTGCTTCCATGGCACATCCACAGAGCAATGGAGCAGTAGAAATGGTCAATGGTCAGATTATGCAAGGTATTAAAAAGAGAGTTTTTAATCGCCTTAAGGCATGCTCGAAAAATTGGATGAAAGAACTCTTTTTTGTTTTATGGGCATTGCATACTACGACCAGTAGAGCAACTGGTGAAACACCATTCACACTAGTCTACGGTGCAAAAGCAGTGCTACCTAGTGAGATTCAGCTAGGTTCCACACGTATAGACCTCCTAGATCAAACAAATCAGGGAGATTTATGTGAAGATGACGTCAATATGCTAGAAGAAAGACGTGATCATCCACTATTGAAACCGGCTACCTATTTGCAAGGGCTGAGACGCTACTTTAATAGAAGGGTTCGTCCAAGAACACTTCATGTGGGAGACTTGGTCCAAAGACGCATCCAGAACCAAGCCAACTTGAATAAGTTGTCCTCCAAATGGGAGGGTCCATATACTGTAGTCTCTGTCACTAGGCCAGGATCAGTTAGATTAGCTATGGAGGATGGTCGTGTTTTATCTAACACATGGAATATTGAACATCTTCGGAAATTCTATGTATAAGTATCTTTTTTCCATTTTATATAAGTTCAGTTGTTACAATCATGAATATATTGAATTTTTTCAGCATAAAATTTTTTCGTATCATTTTTCATACATGATCACTATTTTTAAAGTGCCTACGGTTGATTAATTTCGCTTATGGATCATAGTGTCTTTACTTATCAGATGACCATCGGTATACATTTAGGAAATGATAATTGTCTGAGACCTTTTCTGTAAGCCAATTCTCATTGCATAAGAGCTCAACAGCTTGACTTCATATTCCTAAATACACACTAGTTCAAATCATTGGTATTGTAATAGATATACTGATTTTAGCACAATTGGTCATCCGAAACACTTCTCCCATTGCCGGACAAAGTGTTCTAGGTGGGGGCTACATATAATAAAATATACGACTTTCAAATTGCAAAAAAAAAAAAATTTGCAAGACAAAGTCAGTTAATCTTCGATACATAAATCACAGTTATCGTACACAAAATCTTTTTATTATCTCATATAATTTAAAACAAAACATCTGTATCATTACAATGTCATTTTGGAGCACTTGAACCAAGAGTACTTGAGGGAAGAGCATGAGTACTAGCTTCTATGTTCCTTATGATATCTGCTACCACTCATGTGATCTTGGCTTGAGCAGCAATACTTGCTTCTTTTGTCTTAAACTTGGGCGCAGAGACAAGCTTCTGGAGATCGATAGAATCCCCATAAATGAGATTAATCTTCAATAAAACTCAGTTTAAAGCTTGACTCATTGCCTTCGTCAAAGATTGATAAATGGTATTCTTCATAGTAGGTATGTGTTTTTGAATATGTTTAATTTGAGTATAAATATCGTTTCTAAGATCATCCAATGCCATCTTGGTCGCAAGAGGAGTTACTGGAGCCTTTATATGTTCTATGATCTCTCGTAGAGAGGCTGAAATTTGAGAAAAGCTGTTTCCAGTAACTATGGTAATTTCCTTGCCAGCCTTCATTAAGGTTTCCACCTTCTTTTCAAACCCTTGTACGGCAATACGACTCCGTCTTTCTACTTCTTTGAAGTCTTGAATCTAAAGGTCTTTATTAGGAGAGGTCTTCTAAAGATCCTCTTTTGCATTTTCTAGTTCTGAGAAAGAACAGAAAAGAGAATAAAACCCATGCATTGCATATAATAGGTCAAATGCTCTATAAGAAACAAAGAAAGGTTCTTTACCTTCTTTCTCCTTAAGGGTTCTTTACCTTCTTTCTCCTTAAGGAGCATTTTGTTTTGTTCAAAGAGATCATGACTTTCTTTGGATTGTCTGATCAGAATCTCTTGCAACTTCTCATTTTTCTGAGTCAAGAGGCGGATCTCTTCAGTTTTTTCTACCATGACCACCGCACTCTCCTCGGTTCTTTTTTCTACCTCAGATAATTTTAATATGAGAGCTTGAAATGCAGATTCGGCATTTTCTTGTTTGGCTTTCGCCAGTAAACTCTCCCTGTGAAGTAAATAAAGACATAAGTTATTTATTTAAATTAGAATCTTACGATTAAATAATAACTTCTTGTACTTACTTCTCTTTTTCCTCTGCAAAAGTCTTGATATCCTCCACCATGTCAATAGTTACTCTCCATCACCTTTTGACAGATGTCATGAGGTTATAGAGATCTTTCTTCTTGGTTCTGGGAGGTGAACGTTCCAGAGGAATCTCATCCTCAGGCTGATCCAGTTGAACCAAACGAAAAACTCCTCTGGTTGGATCAGTACTAATATTTTGCGCCTCCTAAGACATTTTACGAGTCAGATTTATACTGATAAATTCAAAGAAAGATTATTAGGATAAAAGTCTTACCAAGGTATGATCACCTTTATCTTGAGTTTCAATGGTCTCAGGGACCACCTCCTCAGAACGACTGGTCTCATGAACCACCACCTCAGAACGGTTGGTCTCATGGACCACCTCTTCCACTCGATCGTCTTGGGGAGACCTCTCCGCCTGAACCTCCATCTCCAACGGTTCACCTTGGGACGTCCCAGCAGTAGTCGCCTGGGTGTTTTGGACCACTTCCTTAGTGGCCCTAGGAGGTCCTTCCAATTGCAGAATTCCTTCTGTCGGGGATACCTCTGTCGCCAATATAGTTGGAGGTGAATATTGTTCCTAAGCAATCAGTTGACCCCTTTCCGGGTCTGATGGCAAATCAAGGCTAAAGAGGAAAGAGAAGTTTAATAATAAAAAAAACAAAATTATAAAGGTACAATTGAAGAACTTACTCGATCTCAAAGCTACTTTCATTAAAGAGTGACATAAAGTCCTCATTAACAGTAAAAGTGGGTCCTCTCCTTTACTCTGACGAGGAGGGAACTAAGGCCAGGGAGGTCCTCGGCCTTGGAACCCTCTGAAGAGGGACCTCCTCTTCTGATTCTTCTGATGATCCTTCACCCTGGACCACCCCAGCCAAGAAATTTGATATAGAAGACATTGGCTGGGGGTTAGAGACATATCGGGAAATGGAAGTCTTAGTATTTGTTTTCGATACCTCTCGGGTGGAAGATCTTGGAGGAGCGGGAACTGAAGCAAGAGGTCTTGGAGAAGCAATAGTTGAAGTAGGTGTGGGTTTTGTCTTCTTTGGCGCAATAGGAGGTCTAGAGGTAATCCTTGCACTCTTTGCCAAAGAAGGTGAGGAGGCCGCACCGACATCTAAGATGGGACGTTTTTTTGATGTCGTCTATCCGAAAACATAAAAATAAGATATTAGTAAATTCACTTCTTATGTCTAGTTATTTTTTTATGAATACTTACCACTGTGCGATCCTTCCTCAGTGATAAAGTCGCCCCAATCAAGCTTAGGGGCTGCTCTTCTGTACTGATTGGTTCTTTTTCTAGAACCCGGTCCTTTAACAGGACCGAGGTCCTAGCTAAGACCTCGTCATTTGAAAGAGCTGCAATACAATAAAAAGTTACTTTACTTTAACTATGAAATTCAGTTCAAATAAAAAGATGAGTAAAATATTACCATTTTTAGAGACATCACAATTGCAAGATTATATTTCCTTCTTCTGAAGAGGGAAGATCTTGTTCTTGAGAAAGTCTTGAACGATCTTTCGTCCAGTTATACCTCCTTCTACAAGGTTGCTGATCACCAGGACCACTCTCTTTTCATCCTCTGAGAGCTTAATGTCCTTATCAGCAGCTCAGTTCTTGGTAGACCACTCTGGTGGTGCATGGCGATTGTAAGTAATTCTACTTCTTTCGGAACTTCGGAATAAAACCATTTCTTGCTCCATGACTGGTTGGTATCTTTGGTAGCCATGAAGGGGAACACCCTCCTACTGGCATCTTGAAAATTAAAATAAAAAGAACCCAAAGCACCAGCACTTGTCTTATTGCGGATGATCTGGTAGTAAAACATAAATAGACGCAAACTAGGGGTTATCCCTAAAAACACCTCAAACATGTGGGCAAAAACACTAAGTACCAGAACTGAATTTGGTACAAGGTGAACCAACTCGATTCCATAATGGGTGAGAACCTCAATCAAAAAATCACTCTCAGGCAAGTGGAGGCCTGCCCAGAGGTAAGGCATGAAAAGTACCGTGAAATCGGCCGGAGGGTTTGGTTCAATCTCTCTCCCTGGTGCACGCCACTCGATGAGAGCCTTCTCCGGTAAATGTCCGTCTTGTTCCAGTCCTTGGAGTTTCTCTGTTGTCAGCATTGATGGTTTCCATCCTGCCATTGTCTCGGTTCAATGGCGGATTGTGGGATCCTTCTTTTCAAAGGTTCGTGGAGGACGAAAGGTACTCAGTGAGAAGAAAAGTGAAAAGCAACTAGGGCGAAAACGTGCCCAAGGAGAGGTAAAAATCCGTATATATACCCTTGGCGCATTTAAAACCCACTACTTCAGGATGTAATAGCTGCGCCTCGATTAGCGGTGACACGACACGTCATGTTCGGTCAAGGAAGTTGTTCCGCGCGTCAGAGATGTGTAAGGAAAAGTTGTTGGAAAGTTGTTTTCTTTTTTCCAAAGTTATCCTCATCTCATATCCATTGACATAGAAGTTACCTTGATATATGTATCAAGAGAGGATCACCTGATCATCAGGATTTTCCTTTCATCAACTTCTTGGAGATTTCACAGAATGAATTGACTTCTTGAAAACATTGTAAGCATAAAATCCAGAGATTATAACATCAAGGTTATCAAAAAGTTAAATTTATTCTATAAAATCTGTCTTCTTCATGATCTCTATTATCATGATACACCATCTACTCAAACTAAAATAACTTGAGAATAAGTGGTCTACGATGAAACAGAGATAGAAAAAGATAGAGAGTTTCTAAAGGGATGTTTTCTTGCCTTTTTGGAGGTTATTTATAAGCCAGTAACTTACGGAGGAATTAAATAGACTAGATGGAAGTCTAACAGATAAGATTTTATTAGAGTTTGTTCCTAATAAATCTATGGAGATTAAAACATATTTATCCCTTCGAGAATTGCTTTCATAAATATATATGACTAATGCTTCTGCTTCTTAAAGAAGAATAGTTATTTACAACTCAAGTAAAACTATCTTCTTGACCAAGTCTAGTTTTGGTCAAAAAAACCTCATCAAGTAAGTTATTTTCACTTGAAGTTGAGTGACTAGCTGACGAGGATTGTTGACTAGTCAATTATTCGAGTATATTCTTATTTGCTTATTGAATAGATAAGTTGGATTCTTGCTGGGCCCAAGTCAATCTTCTGGGTCTAAGATCAATCAAGCAGTCGGAAGATGGGCCCATAAAGTCTTTTTTTTATCTGTCCCCGAAAATTCTCTTGGAGGCCCAGTTGGACCTCCTCTAGGACCTCTCCAGGACCACCCCCCCCCCCGCGGAGGAGGTCCTGGGAAGCGGTTACTATCAGCAATAACAATCATCATGAAGGGACACGACGGTTGGCGTGAAAAGACGCAACCATTGGCGCGAAGAGGCACCATTGCTACCAACTGCCGACGCTTGTAATATTATCAATAGACCGACTTACGTGCCTTTGTAAGATATATTCACATCTAAGCCTAATCTACGTGTATTCACAGCCACTTTCCCTGTAATAAGAGCATACTCTTTGCAATACACATTCACCATTATGAGTCCCTTGGCGAACAGATAGTAATCTCCATTTTTTTCTTTATTATATTCTTGTTTTGTCCGTTCTGTGATGAGAGTCCCAGACGTCGACACCCCACTCAAAGGGAAGAGCAAAACTTGCGACACGATGCTCAAGCTTTAAATGCTGCTCTATAGCGCTTTGAGTGTGGAGGAGTTCAATAGAGTGAGCAATCTTGAGAATGCTCATGATGTTTGGACAACTCTCATGGAAATTCGTGAGGAAATCTCCACGGTTAAGGAAGCTAAATTGCATAGGTTGAAGCTCAAATATGAGTCAGTTACTATGTTGTCTCATGAGAACATCAATGAGATGTATTCTAGAATAAACAACATAGTAAATGAGCTCACATGCTTATCTTGTGATTTAACTGATCTTGATATTATGCGCAAGATGCTTAGGGCTCTACCGGAGAAATATGAGACCTTGGTGACTTTATTCCTCAATTCACCGGAATTGCCAAGGATGAATCCTACCGCTCTTTTGGGCAATCTCATCACAAATGAGATGTACAAATAAGGACAAGGATGAGCTCAAGGAGAGAGCCTCAACTCCAAGCAAAAGAATTCATGCTTTTAAGGCCAAATATGATTCAAGTGAAGATGCGAATCAAGATAAGGAAAATGATGACACTGAAGAAGAATTAGTCACTCTCATGAACAAAATGGAAGATCTCATGAAGAGACGTGACCCACATAAACATTCAAGCACATCTTCGAATACAAAGCACCACTCTAAGGTGCTACAATTGTCAAAAATTGGGACACATTGCTTCAAAGTGTCCCTATGGTGGGGAAGATGAAGAAGAGTCCAAATCATCATCAAGAAAGAAGAATGATGGCAAAAGAAGATATTTTGCTGGGCTAGCCATAAAGGATGATCCATCAAGCCTCTCAAATGCAAGTGAGGCTCCATCTCTATTTGACATATCTACATGCTTCATGGCAAAAGGTAATAATGAGGTAAATGATGATGATGAGCCTTCATATGATGATTTGATGGACATGCTAAAGAACTTGAATGAATACCTTGGCAAGGAGAACAAAAAAAATTCAAAGTCTTGAAGAAAGAATTTCTTTCTCTAAAGGATTCTCATGATGAGCTAAAAGAAGCTCATGAGACTCTCTTTCTCAAGGATCTCATCAAGTCCAAGGTGAATATAGGCATTACATATAATTTATTAGATGATATGTCATGCATAGCTCCTAGTCCTTACATTTTATCTAAGGTTAGCATATCCACCTCTTGTGATGATTTGCTAGATAATCCTTTTAGTTCAAAAATAGATGTTTCTACTTCCTTTATGCTTGTTGAGACTAACCTTGTAGAGGAAAACAAAGAGCTCAAGGCCCAAGTCATAAAATTGAAAAATAACTTGGAAAGAAGTTTCAAAGGGAAGACCACTCTCGATGAGATATTGAGCAAGCAAAGGCGCTTACAAGATAAGAGTGAAATTGGATTCACTCCCAAGAAAAAGGAAAAAATAGCAAGACAAGGCACAATGCAAGATACACGAGGATATATGTCAAGTGCTTTGGATGCAATGAGAAGGTCCACAAAGCCTCGGTGTGCCAAATCAAATCATCTTGACATCGGCATGATATTCATCTTTACAAGTGATATCAACTTATCCCTTCAAGTGGTATCTAATTTCATTCCTTGCTGATCTTACCTCTGTCGACCAAGCTCATGTACTCTCCATGTACGAGTGGATTCTCTTTCCCTCTTCTATTTGGATGCTTTCTTTGAAGATCTTTGCGAGAGAAGTTAAACACTTTGCAATTTCAAGTCTTGTCGTCACGTGGTATCCAAGTGATGTTTAATGACTATCTTTCAAAAGTGATCCACATATAGACATTTTTTGGTGCTTAATGTCAAAGGGGGAGAATGTAGTTGCAAATAATGGTCAAATGAGAAAGTTTAAAGTCATCATGAGTTTTGGATGGATGTATTTCAAAGAGATGACAAAGCGGGAGATATTAGTTGGATAGAGAAAGCCTTTGTGTATCAAAGAAGAAGAAAAGAAAGTCAACAAGATCCTTTGTGTAAGGGGGAGTTTTTCTCTGTGAAAAACATATTAAATATTTTGGGCTAACTTTAAAATGGGTAAACTATTATACGGAAAAACCTAATTTGCTATTTGCCCAAAATGGTTTATGGATCTTTATGAATGCATGTTTTCTCATGAGCATGAGCTAAATTGTTATATCTTTCAATTATTGCATTTTTTGGATCCAAAATATAAAATGAACTCCACTAAGAGTCAAACATGAATATATGCATTTTGCTTCATTCCATATATTTGAATGCACACATTTAGGGGGAGTTCATTCTATGTTTTGATATTTCACTAGTATTGATCCCATTCTTCCATCCACTTATGTTAAGGATCTCTAGTTTGAAATGTATCCTTAGTATATAAAGCTTGTGTAGTTGATATATACTCATGTTAATTCAATTTTACTTTTTTGCAAGAGGATTGTCATCAATCATCAAAAAGGGGGAGATTGAAGAATCTAGACCCGCCATTATGTGTTAATAGAGTATTTTGGTAATTAATGACAATCGTCATATGGAACTAACATTTTTCATGAGTTGGATAAATAGGTTATGTTCCATAATGACAGAGACTTTGGATGACATCATGAGTTGATCATCATCAAGTCAAGACTCGAGATAAAGGAAATCATCATGTGTTGATGGTGTTCATGTCAAGATCCCGAAGTGAAGAAGATCACATATGTTGATGTTATTGAAGTAAAGAGCTTGGAGTAAAGGATGCATCATGTGTTGATGCGTATCAAGATCTCGAAGAGGAGATGATCATCAAGTCAAGAGAAGACCTGTCATGAGTTGATGCAGGTCAAGTGAAAGAGTGCATCATGTGTTGATGATTATCAAGTCAAGAACCCAGTCTTGAAGAGAAGATGTGTGTCATCAAGCTTCAAGTGATTGTGCAAGGCAAATGTATGACTAGCTAGGGCTAAGGATGTGTTCCTAGTCTTTTACCGGTCTTGGTGTTTGGATGGAAGACCGGATTGCTAGTATAGGTTGCCGTACTATTAAGAGAGGTCTTGACTAGTAGCTTGAGAGTGTCATGTATTGATAGCTCGTTGTGCTTGCTCTAGCTCTTGTTAGCATGTTGCCAATATTTGTGAATGTATTTTACAAATAGTTGAGGCTCCTACATAATCCTTGTAGCATGTGACTTTAGTTTGCGAATGTGCTTGACAAATGGTTTAAGTCTATATACCTTATTCCTTGTGGTGTGATTCTAAAAGTTAGCAAATGTGTTTTGCAACTTGTTGAGAATCTCGCCTTTAACCCTTGTTTGCATCTTGCATCAATTGACAAATGTGTTTTGCAAATTGAGTTGAAGCGATTTGCAAAAATCAGCTTTTGTTTCCTAGTCCAGACTGACCGCAGGTAGAAGGCTGGTCTGACTGGACCTCCGGGTCATGTGACCGAGTCAGCTTTTTCCAGATAGTGTGTTTCTTTGGTTTTGGGTCTCGGTTTGACCGCCAAGTGTAGGTCAGTCTGACCGGACCTCCGGGTCATGTGACCCAGTCAGCTTTTTCGAGAGAATACGTTTTTCTGGTTTTGGGACCCCAGTTTGACGGTCATTTATTGGCTGGTCTGATCGGTGGGACCCGGTCTGACCGCCATGTGTTGGCCGGTCTGACCGGACCTCCAGGCCAAGTGATCCGGTCAGCTTTTTCCAGAAGGTGTTTTCCTGGAATTGCTCTTTGTTCTGTTGTACGGTCTAGCCACCATGTGTTCGCCGGTTTGACTAGGTTGGCGTGGACTGACCGGCCATTGGTTGGCAGTCAGTCCGGACATGTGTCCAACAGCTAGTTTTATAGCTGTTGGAGCATGACCGGTCTGACCGGCCATTGGTTGGCGGTCAGACCGGGCTTCGCTGATTTTTAGCAGTTTTTCTTCCAAACGGCTAATTTTTGAGTGTGTGCTACAAATACCCACCTTGGTCGGTTGTGGAAGTAGTTGTTGCTGTTGTTGTCAGTGCTATTCATTCCCTTGAGCAAAGAGCAAGCCCTCTCATCTCTTATGTGCATGTGTTTCACTTAGTGAGCTTAGAGAGCAAACCCTAGGTGCATGTGTTATATTAGGTAGTGGATTGTGTATCCATTGAGCTTAGACACTTGATTCGTTCAAGTGAGCGTCTCCGAGTTGTTACTCTTGGTGTTTGCTAACACCTAAACGGTTTGGAGGAGTTGCGCCGGTGATCTTCTGCAAGAAGGTTGTGAGAAGACCCGGGCGGTTGTGAGTGGTTTGGTGCTTGCCATCTCCGGAGTGGAGGAAGAGCAACCTGAGTGAATCGAGGTGTTGGTTCGTGTTGGAGCCGGTCCAAGTGGTTGGACTTACCTCGGAGGTGCTGGCTCAATTGTGGAGCCAGTCCAATTTTGTTGGGCTTACCTCCACGTGGATTACGGGAGACCGGCAAGTCTTCGAACACACGGTAAAACATCATTGTGTCATTGAGGTTTGTTCTCTTGTGCTTTACTTTGAGCTATTTACATTCCTTGTATTAACTTGTTTACTTGTCTTTGTATGATTGCTATTATTACCAATAGTATTATGTTGTTGGTGCACTTATTCAAGACTAGTTGATTTAGGTTTTAATTGTGCAAAACTGAATTGTTGTTAGCTTCTGCATTAGAAATCGGTTTTAGCCAAAAGACTTTTAAATCTGTCTATTCACCCCCCTCTAGTCGGCCTCCTCGATCTTACAGTGTTACTTGCGATTGCCAAGGATTAATGTAATTGATTTTGAGATTGAATTTGTGTCGTATTTGTGAATTCTTGTTGTGAACTCTTGATTATGAAGCTGAAAGCATCTAGGCCCCTAAAAATGGTTTTGGTAATTAATGATAATATGTGAATATGGGATTAACATGTTGAGTATTTACAAGGTTAAGTCCCATTGGTGAATTTGATGTCTTGAAGATGCGTGCTAAAGGACAACATGAAGATATTTTGGATAAAAGACAAGGTACAAGTAGTCTAGGATCCTTTTTGTATTTTACCGGTCTTAGGAAAAATGGTTGGACGACCGGATTATAGGTTAAATATCGTACTATTAAGAGAGATCATGACTAGTAGCTTGATATCATGTTCTTGTACCATTTGGATCAATTTAGGATCATGCATGCATTTGAATTTGTGTTTAAAAGCTCTCTGTGAAATTGACTGCACAAGCGGTAGTACCGGCGTTTTCAGAGCGGAACTACCGCTTTGCGGTACGACCACATATTAGTTGGCGGTACTACCGTGGGCCGTTCGGACCGTCCGAACAGCACATGATTGTGTGGATTTTAAGCATGGTCCGAACAACCCATTTAATCTGGAGTGTTCACATGTGTAGTTCAAGCGTGCCTGTCAACTTATTTGTGGAGCGGCACGACCGCATCACGGTAATTCCGTTTCTAGTTGACAGTACGTAAAATCCAGAGAGACTCCATTTTGGTTAAAATTGCAAACCCTTGGAACAGTAGTACCGCCGTTGTTTAAATGGTACTACCGCTCTAACGGTACTTCCGGAAAATGGAGCGGAACGTATTTTCCAGAGAGACTCATTTTGGTTATGTGCCTCACCCCTTGGAACGGTAGTACCAGTGTTTCTTGGCGGAACTACCGCTTAGCGGTATTATCGTACTTCCTTTGGCGGTACTACCGTGGGCCGTTCGGACTGTCCGAAAAGTTCAAGATCGTGTGGTTTTAACGCATGGTCTGAACAGCCCATTGCATCTGAGCCGTCCACGTGGCTAGCGTGTTTGGGTGAGCTTGTTCAAATCAGTGGTGTAGTAGTACCGGAACTTCAATGGCGGAACTACCACTCTACGGTAATTCCGAATTTTATGCGACGGTACGTAAAAACCAGAGAAGCGCCCTTTTTAACTGAGTTTGAAACCTATGACCGCATGATACTTGGCGGTAGTACCGCGCCGCGTTTAAAACGGCTATGTCAGAGGTAGTTAATGCTCCTGTTGTAGCCGTTACAGAGCGGTTGGTGAGAAGCGGTAGTACCACACCTTAGTTGGCGGTAGTACCGTATTTCGCTGAAAAGCTAGGGTTTCTCTCATAACGGTTGGATTTGGTTGCAGGGGGTTATAAATACCCCCTTACCTGCTCTAGGACAGATGCAACACTTCATTTAACATCCTTAGAGCCTTGAGCATTCATTCAACACCTCAAATACTCTTGTGCATTCATTGTGAGGTAGTTGGGTCAATTCAAGTGCATTCACTCATTCTAGTTGATCCATTTGCACTTGAGTGCCATCAAGCGAAGGTTATCGATTTATTACTCTTGGAGTTTTGCTGAACCCCTAGACGGCTTGGTGGTGGGAGCACGGTGATCTCTTCAAGAAGCTTGTGAAGAGGCCCGGTGCTAAGATTGTGAGTGGTTCGGTGTTCACCATCTCCGGAGCGGAGGAAGAACAACCAATAGTGATTGAAAGAAGACTTAATTCGTGGATCCAGCTTGATTCGTTCAAGCTTCCACAATGTGGACTAGTGAAGACCGGCAAGTCTTCGATACCACGGGAAAACATCGTTGTCTCTTTGTGGTTAATTCTTGTCTTTACTTATTCCGCACTTACAATTCTAGCTCTTATCTTGTATTAAATTGCTTATCTAGAATTGTATCTAGTTTAGACATTATTCCTAATTGGCTAAAATTGTTAATTTGCTAAAAAGTTTAAAAACCTCCTATTCACCCCCTCTAGTCGGTTATCCTTGATCCTACAGAAGCATTGTATGTCCTCTTGTAATTAATTCTTGTATGGTGCTTTGATGTAAAGAATTATGGTAATTTAATTTTGAGTTTGTATTTGATGTTTTACCTTTGATGGCAAATGATTTTTGTAATCGACTCTGAGTTAAACGATGATGTATGTTTGATTTAATAACTCACTTTGCAATTTATGTTGATTCACGCCGATCTATTCTTAATTGATTATTTTGGGGATTCCTCGGTGAAATCAGAGGTGGGTGTTGGGGTGCTTTTGGTGGAGATGGCATTTATGCTATGTCATGATGAGCTTGCGGCTTTGTGGTGGCTTGACTGGTTACGGTTTGGGGTGGTTTGGACCTCGATGATTGTGGCCCTGTGACAATTTGATTGGTTAGGGTTTTGGTAGTATGGTGATGGTTTCGGTGTTGGTTTGGCGTGGCTTGGTCCTGCTGGACTAGATGGGTTTTGGTCCTCGGACACGGTGCTGATCTGGTGGTTTTTGTGATGACATGGGATTGATTTGTGTGGTGGCTTAGTGATGGTTCTTGTGGGTTATTGGGGTGGATTGGTTGCTGGCTTGGGTGCTGTTTTGGGTATCTGAACATGGTGCTGGTAGGGGTTTTCGTAAGTGACTTTGAGTTATGTTGTAATATTGTTGTAACAATCTTTTGCTTTCGCCTGCAACAGATTATTTAATTAACTTAGAGATTGAATCCTCGTTGCATGTTCTTTTGTAATGAGTTCCTATTGTAATATCTGTAGATGGATTCTTGTATTACTTTTGTGGGGAGTGAAATCCTGTATTTGATTCTGTGCTTGCATTGTGGTTTTTATTTTTACTGTGAGAATTCATTCTGTAAATTTTGCTAATGAACTCTTGATAATATAATTTCATATGAAATTTCTTGGCGACGTGTTTGACATCAACTGAGCTTATGTTTTGTTCTTGTTTAGATGAATTTTATTTATTGCTAATTATCGATTAGCGGCGTTTAGATTAGTTTGAAATTTCTGTTTCTCATATCTTGTTATGTGTTCAATTCGTTAGTACTTACTATGTTAATGATTTTATTTTACTGTATAATTCTGTTTAACGTTGCTTAGCTTAATTAAATTGTTAGGTTTCTGGCAATGTTGCTTGAATGAAGGAAATTTGCATACTTACTTGTTTGGGGGTAATTGTCGCTTTGCAGGTACAACGCAGTGGTTGATTCGATTTGACAACAAATTATGTCAGCGGCATGCAGCAGCTCATTATTATATTCACATACATTGTACAACAAAAAACAAAATTCTCCTTGACCTCAATTTCGCACAATATGAAAATTCATAAGTGTGGTTTGTTATCTCAGTAATAATATTTTGGTATACATAAAACTCAACCGAAAGATGTTTTGTTTGTACTCATGTTGGACGAGAATCAATATAAAACCTTTGTGCACAATTTGATTTATTTAGTAGCTTCCAAAGATCCATTTTTGTTTGATATGTGCATAAAAAAATTTAATATTTACTGCACGGTTTAAATTCTTACCTGTTGGTATATTCTCTTTTAGGACCTATTACAACACAGACACCCTACTAATATAATACTAGTAGACGTTTCAATGTTCACGCTGCAGTGAACGAGTGGTCTATTAACCAGCACCACCTAAGATTGTCTCTCAACCTGGTACCGTTTGTTACTGATCTCCCGTGGTTGTAAAATCTAAATAGGAATTCAAAAGAGAGGGGGATATGACCGTTTAAGTCTCAATATGACCTGGAAAATCTAGCATTGAAGCACTAGTTAGTCAGCAATTTTATTCTGAAGATACACTTATCGCTAATGACGTTTCAAATGGGGGCGGATCGACCACTAGCAGAGAGGCCAACGTGGTTGAATGACGATGGGCCGGCCTATTACAGGCATCAGTCAATCTGGGCCGTCCGAGTTGGTTTCTCATAAGACTCTCTTATAGGGCCCATATGTCAGCACCCGGGACGCGCACCATTCTAGGGCAACCCACCCAGGAGCAAACGGCCACCGTCAGATCCAGATCCAACCGCAGGCACGCTATCCTTCTGCCCCTTTTAAGAGCCCAGACCCTCTCGAGGAACCCCTCCTGCGCCGTGTCTTCCTCCTCGCCTCTCTCGCTTCCCCGCCGCCGCCACGGCCAGAGCTCGACTCACTCCCGAGAGGTACCACTCCGCCGAGACCCTACACCCCGATCTCTCTCTTCTTGTTGTTGCGTAGATCCGCGCATAGCTAATCTGGTTTTAGGATGTTGCATCTACTATCTTTTATCTGTTCGCTGTTCGCGGCAAAGCGCAAGCTTTTAGTTTTTGTCCCTGTGTTGTAAGTATCACGTGAATATGTGATGTTGGTCTGATCGGAAAGCGATGTAGATCACTAGTCAGTGTATGTTTTAACAAATCTCTGTAGGGTCATGTTCGAATGGGACTGTGCTTGTGACTGGGGTTTAACAGTGATGCTAAACTTTTTGGCTGGAGATCTCGTGTTGATTATTGATGGTGTTTAGGGGTTTAGATGCTTTGTGTATTCTGTGCCCGCGATGGCATCATGGGATATTATTACTGTTTGGTGCGCAAGCAAGAATATTTTGCCAAAGCGGTCATGTTCAGTGCCTTTTGTTTTCTACCTACTTATGAATGTCTTTAATGAAATATGGAAATACGACAAATAAAATAAAGGTTTACAAGTTTTTGCTTCATAGTAAAGTTAACAAAGGGAAGGTGCTGCTTTCAAAAGCTATTGAAATGTACTTCGGCTTGTTACGTGTATCTTCCCTGCAATTGAATGTATTTGTTATTGCGCCTATCCATGGGTGATCATATTGCTGCTAAGATGCTCTCACTAGCCTGCTATGCTCTGTATCTATGTTCAAAGAACCACAATCTTGTGTTCTTTGCCATTTAACATATTTTTATTTCTATCTACCTAGTTGCGTGGATCGTGGGAGATTCTTGTTGGAACTTTTTAATTCTTTGTTTTTACCTCAATTAGTTTGTAGTTAACAACCATCATGCCTACTTTGCTTGCCATGGCACTTGCGTCCATTCACCTTGAAGATGTTTGTTGCATCCCATGTCAATTAAAGCAGCTGAAGAGGCACCTATATTTTAGCAAGAGGCTGATAATTGCTATCACTTGCTCTTTTCATGTACCTGAAGTGCTAGCACTTCATATATATGACTATGTTCTATTTATGTACTGGTAGACTAGTGGTGTACTGTAGCTCGTCTGTTACTTCTTTTGCTTAAAGTGGATGACATAGTTGGACATTTTGACAGTCTTGTGCCAAGTTGTCCTTGCCAGATTGAAGTATCGTACTATCAGTATCAGTTGTACTTTACTATAGGATTCAGCTGTAATTGCCATTTTAACTTGAATACAAGCTGTCTATTTTTTCCTCACTTTTGTTGGTTGTGGTCACTCTGAAAGGCTGCCTTTATAACCTTTGTGATGTGTTACTCTACAGGTAAGGTAAGGATGGTGAGGGTCAGTGTGTTGAATGATGCTCTTAAAAGCATGTACAATGCTGAGAAGCGTGGGAAGAGGCAGGTCATGATCAGGCCATCTTCCAAGGTGATCATCAAGTTCCTTCTAGTCATGCAGAAGCACGGTTAGTTCTCATTTGCACATTCTGTTATATTTGCTTCTCATGGAGGATATGTTCCTGACTGGTGTTCTATTATGTAGGATACATTGGTGAGTTTGAGTATGTCGATGATCACAGGTCCGGCAAAATTGTGGTCGAGTTGAATGGCAGGCTGAACAAGTGTGGCGTCATCAGTCCTCGCTTTGATGTTGGTGTAAAGGAGATTGAAGGATGGACTGCCAGGTTGCTTCCGTCTCGGCAGGTCGGTTGCTTGACCATACTACTGGTTGCATTGTAGATAGAACTTACTGTTGTCATGAACTGAATAGTGTTGTGTATAATCTGGAACTTTGATTGGTAACTGGATCTAATTTCACCAACCTGATGTGCAGTTTGGTTACATTGTGCTGACAACTTCCGCTGGTATTATGGACCATGAGGAGGCAAGGCGCAAGAACGTTGGTGGAAAAGTGCTAGGATTTTTCTACTAAAATGGAAATTCCATAGCTGCCGTGGCTTGTTATGTTATTCTGGAATATGTTATGCACTTTTTAATTGGAGGATTTGTTTGAAGTTATGAGCTGTGCCTATTGTTACTTTTGAAGTCTATATGCAGTCGTAATGTTGTTCCATTGAGGCAGAGGCTGAGAGGCATAAGTATATCAAGTTGTTGGTGAAACATCAATTGTTTGTTTCAGCTCACTACAGTTTGCTGACATTGCAGAACTAGTTCTGTTATTTCTGTTCTCCTGTCGTGTGATCTCATTCCCTAGCCCTGGTCCTTATCATCTAAAGCGGGTCCGCTTTGTTTCATCTCGTTCATTGCCTCGCTGGTGCTATTGGCGTATTACTAGAAATGTTCGGTAATTACAATGAAAGTATATGATTTTTGGGGCCATAGATATTGGGTGCTCTGAACTAGGTTGTTCGGACGAACACTCGGTACCGGTGTTTGGGTGGGATAGCTTCATCCTGACCACGACATCTGAAGAATAAAGCACGTTGTTGCTCCCTTCTGACTTAAATGAAATCTGATGTGAGCTGCGTATCGGAGCTTACTTGGCTAGGTTATTATTGCTCCATCACTGTGATCCGGTGGCTGCAGAAATCAAGCTCGCTTTGATGTGATGCCGCCAAAGTATGTTCCGCAATGCCGAGTATCAATAATTTCTATGTATCTGTAGCACTGGGGAAGGCTAGGAACCAGTTTGTTTCATTTATTCATCAAAATTATCAATAATGTGGCCTTGGTGCCCTTCATACCGAGGAAATGCAGTTCCTGGAAATAGATATTTGGTGATCACACGGTAGACCTTTATTTGCATGTCGTATGTTATCCTTTATTTTGAGAATGTAAGTAGGCAATCGATCGTAATTATATTCGTCAACTTCTTGTGATAATGATCTCAATTTTTTCTTCTTTGTGATAATATATGATCTCTATCAGTCGAGCTTTCCAGATACCAAACAAATACTCAAAGCGAGAGCACTCGGCAAACCTTCACAAAAAAAAACTTCCAAACTCCAAAAAAGCAACAGAAGGTGACATGACAAATGCTAGCTCGCTGCAAACAAGAACACAGCAACCTCCACAACGAGAGCACTAGTATTCCATTATCAGAGAAAATATACTATATGTAACTGAATAACTAGGAGTTCTATTCTATGCCATCCAATAATTCTTTATTCCCTTTATACCATCGGATTTCAATTTTTCTCACTTATCCGTCTAAAACCTTCCGTTAGATCTTGCAGGCACAACAATATTCCCTAGAAATGGCCAAAATGCCCTTGCCCTCAAAATGTGTCTGGCAAGCAGGGCCCGTCAAGTCAGATCACAGCAACTCAGTCTATCTCCCTCATGGTAACGAGTCAGTCACCACCCATCTCCCTCCCTCTCAATCCCCAATCCTTCCCATGGAGCAAGAACCCTCAAACCCATGATCCCCAAATCGGTAGCGCGGGAGAGATGAAGACCCCTAGGCGCTCCTCGCGGCGCCACCCTTCGCTGGCGAGGTCGCGGTCCCCGTGGTGGCCCACCCTGCCGAGCTCATGCTCCCCGCGGTGGTCAGCCCTGGCGAGCTCCCGGCCCGCGCGGCACCGCCCCTTCTTGCCGATCTTGCATCCCCTGATGGTTGCCATATGGGTACGTATGCTTCACAAATTGGATTCTTCTTCCTTCACCTCGTGTAGTTAGGATGGCCATTGGTTCTTGACGATGTGTGGAGGGAATCAAGTTTTGACAGTGGTCTCCGTCAAAAAAAAGTTTTGACAGTGGCATGACGGAATCAAGTTTTCACAGTGGTATGGTGGAGGGAACCACGTTTTCACAAGGGCAATATAGTCTTTTCTAAGACTTAACGGTGGGTGTTAGACGGAGAGACCACAGGTGACGGCGATGGTATGGTGGTAAGAAAATATGAAATCCAATGGCACAAAGCGAATAATCCGGGTTATTCAACAGGATAAAGTTGATTTTCCTTTATTACTGTTGCAACGGCATAACCGATACATGATGGTGCATTTCTGCTAAGAGAGCCCCGGGGATACACGCTCACTCACTCCAGTACTATCATCCCACGGCGGAGGAAGATCTGCCAAAGATGTGTAGTTGCCCTACACGGTCTAACACCTGCCTAGTTATCTCCGTCGTCGCCGTCATCATCATCGCCGCCGGTGAAGCTGAGAAGTGAGGACACTGCATGGGCTACAGCCTACATGCTGGCAGCAGTAATCAGGCCATTGTTTGGGTGGGTGGGGTGGGTAGAGAGGAATCCTGGTGAAGGGGTCTTCCATGGGAGATGCTGGATTAGGTTTATGTTTCATTTATAGAGAGCATGAGGTTTCTTTCAGCGAGTGGAAGCTTAGGTGGTGGAGTGCCTTTTTTCCAGACCTAAACGAGGTATCTTCGTTAGCATATTCTTGAGCATATGGAAACTTCTCCTTTTTCGTGGCCCATGCTTTGATTTTGCTTTGAACTTTGGAGTATTCAAAAGCATATTCCATGCTTTTGTGAGCCTTTTGGGGCCTCTAGGATTATGGAATACTAATTTAGATGATTAGGAATACTCTCTGGATGTATTAGAGTTGCTTGACGAAGCATGGGCTGGAAAGTAAATAATTGTGTAGGTGTGTGATCATCTAGAGCAAATCTTTGCCTGGACCACCTTAACAGCTGACAGCATGGCTGGTCTTGCATTGTACCTGTAGTTGATGCACAATGTTATACCTCGTTTATATGATGTTCAGAAATACAAGTGGCATATGAAGAACTATTTTTTTTGGTTGCCAAAAAGGGTGTGACTTTAAAGGAAACATTGACGAGGATTGTTGACCAGTCAATTATTCGAGTATATCTTTATTTGTTTATTTATAAATAAGCCATACTGGACCCAAATTAGCTTTCTGAGTCCAAGATCAATTAAGCGGTCAGAAGGTAGGCCTGCAAGTCTTTTCTTTGACCATTCTTAAGACCTCTTTTGGACGTCCAATCGGACATCCTCTATAGGTTTTTTCGGACCTCTTCAGGACCACTCTAGGACCACTTCAAAACCTCTTCCCCCACAGAGGAGGTCCTCGAAAGCGGTTACTCACGTGTGGTTGATGATAACTACACGTGGAGAGAAGATATTGGCTGTTATATTCAGAGATATAACGGTCATCACGAAGGGACGCAACCATTAGCGCGAAGAAGCACTACTACAACAAGCTGCCGATGTTTTGTAGACTATAAGAACCCGACCTAAGTGCCTTTGTAATCTAGACCCTAATCCACGTTTATTCACAATCATTCTTCCTGTAATTAGAGCATACCCTTTGCAATATACATCACTGTTTTGAGTCCTTTGGTGAATAGATAGCAATCCCCATTTTTAATAGATAGCAATCTCCATTTTTCCTTTATATTCTTGTTTGTCCGTTCTGTGACGAGAGTCCCAGACGTCGACAGCTGGCGTTGTCCATGGGGATCGCCGTCATCATCTTCGCCGACTTAGTTCTGGCAATGTGTCTCGTGCTTTACTCATGAATCAAAACTTGCCTGCGTGGAGAGAAGAAAGTATCCTCGATATTTCCGACTACGATGACGACATGGAGGAAAACTCCGTCCTCGTATCCGGCAATGCCCATGGTTCCTCCAGGGCCATTACTGAGGCACCGTCACCAGCCGAGTCCACACTTGCTGGCTCTACGCCGGTCGTGCCTTCATCCACAAGCGTCACCGTGGACGAGTACTATTCTGAGTCTGTCTCCCTTGGAGCAGGAGATTCGGAAGGTTCCTAGAGCCCAACGTATCATGATGATCTCGCTGGCGGCCTCCACGTTGAAGGCCTGGAGAGAACATCTGGGGAGAATCTTCTCTTCACCATACAATGCAACCCGTCCTCTTTCTCAGAGGATGACAGCATGTTCACCCCTTCAGCCTGTTCCAGCGGCCGTCAGATCGCTGCCGTCGGTGACAAACAACCCAATGTCACCAATGATCCTGAAACATCAGGGCAATGCCAGAACCTTCAACGTGAGGAGGAGGCCAGGCAAGCCGAGATACGTGCTGCCACACAAGCGCACATCTTGCAGGTTCGCCACCACTACTATCGAGACGCCCCTGGCTCCTCAATGAGGGCGCCTGTAAGATCGAGGAGACCGACTAGAGGGAGGGGGGTGAATAGGCGGTTTTAAAAACCTTTTGGCTAAAATCGAGTTTTATGTGGAATTGTAAATTATTTCGGTTTTGTCCAATTAAAACCTAAATCAACTAGTCTTGACTAAGTGCACCAACAATATAAGACTATTGATAATGATAGCAATCATACAAAGACATGTAAGCAATTTGATTCTAGGAATGTAAATTGCAATAGAGTAAAGTACAAGAAGGCAAACCATAACGACACAATGATATGTTACCGTGGAGTTCGGAGACTTACCGATCTCCCTTAATCCACGTTGAGGTAAGCCCAACCACGTTGGACCGGCTCCACAACTGAGTCAATACCTCCGAGGTAAGTCCAACTATTTGGACCAGCTCCAACACGAACCAACACCTCGACTTACTCGGAGTTGCTCTTCCTCCACTCCGGAGATGGCGAGCACCAAACCACTCACAACCGCTTGGATCTTCTCACAACCTTCTTTAAGAAGATCACCGGCGCAACTCCTTCAAGCCGTCTAGGTGTCGGCAAACACCAAGAGTAACAAGTTGGAGACACTCATTTGAACAAATCAAGTGTCTAAGCTCAATGGATACACACTCTACTACCTAATACAACACATACACTTAGGGTTTGCTCTCTAAGCTCACTAAGTGCAATACATGCACATAAGAGATGAGAGAGCTTACTCTTTGCTCAAGGGAATGAGAATAGCACCAGCAACCTCACCCAAAACTGGCCAAGGTGGGTATTTTTATAGCCCACACACACAAAATAGCCGTTTGGAAAAGAATCTACTGAAAATCAGCGAAACCCGGTATGACCGCCAACCAATGGCCGGTCAGACCACCCATGCTCCAACGGCTATAAAATTAGCCGTTGGACATATGTCCGGACTGACCGCTAACCAATGGCTGGTCAAACCGCGTCAACCCGGTCAGACCGCCAAGGGTGTGGTCAGACCGCTCAACAGAACAAAGAGCTATTCCAGAAAAAAACATCTTCTCTAGAAAAAGCTAACCAGTTCACTTGACCCGGAGGTCCGGTCAGACCTGACAACATATGGCGGTCAGATCGACACCCAAAACTAGAAAAACATATTCTCTGGAAAAAGCTGACTGGGTCACATGACCCACCCGGAGGTCCAGTCAGATCGGCCAACACATGGCGGTCAGACCAGGGTCCACCGGTCAGACCGGTCAACCATGGCGGTTAGACCGCCAAAACAAGGAACTAGCACACAGCCCAATTAACCTTTCAAGGGCCAGTTAGACCACTCAAAAGCCTGCGGTTAGACCGCCATAGACTTGGAAACACATATATCGCATTCCGCTTCAACTCAATTTGCAAAACACATTTGTCAATTGATGCGTGATGCAAACAAGGGTTAAATGCGAGATTCTCAACAAGTTGCAAAATATATTTGTCAACTTTTAGAATCACACCACAACGAATAAGGTACATGGACGTAAACCATTTGCAAAAACACACTCGCAAACTAAAGTCACATGCTACAAGGATTATGTATGAGCCTCAACTATTTGCAAAACACATTCACAAATATTAGCAACATGCTAACGAGAGCTAGAGCAAGTACAATGAGCTATCAACACATGACACTCTCAAGCTACTAGTCAAGACCCCTCTTAATAGTACGACAACCTATACTAGCAATCCGATCTTTTAACCAAACACCAAGACTGGTAAAAGACTAGGAACACATCCTTAGCCCAAACTAGTCAGAACTTTGCCTTGCACGTTCATTTGAAGCTTGATGACACACATCTTCTCTTCAAGACTGGGTCATTGACTTGATAATCATCAACACATGATGATTTCCTTTACTCCAAGTTCTTGACTTGAATATGCACCAACCCATGATGCACTCTTTCACTTGACCCCTATCAATACATGATGGATTTTCTCTTAACTTGATGATCAACTCATGATCATCTCCTCTTCGAGATCTTGATACGCATTAACACATGATGCATCCTTTATTTCAAGCTCTTGACTTCAATATCATCAACACATGATGATTTTCTTCACTTCGGGATCTTGACTTGAATACTATCAATACATGATGATTTCCTTCATCCCAAGTCTTGACGTGATGACGATCAACTCATGATGTCATCCAAAGTTACCATCATCATGGAACATAACCTATTCATCAAACTCATGAAAAATGTTAGTTCCATATGACGATTGTCATTAATTACCAAAATACTCCATTAACTCAAAATGACGGGTCTAGATTCTTCAGCGCCACAACATGCAATGTATACGCTGCCATCGCAGACAACTATGGTAAGGGATCCAAATGCCTTATCAACCCCACGCAGGAGGATTCCCCTGTGGAGCGTGTTCGCTACTTAGCGAGCGGCGTCACATGCCCTCCGGAAGGATTAACTCCGGAGCAAGGAGTGCAAGTAATGCGTGCTATCGCACAAGAGCTACAGGATGCCGTGGGGAATATTTCCACCCGATCGCATACCGCACTTTCCCAAACGGACTCTCATTTAGAAGGGTCCTCAATTGGACGCCGAAGGCAAAGCTGAAATGATGGTTCTCCTGGCCATCACATTGAAGGCCAAGGTGAGCATGACACCCATTTTTGGGACATAGTAGACGTCCCATATCTCCTGCTGGTCGTATAATCGTCGCAATGTACGATAATGTGTTGGACCTTATGCAGGTTGCAAAGCTTTTTCTCCTAGTTTAAGAGATGTTACCTGGCCAGAGAAGTTCAAACCAAGGAGTATGGGAACTTTTGACGGGACGCAAAACCCATAAGAGTTCCTCCAAGTCTACACTACTGCCATTCAAGCTGCTGGAGGCGATGATAAGATAATGGCTAATTATTTGCCCACAGTTCTAAAGGGTTCCGCCATGACCTAGTTGTTCAACTAGCCTGAGGGATCCATATATAACTGGGAGGTGCTTTGTAATGCATTGCAAAACAACTTCAAAAGTTGTTATGCAAAACCGGGGAAGGAGGATGATTTGCATTGGCTCCGCCAAACCCCCGACGAAAATTTACAACAGTTTGTAAAGTATTTCATAGAAGTCCATAATACTCTCCCAAATATTTCTGATGATTCTATGATTCGAGCTTTTAAACAGGCGGTGAGATATCGAAGGTTCACAGAAGACCTCAACATCAACCCGCCTAGGTCCGTGTCAGAACTCTTCGACATGGCCGATCAGTACTCCGATGCCAATGAGGTAGTGGAGTGGAATCGAATGGTGGATAAGGGGACTACCCTTCCTCAGCCATGCCTCGAGGATGTCAAAGAAAAGAAATCCAAGAGGTCCGAAGGCTCCACGAGCAGCAAAGGAAAACCTAAGAAGAAGGAAAAGGGGAGGTCCAAGCAGTCCATCAGGGAGGTCGCAGCTGTTGACCAGCGACCACCCTACGGCAAAAACAAGGGTCCTTGGACCAAAAGGAGGCAAGGAAGTCGTTCAAACGACCGTACTGCCCCCACAATCTGCGAATACATCTAGGAGCAATGAGCGCTGGTGCCCATTGCATAAAGTTTCTAGTCATGACCTCTGCAACTGCCGTACTTGGCAGAAGCAGATGGAGGAATACTACAATAGAAAAGGCCCAATGCATGTCCCACCAGAAGACAGCGGACCGCCAGTGGTCCAAAACAATAACAAGGACATGGAGATGTCATTTCAAAGGACGGATCACCACGTCAATGTCATTTACGGGGGTTCAGTCGTCTACACCTCCAAGGAACAGTACAAGGCGACATGGAGGGATGTCAATAACGTTGAGATCCACCTAGTCATCCAGAATACCCAAATAGCCAGAGACCTCCCTAAGCTTCACTAAGGAGGACGTCCCTAAATGTATATCTACTTCTCGTAAATTGCCTTTAGTAGTTTCCCCTACCATAAGTAATTGCAGAGTAGGGAGAATATTAATAGATAGCGGTAGTTCTTTAGACATGTTATTTATTAATACCTTAGATGAGATGCAAATTCCTCGTTCTAAGATTAAACCAATGACAAGTCCCTTCTATGGGATAGTGCTAGGTATGTTTGTTACACAAATAGGGCAAGTGGTGTTACTAGTAACCTTCGATACGACTACTAATTTTCGAACTGAATTGGTCACTTTCGAAGTGGTTGATTTTGAGTCTGCATATAATGCAATTTTGGGAAGACTATCTCTAACAAAGTTCATCACATCTACACACCACGCCTACCAGAAGATCAAGATCCCTAGGCCAAAGGGCATAATTGTGGTGCAAGGTGACCAGACTATCAGACTTTTATGTGATCGTAAGTTGCTAGAACTTGTCGATCAGTTACCTCTAAAAGATCTCACTTTAGAGGATAAAACAGGGAAGGCCACGAAAGTCAAGGCTACTCCTTAGCCCAATGAGCAGGTAAAGATAGTACCACTCAGCTCCGAAGACCAATCCAAGATAGTCCGGATTGGCGCAGGATTAAATAAGAAATATAAAGACGAGCTCCTCACCTTCCTATGGGCCAACTCGGATGTCTTCATGTGGAAGCTATATGATATGCCCGGAGTCCCAAGGGAGGTATTTGAGCACAGGCTAGCCATTTAGTCTGAGAAAAAACTAGTCAAACAAAGACTGAGACGCTTCGCCTTGGATCGTCAAGAGGCCATCAGAGTAGAGCTTGATAAGCTCCTTGAAGCTGGCTTTATTTGGGAGGTGGATCACCCCGAATGGCTTGCAAATCCGGTCCTGGTCAAGAAATCTAACGGTAAGTGGTGCATGTGCATCGATTTTACTAGTTTAAATATTGCTTACCCAAAGGATGATTTTCCTTTGCCTCGCATTAATCAGTTAGTTGATTCTACTGCGGGTTGTGAACTAATGAGTTTTCTTGATGCTTATTCCGGATACCATCAGATCAGTATGATGAAAGAGGATGAAGAAAAGACTGCCTTTATCACACCCTTCGGCGTCTACTGCTATGTCAAGATGCCGTTTGGGTTAAAGAATACTAGAGCCACGTACCAACGTTTGATGAAGCAAACCTTCAGTAGTCAGCTGGAGCGTAATTTAGAGGCCTATATAGATAACATCGTTGTAAAAAGTAGTACTAAATATGACCATTTAAAGGATCTCACAGAGACCTTCGAAAATGTAAACAAATTTGGAATAAAGCTTAATTATGAAAAGTGTACTTTTGAGGTTAATTCTGGCAAGTTGCTTGGTTTCCTTGTTTGTTCTCGTGGGATTGAAGTTAATCGAGAGAAAATTCGTGCCATTGAACAACTACGACCACCTTCCACTGTGAAAGAGGTCCAAGCTTCAACTGGTCGAATGGCGGCTCTTAGTCATTTCATTTCTCGATTAGGAGAACGTGGTTTACCTTTCTTTAAGGTGATCCGCTAGAGTAATAACAAGTTCCAATGGTCCGGAGAAGCTGAAAAAGCTTTTGAAGGCTTAAAAGCTTATCTTTCAAATCCTCTAGTATTGGTCTCGCATTTGAACCTTTACTAGTTTACTTGGTAGCAACGTCAAATGTGTCAGTGCAGTACTTATTGCAGAAAGGGAAGGGTCTCAACGACCCTTCTACTATGTAAGTGAGGTCTTACATGGACTAAAGGAAAGATATCCTGAGGTCCAAAAGCTAATTTATGCTCTTCTGATGACTTCCAGAAAACTGGAACATTATTTTCAATCTCACAAGATCGCAGTGCCTTCATCTTTTTCTTTTAGAAATATACTTCATAACCAAGAAGTAATAGGTCGCATAACCAAATGAGCAGTAGAACTTGGAGAATTTGATCTTCACTTCCCGAACAACAATAAAAAGCCAAGTCCTGGCTGATTTTGTGGCTAAATGGACAAACACTGAGGATCAACCTCAAGTTAGTCCTGTACTAGACGACCATTGGACATTGTATTTTGATGGCTCTCGTGAGCTTAAAAGCTCAGGGGCTGGGATTTTGTTGATAACACCACAAGGTGATCAATTTCAGTATGTCATACAATTTCTGTTCCCTAACACTAACAACATGGTAGAGTATGAAGGACTTCTAGCCGGGCTTCGAGCAGCCAAATCCCTCGGAGTCCATCGGCTTTTAGCGAAGGGAGATTCACAATTAGTCGTAAACCAGGTAGCAAAGGAATATCAATGTTCTGATGAGATAATGGCTCAATACCTGGGTGAAGTGAGGAAGTTAGAAAAACACTTCAGAGACTTCGAAGTCCAACATATACCGTACAAGAAAAACTCCATAGCGGACCAGTTATCGAAATTGGGTTCCTCACGAACACCTATTCTAACAGGTGTTTTTCTCGAATACCTTACAAAACTTTCAATAGAAACGGGTTCGACCACCTTAGAGGTCAGAGTCATCGAGCAAGATGCGGAGTGGATAAAACCATTGACCACTTATCTCGTATCAGGGACATTGTCCGATGATCCTCAACAGAAGGATAGGTTAATTCGAAGAGCACGCATGTACAAGCTGGTCGAAGGATCATTGTATAGAAAGGGAGCACACGGCGTTCTCATGCGTTGCATATCCCAAGACTCCGGGGTAAAATTACCAAAAGAGATCCATAGGGGCTTGTGTGGAACACATACATCCTATAAAACCCTGGTTGGCAAAGCTTTTGGGTAAGGATATTACTGGCCCAACGCTCTACAAGATGCCATACATCTTGTTAAGATCTGTGAGCAGTGTCAATTCCATACTAGACAAGTGCACCAACCATCTTATCAATTACAGACCATTCCCTTGTCATGACCTTTTTCGACTTGGAGTATTGACATAGTTGGACCACTACTGCAAGCACCCAATAGGTATAAATTCTTGTTTGTGGGCATTGATACATTCACTAAGTGGATAAAAGCTGAACTAGTCGTTCGTATAACGGCTGCGACAACAAAGAAATTCTTCATACGAAGCATTGTTACAAGATTTGGAGTACCTAGTCGTCTTATCACAAACAATGGGAGATAGTTTATTAGTGATGTATTTCAAGACTATTGTGATGAAATTGGCACTAAAATTTGCTTTGTTTTTGTGGCACATTCACAGAGCAATGGAGCGGTAGAAAGGGCCAATGGTCATATTATACAAGGTATAAATAGAGAGTCTTTAATCGCCTTAAGGCATGTTAAAAGAATTGGATGGAGGAGCTCTTCTCTGTCCGATGGGCATTACGCACTACTACCAGTAGAGCAACTGGTGAAACACCATTCGCGTTAGTCTACGATGTGAAAGCAGGAAAGCAGTGCTACCTAGTAAGATTCAGCTAGGTTCAACGCGTATAGACCTCCTAGATCAAATAAATCAGGGAGAATTACGCGAAGACGACATCAATATACTGAAAGAAAGACATGATCGAGCACTATCAAAATTGGCTGCCTATCTGTAAGGGCTAAGACGCTACTACAATCGAAGAGTTCGTCCAAGAACACTTTATGTGGGTGACCTGGTCCTGAGACGAATCCAGAACCAAGCCAACTTGAACAAGTTGTCCTCTAGATGGGAGGGTCCATATACTGTTGTCTCTGTTACTAGGCCAGGGTCAGTTAGATTAGCCATGGAGGATGGTCGTGTTCTATCTAATACATGGAACATTGAACATCGTCGCAAATTCTATGTATAAGTATCTTTTTTTCCCATATCATATAAATGTACAATTCAATTGTCTTTTTTACTGTTAGTATCATATTAATTTTTTCGGCATAAATCTTTACTTTAAATTTCATATACATAGTCACCATCTTTTCTGTTGTTTACTTGAGTGCTTATGGTTGATCAATTTCGCTACTGGGTCATAGTGTCTTTACTTATCAAATGGCCATCGGTATATATTCGAAAAATGACAAATTTCTGGAACCTCATCTATAAACCAATTCTCATTGCATAAGAACCCAATAATTTGACTTCATCTTCCTGAATACACACTGGTCCGGATCATTGATTTTGTGAAAGATATCCTGGTCCTAAAGCATTTGTTCGCCCGAAAAACTTCTCCCATTACCGGACAAAGTGTTCCAAGTGGGGGGCTACACATAACAAAATATAAGGAATTCAACTTGCAAAAATAATTTAATTTACAAAAGTAAGTCAACTTCTGACAAGTAATTACAATAATCATACACCAAATCCTTTCATCATTGCATACACTAAAAATGATCATTGCATTATTATTCTTGAACGCTGGAGCCAAGAGCACTTGAAGGAATGACAGGAGCACTGGCTTCAATGTTTTTGATGATCTCCGCCACCACTGGTGTGATCTTGGCTTGAGTTGCCATACCTGCTTCTTTTGTTTTGAACTTAGGCGCAGGAACAAGCTTCTAGAGATCAACAGAGTCTCCGTAGAGAAGATCAATCTTTAATAACACTCGGTTTAAAGCTTGACCCATTACTCTTGTCAAAGATTGATATATAGTAGTCTTAATAGCAGGTATGTGTTTTTGAATATATGCAATTTGAGTATAGATATCATTCCTAAGGTTGTCTAAGGTCATTTGGTTGAGAGAGGAGTTACCGAAGCCTTCAGATGCTCTACGATTTCTTGTAGAGAAGCTGAGATTCGAGAAAAGCTATTTCCCGTAACCGTAGTCATTTCCTTGCCGGCCTTCATCAAGGTATCCACCTTTTTTTTCAAGTTCTTGCATGACAGTGTGGCTCCGTGTTTCCACTTCCTTCAAGTTTTGAATTTGAAGATCTTTGTTAGAAGAGGTCTTCTGAAGATCCTCTTTTGTCTTTTCTAGTTCTAAGAAAGAAGGAAAAAACAGAATAGAATTTACACATTGCAAATAATGACAAGGTCAAATGCTCTGTAAGAAACAAAGAGAGGTTCTTTACCTTTCTTCTCCTTAATGAGCACCTTGTTTTGTTCAAAGAAGTTGTGGCTTTCTTTAGATTGCCTGCTCAAGATCTCTTGTAACTTTTCATTCTTCTGAGTTAAGAGACGGATCTCTTCGATCTTCTCTGCTATGGCCACCGAGCTCCTCTTAGATCTTTTCACTGCCTCACACAATTTTAATCTAAGAGCATGAAATACAGACTTAGCATTTTCTTTTCCGGCTTTTGCCAGTAAACACTCCCTATAGTGTAAATAAAAGCGTAAGTAAATTATTTAATCGGAATCTTATGATTGAATAATAACTTCATATACTTCTCTTTATCCTTTGCGAAAGTTTTGATCTCCTCAATCATGTCAACATTGACTTTCCAACACCTTTTGATAGACATCATTAGGTCTTGGAGGTCCTTCCTTTTGGTTCTAGAAGGAGAACTTTCAAGAGGAACTCCATTCTCGGATTGATCCAATTGAACCAAACGAAAAACTCCTTTGGTTGGATCGGACCTGGTATCTTGTGACTCCTAAGATATTCTATGAGTCGAGTCTATACTGGTATATTTAAAGTAAAATTACCAAGATAAAAAGCTTACCAAGATATGATCATCTTTGTCTTGAGTTTCAATGGTATCATGGACCACCTCTTTTGACCGTGTGGTCTCATGATCCACTCCTGTTGTAGTGGACCCACGGATCACCTCTTCCGTCTGATCCTCTTGGGAGGTCCTTTCTGTTTGAATCTCCATGTCCTGTGGCATCTCCTTGGATGTCCCAGTAGTCGTCATCAGAACATCCTGGACCACTTCCTCAGTGGTCCTAGGAGGTATTTCCATTTGCAAAATCTCTTCTACCGGGGATAAGGGGATTCCTCTGTTGCTGGTACAATTGGTGGTGAAGTTTATTCTTGAGCTGTCAATTGTCCCCTTCTCGGGCCCGACGCCAAAGAAAGGTTAAAAGAAAAGAGTGGATTGATCATTATAAGCCAAAAATATAAAGTTATTATTGAAGAACTTACTCGATCTCGAAACAACTTTCGCTAAAGGGCACCATGAAGTCCTCATTAACGATGAAAGTGGGTTGTCCCATTGGTTCTGACGAAGAAGGAACCAAGGCCAAGGAGGTACTTGACCTTGGAGCCCGCTGAAGTGGATTTCCTCTTCGGACTCCTCTGATGATCCTTCGCCTTGGACCATCCTAGCCACAAAAATTGAGGTAGCAGATATTGGCTGGGGGTTAGAAATATATTAAGAGACTGAAGTCTTAACTTTGGTTTTTAATACCTCGCGGGTAGGAGGTCTCGAAAGAATTGGAGTTGGAGTTGAAGTAGGAGGCTTTTACGGAATTGAGATCAAAGTAGGTGCAGGTTTCGTTTTTTTTGGCACAACAGGTAGCTTCGAACTTATCCTTGCATTCTTTGCCAAAGGAGGGGTAGAGCTTGCATCAACATCTGAGATATGACGCTTCTTTGATGTCGTCTCTTCAAAAAAACATAAGTTAGAGATAAGTAAAATCAATTCTTATGTTTAGCTACTCTTGTGAATACCTACCACTTCTTTGCTCCATGTTTGGCTGGCATCTTTGGTAGCCAAGAAGGGAAACACCCTCTTATCGGCATCTTGAAGTTTAAAGTAAAAAGAGCCCAAGGCACCAACACCTTTCTTATTGCGAATGATTTGATAATAAAATCTAAATAGACGCAGACTAGGGGCTATTCCTAAAAACGCCTCAAACATATGGGTGAAGACGCTAAGTACAAGAACTGAATTCAGTACAAGATGAACTAATTCTATTCCATAATGATTAAAAACTTCAATCAAGAAATCACACTCGGGTAAACGAAGGCCTGCCCGGAGATAAGGCACAAAGAGTACCGTGAAACCGGCCGGAGGGCATGGCTCAATCTCCCTTCCCAGCGCACGCCACTCGATAAGAGCCTTCTTTGGTAGATGCCCGTTTTGCTCCAATCCTTTGAGCTCCTCCGCGGACAGCATTGACAATTTCCATCCCACCATTATCTCGGTTCAATGGTGGACTGAGGAATTCTCCCTTTCGAGGGTTTGTGGAGGACGAAAGGCTCTCGGTGAATGTGGAAAGTGAAAACAACTGGGGTAAAAAACGTGCCCAATGAGAGGTAAAAGATCTATATATATACCCTTGGTACATTAAAAACTCACTACTTTCAAGATGTAACAATTGCACCTCGACCAGCGGTGACATGACAACTCACGTTCGGTCAAGGAGGTTGTTCAGTGCGTAAGAGATGTGTAAAAAAAGTAGTTGAAATTTTTTTCTTCTCTTTTCCCAAAGTTATCTTCATCTCATAACCATCACGAGTGGAAAAGTACAAAACCGCTCAACATAGAAATTGCCTCGATATACGCTTTGAGAAAAAATTCACTTGATTTTCAGGAATTTTTTCTAACCAATCCCTTGGAGACTTTAATCCATAGAGTAAACTGACTGTTCGACCACCTTAGATAAAGGTGGTCGAAAAGTCAATTTGGTCAATGGATGTCATCTGTTATATGCTCCAACCAGAGGAGGAGAAGTGCCAAAGCAACATGAGTCCATACTGGTAAAAACTTTGAGGATAGAAAATCGCATCTCTCTCTCTCTCTCTCTCTCTCAACAATTACAGTTCATCATCTATTCGGATCATATAAGTCTAGAGATGAGGACTGTAAGAAATTGCGAGAATGAGGAAGATGGAGAATTTCTGAAGGAATGATTCTTTTTCCCCTTCGGGTGTTTATTTATAGAACAGTAATTTGCGGTAGTATTAAATAAACCAGACGGAAGTGTAACAGATTTTATCATAATCTGTTCCTCATAAATCATTGAAGACCAAAATATAATCGTCCTTCAGGAATTGTTTTCATAAATGTACACGACTGATGCTCCTGCTTATTAAGGAAAATAGTTATTTACAACTCAAGTGAAACTATCTTCTTGACTAAGTCTAGTTCCGATCAAAACCCCTTCAAGTAGTTATTTCCACTTGAAGTTGATGGGCTAGCTGACAAGGATTGTTGGCTAGTCAATTATCCGAGTATATCTTTATTTGTTTATTTATAAATAAGCCAGGTTTTCTACTGAGCCCGAATTAGCTTTCTAGGCCCAAGATCAATTAAGCGGTCAGAAGGTAGGCCTGAAAGTCTTTTCTTTGACGATTCTCAAGACTTCTTCTGGACGTCCAATCGGACCTCCTCTATAGGTTTCTTCGGACCTCTCCAGGACCACTACAAGACCACTCCCCTATGAAGGAAGTCCTCAAAAGCGGTTACCCACGTGTGGTTAATGATAAATACACGTGGAGAGAATATATTGGTTGTTATATTCAGAGATATAATGGTCATCACGAAGGGATGCAACGATTAACTTGAAGGGACGCAACCATTGGCGCGAAGAGGCACCACTACAACAAGCTGCAGATGTTTTGTAGACTATAAGAACCCGACCTAAGTGCCTTTGTAATCCAGACCCTAATCCACATTTATTCACAATCATTCTTCCTGTAATCAGAGCATACCCTTTGCAATATACATCACTGTTTTGAGTCCTTTGGCGAATAGATAGCAATCTCCATTTTTATCTTTATATTCTTATTTGTCCGTTCTGTGACAAGTGTCCCAGACGTTGACAAACATAACCTTAGAGATTGCTGTTGTGTCATGTTGTTTGACAGTATGAGACTATGAGTTGGTGTTAGGTCGACCGTCGACGTGCACTAGCTCACATTGATAGCTAATCTGGCTTGGCTTGTGTCTAGGGGTGAAAACGGATCGAATACGGATAGATAATAGCTATGCCATATTTGTTTTTCATATTTTTCCAGGATGTGGATACGAATACAAATACAAATAATGTCAAATATAAATACGGAGCGAATGCGAATCGAAACGAATACGGTCACAAATATTTTTTTGAAACGTGAAATCCCTTTAAATTGTACGCCAAAAATTAACGGATCCAAGTTCATGTACATATCATAGATAAATTTCTTACCAAACTAATTAACATATAATCCCAACAAATCAAGGCATCAATATAGCTATGGATCCAAGTTCTAGGAGTTTAAAAGGTTTGAGATGTATCTAGTGATTGGTGAGAGGTGAGGTGAGGCGGCTGTAGATGTACTGATCAACTAGAAGGCAGATGATCTAGGGGAGCTTGCCGTCAATGCTGCCAATGAGAGTTGTCACCGCCGATTAGAGTTATGAGAGCATCTTTAGTGTATTGAATCGATGTTGATTCAAATACATGCCACCTACGCATTCAAGGAACTGAGCAATTTTTCCTCCAATGCACTGGTCCGGTTCCTATTATAAGTGGAGTCCACATTGTATTAAAAAACTAGAAAAGAAATAAAATCACGCTCATCGCTCTCTCCCCCCTTTGATCCATCCCTCTGCCCAGTCCCTCCCAACGTTGTTGCTCGCCTCTATCCCGCTCTGCCGACATCGCCGCTTCTCCGCCCGCCTCGCCGCTCAAAGGCCCTCTCTAGACCCTCAAGGCTCGATTTAGAGATGGCAACCGGCGAGGACCGCTTCCCTGACCTCCCGGTGGCCGAACCAGTGGTGGTGATAAGAGGGCGCCCCATCCCTGACCTCCTGGTGGCAGTCCATGGCCGCTCCACCGCCCCTCTCTCTAGCCCCTCCCAGCGGTTGAATTCGGAGGCGAAGACCAGCGAGGACTGCTTCGCCGACCTCCTAGTGACCGGATCTGGTGGCGGCGATTGGAGAGCGCCTCATCCCCGTCCTCCTGGTGGCAATCCATGCGGTGATGAGGCAGTTCATTGGTGGCAAGAACAAGGAAACCCTAAAGATGATCGGTTGGGTCATACTCATTGGGTGTGTTGGTGAATGATGATGATGGGCCGGCTAGGTTGGGGCATCCGGATATTTGACCTTCTTATATTCTGGATAATCTGTATACGAATACAACAGATATTGGGGCTACTGTATTCGTATTAGTTTCCGACAAAAAAATCTGACCCAATACAATCCGAATTCGTTTTTGTCCGGACCGGTCAGAAACTATCCGATCCGTTTTTCACCCCTACTTGTGTCTGCACAACTGGAGGACACATGCATGACAACATGAACATTCTTCAACTCACTCTACAGGGTAAAGAATTGCACGCAATATGCTATTTCCAGTTTCCTTATTGTTGAGGAACCATCGCTGGCGAGTCTAGTCTGAACGATCACCTCGTAGACAAACGTATAATCACATCAAGCAATGCAAGAACAAATAGTAGATTGAACACATAGAGAGACAAATGTGTAGAGGGTATTCTTCTTCTATATTCCTTCTTCATGCGATCAGCCTTTTATAATGACTAGCACTCCTTATTTATAGTCTAGAGACCCTGCTAGGGTTTGGATGGGACGCCCACCCATGGGACGGCTACTGGGCTAAGCCCATGGTTTCCCAACACTCCCCCTTGGGTACCCATCCTGATATGTTAATGCATCGTCAAAACTCCATGAAAACCTAGTGAAAAATTTTTAGAGAAAGAGTATATGACACATGTTCTGCTGCGTTGCACGAATTGCCTCATTAAAAACCTTAGCCGAGAAACTTTAGGAAAACTCGTCAAGGGAAAAAGAGTACAATCCACTCAATTTCATTTAATCTCTAAGATTTACTCTTTGGGTACTCGATCTTCGTGATCAAGTTTCAATAATGAGCTCGTGAAGATTCTCCCCCCTGAATTCTGCACTTCTCTAAGTCTCATCATTCTAATTCCACGTATACATCTTTCAAAGCTAGATGCTGGAAGTGACTTAGTGACTAAATCTGCAAGATTTTCACATGGCTTAGTATGCAGTACTTTAATTTCGTCCATCTTTTGCAATTCATGAGCATAGAAGAACTTAGGGTTGATATGCTTTATGAGATGACTCTTCACATAACCCATTTGCACTTGTGCAACACAAGCTGCATTATCTTCATAGATAATAGTGGGGGTTTGCACAGTATTCAATTCACACGACTGCTGGATGTGGTGAATCATCCGTTGAAGCCAAGCACATTCTCGTGAGGCCTCGTTCAGTGCTATTATTGTCGAGTGGTTCGTCGAAGTCGGTACAAGACATTGCTCAGACGATTTCTATGAAATTGCAGTTTCACTATATAGAAATACATAGTCTGTTTGCAACTTGACTGTATACGGATCCGATAGGTACCTGACATTTGCATATCCAGTCATATTCAGGTCTTGGTTTTTTCTGTAGCATAGACCAAGTTCTTTGCTTCCTTGGAGGTATCAGAAGATGCCCTTTATTCCCTACCAATGTTTTTTGGTAGGTTCTGTACTATACCTTGCTAATAGGTTTACAGCAAATACAATACATAGTCTAGTACAGTTTACTAAATACATGAGTGCTCCTATTGCACTTAAGTACGGGAATTCCAATCCCAGGACTTCCTCCCCCTCTTCTCTAGATCTGTACGGGTTTTTGTCTTGCTGCAAAGATGTCTTGACCATTGGCACTTTCGAAGGGTATGCCTTTCAAAGCCGAACCTTTCTAACATCTTTTGAGTGTAGATTGACTGATACACTATATCCCTTCATGGGCATACTCAAGCTACAAGCCTAGACAATATTTGGTTTTACCCAAATCTTTCATTTTCAAACTCTGACTCCAGGTAAGAGCTTGCTTTCTTAATACCTTCCAGGGTTCCAATAATTTTCAGATCATCTACATACACTGAGATTATACGAAATCCATCCTAGGATCGTCGTATAAAAACACAGGGACAATTCTCATTGTTCGTGTAGCCTTTCTTGCATAGAAAGTCACTTCAAGCGATTATACTACATCCTGTCTGATTGCTTAAGTTCGTACAGTGACTTTTTGAGTTGCATACCGTATAGATTTCTATTTGCTCTGTTTTGGTTCGGGACAGTGATACCTTCAGGTACCTTCATATAAATGTCTGCATCCAAATTTCCATAAAGGTATGCAGTTACCACATCCATCAATTTCATTTCTAAATTCAAGTTTACTGCTAATGAGATTAAATATTTAAAGGTAGTTCCACCCATGACCGGGGAATATGTTTCTTCATAATCAACTCCTGGACGTTGAGTGAAACCTTGTGCAATGAGCCCTTATTACAATTTCATTATTTTTATTTCTCTTTCGAACAAATACCCACTTATGCCCTACGGGGTACACATGGGAGACGTGCGGCTTACATGCCCAAACACCTCTCTTTTATTCAAAGATAATAATTCTGCTTCTATTGCCTTCTTCCAATCTTCCCAATCTGATCTTTTCTTACATTCAGCGAGCGATGCAGGCTCTAGATCAAGATCGATGATTGTGGCAATTTTCTTTGCAAAGTAAATATCGACATTGGCTGTTGTTCTATTCATAGATTCTTCCGTGGTCACATAATATATAGCTATTTTCTTCATGGGGTGATTCTTCTAATGCTTCTACTCGCTCACCGCTGCTTCCAATTGCGGGGGCAAGTCCCTTTAGTTTTTTAGCTCCGATATGTGCGCACACATCCATGCTGATGTCTCCCTTCGTGGGAATGTTCAAATAAACAGAGGAGTAGACCAAGAAAATGGGCAATAGCTATGACCACCGTACAAAGTATATGCTGATTATGTTATAAAAATGATCTAATTATCACTAGAAAATCAATATGGTCAGAACCAGCGTATGACTTCAACTAGTTTTAGATCTTTTCTATAATTGAAATATTGTGTAGTACCTTGTGTGGTTGGAAGATGTATAATACTTGTACTGATGATAAGGAATTATGCAAAAATGTATGCAAAAATGAAGTGAATTTGTTTATATATATTATCCAAAACTGGTCGTAAGGTGATGAATCACGGTGGCCCGATCTTCCGATAGGTTCGATTGATTTCGTCGTGAGGACGTTGACGCTTTGAGGCTTCCGACCCGCAGATCGTCACCTCGCAATTCGCTACACCCGCACGACTGCCGTTATCAACCACGCTTGCAAGCGATCGACCTTACCACGAGGGTTATGATTCCTGCAAGCAATCGAAGCAACTCACAAGAACAAGGTAGATGCAATCAAATATATTGCGAATATAGATGAAGTTCACAAGTGGGGTTCTCAAACCGAACAAGCGCAAAACCGCAAAGTGGCGAATAATCTAAGAAAACCCAACCCTAAACCGTGGCGGTGCTTGCGCATATATAGGGGGAACGTGAGGAGGTGGAACCCTAGGGCGCGAATCGTTTCACTGCATCGTTCACGTGAAGCAAGGTGTTTCTAGGTGGTCGGCCATCACATGGGCCTTATGGGCCAAGTCACCCATATATTACATAGCTAGTGGGCTAATAATTGGTGACGCAAAGACCATGGTATGTAAATCTGGCGCCAGGCATGTAGACATAGCTCGGCTTGTAGGAGTAGAAGTAGCGTGGTCCAATTGGATAAATGGTATTGCAAAGGCCGCAAGTCCAACTGTGGAAGATTGAGTTGAAGTAGAGACCGCAAGTCCAACTGTGGAAGATTGAGTTGAAGTAGTAGTTGTAAGTCTTCTTGAAGTGGTCGAGACTCGCAGAGCCGGGTCGAGGTCTTCCGAAGTGGTCGAGACCCCGCAGAGCCGGGTCGAGGTCTTCGAAGTGGTCGAGACCCTGCAGAACCCGGTCGAGGTCTTCTCAAAGTCGTGGTTGTATCCTTAGGGTCGATGTCCTCATCATCCTCCCTTCTTGAATTTGAGTCGCCCTCGACTCGATCGTTTCCCAAAGTCATCACTCTCCTGCAAAAGGTTAGTAGCAACAGGAGGCAAAGAAACATGCATTTCTTCTAATGGATACGGAGACCCTTTGCAAATTTCACAAATTTCAGTAAGTTCAGATTTAGTGGCAAGCATAACACACCCCTTCAATTTAATCCCCTAACTAGCATTAGGTGCCACTTTCTCCCTTTAGCGGAAAACACGTTTTGCTACTTGTTGATTTTCATAATCATGTTCATTGGTGTTTCGCTCATTTTAGCACGCCTACTTCATCTTTCACAATTTCAAAGGTGTCAAAGGCAACAACTTAATCTTCTTACCCCTATGTGAGAATGAGTAGGTATTAGCTCTACCATGGTGCAAAACATCATTATCATATATCCAAGGCCTACCGAGCAACAAAGAGCATGCTTGCATAGGCACTACATCAAAGTCGGAACTATCTTTGTAATTACCAAATTGAAAATTGCACTCTCACAACTTGGTTTACCTTTAACTTACCACACCTAATTGAACCATTGGATGTAGTAGGGACGTGGGTGTGGTCTGTGGCCAAGCCAAACTTCTTAACCATCTCGAACTTGCAAGGTTATTGCAGCTCCCTCCATCAATGATTACTCTGCAGCTCGTCTTTTACGAGAAATCTGGTTTGAAACAAGTTGTGCCGCTGATTTTGCTCCGCCTCTCCACTTGTGCGCCAAAGACTCACAGCAACAAGGCTCATATGATTCCAAAGGTCAACAAAGCAGCCTACTTGTTCCTCTACATCATCAAGATCACCGCTCTGCTTGTCTCCTCCACTGCAATGTTAGCCGCAAGTACATATTCATCCTCAATATCACTAGCACTTACATAACCTCCGCTCAAGCGGGCAAGGTATGCTCACGACTTGGGCGATCCCTCATGACGTGGCCCATTCCCTTGCAACGGTGGCAATAATCCCAACAGACGCCCGTGGAAGCAACCGAAGAAGAACTCTTGGCGGGCATGCACACTAGTAGATTTGCTTACCTCGGGTGCATGTGATGGTGTCGGAGGTGTCTTGAACGCGCCCTACTCGGCGGGGCAGCAGATCGTAGCCGAAGGTGGGACTATTTTAACTTGACCGGCGTTGTTCTTGGTGTAGACGTGCTTCCAAAATTGTTCCTTGGCCTCTCATTGCCGTCCCCGCAATTCCTTTTACGCTAAGCGCAAGTTGAAACAATCTAGGATACTATCATATTCTTTGTAATCAACTATGTCCACGAATTTCACGTGTTAATCCTCCATAAAAACGTGCCATCGCAGCCTCTTCATCCTCAATAATGTCACAACGTAACATACTAATTTGTAGCTCCCGATAATATTCTTCTCTGAGATCTATTGCTTTGGTTTAAGCGCTGCAATTTCTTAAGCAAATCACGCTTAAAAGAAGGTGGAACAAATCTATTACGATAGCAACCTTTAGAGCATCCCCAGTTGTAGGCGCTAATCCATCATTGCATACTCTATTCCACCAAATGATGGCGAAGTTTTTAAATTCACTTGTGGCTTGTCGAACTCTATGCACTTCAGAACTAAGTGAGCATTAAATTTCATTCTCACCGTCAACTCCCAATCTAGATATGTTTCAAAGATCATAAGCACCCATAAAAGATGGTATAGTGAACTTGACTTTAGCATATGGATCATCATTAACACGTGCATTATGTTGTGAATGTTATTACCTCTCATACCTTGACGGTTGAAGTTCAACCGGTTTCGTTGTCGTGCATCAAAGGCGCCGTGGTTGTGCATCTCATTTCCATTGTCAAACTCACGGTCATGGGTCGCACCATGAGGACCCACACGCCCATTGTTCGGTGGTTGATTGGCCAAACCATCAATGCGTGTGTTGAGCATTGCGATACTATCATTGAGTTGTTGCGCAGTAGCGCTTGTTTCGCAAACTTCCTATCAATGTCATCATTAATAGCGTGGCGGTGCTCATCCAACACCCTCGTGAGCTCTTCCTCAAAACACACTCTTGCGCATCCAATTCCTCACCGCCATGGTTAGTAAAAGACAAAAACAACACAAAGATATTATCCCTATCAACTACTAGGTGGTGGGAGGTGGGATCACACACTCTCAAGCCGCCTTACCAAGCTCTTATGAATTTCTTACCAATTGCGCAGTGGTATGATCGGAGAAGGTGGGATGTACGATCATGGCGAATGGCGAATGCGAGGATCCAAATCGAGGGCCGAAAGTATGTGGAGCTTGACAGTAAAATTTTGTAGCAAGGAATAGCAAGAATGAAAACAGATTAGCAAAGTGAATCAAAGTCCACGGTACTTGTCACGCTTGTCGCCCAAACGCGTTCCTAGAACTAGCTCGAGCAAGCCGAAATACAAGCACAATAGAACAAAATTCGCAAGGCAACTGATTTCTCCTGTGGGTGGTCGTGGACCAACTATGGATTGTCGTGAGCCACCTGAGGGTGGTCGTAGACCAAATGAGGGTGGTCGTGAGCCAACTGGGGTGGTCTCTTTTTTCGTTCTTCTTTTTTTTTTCTTTTTTCGTTCTTCTTCTTTTTTTGGACTGCCGAAACCCAACCGAGGGTTCCTTTTTTTTTTTTTTTTTTGCGAAAGTGACCTTGACTCACAACTCTTCAAAACACTCTTCCGGTGCAGGGATATATATAGGTCACAAACTTTTTAGGAGAGCAGGGTATAAAGGTAATAAAAGATACTCTCTCTCTCTCAACATTGGCTAGGTGGTCGAAAGGGTAGGTGGTCGGATTCGAGGAGGTGGTCGAGCCGACTCAGGCAATGAACCCAGGAGGTGGTCGAACTCAAGTAAGGTGATCGAACTCAAGAGGTGGTCGAATCCAGGAGGTGGTCGAACTCAAGAGGTGGCGAACCGAGTGGGTGGTCGAATCCGATCGGGTGGTCGAACCCGGGAGGTGGTTGTATTCGAGGATGGTGGTCGAATCCGACTTCAGGGGGTCGAATTCGAAGAGGTGGTCGAATCCAACCGGGTGGTCGTATCCGATCAGGTGGTCGAACTCGAGTTGGTGGGAAGTCGAAACTGAGTACGTGGTCGGATGAGGGTGATGACACGATCTCGCTATAGTAGACAAAACAACGGATGCAACCAAGGGCAAGCCGAGATACACGATGACCGTAAAGCAGCAAAGACTCGACGCTAGAAACTAGATCACGACGACTAGACCAAAGAACAAAGACACCGACGATGGACTTGAATTCAACAACGCGGCGAAAACACAATCGCGAAAGGCACATAGTGGTTTGGACGGCGGAAGAACTAAGATCTAAAACTTTTGTGGGGCAATTTTTCGACTCTAGGTGATGAAAACAACTAACAAAAAGGGATCAATGAGATTACCTAACGGCAACTCCGGTGCTCGATACCACTTGATGAATCACGGTGGTCCGATCTTCCGATAGGTTCGATTGATTTAAATCGTGAGGACGTTGACGCTTTGAGGCTTCCGACCCGCAGATCGTCACCTCGCAATTCGCTACACCCGCACGATCGCCGTTATCAACCACGCTTGCACGCGATCGACCTTACCACGAGGGTTATGATTCACGCAAGCAATCGAAGCAACTCACAAGAACAAGGTAGATGCAATCAAATATATTGCGAACATAGATGAAGTTCACAAGTGGGGTTCCTCAAACCGAACAAGCGCTAAACCGCAAAGTGGCGTATAATCTAAGAAAAACCCAACCCTAAAGCGTATGGCCGCGCATATATAGGGGGAACGTGAGGAGGTGGAACCCTAGGGCGGCGAATCGTTCACTGCATCGTTCACGTGAGCAAGGCAGCCCTTTAGGGTGGTCGGCCATCACATGGGCCTTATGGGCCAAGTCACCCCATATATTACATAGCTAGTGGGCTAATAATTGGTGACGCAAAGACCATGGTATGTAAATGCTGCGCCAGGCATGTAGACATAGCTCGCTTGTAGGAGTAGAAGTAGCGTGGTCCAATTGGATAAAATGGTATTGCAGTGGCCGCAAGTCCAACTGTGGAAGATTGAGTTGAAGTAGAGACCGCAAGTCCAACTGTGGAAGATTGAGTTGAAGTAGTAGTTGTAAGTCTTCTTGAAGTGGTCGTAGACCCTGCAGAGCTGGTCGTAGGTCTTCTGGAAGTGGTCGTAGACCCTGCAGAGCTGGTCGTAGGTCTTCTGGAAGTGGTCGTAGACCCTGCAGAACCGGTCGTAGGTCTTCTCAAAGTCGTGGTTGTATCCTTAGGGTCGATGTCCTCATCATAAGGGTTGCTAAGAACCAAAGACTAAGAGAAATACTTTGCGAAACATGCTCTTGCTCAAGTTCCGACTGGCAGCGAGGATCATAAGAAAATGACCATCGCTAGGAAGCTCCTTCCAGTGGGTAGGACCACGTGCGGAGAAGGAGAGACTTCGACTAGGAGGCTTTTCGTATCTCGGCCAGTAGCTAAAACGAGAGTGGAATAGAATGTTGAAGGTAAGAAATGTTGTCTCTGAAATCTTAAGCATGTAAAGTACTGTATGTAGATGCCCGTGTGATGCTTCTTTTACTCGTATATTTCTTTTAAAAAAGAGTGGTGGTCGCGCGTGAGAACCATTGACTGAATGGTCACGACTAGGACCCTTACGGCATTTGGCTTATATGTCGTAGCCATAGAGTAATAGAGATCCTTAAAAAAGGATACCGGAGAGAATTTGGTCTTCTCCGAACAATTAGACAACAATAGTATGCAAACTAGATTATGAGACAGTCATATAAACAATATCATTCGTCGGAAAGGAAAGGAAACACATCTTTATTAAAAAAAAATTGAGAAGAAAATAAAAATAAATTTATACAAAGAACTTACGCAATTGGTCAATATTCCAAGAGTTTGACAAAACACACCCGTCTGACATAGCTAGTTGTACCGAACCAGGTCTGGTGACTTCGACCACAGTGTATGGACCTTCCCATTTCGGAGAAACTTTATTGCGATTAGCCTAGTTCTGAATCTTTCGTAGAACCAGATCACCTACAGCTAGACTGCGAGGTTGCACCTTACGACTGTGGTACCTTCGCATGGCTTGTTGGTAAACCGCCGATCGTATGAGGGTTTGGTTTCGTCGTTCTTCAAGGAAATTGATGTCATCGAGTCTTCGTTCTATCTGATAGTTCTCGTTGAAACAATCAATTCGAACAGAGCCTATTTTTAGTTTCGGAGGAAGCATGGCTTCAGCACCGTAAATCAGAAAAAATAGAGTTTCACCAGTCGCACGACTGGTCGTGGTTCGAACGACCCATAATATAGAAGGAAATTCTTGGACCCAAGCTCCTGACCGTTTTGTGAACTGGTCGAACACTCGGTGTTTCATGCCTTGCATTATGATACCATTAGCTCGCTCGACTGCTCCATTGCTCTGTGTATGAGCGATAGAAGCGAAATATATCTTGATACCTGGATTCTCGCAAAATTCCTAAAAATTTCCGCTAGAGAATTGGATACCATTATCTGTGATTATACGACTGGGTACACCAAATCGTGTGATCATATTTTTTGTGAGAAACCTCTTAGCAGCTTAAGTTGTTGTTTTAATAACTGGCTCAGCTTATATCCATTTTGTAAACGTGTCAATCATGACGAAAAGGAATTTGAAGGCCCCGGGTGCTCTTGGGAAAGGTCCCAGAATGTCTAGTCCCTCGGTTGCAAAAGGCCAAGAAAGAGGTATAGTTTGCAAAGCTTGTGCTGGCTAGTGTACTTGTCGACTATGAAATTGACACTGTACGCACGTCGTCACAAGCTCATTTGCATCATGAAGGGCAGTTGGCCAGTAGTATCCTTGCCTGAAGGCTTTATCGACCAGTGTTCTATATGAATGATGTGTTCCACAGACTCCTCCATGAATGTCAGATAGCAACTTAATGTCATCCGTTGGAGATATACATCTCATCAACACTCCGTGAGATCCTCGTTTATACAAGGTGCTTTCGATCAGAGTGTATGATTTGGCTTTTTGGGCTATATGGTCAGCCTCTACATCATCTTTAGGAATAATGCCATACTGAAGATAATTGCAAATCGACGTCATCCAATCTCTACCGTGATCGTGCTGTACGACCTGTGGAGTATCCATGTTCTCATGATTGATTTGTATGACTTCCAGTGGAACATCTATGTCCTCGGAATGCTCGACTACCAAGGGTGAATCGAGTTGCTTGAGAAAAACTCTAGGCGGCACAGGTGAACTTGTGGAAGCCATCTGTGCCAACTGGTCTGCCAGAAAGTTTTTCTTTCTAGGAATGTGTTGGATCTGGAAACCGATGAAGTGCTTTTTGAGTTTTCGGACTTTCGCCAGATAAGATGACATCTTGGTACTTGAGCATTGATACTCTTTCCTGACTTGATTCGCTACTAGTTGAGAATTGCCTTTCACTAGTAATCTGCGAATCCTGAGAACACAAACTGCTCGGAGTCCTACTAGTAAACCCTCATATTCTGCCACATTGTTTGTAGTAGAAAAGTTTAGCTGGATGGCGTACTTAATGTGTTCGCCAATAGGGGATATCAAGACAACTCCAGCCCCCGAGCCTTTGAGCATCAAAGAACCATCAAAGTAAATTGTCCACTCGTCGTGGTGTTCGTACTCGGGCCCTTGGGTGGCTTCAGAGTTTGTCCATTAGGTAATGAATTCTGCTACTGCCTGGGACTTGATTGCTGTTCGTGAGATGAAATAGAGGTCAAATGCCCCAAGCTCGACCGTCCATTTTTCTATTCCTCCTGATGATTCCCTGTTTTCAAGGACTTGACTTAGGGGATATCCGGTCGGTAAGACCACTTTGTGGGTTTGAAGGTAATGCCTTAGTTTCCTTGAAGCCATAAGGAAGCCATAGAGCAGCTTTTGTTCCTATGGGTATCTTTCCTTTAGTCCGTGTAAGACTTTGCTTACGTAATATACCGGTCGTTGGACATTTTCATGTTCTACAACCAGTACACCACTGACTGTTTGCGGCGTTGCTGCTACGTAATTCAACAATGTTTCTCCCGATCTCGGAGAAACTAAGATCGAGGCACTTGTAAGGTACTTCTTAAGTTCTTCAAAGGCATCGTTTGCCTCTTTAGTCCACTCGAAACTTCTGTGTTTACGAAGAAGTTTGAATAATGGTAATCCTTTTTCTCCTAACCACGCTGTGAAATGACTTAGCACTGCCATACAACCAGTTTGTTTTTGGACTTCTTTCTTTGTGGTCGGAGGGCGCATCTGATCAATGGCTGATATTTTTACAGGGTTTGCTTCTGTAACACCCCAGGTCAACATTGAGCCTGGAATGCTACTAAAATAAGATTAAACAAAACTAAGCTAAGACCATATATCAAATTTTTCGGCAGAACCTCCTTTGTATAGTTAACTATACCGAGGTTCCAGCAATTAAGAATATCATAATCAATAATTCAATATCCAAATTCATTTAAGCATGCAAGATAGTCTATTCCGATAAAGCAATAATAAGCATAACTAAAATTTGCTACTCTCACTATTACAAATAAACCAAAACATTCCACCAAAGCCATAAGTGATTCTCAATCTGTTTGCTTATTATTAGAGTAAAAACTAAATGATAGTCTTCTTTAGGATGAGTGGTAGTGAGTGCATCCAAACAATACTACTCCCTCCCATGCATGTCGTTCTTGCCAGAGGTACCTAAAACACAACAAAGCAAGGGTGAGCCCAAGGACTCAGCAAGTATCAATAAAAGAAACATTAAATTCACAGTTATAGCATCAACATGCCGAAAGAAGCATTACACTAAAAATAACTCCCATGTTTATATAATGTGAACATGCAATGCATCTTTTAATCTTTATCTCTTTTCGCATTTTACCGGTAATGCGGGGTATACAACCGTCAATGTATACCCTTGTTCGTGCCCTCTCCGCACAGGATCAAGAGCCTATACTCCATGAGTATAGGGATTCATTGCCCATCATCTTCATGATGGGGATCTCTATTCAATGCCCACATTCCACGAATGGGGATTACAAGCCCGTCATTTACATGACGGGACTCAATCAGATATACTTGGTCACCACGTGACCAAGTCTCAGGTATGTTCCCAATATGCGTATGTACTATGACTCTATCTTTCATACATATGAATCAACAAGTACATACCAAAATTTCAGATCTCAAATAACATGTAAGGCATTAACAATATACATAGGAAATCTTTAGCCCTAAACAAGCATTCACCAAGTTTTATTCATATTCATCACACTATCATCCATGTCTGGCTAATATGAGTACAACGCAAGCAATCACATCAAACAATCATAATTATGCCACAATCAGGATACTTGCCTCAACCGTGCGGAAACGGTGGACGCGAAGAGGGCGCTGCCCCTGGGACCAATCCCCCACCTGAATATAATCATGAACCAAGCTAAGACAATCATACTGGATCCAAGACATATTTAATAGCTCAAACGAAAAATGTCAAACTCTGAAGCGCCTTCCAACTTCCCACTTCTAACGATCGATCTGTCCCCTCTGTGGACAGTCAACTTCTAAAATCCATAACTTTCACTACAGGGGTCCAAATAAGGTGTTCTAGGACTTTCTGGAAAGATAATTAAATTCTCTAACTAAACCTAGTTGAGGGGCCCTTCTGAATCGGCCATCTAATACCCCTACCAAGCCAATTTTAAAAACATCAATTTCACGTTGGGTTCTCTGGACAGTACACTAAAACCACCATAACTTTTGCTACGAGTGTCCAAATCTTGCGTTCTTTAGCTTTCTGGAAAGGTATGGAAATAACCTACATTTTTCGTTATATCAAGATCCTCTAATTTATTCTTTAACTAATGGCTTAACCCAGTTTTCTACAAACTGTCATGATGCTGACAGATTAGCAGGACAGCGACACTAAAAAAAATCATATCTCACTGACCGTTAATCGGATTTGGGCGTTCTTGGCAGCCACGGAAAGCTAAGGACATAACCCAACTATCTCTAAGAGATGGGATCCACAGAATCTGCTTCTAAGGACATGAAAACCGCCGTTCAAACTTCTGGACAGATTGTGATCTAATCAACAGATCTACTAACGAATTCATTCATGCTTCAAATACGAAACATACAACGAGGGAGGATCTTCGTTACCCTTGGAGAAGCGCTGTAGATCGCGACGAAGCCTGGGAACCTTACCCTTCCCTCTCTTCTTCCCTCCCTTCTTCTCCTTTCTTGGCCGGCCACCACGCGAGCGATCCTCCTCTTCTCCTTCCTTGGACGACCAGCGGGAGGAGGATGGGCTTCACCGGCAGCAGGGGTGGCACAGGGGGAGGTGCAGGGAGCAGGGAGGAGGCACACACAAGGGGGAGAGGCGGCGGCCTAAGGGTGGAGGGGGCGGCAAAGGGAGTGGGGCAAGGGAGGGGCGGCTAGGGTTTTTTTTTTTTGGGGGGGGGGGAGGGGACCTCCCCCCCTTTGGCCGGCCACCAAAGGCCTTATGGGCCAAGCCCAAGCCCAGGTTGACAGGTTTTTCCCTTAATCCCCTTCTCCAACTGCTTATTTAATTATTTTCCTTTAGATCCTTCCCCCGAATCGATTTCTAATTACTCCTTTTCTTTAATTATTTCATTTTCTTCCGATTTCTACTCTGGAGTATTACAGCTTCAATCCTTCTAGCCGAAACTAGGAATCCAAGAAGCTTTCCAGAAGAAACTCCGAACACACACTTCTCAGGATTTAACTTAAGGTTATGCTTTCTTAAGTTGTTGAAAGTCTCGTGAAGGTTAGAAATATGGTTGTCAGCGTTGATGCTTTTCACGACCAAGTCATCAACGTAGGCTTCTAGATTTTAACCTATCTGAGAATTAAATATTTTCTGCATCAACCTTTGAAAAGTTACACTAGCGTTTTTGAGGCCAAATGGCATCTTAACATAGCAGTAAGTGCCATATGGAGTGATGAAAAAAGTTTTCTCTTCATCGTGTTTACTCATATTAATCTGTTGGTATCCTGAGTATGCATCTAAAAAACTTAACAACTCACACTCGGAAGTAGAGTCTACAAGTTGATCAATGTGTGGAAGGGGAAAGTCATCCTTTGGACAAGCTTTATTAATATCTATGAAGTCAATACACATTCGTCATTTCCCATTACTTTTTCTAACCATTATAGGGTTGGCGAACCACTCTGGGTGGTTGACTTCATGAATAAACTCAGCCTTGAGGAGCTTGTCAATCTCCGACTGAATTGCCTCCTTCCGATCAGGTACGAAACGTCTTAGTTTCTACTTGACCGTTTCTTGTCAGGCTGGAGAGCTAGCATGTCATCGATCACCTCCCTGGGGACTCTGGGCATATCGGACGCCTACCAGACGAATACGTCCTGATTTGCTCGGAGGAAGGAGACAAGCAACTCTTCCTATTTGAGGTCGAGTCCTACCTCGACCAATACCTTTTGGACAGATACATTAGCGTTTTTTGACCCAGACAGTGTGTTGGCGCTTTCTAGAGGAGCGCCTTTGCCGAGTGGTACCTCCTTGGTCTGGTCGAAAGGCTTTGGCACCATCTTTGGCCTCGAGTGCTTGACCTGCATGGTAGGTGGATTAGTTTCCTTAGACGGAAGCTCATCACCAGTTCGAAGGATTTTCGATCACATGCATAAGCCATTTTTTGATCTCCTTGAACTGTAATGACTCCTTTCGATCCTGACATTTTTAAACTCTGATAACCGTAATGCGTGGCTATCAGGAATTTTGCTAAAGCCGGACGACCGAGGACTCCATTGTATGCGGTTTCGAAATCCACCACATCAAATGGAACCTTTTCTATTCAGAAGTTGTCAGGTCTTTCGATCATAACCGGTAGGGATAGCTGTCCTATCGGTTTAGCGGTAGAACTAGGAACTATGCCGTGGAAGGCACATTTCATAGGTTTTACCTTAGACTTGGGAATCTGCATCTCTTCCAATGCTCCCGTAAATAAAATGTTTAAAGAGCTACCTCTATCTACTAAGACTCGATTAACTTTACAGTTATTAATAGTAGGTTCAACTACGATTGGAAACCTACCTAGTCGAGTCGACGGGATGGGACAGTCTTCTTTACTGAAAGAGATTACAGTTTTCGACCACCTAGATGGCTTGACAGTGATCGGAGACTCGGCAAGGTTGACCTTCCGCTCCACGGCCTTCAGATGACGTCTTGATTCGTACAAGGAGGGTTCTTCAAAGATCATATCCACCGTGTGCTGCAGCTCCTGGTATTCCATCTCTTCGTCGTCATCTTTGTCCTTCTTGGAGCTTGGTTCTCCGAGCTCTGTTATGGATGGGAAGGGTCCTTTACCTGAGTAGTAATCTTCCAGTTTATTTTTCCAGGCCCGGCAGGTGCGCAGATCATGCCCTCCTGTCTGGTGGAGTGGACACCACTTCTTACTTTTCTTAAAGTCATTAGTCAGAGCCTTAGCTTTGTTTCGACCAGTGAAATCTTTCTTGCCCTTGGTAAACATTTTCAGGAATCGCAAGGATTTCTTTGTTGTCGGGCATGCAATTCTTCTTGTTCTTGAGAGACTTTTTGCTTTTCTTCTCTTACTTCTCCAGGCCTGACTGGGGATTTTTGTCATTTCGATCAATAGCTTCATAATATTCGACCGCTTCACTATCAGCTGTATACTTGTCTGCCATGTCAAAAAGTTCGACGATCGTTCGTGGAGGATTTATTGCAATATCCTTCGTAAACCGGTGGTTCCTTAGTCCTGCTTTAAAAGCCTGGATGATAGAAGATTCTACGATATCTGGGATAGAGTTTCAAACATGACTGAATCTCTTGATATATTGTCGAAGAGTTTCATTGGTTTTCTGCTTCATCTGATAAAGATCATCCTCCTTCCCGGGACGGTCGTACGTCCCTTGAAAGTTGGTGATCAGAGTATCGCAGAGCTGCTCCCAAGTATAGATAGATCTAACCAGTAGGTTAAGCAACCACAACCGGGCAGACCCCTCGAGGACCATGGGCAAGTAATTTGCCATCATGTTGTTATTACCACCAGCAGCCTTGATGGAGGTAGAATAAATTTGAAGAAATTCCAATGAGTTCTGAGTCACATTGACCTTCTCTATGTTGGCTGGTCGGAACCTATCCGGCTAATGAACAGCTTGGAGAACTGCTGAAAACGCTTGGCAGCCCGTAATAGAGTCATGACGCCTTCTCTAAAAAGGAGCCGGATGATAGTCAGTCGGGGATCGGTTCCTTAGATTTGCATATCTAGGATCCGGTATCCCAACCCGATCGTAGATGTTATGATAACATCTTTGACCACCTACTTGGTTCAGATGACGCCTGAGATCGCTTGAATCAAGTGGTTGTTCCTCTTAACGAGGAGGAGGAGTGACCTGCTATGAAGAGCCGTCTTCCCTCGTGATTTCCTGGTCGGAACCTATGAGGGAGTCTTGGTGTTGATCGATCCTCTGCTCGACCATGTTGTCCCCTGCTGAGAGAGGAGCGCTGGGACGAGGTCATCGTCGAATTCCTCTGCTCCCTGTACATTTCTGTACGCTGCATGGTTTGTTGGAGGATCTCCGACACTTGACCTACATGTGAACATAACTCGAGTTCTCGCCAAAGCGTGGTCCGGATTATTCAGATATCTCGGACTCAAGCGTGTTTTGTATCGTTACCGAAGGTCGTGGAAGATTCCTACTTGCAGTGGGCGTTCGATGAGTTGAGTTTTTCCTCGACCTCTCGGTTGGCCCTACCTGATTCCTTACTCACGGTGGGGTAGGAACAGGTGAATTAACTGATGCACGTCCATCAGTTCGGTTGCCTCTGGTAGTTGGTGCTTGAGTGCCTGTACCATTTCCACCAGCAAGTGGTGGCGAGTTAACCCGTGGAGGATCGTGCATGGCATCCAGATTGGTATATCTGATTGTGTTAACTTCGTGGCGCCAACAGTGATCTGTCGATGAAGTCATGTCGTAGCTAAGGGAGAGCCTTCTGGTACTTCTGCAAGGAGCCTCCATGATGGGGAGCAGTCGGAGATTACCGCCTCTGGTGGACTTTGTGGTGGACTCAGCCTGATCCAGCGAATTGCCGATCGTCTGTTGAGTTTCACCATGCCCACTTGGCCCACAATCAGTGATAACTTCATTGATACCATTACCAGATGTCGGTTGGCCCCCGGAATACATAGGAGCCGTTGACGAATACTAGTCGCCCATTGAAAGCATCTAGGCCCCTAAAAATTATTTTGGTAATTAATGATAATATGTGAATATGGGATTAACATGTTTATTAAGTATTTACAAGGTTAAGTCCCATTGGTGAAATTAATGACGTAAAGATGCATGCCAAAGGATAACATGAAGATCTACATAGCTTGAAGACAAGATACAAGTAGTCTAGGATCCTTTTATGTTTTACCGGTCTTAGGAGTTTTGGTTGGAATACCGGATTATAGATTAAATGTCGTACGATTAAGAGGGATCTTGACTAGTAGCTTGATAGGATGTTCTTGTGCCATATGGATCAATTTAGGATCATGCATGCATTTGAATTCTCTTTTAATTTGAAAGCCTTGTGCACTTTTGTCTAAAATCGGTAGTACCGCAGTTATCACTGTGGTTGTACCGCTATGTGCGGTATGACCGAGATTTACTTGGCGGTAGTACCGAATTTTGTAGGCTAAAGCCAATCGAAGCGCTAATGCGCACGATCGCTCTTGAGCGGTACAACCGCATTAAGGGTCATTCCAAAATTAGTTGGCGGTTGAATAAAAATGTAACCGGTTTTTGGCTCAAAACCTCTCTTTGGTTTTCGGTTGAACTATCGCCGAGAATCGGTCAGACCGATTTTCTACCGAACCGATTTTTATATGGCGGTTCAAGAAAACCGTAACATATGTAATTTCGACCTAGAGCTCTCTGTGATTTTCGGCTGAACCGCATTTGGGAAGCGGTTGAACTGCTACCTTGTTGTACCGATTCTTATAAGGCGTTCATATTTTCCAGAGAGCTTGTCGCTTCAAAGCAGATTTGGAAACCCTACGATCGGTTGTCTGCGCTCAATGCGGTTCAACCGGCGATGTGGTTGTACCGTAAGTTACTTGGCGGTTGTCTGGGACAACAAATTCTAACGGCTATATCGAGTAATTAATGCCGCCGTTCTAGCCGTTCATGGACTTGACGACGAAAGCGGTTCAACCGGACTCTTAACGCCAGTTGTATCAACCGGCTGGTGAAAGTTGGGGATTTGGTCCCCAACGGTCATAATTGTTGGTGGGGGCTATAAATACCCCAACCGCCTTTGGACAGATTGCTAGTAAACATTTAACATCCTTAGAGCCTTGAGAGCCAAGTGCATTCACTCAACACCCAAATTGTCTTGTGCATTCATTGTTTGGTAGTTGAGTTCATTCAAGTGCATCAAAACATCCTAGTTGATCCTTATTGCACTTGAGCATCGCTGCTTAAAGTCTTGGTTTGTTACTCTTGGAGTTTTGCCGAACTCCTAGACGGCCTTGGCGGCGGAGCACGGTGATCTCTTCAAGGAGATTGTGAAGAGGCCCGGTGCAAGTTTGTGAGTGGTTTGGTGTTCACCATCTCTGGAGCGGAGGAAGAATAACCATAGTGATCGAGGAAAGGCTTAATTCGTGGAGCTGGCTTAAGTCGTCAAGCTTCCTCAACGTGGACTAGTGAAGACTGGCAAGTCTTCGATACCACGGGAAAACATCGTTGTCTCATTGTGGTTACTCCTAGTCTTTACATTTCCGCATTTATATTTCTAGCTTGATTATTGTGATTAAAGTACCTAGCTAGAAGTGTAACTTGTTTAGACTAAGTTATTAATTAGCTTAAATTGTCAAATTGTTAAAAAGTTTAAAAACCTCTTATTCACCCCCCTCTAGTCGGTTATCCTTAATCCTACATCCATGACAATATCGAGAGTATATGGGCTCTCTGATTGCAGTGTTGGGCTTTCATTGCCGCTTTTGCCAGTCGGATCGATCGGGCTTGTAGAGGCGTTCGAATGTTCCGAACTGGTCGGAATGAGCGGTTCCTCTGAAAGTGCCATTGTTGGTGGCGGTGTATCCTCATCCATCTGGTCGATTTTGCCAATCTTTGCGGCTGGCGAGCCAACAAAGGAGGATGATGATGACATCCCGTTTTCTTCCATGGCGCGGATGCATATGTCCATGTCGAGGCTGGAGTAGTCCGCTAGGTCAAACCAGTTTTCTTCATCCCAAGTCCTTGCCATGTTCGCATAAGCGATGATGTGCAAACGAAGTGTATGAGGAGTGCTTGAGCGAAGTAATCTTCAAGAACTCAATGCCTTCGTCCCTACGGCCGGCGCTAGCTGTCGACAATTGAGTCGCCGATCTTATGAAATAAACGAAGGAAAATGGCAAAGAGTTCTTGGAAGAGAATAAGACTGCTCTTTATTGCTTTGAACTGGCTATTACAGGGGGTGCCCTCGACAAGACAGTGAACTAATCCTAATTACACTAAGCGTAATGCTTGCTATGCTGCTGAATCAGACTTGAAACATCAATCTAGTGCTGATTGCCGTGTTTCAATCTGATGCAATCCTCTTTAATCTGCTCTGCACTCCATCTTTAAATAACCGTCGAAGAAGTGGCAGTTGTTTCTGGAGAAGGTGTCTATTGGAAGTTGTAGGGATACGGGTAGGCTACGCTAGCTAACAATTCAAAAATTCTACCACGTAAACCAGAAAGCCATACAAGTAGAAGATCACATATCGTTACCACTAGGCACGCAGTGCAGCGGAAGAAGAGTTGGAGAAGCCTAATCCATCGTAGAGCATGTCGATGAAGTGGTCGTAGTCTATCGTCCAACGTCGAGCACGTCGATGAAGTCGACCGTCTACTCCAGCAACCTCTACGGTTCCTTGCGAAGATCGCGGATCGTCCTTAAGTGCAACAACAACCACAGTAGCACCTCTACGGTATCCACACGTCCAGGGAAGGAACATCGTACGCCGGTGTGCTAGTACCAAGTCGCACGGTAGAGCTCTCGAGAAGATGGCGGCTAGGGTTTCGGTAGAGCAACTGACGTCAACTCATGTCTTTTCCAACAGCCTCATGCATCTCCTTATATAGTGCCCATGACGGATCCTATCCGAACATGTTTTATTTCAACCCGTTCAGTGTGTGACCCTGTAGGTTCATACGTAATCGGTTCCGACTCCAAAACCCTTTCCAATCACGAGTCGTTAGCGGTTCCTAGCAGAACATAACGATTCTCGAATACACACAAATTATATCGGACGAACCTTAATGCAATATGATCTACAACCAGGTCCTTATCACTAACGACCATCTCGCATATCTATACGACTAGTTCATATTTAGTCTCGACTAGTTCACAACTCCTTACGAGCAGATCTCGACTACTTAGTGATTATGTTCGACCAGACTACGGCCAGCTTCAACCAGTCTATATCTGGTCGAACTGAATGACCTTCTCGTGTATTCTCCCTTTGCTTCACGATATTTGGTTGAACTCTAGGTGAGATATTATGTCATCTATGGACTGTTCAATTTTTTCTCGATCAAGCGTCGAATAACTTCACGTGGTCGACACTTCGACCACTAGTGGCATGGCCATACACTTTCTTTATTCGACCACAACGAGGGGTCCAGAGATATCTCTCCTGTTATGATAGGAGGGGCAAATCCCATATCCGATCAGTCATATTCCTCTGCATGTTTCTTAGTATACCCAAAAGCTACCTTTCTAACTACCCAGTTACGGAACAGCGTTTGGCATCCCCTAAGAGTACTATTACACATGTAGGAAATCATACTGATCTTAGGTCTAAGGATTATACATCATCATTGCTTGAGATCAACTGATGACACATGAAATCATAACAATTTCAACAGTATATCAAGGTGGGTCAAACCAACACCATGTTCTCTAACATGTGTCCATATTATTGGTTTGATATCTCCATATCTATGACCTGTGAAACATAGTCATCAACCAATACATATGATAGTTTATTCATATGTGTTCTCATATGTTTCCGACTAGGGAACGTTTAAGAATAATTATCGTAGAAATATAGAGTTTCACAATCAAGTCACATACTTGATAATAAATATTAACAATATTATTCTAGGAACAAGATAACATATTAACCAATGTTATGAACATAGCGAAATATAATCATCTATATGATTGCCTCTAGGGCATATTTCCAACAAAAGTGATGTGACTAGTCGGAGCGAGGCGTCGGTTGATGAAACATCAACCGTTCGGCGGTTGAATATCTGTGAGAAACTTAAACCGTATAGTGGTTGTTGTCAGTGTTTTAGAACAATGAAACATCGCGTGGTATGGAGCAAATATAACATATGGTCCATTCATCACACAGTAAGGAATATACTTGGAGTTAGATTCGGATGCCAGTTCATTGTTTCTATGAGCAGTCATCTAGTCGGGGACTAGGCGTACGACCTCATCCGTCCAGGGTTCTCATTATGTAACCTCTAAAATCCTTACGACTACAGGGGTCGTTAGCCTTAGGGGTTACGACTACGAAGACATATGGTCTTTCATTATGTATTAAAATAATACATAGAGATTTTAATCCTCGCTTGTATGCCTTTCTTGAAGGTTTCATCTTGGTGCCAAGTCTCAACCGACTCTTTCGGTTCTCGGGAAACTTGTGAAGGATCTACCGTGTCAAGTCCTTCTTATCCTTTTTCACCAAGCGTCCCCGGTTACTTCGGATTCGAGGGACGAGAGTTCTCGTCATTTCTGAGGCCTCAAGACGGGATTATGGATACTTTTTTCTTTCTTCGGTATTTCAACCCTCTCCGGTGCATTGCGTGCATGCACATGCGACTTGGTCACGCTCTTCAAATCACTAAAGTGGTCAGGCAGTTAATTCGCTAATACTTGCAAATTAATTATCTTCTGAACTTCAATTGTCTTTTGGACTTTATTTATCTTCTGGACTTCTCTTGTCTTCTGGACTTCAATTGCCTTGTAGACTTCAATTATCTTCTGGACTTCTCTATTTGCTTCACTAGTGCGCGTGTAACGTCCCAAAATTTGGGTTTTCAAAAATCTTTTAAATAGTTTAGGTCCCTGGAAAATTTCACCAATTTTATTTGAATTAATAAAGCTTAATTGGGAATTTCCTAAATTAAAAATATTTAATTTGACTAATCTAAACATTAATTAAATAAAAACCTGTGTTATTTGGCTTCCTTGTGTTTCAAGGAATTTTCTGGTATTTTCTGAGATTTTTCTGGATTTGTTTGCTATTTTTCTTGGCCTCCTTGATTTTTGGGATTTTATTTAATTCCGAAAATCTTGTCTTTTCTCTCTCCTGCCGCACTGCTACAGTACCCATCGGGTACTATTCATCCGGATCCAACGTGCTACAGTAAATCGCGGGGAACTGTTCATCATCGTTTTCCTTGGGACTAACCGAGCAGCCGAGTCTCCGTCCTTTCAGTACGCGTCGTTCAAACTCAAAATTCTAAATTCCATATCTTTCTCCTCGGTGCGTAAAAAAGTGAACCGTTTGCGCTCACGCGTCCGTCTTGATCTCCTCTTCCAATCCCCTGATTTGGTTTCCTCCGAATCATCCTCGTTTCATCGCAATCTGCAGAAAACCGAAGCTTGACGAAGTTCTTCTCCGCGAATCGCGCCTTCGTCGACGCGTCCTCCGGCGAACCGTCTGCGGCGTTATTTCGCGTCGTCGTCCTCTACGTCATGCTTTCTTCCCCTTCGCTCAAGATCGCCGAGCACCGTCGGCCATGTCGAGCCATGACGTTTCGCCGAGCCCCTTCCTCGGTGAGTTTCTCTAAAATCCGATCGCGTCATCTCGTGCCCCTCGTTCATACCTATCTTTCCCTCTTTTAGATTCGAAGTTTCATCAACCGGCGCCGAGAATCGAGCGTTCTCTCTCTCTTGTACGCCATCTTTCTCCGACCAATTAATTACGCGTGATCGCCGCGTTACGCTGTTGTGCTCACATCCTTTTTGCGAGCATCGCCGGAAGAGTTACGCGTCCGTGAGGCCGCCATGGTCGCCGTTCTTCGCGTCATTGCCGTCGCATGGAGCCGAATCTTGATGTCCGGACGCGTCATCATCTCCGCCTCGTCGTTTCCTTTCCGTTTTGCCCTTCGCCGCTTGCGCCATTGCCTCGCCGCCGCCAACCACCCGTCGCCAAAACGACCATGCATCAGTAGCTTTTCTTTTGTTGAGAGAAGAACGCCGAATGGGTTCGTTCTGTTCTCTCTTTGCTTTGCATTGTCTTTTTAATTTGCTTCGTTGCCTCATCTGTTGATCCCGCTACTAATTCTTTCTCTCTTTTCTTTCCATCGCAGACACCAAAATAATTGATGCCGCCGACGCTGCGGCGCCAATTTCAGCAGACTCATCATTATCGCATGTTGCTTCGTTAGCTCTCAAGTTCTACGTGGCATCTGTTGATTTCTTTTCTATGCCTTCCTCTCGTGTTAATCCTCTCTATTGCTCTAATTATTGCCATATCAATTGAAGTCTCATGTACTGCAGACCAACCGCCGAACTCCTATTCCTGCTACTTCCTTGGTTTCGTCTCTTTCGATGTGTGGTCCCAATTTGTCATTCATACAAATCCAAGCCATGTATATATATGTATGTACGTATGTGTGTATATATATATATGTGTGTGTATATATATATATATGTATGTATATATATATATATATATATATATATATATATATATATATATATATATATATATATATATATATATGTATATATATATATATATATATATATATATATATATATATATATATATATGTATATGTATGTATGTATCTCTTACATGTTGAGCCCACATGTCATCCTTCCATTTAGCAATTTCTAATTATTCCTCTCACTTACATGCGGGTCCCGCATGTCACCAACCCTTGGTCAAACCCTAGCCTTGAGCTTAGTCCACCTTGGACTAGCATATCTCTGTGGACTGGTCCATAGACCAATGGCCCACATGTCAAACCCTAGTCCTATTTTCGAATTAATTTAATTCTTGAAAAGTCCTTTATCTTGTTGGTCCCACATGTCGCTATCTTTACCTTATTTCTAGAATTATTTTAATTCTAGAAATTCATAAATACTGATCGGTCCCTTTGTCATCCACTCATCCTTTTCCGCATTTCCAAATAATTTAATTGAGGAATATTCTGTGGGTCCCAATGGTCACTCTCTATCTTTATCTTGTTCTCTCTCCAACACCTTGGCCCACATGTCATCCATTGAGTTCATCCCTCTCACTTACCAGTGGACCCCACTTGTAAGTATCTAATTCTTTTTAATTATTTAATCCGAAGGAATATTCTCTGAATATTCTTTTTCATCATTTCATATGAAATTCAATCTTCCGAGAGCCAAATCTTCTGCATCCGAACTCCGATTGTGTCCATTCAAATTCCTAAATTCATCTAAAATACATTATCTACCTTCTAGTACCATTCAGTTTCAGTTTGGAGTTTATTTGATTTGTCTTGTGTCTTTGGTTTGTTTTGCGTGTGCTCTCTCGTTAGACGTCGAAGTCCCGGAGTCGTCCGAAGGAGCTGAAGTTCAAGGAAGTTGAAGATCGAAGTTAATTCAAGATCGTCATTGCTCTAGTAAGGCAAGTTGTACCTTTGATCATATTGAATCCTAGTTTTCTAAAATTACTTTGATTCAAATTATTGCATTTACTTTAAGTATTTATTTAAATGCTTTTGGGTGTAGCTATTATCCCATTTGTTATAACCTCCTTGCCTATTTGATATGTCATAATCTTTTGTCACCCTAGCTTGGTTATTTAATAGTTGGTATTATTGTAGCACCAACGTGGGTTGGTTAGTACGAGTAGATTGCTTAGCCATGCCACGAACCATTTACTCATGTGAGAGGCGCAATTATTAATCGACTAAGTGAATATGCAATCTTATAATAATCTGTGTGTACTATGTGTCTTTGTGGCATGTGTTGCACTTAAATCAAGCTGGGTGGTAAAAGGATTTGGACCGAGGCAAGTGGTGGATCTTGTGTGAAATGGTGGATCGTGTGATCTGTGTGGACAATAATCTGTGTGATCTGTGTGGACAATAATCTGTGTGATCTGTGTGAATAATAATCTGTGTGGCTGTGTGGTTTAGTTGGCATGTGGAAGTCTTGCCTTGGTCAATTAAGGACCTCACCATGTGCGCTATTGAATCGGGCCTTAACCGCACAACCACATGTCCGGTATGGGACGGACCGCTAATTAATTAGCGATGTTTTGATTGATTCTGTTTTGGTTGTGATTGAGGCGCAAGAGGCCAGCGGCGAAACCTTAGCGAAAGCGAATCGGGTCAAAGCAGACTTTGTAAAGGCCTTGTCACGTGTTTCTAGATCGCTTACCTAAGGTAGTGGCAAAGTGGTATCGACGGATGCCAAACAAACTAGAGAATTCGTGTCTTGTGGGTAAAGCCGCACAACCTCTGCAGAGTGTAAAACTATTCAATAAGCCGTGTCCGGTTATGGGCGTGCTCGAGGATTTCACACTAGGGGTAGATCTTCATAAAGCGTGTGGGAAGGAGGTGTGTGATCTAAATCATATGGCTATGTGAATAATCTGTTTAGTGTGTGTGTCTTTGTGAAATCAAATTGTTAAATTATGATTATCTACTTGTTTTACTTGGTTTTCAATCTATTATTTGTATTCAATTGCAAATGTTGCATTTACGCAAAATAACCACGTAATGCCATTCCTTGGAATAAGCCCGCATCTATAATTGCATTTACGTGGTATGACTTGTAGTACGGTGTGTACTCACGCTTGCTTTGACGAATCAAGCGTAGTGAAGGAATCGCCGATCAACAAGGTCTACTTCAAGGATCGTGGAGAACTAGGTCGCAAGACCCACCGATTGCTGTGGGCATATGGATGGCCTTCACCGAGTTATCCTGTTTAGTTCGCCGCAGACTTCATTGAGCTTTTTGCCTTCTAAGGCATTAATTGTAAGCTTTGACCTTAAGGTCTTTACTCCGATGTTTATTGTTATTTGCCTATTTATTAGTTATCTTTGTATATGGAATTGATATTTCACCGATGTTGTCACTTGTGTGCACTAAGCGTGATCCTGGACTAGTGCAAGATACACAGAGGGTCGATTGTATTTTTGGGTCCCGACAGAGGTGGTATCGAGCCATATCGTATAGGTCGTGACCTTACTTAGAATGGCCGTTTTAAGGAAACTTCAAAACCTATTTTACAAATGAAAAATCTTAATGATGTGCTATTCTCATCTTGTCTAGCTTCTATGCTCTTCCACTCTTTTCATTTCTCATCTATATTCTCCTTCACCGTTTTGAGTATTAAATTGGACTCGCTTCCTCATAACTTCTATAATTGTCGTTATCTCGTACCAAATGTCTTGGTGGATGCCCAAGAGTCATTTAGAGCAACTCTTTGAAGACCGTGCAACCACCAACAACAACGTATCAACATCTCCCCAAGTGTTCAAGACAAGTTCGTCAGAAGAATTGAAGACCACGAAGAAGTTGTACGTAGCCCCTCTTTCTCCAAGATTCGCTTTGCAAGGATCGCATAGCGATCAACATTTGATGAAGACCGTAACGATTCGAGTTTTCTTGAGACCCGACCATATAGGATAAATCGGCTTTGGTTCCTCCGTGTGTTGAGCCAAGTCACCCGGTTAAGTTAGAGTTTAATCGACTAGGCGATTAGTTTTTAATCTTCTTTCTCTTGTGTGTAGTTTTCTGCGTGAGCTTTATGCTTCTTATAAGCTTTCGGCTATTTGTGTTTCTTAGTGACCTTGGGTTAAACCCGCTTCCTTAGTAGATTGTCTTCCGTACCTTGTGCTTTTCCTCTCATCTATTAGCCCCGTCACCAAGTAGATGAAGAGCCTCGATGAAACCAACCTTGCCAATAATCTTGAGGCGATGCGTCAGGCCACCGAACTTCTCAATCCTCGTGGGCGGTTTGTCGATGCAGAGCGAAGATAACCGGTAACTATCTCTAGTGCCGTGAGTGTCACATCGAAATTGAGCGGTTCCTTGCCACCCGAATCGGCTAATGCGGCGGCGATGCAACCATCGGACAAGAGTAACCTCTGCAATGATGCACGACTTGTTGCCATCCCAACAGCATGCCCTCAGTTCAAGTTTGTGAAGTTCATGATGACCAAGCCGCGCCCGTCTTTGAAGGATCAACGCGACTCAAGGATGCGTAATCTCGGATTCGCACCATAGAAGAAAAGCTAACGGTTGTGCAGTGCACTGATGATGAGAAAGTTCTCTACGTTACTCATCAATTGGAAGGAGTTGCATTAGATTGGTGAGAAAAATTCCGCGCCGCCCATCAGGACAAGCTGACCATCACCTGGTCAGAGTTCACCGCTGCCTTTCGTCAACAGCATGCGACATCAAGCAAAATTGATCAAGAGCAACCTGCTATTCCGAGATCCTACACCAAATCCAGCCATTGTCATTTGAAGTGCTACCAACCAGATAAGTCAGAAGATTATGCATGTATCCGTTGTGGAAAAATAGGCCATAGCGTCGATAAGCACAGTATCAATTGTTCCAGTTGCGAAGAAAACCATTTTATTGGAGAATGTCCAATGAGCAAGATCACATGCTTCTTATGTGAAGGCGATGACCATTGTCCGAGCCAGTGCCCCATGTACTCAGTATTGACTTCTGCAACACAACGTCAGTGAGAAAATTTTCGAGCCATAGTCAGAGCATTAGCAAAAGAAGGCAACCCATTGTCAGTACAAGAATTGTCAGCTGAAGAATCACAAAATCAGAATATTGACCTTGGCAACCAACCTCAAAAGAGAAGCAAGCCAGTATCGTCAAGAGGTTGTTTCGAGTGTGGAAAGCAATACCATTATGTCAAGAGATGCCCTACAAAGCGACAAGCTTCAACCTTCAAGAAGGATAGTCGTTCTACCATAGTCTTGTCGATAAGTCACAAGGTGTGACCCGTGTATACTCTGCTTGTCGTGGAAAAGGTCACTACATCAACCAAGTGTCCTCGAAGAACCATCACTCCACCGGGCACGCTAGAATGCCGAAGGAATTACATCGAGATGAACTACGACAAAAGTCGTTAAAAAGAGTTTGTAGAAATGATAGAAGCGGTCGAGGATTCCCTCGGATATGGGCGATGTCAAATCAAGTTCTTCCGTTTTGTCAAGCACCAATGTGAGCTGTCATGATGATTATTAGCACAACTTGTGCGAGAATTTCAGTCTACCCAAGAGCTAATCTTCAGGACCTCAGAGTCAGCTTGTTTGAGTTTTGAGTAAAATTTGATTTTCTCGAGAATCACCGTGAACAAGGCGAAGGTCGGTTGAAGATCGAAAGGATCATTTCAAGATAGCCAAGACCCCTCCTCATTGTAAAAGAGAAAGTTCGCCAGATCATCAGAAGTGAACCGAGTCAGTGAGAATTTCAGAAGAGATCAATCACAATTTCAGTGTTCGTATTGACAGATACTAGAAAGAACTTCGATAGCCTTTATCACGAAATGTCCAAGAATTCGTGTGTAAGAAGTTTGATTGCACTTCCTTGCAGCTAAAGTTTTAAGCAGTGAATTATCCTAGTTGTACTTCAAAGTTTGCTTTTGTGGAGCAATAAATAATGGTTTTATTGGATTGAGAACCATGAGGTTGAAATCCGTTCCTTCAGGACAGATCAATATAGTGGCAGATGCTTTGAATCAAAAGAGCTACCTCAAGAATCTATGTATCAATCAGGTAAAGTTACCTATGAAGATTAGAAGTTGAGTCTTGAGTCAGTGCAAGAGGATATTTGTTGAACCCTAGAGTACAAACCGATGCTGGAAATTCAGTCTTGATCAGACAGTTTTGTCAAAGAAATCTGCTGTTCATTCCTAGTATATCACTGAGTTTGAAGATTGTCTAGCAAAGTGGTATACGGTAGAGATTGTATACGACAGAGATGGTATTCACCGAAATTGGTATAGTGTCAGATCGACAAAGATGACCAGTTTGCACGAAGTGTCAGAAAAGCTAGTGTCAGACCGAGGATCCCAGTTTACCTCGTGTCAGTGACAGAGTGCCTATGAAGCCTTGGATGCTCATTCCAGTTCAGTACTGTGTATCACCCTGAATTAGCGGACACATTGAAAGAATAGTGAGTCGTGTCTTAACTCATAGTACCAGGTCGAGCAAGTAAGTGTTCTGTGCAGAGTTTCCCCTACAGCATCAGTTGCTAGTTAGTTCACAGTTGTCACCATCTAAAATTTGCAGTGGTTGATTGCAAGTCATTGCTCAGCTAGGAGCAGAACAGATCACAAAGTATGTGGATTTTTACATTAATCAAGAAGCAGAAGGCCAAGTGTCTTAAATCCTGAAGGGATTGTGAGTAGCTTAGTTCGAGCAGAAAAGCTACGCGGATTATACAGATTATCACCCTCGCAGCCAAGTTTATCGTCAGGATACCTGTTGAAGGTCTGTGTTAAGGATTGTATGACAGAGGTGACAGAGGTGTCTCAGTCTGTTCAGATTCTGAGGCCCAGAAGAAGAGTTAGTTTGTCAGCTTGAGTTACCGGTCAGTAGTAAGATCTCCTCAACTCCAGAAGTGTCTTCGATCACCGATCAAGTAGCCGTCAGAAGCAATCGAGTTTCAAGGTGCCTTTCCTGCCAAGAGCCTGTTTGTCAAGTTTCCGTTGAAGTAAGAAGTTCAGCAAGAAGCAAGGTCCTTGTTTCGTAGGTGTTCAGAAGAGCAGTTCTGTCAAAGTCAAAGCAGTTTGAAAGCCAGAAGAGAACCCGGGGGCCGAGTTATTTGAATTAATAAAGCTTAATTGGGAATTTCCTAAATTAAAAATATTTAATTTGACTAATCTAAACATTAATTAAATAAAAACCTGTGTTATTTGGCTTCCTTGTGTTTCAAGGAATTTTCTGGTATTTTCTGAGATTTTTCTGGATTTGTTTGCTATTTTTCTTGGCCTCCTTGATTTTTGGGATTTTATTTAATTCCGAAAATCCTGTCTTTTCTCTCTCCTGCCGCACTGCTACAGTACCCATCGGGTACTGTTCATCCGGATCCAACGTGCTACAGTAAATCGCGGGAACTGTTCATCGTCGTTTTCCTCGGGACTAACCGAGCAGCCGAGTCTCCGTCCGCTTCGATGCTGCGTCGTTCAAACTCAAAATTCTAAATTCCATATCTTTCTCCTCGGTGCGTAAAAAAGTGAACCGTTTGCGCCACGCGTCGTCTTGATCTCCTCTTCCAATCCCTGATTTGGTTTCCTCCGAATCATCCTCGTTTCATCGCAATCTGCGAAAACCGAGCTTCAAGTTCTTCTCCGTGACTGCGCCTTCGTCCGGCGTCCTCCGGCCGAACCGTCTGCGGCGTTGGCCAGCGTCGTCGTCCTCTCGTCATGCTTTCTTCCCTTCGCTCAAGATCGCCGAGCACCGTCGGCCATGTCGAGCCATGACGTTAAATCGAGCCCTCGCTTCCTCGGTGAGTTTCTCTAAAATCCGATCGCGTCATCTCGTGCCCCTCGTTCATACCTATCTTTCCCTCTTTTAGATTCGAGTTTCATCAACGCGGCGCCGAGAATCGGCGTTCTCTCTCTCTTGTACGTCATCTTTCTCCGGCCAATTACTCGCAACCGTTGATCCCCGCCTTCAACTCCACCACCGTTGGGTTCGTGATCGCCGCGTTCTCTGTTGTGCTCGCCTCCCTTTTTGCGAGCATCGCCGGAAGAGTTCTGGCGTCCGTGAGGCCGCCATGGTCGCCGTTCTTGGCGCCATCGCTGTCGCATGGAGCGAATCTTGATGTCCGGACAGCGTCATCATCTCCGCCTCGTCGTTTCCTTTCCGCTTTTGCCCTTAAATCGCCGCCAGAGCCGCCTCGGCGCGGCCACCCGTCGGCGCCAAACCATGCATGCATAGCTTTTCTTTTGTTCAGAGAAGAACGCTGAATGGGTTCGTTCTGTTCTCTGCTTGCTTTGCATTGTCTTTGTTCGCCGCTCGTTGCCTCATCTGTTGATCCCGCTACTAATTCTTTCTCTCTTTTCTTTCCATCGACACCAAAATAATTGATGCTTGACGCCGCGGCGCCAATTTCAGCACTCTCATCACATCGCTGTTGCTTGGTTAGCTCCTGAAGTTCTGTGGCATCTGTTGATTTCTTTTCTATGCCTTCACTACGTGTTAATCCTCTCTATTGCTCTAATTATTGCCATATCAATTGAAGTCTCATGTACTGCACCAACCGTAGGAACTCCTATTCCTGCTACTTCCTTGGTTTCGTCTCTTTCGATGTGTGGTCCCAATTTGTCATTCATACAAATCCAAGCCATGTATATATATGTATGTACGTATGTGTGTATATATATATATATATGTGTGTGTGTGTGTATATATATATATATATGTATATGTATATATATATATGTATGTATGTATGTATGTATGTATGTATCTCTTACATGTTGAGCCCACATGTCATCCTTCCATTTAGCAGCCCTAATTATTCCTCTCACTTACATGCGGGTCCCGCATGTCAGTCAACCCTTGGTCAAACCCTAGCCTTGAGCTTGGTCCACCTTGGACTAGCATATCTCTGTGGACCTGGTCCATAGACCAATGGCCCACATGTCAAACCCTAGTCCTATTTTCGGGAATTAATTTAATTCTTGAAAAGTCCTTTATCTTGTTGGTCCCACATGTCGCTATCTTTACCTTATTTCTAGAATTATTTTAATTCTAGAAATTCATAAATCTGATCGGTCCCTTTGTCATCCACTCATCCTTTTCCGAAATTTCCAAATAATTTAATTGAGGAATATTCATGGGTCCCAATGGTCACTCTCTATCTTTATCTTGTTCTCTCTCCAACACCTTGGCCCACATGTCATCCATTGAGTTCATCCCTCTCACTTACCAGTGGACCCCACTTGTAAGTATCTAATTCTTTTTAATTATTTAATCCGAAGGAATATTCTCTGAATATTCTTTTTCATCATTTCATATGAAATTCAATCTTCCGAGAGCCAAATCTTACGCATCCGAACTCCGATTGTGTCCATTCAAATTCCTAAATTCATCTAAAATACATTATCTACCTTCTAGTACCATTCGGGCCAGTTTGGAGTTTATTTGATTTGTCTTGTGTCTTTGGTTTGTTTTATGTGTGCTCTCGTTAGGCGTCAAGTCCCGAGTCGTCCAGAAGGAGTGAAGTTCAAGGAAGTTGAAGATCGAAGTTAATTCAAGATCGTCATTGCTCTAGCAAGGCAAGTTGTACCTTTGATCATATTGAATCCTAGTTTTCTAAAATTACTTTGATTCAAATTATTGCATTTACTTTAAGTATTTATTTAAATGCTTTTGGGTGTAGCTATTATCCCATTTGTTATAACCTCCTTGCCTATTTGATATGTCATAATCTTTTGTCACCCTAGCTTGGTTATTTAATAGTTGGTATTATTGTAGCACCAACGTGGGTTGGTTAGTACGAGTAGATTGCTTAGCCATGGCACGAACCATTTACTCATGTGAGACTGCAATTATTAATCTGACTAAGTGAATATGCAATCTTATAATAATCTGTGTGTACTATGTGTCTTTGTGGCATGTGTTGCACTTAAATCAACTGGGTGGTAAAAAGGATTTGGGTGAGGCAAGTGGTGGATCTTGTGTGAAATGGTGGATCGTGTGATCTGCGTGGACAATAATCTGTGTGATCTGTGTGGACAATAATCTGTGTGATCTGTGTGAATAATAATCTGTGTGGTGTGTGGTTTAGTTGGCATGTGGAAGTCTTGCCTTGGTCAATTAAGGACCTCACCATGTACGCTTATTGAGGCGGGCCTAACCGCATACAACCACATGTCCGGTATGGGACGGACCGCTAATTAATTAGCGATGTTTTGATTCGATTCTGTTTTGGTTGACGATTCAAGCAAGGGGCCAGCGGCGAAACCTTAGCGGCGAATCGGTCAAAGCAGACTTTGTAAAGGCCTTGTCACGTGCTCTAGATCGCTTACCTAAGGTAGTGGCGATGGTATCGACGGATGCCAAACAAACTAGAGAATTCGTGTCTTGTGGGTAAAGCCGCATACAACCTCTGCGAGTGTAAAACTATTGAATAGCCGTGTCCGCGGTTATGGGCGTGCTTTCGGGATTTCACATCGGGGTAGATCTTCATAAAGCGTGTGGGAAGGGAGTGTGTGATCTAAATCATATGGCTATGTGAATAATCTGTTTAGGTGTGTGTGTCTTTGTGAAATCAAATTGTTAAATTATGATTATCTATTTGTTTTACTTGGTTTTCAATCTATTATTTGTATTCAATTGCAAATGTTGTATTTACGCAAAATAACCACGAATGCCATTCCTTGGAATAAGCTTTGCATCTATAATTGCATTTACGTGGTATGACTTGCGTAGTACGGTGTGTACTCACGCTTGCTTTGACGAATCAAGCGAAGTGAAGGAATCGCCGATCAACAAGGTCTACTTCAAGGATCGTGGAGAACTAGGTCGCGACCTGACCGATTACTGTGGGCATATGGATGGGCTTTCATCGAGTTATCTGTTTGCGTTCCGCAGCCTTCATTGAGCTTTTTGCCTTCTAAGGCATTAATTGTAAGCTTTGACCTTAAGGTCTTTACTCGATGTTTATTGTTATTTGCCTATTTATTAGTTATCTTTGTATATGGAATTGATATTTCACCGATGTTGTCCTTTGTGTGCACTAGCGTGATCTGGACTAGTGCAAGATATACAGAGGGTCGATTGTATTTTTGGGTCCCGACAGCGCGGGTCATGTGCATGGATTCCCGTGGCTTGCCACGTTATTTTCCAATATTTTTCATCAAGGGGTTGATTTCCTCCCCCTAATGACGGAAAACTATTCTCATCTAATATACCATCAGCAAATCGGGCAGTATGCAAAACTCCTGTCATATGGTCCAAATACCTGATTATGGATGATGTCTCATAACCAACGTATGTCCCAGACTTTCGGAGAGGGCCCTATTGCAGTTCGCTGCGATGGTGGTATAGGTACATAAACCTTGCAACTAAAACCGCGAAGATGAGAAATTTTCGGTGCTGACCCTTGAGCTAGTTGCATAAGGGAATGGATGCTATATGCCGGTGGTCCAAAATTGATGAGAGTTGCTGCGTGCAGGACAGCGTGTCCCCAACATGTAGTTGATAAATTACAATTTTACAAAATCTGCTAGTCCATTCTAGGTGTGGACATGCGGTATAGAATGCTCAAATTTAATTCCCATTTCCATGCAATAATCATCAATGCCTTTGAAGTAAATTCTCCGACGTTGTCTATTCTGATGGACTTCTCATGATGATTTGGAAAATTATTTTTAATTTTAATTATATGCGAGATTAGCTTTGCAAAAGTGTATTTTCTCGTAGACAATAAATATACGTGCGACCATTTCGAAGGAGCATCTATGAGCACCATAAAATACCTAAATGGCCTTGACAAGGATTGTATAGGACCATAAATGTCTTCCTGGATACAGTCCAGGAATATTGGGACCTCATCATTCTCTTTCAGAGCAGAGGGTGTAGTAATTAATTTTTCGGTGGCACATGCGGGGCACACAAAATCTTCCTGATTTGGAAAATTCTTTACATCGATATTATGTTCCTGTGAATTGTTAATTATATTTCTCATCATCCTAAGATCTGAGTGGCCTAATCTATCATACTAGAGAAAGAAAAGTTTAGAGCTTCATCTGAGTTTTGAGCGTTATAAATTGCAGTGCCTTAATATTAGTGTAGTATAGCCCAGTTTCATATGAAGGAAGTCGTTCTAATACCCTTTTCCAGTTTCTTCACGCTTTGTAATGAGCAGATATTCCTTATCATACTCTTCTTCAGTCTCTACGTGGAAACCGTTAGCGCGAATATTCTTGAGATTTCTAGTCGATTCTGAGTATAACAAGGTTTCTTTAATGACCAAAGTTGTGCCCATCGATAGTGTAATTGTGGCCCTTCCTGAGCCTATCATACAAGTATCACTGCCTGCGATTGTCGTAAGACTACCAACATTCTTGCTTATCGACTGAAAAAATTCGTCTTTCTCAAGATGGTATTCGTTGTGCCACTATCTGCTAAGCACACTTCCTCCATAGGGCGCTACACACGTTCTGATACTTCAAATACCAGAACATAACTTGCTATTATAAATACAGGAAAAATAAGCCATGCAGGACTCATCATAAGAATTTAATGCTTTGCTCTCCTAGAGCTTACAACCATTATTCAAAGTTCCATCACAATCACAAACTGCAAGTGACTATAAAAAGATCTAAGTGCAATGCGTGCACTAGATCAAATCAACAAAGTATGTAGAAACTTCTGCCTGAATATGCTCCATGATGATCTTTTCCTCTTGGGCAACTACAATTCGCCTGCGATGTCCAAAGGAGGGTGATAGGGTCGCTCATTGAAACATCAACATCCATGAGTGCAACTAATGGCTGTGGATCCTCTGTGCCTGCAATGGTGATGTGTGCCTCTTGTTGTTCTTTGCCTTTTTTTTCTTTGGCTGGAAAGCATCAATAACGTGCGATCCATGACATTACCCTTCTTGCCCCTCTTCTTTGTGAGAGGCTTCCTCACCTTGTAGCTGCTGCCATTGGCTTCATGGCCAATATTGCTACTAGGCGGCTGTGAGATGTAGTTTTTCCTCAGAACATCATCTTGAGCTTCCGCAACTTGCATGATGTCAATCAATTCGGCATACTTCTTGTAGCCATTTTGACGATAGTTGCGTGCGGATTGCACCGCATTCGGGTAAAAGGTAGAGAGAGTCTTCTCAATCTTCTGCTCATCCGTGGTTACCTTACCACAGAATTGAAGACTGGTACAAATTCTGGCCATGCTGGGTCAATTCTTCGAACTCCTGGTTCATGATGCCAGTCATCTTCATATTCATGGAAAGAGTTCATATGGTTACTGCTGGTAATTTGTACAAAATGGTTGCAAAATTCTCGTAATGCTCTTTGAACTCTCAATTCGTGATCCCGTATTTTTCTATGCATTTTTCATGATTTATTGCTATTTGCAGTGATTAAAAGCAATATAAACAGTTACAGATAATCAAAACAGTAAATACAATACATAAATTGCATAGAAATAATAACAACAAAGTTAAACATGCTTGAAATGCTCAAAACGATTCAAAAATTAAATTCCCGAGGCCCTTTTCTACTGGAATATGAATTTTTGGTGAATTCTGCAATTTCCGAGGGCTAAACCGCTAAATTTCAATTCTGAGAAAAAAATCGTGTATTTTTCAGAAAACCCGAGGGCCTTTCGATTTTTTTCTTTTTTCCTTTCTTTTCGCAGATTTTTCCTTAGGTCGGGCCCATCCGACCCGCGTGGCCCATTTAAAAGGGAAGGGGGTAGGGTTAGATTTTCCCCGACCTGTTCTCCGGTGGCGTTACTCCATGCGGGAAGAAGGCGGCGTGGTGGTGGATTCTTGGCGGGCATTAGGCGGCGGCGGCGCCACCCACGCGAGGAGGCGCGAGGTGGCCCGTGTAAGCGGGGCGGCGGTGGCGTCTTGAGCCTGTGGCGCTTCAGCGTGGTGGCGGCTGCGGCGCCACGCGAGGTGCGCTTCTGGCTGGCCGGCGGTGGATGGGAGAGCGAACGCGGCAGAGGAGGTCGGCGGCGCAACTTCTGGCCGGTGATCTGACGCTGGCGGTTCGACGCCGACGGCAATTTTTTTGCGCGAGGCTTGGCGGCGCACATGCGCGTCTTGGCGTGGTGCGCTTAGCGCGCACGGCTTCATGCGGCGATGATGGTGCGGTGGGCGCTTGCGCCTACGGTCTCGCGCTTTCTTGTGGCGGCGACGGCTCTTGTGGCGCGCAGCGCGAAGCGGCCGAGCCGATGATCGCAGCGGTGGCGGTCGGTGGCCCGTGCGGCGTGGGCTCCAGCGGCAGCGTGTGGGGCGGTTGGTGCAGGTGGCGGCGCATGGCGGCCGCTGCGTGTGCATGGCCGGATAACCCGGCGGTAGCGGGCGAACCGAGGCAAAGGTGCCGTGTCGCGGCGGTAACATCGTCTTCTTTGTCGATCGCGTCTGGCGGCAACAATTGTGTAATCTTGCCCGTGTAGGGGCTTCGCTGGCGCGTCTTGGCGGCGTGTGATGCTGCCGCATGGCGAAGCGGCGTGGCGACGCGATCGCGTCGAAGCGGCATGTGATGACAGCGTCTGGCAAGCGACGACACTGGCCGATCGCGGCGGTGTGGCACCGTTTTTTTCTTTTTCTGTTCATGCAAGAATTATGCAATCATCGTCTGTTGTTTTCAAGTAATCTATCGATCGGCTTGGCCGACGACTTTAAGTCGGCTCACGGTATATTAGAGCAGATTTAAAATCTACAATCTGCAATCTACAATCTACAGTGCAATCATCATCTGCTCTTTCATGCAACCCACCGATCGGCTTGACTGACGACTTCAAGTTGGCTCGCGATAAATTAGAGCATATTTGCACTGTAGAAAAAAATTTCTAGAAAGCCAAATTTGCAGAATTGAAAGCAATCTAGAAAATATGATTCTGTCTACGAGCGTCGTGCTACGACTGTTACCTTTCGATCCGAGTAGAGTAGGCCAGTGTCGATCGTGCTGATAACGTATTAAGGAACCGTCGCTGGCGAGTGCAGTCCGAACGATTACCTTGTAAACAAATGTAGAATCACATAAAGCAATACAAGAACAAATAGTAGATTGAACACACAAAGAGACAAAGGTGTAGAGGGTATTCTTCTCCTTTATTTTTTTTATGCGATCAGTCTTTTACAATGACTAGTACCTACTATTTATAGTTTAAAGACCCTGCTAAGGTTTAAATAGGACGCTCACGTATGAACCAGCTGCTGATCAAACACAAAGTTTCCCAACAGTTACCACCGAGCTAATATTTTGTGCCCACAAGACAAGGCCCATGAGCCTAGACCACAAGGCGCAAAATCCCGATCGAAGTAGTGGTAACTAGAAAGCAAAAAAGTGGTAGTCAGCCCAGAGTGGCAACTGGCAAGTTGCTAGTGAACCCCCCAAAAGGCAGGCAAGCAAGCAATGCACCACAGTCACGACGAGATCGACGTATCAACCCGAAATTTGACCAAAATACCACCCGGGGCCGGAGAAACTACTCCCGTTCTTACGATACGATCCCCTCAGATACGCCACCCCTCGCCGGCCGTCCTCCTCGTTGAGTCGATTCGATTCGCCGCATCGACCGGCGACCGGTACCAATCCGACGCTTCCCACCCCAGTGTTTCTTCGATTGGTGGGAGTCCCGTTTGTGATCTGTGATTGACCTCCTCGCTCTTGTCTCTCTTTCCTTTCTCGCCTGCTCGTCGCCGGGTAGGGTCAGGGCCGGAGCGGGAGCACGATGGCTGCGCCGCCGGCTAGGGCTCGCGCCGACTACGACTACCTCATCAAGCTCCTCCTCATCGGAGACAGTGGTGAGTGCTGCGGTGTCGTCCCCTGCTCCTGCTAGATCTCTCTCCCTATCTGCTTCGATTCACTGTTGTGTTTTGCGGTTGTGTTTGTGTGAGCGCGCGCGTTCGCGTGAACGGCAATGGTTGTTAAGGGAATGCTAGTTGCGAATAGAGTTGCTTGCCGCGTTTGTTCGATTCGGGGTGGAAGCGTGTGTTTTGATTGCTGGTGGGTTGGAGGTAGATGAACTGGTCGCACCGGTAGCTGTGATCGATTTGCTGCTGACTTTTGGTGAAAAAAAAACATAACTGTGACTGATTCGGCGTTCACTGGTGTGAGGAGGTCACCACTCACCAGTGTGCTCTTCCTTAGTTTTTAGGTGAACTAGAGAGGGATAATTCTTACCTTGTGTATGATGATCCTTTTATGTGAAATTACACTAAAAGGCATGAGACATACGGTATATCTATTGTCCATTGATGCACTTCCATGCTTGAAGGAACCTTGGAGAAGGGGTGCCTTCTGGAAGTTCAATTTCCTCATGCTCTAATGAAGGCAGTAGTTGGTTGTTTGGAAGCTCCACTCTGATCTACGTGGCTAGCTGATGTTGCACTGTTCAATGTTCATACATGTAGACAAGGGTGATAGCTCATCTAGCCATCTGCACTACTGAAGTGCATGTGTAGATTTAAAGATTTACAGAGAAAACATAAGGTCCCTTAAGAGTCTTCATTCAATGCAATGTAATGTAGATGCATGGAGCAGGAAAAGCTGCCTAGAGGTTTTGCTCCTTTTTGGGTTTCTCTGGTGGGTTTGAGACCACCTGATGTGAATAAGCATCAAATATGAGATATAACGACCTTGTAACCACCCTTGTAGATTGCAATAGGCCGAAAAGATCTGACTGGGAAAGGAACTGGATACTTAAGTATAAGACGCTATGGACATAAAAAGTACCTTTATTTTTGGTGCCATTTATTGTTGTGCTCTATTTGAATTGCTAGTGTAGTGTATGCTTTTTATCTCTTGGTACTATATGAATTTGGCACTCTTTGGTCTTTACATTTAATCATTTATTGTGAAGTATAATGACAGATAGGCTAGTTCTCATCGAATTCATGTTTCCCTCTGTTGCTTTGTTAATCTTGTATTCATAGCTTGCAGCATATTTTGTTCACTTTACTATGTCAATTCCCTGATAGCAAATATTTCCTCCTTTTTTTTGTTTTTGCATCTAGGTGTTGGCAAAAGTTGCCTCCTCCTGCGGTTCTCTGATGGCTCCTTCACTACTAGTTTTATTACTACAATTGGGTAGGTTTTCTGTTGAAAAAGATGTTTTACTGCTTCCTAGTTTTCCTCATAAGGCATTTGGCGTTCTTGTTTTACTGCTCACTAGTTTCCCTCTTAAACATTTCGCACTGTTTGCACTGTTGAACTCAAATCCTGCCTATGTGTAGTATTGACTTCAAGATAAGAACAATTGAACTGGATGGCAAACGCATTAAGTTGCAAATTTGGGACACAGCTGGTCAAGAGCGATTCAGGACTATCACCACAGGTGCAATGCTTGTTTCACTCTGTGCTATAGACTAGTTCTATGAAGCTATATGATAACCATTTTCTCAAGTAATGTTCATTTTATCTCAGCATACTACCGAGGAGCCATGGGTATCTTGCTTGTTTATGACGTCACTGATGAGTCATCTTTCAACAGTACCGCCCTTCTGTATATTTTTAAAGCTTCATTTTGTACAACTTTGCCAAAATTTTCTTTTGTTTATTGACATCTTGGTTCATTTTAACTACAGACATACGGAACTGGATTCGTAACATTGAGCAACATGCCTCCGATAATGTGAACAAAATATTGGTGGGCAACAAGGCTGATATGGATGAGAGTAAAAGGGTATTGATCCAGGCCTCCATGTTATCTGCTTTTCTTATTGTCTAATATTTAATAGAGCCTATTTTCTGTTGTCCATTTGATATTATTAGCTCACTGGTTAATCTCTATTTGATTGTTATTCCAGGCTGTTCCTACTGCAAAGGGACAAGCTCTAGCAGACGAATATGGCATTAAGTTTTTTGAAACTGTAAGTATCTGTGTCAAATTGTTTGGTCTTCTAACTGATGAACTTATTTCGACTGTACTTTGTCCTGTATCTGTCAGAGTGCCAAGACAAACCTGAATGTGGAGCAAGTTTTCTTCTCCATTGGCCGAGACATTAAGCAGAGACTTGCTGAGACTGATTCCAAGCCTGAGGTATGGTCATACAGACGATTGTCTATATGAGTATTTGAACTTACTTTGTTCAGAGTTTGAAAAGTACATTCTTGCTTATAGGACCGGACAATCAAGATTAACAACAAGGCAGACCCAGGATCTGAGACCCCGGCTTCTCAGAAATCTGCTTGCTGTGGCTCCTGAGGGATATATGGTCTTCACTGTCATGAACTATTTTAACTTTATGTGTTTACTGCTTGCTTGTTATTATAGGAAGAATGTTAAGAAGATAACTATTATGTGATTGTTCTTTTACTTGTGTTTCCTTCCGTTTTTTTGCAGCAACTACTCTTACTTTTAATGCAGTTTTTGCAATTTCTGGGGGTTATTGCATGTTGTATTGCAATTATTAGACACATCTGCCTCTCTGCTGTGTATTCGAATTCATGTCATTGCATTTTCAGTTTATCAATCTATTGAAGTAATACTAAAATTCTCTGCTACCTCGCAAAATTTTATTAACTTCACGAGAGAGTAGATCATACAATGTAGGACTGCATGAGCAATCCGTGTAGTTGAATGACATTGCAGCTAGGAACAACTATGTGCTAGGGTGCTTTTATAACATGAGAATGCTTTCCCTCACGAGCTCCTATGTTCGTTGTCCTGGTTGAATTTCTTGCAGCTGACTGTCATCATTCAAGGGGTAATGAATGAGTATGGTGGATGTTGATATGTAGACTTATGGTTATAATTAGGTATTTGTTTGTGAGGAACAGTGTTAATTTGTGCATCAAGCATGCAGAATGCGTGACACACAAACATGCCGGTAAACTTGCACCGTGCATGAACCTGTGCCAACTTCGTCCAGGCTTGTAAATGGCGGGCAGAAGGTTTTGTCTTACATGTTGTCAATGAAACCTGTACCCCACTTGGCTACCTGCATGCATATTATGTCCACTTGAATGATTCCATGGATCACCAGTGGCGGTAGGGGTGAAAACGGATCGGATACGGACGGATAATGGCTCTGCCATATTTATTTTCACATTTTGTCCCGGATCCAGATACGAATACGAATATCCCAGATACGAATACGGATACAAATAATATCGAATATGAATACGGAGCTAATACGAATCGAAACGAATACGGTCGCGGATATTTTTCGGAACATTAAAACCCCTTTAATTGTATATCAAAAATTAACGAAAACATATAACTAGTTTATTTGATGCAAACATTCATGAATTGTTCATATTTTCAGTAACCAAACATAATATTGGCACTAACAAGCTGCATTAACTAGTTCATCACAAATATAACACTTAGTTTACCATATTTAGCTCATAAGTCGTAACTCACAAAGTCACAAATCATTATGCATTCACATTTCGTTTATCACATACATAAAACTTAGTTCACACTAACATTGATCAGGCTGGATGGTTAATCTATACGTAAATGACTGTAACATCCCAAAGTATGTTACAAAAATAAAATTAATAAAGTTATTATTTTATTGGATTTTACGAGATTTAAAAGAGTTTTATTGGTTAAAAAGAAAAAATAATCAAATAAAGTCAATTATTTAATTTCCTAGTTTAGTTTTAATGTCAAAAATAAAACTTATTGGGTTTTCTGGGATTTTATTGGATTTAAAGTGAAAAAGGAAATTTTAATTAATTTCTTGAATTTTAAAAAGGTTTGTTCCTATTTTTTAGGAATTAAAAATAATTTATGTGCAAAAATAAGAACCAACTTTAAGTTGGAATTAATTTTATTAAGTTCAAAATAATTAAAGGAATTTCTGTGATTTTTTCTATAATTTTTTAACTATATTTGCTATTTTCTAAAAGGCTATTTGATTTGTTGCATTTTCTGAAATTCGGAAATGAATTAAAATCTCATTTTCTCTTTTGGGCCAAAATCATCTTTTGGGCTGAAATCCGGATATCCGGATTTCGTCTTATCCGGATAATCCGTATCCGCCGGATAACATGCCTACCGTATTTGTTTCCGTTTCCGACAAAAAAAAATCCGAATTCGTTTCCGATCCGAAAATTATCCGAGAAAAATCCGATCCGAGAGAATCCGAATCCGTTTCCGTCCGGATCAGTCGGAAACTATCCGATCCGTTTTCACCCCTAAGTGGCGGAGCCAGGCGACATATAAGTAATTTTACAAGTTCAACACAATTACACAAAAAGTTCAAAATTAGTTAATAGTGCAACACAAATAGTTCAAATAAAATCTTACATGAATAAAAAAGTGCTAAATAGCTAATGGAAATCACAATACCATACGACGCGATCTCATTCCTTGGAAACACTTGATTATATCATCATCACTTGCTATTTTCAAGAACAAAAGTCAGGAGACATTCAAGACCAGACAGATTGATGGCATAATGACATTTAAATAATTAGATTGGCTATGTATAAACTACAAAAGTTGTTCTGAACTTCTGATCAAAATGCAATCCTGAAGCTTTACTCCATCCATTGCTATTTTCTGTGCAGTGTTAGTGTATTAGTATAAAACAAGGCCACAAGGGTTACTGCTCTTAGTTTTCTAATTCTCTTCATCTCTTGCTCTTGCCTTTCGGGCCTTGGGGGCAATCAGAAATGGAGCCGCCATGACACTGGCGCTGGCTCCTCGGTCCCTCTGCGTCGCCACGCCAAGACTCGGCCGACTCGGCCTCGGCCGTCGGCCGCCTCGCTCAACCGCAGTGCGCCCGACGCTCCTCCTCTGCGGCCTAGCGCCCTAGCCCACCTACGCCGCCCCCTCCCCCAAATCCAAATATCCAATCCTGGATCCCAGAGAAGAGCGTCCACGTCGGCGGCGGACTGGCGGAGGTCCTGCCGTCCCGGAGCTAGAGGAGGAGGTCAGGAAGAGAAGCAAGGAGGCGCTGCCGGCTGCCCCACCTTGGTGACGGTGTTGCTGTGTTGGTGGCCTGGTGGGAACCGCTGGCGCCCTGTGATGCCCGAAGGCCGAGGCCAAGGCCGAGCAATGGCCTCTCGACAAGGCGGCGTCCTCGGCGGCGACGGCGGACTGGCGGAGCCGCAGAGGAGGGTCCAGGAGGAGGCGGTGTGCGGCGGCAGAGGAGGAGAAGCAAGGAGGCGGCAGCGGACTGGCGGAGGAGGATCCTGCGGCGGCGGAGGAGGAGAAGCAAGGAGGCGGCGTCCTCGGCGGCAGCGGACTGGCAGAGGAAGGGAGGAGGATCCAGGAGGAGAAGCAAGAGGCGGGCGGCGTCAGTAGGAGGAGAAGCAAGCTCCAAGGACCCCTGACTCCCTGAGGCCCTGTCCTAGAGATGGAGCGTGTTGTTGGTGGGCTAAATTGGGGATTGGACTGAAATTGGTGCCAACTGTGTATACATATACATAATAAAAAAAAAGTTTGCAATTTTTTTTTGGGGTGCTCACCGCCGCCCCTGTGGATCACCGTGGAACTCGTTTTGCTCTATTGTTTGCCTCTGTTTTGGTTTGGGCTTGGTGTTAATAATGTGAAATTTATCAGAAGGCATCTTTGAACTGCTGGAGTGAAGATACTGTCATACTGGGAGATTAATCTTTCCTTGAGAGAGTTTAATCTTCATTCCGGTAAACTGTATGCTATGTTTCATTTGTGTGGGAGTAGCAGAGCAGAATGAGAATACAGTAGTTACATGTTGCTACAAGCAGAATGGGTTGAGTGTCCTGTGTTTCTTGTGTTTTATTTGTTTGTAATAATCCGCTTTGAAATGTCTGTCCTCTGACTTTGTTTCTGAAGAAAATATAGCCTTCATTATATTATTAGAAACAAAAACCTAATTGAAATTGACCCACCTTTCAAAATAAACACAATAGGAGGAAGACAATATTCACATGTTTTAAACATGTAATGATTCTCAATAGAAAGATCATGACAAGAAATATCATGTTGATCGGATGACTCAAAATGGAGAGTTGTGCCGAGGGGGTTGCATGCTTCAGCCGACTTCACAAATACAGAGTGGTGGACGGACAAAATTAATCGAAAGAGACTAAATTTCATGAAATTTATTACTATTTACAGTAAGGAAATGCAAGAGTTCATCTCTAATTTCCTTCACAACTGCACAGGAGATAAAATTCCACAATTACAGGAAAACTATGTAACAGAATATATAGAGGGTAAAGTAAAAAAAAAAAGACCAATAGAACAGTTTAGCAAGAAACAAAGGAATTGCCAACAAGAAGCATGCAAAGAATATTTGCACTCCAGCGATCAAAGGCTCAAAGCGAGCAATCCAACATGGCGAGCGCCTTATGCACACCCTGCCCGGCGGCGCCGAGCCCCACGACGTTCTGGCACTTGGCGCAGTTCTCCGACGGCGTCAGGTTCAAGTCCAGGCAGATCCCGCTAACGTCGCAGGCCTTCTCGGGCGCCGCCTTACTGTTGGGCGCGTCGACCTCGGCGCGGTGCCTCCGCATGTGCCCGCCGAGCGCCTGGCCGATGGCGAACTCGAGCCCGCAGACGGGGCACTCGTGCACCCTCGGCTTGGCCGGCTGCTGCTGCGGCTGGCGCTGCCCGAGGCAGAGCGCTGCGTCCGCGCCACCGAGCGCGTGCTGCTGCCTCGCCCGCTTGTGGCTGGCGCGGTGGCCCCCGAGCGCCTGGAACGTCGGGAACTGCCGGTTGCATGTCTTGCACTCGAACACCCGGTCGTGCACGCCGCGCACCATCGGCGGCTGCGCGCCGACGTCCACCCCGCCGTGCTGGTACTGCTGCGCGAGGAGCATGAGCACGCGGGCCGTGTCCACGCCGCCCATCTTCGCGTCCCACACCCCCCTGCCCCTCTTACCCATGGCTAGTTTCCTATATCTCCTGTCTCCTGCACTGTGTAATACATATGTGGCGCGTATGGCCATATATATATTGCGCAAAACGCAACTCGGGGTTTGGTGTGCACGACTGCACGTAGGAAATGGAACACGACTACCAGTGGCAGGTGTTTGCTCGAACGGTTCACATTAACGCACGGTTGGTTTGTAGACGTGTGGATGTGTGTGTGTCAAAATCGGCGATTTCGGTTTTACCGGTAGGGTCCGATAGAAATACAAATCGGTTTAGATGGTTTTTTTAAACTTTAAAATCCAAAGAATTCGAAACTTTTGACCAAATTTTTTCATTTTTGGCCAAACCAGCCTTACCGGCCATCCCGGTTAAAAAAACCCTGCGTGTGTGTGCGCTTTTCCAAGCGTTTGGCCGCTGGGCGTGTGATTAGTTACTACTACTACGTACTATACTCATCTTGCTATATATACATCTAGTCAACGTGTGTGTGTTCTGGCCAAGTCTTCAAGAGAGGCTGAGCGCGCGCCTGGCTAAGCTAAAGAGCAGCACAGCCAACCACTCCATCAATGGCGAGTAGAGTAGTCGCGAGTGGCGTGTGCGTGCTTGGGTGGCGTACGTTTTCTGGCTTGGTTCACCATGTTTTATTTGTGCGCGCGGCGACTTCTCAACCGAGCGGGAGAGGCCGGCCCGCAGGTCGTTTCAGCCTGCACGGGTTTCACACTCGGGTTGGCGACTGCCTTCTTCTTTCTTTGCGGGCGTGCTATGTACGTACGGTCGTTTCATTTATTGGGCTGAACAGGGACTCGATTCGATCAGCCCTCTAGAACGAGTGGCGTGGCTGTGCTACTTTGATCGTACGGTGCAGGAATTTGATATGACGTTTAGTATCTAGATAAAAAAGATTTACAGTCCCGGTATGTATGCCTCCGTGCAGTCAGTCTAGCTTGTTGCAAGGTGTGAGTAGACCATGTGGATCTAGAAATTCAGATCAGCAATCTGAGCTACCGTCGTTCGCAGGCTGAGTTACTGTTGTTCCATTTTTCACCTGCAATGGCTGCTGGAGACATCTGGTAGACTCTCGATCGAGACTGTTCACAAGTTCACAACGCAAGCTACTCGTTCATCCTCAGTTGACCGCTAACTGATATGTTTGGCTGGCAATGTTCATACTTGAAATAACCCTTGGATTTATTTGAATAGTTAGCTTGGTTATATATATATATATGTTTTTGCGAATGAACAATCAAAGCTTGTAGCCCTGCAATGACCAGCTTCTACGGACCACCACCTTTGCAGTACCCGAGTCAAATGTCAATCTGTGTTAGCTCGCGTTCTTAGCTTTACCAGGCATTCAAACAATCGTAATTAAACTTTTAGAACTTGCGAAGATTAATACAGTGGATACACCTAACTTGAGAGGCAACTGTATTAGGCTTATGTAAGAATTAAAACCAAATAATCCTGCCAATTAATTAAGTAGAAAAGAGAGAGAGAGAGAATATATAGAAAGATGAAGCTGAGTTGGGAGTTTGGTGATGCAGTAGTACGTACTGGTCCATATACCATCGTTAGGCAGTGTGCAGTCCCGGACTCCCGGTCTTGGCGGCAAAACGATTTGACCGATTAAGGGAAGAAAATGACTCGATTGTCTACCAAGTGCTGCATGCATGTATTTTGTTTGGCTGGCTGGTCCAATCTAATGCCTTTCTGCTGCACACATCACCTAGAATTTTTTTATTAATTAACCTTTATTAATTTTTATTTTAAAGTTAACTCCGATGCATTTTATTTTCAATTCTGACCCATTTGGTCACGTGGTGGTGGCAAAATAACAATGTCACGTCAGCCCATTTCTAATCAAACTCTTGTCACGCCACTAGAAGTGGCGTGACAGTGTTATTTGGTCACGCCATAACCAGCGACGTGATAAAAAATGCTATTTTGGGGACTTATCTTAGCACGTGACAGTGTTGTTTTGTCACGCCACCACCCGTGGCGTGACTAAATGGGTCAGAATTGAAAATAAGGTACGTTCGGAGTTAACTTTAAAATAAAATTTAAAAAAAGATTAATTAATAAAAAAGGTTCCGTCACCTAGCCACAATTTCAATTAATTTGCGCGCAACATACATGATTCAATTAATGTTTTCTAGGTCCCAAATTAAATTAAAAACTTCAGCCAAAAAGAACGTCGTCTTTTATGGACCAGCATGGTGTGGTCTCCATTGTGCAACCATGATATTCTCATACCCAACCTCGACGATACAAAAATATACTACAGAAAATCAAAGTGTGAGCAGTACGCATAAACAGGTACTAGCATTAAGCATGATGCACCTAAAGGTTCATTTTAACTGAATCAACTCGTGCGATCGGTAACACAAGCATGTTTTGAGTCGGAACTCAAAAGCTAAATTTTGTACGTATAGAGAACGACTCCTAGCTAGCATGATGCATGACTCATGCATGCATGAGTCTTAGCCACACCAACCATGCATTCCTGCATTATTTTTCATTTTTCAACAGAAGCATCATGAGTAGTGACTAGTGGAGTACCATGTATGTTCTAATCAAAACCAAATCTTGTACTCGGATTGCACTGACTCAGAGCAACACAACAATCCGGCACGATTCACGCAATCACGCAACGTGCTCTTTGAAGTTTATAATTAGTGCGACTCTAAAAGGCTTGGTCATGCTTGCATAAGTTGTATCACTTACTACTAGGCCTGCACGATCAGTTGAGTGCAAAAGTCGACGGGGTATGTTTAATCGGCGACTTCTGCAATGGCAAGTGGCTCAGGTGTGCCCAGTGGCGTACGCAGAACAAAAATAGAGGGGGTGCTCATGGGAGAAAACTAATATGATAATATCATGCTAAACATACAAAATACGTCTAATGCAATCCAAATTCATACATAAATAAACATAATATAAAGCGAGAATATAAAATAAACTTAATGTAGTACCTGACTAAGGAACACAACAATCCGGACATCTATAAATACGTGCGAGTAGCAATCTGTAGAACAAAAGTAGCTAAATTAGTAAGACAATCAGAAAATTATGACTAATTAGAAACATTGAAATGAAATAGAAGTATGTAACATGCCGGCACTGATCTATGGACCACCAGGACGGCAGGACCAACACTGCTCCAAAGTCTATCTTCTAATCTTCATATATATCCATTGAGGCATTGACCATTCAATACTCCACATTCCACAATCCAGATCTGAGTCCTCTCCAAATCTCCTCAAATCCTCTATTTCTCTTCCTCACTTGACCCTCACGCCGTCACGCCTTGAAGCTTGAGATCGCCCCGACGGCCCGAGCCCGATCATGATGCCGGCTCTCGCTCTTCGCCTCTTCACGGCTACCGATCTCGATCTTCCTCACGCGTCCATGGCAGCGCCTCCGTCGGACGCCTCCGCCTTGGCCCGACCTCGGCCTGCCGCTCCTCCGTCGGTGCCTGCTCGCCTTCGCCGGCCGTGGCCGGTCCCAGGTCACCGGCGCTTCGTGGCTCGCCCCAGCCCAGCCGTCCCTCAAGACTCGCCACCTCATGACCTCGCCCGTCGCCCGCCGTCGGCGCATGGCGCCATGGCGCTCAGACCATGACTTCATGACCTCGGTGCCTCGACCGATTCGCCTGCTCGGCAGCGCTCCCAGTGGGGTTTTGGGGAGTGGGAATGGGGAATAGAATTAGGGATTTCTGGATCTGAGGAGTGGGGATGGCTGGTGTGGATTTGGGGAGTGGGATGCTCGGGTGTGGATTTGGGGAGTGCAAAAATGGCCCATATGCTATTGAATTATGGAATGATTGAATGAATGTGGCCCAAACGGCCCAAATAATTGCTTGTTGTCTTCAATCTGCCGAGTTCTTTCTTTTTCACCTTCGCTGCTTCGCTTCCTTCCTTCTTTTATTGCCGCTTCATTGCGGCGGTGGTGCTTTGTGAGATGAGGACTCTCCGAGCAGTCTGCGAGTGAAGAGGGGTTCGATGGCGCGACGGCTAGAGCGGTGCTGCGTCTTCTGCAAGACCGGTGGTGCGTCCGCCACTGGGTGTGCCTTTTCTTCTTCTACACTATTATAGAAAGATTAATACTGAACTGAACGTCTCATCATAGACGGTTGACCAATATGGTTAGTATTAAATACAACCACAGTCGATTTTAGTTTAGCGACCGTCTATGTTATTGGCTACGCTAAAAACCGTCTGTGATGAGTTAATTATCACAGACGGTTTGTATTAAACACCGTCTGTGAAGTATCACAGACGGTTATGAAAAAGAACCGTATGTGATATGTTCAATGCTTCGACTCATGCACAATGCGTCTTTTCGTCTCGTACGCCGACGTTACGATGCGTCTCTTTGTCTCGCGCGCCGACGTTACTCCTTGTTTTATAAGAATGATCATCGCGCACCATAGTGAGCACGCATGGTATTGAATTTGAATATGTATGCCATGGTAAGCACGCGGAGCATGACAGCGAGGACCAAGGCGAGGAGGTCGGCGATCGACGTCGCTCTTTCTCACGATGTCGTCATACACATCGTCGGCCTCATGGCCATGAGCTCTCCTCAGCCCATGGCTGACCTCTGCAGCCTACGAGCCACGTACGTATTCTGTTCTTTTGTTTTTTGTAGGTCTGAAAGGAGTCAGTATTCTATTCTGTTTTTGTTCAGAGTTAGTTTCTGAAGATGACTGTAGCGTATCATCCTAGTTGTCGGAAAACTTCAGGTGTTCGTTTCGGTTTTAGAGACCGATAGAGAACCTGATTGTAATTCATATGAAAATCTATAAAAAGGAGAAAAACCGAAAAGTCATATCAGTTGATATGGCGCAAAATAATCTCGTGTTGATTTCGTTTTGTGTCCAATGTCTAGTTCTGAACTGAAGGAGAAAGTCTCGGTTGTGTTTGTTCTGTCTGAAATATTGGCAAATTTAGTTTCGACAGAAACATCGATTCTGGTTCTTGTTTCAACAAACATGTCACTAATCCGACTAGCAACAATGACCTTAATTTGGCATTTTAATTTTCTCTTATGGAGTCATTCTTGTATTAAGATTCTGTCGTCTTGAATTTTAGTTGCAATGCCATGTACAAGGTGTCCAAGGAGTGCGCCGTGGGGAGACGCGTGGCGCTGGAGCGGGAGGAGGCGATGAAGTGGCTGGACAACGAGCGCTATCTCGCCGTCGTCAACCACCTGGCCAGCGTCGGCAACCTGGAGGCCTGTTTCATCGTCGACCTCGCGCTCGTCTTCGTGCACCAGGACATGCAGTGCGGTCTCGTGTGCCTCGACCGGGTGGCCATCGTCAGCCACAAGGCCGCGGCCTACTTGCTCGGCCTCCTCCTCTACACGACCGGCAAGGCGGGCGACGTTGGGAAGTACTACATCAGCCAGGTCGAGGGCGAGCCGACCGACGGCGGGTGCGAGACGGCCAAGAGGACCAACCGAGAGTGCAGACAGTGCCGGAGGCTCGTTGCGGATGCGGTCCAGGTGGCAACTTGGAAGAAGATGGCCGGGTCGCAAGGCCGGGTGTTGGCGCTGCCGGAGGACTGCCATCGGTGCACGAGCACCGGCTACGGCGTGACGTAAGGGTGGGACGACTACGTCGTCTTCTGCAGTGATGATTGTAGGATTAGACATGAGTACGCCAAGTTCTTTGCACATGTATTGAACTACTTGTCGTAAAATTAGCGGTTTTAGCATAGTTTTAGCAAATATTCAGATATAATTCTTTACGAATATGTGAATGTGTCATTGTTCTGAATTTGCATTTATGTATGTATATTATCACGAACGATTATTTATTTGAACCGTCTGTGATATGTATTTATCACAGACGGTTCTACTTTTGAACCGTCTGGGATGTATATTTATCACAGACGGCTTTACTTTAGAATCGTCTGTGATGTCCAACCCTATTTATATTCGGACTCTAAGGTTTGCCCTTGCCCCCCACTCAAACGATTAAGTTTCTCCTCCCTTGAGCCCATCGCCGCTGTCCTCGACGCCACCTCCTCCTCGAGCCCGGCGCGCCTCCTCTCCTGAGCACGAGTTGCTGCCTCCTCGAACCTGGTGCCCCTCCTCCCCCGAGCCCAGCGCGCCTCCTCCCCTCCCTGAGACCGTTACCACCATTCTTGACGCCGCCTCCTCCCCTCCCCGAGCCTGTCGCCGCCGTCCTCGACGCCGCCTCCTCCTCGAGCCCAGCGCGTCTCCTCCCCCGATCCCTGTGCCAAAGCACTACCAAGGTAAGCTGGCCACCCCTTGACCATCCTATTTTTTTTCATATCACCTTGCTTATGTGTTGTGCTATTGGATATATTCAATCTGTGTGATTTGTATGTGCCTAGCACTAGGAGATATTGCAAAGTGATTTTTTGTGGGCCCGGTGAATTGCTCTATGATGAATTGATGTCACAAATGCAATTGGATGTGATATTGTGTATAGATTATGGCTTAAGCTGTTATAGATTACCTGTTGTTATCTATTGTTTTGAGCATGCAATTTATACATTTTAATATATACTTGCTATCATGTAGAAGTTTTAGTCTTCTAGTCTGTTTTTCTGTGATTATTTATAATTAGTGATCTACATCACAGTTGGTAGTATCTTGATAGATTTTGTTCCTGTGTACAACAAAGTTAATTTTAGATGATTTGCTTGAACTAGTATGAATAGATTAGCAAGTTTTATTTTGAGCTCAAGGCCTAATATATAAAGTGTCATATTCAATTTGTGATTATATTTGGCATGAGTGCTGTGATGGCCAAGTTTTAATCTTGTGCAACTAGCCTTCTGAGAGCAATTATTAATCTTCTAAATCTTAACTTTATGTTGATTTTTATTGTGCACATATTGTGTGTATTGAGCATATTATTCCTTTTAAATGACTTAAAGGATTCACATGCTTATATGTCAATTATGTCATTTAATTGGTGTTGAAAATATGCTTTATTCATAATTAATTTTGAAAAACAAAAAGAATGTCACAGAAGACAAAATTTGGTATTCCATTCCAAAACAAGACGAAATGAGTCAAAAACTACTACAACGCCTCTTCACCTACCTCTCGCCATTCATTTCACCTTTTGTCTATATAACCGTGTTCATGCCGATCAAGTTCTCCTCCCTTGCGTCCGAAGTACGTCCTACCATTCTATTCCTGATCTCTTCTCTATAAAATCTCCAAGCAGTGACTGCTTATGCCTTTAAAATCGGCTATATATATATATATATATATATATATATATATATATATATATAACTCAAGGCCTGAATTCGGCTAGCTAGCTCGCTCCTTGGACGTTCATCCTAAACATGCAGGAGAAACCACAACCTACTTCATCGAACCTAACACACTGGAGTGTGTGATTTGCTTCATGCCAATCCTCCAAGTGCTTTGTAGAACCCTCCTAAACCACGACCTCAGAAGTAATAGCAGTAAAACTGAACTTGAAGTTATTAGTTACAAGCATGTAATTGTCTTTAAACCCAATAAGAACACCAAGCAACTTTCTGAACATAGCGACGTCCAATTACCTATCAACGACATCTGGATAATGTACATTACTTGATGTATATTCCTTGATATACATTAACACAATATATATGAAGCCGGTTTTAAAGACACACAAGCAGCCACTGCTTGGAGATTTTATATAGAAGAGATTATCACAGACGGTTCCTTAGGATAAACCGTCTGTGATACATAAGATATCACAGACGGTTTTATCTACAAACCATCTGTGATACATAAGATATCACAGACGGTTTTATCTACAAACCGTCTGTGATACATAAAATATCACAGACGATTTGGAGATAAAACCGTCTGTGATAGTCAACTATCATAGACGGTTCTGAGTTAATAATCGTCTGTGATAGTATTCATTATAGACGGTTCGGAAACTGTCTGTAATGACCTTATGTCATTATTGATCCATAAACTCAGATAGCTTATACAACCTTCTGTGATAATATTTTTGAACAGTCCGTGATGACCCATAAACTTAGGGGAGAAGGTTGCTTGATTGCATTGCTAGCTTGTAGCTGATGGAAAATTTTCAGCTAAAAAATGTCTAAGAAAATTAGGTCATCCAAGTACAAATTTGCTATAGAAACATACGACCACATGCTTACCAATTCACCATGATGATGTACTGCTAATAGTTGTGGAAAAAAATTGTTTGGCGAACTTAGCGTGCCTTCTCCCCCTCTAAGAAGCAAGAATTAATGTATTTCAGGAGGGAACCGCGTCTGGTGAGACAACGTGTAGACTCCACCTATCAGGTTTTAAAACCTGGGTGTCCACCTTTTCATACACATGAGTGTACCTCAATAGTCAATAGTATCTTTTTAAGGTTGTGGATTTATCTGACTTTCATATTTCTAGACGTGTACTTAGGAGATGCATTCACACGTGTGTACGTGTAGTGTGCATCTGTGATGGTGTGCATGGGTGGGCACCTTTCTTGTAATCGAAAAAAGAAAGTATTACGGAGGCCTGTTGCAAATGGCGACTGGTCCCAAACGGTGATCCACTAGAACACGAACTTATCAGTACATGCATGGAAGTCAAGAGCGCAGATGGAACGTACGTGCCATATGATTTGGAGTTCGGAATTGATAAGGACTTCACTATTCATGCAATGCAACTGGGTCAAAGAAACGCTTTCATATCGGTCAATAGCTCAACTAGATTGCGAATGGAATATGCAGTTTTAGACTTCTTGCCTCTTTGCCTTTTATATTTAAGGTTGTTAGACTATCTTCAATTTTGTGTTTTAGCCGATTCAAATAAGGAGAGAGAAGATATTGAATCGATTCAATACATTAAAGGGGTTGATCCCAACAAAAAAAATACATAGAACCAAACTCTACTTAGAAATCAATTCAAAGCATTAAACAACTCATATTAGCATTAAACAACTACATAAAATAGAGTGCGTTTGAGAGAGGATATTATTATTTTGTGGTTTTTTAATGTAATGTGGGTCCCAGTTATTAGTAGGAATCGGTTCAATACATTGGAGAAAAACAAGCTCTGTTCCTAGAATGCTTACATGGTATGACTTTAAATCGACGTCGGTTCAATACACTAAAGATACTCTTTTAGTGACGCGCATTTCCTAGCTAGATCTACTCACCGGCATGGATGGTTCAATGTATCATGGCCATGGGGACGACTCTAAATGCAGCAACGTAGAAAGATAAAGATCTATACGTAGATGCAGGGACGGAGCAGAAAATTTTTACCCAGAAAGGTTATATGGCGATAACTTGACGAGGATTAAAATATCTATGTATTACTTTAATATATAATAAAAGATCATATGTCTTCGTGGTCGTAACCTCTAAGACTAATAACTTCTGTGGTCGTAAGGATTCCAGAGGTTACATAATAAGTATCCTGGTCGGATGAGGTCCTGTACCTAGTCCCCGACTAGATGATTGCTCGTAGAAGTAATGAACTGGCATTTGGATCTAACTCTGAGTATATTCCTTACCGTGATGAATGGAACATATGTTATATTTGTTCCATACTATGCGATATTTCATGGTTCTAAGACACTGACAACAACCACCATGCGATTGAAGTGTCTCGCAGACATTCAACCGCCGAACAGTTGATGTTTCATTAATCGTCGTCTCACTCCAACTAGTCGCATCACTTCTAACAGGCGCCTTCCCTAGGAATAACTACCAACTCTTCAACTGTTATTTAAAGATGGAGCACAGAGGAACGAGGGGATTGATCTACATCGGATTGAAGCACAACAATCGGCATTAGATTCATATTTCAAGTCTGATTCTACAGTACAACAAGCATTACGCTTAGTGTAATTAGGATTAGTCCACTGTTTTGTCAAGGGCAACCCCTGTAATAGCCAGTTCATAGCAATAAAGAGTAGTCTCATTCTCTCCCAAGAACTCTTTATCATTTTTCTCTATTTATTTCGTAAGATTGATGACTCAATCGTCGACAGCTGGCGCCGTCCGTGGGGAAGAAGGCATTGAGTTCTTGAAGATTACTTTGCTCAAGCATTCCTCATCCACTTCATTTGCTCCATCATCGCTCATGCAAACATGGCAGGTACTTGGGATGAGAAAAACTGGTTCGACTTGGCGGACCACTCCAACCTCGATATGGACACATACATCCGCGCCATGGAAGAAAACGAGATGTCATCATCCTTCTCCTCTTCCGCCGGCTCACCAGTCGTAGAGATTGATGAAATCGATCGGATGGATGAGGATACACCGCCACCAACAATGGCGCTCTCAGAGGAACCGCTCGTTCCGACCAGTTCGGAACGTCCGAACGCCTCTGCAAGCCCGGTCGATCCGACCGGCAGAAGCAACAATGCAAGTCCAGCGCTGCAATCAGAGAGTCCATATACTCTCGATATTGTCATGGGCGACCAGTATTCGCCAACGACTCCTACGTATTCCGAGGGCCAAGCGACATTTGGTAGGGAATCGATGAAGTTATCACCGATCGTAGGCCAAGTGGGCATGGTGAAACTCAGCATACGATCGGCAGTCCGCCGAATCAAGCTGAGTCCACCACAAGGCCCACCAAAGGCAGTAATCTCCGATCGCTCCCCATCGTGGAGGCTCTTTGCGGAAGCACTGGAAGGCTCTCCCTTAGCTATGACGGGAGTTCATCGGAAGATCACTGTTGGCGCCACGAAGTTAACACAATCAGAGATATCAATCTAGATGCCATGCACGACACTCCACGGGTTAGCTCGCCACCACTTGCTAGTGGAGATGGTACGGACGCTCAAACACCAACTACCGGAGGTAACCGAGCTTATGGACGTGCATCAGTTAATTCACCTTTTCCTACCCCCATCACGAGTAAGGAATCAGGCAGGGCCAACCGGAAGGTCAAGGGAAAACTCAACTCATCGGACGCCCACTGCAAGCGGGAATTCTCCACGACCTTCGGTAATGATACAAAACCTGCAACGAGTCTAAGATATCCTAAATAATCCGGACCGCTTTAGCAAGAACTTCAGGTTATGTTAAGCTTGTAGGTCAAGTGTCGGAGATCCTCCAATAAACCATACAACGTACAGAAATGTACTGGGAGCAGAGGAATTCGCAAAGTCACACGATGACCTCGTCCCAGTGTTCCTCTCTCAGTAGGGGACAACATGGTCTAGCAGAGAATCGATCAACACCAAGACCCCCTCGTAGGTTCTGACCAGGGAATCACGAGGGAAGACGACTCTTCACAGCAGTCACTCCTCCTCATCAACAGGAATGGCCACTTGATTCAGGCGATCTTAGGCATCATCTGAACCAAGCAGGTGGTCAAAGACGTTATCATAATATCCACGACTGGGTTGGGATACCGGATCCTAGATATGCAAATATGAGGAACCGATCCCCGATTGACTACAATCCAGCTCCTTTTCAGAGAAGGCGCCACAACTCCATTACGGGTTGCCGAGTATTTTCGACAGGTCTCCAAGCTGTTAGTTGGCCGAACAGATTCTGACCAGCCAACATAGAGAAGTTTAACGGGACTCAGAACCCATTAGAATTTCTTCAAATTTATTCTACCGCCATCAAGCCCACGGTCCTTGAAGGGTCTACCCGGTCATGGTTGCTTAATCTAGCGGTTGGATCTATCTATACTTGGGAGCAGCTTTGCGATACTCTGATCGCCAACTTTCAAGGGACGTACAACCGCCCCAGAAAGGAGGATGATCTTCATTGGATGAAGCAGAAGACCAATGAAACTCTTCGACAATATATTAAGAGATTCAATCGGGTTCGAAATTCTATCCCAGAGATTGCAGAATCTTCTGTTATCTAGGCTTTTAAAGCAGGACTGAGGAATCGCTGGTTTACAAAGGATATTGCAATAAATCATGCATGAATAACCGTCAAACTTTTCGACATGGCTAAGCGGTCGAATGGTATGAAGCTATTGATCGGAAAGATAAAGATCCCCAATCGGGTCTGGAGAAGCAAGAGAAGAAAAGTAAGAAGTCTTTTAAGAACAAGAAGAATCGCAAGCCCAATAACAAGGAAGCCCTCGTGATTCCAGAAAAAATTATCAAGGGCAAGAAAGATTTCATTGGTCGGAACAAAGCTAAGGCTCCGACTAGTGACTTCAAGAAAACTAAGAAGTGATGTCCACTTCACAAGGCAGCAAGGCATGATCTGCGCACTTGTCGGGCCTGGTAACATAAATTGAAGGATTAGTACTCAGGTAAAGGACTCTTCCCCTCCATAACAGAACTTAGAGAACCAAACTCCAAGAAGGATAGAGATAGCGACAAAGATATAGACTACCAGGAGCCGCAACATACGGTGGATATGATCTTTGGAGGATCCTCCTCGTACGATTCGAGATGTCATCTGAAGGCCGTGGAGCGGGAAGTCAACCTTACTGAGTCTCCGATCATCGTCAAGCCATCTAGGTGGTCAGAAACATGAAAGTTTTGAATGGACTAAAGAGGCAGACGATGCCTTTAGAGAACTTAAGAAGTACCTTACGAGTGCCCCGATCTTAGTCTCTCCGAGATCGAGAGAAACATTGTTGATTTATGTGGTTGCAACGCTGCAAATAGTCAGTGGTGTACTGGTCGTTGAACGTGAAAACATTCAATGACTGGTATATTACGTAACCGAAGTCTTACATGGACCAAATAAACGATATCCACAGGTACAAAAGTTGCTCTATGGTCTCCTTATGGTTTCAAGGAAACTAAGACATTACTTTCATGCCCACAAAGTGGTCGTACCAATTGTATACCCCTTGGGTCAAGTCCTTGGAAACAGGGAATTATCAAGATGAATAGCAAAATGGGCAGTCGAGCTTGGGGCGTTCGACCTTCATTTCATCTCATGAACAACAATCAAGTCCTAAGCAATAGCAGAATTCATTGCAGAATGGACAAACTCTGAACCCACCCAAGGGCCCGAGTATGAACACCACGACAAGTGGACAATGTACTTTAACAGTTCCTTGATGCTAAAAGGCTCGAGGGCTAGAGTTGTCTTGATATCCCCTACTGACGAATACATCAAGTACGCCATCCAGTTAAACTTTCCTGCTACAAACAATGTGGCAGAATATGGAGGTTTACTGGTAGGACTCCGAGTAGCTCGTGCGCTCAGGATTCGCAGATTACTAGTGAAAGGCGATTCTCAACTAGTAGCGAATCAAGTCGGGAAATAGTATCAATGCTCAAGTACCAAGATGTCATCTTATCTGGTAGATGTATGGAAACTCGAAAAGCACTTCTTTGGTTTCCAGATCCAACACATTCCTAGAAAAAAAAAACTTTCTGGCAGACCAGTTGGCGCAGATTGCCCCCACTAGGTCACCTGTCCCGTCCAGAGTTTTTCTCGAGAAACTCGATTCACCCTTGGTAGTCAAGCTTTCCGAGGACATAAATGTTCCACTGGAGGTCGTACAAATCGATCCTAAGAACATGGATGCTCCACAGGTCGTACAGCACGATCACGGTAGGGATTGGATGACGTCGATCTACAATTATCTTCAGCATGGTATTATTCCTAAAGATGATGTAAAGGCTGGTAGTATAGCTCGAAAAGACAAATCATACACTCTGATCGAAAGTACCTTGTATAAACGAGGATCTCATGGAGTGTTGATGAGATGCATATCTCAAACGGATGGTATTAAGTTGTTATCCGACATTCATGAAGGAGTTTTTGGAGCACAACATTCCTACAGAACATTGGTCAGTAAAGCCTTCAGGTAAGGATACTACTGGCTAACTGCCCTTCATGATGCAAAAGAGCTCGTGACAAAGTGTGTACAGTGTCAATTTCATAGTCGACATGTACATCAGCCGACACAAGCTTTGAAAACCATACCTCTTTCTTTACCTTTTGCAACCTGGGGATTAGACATTCTGGGACCTTTTCCAAGAGTACCCAGGGGCTTCGAATTCCTTTTCATCATGATTGACACGTTTACAAAATGGATAGAAGCCGAGCCAGTTGTTAAAACAACGACTGAAGCCATTAAGAGGTTCCTCACAAAAAACGTGATCACACGATTTGGCATACCCAGTCGTATCATCACAGACAATGATACCCAATTCTCTAGCGAAATTTTTTAGGAATTCTGCGAGGATCTAAGTATCAAGATACATTTCATTTCTATCACTCATCTGTAGAGCAGTGGAGCAGTTGAGTAGGCCAATAGTATCATAATGCAAGGAGTGAAACGCCGAGTATTCGACCAGTTAATCAAGCGGTCAGGAGCTTGGGTTCAAGAACTTCCCTCTATATTATGGGCTGTTCGAACCTCGACCAGTCGTGCGACCGGTGAAACGCCATTTTTTCTGGTTTACGGTACTGAAGCCATGCTTCCTCCAGAACTGAGGATAGGCTCTACTCGCACTGATTGTTTCAATGAGAACGATCAAATACAACAAAGACTCGACGACGTCAATTTCCTTGAAGAATGACGAAACCAAGCCCTTATCCGATCGGCGATTTACTAACAAGTCATGCGAATGTACCACAGTCATAAGGTGCAACCTCGTAGCCTAGCTGTAGGAGATCTGGTTCTACGACGAATTCAGAACCAGGCTAATCGCAATAAACTTTCTCCCAAATGGGAAGGTCCATACACTGTAGTCGAAATCACCAGACCTGGTTCGGTACGACTAGCTATGTCAGATGGGCGTGTTTTGTCAAATTCTTGGAATATTGCCCAATTACGTAAGTTCTTTGTGTAAATGTATTTTCATTTTGTTTTCTATTTTTTAATAGAGATACATTTCCTTTACTTTGTGACGAATGATAATGTTTATATGTATGTCGCATCATCTGGTTTGTATACTATTGTTGTCTAATTGGTCGGAGAAGACCAAATTCTCTTCGATATCTTTTTTCAAGGATCTCTATTACTCTATGGCTACGACATACGAGTCAAACGTCATAAGGGTCCTAGTCGTGACCATTCAGACAATAGTTCTCACGCGCTACCAACACTCTTTTCTTAAAGAAATATACGAGTAAAATGAACATCACACAGGCAACTAAATATAGTACTTTACATGTTTAAGCTTTCGGAGACTACATTTCTTACCTTCAATATTCTATTCTACTCTTGTTTTGGCTACTGGTCAATACACGGAAAGCCTCCTAGTCGAAGTCTCTCCTTCTCCGCACGTAGTCCTACCCACTAAAAGGAGCTTCCTAGTGACGGTCTATTTCTTTACGATCCTCGCTACCAGTCGGAACTTGAACACGAACACGTTTTGAGAAGTGTTTCTCTTAGTCTCTGATACTTAGCAACCTTTACAGCCATTTTTGGATAAGATATATAAACAAGTTCACTTGTCGTTTTTGCATACATTTTTGCATGATTCCTTATCATCAATACAAGTCTTATACATCTTCTAACCACACAAGGTACTACACAGTATTTCGATTATGGAACTGATCTAAAACTAGTCGAAGTCATACGCTGGTTCCGACCACATTGATTTCCTAGTGATCCTTAGATCATTTTTATAACACAGTTAGCATATACTTTGTACTGTGGCAGTAGCTATTGCCTATTTTCTTGGTCTACTGCTTCTTTAGTAAAGTTATTCTACCAATACAAGCAGTCGGGGGCTAGAGAATATATGAGTGCTTAGCAAATTTAAAAAGACAAAACAAAGACTTCATTGATGATAAAAGGTAAGTTTTATTTACAACAGTCTAAATATTACAATCATTTACTTCTCGGAGCCACCAGATTGATTGTTGCACGTTGGAGACCCGACCACCATTTCCTCTGCAACCTTGTGTTCTAGAGGTGTCATTTTCTCGAAAACTTTGATTGCTTCCTCTCCTGAGCAGTTGAAGTCTTCCTCAACAGCTTGGAGATTTATGGTGGGGTCGGAGACTTTCAGTTTTGCCAAAGTAAAACTTACTCCATTCTTAACAGCTTCAAACAAAAGTATGTGCATGGTTCTCCCGAGTTGTCTTGAGGACAATCTTGAGGTCTTCGAGTTATTAGCCAAGGTAGTTGATCTTCTCCGTGGAATCTCCTAAATTTGGCAGTTGTGTTCCCGATCCCATATCGAAGAGCATTTTATTGAAAGCTTTGACTTTCTCTTCAAGACTTTGCCCAAAGACTGTCTCCTTGCTACGCTCGAACTCAAGAGTTTTTTTTTCGTTCTCTTCAATGCTTGAGTTTGCTCTGTACGAGTAAACCAAAGGATGAGTACATACGACTAAAGAAAGGAAGCACACTGGTCAAGTTTATGACTGGTTACCTTCGCTCTTCTTCTTAATAGTCTCGAGGACTTCCTTGTGCCTGGTCGTCAGGTATTCAATCGTCCAGTCCTTGTTTTGACATTCTTCTCTAAGCTTGGTAATTATGGCGTCCTTAGCCATAACTTCTTCTTTAAGTTTCTCCGAATCTATCAAACACGATAAAAGGAGAAATTGGTTAACAGAAAAATAGCCAAATGGTAAAGCAGGAGAGAAGAAGACATCAAAAGGGTACTTACTTTCTAATTCAGAGTTTTTTTTTCTCCAAGAGCTTTATTCGCTGGGTCAGTCCTCCGACCACGGTAAAATTCTCCATCAAATGCTACAAAAATAGGAAACTCCTTTAAGTATTTTTTTAAAAAGGAAATGCTATTAAAAGTGGTCGTGGAAGATTATCTGGATTGCCATATTGTTATATTTGGCAAAAATAGAGTCAAAACCCGTCTTTGCTTGACGGTCCGAAATTCTTCCCCAAGCTTCGTTAAGATCTTCATCTTTGAAAATTCGAAAGCGATGAGGAAAGGTGACTCGAAGATAAGAATTCCCAGTAGGGGTAGGAACCTACTGAGATTCCTCACGAACCACCACCTCTACAGGTAGGGTTGGAGCCACCACGGGTTCCTGAGCAGGCGCTGGTGTTGCCACCTGCTCGGGGGCTGGCTCGATCTCTTTCTCCTCAGGAGCTTTCTCCTGAGGAGTGCCTTGGTCGGAATCGACCGGAATACAAGAGGATCTATAATGACAAGAAGAAAAGAAGCTCAAGGCTCTAAAAACACCATAGGTAAGTACTTACGTAAGTCCTTCTTTCATGTATACGTACCTGGTCATTTTCTTGATCTTTAGTTTGAAGCGTGCTGAAGCAAAATCAGTCGCGCTTGCTCTCTTCTTCTTTTGTTCGACCAACTTCACCGGTCCTGAACCAGTAGGGCGGGTTAGACTCTTCATATCCTCCAACTGAAGGTCAGAAGAAATATTCTCGACCAGTTGATCGAGAATAAGATCCCTGACCATCTGGCCGGAGGGTGTGGATTCATCGACCTCTAGAACAATTACTTTAGTAGCAACTGTAGGTCTTGAGTGACCACATTGGAGTCCATGAAAACCGCCTAAATTAACAATCAAAGTTGATTAGGTAACGAAAAATCCTTCATCTAGAATATACATTTCTGTTCGGTTACCTACCTCTATAAACCCACCATTTCGGGTGGTCGTAGGAGTGGTCGGAGCATCAATCGGCTCACAACTTTCAGTAGCCTCATTGATCCTCAATCCGACCGACTCTGCACATCAAAGAGGATTTATGGTAAACCCATCAGAAAATATATAAATGATGAAAGGTGGTTGATATTTTTACCTTCAGTCTCTCAGCCCTCTCATTTGCGGAAACAACCGCTAAAATCCTAGGAAAATCAGCCTTCTCATCAAGCTCTCCGACGCAGATCATTTTGATCCGGCTTCTGATCTTATCAGGAGAAAGAGCTGTAAGGATAAACAAGAGACTTTAGGATCATAAAAGTAATTAGCCGAGATAAGCAAACTGGTCGGAATCTTCTAGGACTTACCCTCCTTGGAATCTTTGGTTGCATCGTCATGACCAAGGTACCAGAGCATCGAATGAGCTCGGGCCTTCAAGAAGCTAATCTGGCGCATGAAGAAATCTCTTACCACGTGCTAGGAGGTTAAACCCCTGATACTAAGGAGTTGGATGGCTTCAACCCATCTCCTCACTTTTCCCTCCTTCTCCACAGAGGAGCGCCACTCTGGATTTTCGACCGCTTTCTTACTAGTATAATAAAGGTTGTCTTTTTGAGTGACCGTCATGTAGAACCAGCTTTTCTTCCATGACGACCACAAAGACATTAAGTACATGCGAATGTACTCATCGGCCTTTTCGTCGTGGAGGCGCAAGGTACACTCTCCAGGCGTCCCGATCGTCTTCCCCGACTTCGTCATTCTGTAGTAGTACTTGAAGAGATCTAGATCTGCGGCAATCCTCAAGTATGCTTCGCAGAGATAGACGAAGACACTGAGGTTGGCGATGACATTGGGAGCAAGATTCACTAGTTCGACTCTGTAATACTCCAAAATCTTGGGAAGGAAGGAGTGAACTGGCAACCTGAAGCCGCATTCAATATATGCGAGGAAAACAGGAATATCCTCATCTTCACTGCTCGGAGAATGCTCTCTGGCTACTGATCTCCAAGAAATCAGGTCTTTGTCAAGAAGCAATCCGATCTTCTCCAAGCTCTTGAGTTTTTCTCGCTCAAATCGGAAACCGACTAGTTGGTGATCAGATCCGACATGGCAGAGTTTTAGAAGAAAGGAGGTTGTAGAAGGTTGTAGACAAAAGGAGGTCGGAGACAATTTTTTTTCTCTTAGGAAATGAAAAGGGAAAGTAGGAGGTGTAAAAACCCTAAAGCCTAGCGCCAAAGGGAATTTATAACCGCAATTCTTTAACTGCATCGGGGAGTTACCTAAAATCTAACTGACACAAACCAAAGTTCAACGGACAGAAAAGCTCTTCGGGTCCTAAGGTAGTTTCTCAACTTTAAAGTGAATACATACCATCTCGTATGTCACGGGATTAAATGAGGGTCTGTCCGATACGACTCCATCGGGAGAAAGTATTCACATGACCAATTCACTTAAAGTTTGGGGGCTAGCTGATGAGGATTAAAATCTCTATGTATTACTTTAATGCATAATAAAAGACCATATGTCTTTGTGGTCGTAACCCCTAAGGCTAACAACCCCTATGGTCGTAAGGATTCCAGATGTTACATAATAAGTATCCCGGTCGGATGAGGTCATGTACCCAGTCCCCGACTAGATGACTACTCATAGAAGCAATAAATTGACATTCGATCTAACTCCTAGTATATTCCTTACGTGTGATGAATGAAACACATATTATATTTGTTCCATACCACGCAACGTTTTATGGTTCTAAGACACTGACAACAACCACCATGCCGTTGAAGTGTCTCGTAGACATTCAACCCCCGAACGGTTGATGTTTCATCAATCGTCGCCTCGCTCCGACCAGTCGCGTTACTTCCAATAGGCGTCTTCTCCAGAAACAACTGCCTCCTTTTCGACGGTTATTTAAAGATGGAGCACGGAAGAACGATGGGATTAATTTGCATCGGATTGAAGCACAGCAATCGGCATTAGATTCATATTTCAAGTCTGATTCTACAGTACAGCAAGCATTACACTCAGTGTAATTAGAATTAGTCCACTGTCTTGTCAAGGGCAACCACTGTAATAGCCAGTTCATAGCAATAAAGTGCAGCCTTATTCTCTTCTAAGAACTTTTTGTCATTTTTCTCTATTTATTTCGTAAGATCGACGACTCGATTATCGACATAACTAAATATCGAGGGGTGCTAAATAAAAATATTTTGCTATTCTACATAAAAAAAAAATTAAAAATTGTATAAAAGGTTTGCTAAATAAAAATATTTTGCTATTCTACATTAAAAAAATTAAAAATTGTATAAAAGGTTTCATCAACTATACGAGGACTAGGACTTTCACTAATCCCTCCTGTCTCCATCCCTGTTAGATGTGCCTTTGGTTTGCTACTGCTTGTCTTGCTTTGCTAGCTAGCTACTCACGGGTCTAATCGGATGAGGGGAATGTATCCCTGTCACAGCCTTTCAATTAATTATCAAACGAAGATTTATGCGTGGGGATTACATCAGGTGTGACATGGCAATCTCAGGTCAGAGAGTTTAGTTTTATGTCTTCGATCGATACATTGCACTTTGCTTCACGTTGATGTTAAGTTAATGGTCAAGAACGAACGCTTGATGCCAATCTAGGCGTGGTGGTATCTAGTCAATAGATAAAGCAGTAGAACAATTTGTGCAGAGACAATAGGTTGATCAGGTTTTGGCATCGTCGATGGCATGAAACCCGTTGCCGCTGTAGTTTCGGTTATGTTAAGGCCGCAGCGTTTTTTTTAATTAGCGAGCGATGCATCCCCGATCCTTTGCTGAACCTATTTTCTCTGACTGAAATTGAAGTTTCTTTCCGACATTTTCTTTCAGGAGGGAACCATTCCCCTCGATGTTGAGACATAATTTTAATTTGCTGCAATCATTCGGTTCTAATTAACCCAGAGTTTACATTGTTGAAGCAGAATACACTTTTCGCCGTTGACCTTTCCTTGAAACCATCCTTCAGTCAGCCAACTATCCAGTAATTTCAGACAAGTCGACAAGAGGTACATTTCTTGCTTAACTGTCGCTATGGAAATGAACTTGAATAGTAGTATACATTTGTTTCCGACTAAGATGTGCACAAGTCAGAACTCTACTAGTTCCATGATTATACTTTTCAGTAGAGCTAGGATGGTAGTGCGTGCTATGTTGCGCCATTGATCTAAGCATGTTTGCCTTGTAGACTTATTTTTGAATTGCACATAATGAAGTTGTTGACACCAACCAATTTTTTTTGTGGGTATGTTTATCTGGTACATGGAGGCAACATATCCTATGCGCATACACATATGTGTGCACATATGGACATGGGAGATCCCAGCCATTCATTTCGTCATCAATGGCCGAAGATCACCCCACCGGCTCCACTTGACTCTTTTGCGAAACACCCTCCATGAAATCCCTTGCTTTGCTCAGACACTTTTGACTTCACTGAGCTCCACTCCCCTTCTTCCTCCACGAGCTAGGGTTGGGATCTCTGCCAAGCGCCTACGTCACCCAAAGACTGGCCCGGAACCCCGTCTTGCCCCGAATCGCCCCATTCTCCACCACGTGTTGGGACCCCTCCCCTGCGCCTCATTCCTCTGCCACTGCCGCCCCTGCATCCGCCATCGTCCCTGCGCGCCGCCGCCCCCATAGGAGGTGCCTTCGTCACGCCTCCCCTGCGCGCCGCCTCCCCTGCATCCGCCTTCATCCCTGCGTGTTGCCACCGAGCCTCCCCCTGCGCCGATGCCCCCGCACCTCCCCCTTCGCCGACGCCCCCAAGCCGAACCTCCTCCCCTGCGCCGACGTCCCCTGCACCGCTGCCGCCTCCCTCGCCTCCCGCTGCTCTCCAGACCCTCCTGCACAGAACCGTGGCTAAGCAAGAGGTGGTTGAATGTTGTATGTATATGTAATATATGAATGTTGGACATGTAGGTTTCTGGAATCTAGAATGTTGAAATCATGGACATGTAATGTTTGAATGTTCTGTAATATATGAATGTTGGACATGTATGGATATGTAATATATGAATGTTGGACATGTAGGTTTCTGGAATCTAGAATCATGGACATGTAATGTTTGAATGTTCTTGAATATATGAATGTTGGGCATGTATGGATATGTATCAGGTTCTTGAATCATGGCTACAGTATCAGGTTCTTCAAAATGATGGTTGAATCATGGCTATAGTATCAGGTTCTTGAATGTTGGACATGTATGGATATGTAGGTTTTTGCTGTGGCATTCAATTCACTGGCTTTTGTGCTGATATCCTGCACTGTAATTCATCTCTTAGTTGTGCCACATTCTATGCATGTTGCTAGTGGATTAAGTACAGGTTTCGTCTCTCAACTATACCCGATGATTAATTTTCGTCCCTAAACTGAAATACCAAATATAACGACCCTCCAAGTATCAATATCGGGCAAATGAAGTCCCTCCGTGCATTCGAGAGCGGTTTAGTCCGATGTGGCATCCACGCTGGCGTTTTGAATACACGTGTTCAATTGGATATACTCCAGCTCACCTCACTCCCAAGCCTCAACTCCTGCTCTCCCACCTCCTGCGGCGATGGAGCAACCTGCGGCGGCGGAGGTGCCTGCGGGGCTGGGACTCACGGCAGCAGAGTACACGCAGCTGCAGCCCATGGTGGAGGCGCACTACCGCTCGGACCCCGAAGCCGGCGGTGACCTCCGTCTGGGGCACCTCCGCGAGGTCAGCGTCATCTCTGGCCTCCCCGCCAGCACCAGCACTGAGCGCCTCGACCTCGTCGACGACGCGTAGGGCCTTCGGTTTCACCATCACCGACGGCGAGCACCGCCTCTACAACTACCAATCTGTCACCACCGTCTCCAAGCTTGCCGCGCCCGCCAAGATCTGCACCGTTGTCCTCGAGTCCTACGTCGTCGACATCCCCGAGGGCAACAATGAGGAGGACACACGCCCGCCGAGATGCGCTCCAGCGACATGGTGATCGAGGTGGGTGACATGACCTTCCATCTTCGTAAGGTTGATGAATCTTATCTCCATTCCATAAATTTCCATTTTTTCGAATCTCTCTTGATACCCAGATTCTGGTGCTTGCACATTCTTTCCCCTTGGTCTCCGTTTGCTGCTAAGCTTTTGCACATAATCTCTATCCATTTCTTGATCTGGCCGCCAAGTTCTTTTAATCTCTATCCATTTCTTGATCTGGCCGCCAAGTTCTTTCGCCGCCATGGCCTTCAAGTGCGCCTTGGTCTCAAGGTCCTCCACCTCGCGAGCGCCACGACCACTGGAGCTGCTTGTGCCCAGCTGCGGCCTGAAGGGTGGAACCAATGACCCATTCGCCTTCATCTTGGCAGCCATCGCAGAGTGCACCAAAGGGGTGAGCTGGAGCGCATCGTTGCGAGCATCACCCAGAGGCAAAGCGGGGCCATGGCTCACCATCGGCACGTAACGGCGTCGACCGAGTCTCCAGAGGAGTAGTAGTTGACGCGCGCGTGCGATCCGCTCCGGAGGCTGCGGACGGAGTGAGACCGAGGTAGAAGAGAGAGTTGGACAATTTCCGGTGAGCGGCGGCGATGGTGGCGGTCAGTGCGGCGAGGCATCAGTAGCAGGTGGGCGTGGACGTGCACGCGGTGAAGCAACAGACGGCGGAGCGAGTGCGGTGGCGTCGGCGAAACACGCCACGCTGAGCGGGCGCGGCGCCTCAGATCATCTCGCGCGAACTCCTTCTCGGCGAGCTCCGGCTCCGCGCGCTCTTTGTTGATGCCTCGCCGCGGCCGACCGCCACCATCACCGCTACTCTCTGTTCTCTTTGCGGCGGAGATGGCGGCGGCGGCGGCAATTGCTACCTCGGCCCAATGCTCATCAGCAGTCCAGTCCGGCTACGGTGGTCGCCGTGGCACTCGCCAAAGATCGCTGGAACATCACGGAGGACTTGAGCCACCCTGCGAGCAAGAAGAATGGAGCTCCCTCTCCCCTTGCTCCTGGTCCATAGATTTCTCCGGCAAGAATAGGTCTGCCAAGAACCGCTCGGCGATGGTGGCGATCGCGGCCTCCGCAAAGCCGGAGGATCCTTCTCGGGAGGAGGAGACAAGAACGAGGGGCTTGGCGCCGGTCTTGCGCTCGATGGGGTCGCAGGGAAGGGCTCAAAGCGGATGCGACTTCGTCGTCGTTGTCATTGTCGTGGGGAAGGGCGGGAGGGGGGGACCAGCGGGAGACGCATCCGGCGGCGTGGATGATCTTGTTGGACTGGCGGGGGTGGTGGTGGCGGCGGCCGCCGCGAGGGGAGGAGAGGGAGAAGGAGCGGAGAGAGGAGGTGAGCGAGGAAGACGCATCCGGCGGTGGGCGAAGAGGTTTGGAGCGGGCGGAGGAGAAGGGGAAAGGAAAGTTGGCCAGCGTGGATGCCACGTCAGACCAAACCGCTTTGGAACGCACAGATGGACTTCTTTTGTTCGGTATGTAAACTTGGAGGGTCATTATATCCGGTATTTCGGTTGAGGGACAAAAATTAATCATCAGGTATAGTTGAGGGACGAAACCTGTACATGGCTTTGGAACGCATAGATGAACTGTTGCAATCCTACAGTCAGTGGTCAGCATACCATGTTAGATGTTTAAAATCATGGCTACAGTATCAGGTTCTTCAAAATGATGGTTGAATCATGGCTACAGTATCAAGTTCTTGAATGTTGGACATGTATGGACATGTAGGTTTTTGCTGTGGCATTCAATTCACTGGATTTTGTGCTGATATCCTGCACTGTAATGTTAGATTTTAGATGTGTAAAATCCACAGTCATTCGCATCTTCAAGAACATGACATTATGTCATTTTTGTTCTGTAGATTTTTGCTTCAAGTACCTAAAATTGTACCATTTTCGACGCTAGTGATTCATGAAATTGATTGGACTTTTAGGTGTAGGGAAGAGGGAAATTTCTCACCACACTTCATATCTCAACCTGAACCGAATCTTGAAACCAGATCCAATTTGTTCTCACCAACGGGGTAAGATTTTTTTTCCCCCACTTAGTAGCAAATTTGCATGGAAGCTCAAAGGAAAGTATTATATCATTCGGTTGACATTAGCCTTCTAGTGCTTGTGTTTCTCAACTGCAACAGATGAATTGCATTTTTCTTTACTTGTTCCAGTTTGGCATGGGACAAATCATTCTTGAATCGGATGCTCTGAACTTGTTCCAGTTTGATATTGCTAATGTGATGCATTGTAATAGAGACTGTAATAAGGTTGCTCTGAACCATACACAGCATTTGCCTCATCTGCAGTATCCGGCTCATTTCCAAGTATCAGCATTTAACTCAAAGCATACATACAGTTAGTCAACAATACACAGTTTAATGCATCCAAGTATCAGGTTTCCAAGTATGGCTCATCTCCAGTTTAATGCATCCAGTTACACAACCACACACAGCCATACACAACATTTGCCTCATCTCTAGCATCTGGCTCATTTCCAAGTATCAGCATTTGGCTCAAAGCACACACTTGCATCCAGTTAGTCAACAATTTTATCCAGTTTCACAGAGCACAAAGAATTTGGGTTCATTTGGATTTCTAGTTCAGACATACAACACAAAACATACACATACATTTGGATCATTCATACAACACAAAATCACTCATACAAGAATTGAAACGATACATTATTTATATTTGACGGATACTTGACAGTACAGTTCACAAAGTATGGCGGGGGTTCTTCTCATCCAGGGTGAGCAGCTCCCTCGCGGCATTTCGGATACGGCTCAGGGCATACTGCACGCGCCACAGCTCACGCTTGCACCGCAGGCCGTACTCACCAACCAGCTTCAGCTCAGCGTCGAGACGCTCCTTCTCATATGGACGCCTTGGCTTCTTGAAAGTCTTCCCATCTACCACATGTCAACATCATAAGCTACTTGTCGCGCTGAAAAAATTAGCAATGAAATAAAACAGAACAGGGTGAAATATGTTGCCAGAAGCGCATGACTTGAACCCCAAATGGTCAAGCGACAGAGAGAGATTCTAGTATTTAAATCACAGCTATATAGCTAATTATTTTCACGTCAACATCACACTGAGCCTTTAAATCACAGCTATAGCTAATTATTTTCACATCAACATCACACTACACCATAAAAAACTTCAGGGTGGGGCGTATTTTCCATAGGCAACTCTACAGTTTCTACCCATTACTTGACTGATCTAAAGACAATACTAAAGAATATGTATTGGAGAGTTGGAGGTTTGATCCCATGCTATTTGATCCGGGTGCTTGCGCAATCAACTCACAAAACCGAGTTGGCTCAAGCTTAGCGCTTGAGGAACCAGAACATAGCCAAACTCTCTCGGTTTAGAACCCAACTTGCTACTAGTTGACGTATCTAAAAATCGTATCCACCACCAAGTACTACACGCCTAGCTCATCCAGGCAAAAACCAGCACTGAGAACGAAGGCTAAGCATTTCTATTTTCCAGAATAGAGCACGTCTGAAGCTACCTCATGAAAAATAACATCACCAATTTGGATCCATCTAGAGAGCTACGGTTCTCACAACGCAACACATTACGATGCAATGGGGCGGGACGAGGAGCTTATAGTTGCGGTAGAAACTGACGTGCACCATGGCTGCCGCCGAGCGTGGGTCGTCGAACTGGCCGCCGCCGGAGGAGGTGTGGAGAGGAGGGTGGTGGTGGAGGAGGCGCAGGAAGAAATCCCGAAATCACAAGAAAGCAAAAGACACGAGATTGGTGCAGGGGAGGCACAACGTAGGGCGCCGGCGGCGGGGCGCAAGGTGGAGGCGCAGGGGTTCGGCGGGCTCGGTGCTGGGCAGGGAAGCGCGTGGTGGAGAATGGGGGGATTCGGGGGCGGCGGCGCGGGGTTCCGGCGGGCTCGGTGCTGGGGTGACGTAGGGGGCGCGCGGCGCAGGAGCTCTCAACCCTAGCTCGTGGAGGAAGAAGGGGAATGGAGCTCGGGCTGAAGCTGGGGGGTGTGAACGAAGAAAGGGGATTTCGTGCCGGGGTGTTTCGCAAAAGAGTCAGTGGAGCCGGCGGGGTGATCTTCGGCCGTTGATGACGAAATGAATGGCTTGGATCTCCTGTGTCCATATGTGCACACATATGTGTATGTGTATAGGATATGTTGCCGTAGATGGAGCCATCAACACTATTTCATATGATAGCAGCATGGAAGTTAGTAATATCGATAGTAGTAGCATAGAAAATTAGTAAGATGAGCCATTGTGTACATAGCTAATTGGAAGATAAGAGCTGTCTATGTCTCTATGATTAAGCAATTTATGACGCTGTGTTATGGTAGGACTGTCAGGGCAGTCCGAGGAGGTGTTGATTGCGTGTTCTGCATGCGCCAAAATGACGTAGCAGCAGGCAGCAAGGCGTCGAGGTGAACCACAACATGCAGGTCACGGCGTGTAAGCAAAAGCTATACATCAAAACAGCACCACTGGTTAGGTCGATATCATCAGTGTGGCCTGCAAAAAAAAAGGGTTGTGAATTTAGTGGTAGCAACAGTTAAGACATAGTACATTATGATTAGCAACATAGTGGCTAATTATAAATTAATTCCTAGTAATCTTAAAATTTTGTGTAATCCTTGTTTCCCAGCTTGCAATCATGGAGTTCGAAACGTAAGAAAAGTATTTTATGTTTTGTTTTATCTTTTATAGCGGATGTAAGGCATCTCATTATATTGTTAGTTTTAGTTTTTAGTTTTTGCTATGGATCGAAATTGGCAACTTTAGAGTGCCATAACAGCTGCGTGCGCACAGACAAGAACAATCTTAAATTGTAAACGAATTACGAATATGGAAATGTGACAAGCAAAATACGACTGGTTGTGTAAACATGGTGAGGTAAAGCACAAAGCGTATCACAGTTTGCAATAGACATTATAGTATAGTAATGTTTGAAGAGAGTAATCTAACTCTGTACGAATGATATGTTGTAGTTGTGCGAATGATATGTTGTAGTTGTAGTAGTATTACCTGAGTAGCTATCAAGCTTAAAGAGAACTTTTTTTATTAATTAACCCCTTTTTAAAATTTATTTTAAAGTTAACATCCGACGCACTTTATTTCTAATTCTGATCCCTTTGGTCATGCCACCACCCATAACGTGACAAAACAATATTATCACGCCATAGGATAAATCTGCTAAATAGCACTTTTGGTTACGCCACTGGTCGTGACGTGACCAAACAACACTGTCACGCCACGGGTGGTGGCGTGACAAGAGCTTGCCCTAAATACGGGCTGGCGTGACAGCGTTGTTTTGTCACGCCACGGGTGGTAGCGAGACCAAAGGGGTTAGAGTTGGAAATAAAGTGCGTCGGGGTTAACTTTAAAAGAAAATTTAAAAAATGATTAATTAATAAAAAAAAATCGCTTAAAGAAGAGGCATATATTCAATTGGGCTAAATGATCATTGATAAAATTGGTTTGGAGTGTGAGAAGCAAGATGATCTGAGGGTATAGTGAAACATTAATGAGTGGCTGGGACCTTAAATAGCTACTCATCTGAACATGGTTCTCTGAGGCAATTAGAGGTGAAGAGACATAAGGCACGCCGTGTACATTCTGAAGGAGGGTTACTCAGAGATGTATGTGTCACTTTTGGCAGAAGTTTTATCAAGTGACAAGTGTGCGATGCTCATACTAACTTTCAGTACATAGTATAGAAAATATTAGTGCATACTAACAAACTAATTTCACAGATTAAATTAGGTACACATATGACGGTTCTAACATGATTTTGTGGCAAGTTAAATTGAGAGAACACCATTGCAGAATCAACATGTAACACAAAAAAGCAGAAAAATGAGATTAGAGAATCCCTTTTGTTTCAGATTAGGATGTGCACAAGTCAAGAGTTACTTTTACCCAGTTGTGATGTGTGCGTGTGTAAGCACGCATATCATCAGGACATCAAAATCAGAAGATCATGTAGGGCTTTCGAGGTGATTACTGCTGATTAGTAGTAGTACTGACTTAGCGTAGAGAATCCCTTTTGTTTCAGGTTAGGATGTGCACAAGTCAAGAGCTACTTTTACCCAGTTGTGATGTGTCTGTGTGTAAGCACGCATATCATCAGGACATCAAAATCAGAAGATCATGTAGCGCTTTCGAGGTGATTACTGCTGATTAGTAGTAGTACTGACTTAGCTATCCACTGGGAAGGAAGTCAACACACGGGAAGGACCTGTAGTGAGTGCTGCACTCAGTTGTAAACTCCTTTGGATTTATTTCGGTCTACTTTCTTGAGTAGTCGAGTTTAACCTTCGTAGTCTTTCTCAAGTTGTTGCTGAAACCTTCCCAAGTGAAAGAAAGAAGAAAGTGTGGATAGCTTTTGAGAAATTCGTCTTGGTCTGCGTCTTTAAAAAATTAGCTTCAAGTTAGTCAAGTGTGGATAGCTCTCTTCTACCATAAGTCAAGTGTGGATAGCTCTCTTCTGCCATAACCTTTTAACACAGCAATTAAGAAACCACGTCCCATACACAAACATAGAAACCCTCACTTGGCACGCAATAGAATATAGAAGGGATTTGGAATCGAACTAACGACTTGGTACACGCCTAATTATCAGTGTAGATGTGAGTACTGCGACATCTCATTAGTTGACCCTCAACCACTAAAAAATAGATAATTAGCTCCGTAGAACATGTTTTTTTTGAGCTAAAACCTTTGGAAAACCTTTAAAAAGCATTTGTATACATTTTACAACCAATTCTTCAAAGGATTACTAATAATTATGAAAATTTTGACTTTTGACTAAAAGGCTTAAATTTGAAAAACATTACTAGCACTTAATTTATTTGGGGCACACTTAGGGATGTGATATACATAATCATGATTTAGCACTCCCCCTTAATGTGCCACCTACTATCTTACTCAATATTTTAATAAATAAGATTTAGCACAAGAGCAAGAACACCCTTTAAAAAAAATCATGGAATGTAACCTACACAAGGCAAAAAGGCTAGATACTTCAATGTAAATACTTGTTACCGAGATAACATTGGTTTATGATATGAATTGATCTTCCTCAAGCTTGGCTCCATATTTGCATATGATAGAGTCCACCTCTTCATGAGTGAGCCAAACCTCCAATGCTTGTCCAAGTACCTATTTATCATTTAAGCACCTTTTGATACCCAAGCTCGGTTGGATCCTTGAATGTTAGTCACAATAGATTTGGGCATCCAAATGGCCCTAACAATAATCTTAGATGAGCTAACAATCCTAGCAAACACATTGCCATATTTATCTTTCCTAAGCAAATAATGATCATTATTTAGAATAGGCTTAGGAGAGATACCTTTGAGACAATCCTTACTAAAATGTCCCTTCTCCCGACAATTATAGCAAGTTTGACATTTTCTTCCATCCTTTGTCTTCTTGTCTTGCTTATTGCCAGCTTGCCTCTTCTTTGATGATAACTGCTTGTCATTTAATTTGTTTGGGCACACCGAGGCAAAGTGACCCTTCTTGTTGCAACCAAGGCACTCGATATTTTTCGTGTGTCTTGCATTGTGCCTTGTCTTGCTATTCTCCTTCTTCTTGGAGATGAAGCCAATACCACTCTTATCTTGCAAACATCTTTGCTTGCTCAATATCTCATCGAGAGTGGCCTTCCCTTTGAAGCTTCTTTCCAAGTCATTTTTTAATTTAGTGACTTGGGCCTTGAGCTCTTTGTTTTCTTCTATAATGTTAGTCTCAACAAGCGTAGAGGAAATAGAGGCATCTAATGTTGAGCAACAAGGTATATCAAGCAAATCATCACAAGAGGTGGATATGCTAACCTTAGATGAAATGCAAGAGATAGGAGCTATACATGGCATATCATCTAGTAAATTACATGTAATGCCTATATCCACCTTGGGCTTATTGAGCTCATTTAGGAGAAGCGTTTCATGTTCACCTTTTAGAACATCATAATTATTTTGAAGTGAGACATATTCTTTCTTCAAAACTTTGAATTTTGAAACCTCCTTTCCTAAATACTTATTAAGCTCCTCAAGCATATCCATCAACTCATCATATAAAGGCCCAACATCATCATTTACCTTCTTATTACCTTTTTCCATGAAGCAATGAGGTGATGTGGATGGAGTTGAGGAATCCTCATTGTCGGAACTTGAAGTTGAGCATTCTTCTCCCGACATCCACTCTTGTGTGCAATCATCACTAGTTGAGGTGGACCTTCCATAATGATCTTGAAGATGGGTCCACATCTCATGAGCATTCTTGAGATTGCATATGGCATCGAATATCTCTATATTCAAAGCACTAAATAAAGCATTAGTTGCTTGAGCGTCGAGATGTGAGCATTTCTCTTCCTTAATAGTTTGAGCAAGAGGATCATTTGGAGAAGAAAGGCCCATATTTACAATCCGCCATATGTTAGGGCTCATGGCCTTAAAATAACATAACATGTGGATTTTCCAATGAGCATATTTTGTGCCATCAAATAGAGGTGGTTCACCGAGGTGCACCATATCACTAGTCGCCATCCTTTACTCTCTAGGCGGTGAAGCCTAATAAAATGAGAGACCAAGCTCTGATACCACTTGTAAGATCGAAGAGACCGACTAGAGGATGGTGAATAGGTGGTATTAAAACTTCTTTAGCTAAAACCGAGTTTTATGTGGAATTGTAAATCAATTTGGTTTTGCACAATTAAAGCCTAAATCAACTAGTCTTTACTAAGTGCACCAACAATATGAGACTACAAAAAGATAGCAATCATACACATACAAGTAAGCAATTTAATATAGGGAATGTAAATTGCAATATAGTAAAGTACAATAAATCAAACCATAATGACACAACAATGTTTTACCATGGTGATAGGAGACATGCCGGTCTTCCCAAATCCATGTTGAGGTAAGCCCAAAATTAATTGGACCGGCTCCACAAATTAAGCCAAACACCTCCGAGGTAAGTCCAACCACTTGGACCGGTTCTAATAAGAACCAACACCTCGATCCACTAGGGTTGCTCTTCCTCCACTCCGGAGATGACGAGCACCAAGCCACTCATAAACGCCTGGGTCTTCTCACAACCTTCTTTGAAAAGATCACCGAACTACGACACCTCCACGCCGTCTAGGTGTCGGCAAACACCAAGAGTAACAAGTCGAAGACTCTCACTTGAACTAATCAAGTGTCTAAGCTCAAGTGGATACACAATCCACTACCTAATACAACACATGCAATTAGGGTTTGTCTCTCAAAGCTCACTAAGTGCAACACATGCACAAAAGAGTGTAGAGGGTTTACTCTTAGCTCAAGGGAATAGTATATGGCACCAGCAACCATCCCGCAACCGGTCAAGGTGGGTATTTATAACCCACACACAAAAACTAGCCGTTGGGGGAAAGATTCTAGAGAATCGGGGAGAAATCGGTCTGACCGCCAACTAATGGCCGGTCAGACCGCCCCAGCTCCAACGGCTATAAAACTAGCCGTTGAGCTCACTACTGGTCTGACTGCCAACTAATGGCCAGTCAGACTGCCCAATTGCCTGTGGTCAGACTGCTCCACAAAAGAAGCACCAAGTCCAGAAAAAGCACCTCTCTGGAATAAACGTACCACCAAAGAAATATCAGAAATACCGCACAACGGTAGTACCGCTGAACACACGCGGTACTACCGCACAATTTTTGCGGTAACAGGAAGCCGGTCAGACTGCTCCAACCATGGCGGTCAGACCGATATACCACCGGTCAAACCGTTGATATGAGCAGTCAGACCGCCCACTGCCAACAAAGCTGAAAACAGATTTTGTTCATTTGCATCAACTCAATTTTCAAACCACAATTGTCAATTGATGCAAGATGCACATAAGGGATGAAGGCTATATTCTCAACAAGTCTCAAAACACATTTGGCGACTTTTAGAATCAACGCCACAAGGAATTAAGGTACATGGACTAAACTCGTTTGCAAAGCACATTCGCAAACTAAAGTCACATGCTACAAGGATTATGCATGAGCCTCAACTATTTGCAAAACACATTCGCAAATATTGACAACATGCTAACAAGTGCTAGAGCAAACACAATGAGCTATCAACGTATGACTAACTCAAGCTACTAATCAAGACCCCTCTTAATAGTATAGCAACCTATACTAGCAATCCGGTCTTCCATCCAAACACCAAGACCGGTAAAAGACTAGGAACAAATGCTTAGCCCTAGCTAATCATACCTTTGCCTTGCACAAACACTTGAAGCTTGATGATGCACATCTTCACTTCAACTTCGGGTTCTTGACTTGAATATGCATCAACTTATGATGCACTATTTTGACTTGACCTCCATCAACATATGATGGATCTTTTCTTGACTTGATGATCAACTTATGATCATCTCTTCTTCTTGAACATCATCAACACATGATGATTTCATTTTCTTCAAATTCTTGATACGCATCAACACATGATGCATCCTTTACTTTAAGCTCTTGACTCGATGATGATCAACTCATGATTTCATCCAAAGTCTTCATCACTATGGAACATAACCTATTCATCCAACCCATGGAAAATGTTAGTTCTACAATGTGATTGTCATTAATTACCACAACATACCATTAACTCATAATGGTGGGACAAGATACTCCAATCTTTCCCTCTTTGGTAATTGATGACAACCATCACAAATGCAAGTAATTGAATGTAGATAAATATGAGTAAAACTACACAAGTTTTGTATACTCATATGATATGTTTCAAAGTAAAGATCCTTAATGTTTGTGGATAAAGGAATATGGATCAATACTAATGAAACCACAAAACATAGAGTGAACTCCCCCTAGATGTGTGCATACATGAATGTGTAATGAGAACATATGCACATGTTCAAGTTAGACTATTTGTGGAGTTCAACCTATATTTTGGATTTGAGGAATGCAACAAGATATAAGATTATGATGTCGAATGCATACCTCTTTGATTTTCACCTTTTTATCCAATTGAGGCTAAACAATAGGTATATCAATAAACGTGTTAGTCTCACAAATAGATTTGTCATTAATCAAATACTCCATTAACACATAATGGCGGGTCTAGATTCTTCACACAGCACTATCATTGTCACACAAAAGAGGCATTTTAGAGAAATTGATTCCATAATCCATCAAGGTTTGCCTCATCCATAGCAATTGAGCACAACAACTACCCACGGAGACATACTCCGCTTTGGCGGTGGATAGGGCTACGGAGTTTTGTTTCTTTGAAGACCAAGATACTAAGGATCTCCCTAAGAATTGATAACTTCTGAAGGTGCTTTTTCTATCCACTTTGCAACCCGCATAATCGGAATCGGAATATCCAATTAAATCAAACTTAACACCTTTAGTATACCATAAGCCGATGCAAGAAGAATGCTTTAAATATCTAAGAATTCTTTTAATGACCATAAAATGATATTCTTTTAGAGAAGCTTGAAAACGAGTACATATACAAACATTGAACATGATATCGGGCCTAGATGCGGTAAGATAATGCAAGCTATCAATCGTGGATCTATAAATTTTTAAATCTACCGGTTTACCTCCCTCATTTATATCAAGATGACCATTTGTAGCCATGGGAGATTTGATAGGCTTTGCATCTTTCATGCCAAATCTTTTAAGCATATTCTTCACGTACTTGGATTGACTTATGAAAGTCCCATCTTTGAGTTGCTTGATTTGAAGTCCAAGGAAGAAGCTAAGTTCTCCAATCATAGACATCTCAAATTCCCTAGACATCATATCACCAAACTCTTTGCAAAACTCTTGATTAGTAGAACCAAAAATGATATCATCAACATAAATTTGACAAACAAAGAATTCATCATCAATGATTTTTATGAAAAGAGTGGTGTCAACCTTCCTAATTTTGAAGCATTTTGAAACAAGAAAATCTCTAAGTCGTTCATACCAAGCTCTAGGAACTTATTTGAGGCCATAGAGAGCCTTTGAAAGTTTATAAACATGGTTAAGATTTTTAGGATCCTCAAAACCGGGAGGTTGTTCAACAAAGACAAGTTCGAAAAATTTTCCATTTAGAAAAGCACTCTTTACATCCATTTGAAAGAGTTTTATTTCAAAATATGATGCAAATGCAAGTAAGAAACGAATAGCTTCTAATCTAGCTATGGGAGCAAAGGTTTCACTAAAATCCAAACCTTCGACTTGAGTATATCCTTGTTCTACCAACCTTGCCTTGTTTCTTACCACAACTCCATTTTCATCTTGTTTGTTCCTAAATATCCATTTCGTGCCCATCACGTTGTGATCCTTGGGTCTTTCAACAAGCATCCAAACATCGTTACGGACGAAGTTGTTCAACTCTTCATGCATAGCATTTGCCCAATCTGGATCATCTAGTGCTTCATCTACATACTTTGGCTCAATAGAGGAAACAAACGAGTAATGTTCACAAAATGAAGCAACACGAGATCGAGTTAGAACACCCTTACTAACATCACCCAAAATTTGATCAATGGGGTGGTCTTTTGCAATGGCGTTGTGAATCTTTGGATGAATGACCAGTGCTTGTCCATCTTCCACTTCTTCAAATTGACCTTGACTTGGCGTAGCGGAAGTAGGAGGTTCAACTTGAATAGAAGAAGATGGATAATCGTTGTCTTCTTTTGGCTTGATATACCATAAAGTCATATTCTTCATTGCTTGTCTCAATCCTTCATCACCTACATCATCCAAGTTGTCTTGCTCTTCTTGAGAGCCATTAGTCTCATCAAATTGGACATCACACGTCTCCTCAACTATACCGGTTGTTTGATTGGAGACGTGATATGCTTTGCTATTTGAAGAATAACCAAGAAGAAAACCAACATGGCAACGACTTTGAAACTTTGAGAGACGAACTCCTTTTCTTAAGATAAAACATTTGCAACCAAAAACTCGGAAATATAAAATATTTGGTTTTCTTCCAACAAGGAGTTCATAAGATATCTTTTTAAGAAGGTGATGCAAATAAAGACAGTTGATGGCATGACAAGCGGTGTTGATGGCTTCCGCCCAAAAATTATCAGAAGTATTATACTCATCAAGCATTGTCCTAGCCATCTCAATCAATGTTCGATTTTTCCTTTCTATAACTCTATTTTGTTCCAGAGTGTAGGTAGCGGATAATTCATGCTTTATTCCAAGTTCATCACAATAGTCCTCAATCTTAGTATTTTTGAATTCGGAATCATTGTCACTTCGAGTTTTCTTCAACTTAAAATCAAATTCATTTTTGGCTCCTTTTGAAAAGTTTTTGAAGATACCAAAGGTTTCACTTTTATCATGCAAAAAGAAAACCCAAGTATATCTTGAGTGATCATCCACAACCACAAGACAATAACTATTTCCTCCAATGCTCTTATAGGTTGTTGGCCCAAACAAATCCATGTGTAAGAGCTCCAATGGTCTAGAGGTGGACATGATACTCTTTGATGGATGAGAACTAGCTACTTGCTTGTCGGCTTGACAAGCACTAAACAGCTTATCTTTCTCAAACTTCACATCTTTCAAGCCCACAACTAAATCATGTTTGAAAAGCTTTTTAAGTTGAATCATTCCTACATGAGCAAGCCTTCGATACCAAAGCCAACCCAAAGAGGTTTTTGCAATTAAACAAGTTTTGAGGCAAGAATCACTAGAGAAAAAAATCAACTAAATAAAGATTGCCAAATTGAAAATCTTTGAATACCAAAGAGTTATCCTTTTCATTTGAAATAGAAACTCCTTCTTGAGAGAAAGTGCAAGAAAATCCAAGATCACAAATTTGTGCAACCGATAACAAGTTAAAATTAAGAGATTCAACTAATGATACATTAGAAATAGAAAGATCATTGGATATAGCGATTTTACCTAAACCTATTACCTTTCCCTTACTATTGTCACCAAATGTGATCCTTTCATTTTTCTCCTTTTCCGTTTTCAAATGAGGTGAACATTTTTCCGGTCTCCGATCATGTGTTGGGTACACCCACTATCAAGTACCCAATGTCTTCCATCGGTCTTGTAGTTCACCTACAAAGCAAAGTTATACTCTTTTAGGTACCCAAATTTGTTTGGGTCCTTGGAGGTTAGATACTGTGACGTCCCACCCTGTGATATACAGCAAAGGTCCGGGAGAACCATTTTTTTTGAGTTGCGGTACTACCGCATGGAGGAGCGGTAGTACCGCTCGGCGCTGCCCGAGGGAGGTCTACCTGGACCTCCTAGGAGGTTCTCAAGACCTCCTGGAGGTCTTGGCCAACAACCCGCCAGGAGCACCTCAGCGTATATCACAGAGAGGTCTGACAGGATCTCCCAGGCCAAGTCCCGTAGGAGCTCCTGGAGGTTCTGCCTCTGTGCACCGAGCTAGTCCCAGGAACAAATTGGCTAGCTTGCACAGAACAAACACAAGTGTAATCAAATCCATACAACAAGCTTAAAGAGAAGACAAACCAAAATAACACATATATTAGCAAGTGGCCTTATGGCCAAGGTTTGTACAGGGGTGCCACTAAAGGCTAAAAGCAAAAAGGGAGACAACTACACAGCGGAGGCAAAAACATAAACACTAGGTCCATTCGGCCAGCCCACAGGCTACCAAGTGGAGGACGTCACCTACTGCGCAAGGCCTTCAAGGATGCTCCCCTCCTGAGGGCACTGGACCACCTGGAACTCCAACCTCTGCTGATCAAAACAGCAGGGCACAAGCCAATGAGTACTTTGAATGTACTCAGCAAGCCATAGGTAAGGTATGCAAGTAAAAATCATGCATGGCTTGACAAAGTGAGCTGTATGGTTAGTTTGCGTAAAGCCAAAGTGACAGTAAATAACATAATAGATTGCAAAGCTCAAGTTAGAAAGCATAATACATAAGTAAATTTGATTTTTAAAGGGGACAGTGAGCACCCACTCACACCCAAGGCACCAACCCAAACCTCTCTGGAGCACCCACTCCAGAGCACCACAAGACCAGCCCCTGGACCACTTTGTGAGCCAACCATGACCCCTCTGGAGCCGGCCAAGGTCTCTTCGAGGCACAAGCCATGACCTCTCACCAAAGCGCCCAGGAGGAACACAATTCCACAAAAAGAAATCTACCCCTCATTCGAAATCTCCGGGCATGTCCATAACCGAGGACGCGGCTATTTGAACAGATTTACACTCTGCAGAGGTGCACAACTTTACCCACAAGAGGTAGTCGCTTGATATTTCACACATTACCTTAGACATGCGAATCAAGTGGAGACTACCACCGAGCTTTTACAAGGTCCTGCTCTGACTCAGTCACCAACATTAAGGTTTCGTCATCACGGTGTGCGTATAGCACCCGGTGGCCCCCTCTTAAGCCGTGGTGCTCCATCAACACCTCCTCTACCTTGGAACCGAATCAGAACAAGACCAGTTATTACTCCCGGTCCACCCCATAATGGACATGTGGTTGCACGGTTTGGCCCAGATCAATGGCTCCCAAGGTTCAGTCCTTAAATGGCTGCTCAGGCGAGGCATTCCACAACCCAAATGTGACCCCAGCAACAACTTGGGGCACCCAGGTGACTCCATGGCTGCCACCCTTAGATCACCCAGGTGACTCCATGGCTACAACCCTTGGAGCACCCACTACTCGCCTCTGGCTAACTCGCCCGAGCAAAACAGCTTTTAGGTTCAACCTGGCCAAAGACCACCCAGTCCTGGCGCAACATAAATTTAAAGTGGTCTTGCACCACAAACAACACAACTATGGCTTCAACCCTAGTTGCATATCAGTGGCACCAACCAAAGTTCCATAATTCATTAGTCAAGATTAAGCAATTATGATGATTCATGAGGAGACCAACGTCTACTAGAGCAAGGCTAAGCAAGAACGATACCCAGGTTGGCAATAGCAATACAAGACCAACTAACAGTACCATCCTAAGGTTGTCAAAGGTAACATGTCAACATGTGGATTACCAAATAGACAAGGAGGCATAAAACCAGTAGGTATTTAACTAGAGCCCAAACCATTTTATACAAATAGCAATGCAAGTTTAACAAATCAAAATACTTTTGCAAATGGGATCAAGAAGGTCAAAGGTCCCATGTCTTGCCTTCAATGGCGGGCTGCTGAGCTTCAACCAGGGCTGCTGGATCTTCACGCTCCTTAGCACCCACGGAATCTACACGATGCAAAGAAAACAACTAAATAAAGCAGCTTAAAAAGGAAACCGAAAAGAACTAGCAAGAACAGAAAGAAAAGATCCTCGAAGGGAGGTCCAACAAGGAGGAAGGAGGAGGTCCGAGAGGAGGAAATCCCGGGAGGGAGGTCCAAGAAGTGAAGGGCTCAGATTCAAGGAGGTCCGAACCAGAGGAGCTTGGAGAGCTCCTCCAGAACCGAGAGAAAAGAGGGAAGGGGAAGAAATGACGAACAGGGAGCAAATGGAGGCCCCTGGTGCCCTATTTAAAGAGAAAGGGAGAATAGGAGCACCCTCAAAAGGGACATCCAGATTCAAGGCATCAGTACAAAGGCACACTGCCACAAGGTATGAAAAAGGATAAAGAAAGCTAGGGATGTGACAAAAAGTAGAAAAGAGTACAAAGGTAGCTGGCAGCATTTAATGTGACTCAACCCACATCAAATGCACTTAAGACTGCCCAAGGGGCCAGTCAAAAGGTGCACAGACCAGTCAAAGGGCATGGTCCATGGTCCAAAGAGGAGATCCAAGGAGGAGGAACAAGGAGGAGGTCCTGCGAGGAGGTCCAACGAGGAGATCCACAGAGGAGATCCTACGGGGAGGTCCTGCAAGGAGATCCAGAGAGAACAGACACGGAGGTCTAGACCACAAAGATCTAAACACAAAAGAGGAGGTCTGAACCCAAGGGAGGTCCAAACACAACACAGGGAGGTTTGAACCTAAAGGAGGTCCAAACGCAACAGGGAGGTCTAGACCACAAAGGTCTAAACACAAAAGAGGAGGTCCTGTGGACAGAAGGTCCAAAATACACACAACGCGGAGGTCCTATGGACAGAAGGTCCAAAGACACAACCACGGGGAGGTCCTATGGACGGGAGGTCCAAAAGACACGCACGAGGAGGAGGTCCTCACGGTTAGATCTCTAAAAGGGAGGTCTAACGGTCAAGATCTCAAAGAGGAGGACCTAGACGGTCAAGATCAAAAGGCAAAGGGAGGTCCTGGTGCTCAGGATCTCAAAAGGAGAACCTGAACGGCCAAGATCTCAAAGGGGAGGACCTAGGCGGTCAAGATTTCCAAAAGGGAGATCCGACGGCCAGATCTCAACAAGGGGGAGGTCTGAGCGGCTAAGATCTCCAGAGAGGAGGTCCTAACGGCCAGATCTCAACAAGGGGGGAGGTCTGAGCGGCTAAGATCTCCAGAGAGGAGGTCCTAACGGCCAGATCTCAACAAGGGGGGTCTGAGCGGCTAAGATCTCGAGAGGAGGTCCTAACGGCCAGATCTCAACAAGGAGGGAGGTCTGAGCGGCTAAGATCTCCAGAGAGGAGGTCCTAACGGCGAGATCTCAACAAGGGGAGGTCTGCGGCTAAGATCTCCAGAGAGGAGGTCCTAACGCCTGTGTCTCAACAAGGGGAGGTCTGGACTACAGGATAGGCACAAGGAAAAGGTCCAAAGATCGAGGGTTTGAAACACAAACTGGTGGTCTAAACCTAAAGGAGGCTGGGCCGACAAGGAGAGAAAGAAAGAGAAGGGCACCTGCACACAAAAGAGGTGCAGGAAGGAGAAGCGAAACCCAAAGGCACACAAAGCACAAGAGGGAGGAAAGGAACACTCCAACAAACTCCCAAAGGAAACCGAACAGATTTAGTTCATGTTTAGGTTAGTCAATTAAAGCTTCTTTTTGAAAACTCAGGTTAAGCTTTAAACTCTCACCAAAACCAAATGGTTATTTTTAATTTTTTTTAAAAACTCCGGAAAAACGGGACGTTACAGATACCAAGGTTTTGGGCACCCAAATAGCATTCTTTTTACTTCCAAATATTGGAGTCCCAATAAATTTAGCTACAATTCTATCATCCTTAGATTTCTTAAGCATATAACAAGATTCAAATACAAATGATTTAGATGAGTTATGAATTGTGCAATATTTGGCTAAATGCCCTACACCATGACATTTATAGCACAAAATATCATTTTCCTTTACAAACCTTGTCGCATTGTAAATTGGCCTTTTTTTTCCTTTCTTAGGAATAAAACCAAATCCCTCCTTGTTGTAAGAACACCTTTGCTCACTCAAGATTTTGTCAAGAGTATTGAAGCATCTATCCAAGCTTTTACTTAGCTTAGTTACTTGTTCATTGAGCTCATGATTCTCAACAACAAGAGGATGATCAATTTTCAAATCCATGCAAGCAATATAATCAATTTTAGAACTACATGGCATGGCAATCAAATCATCACATGAAGTAGATATGCTAGTCTTAGATGCAACATTCAAGCCATTTATGTTATCAAGAATATCACAAGTAATGCCTACATCCATGTGAGACTTTGAATGATCCTTGATAAGGAGAATCTCATGAGCTTCCTTTAGCTCCTCATAAGAGTCTTTGTGAGAAAGAAATTCCTCTTCAAGACTTTAGATTTTGATTTCTCCTTACCAAGATATGCATTCAAGTTCTCTAACATATCCATTAGCTCATCATAAGTAGGATCATCATTTATATCGTTTGTTACCTTTTGTTCTCCTTTTGCCATGAGACAATGGGGTGTAAAAAATAATGATGGAGCCTCCTTGATGGCGATTCCGGCAAGCTCTCTCTTTCTTGGGGACTCATCTTCTTCAGAGTCGGAGTCCGAGGAGTCTTCATCGGAGTTCCATTCCCCAATGTGAGCTTCACCCTTGCCATTCTTGTGGAGCTTCTTATTTTTCTTGAATGACTTGGATTTATCTTCCTTCTTCTTTGGACAATGAGAAACAATATGACCCTTCTCCTCACACGCATAGCATATATTGTTGGAGTAACGATTTTTGCTTGAGGATTGACCTTTGTTGAAGTTTGAGCTTCGGTTTGAGCGTCTTCTCATGAACTTGCTTATTCTCTTCACAAATAAAGCCATCTCTTCATCGGAATCATCATCATCATCACTTTCATCCTTTTCATCAATTGATTCCTCCTTTGCCTTGAAAGCAATATTTTTCTTCTTAGATGCAACTTGTTCTAATAGCTCTTCTTTGTCTTTCTTGTAGAGCTCATTGGTGATTAAATTGCCCAAAAGACCGGTAGGAGTTATTCTTGGCAATTCGAAAGAATTAAGAAATAATGTCACCAATGTCTCATACTTGTCCGGAAGAGCCCTAAGCATTTTTCTCACAATATCAAGATCGGTTAATGAAGAACCAAGGCCTTTAAGTTCATTAACTAATTTATTCAATCTTGAATGCATTTCATTTATGTTTTCATGTGGCAACATAACAAATGTCTTATATTTAATTTTGAGCATATGCAATTTGGCATCCTTAACCGCGGATGTTCCCTCATGAATTTCAGAGAGAGTTTTCCAAATATCATGAGCCGTCTCAAGCGAACTCACTCTATTGAATTCATCCACGCTTAAGGTTCCATAAAAAGCATTCATAGCTTAAGCATTTAAGAGAGCATTTCGTCCATCTAAAGGAGTAAGATTGTTTGGATCAATAGGCATAACGAAACATGTCCTACAAATTTCCAAATGCTAGAGCTCATGGCTTTAAGATAAACGTTCATACGGACCTTCCAATAGGCATAATTTGTGCCATCAAATTGTGGTGCTGTACCTATGGAGAATCCCTCACTAGCCATCCTTTTCTCTCTAGGCAGTAAAACCTAATAGATGAGAGACCAAGCTCTGATACCACTTCTAGGATCAAGGATAACCGACTAGAGGGAGGTGAATAGGCGGTTTTTAAATTGTTTTGGCTAAATACTAAATTTACCAAAGATAAAGCTTATGAAAAATAATTTCACAATTTAAAGCCTAAAATGTCTAAGGCTAACTAAGTGCACTACACTATCAAGACAAGCTTAATAATCTAAACAAGATAAACAACTAGCTCATAATCATAAATACACAAAGTAAAGAGCGAGAGAGTAAACCACACTAGGGAGACAAGCGATATTTTTCCCGTGGTCTTGGAGACTTGCCGGTCTCCACTAATCTACGTTGAGGAAGCTTGATCAAATCAAGCCGGCTTCACACAAACACTTCCCTCGATCACTAATGGTAGCTCTTCTCCACTCCGGATAGATGAGCTCCAACCTTAACAAAAGCCCGGGTCTTCTCACAATCTCCTTTGAGAAGATCACCGACACAACTCCAAACCGTCTTGGAGACGACAATCTCCAAGAGTAATAGAACAAAGATTCTTCGCTTGAAGATGCTCAAATGCCAAAATGATCAAACCCTAATCAATGCTCTTGGAAAAACCTCAACTACCTTTGCAAAAGGATTTAAATGCTCTCAATGAGTAGAAGACAATGCAAAAGGCTCAAGTGTGTTGAATGAGGTTCATCAAGGCCCTCTAACTACAGTGGGTGAGGTATTTATAGCTTCCACCCACTGTACTAGCCGTTGGGGTACGAAATCCCCAATTTTCCCGTGGGTGCGGTCAGTCCACAGGCATGTGGTCGGTTAGTCCGGCCTACAATAACGGTCGACTGTTCCTCCCTGAAATGCATTAAAAGTACTGAGAAACTAGTCGTTACAAGAAGTCCGGTCAAACCGCAGTAGAACACTCGGTCAGACCGGCCTGCCAAAAAAAATCCAAAACTAGAGAAAAGAGTGCTACTGGAAAAAGCTGACCGCAAATCCAACCCGGGGGTGCGGTCAATCCGGGCCTGAGCCTCCGGTCAGTCCGGCCTTAAGAAAAATAGTAGCCTGCTCGAAAATGCACCTCTCTGGAAAAAGTTGACCGGGTCTTTGACCCGAGAGGCTGGTCAGTCCGGCCTTGAAGATTTTCGGCAAATCAAGAAAAGAGACCCTTCTGGAAAAAGCTGACCACCCCTTTTGTCTGGGAGGCTGATCAGTCCGGCCAAGCAACGCCGGTTAGTCCGGCCTTCAAATTTCTCAGCAAATTTAAATTAAGGCCAAACTAAATCAATTAAATCCAAGATTTAAACCAAGTAAGATTGAGCATTTGTGGCATCATTCGCTTTCAAGCTACTAGATTTTTGAACCCTCTTCATAGTACGGCTATCTACGCTAACAATCCGATCTTTTATCCTTCATTCTCCTAGACCGGTAAAACTAAGAAACGGTCCTATCAACTAGATACCTTTACCTTTAGTGAGATGAGATCCTTTAGCGCTCTTCCGTCATAGTCCAAGAATAACCTAGTAACTTCTTGATAAAACGAGTTAGTACAAAACACTTGGTTGTCTATAATTACCAAAACAACGCAAATGGGCCTAGATTCTTCATCCCTTCCGGTGGCTCTCAGGCTGGAGCTCACCACCAAAGTCACGCTCTTCTCCCCCCCCCCTCTCCTTCTCTCTAACTGGACAGGCAAGGAGGGGGAGTCATCACGGTGAGCCAGACGGTGGCTAGAGGAGGCAGGGTGGCTAGATCCGAGCGTGTGTGCAAGTAGGGGAACAACAGCTACTATGTGTGAGCGACGTGGTGGACCGGGACTCGGCCGACACTGCACGACGGACCCATGCCGTCCTCGTGCCCTCATGTGTGCCGCTACTACATGATCCGGCGACCATCTTTGGTGAGCATCACCCTCCGGCAAGTCGATGTACTCCCACCCCCTCTTAGTTGTTGTAGATCTAGACGAGCTCCCAATTTGTTTCATCTGAGATTTTTTTTTTATGTTGCATCTGAAATTTTTATCAGTTGCAACAAATGTTTTTTATTGATTGCAAGCAACAAGATATTTTTTGTTGCAAAAGCTTCATGATTTGTTGCAAGCATGTGTTCTAATTATTGCACATGCGTATTCAGAATGTTGCAGCAATATAACTTCGTTTTCTGATGTTGTGCATCTGTGCTAAAATTGTTGCATACGTTATAATAAATTGTTGTGGCATTTTTAGGTATCATCCTATGGGAACTCTCCCATCGGTTGTCCGAGCGCTAGCAAAGCCATTCTTCTTTCGGTAAGAAGATGATGTTTTTTTTCAATTTTTCTTGGCATTTTTTCACTATTACAATTGTTGAAAAAGATGTTGTCCGGCTGTATTTTGTTGTATGTGTTGATTATAATTATTGCACAAATATTTAGCAATGTTGTATCGGAGCATTTGATAGAAAGTCTTACATGTACGTCTTTTTTAAGAGAGAAAGGTCGACACTAATGTGGGAAATCGAAGCTGACCAGGTAAGGTAGCGTAATAATTTGGGCTAAAATATGGAATTTTTCTTGTTTTAGCCTCAGAGCGGATTAATTTCAAATTAGCCCCATTTGTCATAATTTTTAAGAGTGGCCTGAGCAGTGGTCATCTCATGACTCTGGGGCGGCGGGGACACCTTCACCGGGCGGCGAGACGCCCCCCGGCCGCGGCGAGGACTCGCCGCCGGCGCCAGAGTCTGCCCGATGTGGCATGCGGCAGTGCCCCCGCGTCTTAATTTTTCTTTCTCTCTCATGGTAGCGTCGCATTTTTTTCCCTCCTCGCTCGCCGCTTGTACCGAAAGAGTGTTGGAAGGATCGTTTTCTTGTTTACTTTTCTTTACATCGCGTCCGTCTTCATTGTCGATTAGTGGTATATAAAACCAACGCTGCCGCATCGAGGAACTTCGAAGCCTTGTAGCGCATTTTGATTAGTGAGGTAAGTTCGTGTTTAATTTTTTACTTATTGCATTTTTACCGTTAATACGTGCTTAGATTTTGCTAATCGTTAGTTTTTGTCTATTTGCAAGAATGGCACGTGCTATACCACCCCTACTTGAAGCGGCATGGGACGGCAAGCATCATTGCCACGCTTGGATCGATGGCGATGGGACGCCAAGTCTGGTGACACGGGACCGAGGGAGACTGGCACCGGACGAGCGGTATGGTCCGAGACTTCGTCAATGCGGGTGATTGCGTTCAGCCGCATCTTGAACACGGGCAAAACTTAATTGATGCCTCTCTTCTTCCGCCTTGGTTGATCGTTGGCGTCGGAGACCCACACGTTCCACTTCGGTGGGGAGATGCGGTGACATTGCAAGATGTCGGCTTCATTACCGCCTTCCGATTCTTGAGGCCGTCGCTTGTTCCTCCGAGGTCGCCGGACCGAAGGCGCGTCTCCATCATCGTTTCGCCAGCCTATCCCGAGAGGTCAAAGGGCATTCCACACGGTTGGTGCGACAATTCATGCATTGCCCAATTGACGAACGGAGGAGGTGGTTCGATGCCACCTTATTGCATATTTGTTGTTTATATTCGGGTGGATCATGTTCCCTAGCACGCAGGGGACATGGTGTACCCGAAGTTATATTCACCTTGCGGAGTCTATCGTGGGCGCCGACGATGAGGACGTGCCTTGAAAGATGATTGGGGTTCACCAGATCTTGCGCGACATCATCATGACTTTGTCTGGCGACGCTCGCATGCGGCACGGAACGGAGCCGTGCTCTCGGGTTGCCACACGCTGTTATTCTGGTGTGGTCGTGGGAGCACCAGCGGTCGGACGGCCGTTGTTCCGCGCCTGATCCACCCTTACCCGCACACACAACATTTCTATGGTGAGGTGGAGGCGGAGGAGGAGGATCCGTGGAAGGCCCGACCATGGGATCCCGATGGGCTCGTGGCGATACTAGGGTGGTCTAGGGAGAGAGTCGTCGTATATACCCGAGTTCATAATGAATTGAGACCTGCCTTAACGCGACATAGTATGGGCTCCTTGGGCGGATCGCGTGCGGAGGCACGGCACCCGACGGCTGAGCTTGCTATGCCACCGAGATGCGTCTTGGAGGACAACTTGTCATTTGGTGTTCTCCCACATGGTTGAGCCGTACAACCCACAGCGGGTAATGAGGCGATTCGAGCCGCACCAGAGATCCCCTCGCTCTAGGGCGACCGCTTGCAAAGGCGTAGTCATTTGTAAGTACATTGCATTACTTAATAATGTTGTAGATACTTTAGACATACGTTATCTGGTACCATAAGTTATTTATTTTGTTCCACCCGCAGCAGACGAAGAAGGGTCGCAAGAGCGATGGTCGGCTTCGCACGCAGCGGCGGCCGTGGGTAGATACATGGCCTTGAAGGCGGTTATTGATGATGTCAAGCGGTCGTTCGTAACATGAGCTGCGGAAGGGCAGCGATGTCGACTCGAGGCATCGGACGGAGCGTCGTCGCGTACCCTCGCCCCTCCATCTTCCGTCGAAGCGAAGTCGACCAATGGCCAAGAAGCAGATGGGCGGCGGATCGTCCGCGCGGTTGCACGCGAGGACTCTACGCTGCCGTCGTCATCTCGGAGGGACCCTACGGCGATGCCGTCCTCGTCTCGGAGGGACCCCACGCCGATCCGTCCTCGTCTCGGAGGGACCCTACGCCCGGTGCCACCGTCGTCACAGAGGCACGAAGAGGACATTCCGGAGAAAGCACGGACGTGCAACCGGAATCGCGGCGGATGTTATCCCGATTCTCCCTTGCGAGCCCACACTGTTGGACAATTTCCAATGGGCGTCTGGCGCCATGGTATGAGTCGGGTACACAATGTACCTGCGGCGTTCACCCGCAAGGCGAACCGTACCACAGCGATTCGCCCTATCCATCCCAAGAAGACGAGCAATTCACCCATTCATTCCGCAACAGAGCCGAGTTGGTTCCCTCCACGGATCCTACTACGGCTTGGGTCACAGACTTGTTGTCGCGCCGATTCTACATGTGATGCCCCCCGTATACGCCGACACGGCGGTTGAGGAGCCTCGGTATGACCTGCGGCAGAACCCACGGTCACCTGATAGGTTGACGTTTCCACAGGAACAGATTCGTCGGAGACCTTTGGGAGGAACACGGCGCGGAAGGCCAGTACAGGGTACTATGCCCGACAAGCGATGAGGAGGCGGCGTGGCGATAATGTGATAGTAGCATTAGTAGTTTATTGTATGTTGTAAGTTGTGCTTCATTAAGTGATTTGTAATCCAAGCGAGTGTGCTAATTGGAATGTAATTGGACTCTTGTACCGTTATCTATGTCGGTAGAACAATTTTATTCTCATTCATCAAAGGATGCGATGCATAGATAACGAGTGAACATTACAATCTCATTACACACTTACGTTCTACTTGGCAAGAACAAGATACAAAAGAAGAAAGACCGCAAAAGAAACTAACTTAAGTAACTTGTGAAGCAGCTTCTCAACTCTTTCCATCCTGTCATGCAGTGTTTGAAGCCTTTTCTCTTCACTTTGCATGGGTTGATCGAACGCTTGAGGCATTGCACGAATTGTAGTAACATCATGGGAGTCTTGCATTGGTTCATCGGACGCTTCGAGGCATCGCATTTAATTGCGGCAACACCACGGAGTCTTCTTGCAAGGCGACAATTTGCATTGCAATATCTTGAAGCTCTTGGGGCAACTTTCGACCCATTGCCAAAATCGACATGTTGTGTTCTACAAAAGAATTGAAGTTTCAAATGAAAGTAAGAAAACCCGATATGTACAAGCATAATTCATTCGTCTTTGAGTTTGCGAAGTTACGAAAGATTTGAACACTTCATGAAAACTCGGGACGGATTCGTTGGCGTATGAGAGGTAAACACATTAGCCGGATCCACGCGCGAGGGCAAAGCAAGCTATTTGTCGTAGTGATTGTAATTCTCTGCTCACTCGAATATTCGATGAGGCGAAGACATCTTGTTTTCTGATCAGAAAGGAGAAGAGGAAGAGAAGAGTGAGGTCAATGGCGCCAAAGCATCCATATATAGCGTTAGAGCACGAAGGGGCCACTCTGCGGAAAGGAGGCCGTGACTGCGCAGTGTGGAAGCGAGAAGTGAGCGCTATCTCGAAAGCTGGGCGTGACCACTCTCTCGAAAGCGAAGTGACAACTCTCGGAAGCGGACGCGACTACTTTACGCAAAGCACGACGTAACCCAAGCGAAGCGGTAATAGTAACTCGGCTGCACAGTTACAACGCAAATCATTACAACACTCACATCACTACAACAACGACATGACTCAAATACACCGGATAGCTTACGGATACTAAGTGGCGCCGGAGGAAGAAGGTCTACTCGGGCGGTTCTGAATGAGTGCCCACGAGTCTTACATAGCCTACACCTTATTGGTGTTGGCGATCTCCACGTTGGCTCGCATCCATGTCGTTGCGGATGCGCCTTGATCGACGCCTCCCACGGCACGGATGTCGTAGTGCTTCATTCGGTGACCACTTCTTGCTCTGGCCATAGGTCCTCAGAGTGGCTTTCCACTCCGTAGGAGTTGAACTCCCGTTCAAGTATCATACAGTGTCGTATGTCGTAGTACTCCGACATGTACATGCTAGAAGATTGGTGAAATCAAGACATGCAAACATATACGTGGGAGCAAGGCTTGTGCGGAAGATTGAGGCTTATTGCGGTGCAAGCGCCACATCGCCTATGGTACAAACATGCTTCCGGTCACCTCTCATGTGGCCGCTGAACGCATACTGTCCATAAGCGGATCTCGAACTTCCTTCTTCGCCATCCATTGTGATAGCTACATGGGATCAGACGCCGTAATTTTCTTCTCCATGTGCGCAAGGGTAACCTCCGAGTATCGCTTCCCTTCGTCCAAATCTTTGCTTGGCCATCATTGCCCGATTCTTAAGTAACCGACCAGACGGTTCCATGTCTCGTCTACAACAATGGTGATGGGGAGGGCACGGACCCCTTTCAACACACCGTTGTAGACCTCGGACATGTTGGTTGTCATGATGCGTGCATCGAGCACCATAGGTGTCGTGAAGAAGGACCATTTCTCATAGTCGGGGCATGCTCGCTCATCCACTCAGTGAACTCACTTTGCGATGCGCCTGGGCCAGAACCTCCACTTGCACGCTGGGTTTCGACCTCAAGTTCCCGCCACACGGCATCAAACTTGCGCTTCTGGTTCTGTAGGCAGAGCTTCTTGAACTCACATGTGTGATTTGGTCACGATTGTGATCGGAAGGCCGTTCCGCCCAGGAATCTCTGCAGACGGACTTTGCGGGGCAAGAGGTAAAACGACTTAACTATGTAAGTGTCGATTAGACCCGCACATAACAGGCGACATATATTAGTTAGTACAACGATTGTAGATGGTTGAAGATACATCAAACAAAGTTCAAACTCACATGTACACTCGGTAAGTCCGGCGGTCTTCACCGCGAAACTCACGATAGCTTGCTCGGCGGCGACTTTGTGTGGGAAATATTGCCCCTGGCGGGGTGTCGCATCGAAGGCCCACGACGACTCGTGCTCTGGGCCGAACAAGGGAAGAGGCCGCAGCAATCCAACCGACTTGGAACATAGTCCGTGTCGGTCGAAACAATGCCACCGACGATCCGCCCTCATCGTAAACCGTCCTCTTTGGATTGCGAGTCAAAGTCGTCCTCATCTTCGGTGGCGGTGCCTCGCCATGCCATCGATAATCTCGTGACAATCAACACGAGCATCCCGCCATCTATCCACACCTTCATTGGGTTGGAAAGTACCGAATCTCCATCAAGCTGGAGCATCTGCGTAACGACGTCTGGCGCTCTCGAGACCTCTCCCATCGTCATTAAACCAAAGAGGGGACAAGAGCGTCGGCGCTCCTTGAACGGCGCCCCAAGAGGATTGGCGGGATAAACAAAATGGACGTACACCATGGGTCGTCCATAGATCGGAGCGTGAGGATTGCTAACGATCTCCATGTACTCTGCCCACATGCCACTGCTCGTCACCTTCACCGGGCCCCACAACATCCGCCGTGTGGTGGGACCATGGTGGCGATGACCGCTCTATTACTATCTTGTTCCTAGCGGCGTGGCTATCAAACAATCGCCAATGCACCGTCGTAGCTCTACCAAATCGACGCGTGCCAGGTTGGGAACGTTTACCAAGGCGCGCTGGCAGCTGGACAAATCAACTCCGTTTGGACCGGCACGCACGTTACCATGGAACACGTACAGTGTCTCCATTTCTGACAAAAAGTAAGAAAATATTTCAACCAACACACAACATAAGAACCATCGTGCGTTCTTTGAAATGAACTTACCGTTCTGACGTTACCAACTCTTAACCTCCGACACGGAAGGCGCAAATTCAAACATGCATCGCATTAGTAACGACTAACGAATTGGACAAAGGACAAAGAAAAATGTTAGGTGCGGAGAGGGAGGCACCTCACAAAGAGGGAGAGATTCACGAGAGGAATGATCGGCGAGTGTGTGGCAGCGCTTAAATAGCCGAGCACCGGAGACGCATAGCGTGGCGTGGGGCAGGTCCATACCGCGCTGGCGGAGGGGCAGGTCCGCATCAGTCATAAGACCAAAGGAGGCGCTTTGTGCGATGACAAGACCACAGGCGACTTTCCACGGTGACAAGACCACACGGGCGACTTTTGCGCGATGATAAGACCAAGGGCAGCTTTGCGCGATGACAAGACCACACGGGCGACTTTGCGCGATGATAAGACCAAAAGGAGACAGACTTTCGCAGTGATAAGACCAAAGGAGACGACTTTGCGCAAAGTGACAAGACCACACGGGCCGGCTTTGCGCAGATGATAAGACCAAAGGAGACGACTTTCGCGTTGATAAGACCAAAGGAGACGACTTTGCGCAAATGACAAGACCACGGGGTAGCTTTGCGCGATGATAAGACCAAAAGGAGACGACTTTCGCGGTGATAAGACCAAAGGAGACACGACTTTGCGCGATGACAAGACCACACGGGTAGCTGCGCGATGATAAGACCAAAGGAGACAAACAGCGCAAGTGACAAGACCACACGGGCAAGCTTTGCGCGATGATAAGACCAAAAGGAGACACTTCCCGCAAAGTGATAAGCCCAAAGGAGACACTTTGCAAATGACAAGACCACACGGGCGGCTTTGCCCGATGATAAGACCAAAGCATAAAGGAGACGGCTTTGAGTAGTGACAAGACCACACGGGCGACTTTGCGCGATGATAAGAAATTAACCATACCATGCCAACCATGGGGCTTATAAAAGGGGTTGAACCAAACCCAACACTACACAACACTACACAATACATACCCGACTATGGACTCTTGACAAACTTCTACGTGAGGTGTTGAAGAAGCAAAATTGGCTTAAGAAGAGAAGCGGCTACAATACCCAGATAAATCAATGAAAGATGCTTCAAGACCACCACGTTTTCCGATCCGCAATGTGTGTGTGGCGAACAAACAGAGATCATTCATCCACACACCCACCACCGCGGCGGGCGTACTACGTCGCGGGCACCACCTCGTAAGCATTTCTTTCCGCGCATTGATTTTCGTCAGCGTTGACTTAGTAAAGTTTTAACTTCATCCCCACGAAATGGCACCAGAGATCGTTGCCACTTCTTCCGATGGATCGGCGGCGGAGATGTACGACGAGGCATTCATCCGGCGAGTATATCTTTGAACTACTCGGTGCGGGCGAGAACTTCGTGCGGTGGAAACCTTACGTCTGGGACCTGCTGAGGACGCACCGAAGAGCCCGAGAGTCGCTGGCGTAATCCATGTCGACGGCGTGAGTTATGAAGAATTTACATCTTTTTACGTTTTCACTTACATCGCATAATCACGGGACATGGGCGACTTGACATACCACCCCACGTGGACAATCCCGCGACAAGGGCAAGGGAAAGGCTCACCGCCGCCCGCGCGTTCCGATCGCCTCGGCGTACTCCGTATCCACGGCGTGAGTTCTGAAGAATTTACATCATTCTTACGATTTTCACTATCGGCGACTAACATCATGGAATCGCGGGACATGGGCGACTTCGACATACCGGCCGATGTGGGCGATCCGCGACAAGGGCAAGGAAAGGCTCATCTTGGAGCCCGCCAAGACAGGTATCCGGTCGTCGGCGAATCCGTGTCGACGACGTGAGTTATGAAGAATTTACATCATTCTTCCGATTTCCACTATACGATGAACTTACATCGTGAAATCGCAGACATGGACGACCGACATACCGGCCGACGTGGACACTCCGCGACAAGGGAAGGGAAGGAAGGCGGCGAGGAGTTCAATGCCGAGCTTGCAAAGAAAGGAAAATGGCCGGTGCACGCAGAGGTCGGTCATTACGTAGTAGTCTCCCGTCGTACCCCATGTATTTTACTATCCCCAAAGGCATATGTACTTATATGGTCCGGATGCTTGTGTCGCAGTTGTATCGTAGTAGTAGCGAGGATGACTAAAGCAATTAGCGGGACCATCATGCCATGTCACTACGTGTAGCGTGCTTCGTCGCATAATCTAATGTAGTTCTTGTTAGTGTCTCCGCTAAGCTTATATTGCAAGTATGTCTTCATCGAGGAGAGACTCAGTATTTTCGGACATCTTCATCATCACAACGACCTTTCCTAACCCTCCAATCACATTGTGTATAAGCTTCATAAAGTACCTCATCGATTTGCTGTCTATATCGTGTATACGCTCAGACGATTTCATCGTGGAGACACTCCAATAGTCCTCATACCTTTTATATATATATCTTTCGGCGTGGCGAAACCCCGATTTCGGATTAAAAAACCCTACTCCTTCCCCTTATTTCTTAATGAAATTTTTTATAAATCTCGGTCTTAGTATTCATTTTCAATCAAATATAATGAAATTTTGTTTTTTTACAAAATATAATGAAATAATATTTCAACGAGGAGAAAAAAAATGAAGAAATCTTGTGGTGTGGCTTCTTCTACCGCCCATGGAAGGAGTGTTTCTTGGCCGGCGGGTCCAGTCCGCCTACCAGAAGGCGGGTAGTCCTCGCACCGTAGATGGCAGATGACCAATCGCTCGGCCACTCTTAAAAATTATGACAAATGGAGGCTAATTTCGAAATTAATCCGCGCTACAGGGCTAAAACAGTAAAAAATTCTAAAATATGGGTCGCATCCGGATATTACAACTATCGGGTCTTTACCCGTAAGAAAAACAAAACCACTTTACTGCCCTCCTCGTCTTTGTCCGTCTCCGTCTGGTCGCCTTCTCTTCTCTTGCTCGCTCGCGCAGCAATCGGCGACACAAATTCATCAGGCCATCACCCATCTCTTTCCCCACGCTCGCAAATCCGCCTTGCCGAGATGGTAATCCCTTCCTCCAGTCCCTTCTCTTGGAAAATTTAACCGTACGCATCCCTGTTTCTTCGGTTTTGTTAGGGCTTATTACCAAGAACAGGTAAAAATCCAGTTTTTTTAGTGCAATGTTTCTCTATATATCAGCGTAATTATCCGTTATGTAAGTTGTTATTTCCTGAATTTTGCCTGCTAGAAATAATTGCTCTGAAGTGTTTGCTTTGTTCGCTGCTCGTGCAGGAATCCTGCCCTTCGGTGAAGAACATTCTTGTCCTGGACTCCGAGGGGAAGCGTGTGGCCGTGAAGTACTACAGCGATGAGTGGCCCTCCCTGTCCGTCAAGCTAGCTTTCGAGAAGTCGCTCTTCGCGAAAACCCAGAAAACGGGTACTGGAACAGAAGGTGATTTGCCATCAAACAATGAACAAAGTGTACTTTTATTCGATTTGTGCATTGTAAGAACCAAAGCAAATTAATGTTTTGCCTAAGTTATGTAGTGCGTGGGATGACCACATTCTCCCTGAGAACGCTGATTAGCAGCTCACAACGAACAGAATGGGCCTAGCTGTTTTGCACTGTTATTGGTTACAGTTTGTCAAGTTCCTGCGGTATATTCATGAGGCATATCTTCTTGTCGGAATCATGCCGTTGTTTGGCTCATCTCTGTTAATCCTTGCTGCCTGGCTGCTTTGGACAAGGATGCCAATCGGTCATCTTTTTGTTTACCGGTTCTTTTGATCAGCATTCAGCAGCATGTTGATCTGTGGTCCATGTATTTGCAATTGTCACATATTCTTGTCTTGCCAGTTTCTTTGGCTGTAATCCTTCATGTTTGAGTTTCCCTCTGATTTTACAGCAGAATATTAGGCTCTATTAATATTATAGCATCTGAACAGCAAGATAACCATTTTTTACAGCTCATGAATTCTGCCATTTTTCTTAAAATTCACTAAAGGATTTGAAATTGTGGTGAAAGACTGTATTTATCCACCAGTACACTGTTTTCAAGTGATACTCGGTGCCATTTTCAATGTGTTATTTTTCTCGGTTAAACATTTATTTTTGGTAACTTCAGAAACTCCTATTATTCTGCACACGAAAACAAAGTAATTTACATGCTACTATGCTAGTTTGTTTTGTTCCAGTCATCCAGCTATATTAATCAAATTGGTTATTTTTTCTGTTTCCCATTTTGCAGCTGAGGTAGTAATGTTTGACGGTTACATCGTTGTGTACAAGTTCATCCAAGATCTACATTTTTTTTGTAACCGGAGGAGATGAGGAGAATGAGCTCATTTTAGCATCAGTTCTTCGGGGGTTCTTTGATGCTGTTGGCCTTGTTGTCAGGTTTTGCTAATTCCCTTTTTTTAGTACACCCTCTCTTATTGTTGTTTGTTCCATTCCATGTTGCTAGGCTGTTTTCTCTGGCTTTACTAATCAAAGCGAGTATTTTTCTCCCGTTGCAGAGACAATGTAAACAAAGGGATTGCACTTGCAAAACTGGATCCTATCTTTTTATGCCTTGACGAAGTTGTTGATGGAGGGTAATTACAGTACTTGCACATGCTAAGCTTTCATTTTTCTTTCACTATTTTGGCTCCTTTTGTTCTGGAATGGAACTTGCAAGTGCAACGACCCTTTTCTAGCTTTTAGCATCATGACAAAGGAATTCAACTAGCACTATTACTTTCACAATTATCACACATGTAGAGTTGATATCAAAGGCAATAAATAGGCTGGGGGCTGGGGTTTGTGTCTTTGTGATGCTTAATTTGAGGGTTCAGGATTATTTTTAAGTTGTCAAGAAACTACCTCACTTGATTTGCGCCCTCATGCAATGCTGTTTGGTAACTTACGTAAAAACTAAAAATGGTATCCTTATGAGGCTACTTCAGGCGATCAACTGTGTATCTTAAGAAAAAAAAGTAGATTGTCGGGTATGCCCACAGTTCACACCACAAGGTAAACTTGAGGTATGTCTTGAGCTGTTGAGGACATGGACAAAACAGCCTCTAGTTCATATTTGCACATGTACAGTGCTAATACAGATTGTCTGTGGTCAGGCTTTTAATTATTTGATGAATTATGGTCTTGTAAATAATTGGTTGAATATACTTGGTTATTCGCAAATGGCTGTGCAGGATTGTTCTGGAAACAGATGCGAATGTGATAGCGGAGAAGGTGTCAGGTCATGGATTGGAGGGAGCTGGATCATTCGCTGAGCAGGTATGTCACAGCTGTGGATATTAATTTCAGCTGAAACTTATCTAGTTCCAGGTGACCTATTTTCTCCTCGACTTGCAGACGATAGGCGCTCTAGCAACAGCAAGAGAGCACTTCGCGAGGTCTCTTCTCAAATAGTGGGTTGGCATCCTTCAGGTTAACGATGAGCTAGCATCAAATTGTTGTGTTTCCTTCCGTAGCTCAGAACTCCAGTTTGCGAGGGGAAAAAACAAAATGACTTGAATCTTTGTGCGTGAGTTGATCTATTGCTGTGGCCGTCGACATTTTGTCGCACGGATGTATGTGCAGCCCAACTGGTGATCAAAGTTTTTTTTAAAAGATTTTAAGCAGCTCTTGATCTTGCAGTTGTTGATCTTGTTATTTCACCTCCGTTCGTTGTATAACAATCGAGCGACAGCACATGCTGCTACAATTTTTGTAACAGTTTTTTCGGAGGAATTTTATAAGAATCGAATCCTATAGGAAATTTTCCTATATGAATGAGCTCCTACAATTCCTATGAAAATAGCTCAATCCATGGGAAATTTCAAAGAAATCTAATATGCGGGTAGACTTCGTGGAAATTTCCATCTTGTCGACTTCTCCAAAATCCTGTGCTTTTCCCCTGTGAAGCATCCAAACAACTTAATTGAACAATTCACGAGTTTTAGACTTCCGAAGGAATCAATTAGACATGACACCCTAATACATTTTTTTTCTTCTTATGTTTTTGGATTCCTTCGTCCAACAAGACAACAAGTTACACGGTAAGCAGCTGGAGGGCCGGAATCATCTGAAGAACTGAAAGTATCACTCCGGAAGTTTGCTGCCCAGCCTGCTGACATACTGGCACAGCAGGTCTCTCTGCGTGACCGCACCGTCGTCGGCCACATCGTTGAACTGCCGCATGTAGCCGTCGTCATGATTCTGCGACGCCGGCGTCCCGTCCCTCGCCGCATCCTCGAGGTCGATCATGATGTTGGTGAGCAGGCAGCAGACGTAGATGATCCTCGGCAACCGGTGCTTGTCGGGCCTCCACAGCTCCCCCTTGAGAACCTGCCACCTTTCCTTCAGCTTGGCCAGAGCACCCTGCACCACTATTCTCGTCGTGGCGTGCCGCTTGTTAAATTCCGCTTTTGCCGGAGATAGATCATGATCTTGGTATGGAGTCATCAGCCAGGGAAGGAGAGGGTAGCTTGCATCCCCAACAATGTATTCTCTGACTACTGACTCTGCTGACTCTCCAGGAAGCTTCATTTGCCCGTCCAGCCTTGCGCCTTTCTCGCAGAGCCTGTAGAAGCCTGAGGTGCGCAGGATGCACGAGTCATTCAAGCTCCCGGGCCAGCCACTGACAACGTCTCTGAACCGCATGTTGGGGTCAACAATGGCCTGCAGGACCATGCTGTTCCTGTTCTCACCGTCAAGCCAGACATTGCTGTTAGGCTGAGCTGAAGAGCACATCAGGATGTGCATTGTGTCTATGGCACCGCAGCAGTTGGGGAGACCCTGGATCTTTTCAAACCTTGCTTTGATGGTTGCCATCTCCTCAGGACCAGGCCACTTCAGATGATTGACGCCGCGCTCCTCCAAGGCCTCGATAAACTTCCAAGTGATGTTTGAGATGGCTGAGTGGTTCATCCCAAAGCGGTTCCCTATGCTCAAAAGTGACTCACCGGTGGTCAGTCTTAACAGAGCAACAGCTACTTGATCCTCCACGCCTAGAATCACCTTGTCTCCAAACCTGAAATTTCTGAAACTTTGTGTCTTTCTTGTGAAGTCCTCTCTAATCAGAGAGCAAAGGTAGTTGAAGGTCTTCCTTGACATCTTGAAGACAGACTCAAAGTTCTGGCAGTCTTTGGAAAATTGCCCTGTGGAAGCATCATATTAGATCATAGATACAGGGTCATTACTTGAATGTATCACAAATTATTTTGTACATGAAAGGGAAATGTAGACATGTTAAAACCCAAAGGATTCCATTCATTTTCCCCATACTTTTGGGCAAAAGAAGAAGGCGCATAAGCCTTACAGTGAGTTAAAACCTACAAGGGAGAGGGGATAAAATCTTATAGAAGATGGTCAGCAAGTCTTCCATATAAAGCAGCAAATCGGCAATACCGGAACACGCAAAAAATTCCACCAACTGATAAACCAGTCTAAGTCTAGTGTATTAGCATTCATGGTGCAAACTAAATAAAATTCAGAATGTACTGGGCAATCGTTATGAGAAAAGGTTAAGCTGTTTTTGCAGGACAACAGAAATGAATTGCACGAGTAACTGTAGAAGATACTTAGTTCAAAGTTTACAAGAAATAATTAGTTAAATTGATAGCTAAAATGATGTCATGTTGTAACATTCATGTATCGATCTGCTTAAATCGCAGTTGATGCTCACTTGCTCAGGTTTATACCAGAGTTCAAACAGGTAACTCAAGTAAGCATACATTTTTAGCAAAGATTTGAAGATTCTAAGAATGTCACTGTTCATAAAGGGAATTGATATGCATAACTGTCGATACCGTTCTCAGAAGTTAAACCTATTTTTAACAATCGGGGCAATTTCAGACTTTTATCACCCAGACCTTGAGGAATTCTAAAAGCCATTATTTATGAACTTGTAAGAGAAGGTACCAAAAGAGAGTACGATAGCATGCTAAATGACTACAATCATCTATGCTATTTGTTCAGTATAACTTTTGGGCAACTGCACCCAGTGACATCTGCGATTCATATTCATACACCATATGGACACAGCCTAATGAATCTAAATGTTCCTGGGATGATCTATCAGACTATCACATTGAATATACAGTTAACTTCTTTGAGAAAGGGTCTGCAAACTCCAGTTGCAATCATGTAGTATTAATGTATCATTACCTGTTTTCGAGTAAAGCAAATCCAGATTCAAACAGTTTTTTTTAAGTATCAAGTGCAAGAAGCTTCAAGAGTTCCTCCAGGAAATTCTTTAAGCTTGTTGAACTAGTACCACATCACACAACCCATGTAATGATTTGTATGACCATAATAATCATCTAGCAAATTAGCAGTCAATTAATTGTTACCCAAAATATAGCTACAATATCCAAATCATTAATATTGATTAGCTAATAATTCATCACATTCGTGCCGAAATAAAATTCTACTGTGGAATTGGGGGAACTATCTGTGAACAGATAGACCAATTTTCCGCTTACAAAGATGCTGCAATTAACATCTAACAGTTACTGACTGAACATGAAAAGCAATCCGATCACCGGTCTAAAGAAGAACAAATGATTTTTCAGGAAATTTAGTTTTTCTCTTGATGAAAAGAAGTTCCTTCATATGCTTCAGAAAAGAAAAGAAGATAGTCCTCGCGACATCGGGACATCAACAATCAAGCAACCGATTCTGGATTAGGTTGACGTAATGGGCACAATCTACACCACCTGTAAAATTATGACGCCCAAAACACCATTGCACCCAGGCTTGATAGATCTGGAATGCAGGCGACGAGACAACAAAACCGCAAATGGCAAAACTAATTGTGCTCCCCAACATCCTCAAAGCAACACCCATGGTCTCAATCTAGAACACCCCGCCCGAGATGACTCATGCCTCTGTACACCGTACAAGCCTAAACTAAAGCCCACGACCTGCCATAAGCGCACCGAAAGAGCAGATTGATTACACTAACCACCCGGATTAAGGAGCAGTGCGGGAGCAGCTTAAGCGACGCATCGCACGCCGCGCACACAGGAACAGTGCAAATTCAACGGCGGCTCTCCCTGATCTAACACCGAGGAATCCGTCCACGAACAATCCTAGACGCGAGGGATTAGCGCGCATTACCGGGAGCCAGCGAGGCTTACAAGCTCGGCCGCGAGGTTACAGCGAGCCAAGAGACAAGAAACGGGCATGGCTAAGGACGAGAGCACAGTGGTCGAAACAGGGAGACGAGAGAGAGAGAGAGAGAGGAAGAGGAGGATGGATATATATACCTGCTGCAAGCCTGCGGGGGAAAGCGTCCCACCAATCGCCGGCGACCACCGGCGGCATCGCCGGCGCCCCGGCCGGCAAGGCCTTCTCGGGCTGCCGCTTCCTCCGCTTGGCCCCCCTCACCGGTGCCATGACGAGAAAGAGCTAACTCCGGAGGAGAGATCAAGAAAAGAAGCAGCAAACTCCCTAATGACTCAAGACTTGAAAAGACCCAGTTGTTTGGTGCCTAAAGAAAAGCACCGGTAGTACTGCTGCTGTTATGTATACCAGACTTACCATTAGTAGTAGTATTGCCCAGAGCCAGAGGCATGCAAGAAGCCAAGTTAACATATATGCTCATGTGCCTTGTACATAGCCTCTGTTTGTGTTTCTGTGTGCTTGTGTGTGTGTTGTGTTGTGTTCTGGCTTCTGCGTGTGCGAGAGGAATGTGCCTTGTGAGATGGCATGATGCAATGCAAGGAGGATCTTGGCAACATGGCCTTGGAAATGAGGCCTCTTGTTTTTAGGCCAAATGAAATGGTCTTCTTATCTATATCTGGTCTCCTTAGGGTTGTAATGTAAAAGGGGCAGGAAATTCTTGTCTAGCTCAATTTGCAACTTAATTGAGAAAAACAACGGGTGCACAAAGGACCTTTAGGGCCCTTCAGGACCTATGGAACACAGGATTTTTGGAAACAGATCAATTTTTGTAGGAATAGTTGAAAAAAAAAATCAGTTCCCGAGGATTGCTGGTGAGTTGCTGCTCTGCCCAAGGGAACTACCTGATTGATGTTTGATATAATTCTTTAGTTGCCATCGTGAAACTGTTCCTCCCTTCATTGCCATCGGATTTCAACTTCCATCCTTTTTTTGTCACTCCCGTTAGCTCTCAGTGAGTTGGCCGTTAAGTGATGTGCAAAAAGACTATAGTGCCCTTCTTCTTTCTCTTTCTATTCCATCTTCTTCCTCCTCTTCCTCTCCTATCCCCCCCCCCTCTATTATCTCTCATGGATTCCCCACCAACGGCCCCTTCCTCTCCCTCAACCGCCCTTCTCCTCCCCTTCCTCAGCCCTACGCCGCCTCTCGACGAAGGAGCGCACGAGCCACCCTTCTCCTCCCCTCCCAGCCCTGCGCTGCCTTCCGATCCGGCTATCCCCGACCCCACTACTGTCGAACTAGCCGGTGAGCGCCATGCGGGCATGGTGGAGGGTAGGCGATGGTGAGCTCGTTGTGGGTATGGACGGTCGGGATGAGCTCCTCCTAATAGCAGCAGTCGGTGAGGAGGATGTAGTCATCACCATCGTCGTCGGAGTTGGGGGAGGTCGCCTTGCTCTATAGCGGCTCCACAATGCTGCTCAACACCCAATCGATGGATCCACGGTGGAGACAGCACTGGATTCGTCCGTTTCCAACCACGCCAGCGTGGATCTATCCGTTTCTGACGACGTCGGCGTGCATTTGTCTTCCCCAACATCGTCACCACCGTTCTCCCCGACCCTATCACCGCCGGTGCCGAATCCGACTTCCTCGACCATGCCAATGCTGGATCCATCCCTTCGCGACCTCGTCGTCATCTCTGGTGTGCACTTCTTCCTCTCTAGTGTATTTCTTCCTCTCCAGTGCGTCGTCGACGTCATCTTTTTTTTTTCTCTCCGGTGTTCTTTTTCTTCCTCTCCGATGTACCGTCACCGATGTCCTCTCCGGTGTACATCACCTCATGTCGTCATCCTCGCCTCCATCCCCATCTCCCGTGCAGCACCGACTTCGTCCTTCGCCCCCACCACTCGCCTCGCTACTGATCATCGCCGTCGCATGGCCCAGTCGATGTGCGTGCTGCCGCGGTGGCAGAAGACGAGCGTCCGCTTGGCACTCATGGGCTGCTTGCACCACAGCGCAACAACCAGCTTCTCCTTGCCATACACCCTCCACATGTCGGTGCCGCTAAAAGCATCTAGGCCCTTAAAAATGATTTTGGTAATTAATAACAACAATGTGTTATGGGACTAATATGTGTGCTAAGATGTTTTAAAGGTTTAGTCCCGGAGTTTGAATGATGACATGAAAATAGTAATGCAAAGATGATGAAAGATCGACATGGCTCAAGACAAAGGTATTATAAAGCCTAAGGATCCTTTTATAGTTTTTACCGGTATTGGTGTTTGGAGAAAAGACTGGATTAATATGATAGATGTCGTACTATAAAGAGAGATCATGGTTAGTAGCTTGAGAATTAATTTTGTGCTAACTTGATCAACTAAGAGCTATGCATTGCATTTAGAATAGCTTCTAGAAAAAGTCTTTCAGCGAAAATGGTAGTGCCACGTGCGGTATAACCGAATTCTAGTTGGCGGTACGTATATTCCAGAGAGCATGTTTTTGGGAGTTTCTTCTCCCCTGAAGAACGGTATGACCGTATCTTTTGAGCGGTACTACCATAGTACGGTAGGACCAATGTTTTCATGGTGTCACGTATTTTCCAGAGAGCGTGTTTTTTAGTTTCTTTTATCCTCTGGAAATCGGCAGTTCCGTTTGAGTCGTGCGGTAGTACTGGACCTTGTGAGTACGGTAGTACCGCATCTCACAGTAATGGCTAGTTCAGAAGCATTTAATGCACTCATTCCGACCGTTGAGCGATGAAGTGCGGTAGTCCGAAGTTTGTCAATGCAGATTACCGCATATGCCGAATTTTTCAGAGATTGTCTTCAAATGGCAAGTTTTGTGGTTGAGAGCTATAAATACCCCATCACCTGCACCAAGCTCAGAACCTTGGACCACATTGAATACATTTGAGCATCTAGTGCACTCTCTACTACCCATTTGCTTATATTTCATATTTTGAGGTAGTTGAGAGTATTCAAGTGTATTGCATCATTAGTTGATCTATTTGGCACTTGATAATCTTCAAGTAAGCGCTGCGATTTGTTACTCTTGGTGCTTGTCGGTGTAAGATTGAGTATACCAATTAGAGGGGGGGTGAATAGGCGGTTTTATTTTTATTTTTTTTTGGCTAAAACGGAGTTTTATGCGGAATTGTAAATCAATTCGATTTTGCTCAATTAAAATCTAAATCAACTAGTCTTGACTAAGTACACCAATAATATAAGACTATTGATAATGATAGCGAACAAACAAAGACATGTAAGCAATTTAATTCTAGGAATGTAAATTGAACAAAGTAAATCACAAGAGAGCAAACCACGATGACACAAGGATGTTTTACCGTGGTGTTCATAGACCTGTCGGTCTCCCCTAATCCACGTTGAGATAAGCCCAAACTAATTGGGTCAGCTCCATGAATTAAGCCAAACACCTCAATTCCACTAGTGGTAGCTCTTTCCTGCTCCGAGTAGGTGAGCTACAACCTTCACAACGCGCCGAGCCTCTTCACAATCTTCTCACTGGACACGACGTCTCCACACCGTCTAGGTGTCGGCAAACACCAAGAGTAATGAGCCAAGCCCCTTACTTGACTCTCACCACGTGCAACGAATGCACAAGCTCAAGTAGATACGAAATTCACCTCTAAATGCAACACATGCAACTAGAGACCGCTTTCCTTACTCACAAGGTGCAACACATGTACAATTGAGAGGATAAGCTCACATTAGCTCAAGAGAGTGAAATAGGATGCCAAAGATTGCCCCCCCCCCAACCAGCCAAGGTGGGTATTTATAGTCCACACACAAAAAATAGCCGTTGGGAGCAGAAATCCCCAAAAATCAGGATTTACAATAGTACCGCTGTACAAACCCGGTACGACAGTTTTTACTGTTCAAAGGTCGGAACATGTGCATTAAATGCTCAAAAAATAGCCGTTAAAGTTTTTATTGTGGTAGTACCGTAGTACAAATCCGGTACTACCGTTGGGCGGTCATACCGCATCTCAGGGCAGTACTACCGCAGACCATTTTCAGCACAGACGACACTCGGGGAAAAAGGTCATAACTCTTGACTCCGATATTAGAATTAAGTGATCTTGGACTCTATAGAAAACTTATTTAGAGGGATACACAACCCATATAATTGCATGATCTCAAACACATTAGATCATTACATAAAGCACAAGAACTCCAGAGAGTCGCAATCATGGTCTAAGTCCAAGGAAATAGTAACATGCAATCTTAGACCATGCCAAGGAAAAATGCATGAATCCCAATAATTTGCAAAACATATTTGCAAACTTAGATCATGTCATAAGGAGTAGGTACATGGACTTCAACCATTTGCAAAGCATAGTCACATGCTACAATGATTAAATACATGAGCCTCAACTATTTGCAAAACACATTCGCAAATAACAGCATCATGCCATGGAGAGCTAGAGCAAGCGAGATTGAGCTATCAACACATGATGAGACTCAAGCTACTAGACAAGACCCCTCTTAATAGTACGGCAATCCTATAGTATCAATCTGGTCTTCCAACCAAATACTAAGACCGATAAAAGACTAGGAACACATCCTTATTCCTAGCTAGTTATACCTTTGCCTTGATCATCCTCTTGAAGCTTGATGACGCACATCTTCACTTCGAGTTCGGGTCATTGTCTTGATATGCATCAACACATGATGCATCCTCTTCTTGAACCTTGACTTGATGATGATCAACTCATGATGCCATCCAAAGTCTCCATTACCATGGAACATAACATATTCATCCAACTCATGAAAAATGTTAGTCCCACAATGTGATTAACATTAATTACCAAGATATACCAGCATCAAATGCTTCTTAACAAGCCGTTGCAGAAAGGTGCGGTACTACCGCCAACTAGAATCCGGTACTACCGCACAGCGGTAATACCGCTAGGCCAGATCGGTACTACTGATTTGCAGAGAATCAAAATCACAAGAAAACACTCCATCTGAAAATAACGTACCGCCGAATAAAACTCAGTATTACCGCAGAAGAATTGCGGTCGCATCGATTTCAGGTTTTCGAAAAAAAACTCCCAACAACATCATTTCTGTTAAAGACATACCGCCAACTAGATTTCGGTACTACCAACTTGCGGTAATACCGCTCATCAGATGCGGTCATACCGATTTTGGGATTTCAAGAAAACTTCCAAAAACATGCTCTCTAGAATAAACATACCGCCAAATGAAACCCGGTACTACCGCACATCGGTAGTACCACTTATCAAATACGGTCATACTGATTTCCACTGAAATTCTTCCTGAAGCTATTCAAAATGCAATGCATGACTCCTTTGTCTTGAGCCATGTCGATCTTTTATCATCTTTGTATTTTCTTTTCATGTCATCAATTAAACTCCGGGACTAAGCTTCTAAAACATCTTAGCACACACATTAGTACTATAACTTAATTGCAAATAATTGAATATAAAGCAATATGAGTACATATGAACTACACAAGTTTTATATACTCAAAGGATATGTTTCAAAGTAGAGATCCCCAATATAAGTGGATAAAGAACAAGGACCAATACTAATGAAACCACAAAACATAGAGTAAACTCTCCCTAAATGTGTGCATACACGAATGTGTAATAAAAACATATGTACATATTCAAGTTAAACTTTTAGTGGAGTTAAACCTATGTTTTGGATCTGAGTAATGCAACAAGATATAAGAATATGATGTCGAGTGCATACCTCCATGATTTTTACCTTTTTTATCTAAATAAGACTACACAATAGGTATATCAATAAAAGTGTTAGTCTCACATATAGATTTATCATTAATCACCAAAATACTTCATTAACTCATAATGATGGGTCTAGATTCTTCAACCGGCACCTAGACGGCTTGGAGAAGGTTTGCGCGGTGATCTCTTCAAGAAGAGTGTGAAGAGGCCCGGCAACAATTGTGATTAGTCTTGTGCTCACCATATCCGGAGAGAAAGAAGAGCAACTCTAGTGATCGAGGGAAGTGCTCGTGTGGAGCCAGCTTGATTCGTTCAAGTTTCATCAACGTTACATTTCTAGCTCATACTTGTGTAGAATTGCTTAGCTAGAATTGTTTTTAGTATAGCCATAGCCTTGGGATGCTTTAGTGAAAAACTTGGAATATATCTCTAGACTCGTGCTAAAATCTTTAATTAGATCATATTTGTTTAAATTGACAATTAGAGCACAAGAATTTTTATAACCTCCTATTCACCCTCCCCCCCTCTAGTCGGTCATCCTCAATCCTACAATCGCCCGCCCTGCTTACCCCACAGCCCTGGACCATCCAGTGAAGTGGACAGCGGTGGGCTTGACCATCCAGCTAGACTCGCTGGTGAATTCGTGGACAACAACGACAACACCGATGATAGGTGCGCCACCGCTAGAGACGAAGGTGGAGGACGAGTGTGTGACACTGTGTCGCGCGTAGAACTCCTTGGAATTTTTTTAAAATGGTATTTTTTTAAAAGATAATTACAAAAATAAATAGTTGCCTCAAAAAATTATAAAAATATGTTCCTGTCGCCAGTTGGGCCAACCACCTATCACCAGTTCGACTGGCGACAAAAAAAACACCTGTCGCCAGTTCAACTGGCGATAGATTCCTCAAACCCTAATCTAGTTTCTGTGCTTGTGATTTTCATAAATTTTGAACAATACGAAATCTATTAGTCGCGTAATAGCATTTTGTGATCATCGTATGTTGTTCTAGTGCAGTGAATTTCTATAGAATTTTGCGAGGACGATTGAGGTATCAATGATTTGTAAATAGGAAGGTAAGCGATATTACGATGCTGAGAATAACATGGAAGAATCGAATGTGAAAAGACGAGGAGATTTGATGTTGCGAATTAAAATAGACTTTATAATGAAGCTGGGAATAACACGACGCATAGGGTTTAGTTACATGAATAAGACACAGCATCATACACGATGCAGCAAACCGAAGTACTCCTACGATACAATGCACCTTTTGGAATAGAAATAGATTTGACCTTCGACAGGGGACTAGTATAGAATGGTCCGACCTACTGCGTGGACCGGGGCCATTTTCCCTTCCTTGCTAGCTCGGCGTTGAACTCCTCGTCGGCCTCTTTGGCCTTGGCCGCCATTTCCCTCTTTCTCTCGCGCTCCCTGCGTCTGCACGCCTCGAGATGAGCTTGCGTCTCCCGACGTATGCGCTCATTTTGCTCATGTTGCGGCGTTGCTCCTCCCGGATCTCGCGGTCTCTTTTGTCATGCCACTCCTCGAAGTCGAGAGACCACTGGTCATGTGAGTGGATCTCTTGGTCAATCCACTTGCGGTAGCCACATAGCGGATCCAGAGACTACAAGTAGATAGGAGAGGTTGTTAGTGCGTACTTTGAAAGAGAAATAGTACGGGAACACACTGTAACTGGTCCTTACCGACTGCTGATAGTTGCCTGTGTCCCAATATCGGTCGGGATAGTCACTGGAGTAGTTCGCGCAACCCCAATAACGCATGCCCAGGCTAATTCGGTTCGACTTGAAGAACTTTCATGGGTCCATGCGCCAACAGAGGGGCGGTGTCTCCCCCTCTGGCGGGTGTTGCGCGAACTTCGGTTGAACGTTCGAAGACGCCGCTACACTGGGGCCTCATTGCGGAGAGCTGCCACCCTAGCATGCGTCTCTTGTTCGACTCGGGCCGCAACAGCCCTTGCTCGCTCTTCCCGGGCATCAGTAGCCCTTGCTAGTTCGCGGATCCGATCCCATTGCCTCTGCCTGTCGTCCATCCCAACATGGTGAAGGAAGCTCTAGTGTAGTGTTGGGTTTGATTGTGTAGTGTTCTCTTCCAGATCTCTTCCACCCCCTTTTATAAGCCACAGGGTTGGTATGGTGTGGTAAATTTCCTGCAGAGTCCTGTCTTTTGGTTCTGAAAATCAGAGGACGTAGAGTGTTGTTATGTCGATCTGATAACCTGGTGAGGCATAGTATTGTCACGTCAAACTTTGTAGAGAGAAGTCATGTCTAGCTTTGCAGAGTGCTTTTTTTGTTCCGAAAAGCTGGCGAGGCATAGTGTTGTCACGTCTTTCTTTGCAGAGTCATGTCTTTTTGGTCTGAAAAGCTGAGGAGATATAGTGTTATCACGTTGCTGCTATGGGGGTCTTGTCACTGTGCAAAGCTGTCTCATCGGGTCACGTCGCTGTGCAAAGTAAGGATGACTTAAGTCGTAGAAAGAGGGTGGTGTGGGGTGTCCCGATGTAGACTCGTACACGTGGTCACGGTTTTCAAGCAAGCAAAAAAGTGATATCGAAACACGAGACTAGCATAATAATAGTTGTACTGAAATTAATATTTACATGGCATGACTAATATTTAGAGGAACAAATATCTAATGGCGGCCCCTTTTGGGGCGCACCCCGCGTGTCTTCCTTGGCCTCGCCCGGCGATGGTCCGAGTATGTCAGAGGATCAGGCTGCCTGACTACCCGACCGACACGAGCAGCCTGAGGTGGTGTCGCGAGGGGAGGTCCTGTGTCAGTTGGGTCGGTCCCGGCGCACCGGGCAGCTGAGAAGCCTCCAAGGAGAATGAGGTGTCACGCGGGTTAGTGAAGAAGTCCTCGAGGGGTGCCGATAGGTGTGCCTCGTCGTGCGACAATAAATCGTCCTCCCAAGGTGTTCCTGTGAAGTATTACGTTATAAATGTAATCATGGTGAAAGCGCGAAAAAGAAAGTTACGCAAGCAAGCAAGGTGGTCATACCTAATGCCCCGGCGTGCCCGATGACTCACAGACTTCGCTTCGCGCGACGGGTGGAGCTCGGGACTTGAAAGAGAAGATTGTCGTTAGTAACTATTGGGGTTCGAAATAAAGAAGCATTACGTTATGCAAGCAAGTCGGACGGTCATACCTGGTGGCACGAAGGCGTGCCCCGATGACTCCGCGTACTCCTGCCCCGCGGTGCTCCCACCACGGTGCCATGATGACAAGCCCGCCACGTCCGGGGCAGAAGCCCATGGCCGTGAACCACCTCGACTGACCCCTCGTCCTCACACTGGTCGGTCCACCGTGTCCCTCGGCGTGCGACAAGTCGCGATCTGGATGCCTCATCTCGCGGCGTCCATGATCTGCTATAGGACCCCTCTGGTGTCCCCCTGCGTCATGTAGTGCACGGAGGTTGCTAACTCGAGATGACGCGGTCATCGGTCAGCTGATCGAACATCGCGACCTACTCCGGGTAGGAGCCCTGCGAAGTGATCGGCGTGAAAGTGACCTGTGCAATAGAACAACGCAAACATAGCACACGAAATTGTCATTACAATACAAAAAATAATAAATGATCATGAAACTAACTCGTCGATGGCACCACACCGTACCCATGGTGGGCTGGTCCACGTCGTCGTCCTGAGCGTACAAGCTGACCTCGTATGCTCCCAAGTCTAGTTGTGGTCGTCCGATTTGGAAGCGCTCGAAGGACCACAACTACAGAAGTAGTGGGCATCTGGAGAGGATGGAGCTGTCATGAGCACGGTGGCACACGTCGCACAATGCGTAGTACGTCGCGCACAGTACGGTCGGACCCCAGGCGTAGGAGGGGATCTCTTCCACCGGCAAGTCGGCCACCTCACGTGCGTACCAGACGTAGTGCTTGTCAACGCTGTCGTCGTAGGACCCCAGGAACATGACCCACCTGAACAACCACAGCAGGTAGGCCTCAAAGTGCCTCCTAACAATGACATCCCCTGCGTCAGGCGCGATACGCTCGGGCTGCAAGAAGGCATGTACACGTCAGCAAGGTTCACATACGAATTTAAGCGAGATGACAATAGTTACAAATACTTATGTAGAACTGGCAGATCCACCTCAACGTCGGCTCGTGCGGGCTGCTGAACTCGGTGTACCCGCTGCCCGACGGCAGCACATCGTGGAACCTCGCTAGGAGGTCCGTGCGCCACGTGGCCGAGATGTCATATGCTGCCGGGGGGAGCCTATGCATGGCAACCCAGTCAGGAAGGTCATGTCCTGGAGCATCGGTGCCATCTCCCCGCATGGAAGGTGGAACGTGTGCATCTCTGGCCTCCAGCGGTCAACCAGCGCCGTCAGCAGGGCCCGATCGTATGGAAAACGCCTAGACGTACGACCAAGACCACGGTCCTGGTCGTCCTCCCATGTCGCCTCGACCATCCTCGCTAGTGGAAGGAGGCATGTCGCTCTCAACCTGCGTCGAAACAATTAAGAACAAACATGACTGCACGCAAAGTAGTCAGACCGCGATTGAGTGCATGAATGTCAGAACTACACGTACCTCGGAACCCGATGCAGGTGCGCCTCCATGCCTCGATGGACGGCGCGATCGTGGCGCGCCAAGCTCAATCGGCGTCTCGCCCTCCGGGGGGAGCATGGTATTGAGGCAGCTACGGTGATGCGCGTCAATCACCGGGTCAAGCAACTCGTAGTGGCCTGCGTCCGCCATACCTATAAATTAAGTGCATACATTGTAAAGACTACGAAACATGTATAAAAAACAAAATTCCTACTTTAAAAATGATTTTCAATGTTAACAGAATAATTACCACACAAAAATATAAACCAAATTTAGGCTACTCAGCAATTTAAACATATTTGTAATAGGGTCTTCCAATTTAGATGATATTTTTAAATATTTTCCTAGTGCAAATATAAACAATAAATAAAGTTCTTCCTATTTTACTAACTAGTTTCGTACTTTAAAATTAATTTTCGATATTACCAACATAATTACCACGCACAAATGGGAAGCTAAATAAAGCTGACATTATTTTTTACATATTTCTAATAGTCGTCTTCCTATTTCTGCTGATTTATCCTAAATCGTTCGACTGCTGTAACATTCATAACATGTGTACGACAAACTAAACTATACACATCTCAAATAATGTAGTACATAGTTTGACTACAATTATCTAATCTACTTAATTCTATGTCGCTATTCTATTTGATTCTAGTCGTTGTTCTACTTAATTCTACTGGCTATTCTACTTAATTCTATGTCGCTATTCTACATGATTCTAGTCGCTATTCTACTTAATTCTATATCGCTATTCTACTTAATTCTATGTACTTAATTCTACTGGCTATTCTACTTAATTCTATGTCGCTATTATACATAATTTGACATAATGTACAAGGTTGCAAAAAAAAGTACATGCAAAATGGTCGACCCATCGATTGGATCTGCGCTCATCAATCTCTCTTCATGATTTAACCAAAGAGAGCTTCGCTACCTTTCTTCTCTTCCTCTCCTCCTCTCTTCTGTTTTTTTCTGGAATTAAAATGAGGTTCAGAGGGATTTTTTGGGTTTTTATAGATGGCATACTGTCGCTAGTTGAACTGGCGACAGAAAGATATCGCCAGTTCAACTAGCGATAGGTGTTGCCAGCTCAATCAAGCATGTGAAGACTGCTCAGCCTCGTCTCAGCTTGAAGCGGCATAGGTGGTTGGACCGCGATGAGGGAAGAGGTCCTCGTCACCGCTCAACTAGCGAGAGGTTCTGCCGCCATTGAGCTGGCGACTAAACATATTTTTGTAATTTTTTTAGGCGACTATTTATTTTTGTAATTATCTTTTAAAAAATATTATTTTGAAAAAATCTAACTCCTTGGCGGAGAGGCGGCCGAAGGGGTAGAAATGAATTATGACATGTGGGACCAGGGGCAATTTGAGTAGACTGAGAAAAATCTGACACCTTTTGAGGGGTTAACGACAATTAGACCTGTGAAAGATGAGGGGTGAATAGGTAGTTCTTAAAATCTTTTGGCTAAATCAATTCGGTTTTGCTCAATTAAAACCTAAATCAACTAGTCTTGACTAAATGCACCAACAATATAAGTCTATTGATAATGATAGTAAACATACAGAGACATAAAAGCAATTTAATTCTAGGAATGTAAATTGCACAAAGTAAATCACTGGAGTGCAAATCACAATGACACAATGACGTTTTACCGTGGTGTTCGGAGACTTGCTGGTCTCCCCTAATCCACTTTGAGGTAAGCCCAAACCAATTGGACCGGCTCCACGAATTAAGCCAAACACCTTAAATCCACTAGTGGTAGCTCTTTCCCGCTCCGGGTAGGTGAGCTCCAACCTTCACAACACGTCGGGCCTTTTCACAAGCTTCTTGAGAAGATCACCGATCCACGACGCCTCCACGCCATCTAGGTGTCGGTAAACACCAAGAGTAACAAGCCAAACCCCTTGCTTAACTCTCACCACGTGCAACGAATGCACAAGCTCAAGTGGATACAAAACCTACCTCTAGATGCAACACATGCAATTAGAGACCTCTCTCCTTGCTCACAAGGTGCAACACATGCACAATTGAGAGGAGAAGCTCACACTAGCTCAAGTGAGTGAAATGGGATGCCAAGAGTTGTCTCTCAACCGTCCAAGGGGGCATTTATAACCCCTAAACCAAAAACTAGCCGTTTGGAGACGAAACAGCCCAAAACTAGCCGTTACAGACTTGATGCGGTACTACCGCCCTCACAAGGACCGGTACTACCGTTCTGTGTGGTAGTACCGCTCTTGGCGATCGTACCGCAGCTCAATTTCAGCACAGACGACACTCGGTAAAAAGGTCATAACTTTTGACTCCGATGTCGGAATTGAGCACTCTTGGACTCTATGGAAAGCTTATTCAGAGGGCTACACAACCCACCTATTTGATTGATCTCAAACATATTTGATCAAATAAAAAAGCACAACTTCAAGAGCCACTACCATGGTCTAAGTCCAAAGAAATAGGAACAAGCAATCTTAGACCATGCCAAGGGAAAATACATGAATCCCAATAATTTGCAAAACATATTTGCAAACTTAGATCATGCCACAAGGAGTAGGTACATGGACTTCAACCATTTACAAAACACATTTGTAAAGTATAGTCACATGCTACAAGGATTAAATGCATTAGCCTCGGCTATTTGCAAAACGCATTTGCAAATAATAGCATCATGCCATGATGAGCTAAAGCAAGCGAGATTGAGTTATCAACACATGATGAGACTCAAGCTACTAGACAAGACCCCTCTTAATAGTACGGTAACCTATACTAGCAATCCAGTCTTCCAACCAAACACCAAGACCGGTAAAAGACTAGGAACACATCCTTAGCCCTAGCTAGTCATACCTTTGCCTTGAGCATCTTCTTGAAGCTTGATGACACACATCTTCACTTCAAGTCCGGGTCATAGTCTTGACATGTATCTACTCATGATGCATCCTTTACTTGACCTCCACCAACACACGATGAGTCTTTTCTTGACTTGATGATCAACTCATGATCATCTCCTCTTCGAGTTCTTGATATGCATCAACACATGATGCATCCTCTTCTTGAACCTTGACTTAATGACGATCAACTCATGATGCCATCCGAAGTCTCTATAACCTTGGAACATAACCTATTCATCCAACTCACGAAAAATGTTAGTCCCACAATGATTAACATTAATTACAAAGATATATCTTCAATAAATGCTTCTAAACAAGACATCGCATAAAGGTGCGATACTACCACCAACTAGAATCCGGTAATACCACTCTCCGGTCGTACCGTTTCTTATGTGCGGTACTACCGATTTCCAAAGATTTAAGAATCAAGAAAAACACCTTCTCTGGAAATTACATACCGCCATGTAAATACCGGTCCTACCGTAGAGCGGTAGTACCACTTAAGACATGCGGACATACCGATCTTCAAGGGAGAACAAAACTCTCAAAACATACTCTCTGGAAAATACGTACCGCCAAGTAATCTTCGGAACTTCCGGTGTACGGTCGTTCCGCTCAGAATATGCGGTCGTACCGCGTTGCAGTAGTTCCGCCAAAAGAACTCCGGTACTACCGCACATCGGTAGTACCGCTTACCAAATGTGGTCATACCGATTTCCACTGAAATTCTTCCAGAAGCTTTTCGAAATGCAATGCATGACTCCTTTGTCTTGAGCCATATCAATCTTTTATCTTCTTTGCATTTCCTTTTCATGTCATCATTCAAACTCCGGGACTAAGCCTTGAACACATCTTAGCACGCACATTAGTCCCACAACATAATTACAAATAATTGAATATAAAGTAATATGAGTGTATATGAACTACACAAGTTTTATATACTCAAAGGATATGTTTCAAAGTAGAGATCTCCAATATATGTGGATAAAGAAATATGGATCAATACTAATGAAACCACAAAACATAGAGTGAACTCCCCTTAGATGTGTGCATACATGAACGTGTAAAGAGAATATATGCATATATTCAAGTTAGACTTTTTAGTGGAGTTCAACCTAAATTTTGGATCCGATGAATACAACAAAATATAGGAATATAATGACGAAAGCATTCATCTTTGATTTTTCACCTTTTTATCCAACTGAAACTAAACAATAGGTATAACAATAGAAGTGTTAGTCTCACAAATAGATTTGTCATTAATCACCAAAATACTCCATTAACACATAATGACGGGTCTAGATTCTTCAACCTGTTCACGGACGGCCCGGCCCGAGCCTGACCATGTCCAGGCCAGGCTTGGGACTGCAAGTCTGGCCTGAAATTCTGAAGAAAAAAAATGGAAATCTATTATTTTAATCCTAAAAACGAATTAAATAATACTTTTTTATTCTAAAAAAGATTAAAATAATACATTTTAATACGAAATTCAACTTTTTGGGCTAGGCCGGGCTCAGGCCTACCAAATTTAGACCGGGCTTTTCAAGCCCAGCCCGAAGCCCGGCATTTGAACAGCTCTAACGACAATCGAACTTAACGGAACTGATGAGAGTGGCAAAAAAGGATGAAAGTTGAGATTCAATGGCAATAAAGGAAGGAGCAGTTTCACGATGACATATTAGAGATTCGACCAACTTCTAGTGACAAACAAGGAATTATCTCTCGATATCTTGGGGGGTCTTTGTTGCTGCTCCTGATGATGATGTGCTATTTCAGGTGGTCCGTAGCGCTTGCATGGTGCTTTGCTTTGTTAGACTTGCATGTACCATGTGTGTATGCACATACATGCGTATGGATACATTGTGTAGTACTACATGGTTTGATGCCTACGAACAATGCTTACAAGATCCTAATACGGATTCTGAGTAACTCACCGTATTTAATCGAACAGATACATTCTTGTGGAAAATGGACGGGAAATTATACTAACGCTTTCACTCGACGTACAAATACAAATGTTGGAGTTTTTTTTGCCATATTTGCATGATTTCGTTTCGTATTTATAAAAATAGCCGCAGCGAATTTTTTTGTGCAAAATTAGCACCCCGACTGTGCAGTCGCCCCCACCGCTCGCTGTGTGTTAGGGTTAGGATTAGGTTAGGGGTTCACGTGTTGGAGTTAGGTTTAGGTTAGGGTTTCAACCGATAATCCACAGATTTCATAGCATTTTTAAAATATAGCAAATTAGTTTCTAAAATTATAAAATTTTACGTGAATACTCGTAACACGGTGTACTTTCTTGTGTAATGTTTCCATAATTTTTCTCGTTCTGATTTTACCTCGTAATTCCATTTAAGTGTACTCATTTTATCCCGCCACGTGTTACCCCTTCCCCTCCCACACGCATGGCCCCCCTCCCGCCAGCCCTGCTCTCCCCCCTCCCACACGGGCCCCCTCTGGTGGCCATATTTTGAACCGTCCATCCTCCCTCCTCCGTACATCTGTCGACTTCTCATGTTGTTCCTCTTGTCCGCATCTTTGCACAGAGACAACGATCCAAATTCCTGCGCTAGTGTAGCGGCTCCTCCTTCGCTCAGCTATAAATACCGAGATGTCGCAGTCGCTCTTCGCTCGTCCCAATTGTGTTTCGCTTCTCGTTCTGGAGCTCGCCGCTGAGAACTCAGAGAACTTAACATAATTAAATTTTTGGAGATCAAGTATTTGTTGCTGCTCGTCGCTTATCGCTCTGTTTTTTTTCTAGCTTACCCCGAAGGGCAGGTAATTTGTCATATGCTTTTATCATTATTGTTGTAATTAGTTAGTGTACTGGTTATTAATTAGTTATGAATTAGTTAGTTTACTAGCAATTAATTAGTTTACACGTAATTAGTTAGTTCGCTGCTAATTAATTAATTAGTCGAAATTAGTTTAGTGGTTATCAGTCCCGCATATTAAATTAGTGCGAATAAACTACTCGTAATTTATGTAGTAGTAATTAATCAGTTGCAATTAGTTAGTTTCATGGTAATTAAATAATCATAATTAGTTAGTTTAGTCTCTGTTAATTAGTTTAGTGGTAAACAATTAGTCGTAATTAGTCATATCTAATTACACATATATAATCCATCACTTGCATGCAATTTGTCATATCTAATTACACAAATGTATCGCGGATGGGGTTGTTGTGGTTTTAGGTAATGTCAAACATTCAAGGCTTGTATGGTTTTTATTGCGATGGTCTTGTACGGGCCGGACCCGGTGGGTTGGACCTGTTGAGATGCCAGTACAAGGTGGTCCAGGCGGAGGGGATCGACATGATGAATATTCACGAGCTTTGAAGATGCATCCGGAGGGAGTTCGTTACGGAGGCAACGAGGGAGAAAGTTGTGATCGAGGGGATCACCTGCACGAATGATGTGTGGGAGCTCGTCAAGGTGGCTGAAAGCGTAGCATGGAGCCAGTACATGCAGATTGCCTCCCAGCCTAGTTGCACACACCTATTTTTTATGCTATAGGACGCTCTTTGTTAATTTATCAGTTTTCTGTGGATGATATATTTTAATATCACTACTACAAAACAGGCTATAGTAGACGCCCCATCACAGGCGGTTCCTTTGGAACCGTCTGTGTTGGGTCAGTCCGGACCTGCGGGTGGCACGGGCCAACTATCACAGACGGTATTTTGTAGAACCGCTCAGCGATAGTCATCTATCATGCATTTGCTCATTAATAGAACTGTCAGGAATTATCACGACGGTTCTATTCACAAACCGCTCGTGATAATCACCAATCACAAACGGTTCTCAATAAGAACCGCTCAGGATAATACATGACGGTTCGAATAAGAAGAACAACAGGATAATTAGTTATCACGACGGTTCTAATTAAGAACCGCTTGTGATATCTCGTTATCCTCTCGCCAAGACCGCCGCGCTGCCCGCCAGACCGCCTCGAGGTTCAGGTCACGACGGTTCTTTAATAGAACTGCTCAGGATGATCACTGACGGTTCTATTAAAAACCGCTCAGGATACGTGCTATCACTGACGGTTATTAACAAGAACCGCTCTCGATTGTTCGGCGGAAATGAAAATTTAAACATAATGGGCGGCTGCCAAACTCGCTTATATAACCTCCATCTCCTCCTCTGCGGTCTCTCCTCCTCACACTCATACCTCCATCTCCTCCTCTACTGCTTTCTCCTCCACACCTTGCGCCCGGCCTCCGCCGAGCTTGTCGCCGGCGGCCTCCTCCACCTCGCCGTGACCTCGCTGCCACTGGCCTCCCACGACCTGCCGCCTTGGCCTCCTCCACTTGCCGCCCGGCCTCCCACGACCTCACTCTCTACTCCCCCCTTTGCTTTGTGATGTGGATTATCGAGTTGATGCCACTATGATGTGGGTGATGCTACCTTGTGATGTGTGTAGTTCATGTTGAGTTATTTGGTTTTGGCAAAAATATAGATGGTAGATCGCGCACCGTTCGGTAAAATCATCATAACTTTTGCATACGAACTCCGATTGCGACGTTCTTTGGCTCGTTGGAAAGCTAACGAAGAGCCGATTGCGACGTTCTTTGGCTCGTTGGAAAGCTAACGAAAAGCTCAATCCGAAAATCCATAAGTCAAGGTCGATTCTCTTGCGGGTCTCAAAAAGTGAAAACCCCAAAAGGTCGCTCAGGCCTCTAAACGGCCTCCGAAGTTTTAGCACCGTTTTGGTTTTTTGCCACGAAAAAGGCTATCACAGACGGTTCCAAACAAGAACCGCTCAGGAAATTCATCACGCAGCGGTTCGAACAAGAACCGCTGCAGGAAAATATCATCACGACGGTTTGTAAATTAAACCGCTTGTGATATTCTCGATCACAAACGGTTTTTGATGAAAACCGCTCGTGATAATAGCCTTCATGCACGGTTTCAACAAAAACCGCTCGTGATAGTGCGATCACTGACGGTTTTGAACCGCTCAGGATAATCGCTCGATATCACAGCATCAACAAATATAGACGGTTCGGAAACCGCTCGTGATGACGGTTCCGAACCATCTGTGATGAAGCTTCCTGTAGTAGTGTATTATATTGTACCACAGGCTAGAGAACATTGTGCATGAATCAACTAAGGAAAATGCGTGGCGTGCAGATCATATAACAATCTACCGTAGCCTTCGAAATGCACATGAGTCGGAGGTTACGGTATATCGTTATATGATCTGCATGCCACGTATTTCCCTCAATTGGTTCATGCACAACCTTATCTAGTCTATCATACAATACATTATTAAAGAACATCATTCACATTAAACCGATAAATAAACAAAGAGTGTCATATTTGATCGGGTTAGATGTGATAATACCCCTACTCCTTCATCCCGATTGTAATAAACTCGCGTGTGTTTCATGTAATGCTTGTAACGCTTGAAATATCGACAATTATCTGTATGAAAATGTACATTGCAAACCCTAATTAGGACGTGACCTCGCTCTGCAAACCCTAATTCATGTGGAGCTTATTCATACATTGCAGTCCTACCCGCCATCAAAATCACTATTGGCCATCTTATCGGCCAAAGAACATCATCCACCATTAAGATCGTCATACAATAGTCTCTTCAAGCCAATAGCACCTTCGTTGTCTTCCAACATTCCACGTTTTCTAGACGCATTGCTTTCTCTACAAGAATGTTGATGCAGTCAGTGTTACTTAGGTTAATACCAGGAAATGAAACTCCAGTTGCATCTATACGAATGCTAATGCAGTCCACGTTGGAGTTGGACATGCTGCATGATATAAAGTCCAATATAGATGTAATTAGAAAAATTATCACATAGATAAATCCGACTTGAGGCTATTGCAAAGAAATTTCTTGGACCAATACACACTTGCCTTACTAGGAAGTTCCAATTGTGTTAGAGCTCCACCATTACAATACAGCCTGGATATACATACAGGTCAGGAGTAATTATCTTTCACGAACACTAACAGAATATTTGTTGGTGATTTAGTATCGGAATCTAAGAAAGAGTCGTGTTAGAGACACACAATTGGGATGAGCGAAGAGCGATTGCGAAATTTCGGTATTTATAACCGAGCAAAGAAGGAGCCGCTGCGTTGGCGCCGAGAATTTTGGATGTGTTGTCTACGCGCAGCACTGTGGGCAAAGGGGACAACCACAAGGAGTTGACATATGTGCGGAGGAGGAGGATGGACGGTTAAAAGGTGGCTACGGAGGAGGGTCGTATATGCGAGGTGTAAGGTGGTCGGCAAGAGGGGGCCATGCGTGGGAGGGAGGGTTGACACGTCGAGATAATATCAGTACACTTAAATGAAATTGCGAGGTAAAATTGGAACGAGTAAAATCATATAGAAAATTACACAAGAAAGTACACCGTATCGGAAGCATTCACATAAAATTTCATATTTTTTTGAAGTCATTTGCTATATTTTAAAAATGGAATGAACACAGCAGAAACCCTAATCCGCGAAACCCTAACCGGAGAGGGGGCACATGGCGGCCGTGTGGAAGCGGCACGTGGCGGGCTGGGGCGGCCACTGCATGGCGGCCGTGCTGTCGGGGTGCTAATTTTTTTAAAAAAAAATCACTGCGGATATTTTTGTAAATACGAAACAAAATCACGCTAATATAGCCAAAAACTCCAAATGTTGTGCATGTATTGCAAGGTACCGACCCATATTTATAGTATGTACTAGTAGAATGCCCGTGCACCGCTACGGTACATATATGTATGTACCCCCGGCGCCGGCCGAATGCCACACTAAACACAATAGCCACACCCTAAACACCCCATATATGCTTCCAGTATCGGATTCCGCTCAAGTTCTCGGTGCAATGATCAACATAAGATCATGGTTAAAAATAATAATTCATGGTAAAAATGATCAACACAAGATGCAGCATCAACATCACCCTATAGCAAAATGCAAACACAATGATAAGAGATGGAAAATCCAGTCCAATGTTCATGGGACTATTGATACAAACCTTTCTACAGTCGCCGGTGAACGCTATGGCAGCCACCATGGTTTTGATGACGCAGTACCCCCAAGCAATTCATCTGGCAGAACGATTGAGAGTGGCTTTACCTGCAGCCGGGGACTCTGGGTAGAATTTTGTCATGGTAGACCTGACAGTAGGATGAGCATGCAGTTGAGAGCAACAACTGCTGCTCGCTTGACCTCCATTCTTCCCACTCACCGTTGCATTGCCAAGGAATGTTAAACAAGGACAATTAGAGTACATGTAGATGCAGACTCATTTGTTGTAACTAATGTGCCAAAGAATAAATTAGATGAAATCAAATGCATGGACAGTCAAAGCAATGATATGCTAACTCATGGGCATTTTTTCAGAACAAAGGGAGAACAAAGTGGGGCTCCATCACACTAATATCCCAACGTAAAATAGGGCACCCCCTGACTTCCAGTCTTATCAACAACACTTACAGGCAAGACCTTTGTTATATCTCCGTTTGTACTTTCTATGGATGCAGGTAGTGGCGTCCAATAATCCTACAAATAAATAAATAGAATAGAATAGAATAGAAAAGTCACTGGCCCTAAAAATGGTTGATCTGATGAGAAAAGGTTGCCCTTTTAACTGACGTTACCAGCAACATTGACATCAACCTTGTACTTAATCAGTAAATTCATAGTTTGCAGGCACCAACTTGGCAACTTGAACGACATAATGTAATGGTGCAAGCACATCCTAAAAATCGAGCCGAATTAATTCAAGTGCAAACATACATGAGAAATCTCAGATACAGAATGACAACTGCCCTTTTGATACTAAGGAACCAAATTAATCTGAAAAGTTATAATGCCACTGTTATGAACTTGGGCTGTAGGAGCTGGGCTGTCGGGCTGGACAATGCTAGTGGGCTAGCTACGTGGCCCAAGCAGCTGAAACTGCCATCACTGCATATGAAGCAAGGGCAGCAGCACGGGAAACACATCGAAGAACAAATGACCCAGCCACAGGCTTCTTCTTCCTCCTTACATTCTGCTCCTTCTCCTTCCTCCAGCTGTTTCTCTTCCCCAAACTCCTTTCTCTAATCCCAGTCTATGTGATCTGCCCATTCTTGCTTCCAAGTCCCCCATATTGTATCTTCCCATGCTTGTACTCGATGTTTGGATTGGCAAACAGGCTCTTGTTTTGGTGTTGATTTGTTATATCGAGTGGGATCGTGACAATTGGTATCAGAGCCATCGATTCGTGGGTGTTCTAGTGCTGAGATGGTGTGTGAAGGATTTGGTAGCGGTAGCTTGGACCTGCGGCGGGATTTGAGCAGTGACGGTGTTGGTGGAGGAGCCACCCACCACCTGTTCGGCGAAATGCCGAGCCACCAGGAGGCAACCGCGGGCGGCTTTCTACGCATCATCGTAAGCCATGTGTTCTATCCGGTGACAAAAGAGGTGCTACACCAGATCCTTGATGTGTATGGCGTGGAGAAGATGTCCGTGTTTGAGAGAGGCAACCATGTGGAGGCCATGGTACAACTCCGATCATGGCAAGAAGCGAAGCGAGCCCAAGATGCCTTCCATGGTCGGTGCATCTACGAAGGCTGTTGCTTCCTCGACATCTTGCTGGTGCAGCCGACACCAAACTCTGCTTCTACTACGATGGCTCGACGCGGCGCGGAGGCCTCTGCGCTGGCCACCGAGGTCGTCGTGGATGCACGTTCCTCACCATCAGACGCGCACCCCACTGACGCCGACGAGCCCATGTCCGAGCGAGCCCCGCTGTTTTCACCGAGTGGGACTGGAGGCCATGTCCGGCGAGCGTATGACGATGCTTGAGGATGGTGACCGAGTTGAATGAGACGCTGCGCAGTAGGCTCGGGCAGTCTACGCCTTCCCCGACCTTGTGCGATGCCCGAGCGACGTCCACTGTCAACGCCCCTCTAGTCATGGTCTTGCAGCGGGACACCATTCCAGACGGCGCTCACTCGAGCGACCTTACCTCCACACCTAGCGGTGCCGCGGCCAACTACACCGACTGTGGCGACGAGCTCAACTGCGGGTGTCTCCTCTGTCTCCATGACACGCGCAAGCTGTTCGATGGAATGCATGTTAGGAGTACAGTGGTACTGTGGCCACCTCCGGTAAAAGGTGTGGGAAGGAGTCCGTGGCCTTTCCCTTCCAAAGCCCAAAGCATACGTTGTGGAGCTGAAGCACGGTCAATGCCGTGGCCATCTTTTGGGTATGGTCAGGAGGGTGAGCAGCTCAAGCAACCGTGGCCACCACCCATTCACTTCCTCTCAGGAGTGTTTGCTGAGGTGGTGTTCTGGATGGTGAAAAGGTATGCATGTCAGGATACCAAAATGCTCAATGAGAAGATTGAATCACTAGGAGCAAAATTCAAGGAGCAGATTTATTTTGTGGTACAATTCCTTGCTAAGGAAAAGTATGGGCATTATTCTAGTACCAGGTCTTGTGGACTGTGCATTCACTTGAGGAGGAATCTTATTGTTTGGGTGCAGTTGAGGGCACTACTCTCTGAGTTATGCTACTGCAAATTGAGAAACACTGAAGGCGATTGGCCTTACTCCAAGACGATACAATACACTAAAAATGAAGAAGTTGTTGTGAGCAAATTTGGTCAGGGACAGTTCACTTTAGGCACCACTGAATTGCTAATTCCTTGGGATCTATGGTCGTTGTTCAGTTGCTATCAAATAGGAGATGAGTCAAAGTCCCCTGGGATGCCACCTATACGTGTGGAGATCATGGAAGATAGTGTTAAGCTACGGCCAACACCATGGCCTTCTTGGAAACAGCTGAAAGATACTTTTGAGATTGACTTTTATCAAGGCAAAGGCTTGGTTGTTCTTGTGTACAACTCTATTGGGTGGAAACGAGAGGATGTCCTTCGCATACCAGTCATCAGTGACTCAATTGTTGTTCATGATTTTGAGGGGAGAGAAATTGAATTGCAACTTCTGCCTATAGCTAATGCCTCATTGTACATACAGGGCAACGATGTTAAGGCTTACTTAGGCACATCGCCTGCTGCAAAGCCCAAGTTTTGGCTTGCTTTTCCTGTTTCTGTACCACCCCTTGGTTTCAAGACTGATTTTGTCTCAAGCAGGAAGAAATCAGCTCTCTCTTCGATGTCCACTCTATACTCATCTCAAGGAAGTAAAAATAGTAATCTGCAAGTGGGGCAAGGGCATTTGAAACTTAAATATGATGCAGCTAGAGCATTATCTCTACACTCCGATAGGAAGAATCTGGTCGAAGCAAATTTTGAGCAGAAGTACAAGTATTACATAGGACAGAATCGAAATGGAAGTGATCCTCAGGCTTCTGGAGCATACATATTTCGCCATAATGGCACAATTCCTATCAAGACTGAAGGTCAGGTTCCTCTCACAATTCTGCATGGGCACTTATTTGATCCTACTATGAAGTCTAAGCCATGCTTTTGTATTGTTCTGCCTGGTAATGGAAAACCTTGGAAATGCTTGCAATTTGGTAGTGATGGCTATGGGAAAAGGGTGGTTTGGACAAGGCTAGGAATTGCCTCTAAAGTTGTAGATACCATTGAGATAGCACTTGGTGTGATGTCTGGGAGAAATGGCAGCTCACTAACCACCATGCATAGGAGGCAATCGTCCATGCTATTTATTGAGAGTGATTCATGGAACTCAAAGATGCATGTCCCCTTACATATTATACTCCTGGTAATGAAACAGAAGTTTTGTCTGAAGCTTGCACTGTTAGCAACATTACCAGAATGCTATGGAGGCTTAAACAGCCGAGTTGTGTATATTGACACCGAATCCAAGTTCTCTTCACGGGGGATGGTTGAGATCGGTGAGCAAAGCTTCCCTCAAATATTTAGGCAAGAAGGCCTGGCACAAAAGATGGCTGGGAGGATCCTAGTGATGCGACCAACATCATTATCTGATTTCACCAAGAGTCTGGAACAGATGAAGGTGACTCTTCTTCAAGATGATGTGAAGCTACTCATTGTTGATAGCATGGCTGCTCTCATGTCATCGTCTATGGCAGAGTTCTCAAGAATTCTAGTTGTAGTTATAAACCAAGTCCTCAGCCAAAGTAATGATGATGGTTATCATTCTTCGTTAGAAGTGGAAAAGAAGGATGATAGTAATAGTGCTGAAAGGCTTGAATCAGACAAACTGAAGGTGAAAAATACAGTTGATTCTCTGATCACAAAGCCTCTGAAAGCAAGCATACTTGCAGTTTGTCTATTCCAAGCACTTGGTATCAGAGAGTCAAACAAAGAGAAACGTGATGACTCGTGTTCTCTTCATGAGTTGCTTCTTGGCAAGAACATATTGGTGGTGGATGACAACAAGTTGCCCCGATCCGGAGGTCAAACAGCATGGAATCGGCTTGGGGACAAGCCGAATTTCATCGGGGAGGAATGTTATGAACTTGGGCAGAGGAGTCGGGTGTCGAGCCGACAATGCTAGTGGGTCAAGCATGTGGCCTAAGCAATGAGATCGCCATCATTGATATGAAGCAAGGGTAGCAAAGACGGAAACACATCAAAGAACAAATGACCCAGCCACAGGCTTCTTCTTCCTCCTTACATTCTGCTCCTTCTCCTTCCTCCAGCTGTTTCTCTTCCCCAAACTCCTTTCTCTAATCCTAGTCTATGTGATCTACCCATTCTTGCTTCCAAGTCCCCCATATTGTATCTTCCCATGCTTGTACTCGATGTTTGGATTGGCAAACAGGCTCTTGTTTTGGTGTTGATTTGTTATATCGAGTGGGATCATGACAGCCACTTCACAAATTTTAGGGAATTCAACTTATGAAATCAATCCAAAACGTGCTAATGTTGTTTCACAAATTTTAGTGAACTCCACAAATCTCGGGGGTAATCATATCTATGACATGAGGATTTGCCCCTTAGTAGATAGCTAATAGTAATACACCTCCTTGTGGTTTTGCACATACAAAAAAATGGAAAATCATGAAGACGGAACCTACTTTATCAGTAAAATTACTATGAACGCCACTGTCCAGCATCTCGTCCATGAGAGGTATGTACAGCGCCAACCCAAAACTATGAAGTGAAAGTCATTTGGGCTGCATTGCGTCATTTGGGCTGCACCAAGCAATGCAATTTCAAAAGTTAGAATAAACATCCTACATTTCAGAGAAGCAGTTAAAACAACAGTCCACACATTTTGATACGAGGTGCCCGATCTTTATGACTTAGAATTTGGGATACACCGTGAAACCTAACGAATCAACAAGGCCAATCGATGTCAATGCAACGACCTACGACGCATGAACTCGTGGGACCACACGCTATGATATCGCCACTTGACCACGACCAAAGTGGAGATGATCTCCCTGCAATTCAATGAAGAACAAGCAAGAAAATCAATAGGGAAAAGCACAATTTCAAGGGAGCAGCAATCAGCTAGCATAAACTCTAGAACAATGCTTCAAAGCAATCTGAAATCTCATGATTTTTCGTGGTGCTACAGTGTGGCACCCCTCCCTAGAGTGTTAAGGACGTGTGGGACACTCCCCCCACGCATGGGCTAAGCCCAAACCAACTTTATTTGGCCCAAGTGGCCAAACTAACTTTTAAGCCTAATCTGAAACTAAATTGTTTTAAAACATGGTAAATAGTTCTAAAATATATACATGGCACATTTAGGACCTCTCAAGTCACATGGCATGCAAGTCAATCAATTAGATCCATGCTAACTCTTCAATCGGGCTAAAATGCTCAATTTAGCCTTTTAAGTTCTTTTAGCCTAATTGGGGGAGTTGGACTTGAATTGCTGGTTTTCCAGCCACATGGGTTTGCTATGGGCTTCACTTGTACATGGGAGAGGTGGAGGTGGGCTTACGTGGTCACATGGACCTCCTTCCCTTCTTGGCTTGGCCGCATGGGCCTCCCCTCTCCTTGGCTTGGTTGTCGCATAGGTCCCTTGGGCTTGCTTCCTCCTTGCTGGCCGCATGAAGGGCCTTAGCATCCTCTTGTGGCCAAATGGAATGACTCTCATGGCTTGCTTTCTTCTCTTGTACTCTCCTCTTCTTCTCTCTTGGGCTTGCCTCCCTCTCCTCCCTCTGGCCCGCACTATTTCTAGGGGGAATGATGTCCATTACTAACTTCTATGCAAGCTTACAAAAAATTGATGATGATTTTTCTCAACATGAGGGGGAATGATGTGAATAAATTGGAATATATACAAGATGGTTCAACATATACGCCCTATACGCCTTACGGCTATTGTGCTAAATACATTGTGCTGCACAATGGGAACACTAAAACAACTGATGATAAATACATATATCATGCATATGCATTTTTTTCTTTTTTTAGAACATTTTCAAGTTATCAAAAGTCAAGGACGACTTTTCTTGACGGGGAGGATGATGTAGACACAATCATGCTTAGCACTTTTCAGTTAAATATATTATCTGGCTGGAAAGAATTATTAAGTTGCATGAAATATTGTCAGGTGAATTCTAATTTAAATGGGTCTTATTTCTTTACTATACTCGGAGGTACAGGGCTACTACTATTTTATTTAATTAAATATTGGCCCATATTTGATCTGTACAAACGTAAAATAAAGTTGTGTTTGGAAGACCTTGAAGCAAGAAGTGTTGTATATCCAAATAAATGTTACCATTGCGAAGATCTCATCGAGCCAGTCGAAACAGATATATTATTTGATATATTTCAAGCTCGAATGAAAAAGATACGGAGACCAGATTTAATTCATAAAATATATTGTTTTTTTGCATCTACACATAGTCTTGCGCACGTTCTTTCTATTTGCTTCGCACAACCGCAATATCGAGGAGAATAGGATGTTCTTCTACCAATGATCGTTCTTGCTTTTCCGCTAGGAATTGAGGGTTTGATTGTAACACCCCGGCCCAACATGTGGCACAGAATGGCACTAAACTACACTAATTATCAATTTTAACAACAATTTACACTAAATTACAGCAAGCATATCAATGATAAAACCCATCCAAGGGTCACAATAATGCAAATATAACAATATGGCAATCATGGATAATTAATTCTTAGGAAGCATGGCAAGATAATAAGCAAAGATCAACGCAAAACCAATCCAATCAAGTCTATTAAATGAATCATCAACTTCAACCAATCAACTAAGGCTAAGCAATAATATCAAATCCTAATTATAATTCATCACTCTAATAAAATGTCTCATGGCCACTGTTTCATGTAATTGAATGTATGACGTGAATCCAAGTGTGCTAGCCTTCCCATGTGCAACGTCGTCAACAGTCACCTAAAAACAACAATAGAGTAAGGGTGAGTCCACGACTCACCAAGCACAATGATAAATAATGAACAATGATTAAGCAACAGTAAACTATATCATCATCAACAGCAACTGTTTTCTTTTCTTTATTCTCATACTCAATCATCCAATTCCCTATTCATTCAATACATCCCTACGCTACATGTCCACATGCACTTCTTTCACGTATACGAATATAGCGTGAGTGAACACTCGCGACAATGTTCGCTCTCAGGCCCGTCCTCCTCAAGGATCGAGGGCATCCTCCACTCCCGTGGAGGTGTGTGATCACCATGATCACCTTTTCTTTTGCAATGATGCTTATGAATGCACAATTATTCGAACTTTTTTTATTAATTAACCCTTTTTAAAATTTTACTTTAAAGTTAACCCCTGGCGAACTTTATTTCCAATTCTGACCCCTTTGGTCACGCCACCACCTGTGGTGTGACAAAACAATATTGACACGCCATATGATAAGTTCGCTAAAATAACACTTTTTGTCATGGCATTGGTCGTGGCGTGACTAAACAACACTGTCACTCCACGGGTGGTGGCGTGACAAGAACTTGCCCAGATATGGGCTGGCGTGACAGTGTTGTTTTGTCATGCCGTGGGTGGTGGTGTGACCAAAGGGGTCAGAATTGGAAATAAAGTTCACGAGGGGTGAACTTTAAAATAAAATTTTAAAAAGGGTTAATTAATATACAAAATCCCAATTATTCGTAGGTTCATCAATAATACCATCATTCAACATTCTCACATCCATCAATGCGGATTATATCATAACCATTCACATTGCTTGCAATTAAATAAGATAAAAATATGAACAATATAATGGTAATAAGTGGTAAAGAATACAGCGATCAACCAATGAACATTGTCTACCATGCACTTGCCTCTTTATCTTCGTGAAGCTGGATAGCGAAGCAGCGGCAAATCACTAGAGACCACACTCCCCGGACAAACATGGCAATACACAAATCAAAATCACAACATTACAGCACTCACACTTTACAAATATCATCATTGCACGTCTACTCCAAACCAATCCAATTAACCCAAAACTACCAAACGCACTACCCGCTGACCTAGTAGTAAAACGGCTCTAACTTATTCATCCGAACTCCAAATTCAATCATCCAAGACTTTATAGAATCCTCACGAAAAAGCATACAACTTATTAGTTATAACGAACCTCTAATTCTACTGTTTTCTGCTCCGTTTCTTTCCCCAAAAACCGTCCTAGAATCTATCAGGACAGTCCGCTTCATAATTTCATATATTTAATTCTAAAACTTGAAAATATATGAATGATACCAGTTCTAAAAACTACACAAAATTTTCTACATTATTCAAGTTGTCACCACATTTTAATTTTGTCATCTACTATATGAAACTGATCCGTCTTCACGACGTCTGTCAACTACATCCAAAATCTAGACAACGACATTCCCGAGGGCGTATCTTTTCACTCACTCACTACTCCGATTCTAATGATCCAGACCTCTTAGAAATCTAACGAGATTATCAAATTTTCTCCTAGTCAAAATGATCTACAAACTTAACACCGACTAATCCATGGCAAATCCTAGGGATTAACAAGGTTTACCCTTGATGATCACAACGAATCACAAGAAGTCGTGATGAACTTCCTCTTTTCCTTCATTTTCTCTTCTTTCCTTCTTCTCCTTTCCTCCTTGCTTCTCCTCTCCTCTTGCTAGCCTTCTTCGCCCTTGGCATCTGACCATCGGCAGAGTGGGGCTGACGGCTGTGCAAGAAATAGGCACAAGGGGAGGCACGCAAGGGGAGGGCGCAGGGGGGTAGCGGCTAGAGGGGGTGGGGCGGCTAGGGTTATGGGGCTACCCCTCCCCCCCCTAAACCCCCTAGGTCGGCCTCCCTTTGGGCTAGGTTGTCGTGGACCGAGAGCTCATGGCCCATGTTGTCCTAATTTTCTGGTTTCTCCCTTTTTAAAAAAAAACCTTTAATTCTCTCTCTAAAGCATTTTCCTCCTTCAACTCCTTTTGGAATATTACATCGATATCATGCACTTGGTGGTCTCGTGGATTTATCATCAAGCATGTGGTTGGGCAAATTGAAAGAGTTGCAAGTGCATTGCATCTAGCAGCGGGTGAGCAACTATGGATCGTTTTAGTCACGCGAGTTAACTTTAATCCTACGTTGAGAAGATCGTCCACCCATATCAAGGAAGGGTTGACGTCATGTGGAGAACACATAAATGGTATCAGATGGCTCTACTAAAATTCAGTATCAACTATGACGCGCTTCGAACGTCATTTGCCTTGTCCTTTCCTTCTTTTCATAATGTAACTCGGGGTGCTTATAACCCGTGCGTTTCTGGAATGGAAAGCAAGAAACAAGAAGCATACTCTAGTGTTCTCTAGTTTCGAGTAAAGTAGCTAGAACCCTAGTATATCTTGCTTTCAAATTCTTCCCAAATTTATGAAATCCAATCCATTTTGAGTCAAATCCATTTCGGGTCCTGACAAAGGTATCAGAGCACAAACGATTCTTTGAGTGTGGGGTTCTGAATTCGGTGAAGGTTGGTAGCAATTTTCGAGTTGCTGCCGTAAAATTCCTAAGCTTGAGCAGATCCACCACTAGGAAGCCAGGTCTCCTCCCATTTGGTTTGGGTTTGTAAGAAGTTGGTGAAATCCCCAGATCTATTTGGCGGAGTACAGGAGGAGGTTTGGATTTCCAAGAGTAATTTGGGGAGAGGTTGGTGATGATTTGAGTCTGTGTAAAATCCTTGTACCAAATCGACTTGGTGCATTCTTGTTGATGATTGCCATGGCCGAATCAAAGACGGGTCAGGGTATTTGGGCTCAAATTATGGCTATAAGGCGGATTCCATCAGTGAGAAATTACAGTTTTTTTAGACTCAAACAAGAGCACTAGCTTCATTCATCACAAGAACGAGAACATTGTTGATGAATACATCTAAACAGGAAATCCGGTGCTATATTAAGCCACATGCACCGGTTACGACTTGGAGAGGCCCGACGAGCACAGACATGAGCAACTAACTACATTGGCCTCCCTAGGAACATACTGAAGAACAAAAGTAGAAAAATTCAAACTAAGTTGTTGAATCTCCTTCAATTTTCTCAATATGTCGATTCTTTGGATAGAAATGGAATTCCAGAAACTGATCGGATTCTTATTGTCTGTCTCGACAACAACTTGCTGGAGACCCCAATTTGCTGCCAGTGCTAAACCATCTTTACATGCGAGCGCCTCGGTTGTTAATGCATTTGGGACATAATCATACCACGTTGTTGAGCAAGTCACAAAATTACCTTTGTCATCTCTAATTACGACCCTTGAACTTCCATTCATATTGGTGGCGTCAAATGCTCCATCCACATTCACTTTGTAAAAGAGAGATGGCGGTGGAGACCAAACCGACTTTGGCTTAATGTACTTCACTTCTTCATTATATATCAGCCCACAGGTCTGCAATAACACATCAGTAGCCCACCTTATAGCCTGATTCGGTTTGATAGCATTCTTCCCATGACACATTGTTTCTACTCATCCAGAGAGACCACATTGCACAAGCAATCAAAGAAGCATTCACATTGCACAAGCAATCAAAGAAGCATTCTCAATTGAGCAAAATTTATCATTTAAAAGGTTTGAAGCCCAAGTTAGTGGATGAAGCTTTGGAAATTTGAGACCCACCTTGTCCCGGAGGCTGGAGCAATGACCATAACAGCTTTGCATGATCACATTCAGTAAGCGCATGGTAAGCAGATTCTAGAGCATTACAATAGAATTGACAAGTTCCATCATGTCCTATATGTTTCACAAATAAATTGACCCTGGTGGGTAAAGAATCATGAAGTAGCCGCCACCAGAAAACACGTACCTTCGGAGGTGTACGGAGTTTCCAAACCTTTTGTCCACATTGGTTGTTTTTCTCCATTAGAGCTCATCCCACTAGTATTCCTTGACTGGCTTTGACGATCAACATCTTCACTAATAACATGATAAGCAAATCGCACAGTGTAAATACCATATTTTTCATAGGCCCAAGCCATAACATCTTCCTCCATATTGCCTAGAGGAATGCACAATATTGCTTCAGCATCAAGCAGCAAGAAAGTTGATCTAATTATATGTTCATTCCATTGTCTTCTACCTGGGATCAACAGGTCATTGACTAATTGGGGACCATCAAGTGATTTCCTCTTGATTGGTTTGAGGTTTTGATTGGTTGGAATCCAATTATCTTCCCAGAACTTCTACTATACCATTCCAAAATTTCATGAATCCTTTCAGCCCCTTGTTTTGACGCTTTTGAAAATATGAGACAATTGTCAGCAAATAACAGATGGGATACCCAGGGACAGGGAGCATGGATGCCCACCCGAATACCCCTTGACAAATAAAAAGGCCCCTCAGCCTTTAGCATGCAAGACTGGCCTTCAGCACAAATAAGAAATAAATAGGGTGAGATAGGGTCACCTAGTTGGAGCCCTCTTGTTGGTTTGAAGAAAGGAGAGTATTGCCCATTAATTCTCGCTGAAAAGGAGACAGACCGAACACAAGCCATGATCCGATTAATCCAGCCAGGCAAACCCCATTTTACGCATGATTTGTTAGAGGTAGCTCCACTCCACCCGATCATACGCCTTCACCATATCCAATATAATTGTGCATGCACCTAACTTGCCTTTCTTCCTTCATAAATAATGGATACATTAATAGGCAATTAGGACATTATCAGAAATTAAGCGTCCCGGTACGAAGGCGCTCTGTTCTTCAGATATGATACCTCCAGGATTAGTTGCAGCCGGTTAGCAAGAACTTTTGAGCAAAGCTTATAGATGACATTGCATAAAGAGATCAGCCTATACTGAGAGAGTTTCTGAGGGTTTTTAATTTTGGGAATCAACACCAAAACAGTGCGGTTTACCTCTGTAGGCATATCTCCCCCATTAAGGAAATTAAGAACTGCACTTGTAACTTGATCCTTTAAAAGCTCCCAGTGCTTTGGGTAAAATCCTGCTGTAAAGCCATCTATGCCTGGTGACTTGTTGGGGCCCATCATGAATAAGGCTCTTGACACTTCATCGATTGAAAATGGTGGGCATAAAAATGTGTTCATATCTACTGTCACTTTTTGAGGGACTAACGGGATAACCTCCTGGGGATTAATCCCGTCCTGTCTAGTGAATAGTGTTAAGAAACTGGGCCCAAGACCAGAGAGTCCCGGCCCAGGTGGACACCTCATCCATCCATAGCCTATATAAAGGAAAGGGGACCCCTCATTGTAAACAGGATTTTCTGAAGAGCAATAAAGAGAAGCCTGAAGTCCCCTCATATCTCTATGTTCAATCTATTATTTTGTTCTTACATTCTTGCATCGTTCTTACGATTCTGAGTTTGTCGACGAGGTAATCACTCGGACTGGACTCGCCAGTGATGGTTTCTCAATACGTTATCAGCACGATCGACTCTCCTCGGATTGAAAGGTAACCGTCGAAGAACGACACTCATAGATTGAATCGTTTTTATTTCTAGATCGCTTTCAATTTTGCAAATTCGCTTTCCAGATTGATTTTCTACATGCAAATCTGTTCTAATCTATCGTGAGCCGACTTGAAGTCGCAGGCACAATGCCGATCGGTGGATTGCATGAAAAATTGGATGTCAATTGTACCGTAGATTGAAAGTTACAAATCCGTTCTAACCTACCACGAGCCAACTTGAAGTTGCCGGCTAAGCCGATCAGCAGTTGTACGAAAGAACCGATGTTGATTGCACTGCATCGCATTGCATCGTATGAACAGTACTTTTCGCATGAACAATATTTTTTTGCATGAAAAGTAAACTCGAAAAAAAACGGGCGGCCTCAGAGAGTGCCAAGATCAGAGCCTATGCCCGGCAATACCATCACGGTATATCAGCGCTCATACCGAGGTCATACCAAAGCCAGCGCGCTTTGAGACCACGCCCGCCCGGCCGCTCAAGACGTCAGACGCGCTTATGGAGGCAGCCGCGCGCCGCCGCCAAGCCGCCCGACGCCCGCCGCCGAAGCCGTGCTTGAAGCCGAAGAACCGCCGCCTCGCGTTGCCATCGGCACCTCCAGATCACCGCCGCCGCGACGCGGCTTCTCTCCCACTTCGACACGGCTCTTCCGCCGTAGCCGGCCGCATCGCTTCTCCCGCCGCGCCAACCGCCGCCAGACGCTGCTCTCCCACCCGGCCACATCAGACGTTCAGCGCCCGGCGCCTCTGCCGGATTGAGTGTGCCCGCCGCCGCTTTGAACCTACCGCCGTCGCGCCTCGGCTCCCGTGCGCCGCCGCCGCTTGAAGCCGCCATCACGACCGCCACCCGCCGCCGCCTAAAGCGCCATAGGCGCTTAGCGCCGCCGCCACTTGAACAGGTAGGGAAACCCTACCCCAAGCGATTTTGAAGCCGACCAAAGGGCCTTTTGGTAGGGTGCGCATACGGGTAGTGGAAGGTCTTTGGGTGAAATCGAAAAAAAAGGTAGGGTGAAAACCGGAAGAAGGCGTTTTTGCAAAAAGGCCCTTCGAATTCTGGAAATTACGCGTAAACTTTTCTCAGAATTGAAATTTTGCGTTTTAACCCCTAGATATTGCAGAATTCACCAAATATTCTTTTTCCAGTAGAAAAGGGCCTCGGGAATTCAAATTTTGAACCAATTTTTGCATTTGAAGCATGTTTAACTTTGTTATTGTTATTTCTATGCAATTTATTTATTGTATTTACTGTTTTGATTATCTGTGATTGTTTATATTGCTTTTAATCACTAAAAATAGCAGTAAATCATGAAAAATGCATAGAATAATACGGGAACATTATGAGAATCTTTGCAACCATTTTATGCAAGTTACCAGTAGTAATCGTATGCACTTTTTTTTTGCATAAATATGCAGATGACTCAGACATTCTAACCGAGAGTTCAAGAGTCGACCAAAGATGGCGTAATTACTTGACCTAGGCATCAGATGTCACTACAAGAAAACATGCATATAACAACACATAACTCGCAACGGAAATCTTATGCGTTGCAGAGCCAACTTATTCATCACGCGTAAAGCCGACTTAACCCACCACCTCCCACACCTCACACATCCAAATAAACTGCCTCGCTCCCGTCGCCTCCCCTCCCAGAAACTCCACGGTGACCTTCCCGCCGCCGCCGGCCTCGCCACCGCCGCCGTACGGATCCGGCGCATCCTCCTCCCCCGACCTCGCCACCGTACGGATCCGCGCCTCCTCCTCCCCCGGCCTCACCCCCGTGCGGATCTGCCGTCATTGCCTCCTCCCCACGGCTACGTCCACGTGTGGAACCGGTGCCGCCTCCTCCCCTGCCACTCCCCCACACGGAGATGCCCCTTGGCCTCCTCCCCCGCGTCGTGAAGTCGACTCCAGAGAACACCATGAGACGCCCCTTGGCCTCCTCCCCATCGGCGTGAAGACGACCCCGGCCGGATCCGAATCTCCTTCTCCTCCTCCACGCCGCTCGACTTCCCCCTTCCCCACGCTGGTTGGTCTCCTCCTCCGCGCTATGAAGCCGCCTCCAACCGAATCCGAGCTTCCTCATCCTCCATGGAGCGCCGCGAAGACGTCTCTCACCGGATCCTCATGGAGGGGCCATGGCGGCAGCAGATCCGGCTGGTGGCAGCGTGTCACCGTGGAGAAGGACCACACTGCCGCCCGGTGAGGGGAGCCCTGGTGCAGCAGGTGCCCCCTCCTCCGCCTCCATCGCAAGTATAATTGGTTGGACATTGCGGTTACCTAGTATGCATAATCGTAATTGATGAAACAAACAAGGTTGAATTCAGCCAACTTTGAGATCGATTCGCAACCACAGACACCAAGTTTGAGCACAAAACAAAAGCATTTTGTTTTACATCTCTATACTGAATGGTAGATTAACTTATTATTGTCATGTAGATACATGATCTGTGATGATCTGTAGTATTGGTCTAGGGTACGCTTATGTTCTTGTGAGGCAAGATTAATATGATTTTTAATTAAGATAATCTTTGATGTTAAATCTTTCATAAACATTCCAGAAGCAGAAGTGTGTTCTGCTAGAGGACCTTGTTGCAGAGTTCAGGATGCAAACCCAGGTAATTAAAGAGCCTTTATACATCAGAGTGTTGGGTGTTTCCATTGCTAACTTGATTGACATTTGATTCCCTGCCATAACGCTAAGATTCTACAATGTTTACACTTAAAATGTTAAAACTTTTCCATATATCCAATTAGACAACATGTGGTTTATCACGGTGCTAGCTTTGTGTATCCAAAGAAGATCGTAGCTTGTTGATTTTGTAGATCAAAATTGTGGATGTCAATTTCATGAAAAATGGTATCCTCAATTCGTCATCCCTTTATATACCAAGTACATGAGGTTGGCATACTTTCAGAGCAAAATCCTGCTCTATTATTCCTAGAGCTCGAGCATCATAGTAGATTCTCTAGATGTGACCACGAATTTGGCCTATAATACCCTTCAAGAGTATTACTATAGTTTTTATTTCACCTAGGGAAAATATTTATCCTTTAAATATGTTAATTTGGCCTATAATACCCTTCAAGAGTATTACTATAGCCACGCCGTGCCATGACCGGAGTGTTGTTCATTCGGCACATGGTTTTTCGCCGACGGTATGAGGGGCTCATCTTGGCATGACCGGAGGAGAGGTCGCTCCCATCCTTGAAGTACATAAATTGCACGGACTAGATGGTTGCCGCCCAAGGTATCGTCTGCTTGGAATATGGTCATAGTGATCGAGTCGCGACGGGTAATCCGATCCTTCCACAACTATGGCTTGCCATGAAGGTTGTAGCTCTAGAGTTTCGATATGCTAGTCGCGAAAAGAATTGCAAGTCTGAAGACCGCTCGACCATTAGTTGTAAGTTTGTCAAAAGTGTCGGAAGAGGGTGGAATAGAATCGGGAAGGGATACTTTGTACTATGCAAGTTTCGGATTCGATCGACAAAGAAATGAGCAATCGAAATGTTTTAAATCAGTTTGTTACTAGACAATGTAGCATTGCTCTAGAAGTAAAATGATTTGTCGAATGATACTTCTTTCAAGTAGCGGTGATCGATGGTATAAAGGGGTAGGAGGCTGCGAAGTTTTTTCGACAAGCGTCGTCATGAGGTATGCACCTTCATCCTAATTCCATGTACCAAATTTCATACTTCACATCTTGCATGAATTTTTCCTTGGCGTAGTGAAGAAGATGATTCTTGCGACCGACTCAACGCTTGGTGCGAGACGAATCCTTCTTGGGATTACATTGTTGTACCGCATCAAGCGTTCAATTTGGTAGTTGGCGGCTCTAACAAAGAAGTCTCCATTCTTGAGGGGAGATGCAAAGTCGTTTTTCAGGTAATGGGATCAATAAGGTTGTTGACTCAATTGATGGGATACTTCTATCTAACAGGCGGATGATACATTTTAACTTTTAACACCCCGTATCGGTGTTGGATGGACTCGGATCCTATGCGATTAGTAGTATAATCGCAACTTGAGCGATTATACCGCCAACCGTTGATCCAAATTGGTGGGCCAAGGTTCACTCGAGCACCGTGGCGATAAAACACCGTAGCGAGATGTACTTTCCGACATCTTGTAGCAATAAATCCAGACTTTTCAATCGTCCGATCAATGGGCGAGATGTGATGCGATTGCCATTTGCTTGATCAAGACCGGATCTCCATGCGTGTTGACATACTTTTTCCTTCCTTTGGTAATACTCGTGTCAAGAAAAACCCACTGTTTCACCCTTTAATGGTGTTCTATTTGCTGAGCTTCGATTAGTTTTGCTCTTTTGCAGGATCGCATCAACCGAATTATTACACTTGAAGGCATGTGTATGTGACTTTTCTATGACTTAAAACTATTGTGTTATCTTTGGTGCATCCACCTCATAGTCTTGTGCTATCTGGAAATTTTCTTGATCACATATGCGCAAGTCTTTTGAAACATTATTTAGACACATTGCAAAATTATTTCGGTATATCTTTTGTTAAATCATCTGATGTTAAAGTATATAAGTTTTATTTATATGTTGTCATTTTTCATGCAGGTCAACAAGACAAGTTGATAGTTCTTCACATTGACAGCAGAACAGTGACGGACAACAAAGACGAAAGAGCTAGATTATGTTTAGATATCATGTATTATACTTTAAGAATAATTCATAGAATTCTTGTCCTCCAGTTTGTACATGTCACATCCAGTTTGTACATGTCACATTCGCTAATGTATCATTCTCTCAATAAATACATCTATTTACGTCCTTCTTTATACGAATACAATTTATTGTCAAAAATGTGTTTAGCCCTGTGGGCCTAACTTAATTATTACTTTTTGCAAAACTTTAAAATGATGAATCTTTTAGAATACTAATATGGGTCGTAAACAATTATAAAGATAATTTGCTGTCCAAAATAGCAATGCATAAAAGTGTTGGCCATGCCTAGATATATCCGTTGCTACCTTGCAACGCTTTTTGTACTAGTTACCAACGCTTTTATATGTATTGTGATAGACCTTTTCAACGGCCTCAATGACAATGCATACGAAATGTGTTGGTATAGATCATAGAAACGGTTATTTGGACATATAGCAACGCATACATGCGTTGCGAAAGGGGTGTTCATGGTGTAGTGTGTCCACACCCAGAATTACCGGTGAGGATTCAGTACCGCATGTCCACACCCAGAATGGACTAGCAGAGGCATTAATTAAAAGAATCAAATTTATTGCCCGACCGCTTCTTTGGAATTGTAATTTACCAACTACATATTGGGGACACGCAGTCCTACACGCAGCAACTCTCATCAATTTTAGACCGTCGGCATATAACATCCATTCACCTATGCAACTAGCGCAAGGGTCAGCACCGAAAATCTCTCATCTTTGCAGGTTTGGTTGCAAGGTTTATGTACCTATACCATGATACGGGGGATGCCCGATCTTCACGACGTATGATCGTTGATAACTTTGGATCCGTGCAACCTGACGAACTGATGGCGCCAACCACTATCAAAACAGCAACCTGTGACAAAAGAATTCGTCCAACCACACGCTCGTGATCCCGTCTACCCGATCACACCAAGTAGACGTGTCGCTGCTCCTGCAATACACAAGGAATCACAAGAACAACGGAACGGCACAACAGATTGGAACTCCCTATTCTAGTGGGACAATATTGCTCAAACCCTAGAAACAAGAGTAGATTGATAATCTGAAAAAAAAATATCCGTCCCCTTTCTCATGGCGGCGCAGCCTGGGTTTAAATAGCCGGAAAGCCGAGCGCACCTAATTGGTTCAGACTCAAATAAAAATTGTAAACCGACTCATACTTGGTTCTGTCATACAAAAGACACGCACAAACCGAGATCAGCCCAAAAGCAAACACGCAGGCAAAGGCTTGTACCCTATTGGTCTACAGAGTAGTTAATGACACGTTGAATTTGTGTAACCTTCAAGTGGACTCAGCTTGGCTTCTTTAGCCTGACATGGCTTCTTTAGCCTGGTTCGGTTTTCGTGCCACTATTGGGACTTGTTGACCCGGTTGCATGCATATTTTATTCCTTGACCATACTTGGCCGATCACCATGCATGCAACTTTCTTTCTTTATCTTGATAATATTTTATTCCAAGCAGGCACGTGCTGTCTCTTCTTGGTCCCTGGTGCATGTATGGTGTAAGCTCTCCATGCGGCCAGCACATACACATTCGCATGAACTCTTCTCTTGGTGTCTTCTTCCACATATTCTTCTCGGGTCCCAAAGTCTCCTCACGTACAAACCTGAGAACAATTAAAATACTAGCATTAGGTAGTAACCAGTTCTCATGTAAATTTAAACCAAATTTAACTAGGAGCGAGTTCACCTGTTGGTTAATCTTTTTAGCTCATGCTCGTGTAATTGGTCCAATCGGCGGGATGTCTTCATCATCCTCCCCCTCTTGAAAAGGAGTCGTCCTCGACTCTGATCCTTCCGGTCCAAAGAATAGTGACAAATCAGCAACATTAAATGTAGAACTCACAGCATAATCATCACCCGGAAGCTCTATTTTATATGCATTGTCATTGATCTTCTTAAGTACTTTGAATGGACCATCTCCTCGAGGCATCAACTTGGACTTACGCTTGTCCGGAAAGTGTTCTTTGTGTAGATGCACCCAAACCAAGTCACCCGGTTCAAATAGCATCTTCTTTCTTGACTTGTTCGCCTTCTCAGCATAGTAACACGTCTTCTTTTCAATTTGTTCTTTAGTCTTGACATGAATTTGCTTCACATATTCAGCACACTTTGACGCCTCCATATTAGCATGTTCATGTAGCGGCAGTGGCAGTAAATCAAGTGGCGTAATTGGTTTAAAACCATACACCACCTCAAACGGGCACAATTGAGTAGTAGAATGTACCGCCCTATTGTACGCAAACTCCACATGCGGCAAACAATCTTCCCACTCTTTTATATTCTTCTTGATCATCGTTCGTAGTAGCATTCAAAGTGTTCTATTCACCACCTCCGTTTATCCATCCGTTTGTGGGTGACAAGTTGTTGAGAATAACAACTTTGTCCCAAGCTTGGCCCATAATGTCTTCCAAAAGTAACTCATGAACTTGACGTCACGATCTGAAACAATCGTCTTTGGCATGCCATGCAATCTTACAATTTCCCTGAAAAACAAATCAGCTACATGCGATGCATCGTCGCTTTTGTGACAAGGAATAAAATGTGCCATTTTAGAGAACCTATCCACAACTACAAAAACTGAATCCCTTCCCCTCTTAGTCCTAGGCAATCCTAAAACAAAGTCCATACTAATATCCTCCCAAGGTACCCTAGGAACAGGAAGTGGGGTATATAAACCATGTGGATTAAGTTTAGATTTCGCTTTGTGGCATGTCACACATCGCTGTACAAATCTTTCAACGTCTCGCCTCATTTTAGGCCAATAAAAGTGATCGCTCAACATTATGAAGGTCTTTTCTCTTCCAAAGTGTCACATCAATCCACCTGCATGAGATTCCTGCAATAAAAGTAAACGCACGGACGAATCTGGAACACATAATTTGTTAGCACGAAATAAGAACCCATCATGAACATGGAACTTGTCCCATCCTTTCCCATCTTTGCATTTAGAATATGGTTCTGAAAATTCATGGTTGGAAGCATATAAATCTTTCAAACTCTCTAATCTGGGTACCTTTACTTCCAATTGAGTTAAAAACACATGCTTTCTAGATAAAGCGTCAGCTACCACATTCTCTTTTCCTTTCTTGTACTTAACAACATATGGAAAAGTTTCAATGAATTCTACCCACTTAGCATGTCTCATGGTTCGGTTTAGCTGGCTTTTCAAATATTTCAAAGCTTCATGATCAGAGTGGATAACAAATTCTCTAGGCCAAAGATAATGTTGCCAAGTTTCAAGCACACGTACCAAAGCATACAATTCTTTATCATACACAGGATAATTCAATTGAGCACCTCCTAGTTTCTCACTAAAGTATGCTACGGGTTTCCCTTCTTGCATCAAAACACCACCAATACCTATTCCACTAGCATCACATTCAATTTCAAAAGTCTTAGTGAAATTAGGCAAAACAAGCAATGGTGCTTCAATTAAACGTTTATTTAGCTCCTGAAAAGCTTTTTCTTGTGGTGCACCCCATTCAAACACAACACCCTTTTTAGTTAACTCATTTAATGGGGCAGCAATGGTGCTAAAGTCTTTAACAAAACGACGATAAAAACTAGCAAGACCATGAAAGCTTCTGATTTGACTAACATTCGCAGGAGTAGGCCAATTCTTAATTGCTTCAGTTTTAGATTCATCTACCTCAATACCTTGTCCAGAAACAACATAGCCTAAGAACACAACTTTATCAACGCAAAAAGTGCATTTATCAAGATTAGCATACAGTTTCTCATTCCTGAGCACTTCTAGCACTTGTCTAGTATGATCAATGTGTTCATCCATCATTTTGCTATAGATCAAAATATCATCAAAGTATACCACAACAAATTTACCAATGAATGCTCTTAAAACATGATTCATCAATCGCATGAATGTACTAGGTGCATTAGATAAACCAAAAGGCATGACTAACCACTCATACAATCCAAATTTAGTCTTAAAAGCAGTCTTCTATTCATCACCAAGTTTCATCCTAATTTGATGGTAACCACTTCTCAAATCAATTTTGGAGAATATAACAGCACCACTAAGTTCATCTAGCATATCATCTAACCTAGGAATAGGATGACGATATCTAACAGTGATATTTTTAATGGCACGACAATCAACACACATTCTCCATGTACCATCTTTCTTAGGAACAAGAATTACAGGAACACCACAAGGACTAAGACTTTCGCGTACATACCCTTTCTCAAGTAGCCCTTGCACTTGACGCTGTATTTCTTTGGTCTCCTCCGGATTGGTACGGTATGGTGGACGGTTTGGAAGTGAAGCGTCGGGAAATAGATCAATTTGATGCTCTATCCCGTGCAATGGTGGAAGTTCCGCTGGTATCTCCTCCGGAAACACATCCTCAAATGCTTGCAAAAAAGAGGAAACACCACTAGGAAGAGAGGTTAAGTCGTTAGTAGAAAGCAAAACAATTGCATCTTTGTACACAAGCACAAAGTGTATCTTTGATGGGTCATTGCTCACATCTCTCAAATCTGATTTTGTGGCTAACATAACCAACCCTCCCTCACTCTTACTTTTTTTCTCTCATATTTGGCTTGTGGCTCTCACTCACCGATGGGTGGAAATCACTCTTTTCTTTCTTTTTACTCTCATTTTCAGCAAGCTTCTTTTGCTCAAATTCAGCATGTATTTGACTAGGAGTCATTGGATGAAGCTCCCTTCTCTTTCCCTTCCACTTAAAAGCATATCTATTGGAACGGCCATCATGTTGCACACTTCTATCATATTGCCATGGCCTTCCCAACAGCAAATGACACACGGTCATAGGCACCACATCACACTCAACGGTGTCCTCATAATCACCAATCTTGAAAGTAACATGCACCACATATTGAACCTCCACATCCCCACATCCGCTAAACCATTGCACATGATATGGACGTTGATGTTTCATCTTATTTAAACCAAGATTCTCACACAATTCAATGCTAGCCAAGTTATGACAACTACCTCCACCAATAATAAGTTTGATTACCTTGTTGTTTACCTTGGCTTGTGTTTGAAACAAGTTGAATCGCTGCGGATGTGCGTCTCCTTCTTGTGCAAGCATGCTCAAATTTTTTGTGACGACTAGTGCCTCTCCCGTTTCATAACTCAACACATCAACCTCATCATCGTCATCGGATGCATTTTCATATTTCTCATTTTCATGACTGGGCTCAACCTCATCTTCACTTGCGGATTCAAACTCTCCATCTTCTGTCACAAGCATGACTCGGTTGTTGGGACACTCCCTAGCTATGTGCCCACGCCCCAAACACTTGAAGCATTGAATTTCTCTACTCTTTGCTGTAGCATTAATTGAAGATGTAGGGGATGGAGCCACCTTCCTCTCACTTGATGTAGGTGCTGATTTTGCAATCGGGGAAGAACGAACATTAGTATTTGAACTAGTACTAGTGAAGATGTACCTCGCCCCAAAGCAAGCGTGCTTTGGTGGCATTAGATGAAGATGATGGAGCTTTCAAGTTGAAAGATCTTGTCCTTGGTCTTTGGTTTCATATCTTCTAGCAATTGTTTCTCGCCTTTGTTGCTTGATGCACCAAGTCAACAACAATATTGTAGGGTGATATTGCACTATCGTTTAATGTTTTTATTTAGGCCAAACAAAAAACGCGCAAGTGTTTGCTCTTCATCTTCGTGCACATGTGCCCTAATCATAGCTTGCTCCATCTCCTTGTAGTATTCCTCCACCGAGCGACCTCCCTGCCTCAAATTCTGCAATTTATCAAAAAGATCATGTTTATAAGTGGTAGGAACAAAACGTGCTCTCAGCTCTTGCTTCATTTCAGCCCATGATGCAACTGGTGGTTCTCCATTATCTTCTCTTTGGTTCAATACTTGCTCCCACCAAATCAACGTATACCCATCAAACTCAAGTGACGCCATGTGTAGCTTCTCTTAGAATAATTGTGCATCCGGAATATCTTCTCTACCTTGAGCTCCCATGTGAGATATGCATCTGGATCGGAAGCGCCTTCAAATTTGGGAATATTGAACTTGAGCTTCCCAAATTTTTCCTCCACGTGTTGCTCATCATGACGACGGCCATGGCGTTGATAGTTATCATTGCGATATAACCAAACGTCATCACCAAAGTCCTCAATGTGGGCAGCACCGCCGCGCCCATGGCCACAGCCTCTCCCTTGGCCATGGTCAGCACCCAAAACACCTCCCCCTCGCTCGAGAAGGGGTGGACGAACCACGTTGGCAGCGCCTCGACCGGCTTGAGCTTCTCTAGCGAATCGTGCAGCCCTCTCTTCATCGATCTCATCAAGCTCAATGCCTTCTTCATGTACACCAACTGGGCCCCGCTCTTTGCGAAGCTCCTCTAGTATCTCCCTCCTCAAGACGCTCATGTTGTCATTCAACTGAGTGTTGAAATCATTTGTGAGCTTCTCAAGGTCAACTTGTGTAACATATGCTGGTTCTCCTTCTTTCCCTGACATGGTTAGTACAAACAAAGAAAAACTATATATGTGGATGTGGAAATTTTTATTTGTAGAAATCACTCAACCTCACCTTCTCTTACCGTCCGAAGTTCTTATGCGTCCTTGATGGAATTGAAGAGCTGCATGCACTTTGGTGACGGTAGACAACACAAGGTGATAGATTAAGCGAATTCAATTGCACAAGCACGGTTAGACAATGGCTTATTTGTGGAGCTTGGAGGGAAAAGTGTTTACCTATGCAATCTGAAATTTCTAGATATTGTTAAGCTAGGTAACAATCCAAACTAGAATTCAATGCCTAGTTGCTGATCTTATGATATAAGCGAAGAACGAAGCAACTCACACGCAAAGATGATGGAACTTAGTGCAATCAAAGGAATGAGCTAATATATAAAAATATAAGTGATGAATAACTAGCTCGTATTGCACAAGTTATGGAGAGACGCTAGCTAATTGCTCAATGATATAAAATAGGGCACAAGATTGTTCAAAACAATTAAATAGCACAATCTGAAATTTGACAATGATAGGGTGTGCTCACAATAGGTGATCGGTCAAGTATTCTTCTTCTTCTTCTTCTTCTTCTTCTTCTTTTTCTTTTTTTTCTTTCTTTTCTTTCCTTTTTTTTTACCTGACCAATCAAATTGTCACAACAGCAGCACTTAAAACCCCACTTTTGGCTATGAAAGTAAACAACAATTCAGAGGTGTGCAAATTATAAATGAACAGCCCTAGAGCAATATCAATAGCTAGTCTCAAAAGGTGCAAAGTATTCGCAAAGGATTGAATTGGCTCACAAAAATATGTGCGAAGGAATTTTTGGCATGCACTGTAGCAATGAACAATACCAACCACGGTACTGTAGTGATCGCGCAAGGTTGTTTTTTTTTCGCATTGACCGGTTGCCAAATCTTACGACTACAACAAAGACACGATAATCTCGCGATCAGAAGCGATACAAAGACTTCTAATCAGTAGCGATGAATAGTACCTCACCAAGACCGTAGCGCAAAAGCGATCTGCGTGCACCTAGCGAGAACTCATCAGTGGCGATTTTTTTGGGGTTGGTGATCTTTGCGGATCTTTGCGAAGAATCGTTGTAACAGCATGCACTATCTTGATCAGAGCACACGCTTTTCGGTTCTCGCGATTGACCGCAGCAGGCTACGGCATGTATACAGATCTTTTTTTTTTTGATTGAACACAAGATCAAGCAACGCAAAAAAAAAAAACTATGATCAGCGACTAAACACAGTTTCTAATGGATTAAAACCTAACGAAACTCACAAGAATTAACAGATTGAACTACGGGCTAAAGGGATATTTTTTTTGTGGCTTTTTGTGTATAGGATAAAAATAAATAAATCTAACTACAGGTAAATTGATCCTACCGTGGCAACCGATGCTCTGATACCAAGATGATACGGGGGATACCCGATCTTCACGACGTAGGATCGTTGATAACTTTGGATCCGTGCAACCTGACGAACCGATGGCGCCAACCACTGTCAAAACAGCAACCTGCGACAAAAGAATTCGCCCAACCACACGCTCGTGATCCCGTCTACCCGATCACACCAAGTAGACGTGTCGCTGCTCCTGCAATACACAAGGAATCACAAGAACAACAGAATGGCACAACAGATTGAAACTCCCTATTCTAGTGGAGCAATATTGCTCAAACCCTAGAAACAAGAGTAGATTCATAATCTGAAAAAAATATCCGTCCCCTTTCTCATGGCGGCGCAGCCTGGGTTTAAATAGCCGGAAAGCCGAGCGCACCTAATTGGTTCGGACTCAAATAAAAATTGTAAACCGACTCATACTTGGTTCTGTCATACAAAAGACACGCGCAAACCGAGATCAGCCCAAAAGCAAACACGCGGGAAAAGTCTTGTACCCTATTGGTCTACAGAGTAGTTAATGACACGTTGAATTTGTGTAACCTTCAAGTGGACTCAGCTTGGCTTCTTTAGCCTGACATGGCTTCTTTAGCCTGGTTCGGTTTTCGTGCCACTATTGGGACTTGTTGACCCGGTTGCATGCATATTTTATTCCTTGACCATACTTGGCCGATCACCATGCATGCAACTTTCTTTCTTTATCTTGATAATATTTTATTCCAAGCAGGCACGTGCTGTCTCTTCTTGGTCCCTGGTGCATGTATGGTGTAAGCTCTCCATGCGGCCAGCACATACACATTCGCATGAACTCTTCTCTTGGTGTCTTCTTCCACATATTCTTCTCGGATCCCAAAGTCTCCTCACGTACAAACCTGAGAACAATTAAAATACTAGCATTAGGTAGTAACCAGTTCTCATGTAAATTTAAACCAAATTTAACTAGGAGCAAGTTCACCTGTTGGTTAATCTTTTTAGCTCGTGCTCGTGTAATTGGTCCAATCGGCAGAATGTCTTCATCATACCACCACCGCAGCGAACTGCAATGGGACCTCTCCGAAAGTCTAGGATATACGTTGGTTATGAGACAGCATCTATAATCAGGTATCTAGACCCTATGACTGGAGATTTGTATACAGCTCGTTTCACTGACAGCATATTTGATGAGGATAGTTTCCCGTCATTAGGGGAGGAAATCAACCTCTTGATGAACAATGTCGTGAAATAACGTGGCAAGCCACGGGAATCCATGCACATGACCCGCGCACTAGTGAAGCAAATAGATAAGTCTAGAAGATAATTGGTTTACAAGCTTTAGCAAATCAACTGCCTGACCACTTTAGTGATTTGAAGAGCATGACCAAGTCGCATGTGCCTGTACGCAATGCACCGAAGAGGGTTGAAATACCAAAGAATATTGAAGGTATCCCTAATCCCGTCCAGAGGCCTCGGAATGAAAGGACGAGAACTCTGGCTCCTCGAATCCCAAGTAACCGGGGACGCCTGGCGAAAAAGGATAAGAAGGACTTGACACAGCTGATCACTGAAGTTCCCTAGAATAAGAAGGAGAGTCAGTTGAGACCTGACACCAGTATGGAACGTTTAGTAAAAGGCATACCGGATTTGAATATTCCCACGGACGGAGACATTAGCGTGGATGTGTGCGCACACGTCGGAGCTGAAAAACTAAAGGGACTTGCCCCTGCAATTGGAAGCAGCGGTGAGCGAGTAGAAGCATTAGCAGAACCGCCCCATGAAGAAATCGCTATAAATTATATGACTACGGGAGAATCTATGAATAGAACAACAGCCAGTGTTGATATTTATTTTGCAAAGAAAATTGTCACAATCATCGATCTTAATCCAGAGCCTGCATCGCTCGCTGGATGTAAGAAAAGATCATATTAGAAAGACTAGAATGAGGTAATAGAAGCAGAATTATTATCTCTGAATAAAAGAGAGGTGTTTGGGCCTATAAGCCACACACCTCCCCATGTGCACTCGGTAGTGCATAAGTGGGTATTTGTTCAAAAGAGAAATGAAAACAATGAAGTTGTAAGACATAAAGCAAGGCTTGTTGCACAAGGTTTCACTCAACGACCAGAAGTTGATTATGAAGAAACTTATTCCCCAGTCATGAGCAGAACTACCTTTAGATATTTAATCTCAATGGCAGTAAACCTGAATTTAGAAATGAAATTGATGGATGTGGTAACTGCATACCTTTATGGAAACTTAGATTCGGACATTCACATGAAGGTACCTGAAGGTATCCCTGTCCCAAACTAAGACAGAGTAAATAGAAATCTGTACAGTGTGCAACTCAAAAAGTTACTGTATGGACTGAAGCAATCAGGCAGAATGTGGTATAATCGCTTAAGCGACTTTCTCAGGATGGATTTTGTATAATCTCGATATATGTAGATGATCTGAATATCATCGGGACCCTGGAAGATATTAAGAAAGCAAGTTCTTACCTGGAGTTGGAGTTCGAAATGAAAGATTTGGGTAAAACCAAATATTGCCTAGGCTTGTAGCTTGAGCATACCCCTGAAGGGATTTTAGTACATCAATCAACCAACACTCAGAAAGTGTTAGAAAGATTCGAATTTGAAAAGACATACCCTTCGAAAGTGCCGATGGTCGGGAGATCTTTGCAGCAAGACAAGGACCCGTTCAAACCTAAAGAAGAGGGGGAGGAAGTCCTAAGACCGGAATCCCCATACTTGAGTGCAGTTGAAGCACTCATGTATTTAACAAACTGTACTAGACTGGACATTGCATTTGCAGTGAACCTTCTTGCAAGGTGTAGTGCAGAACCTACCAAAAGGCATTGGCAGATAATAAAGGACATCTTCTGATACTTCCAAGGAAGTAAAGATCTTGGGCTATTCTACAGAAAGAACAAAGACCTAACTATGGTAGCTATCACGGATCTGGGTACCTATCGACCAAGATACTGACTAAGTCGCATAAGCAAGCTATGTATTCCTATGTGGTGGAACTGCAATTTCTTGGAAATCGTTTAAGCAAAGTCTTGTATCGACTTCGACAAACCACTCAGAAATTATTGTGATGTACGAAGCCGCAAGAGAATGTTCTTGGCTTCGACGAATGATTTACAACATCCAGCAGTCATGTGGATTGAATACCGCGCAAACCCCCACTATTATCTATAAAGATAATGCAGCTTGTGTTGCATAAGCACAGATGGGTTATGTGAAGAGTCTTCTTACAAAGCATATCAACTCCAAGTTCTTCTATGCTCATGAATTGCAAAAGATGGACGAAATTAAAGTACTGCATACTAAGTCATGTAAAAATCTTGCAGATTTATTCACTAAGTCACTTCCAGCGTCTAGCTTTGAAAGATGCATACGTGGAATTGGAATGATGAGACTTAAAGAAGTGCAGAATTCAGGGGAAGAACCTTCACGAACTCTTTATTAAAGCTTGATCATGAAGATCGAGTACCCAAAGAATAAATCCTAGAGATTAAATGAAATTTGGTGGATTGTACGCTTTTTCCCTTGACGAGTTTTCCTGAAGTTTCTCGGCTAAGGTTTTTAATGAGGCAATTCGTGCAACACAGCGGAACGCATGACATGTACTATTTCTTCAAAATTTTCCCATTGGGTTTTTATGGAGTTTTGACGAGATATGAACATATCGGATGAATGTCCAAGGGGGAGTGTTAAAAACCGGGCCCAGGACCAGAGAGTCCTGGCCCAGGTGGACATCTTATCCATCCATAACCTATATAAAGGAGAGAGGACTCCTTATTGTAAACACGATTTTCTGAAGAGCAATAAAGAAAAGTCTGAAGCCCCCTCATATCTCTGTGTTCAATCTATTATTTTGTTCTTACGTTCTTGCATCATTCTTACTATTCTGAGTTTGTCTACGAGGTAATCGCTCGGACTAGACTCACCAACAACGGTTCCTCAACAAATAGTTCCATATAGAAATTCGCTGCTAACCCCTCTAGTTCTTTTTGCTCCAAGTTCTGTTTTGTCTAAATTGAACCATCTTCTCGCATCAACGTTCAAATTTTGTTTTGTCTTGCCCGTTGTGAAGCTCTCGCGTGAAAAAATGAGGTGTTTCTATCTCCTTCATGTAACCACTGAACCCTTGATCGTTGACGCATCATGATTTCCTCACGGGTTTGGAGCTCTGTCATTCTGTTTATAATCCTCTTTTCCCAGTCAGAAGGTCCCATGTAGAGCAGATTACCTCTTTCTCTTTCTAATTCTTTGCGGAGCTTCTTCAATTCCTTTTTAACTAAACCAAAAGAAGTGCTGCTCCAAGCCGTAAGCTCTTCATGCATGTGCTCTGAAGGATTGGTTTAAGTCTTGGAGTGTACTGCCAGCACCCCTTGATGCCCAAGCTTCACTGACCAGTACTTCGTAATCTTCGTGTCGACACCACATATTCTCGAAACGAAATGGCTTGGAAATTATTTGATTTGAAGCATCCCTTTTAGACGATTTAATTTCAACCAATATAGCACAATGATCTGAACGGGTTGTTTGTATATGTGATACCAAGGTTTCACCAAAACAATGCACAAAGTCTTCATCTCCAAGAGCCCGGTCTAGCCGGACTTTAATATTTCGGTTACCTTCTTGGCGATTATCCCATGTATATAGTAGACCTAAAAAACCAAGATCCAAGAATCCACAAACTTGTACCGCCTCCCGAAATTTTGCCAATTTCCAATCCTCTCTTTCTCTGCCCCCAAATTGCTCTGATTCACACAGAACTTCGTTAAAATCGCCTACACATAGCAAAGGTATTTTGAATTGCCTTTTGAGATATTTTAGGAGATACCAACTATCATGCCTGAATTCGCGGCGGGGCTCACCATAAAATCCAGTGAAACACCAAGATTGTTCTCCCGTGTTCGAACAAGAGATAAAAACATCAAAATGCGATTTCGAAAATGTTTTCAGATTCACCTCAATCTCCCTTTGTCAAAAGAGGGCCAGCCAGGCCACCACTTTTACCTTCACTTTTCACTGCAATACCATGGGGAAAACCTAGCTGCCAACGAAGATGTTCAGCTTGAGATTCTCTCATTTTAGTCTCCATCAACAAGACCACAGCCGGAACGGGTTTGCTCCACGAGATTGTGGACTTTACTACTTGCAACTGGATCAGCACGTTTAAACGGCAATAAAGCCCCATCTGAGCCTTCTCTAACTTGTACCTCAGTAGGCATCAACTGCATGTCCTGGCCTTCTGAGCTTTTTCCCCCCTACACTTCTCAAAGTTTGGACCGCATCGAGAAATGCCTGAATCAAGTAGAGCCAAAGGTTGCCCTTCAAAAGGAGTTCCACCATTTCTTCTACCACGCCTTCGATCCGTTCAGTGAAATGCCAGCAAGCTCCAGCGCTGCATCAGACCTCGAGTCCTTCCTCCAAGATGCGCTATCTTCGACCTAAGGCTGCTCCAATGAGCAGTATCTTAGTACAGTTTCTTTAGTACATGAGAAGTGTTAGAGTATCTTAGTACAGTTTCTTTAGTACATGAGAAGTGTTAAGATACTATCTTCCTAATGCATGGTTTCTTATGGTGTAGTATTTTAGGTTGTTTCATTTAATTACATGTATGATCTTTACTAGCATTTGAGTATTGTGGCCTATTTGTGGCATATAATAAAGCAATACATGCTTGTTGACACATACAAACGTAAATACATGGGATCGATCACAATAAATTTTATGCGTTGGGTTTCGAGACCGAACCGGTATCCAGATTAGATACTAGAGTACCCTCTCTCTTCATTAACTATGGTGCCACATCATCATTTTGCCTACATGACAGGCTTAAGATACCAGCTAGGGTGGAGCACTAGGAGCAGCCTAATGGAACAATCCTTTCCGAGCGTTCCAAATCCCGAAATCCTGAAGCAACACAATGATCCTATGTTGGCCATCGATGCAAAAGCACGCGGGCGGTCCTTTTTTTTTCTTCTTTTTGAGTCATTAACATACGTCTAGAGCGGGGGCTGAACCCCATAAAGCGCAGACACATACTTTAACCACTGAACACATTCACGTGTATACTATTCTTAAAAATAAGTTCTTTTTTTCTTTTTAGTCATTAACATATGTCTAATCTAAAGCGAAGGCTAAACCCCATAGAGCGCAGACACATGCTTTGATTACTGAATACGTTCACGTGTATACTATTCTTAGAGTGAATAAAACCCGGTGAGACGTGCGCACAGAGCCAGAGGCTCGAACACGGTGGGCTGGACAAAACACCTCGCACCAAGCCAGATGCACGCTCGGTTCTCGCACGGGCGCAGAGCTGGCCAAATGGGCGGCCCGGCCCGGCACTGCATGGGCCCGTGGCGGCCCGACCCATTCTGGCTCGGCTACTATTCGTACCGGGCTGGGTCGGGGTGACGACCCAGGCACGGCCCATCGCCCTTTCGTGCCGTGCTGTGCTGGCACGGGCCGTTTAGCCCATTTGGCCCGACGGGATAAAAAAATCTAAAAAAATTCCACAAAAATTAGAAAAATGTGTAGATTTCAAAAGTAGACATAAAAATTGTAAAAAATGAGACAACCATATTGAAAATGTAATAGAATTTTATTAATGTTCAAATAGCTAGCTCGTTAAAACATTTGTCGGTTAGCTCATAAGACATGAAAAATTGAAAAAAAATCCTAGAATATATTTATTTATTTTAAAAAACCAAAATAAATTTATATATACTTATAAAATGAACTATATAGAATTTAAAAACTAAAAAATAAAACCATATAAGTATTAAAATGGAAAGAAAATCATATAAATATTAATAAATAAAAATAAAATTATATATGAATATTAAAACAATGTCGTGTCTAATGGGCCGTTCCGTGTCTAGATCGTCTTAGGGGTCTTAAAATAAATACTGACTGGCTATCGTGTCGCGTTAGTGCTAGCTCGGTCGGATCAACAGTGTCGTGTCTTATGCCGGCCCAACAAGCACGGTCCGTTTGACAGCTCTACGCGGGTGGTTCTGGTTGTACTACACCTGTGACGAATAATTACAGTGGGCTAGGAAGCAAGAGGCCCATATCATAAGGGCCGAGCAAACGATTTGATCTGTTGGCCTGGGGAGAAGTGCGGTCCATACTAAATTACTTGTGCGTCTTCCGCCAGTGGCTTTCTTTTCTTCGAGCCAAAAAGCACAGCAGAACAAGGCAACAAAGCGTCACCCATCTGAGTATCTGACCCTGAACTCTCTTTCTAGAAAAACGAGGAAGGATAATTTATTCTCAGAAAAAGAAAAGGAGGTGATTCTGACCCTGAACTAGATGGTCAATATAAGCATGGACAAAAAAATGGAAAAATGTCTAGAACCACACAATCCCCTTGCGACGGTTTTGAATTCTCCATCAACCTTCACACGGAACTGTCAAAGCGGCTCGTGAGGGCTCTCGAAATCTTGACCGGCATGGCAAATCCACAGTGTGACTCCAGAGTACAAACTAGTCAAAATCTTGACCGGCATGGCAAATCCACAGTGTGACTCCAGAGTACAAACTAGTAATACATTCGTTCATTTGCCATGCCGGTCAAGAAACTCATTGAAAATTGTGGTTCTGCATACTATTTCCAGTTTCACATCCTCCGGTTTCTCTCTCTGCCTTTTCGAACACGTAAGAACCCTACGTATCAAAGCCATCCTTGAATTGAAACTTCAGGTCAAATTTGCTTACATGTCAAACTTTAGGCTTCGCTCTAGGGGCATAAAAAAAAAAGTTCCGCATATGCCATTCCCTTCTTGATCATTTCCCCTCTTGTAACTGTCGAGTCGAGATGACGGCAAAGCAAGCAGAAGCAGGCACCCAACTACTCCATGAATTACAGGTTCCAAGCTGTGCATGATTGGCACCCCAACCACGCACCTGTGCGCGGAACCACCCATATCGCTGTCTCGTGCGTGGTAGGCTACCTGTCTACCCACGGTGCCCACGTAAGCACACCATCTTGCCGCACTGTGGGATGGTGGCAGGGGGGTTTCTGCGCACGGGGACAGCTGCAGGGGGGTTTCACGCCACAAGGAGCACAGTAGGGGACACATGCCTCCTGCTTAACCTGTCACGGTGTTATTTTTGTTATTTCGTCCACGAAGAAGTTTAAAAAAAGATACTAGACGAGCAAAAACTCCTTTGATTTGTGCCAAGCTGGTCGTTCACATCAGCATGACCTGGCATCCACATCTACTACTGGATAAAGCTCCAAGTTGACTTGTCCCGTGGCTTCCGTATTATTCTGTGCCTCTGACCGGAACTGCTCTTTCACGCGTCCGGGAAGCACCCCAAGAAATATAGCTATCTTCAGGAAGCTGGTACTCTGCTTTAGGCCCAAGAAATGGGCATGACACACAGAAAAGTCAAGAAACAGAGAGAAATTCCCCGTTGGATTTTATACATCTGTCGCACAAGTGAAGTGATAGTTCCCTACACCTTTCCGGTTCCGTGGCTTCGCGCACCCGTGCATCACACCTTACGTCCGCCGCCGTGTGGGTATCTGGATTTTCTGAAACGCCGATCAATTGAGCTGTTCGCCTCACACTTCGCCCAAGCTAGCACCGTCCTCCGGCGTGAAGAGATGGTCAGTGCACTTTCGATTCGTCAAGATATGTACGTGTGCACACTAAATAAATAGTCAAGATGTGTGCATGTACAAATGGAATAGATAGACAAGATGCGATGCGAGATGAGCTCGCTAGCCATCTGAATTGGTAATTTTAGCCCACGGAAGAGCGGACAAGCAAGCGAACTTTTCCGGCCTAACCAGGTGTTCCGAGGCGGCACGGGTGACGACCGGCCATATGTGAAATGCGATGAGTACGTACGAGTGCGACCGCGACACGTTTCTTCGTGGCTAATTAAGCTTTAAGTGGCTTATCTGGTTCGCACGCACGTCAACCCTGTCGTGAACGACTCTATCACATCTCTTCCCCAGCAGAGCAAGCCATAACTCGTAAGCATATATGAACACGTACGCGCGCTACGTGGATGGAATTTTAGTTCGGTAATGGGAAGAAAAGGAAGTAGATTAATTTATTTTCCTCGATCGTAATGACGCTTACGAGAGAGGAAGCGGAGGAGAGCAAGGAGATGGAGAGCCTCCGGGTGCACGCCGACGCGCTGCTCTCGCTTTCATCGCCCGCGTCGTCAACGGCGCCGGCGGGCAGCGGGATCAGCGAGCCGTCGACGACGACGCCCGTGGGCAGGACGGCGCTGGCCGCAGAGGGCGTGTTCGAGTGCAAGACGTGCAGCAAGCGGTTCCCATCGTTCCAGGCGCTGGGCGGGCACCGCACGGGCCACACGCGGCTGCAGGCGCGGATGCTGCCGCACGAGCCCGCGGCCGGCGCCGAGAGGGACAGGGCCCGCGTGCACGAGTGCGCCGTGTGCGGGCTCGAGTTCTCCATGGGGCAGGCGCTGGGCGGCCACATGCGCCGGCACAGGGGCGAGGCGACGACGTCAACCGTGCCCGTCGACGCCAGTTCCAGCGCCGCGCAGCCGGACATCATGCCTGACCTGAACTACCCGCCGTTGGAGGACGGCGGCGATGGCCATGAATCCTCAGCCGATCACAGCTCGGAGCCTCAGCTGCTTAACCTGCTTGTATAGTATAGGGTGCATACATATTTGATGATTCCGTGTTGTACATGCATGGTGTTTAATTGGATTCCCAACTAAAATTTTGGGACGTGATCATGACATGTAATTGATCGTTGCCTGTAGATCCGTAGGCTCTGCTCCTCTATTCAGTTGTTGTTTTTCTTCTGTACAGATATTGGTCAGTTGCAATTTATTTGTTGAATGTCAGACTGTGAATGTATTGTCTGACAGCTTGTTGTTTCCATTGGTAGCTTCAAACTCTGAATGTATTGTCTATATGATAGGTGCGTCGTAGGAATCACATCACCCAAACCATTTCAGGAAATTATTTGATCCGATTTTGAAATACTATAGGTAAAAAAAAGGTTTTATAGTTTAGGAGGTTAGTGTGAATTTTTTGGAAAGTTTGATGTGGTAAAATGGACTTATTCCTGCCACATATGCAAAACCGACCAGCCAAACCATATCAGGGTGTTATTTGATCCGGTTTTGAAAGATTAGGAGGGTAAAAACCGGTTTTATAGTTGAAGGGGTTAAGTAGACTTTTTGATAAATTCGAGGAGTAAAATGGATTTATTCCTTTACATGAACAGAAATTGGGAAAGTACTGTTGAGAAACTGTCGCTGGCGAGTCCAGTCCGAGCGATTACCTCGTAGACAAACTCAGAATCGTAAGAACAATGCAAGAACACAAGAACAGAATGGTAGATTGAACACAGAGATATAGGGGACTTCTTGCTTCTCTTTATACCTTCATCGATCAATAAATCGTTTACAATGAATAGCGCCCCCTATTTATAGACTAGAGACTCTGCTAGGGTTTGGGGTGGGGAGCCCATACATAGGCCGGCTTCTAGACCAAGCCCATAATTTCCTAACACTCCCCCTTGAGCACCCATCCTTATATGTTCATGCCTCATCAAAACTCCATAAAAACCCAATAGGAAAAATTTGGAGAAAGAGTACATGACATGTGTTCTGCTGCGTTACACGAATTGCCTTGTTAAAAACCTTAGCCGATAAACTTCAGGAAAACTCATCAAGGGAAAAATAGTACAATCCACCCAATTTTATTCGATCTCCAGGATTTCTTCTTTGGGTACTTGATCTTCGTAATCAAGTTTCAATAATGAGTTCGTGAAAATTCTCCCCCTGAATTCTGCACTTCTCTAAGTCTCGTCATTCCAATTTCACGTATACATCTCTCAAAACTAGATGCTGGAAGTGACTTAGTGAATAAATATGCAAGATTTTCATATGACTTAATATGCAGTACTTTAATCTCGTCCATCTTTTGCAATTCATGAGAATAGAGAAACTTGGCGTTGATATGCTTAGTGAGAGGACTCTTCACACAACCCATCTGCACTTGTACAACACAAGCTGCATTATCTTCATAGATAATAGTGGGGGTTTACGCGGTATTCAATCCACACGACTGCTGGATGTGGTGAATCATCCACGGAAGCTAAGCACATTCTCGTGGGGCCTCGTATAGTGCTATTATTTCCGAGTGGTTCGTCGAAGTCGATACAAGACTCTGCTTAGACGATTTCTGTAGAATTGCAGTTCCACCACATAGGAATACATAGCCTGTTTGCGATTTACCTGTATGTGGGTTCTACAGGTACCCGATATTTGCATAGCCATTCATAGTTATGTCTTGGTTCTTTCTGTAGAACAGACCAAGTTCTTTGCTTTCTTGGAGGCATTGGAAGATGTCCTTCATTTCCTACCAATGCCTTTGGTAGGTTCTGCACTATACCTTGCTAATAGATTAACAGCAAATGCAATGGCCGATCTAGTACAGTTTGCTAAATATATGAGTGTTTTTATTGCACTTAAGTATGGGAATTCCGGTCTCAGGACTTCCTCCCTTTCTTCTTTAGGTCTGTACGAGTCTTTGTCTTGCTGCAAAGATCTCTCGACTATTGGCACTTTCGAAGGGTATGCCTTTTTCAAAGTCAGACCTTTCTAACACCTTCTAAGTGTAGGTTGACTGATCCACTAAAATCCCTTCAAGTGCATGCTCAAGCTGCAAGCCTAAGCAATATTTGGTTCTGTCCAAATATTTCATTTCGAACTCTGACTCCAGGTAAGAAATTACTTTCTTAATACCTTACAGGGTTTCAATGATATTCAGATCATCTTCATATACTAAGATTATACAAAATCCATCCTGAGATCGTCATATAAATACACAGGGTTTATTCTCATTATTCATGTAGCCTTTCTTGCATACAAAGTCGCTTCAAGCGATTATACCACATCCTGCCTAATTGCTTAAGTCCGTATAGTAACTTTCTGAGTTTCACACTATACAGATTTCTATTTGCTCTCTTTTGGTTTGGGACAAGGATACATTTAGGTACCTTCATATAAATGTCTAAATCCAATATTCCATAAAGGTATGCTGTTACCACATCCATCAAATTCACTTTTAACTTCAAGTTTACTACCATTGAGATTAAATATCTAACGTGTAGTTCCGCCCATGACCGGAGAATAGGTTTCTTCATAATTATCTCCTGGACGTTAAGTGAAACCTTGTGAAACGAGCATTGCTTCTTCTTATTTCTCTTTCGAACAAATACCCACTTATGCCCTACATGGTGCACATGGGGAGGCGTGCGGCTTACAGACCCAAACATCTTTCTTTTATTCAGAGATAATAATTTAGTTTCTATTGTCTTCTTCCAATCTTTCAAATCTGATCTTTTTTACATTCGGCGAGCGATGCGGGCTCTGGATCAAAATCGATGATTGTGGTAATTTTCTTTGCAAAGTAAATGTCGACATTGGCTGTTGTCTTATTCATAAATTCTCCCGAGGTCACAAACTTTATAGCTATTTCTTCAAGGGACGATTCTTCTAATGCTTCTACTTGCTCACCGTTGCTTCCAATTACGGTGGGGCAAGTCTCTTTAGTTTTCAGTTCTGATGTGTGCGCACATATCCATGCTGATGTCTCCCTTCATTAGGATGTTCAATTCTAGTATGCCTTGTTCTGAAGGTTCCATACTAGTGCCAGGTCTCAACTGGCTCCCCTTCTGGTTCTAAGGAACTTCGGTGATCGGCTATGTTAAGTTCTTCTTATCCTTTTTCACCGGGCGTCCCCGATTACTTCGAATTCGAGGGGCCAGAGTTCTTATCCTTTCAGAGGCCTTAGAACAGGATTAGAGATACCTTCATGGGTATTTCAACCCTCTCCGGTGCATTACGTACAGGCATATGCGACTTGGTCACGCTCTTCAAATCACTAAAGTGGTCAGGCAGTTGATCGCTAATGCTTGCAAATCAATTATCTTCTGGACTGCAATTGTCTTCTAGACTTCAATTATCTTCTGTACTTCTCTATTTGCTTCACTAGTGTGCTGGTCATGTGCATGGATTTCAATTATCTTCTGGACTTCTCTATTTCCCGATATTTTCATCAAGGGGTTGATTCCCCCCCCCTAATAATAGGAAACTAGCCTCATCTAATATACTAGCAATGAATCGGACAGTATGCAAATCTCTTGTCATAGGGTCCAAAACACTTGATTATGGACGCTATCTCATAACCAATGTATATTCCCGACTTTCGGAGAAGGCTCATTGCAGTTCGCTGTGGTGATGGTATAGGTACATAAACCTTGCAACCAAATCTTCAAAGATGAGAAATTTCCGGTGCTGACCCTTGCACTAGTTGCATAGGTGAATGGGTGTTATATACCGACAGTCTAAAATTAATGAGAGTTGCTGCATGCAGGACTGCGTGTCCTCAACATGTAATTGGTAAATTACAATTCTTCAAAGGTGGTCGGGCAATAAATTTAATCCTTTTAATTAATGTCTCTGCTAGTCCATTCTTGGTGTAGACATGCGATACGAAATACTCAACTTTAATTCCTATTGCCATACAATAATCATCAAATATCTTTGAAGTAAATTCCCCGACGTTGTCCATTCTAGTGGACATCACATGATGATCAGGGAAATTATTCTTAATTTTAATTATCTGCGAGATGAGCTTGTGCAAAAAGTGTGGCTTCTCGTAGACAATAAACATATGTGCGACCATTCCGAGGAAGCATCGTTGAGCACCATAAAATACCTAAATAGCCCTTACAAGGGTTGTATAGGACCGCAAAAGTCTCACTGGATACGGTCCAGGAATGCAGGGACTTCATCCTTCGCTTTCAAAGCAGAAGGTTTAGTAATTAAATTCCCGATGGCACACAAAATCTTCCTGATTTGGAAAATTATTTACATTGACATTATGTCCCTGTAAATTATTAATTATATTTCTCATCATCCTAAGACCTGGGTGGCATTATCTACCATGCTAGAGATAGAAAATATTCAGAGCTTGTAAATACGGTTTTCAGGGCAGTATAGGCTGTAGATGCCTTAATATTAGTATAGTATAGTCCAGTTTCAAATGAAAGAAGTTGTTCTGATACCATTTTCTACTTTCATTACGCTTTGTAATGAGCATGTATTCCTTACCATAATCTTCTTTAGTCTCTACGTGGAAACCGTTAGCGCAAATATCCTTAAGAGTTCTAGTCGATTCTGGATACAATAAGGCTTTTTCAATGACCAAACTTGTGCCCGTTATGAGTATAATTGTGACCCTTCCTGATCCTATTATACAAGTATCGCTGCTTGTGATTTTCGTAAGACTACCAGCATACTTATTGATCGACTGGAAGATTTTCGTCTATCTCAAGATGGTATTCGTTGTGTCACTACCTGCTAAGCACACTTCCTCTATAGGGCGCCACACACGTTCTAATATAATGTACTTTATTAATATGCAGCAGAAAGCAAGCAACACATAAATAAAATACTTCAGATATCAGAACATAAGTTGCTATTATAAATACAGGAATAAGTCTTGCAGGACTCATCATAAGAATTTAATGCTTTACTCTCCTAGAGCTTTCAACCATTATTCAAGAATTCAATGTTCTACTTCAATTACAAACTGCAAGTTACTATAGCGATAGGAGTTTCATTTCTTCCTCTACCCATGCACGACTAGAAATACTGTTTACACATAATCGCTATTCATGCGCACGCATTGTTCATCGTGCGCTACGGTTCATACGATGTATCATACTGTTTATGCAATTATCGTTTATGCAATTACCGATCAGTTTGGCCAGCGATTTCAAGTCGGCTCGCGATATATTAGAACGTATTTGCAATTTTCAATCTACAGTACAATCGATATTCACCTTTTCATGCAATCCACCAATCGACATTGTGCCGGCGATTTCAAGTCGGCTCGTGATAGATTAGAGAGGATTTGTACTATAGGTTACAATTTAGAAAGCCAAATTTACAGAATTCAAAGCAATATAGAAAAAACGATTCGATCTACGAGAGTGTCGTTCATCGACGGTTATCTTTCGATCCGAGGAGAGTCGGTCGTACTGATAACGTGTTGAGGAACCGTCGTTGGCGAGTCCAGTCCGAACGATTACCTCGTAAACAAACTCAGAATTGTAAGAACAACGCAAGAACACAAGAACAGAATAGTAGATTGGACATAGACAAAAACATAATATTAGATTGGACATAGAGATATATGGACTTCTTGCTTTTTTTTATTCTTTTATCGATCGATCAATCGTTTACAATAAATAGCACCCTCTATTTATAGACTAGAGACTTGTTATGAATTAAAATGAGAAATCTATATATAGACCGACTTCTAGGCTAAATCTATAGTCTCCCAACAAGTACTAGTGTTTCCCCTCCGATCAACGAACGGGCAGGAATAAAGTCACGCGCTGTCGCTGCACACTTTACGTTCTTTGTGGAATTTGGAATTTGTGATTGTTTGTATGTTAGCCAGTGGGCTGGTGGGGCTTTCTGAGAGATGCTACAAGAAAAGTCCAGGCCGGACAGCCGAGTAGCCGAGGAGTCCAATGGTATTCAGGTTGGGCCATAGGTAGGATGGACCGTTCGATCATGCACTTCAGGGCATAACCAGGCCAGCCTTCCGAACACCCAGCCTAATATTTCAAGCTCAACGTGGGGAACCTGACCAATGTCCAACGGCCATGTGCTTAGAGCTTCCTAGGCTATGGCTGGCTAGGGGCATTCGGGGGGCATAGGCTACCTTCATCTAATCAGAAGGTCAATTTGTTTTGAGTAAAAAAACAGAGGGAACTTGCATTTGTAAATGGTATAAACGCCGTGGAATAGACCTGAGTGGTTCCAAGTTCCAACTAGTGTAAAAAGCGGTATGCGGTTGGTCGGACCGTAAAATACCGCCAAGCAATTAATCGCTGATCCTAATTCAACGGACTTTCATAAGGATCGTAAGATGTACTAATAGCCTAATGTAGGGGCACCATCGAACTCTCGTGCGCTGTAACTTTGTAAAGGGTAAAAGGATTCTTTTTATATAAGCAGCAGCAGTACACCTGCGGTTCATATGGCACACTAGTACCTATTAGCAGTACAGAATCAGATAGCCGAATCAAACTTGAGACAAGCCATATAGGTAGCAGAGAGAGAAATATTAACAGAGCTCACTTCGAAATCACAGGCATCTCACAATTACTGACGACACCAATCAATCTCGCACTAATTTCTTTCTTTACGGTGCACTCCATGAGAAGACAAGCAGTGGAATACTCGCCAACTCGCCGTGTTTACCATAATAGTTAAGGATGTTGTCCATATTGTTCAACCAAACTCGTCAGCCTCCGAGTCTTTTACTTCCATGCGCGCTGCCGGAGATCACCAGGTAGCCGTCTTTCTTGCTCTTGGGCTTCCGAGGGATGCACCTATCATGCAGGTCCACGGCCTCCTTGGCAATCTCCACCTTTAGCACCCTGCATGCCATTCATCGAGACTCGACATCGTATCACTATCTCATCGTCATAATTATCGTACAGCACAATACATTGCTACATAAATACCACATGGTTTCTATTCAAGCAAGTGCAAGCTGTGCAGCCTGTGTGATGATGAATGGGGTCTTGATTAGGGTTCTTCTGGACCACTGCTCAAAGCAGAGTTCAATGGCTGACAAAGGCTGTTATTACAAGCTCACATTGTAATGAGGGGCGGACCCAAGATTTTTAGGATGAATGTTCGGACTTCGGAGCTAGGTTGTCTAGATGCACCGTATGTTACAATCTAGAAAGCCAAATTTGTAAAATTGAAAGCAATCTAGAAAAAAAAAAACTATTCGATCTACAAGTGTCATTCATCGACGGTTACCTTTCGATCCGAGGAGAGTCGATCGTGTTGATAACGTGTTGAGGAATCGTCGCTGGCGAGTTCAGTCCGAGCGATTACCTCGTAGACAAACTCAGAATCGTAAAAATAATGCAAAACACAAAAACAGAATAGTAGATTGAACACAGAGATATAGGGGACTTCTTGCTTATCTTTATTACTTCATCGGTCAATCATTTACAATGAATAACACTCTCTATTAGGCTGGTCCCAATGCTCCACCTTGGCAAGTTTCTTAAGGCTGTCACATAGGTAAAAGTCTGATGTGGCACTGTAATTAAGAAAGAGAGAGAGCAGACTGGTATCTTATTTAGATACCACTCATACACAGTATCCTAGGTAGAAATACTAGTAAATACTCTATATCAAAGGCCTAGGATACCATGCATTGAGAAGGTGGTATCTAAATGCTTTTCATGCAATAAGAAACTGTAGTAAGAAATCACCCATTGAGACCAGCCTTATAGGCTAGAGATCCTGCTAAAATTTAGGATAATAAGTCTATACATAGACTAGCTTCTAGGCTAAGCCCATAGTTTACCAGTGTTTCCCCTCCGATCAACGAACGGGCAGAAATAAAGTTACGCGCTGTCGCTGCACACCTTACGTTCTTTGTGGAACCCATAGTTTACCGGTGTTTCCCCTCCGATCAACGAACGGGCAGAAATAAAGTTACGCGCTGTCGCTGCACACTTTACGTTCTTTGTGGAATTTGGAATTTGTGATTGTTTGTATGTTAGCCAGTGGGCTGGTGGGGCTTTCTGAGATATGCTACAAGAAAAGTCCAGGCCGGACAGCCGAGTAGCCGAGGAGTCCAATGGTATTCAGGTTGGGCCATAGGTAGGATGGACCGTTCGATCATGCACTTCAGGGCATAACCAGGCCAGCCTTCCGAACACCCAGCCTAATATTTCAAGCTCAACGTGGGGAACCTGACCAATGTCCAACGGCCATGTGCTTAGAGCTTCCTAGGCTATGGCTGGCTAGGGGCATTCGGGGGGCATAGGCTACCTTCATCTAATCAGAAGGTCAATTTGTTTTGAGTAAAAAAACAGAGGGAACTTGCATTTGTAAATGGTATAAATGCCGTGGAATAGACCTGAGTGGTTCCAAGTTCCAACTAGTGTAAAAAGCGGTATGCGGTTGGTCGGACCGTAAAATACCGCCAAGCAATTAATCGCTGATCCTAATTCAACGGACTTTCATAAGGATTGTAAGATGTACTACTAGTCTAATGTAGCGGCACCATCGAACTCTCGTGCGCTGTAACTTTGTAAAGGGTAAAAGGATTCTTTTTATATAAGCAGCAGCAGTACACCTGCGGTTCATATGGCACACTAGTACCTATTAGCAGTACAGAATCAGATAGCCGAATCAAACTTGAGACAAGCCATATAGGTAGCAGAGAGAGAAATATTAACAGAGCTCACTTCGAAATCACAGGCATCTCACAATTACTGACGACACCAATCAATAATATTAACAGAGCTCACTTCGAAATCACAGGAATCTCACAATTACTGACGACACCAATCAATCTCGCACTAATTTCTTTCTTTACGGTGCACTCCATGAGAAGACAAGCAGTGGAATACTCGCCAACTCGCCGTGTTTACCATAATAGTTAAGGATGTTGTCCATATTGTTCAACCAAACTCGTCAGCCTCCGAGTCTTTTACTTCCATGCGCGCTGCCGGAGATCACCAGGTAGCCGTCTTTCTTGCTCTTGGGCTTCCGAGGGATGCACCTATCATGCAGGTCCACGGCCTCCTTGGCAATCTCCACCTTTAGCACCCTGCATGCCATTCATCGAGACTCGACATCGTATCACTATCTCATCGTCATAATTATCGTACAGCACAATACATTGCTACATAAATACCACATGGTTTCTATTCAAGCAAGTGCAAGCTGTGCAGCCTGTGTGATGATGAATGGGGTCTTGATTAGGGTTCTTCTGGACCACTGCTCAAAGCAGAGTTCAATGGCTGACAAAGGCTGTTATTACAAGCTCACATTGTAATGAGTGGCGGACCCAAGATTTTTAGGATAGATGTTCGGACTTCAGAGCTAGGTTGTCTAGATATGCCGATACCAATACGCCGATACCGTGAAATATTCCCCCAAAAACATTGATGCGTCTATACGCGTATATATAATAAAATACAAAAAATATAGAAATTAATGACTTCATATGAAGAAATGGACAATATAAGGCAATCATAATGGCATAAATTAAACAACAAATTGTTGAAAATATGCCCTAGAGGCAATCATAGAGATGATTATATTTCTTTATATTCACTATATTGGATAATATGTTATCTTGTTCCTAGAATAATATTATTAATATTGATTATCAAGTATGTGACTTAATTGTGAAACTCTATATTTCTGCGATAATTATTCTTATACGATCCCTGGTCGGAAACATATGAGGACACATATGAATAAACTAGCATATGTATTGGTTGATGACTATGTTTCACGGGTCATGGATATGAAGATATCAAACCAATAATATGGACACATGTTAGAGAACATGATGTTGGATTATACCCACCTTGAGACACTATTGAGATTGTTATGATTCTATGTGTCGTTAGTTGGTCTCAAGCAATGTTGATGTATAATCCTTAGACCTGAGATCAACATGGTTTCCTACATATGTAATAGCACTTTTAGGGGTTGCCAAACGCTATACCGTAACTGGGTAGTTATAAAGGTAGCTTTCGGATATGCTATGAAACATACAGAGGAATGTGACTGGTCGGATATATGATTTGCCCCTCCTAACATAACAGGAGAGATGTCTCTGGGCCCCTCGTTGTGATCGGATAAAAAAAGTGCATGCCCATGCCACTAGTTGTCGAAGTGTTCGACCACGTGAAGTTATCCGACACCTGATCGAAAAAGTATTGAACAGTTCATGGATGACACAACATCTCACCTGGAGTTCAACCAGACAATGTGAAGCAAATGGAGTATACACAAGTAGGTTGCTTAGTTCGAACAGTTACGGACTGGTCGTATGGAGTTACGAGTTGGTCGTAGACTGATCGAACGTAATCACAGAGTGGTCGAAACTCGGTCGTAAGGACTTACGAATGGTCGTGACTAAATCTGAACCGGTCATATAGAGATAGGACACGGTCGTAAGTGATGAGGACTGATCGTAGATCATATTGTATTAAGGTTCGTCCGATATAATTTGTGTGTATTCGGGAATCGCTATGTTCTGCTAGGAGCCGCTACGACTCGTGATCGGAAAGGGTTTCTGAGTCATAACCGATTACGCATGAACCTACAGGGTCACACACTTAACGGGTTGGAACAAACCAGTACGGATACGATTCGTCAAATGTGTTCAGATAGGATCCGTCACGAGCACTCTATAAGGAGATGCATGAGGCTATTGGGAGGGACGCGTGAATCACCACCGAAACCCTAGCCGCTATCTTCCTGAGAGCTCTGCCGTGCGACTTGGTGCTAGTACACCGGCAGACGGTTGTTCCTTCCTCGACGTTGGACCAGTCGCTTAACCCTTCTTCCATTTGCTCTCAAGGCGTCTGGTGGTAACGATCTGTGATCATCTACTTGCTTGGCTTCCTGGTTTGCGTGGTAGAAATTTTTGATTTTTAGCTATCGTAGCCTATCCCGTGGCCCAAACACAAATTATATATATCAATTACAATTTAGAAGGTAGAAACTAGGAATAGAGCTATTTTAGCTCCAAGCTTCATATTTTGCTGAGTTATGTTGTTTTTGTAGAGTGCGACCAAGACTTGTGCTTGGCGCTTGGCCGTTATTGTTTTTTCTATTTTTTTTTCCGTTCTGGGTTGTAGCAGTTATACAGCTAAAACTTATTTTCTTCCTCTAATAGTGATTAGTAGAGCTCTTGTCTTCTTTTCAAAAAAAAAAAAACTTGTGCTTGGTGCTTGATCGTTATTGTTTTCTCACTTTATTTTGTTCTGGTTTGTAGCAGCTATGCTATTAAAACTTATTTTCTTTCTCTAATAGTGATCCGTAAAGCTTCTGCTTTCTTTTTAAAAAAAATTTGACAGTTGCATACCTTGTTGATCCTGCTCTTTTCCCATCAGCAAGAACCCCATATAAGAATGTTCCTTCTATAGAGCAAAAATTAGAATGTAAACATATGTAACAAAGGCCCAATTATATGTTCATTGTCCAAGGCAAAGATTGTATTTTTATACAACATCCATTAGAAATAATCAAGAAAGCAGAAGAAGGAGCTAGACTCCAGAAAGAACCGGAGCTAGAGCAGAGCAGAGCCAGGGAGAAGAAGTGGTACACGCGGAACACACCTAGATCTGGAGAGAGGACGATGATGGTGAGCTGGATATGCTGCTCCCTTCCCGCCGCCACGCTCCCTCCCGGCTACCGCGTTGCTCCTTTGGTGTCGCCCTCTCCCTTCCTCCCTGTTTATCGTGCTGTCACCCGCTTGCTCGCATTGCATCTCTCTTCGTCTTGGTCTTGTTGCCAAGACGCTCACCTCTTGGCCACCACACGCTGCTTGCCATCGCGACGTAGCGCCGTGTCCACTGACCATCGCTCGCCTTCGTAGCCCACGCCTCTACTCATTCGTCACTTAGAGGCCGGAGCCCCCCCCCCCCCACCGCACACACACACAAACAGCCACAGGATGAGAGAGATAATAGAGGTTAGAGTTTGGTGGGCTCGAGTAGGAAGGAAAATGAGCCTAATGTATTACATGGCCCACGCACGAGGTGTAAGGAGTATAGACTGAATTTATTTGCGGACAGAAGAAAATATTACATGGCCCACGCACGAGGTGTAAGGAGTATAGACTGAATTTATTTGCGGATAGAAGAAAAAAAATAGGTACTCAGTCAGTTGAACACCCTTGGTAGGATCCACCCATGATTGTAATTCAATGTAACGTATCACTTCTTCCTCAACCCCAAAGATGATTACTGGTATTTATGAGCAACGGGCCATGGATCTCAAGTCTCAACTAACTAACGAGTAGATCCAAATTAATTAGACTTTGTGCAATCGCGCGTGTCACACGCCAAGAACAGTTGCAAGATTTGCTGCTCGCAAGACAGCCTCGCACGGCGCAGGGCCGACCGAGAATTCAAGCCTCCTTCCTGACATTCCCTATCCGTCCGCACTGTGCGAGACTTACTTCTATTTATGAACGTAACCACTAATCAAGTATATCTTGCGACCAGTTCAGCGCGGCGTCAGTACCGCGCCAGAAATATTAACTGCCGTTACGACAGGATGATTCAATGAAAGCGGCACTTCATCCTTACAAGTTACAACCATTAGAGACAAGTAAAATGACAAGTACAATAATTTGAGATACTTGCATTGCATTGAAATTTTGCAAGAGGGTGGGATTGGTTTTACCTGTCGGCGTTGTAGGAAGACGACCGCCGTAGAACGGCCAGGTCCTGGGACGCATCGGCCGGCGAGCGCTTTGTCTCCACGAGGCTCCCGCTGAAGTACTCCTTGTCCTCGACGATCTTTTCGCGGTAGGTTGGTATCTCGGCGGACGCAGGTGCTGGTGGGCGCGGTGGGCGTGGACGGTAGTGCGCCGCACGCGGCATCACCGGCGGGGTGAGCGCGCCCTTCACCGACACGGACCCACATGAGATGAGCTGCATGAGCACGGAGGACGCCCTGGCCCTCCCGCCGCCGGTGACGGACGCCACGACGCGGCCGTCCGCCTTTATCAGCGCCTCGAGCGTCTCGGGGCTCGTCGACGCCGTGGGCGGCGACGTCTCCTCTCGGCTCAGCTCCTCCTGCGCCGCCGCGGCAGCCTGGACGCGCCTCTGGTGACCAACGCGGCTGCCGCGGCCGCCGCAGCTGTCCTCGGTCTGCGTCGCGGCGTCCGCGGCCGCCGCGGCGCGCTCCTCGATCCTGTACACCCTATACTCACCAAGCTCCGTTGAGGCGCCGCACAAGCCAGCGCCCTTCTTCTTGCGCGCCGCGCCGCCATGCTCCCACCCAGACGACGAGGACGTGGCAGTCTCCTGCGAGCCGGAGGAGCAGGAGGACGCGGCGACCGCGTCGAGCAGCGGGAGCTGGATCGGGTGCAGCCTTTCGGTGCCCTTGAGCACGTACTCCCGCCCGGCCACCGGGTGGATGTAGTCGTCGTCCGTCAGGTCGTGCCACACGAACCCGTTCCGGTAGCTCCTGCATTGCAACAACATCGCAAAGCAAGGAACGCTTGTAACGGCCGCAATGCACCACTCGTACATCACCCACGACAACAACCTTAACCCGAACCAAACCAACCTCTTGGACGCCCACGAGTACATGCGCGCCATCCCCTTGCCTCTCAGCGCGTCGAGCCGATCGATCACATCTACACACGACAAACAGCAACACAGAACGCTCAGTGCAAAACGGAAGGATCAAAATGTACGCGCCATGAGCAGATGATACAAGCAAGTGCGCAACTAAGCAAGCACACGTCTGGTACCTCGGAGGTAGAGGCCGTCAGGGGAGGAGAGGGCGACCTCCATGAAGTGCGGGTGTTCGAGGTGCCCGTTCCTCGACAGGTAGTACACGACGGCCGCCCTCGCGGGCCCCGGCCCCGGGCGCGGGCGCGGCGGCCTCGGTGGCGCCATGTCGGGGCTCCTCGGCTCCTGCTGCTCTCGCCACTGCAGCCTCGGCTGCTCTGCTCTCGCTCTCGCTCTGCTGCCCCCCGCTACCACTGCTGCCATCTTTGGCAATCGCTGGCTGGCGCTGCTTCGATAATCCCTGAGCTATAAGCAGCAGCAGCAGGCTGCAGACGTCGTCACTCGCTAGGTAGCGTTGCGAGTGCGACACAACGGAAGGTGCAAAAGAAGGACGCAGCGAGGCAGTCGTCAGGCATTCAAATCATGCTAGGACCAGCGTAGCTGTAAGAGTAGTAGTGCAGGGTGGTTTGGTGGAGCGCAGTGAAAGGTGTAAAAACAAACAAGGATAGGTAAAGAAAAGCTTTGCTCTGGTTAACTTCTCTTTTGGTTCTTAAGGTCAACTGACTAAGTACTACCGCATTTTGTTTGGTAGATTGTCCTGTTAGTTATATATAAGTACTAGTACTAGAGCTTAGTTACTGGTAGTGTTGACTAATGAAGTGGCTTGCTAGTTTGGGGGTGAGACCAGTGGATTAAGGCGAGTAATTAATGTGGTGACGTTAGAGGATGGTGAAATGGCAGCTGCTTTGGCGCTGCCAAGGCAGTTCTTTTAAGCGCAAGCGTTTGACTAGCGAGGCCCACACGTATGGGGCACGGCAACGCTGACCACAAGGGTCCGTGGATCCAGACGTCAGTCCAACACTGCACTCTCTTTTTTTCCCTCTTTATGAGAGAGCGGCCAAGAGTAGTGTACATCCTCAACCGTTTCGCATGGTTTGTTAATTTGATTGGTGTCTCTTCATGTCTGATGATGTCTCCATAGACAAATAAGCTGTGCATGTGAAGCCTTCGAGCACGGGTACACTATACTAGTTTACTATATGGCTGCTGCCGATGCTAGTAAATGTTTCGAAGCATTCGCGTGCATGGGAAGGCTGCAATCCCTGTCCTGTCCATTTGGGCCTCCAAGTTCCAACTCTCTTTGCTTGTGTGTGCTTGCGTTGCATGGCAGAGAGAAGCGACAAGTATACTAATCCGAGCCACGTGAGAGGGACCATCACCCATCCGTAAACAAAGCTCCATCACCCAGCATCATCAGCCTAAACCAAGCCATTTAGCGCACTAGGGGCAGGGCCCAGCGCTGCATGGCCCCACACGTCAGCGAGACAACAAGCAACTGTAATTAGTCGCGCCTCAAAGCAAGCGCTGATCTAGCTATAGTACTACTACGAGATGGCAGGTGCAGATAGCGAGACTGCACGGCGGGCGAAACCGGAAGCGAGGGAACGAGGCTGCGTTTGACTCACGGAGATGGACGGGACGGTGCGGTGCCGACGCGCCACCGCGCGCCCGGGCCGGCCGTTCGAGTATCGAGATCCGCGCCTCTCCTCTCCTCTCCTCTCCTCTCGTGTTGGCTTCTTTTCTCCTTTCCACAGCCTCTCATCTCTCTCTCCATACTGAGTGCTTCGGAGGTACTCACTACTGATTCCACCGTGACAATGCGTGCTTACTGTCAGGCATGCAATCAATCGATCGATCGCGCATCGGAGGTGTCGGAATTCGGAAGCGAAGCGCGCGCGCTTCGTACAGATTTTTCTTCTTTTTTACTTCTCTTGGCTCGCTGCAGATTTGGCGAATCGATCGATGCTTGGTGGGAGCAGAAATACAGGGGCATCCGTCGCATTGCACAGCTTTCCAAGTCCAGAAAACGCCCGAGTTTTAGTTTAGTGCGTACATGTGAAATTTAGACTGGAAGCTTGTGGAACTGCAAGCTGTGAGATCAGTGCACGCGCTGAAAACTTGCAATGTCTAGTCCTATTCTCACACGCGCTGAAAACTTGCAATGTCTAGTCCTATTTAGAATGAACGAATTGACAGATAATTTGGACATATGTTAGCGAACATAGGGTTGAAACGACCCACTATGAGATAATGCGAGAACGTTATTTTCTTACATATCATTAGTTGGTCTTATTTACAATGCGTATGCTATGTCCTTAGACTTGAGGTTGTCGCGCGTACTCAAGATGCGTAATGGTTCATTTAGGGGTCGCCAGACGTTACTCCGTAACTAGGTAATTATAAATGTAGCTTTTCGGGTTTTGTCATGATGCATGCAACGACACATGGTTGATAAGTATAGAATTCACCCCTCCATGCAACGGAAGAGATATGTCTAGGCCTCTCGAGTGATTGGATTCCAGAAATACATGGCCATGCTACTCGCGGTTAAAGAGTTAACCGTAGTCGGATAATTTGAGTCACGTGGGCAAGAAAAGAGTGGCCAAGTTAACCAACAAGGATGTCACGTACTCGCCTTGAGCTTGATCGATATCGTGAGGCAAAAGGAAATGCATATAAGTTTTATTGAGGTTCGTCTGATATGAGCTTTACGTATACTTGGGAGTCAGCATGTCTTGCTAGGGTGCCGCTGCCGATTAGTGGACGGGTAGAAGTACTCGAGTCATGTTAAGTATACGTGAACCTATAGGGTCACACGTTTAAAAGGCTATGATTTATTTGGATGGTGATCCGAATTCTTGTGTGCCACAAGTTCTTAATGGACCTCAAAGTTCGAGACCCATCATGGATGCCTGTATCAAGAGGAGTGGTGGCATAGTGTTATTGGTGATTTCGAAATTCCTGAAACCCTAGCAGCCACACCTTCCTCGTTCAATACCACGTCGCTGGCGCTAGCACTCCAGCGTATGGTGTCCCTACCCCGTACACGTGGATACCTTGGAGGTGTTGATGCGAAGCAACAGCACTAAGACGATCCGCAACTCGTGACGATCACAAGGAGCAGGAGGAGGAGACGTGCGGCTAGTACGACTACCACCGCACTGTGAGGTCACCCCAGGATCGGATCCGTATCAAGCTAAGTAATTACGCCAAAAGTGTAACACTTAACGGGAAACGAAAATGATTCCGAGTGCCCGGATATGTGTCTCATGTTAGCGCCCAAGGATCAGTCGCTAACATGCACATATCCTAACACAACATTGCATTCACATCCATACACAAAATACAAGAATAATGGAAACGTAAATACAACATAATTAAGTAGAACCTTTAAGTACAAGTTTGCATGAGAGGGCCAATTAGACAAAAGTAATTATCAATAATAAATCGTAGCGGAAGACAAATTTAGAATAAAAAGGGAATAACCGAGTTGGCATGCCCAAAACCCACAAGCAACCAACTGGAGTTAAAGTCGATGCACCCATCGCTCTCACCTGAACAAATGGACAAACTGTTAAAGTACAAATTTGTACTCGCGAGACTTTTCAAGAAAAATTAAGATGCATGTAAGTATCAAAGGAAGACCACTACACTAGTCAATTTTTGGCATAAAGCAAGTTTTGCAATTAGATAAACAATGTAGATTCAAATCGTCATTTTAAAACATTTAGAAAACATTGTATAACAGTAAGTAATGATCATCAATAATATAATCTCCAAAAATAATCAACACACGGACATCCTATTCGTGACACAATTCATTCCACAACAAATTAACACGCGAACTTCGCGTTCATGATAACATTTCAGATCTGAACAAACCAACATAATGACGTAACAGTTCCAACCATAACCTAAACCAAAGTTCCCATAAGCTAATTGTACATACTTTCCCACAAGCGATGTCCATAACCGGGGACACGGCTATTCGAATAGATTTAGTTCTCTGCAGAGTTGTACAGCTTTCCCCACACGATATGAATACCTCGTACTATCGCCATGCACTCTTCCAAAGGAGTGTGACTGAGATATCATAACGAGGTTGTTACAATGTCATGTCCTAACTATCAACCCACCTGAGGATCAGAATCCCCATAGCAGACAGAAGTCACCTAGCACCATGGGGGGAACCCCATTGTGTAAGTAAGTCTCTAACATAAAAGAGACCCTTAAGGGCAAGAAAAGAAAATTTTAACATGCACCACTAGATTGACAAGAGATCCATTAGACCTAAACAACACAATTGTCAATCTAATCGTGTTTTGATAGCTAACACACAACAAATTATTAAGCCAAGCCTTTACCATTATCTCGGCGTGTGGTTATACGTAAGACTTGGTTCATCACGTTCATCACACCACAGACCGGTCCTCAAATACCCAGATGGGGCTACGCAAATCCGGAACCACCCCTTTATCACCTTATCACCCGTCCAAGTCCAACACACAACAATAACCACCTATCAACAAGTTCATAATAATCAGATTCAAAGATCTGAAAATTTTCCTCAAATTCAACATAATCAAATCCATATAATCCTCGAATTCCATCAAGATTCGATTCAATCCATCGGCCGATGGACTAGCTCCATCGACCGTTATCGACTACAACTACTAGCATGGCTAAGCAACGTGCTACAAATTAGCAACCATTCCCATATAACATATATCCTTAATCATTCAAGGTAAAAAGGGTAATCAACATTCAAAGGAGGGCCAATGCAGCAAGTAGGAAATTAACTACTTCTACCTATGAACATACTTTTCAAAATAGCATGCAATGACGAGATTAAAACCACACAAAACATTTTAAAATTAATAGGAGCAATATGATCAAGAGGAGGGTGCTCGCACATTTGCTATACCACTTGTTCAATCTCAGGTTACAGTCATGAATACGTTTGTATCGTCGAGAAATCTATCGAAAGAGCGATATTGCAATTAACACCAAATAAGCCGAAAATTCAAAATGCTCAAAAATACATGAAACTTATACATTGGGTATATCATGATTTTATATGAATTTAGGTGAAAGATTCATTCCATTTGGATTTAGTATGTGAAAGTTATAGCAGTTTGAAAATCAGATTTCTAGAAAATCCAAAATAATTAGAACCGATTAATGTTCATCCTAATTTAATTATTTGGTGAAAATTTGTAGAATAGTAGTGGGAAAAAGTATTATATAGATAAATAGAGAATAATTTTATAAGACCAAAATAACTGAGTTTATCTCATTTGGAGTTTTTAAGAATTAGTTATGAATTTTCAAAGTTAAAAGTCTTTTCTAGTTCAAAAATAACTCAGTTTTGGATCACTCTCCATAAAATATATTTTCTATGATAGTGAGTAGTTTGAAACCTATTTTAAAATAAAGTTCATCTAAAAATAAAAATATCAAAATTGGTTTCACTGTTTTTGAAGTTAAAAAGAATTAACTATGCATTTTTGAAGTCATTCATATTTTTCAGTGTGCAGATTAATACATTTTGAATTTTTGTACTCATTTTGTACTTTCCTCACCGAGGTTTACCATAGCCACAGTCTCTTACAAGCGGGACCCAGGTAGAGGGTTGACTCGATCAAAAATTGACCCTGCCCCTGCTGCGAAAGACGTCGAAAGCGTATTTTAGTAGTACGTCTTCTAATACTGAAAGCGTACTTTGGTCATAAATGTAAATAAAATATGTTTGCCTTATCAAAAAACGTCCTACACGGTTTTCCCCATTCCCTTAACTAGCCATGGCCCACATGTCATACATACTAGGCCAACCGATACTCAACTAAGCATGTTTTCCTGACAAAGATCTGATCAAAAAATACTAATCATTGCTTAAGTCCAAATGACGCCATTACAGGGTTTGTCGGGCGTTCCGACAAACAGAGCCGCACTGAGCTCGGGTTTGCCCCGAGCCTCGCCGGAGTTCCTAGCCATATCAGCGCCGGCCAGGTGCAGGAATGGAATCCTTGAAGCATTGTGGACCTCAGGGTGGTGGTGGCAGGGGTTGAATTGCCCTATAACGGTGGCTAGCCGGCGAGTGGCGACGGTGGACTATGGCCAAAAATGGAGGTCACGACCCGGTGCATTATCGAGCTAACGAAAGCATGGACAAGCTATATCATGGCTTAGTGAAGCTTACCCAAAATGAAAGAATGGTTGGGGAAACTCGAAGAGATGTGGTCGACAGTAATGGCTCCAGCGGCGGAGGGCTTCACGCGGAGAGAACACTCTGTGCAAAACGAAGGTCAATGAAGGTGCCAGAAAGAATAAAGAAGCTAGGGAGAGGGTGCCATTGCATGGAATCGGTAAATGACTTACCCAGTTGACAATGGACGATGAATAGGGTTGTTGGCCAAGATTTAGGGAAAACTCCAAATTCAAGTGATCCTGAAAAGCATTGAACAAATTGGTTGAGGGGAAGTCAACCTTATGTATAGAGGCACCTGGTGACACACTTAAGCGAGGCCAATACTCACTGGGAATGATAAGGCACGGTTGAGCTCTTGCGGTGCGCGCTCTGGAGCGCCGAGAGTGCGATGGGATTGTGTGCACTACACAAAGAATCAAAAGCTTGCATAAACCAAAATGGAAACATCATGCAAAGGAGGAGACAAGGGACAAGGCGGCATGGAGTTTACCTGAGAGGAATGCTAAATGAGCTTCCTTCTCTTCCTCGGCTGGGAAGAGAAGTAAGCAAAAAGGAGGAGGAGAGGGGGTTTTATGCGAGGCCAAGGATAAAGAATGGAGCGGCGTTAAGAGGCGGTGCTCGTGGATAGGTGGAAGAGGGAGGTGCATCACGGCGAAAACGGAACCACGAAGAGCGTGGCGGGCGCGTGGCGCACAGCTCCTGCGCGCGAGTTAGCGACGGAGGTAGGGGACAACCCTGACATGCGGGCCCGGGTTGGCAGAGGCACAAAGATGAACAGGTGCGCAAAAGAGCGGCCCTACTGTCGGCGACACAAGGGCGAGCGAGTGCGAGATGGTCCAAGCGAGCCAAGAGGTGCGGGTTGGAACAGTAAGTGGCTCGGGCCAAAGAAGTTCAGACCACCGTGTTTGGGCCACACGATCTCGAATGAACGGCTCAGATGCACGGCATCTTCGGACTAGTCCGAATGGCCCAATCAACACGGGTCGTTCGATCAAGATTTAACGGTTTGGATTAGAGGTGGGAATTGGGCCTTGCCGTGCCAGCACGGCCCGGGCCCACCGTTCTTCGGGCCGCATCGTGTTGTGCCGGCTCGGCCCGGTCACCCCACCGTGCCGTGCCGTGCCAGCCCATCTCGCATTCGGTCAGGCCCAAGCACGGCCCAAAGCCCGTCGTGTCGGGGTTGTACCGTGCCAGCCCAAGCCCAAGCCCAGCCCTAAGTAACTATTGACGGCGGAGGCGGCGGTGGCGATGGCGGTGGCGACCGCCATTTTCATTCCTCTCGCGCGGTCGTGCCCGCCTCATAAAAAACCTAGTTAAAATTGAATTAATTGTGTAAAAACATGGGCACAAAAATATTTCAAGGAAAAAGTAAAATTTTCTTGATATTTTACAGATACAATGTTACTGCCTTGTTAAAAACCTTACGCCCCAGAGTGGGGTTCCCCGAGTAAGGAAAAGAGTACAGTAACAACATGTGTACATACTAACTACTCGTCAATGTCGAGATCGTTCATGCGTTTGAGGTCAGCGTACGCATGCACGATCTCAAGATTCTCCAGTTGATGTTGTTGCCACTCTTTAGCCAATTCCCAATCCTTGGCGCATGTGATTGCCTCCACCATCTTAGGTGTGAGGGATGATCTTCTTTCTTCAATTATTCTCCCTGCCATGCTGAACGTTGCTTCTAAAGATACACTGGACACCGGCACCAACAGAACATCCCGTGCGAAATATGATAGCATAGGAAATATCCGCTTGTTGTTCTTCCACCACTCGAGCAAGTCTATCTTTCCACCGGAAAGATCAGGATCGATGTTTGAAAAATCATGCTCCAGGTAATGGTTTAGCTCTGAGACAGAGTTCCATGAGGGGGCTATCTGAGACTGAGAGGACGAAGAACTGGACTTGCCCTTTAGCTTCTTCCACAAGTGGGATGTCAAGCTTTTCTTTCCTTGTTGCGTCTCATTGCATGCGCTCTCGATCTCATGGCTACTGCCGAACTTGTCATGATACATGCGAAAAACACGAAAAAGCTCCTCTTTGACATGTGCAAAAGCTTCCAAGTAATCAAGACCAAGGCATTCACCTATTCCCTCCATACCCATCTGCAAACCTAGAAACTTTTTCGTATAATTGAAAATAATAGCAAAGCAATACACATGTGAAATAGAACTAAAATATTTATTAAACTTTTCCTCCATTAGTGCAACAGCATGACTTAAAAGGGGATCCTTCCTAGATTTGGCAATCTTGTCTGCAATTAACCAAATAAATTCTATAACTAAGCAAGAGGTAGGGTAATAAACACCAGATAACATCTTTGTTGCTTTATAAAAAGGTTGTAAAACTTTCGAAAATGACTAGCAATCGCTAATCTGAATTGGTAACTACCAATTCATTGTCTTGAGAGTTAGCATTGACAAAACAGATATAACATGTTCGTACCCTTGTAACTTCTTTAACATGATGTAGGTTGAGTTCCACCTCACCTTCATGTCAAGACCGAATTTTCTTAGCTCCTTCCCATTGGTCACAAGAAGATACTCATGAACTCGGCCGCCACTTGTGGGGAATTTGTGAGGTAGCGAACGGCGCTATGACATTGCTCAAATATCCGCCAATCGCTTGCATACCATCTTGAACAACAAGGTTCAAGATATGGCATACGCATCTCTGGTGGAGAACATAACCACCAATATACGTCTGCAATCTTGGGGTGAGGATGTTCATAGCAGTCGTGTTGGCTGATGCGTTATGCGTTATCAAGAGTGGTAGAAGCAATCTTATTATCTATCTTAAAATCATCAAGTACGTGTAGTATACGCTCAGCAATGGCCTCTCCCGTGTGCAATTCGTTAATTGGCTTAAACCCTATGACTCTCTTATTTAGTTTGTAATTGTCGTCTAAATAATGGGCTACAACACTAAGGTAGGCACTTCTCTGGTGTGATGATATTCAAATGTCTGAAGTTATAGCAAAAGAGAACTAAACTTGTAGGAATTGTTCTTTTAGCTCTGCTAGTTCCTTATGGTACAACCGTAAAATATCGGATGTAGTGGTTCTCCTACTAACATGTTGGTATTGTGGGCAAAAGCCGCGTTGGATCATTTTTTCGAACGCGCGGCTTTCACCCATCCTAATCAGTTGATCTTCCGCAACAATATATCTAGCGATTTCCTCACGCGTAAAGCGGGTTGTATACCCAAGTACTTATAGAGCCACCGCCTCAAGTTTAGCTGCGTTTGTACTCCTCCCTCGGCTCTGCGCCCGATCTTATGCAAGCATGCCTTGTAGTGCGGTTCAAGTGCCATGTCCCCGCAAATTGCACTGAGCGATTAATTTAGCTTGGCAATAATTACATGTTGCGATATTTACCGCTTGGCCATCTTGGATTTCGGCTCCAAGTCATATGCTTCCAAACAATTCGCCCTTTGTCCAGACCCACCAATGTTGCCGTCCGTGGACGCGGGAGAGAACTCTGGAGTCCCCATTGGCTCCGAACCGCCCTGGTACTCCTCGTAGCCCTCTGTACCATCCATATGACGGTCATCCATACCGTAGTCTCCCATGCTTGGCGAGAACTGGCGAGCATCAACGGGAGTCAGAGCCGGAGGAGGACTAGGAGAGCGACGGTGAGAGCTACACTAAGTCGCCTCATTGTCCTTTTCGTGTTCGACTCCTCAAGAGCATACCGCCGGAGCTCCTTGGTGCTCCGACTCCTTGGCAGCATAATGGATGGATGGTGAATAAATGGCGAGAGTAGATGACTGTTGAAGATATGAGGGAGAGTAAATGAATGATGAAGAAATGCGCTGAGATGAGAATGGATGAATCAATGAGAAATGAGCTTCGTTTTATAGCCACCGTCGCGCAGTAGAGCCGTTGTCTCTCGCGATTTTGCATTTGTGAACGTTGCTAATGACCCTTTTATCACATCAATTTTATGTCGTATCATGTCTCTCTGTCTCTCTGTGCTTGCCCGTTGCTTCTCTGTTTGCCCGGTGTCTCTCGCTTTTTCCCTGGATTCTCTCTGCCTATCTCTCTCGATTCGAAAGAAAGCAAAGCATCTATCCTCTCCTCAGCAAAGCATCATCCTTTCCTCGGTCCTCACCCATCACCCATTGGAGAAAGAAAAAATTGTACTCCTCGGACCTCACCGATCACCATTCAGGCATTCACCAACTAACTCTATTATTTCTCTCTCTCTCTCTCTCTCTCTCTCTCTATCTCTCTCTCTCTCTGTTTTTCTGAAGCCTTCTCGGCTCATTTGTTCATTGCCTGACCCCTGTGCCACATGAGCACATCACCTCCCCCATTCCCATCGCCGGCCTCCCCCATCGTGGCTACCCATCGCCTCCCCCCTGCGGATCTCCCTGCCGCCTCCGGTGTCCGGTCTCTCCCATCCCCATCCCTGCTGCGCGCGTGGCGGGAGGCACGAAGAGGCGAGGTGGCGCGACGCGGAGGCACGAGGAGGCGACGGAGGCGAGGCGACAGTCTGGAAGTTGAGGCGACGAGGCCGAGGCCGAGGCGAGCGGCGCAGGGAGGAGGCGGGCGGCGGAGGCGAGGCCACCGCCAGCGTGAGCTTGTCGAGGAGGCGACGAGCGCGGCTGCAAGGTGGCCATGGGCGCGGCCCAGGCGGAGGTTCGTCGCCAGATCAGCGCTATCTCGCTCTTGGCCACCTCCGCCTCGACAAGAACGCCTCGAGGCTAGAGCTTCGTCGCCGGATCGCCGGGACCGCCGCTTCCGGTCCTCACCACCTTACGCACCGGCTCGGCCTCCCCGCCGACCACCTCGATTCTCCACGCATGGCGATGCTCACGCCGGCCTCACCTCCTCCTCGCTCTCCTCTTCTCGCGGCATGCCCGGCGGCCGAGCTTGCCGGCCGGCTTTGGGCGTCTTACCGGCCGAGCACGCAGACGCCATACCGCCGTGCTGCGTCGCCTGTCGTCGTGCCATCTTCGAGGTCGCCCGCGCCGTCCGTCTGCGTTGCAGCACCGAGCCCGCCACGTGGCGTGCTGGGCCGTGCTTTGGCCGTGCCGAGCCGGCCGGCCTCGGCGGCACGGAAGGACCTACCGACTCCCACCTCTAGTTTGATCGATTTGGCGTTCGAACTGGTCCGAACGGCTCAATCGTTTTCAACGGTTGGATCCTAATTGGACGGTTGCGCGCAAAGGTGGCTTGAGCCAGGGTGCATTTAGGCAATTGGGTGGAGCCAAGTTGGGGTTGGGGGTCCGGTCGGTTCAACAGTGCTAGGGTTTGATTTTTAATTTGCTTTGACCAAAACTCAATAGATTTGACCGAGGCTCTAAAAATAGAAATAAAATTCATAAAATTCTGAAATAAATCAGAGGGGTTCTTGGGACATCCTAGTACTCAAATAAAATCTTAAACATCATTGTTCAAGATTTATTTGCTTAGTTTAATTTCAAACCCAACTTAGGTTATTGATTTGAGTTCGAATTTTCTGTGGGTTGAGACTGTTCATAAAAATCTGAGAAAAATTATATTAATTCAATAAAATGATTCTAGTATTTGAACAAATTATTTGCAGAGAATCTGCAATAGCATTTGTTTCAGATTTCTTTTGGAGTTTAAATTTGAGTTGTAGGTTTAGATTTTATTTGAGATTTTCCAAGTGCAATAAAATATGCAAATGATTCAAAAACAACATGCATGTTAATGAGATGCATACTAATTATCATTAATTAACTTGGGGATGTTACACGCACCAACACGCTACATCGACTCTACTTTTGCTATAAGTCTGAGCGTCTAGTGGTAATCCCGTGATCTATTATTAGCGGAGGTTCCTTATTTATGCGATAGATTTTTGAATTTGTGCTAGCGTAGCCAACACGTGTTTCTTCAATTACACATGTCTAATTATCAAGCAACTTATAACAAATAATAATAATGTGTTTAACAATTCAACAGATAAAGATGTAGCCATCAAATTGCTTACCAAAATAAACATTAAACAGTCCCACTAGTAGTATTGGTTAACTATAGCAAAGTGAATAAATGATGGGGAAAGATCCAAACCGTGGACAAAAGATGGTCGACGTCGGCAAAATACAACATCCAACCTCGATGGCCTAAGGATGTGTTTGGTTCCCTGCATACCCTTAGCCTGGCTCGTATGGGTCATCCCGGTTGAAGCGAGCTAGGCTGTGTGGATGCAATATGGATTTTTTGTTGGCGGTTTCTGTTGGGCCAGATTATGTTGAGATGTTGTTTAGTTGGGTGCATAAGGGTGTTGACCGCAAGCGTAGATGCTAGAGACGGTGGAAAGAAAATGTTAGTATGGCTTTAATTTTGTCTTAATGTATTCTAATAGCCCTTATTTTACCTTAACCCACTTTAATCCATTCTAATACTACCTAATATGCATTGATCACCTCTTAATAACGTCATTAGCAGAGCCCGCATTTGGAGAAACAGCAAATTTGGGCGTTTCTGTCTAGCCTGGCCCGAGAGCACCTTGTGCATCTGCTCAGCCAGATTACTTTATGTGTACAGTCATCCAAACAAGCGAAACCAAAAAGATTCTGCACCTGAGGAGCCTGATCCAAACCTATGCACCTTATCAAGCACACCCTAAAAGAAGAGAAGAAATAAGTTAGCTAAATTTTAAGTGAAAGAACCGTAAAATAATCAAAGCAAATATAAGTACATTACATTTTATAATTTCTTTTCACACCTCCGTATGTTCTAGAAGCAATGAACTACAGCATTATTCGTAACTCTCCCCATTTCGCATAAGGCTATCTCTGATGAAGTCATCACCTATGTGTCAGCCGCAACGTTCTGTCACAGGGTCACATTGGCCATCTGGACTAGACAAGAGAGGAGAGTACGGTGTTGAGCTCACCAAAACGACTTTTGTGCTTGTCCTGCCTCGCCGCCTTGTCCGTTCGGATCTGTGTTGCTTGCTTGTCTTCCTTAGCTCATAAATTCACGAACCAAAGCCCAATAAAAGTGCTTCTGTAGTGCGAAGGGCCATGTAGCCCGTGTTGTGCCGCTCGGCCCAAAAGTCGCTCGGCACGCGCGCACAAACCTAGCGAACCACCTTCGCAAACCCCTCAACCCTCGTCGCCACCGCCGCCGGTCGCTCTGTCCCGCCGCCGCCGCCGCCGCCGCCGCCATGGGCAAGTTCCGCAAGCTCGGCCGCCACGCCGCCCACCGCGTCTCCATGCTCAGGTACCCCGTACCCTTATATCGCCAGCCGCCCCTGTGAGTATACGTCGCCGTGCCGCTGACTTCTGTTGGATTTGTCGTCTCCTCGGCAGGACGATGGTGTCGCAGCTGGTGAAGCACGAGCGCATCGAGACCACCGTCGCAAAGGTACGTCTTTCGCATCTTGGCATCTCGTCGAGCACCATGTGGTGGGGTGCCCGGAATTTGCGTGCCTGGAGTGCTAATACTTGAATGCCCCTCTGGTAGTTGGTTTCAGGCGAAGGAGGTGCGGAGGAAGGCAGATCAGATGGTGCAGCTCGGCAAGGAGGTAAACCAAGCACCACTCCTCTAATGCCCAGTGATTTGACACCTGAAAGGCTGAAAACTTGTCATGTTTAGTGGCATCCATGAATCTATGTGCACAAATAGTGGGGCTGTGACAATGATGTAGTCAAGTGCACAAATAGTTTAGAACTAGTCAGCATGGATGGGTACTTAATTGGCTCCATTATTCTGGCATTTAACCGCTTTGCATTTTCCGGTAGGTTTCACTTAGGATTAGAACTTAGAACTCAGTGTTGTATAGAAGTGCAGGTAGTCTGCATGTTTGAGATCTTGGCTAGTAAAATTTCAGTGAGATGCTAGTAGTAGGGGGTTTTGCCCCCTCCGTTCTTTTTAAGCAGATTGAAATGCTGAAATGTCTCATTAGAGAACTTATCAATGACAGTTTTGTCAGAGATTCTGTAATGTATAATCTCAGAACAAGCGAACAACCTCATTTTTGGCATAGTGCTTACCATTTTGTTTGTTCGTGCTGAAATTTCATTCTAGGACCAAAGTGCCCTTCTAGCCAGAGTGATGCCTTATCGTTTTTGAGTTGATGCTACATAAATTCCTGATATTTTATATGCTTTGTTTTGTGAAATTGTCTCCTTCCACATATGGCCTCGATCCTCTTGTTTTCTAATCGAGTTGTTGCATTGATTAAATTAACTCCTATCTCGAGGCTACCAGTGCAGAAACTCATGCCATATTGACATAAATTATGTAGGGTACACTGCACGCAGCAAGACACGCTTCTGCGTTTGTTCGGGGAGATGATGTTGTTCATAAGCTATTCACAGAGCTTGCCTACCGCTACAAGTAAGCCTTTTTAGCTATCCATGGATCAGTTTAATCTCGTATAACCTGGCATTCCAGCATTGAAATTTGTTACTCCCTTTGTTTCAAAATAGATGTAACGTCTCGCGTGTGAGAATAACTGTGATATTCTTATTTAATGTTCATGTATATACCTCCAAACCTTGTTAAATACTCCTGCATGCTTAGGGTTATTGTTTTTCTCATGGAACTTTAATTGGTGCAAGAGGCGTATGTAGGGAGAAATATTATAGATGTCCTCATGTCCTTGAAATTGTAGGATGCCATGATTTAGAAACAAAATGAGAAGGCTAGAATGACATGTATTTGGAAACAGAGGGAGAATATCAATTTTCAAGCTAAACATAATTATTATTATTTTCCTTTGTGTATTTTAGAGATCGAGCTGGTGGATACACAAGACTATTGAGAACTAGGATACGAGTTGGTGATGCTGCACCGATGGCATACATCGAGTAAGTTTCTTTGCTCATATTTCCTAACAAGAAAAAAATAACTAGCTAGCTTTTCCACAGTGTGGTATTGATTGGTGTATGTTACTCACTTGCACTTTCTGTTTGACTAAGAGTTAGCAAGGCACTGCTTGACTTTGCTGTTGCTTGATGTCGAAGATGTAACTGGTTGAGAACAAAGTTCATGTCCATGCCATGTTTTTTTAATGATAGAAGCTGCTGTGCTAAGAATGTTTTCACAGCATACAATAACCCAATCCATGATTCACAGCATACAATAACCCAATCCATGAAATTTACATTTGAAGGTCATGAGCCGAAGAAGCTGGTCAGTTCAGGGAATATAATATTGTCATGTCTATTTTGTTGCTGAGTTTTAGCAAATCTGGCCAAGATTGGCACTTTACCTAAAAATTGTCTCACAAAAAATTCCAGAAACGATAACTGGTTGTTTTCAGCTTTTTCCATTGTTGCATCTAATAGTTTCATGTGCAGGTTTGTCGACAGGGAGAACGAACTTCGAGAGGCCAAACCTGCGACACCACATCCACCTCAGCGGGTTCCTCTTGATCCATGGACCAAATCTCGTGCTAGCCAACAGTGGGCGGGGCCTAAAGTTAGCGATAGCTCCAAAACAGAAGGCTTATGAGAGCAATATCTATGTTGTGTTTCTTTCCCGTGAATGAGAATATTCATTTTTCTGTAGAAGGCTACCAGGCACAGGCTTGTGTCATGCAGGAGGATTTTTGTCAGGAGATAATTTGTCAATAGAATAATTCATACTTAAAATTGCTACCCTTTGGCCTGATGTGATGTATGATCGATCGATGATGCAGTGTTATCCACACAGGTGTATTATGGCCTGAGAATGTTAGTGATGTATTGGTTTTCCTATCGCGGATGTATAATGTTTAAAGAATCGCCTGGCAAATTCGAGGTTGGATTGCGTGCCACTCATGGCCTCCTTCATTGTGCATTAGTCCCATCACCCATGTCTCTGTAGTTGCTTGTTTGCTGCTGATGTTTTATTTAATGCAATTTGTGTTTTTCGCCAATCATCAAATTGGAGACTTGCTGTCTGTTTCGCATCATTCTTTAATTCAGAATTTCAGACATAGTAGCGCAGCAGTATTACCAGATCGTATTATTCTCTTTGATTCCCAAGTTGAACGGTTAGATGTTGACACAGCCCACAAGGCAACAATCCGTTGCTTGATATTTTAGCTTAGGCCGCTTGAGCTCGAACCAAGGAGAAATTTTGGCTAAATTGGCTGAAACTCTCGTGTTTCGTGTCACTTCGAAAAGCTATTGCCTCGTGATACACCGGTTTTGCGATCTCATGAAACGGCCCAAGAACCTCAAAATCCTCACAAACCCCGCCCGAATCCCAAAACCCAGCATAAGAAGCCGCCCAAATCTTCCTCCCCGCTCCAAAAAGCCCAGAAATCGCATTCCTAACTCCTCAAACCGGGGACACCGCCGTCCTTACCCAGCTCATCCATTGAGTGGTATTGTCACCACGGCTCCCAGGAAACCGCGCACAACGTGCTCGACGAAATGCTGCAGCGGGATGTCGTCTCGGCCACGGCTGCCATTGGCGCACTCACCCGCCGCGGCCGGCACCGCGATGCCGTTGCCCTCTTTTCTCGCGTCCTTGCTGATGGCCCCCCGCCTAACGAGTTCACGTTCGGCACCGTCCTCCGGTCGGCCACCGCGCTGCGTGACCTGTGCGTCGGCACGCAGCTCCACGCCCGCATTGCCAAGCTTGGCCTGTGCTCCAACGTCTTTGTGGGGAGTGCTCTTGTCGATCACTATGCCAAGATGGGCGCCATGAGGGAAGCCCAGAGCGCGCTCGAGGACACCCGTGAGCCGAATGTCGTCTCTTACACCGCGCTCACTGCGGGCTTCTTGAAGAATGGGATGTTTGGGGATGCAGTCCGGTTGTTCCGGTGCATGCCGGAGAGGAATGTGATTTCTTGGAACGCGATGATCGGCGGGTGCAGCCAGGCAGGTCTCAATGAGGAGGCAGCCAGCATGTTCCTGGAAATGTGTCGAGAAGGCGTCAGGCCGAATGAAAGCACGTTTCCCTGCATGCTCACTTCTGTTGCCAATGCAGGGTCACTTGGCGTTGGTAGGAGCGTCCATGCATCGGCTATCAAGTTGTTGGGCAAGCTTGATGTTTATGTGGGCAATTCTCTTGTGAGCTTCTACGCCAGGTGCGGTAGCTTGGTGGACAGTGTCCTGGCGTTCAAAAAGATCGAGCAAAAGAACGTTGTCTCCTGGAACGCTTTGATCTGCGGGTATGCGCAGAATGGGAGGGGAGTGGAAGCTTTAGATGCCTACAAGATGATGAGAGCAATGGGCTTCAAGCCAGATAATGTCACTCTTCTTGGCTTACTGTTTGGTTGCAACCATGCTGGTCTGGTTGATGAGGGTTATTCGTTGTTCAAGACTACCGAGAAGGAGCAACCGGGTATATTGAGACCTGAGCATTATGCTTGTGTGGTTGATCTCTTCTCTCGGGCTAAGCGATTCGATGATGCCAAGAGGTTTCTTGAGGACCTTCCCTTTGAGCCGGGCATCGGGTTCTGGAAGTCAATGGTAGGAGGGTGCCAGATTCACTGGAATAAGGACCTGGCTGAGAGTGTTGCGAAGCATATTCACGCACTGGATCCGAAGGACACTTCTTCATACATCCTTCTTTCTAATGTTTACTCTGCAGCTGGAAGCTGGCAGAGTGTGTCAATGATTAGGAGGCAAATTAAGGAGAAGGGGCTGAAGCGGATCACTGGCTGCAGCTGGATTGAGGTCCAGAACAAGGTCCATGTCTTCTTCAATGGAGACTGTAGACATCCTAAGAGTGATGAAATTTACATGATGCTTGAAGCTTGTCTGGATACCGAGGAAGATGAGCATTGCCTTGTCTCGTTATGGGAAACCATTCAAAAGACTGATCTAGGGGAACGGCATTCCCCTGTAATCGTTACTGATCCTTAGGGAACAGCATTCGCCTGTAATCGTTTCTGATCCTTAAGGACTGACGAAGTGCTTCGAAGACAGCAAGCCTGACTACGAATAGTGAGGCATGTTCATCAGATTAAATGGTATGGATGGACTTCTACTTGCAGGGTAGCAGGAGGAAATGGCCCTCATAAGACCAACAGCAAAGGGAGCTGCAGAATACCTGGAGATGAGAACAAAGATGAACGGCAATTCAAAGCTTTCACGGTGCTGAGTGCTGACTGATTTCACTTTTTTTTCACCTCACATTCTTACCGGAAATGTAAACATTGAATGATTCTAAAGAAGTCGTTTAGATTATAGAACTAGGAATTTCCTGAGCAAACTGTAATGTTTCAAGGTGGATAAGAAAATCGTTCAAATCAAACTCATTGCAGAGTAGCAAATTCAAGCTACTGGAGATTCACAGAAAATCAAATGTTCTCCAGATGGTTTCGATAGTTTACAGACATTTTAGCACAGGGTTAGATTCTGTACAGAATCACTAGAACACTGCTGGCCATTGATTTCTTAGGAAGGTAACAAAGGAGTTAAACCGCGTAATCAAATGTTGACGCTGAAAACAAGATTGTACAAGTTACCAAATCTGGTCGCATAAACACTTCCAAACCATTCAATATTAAGGTCGCATATACTCTCTCCTTGTTGGTCCAGCCAGAGGGTGGGGGGGTGGGTGCGGGGAGAGCGTATCTCCGGTGAACCACTGGATTGGAGGAGAGGGTCGATGAGAAGGGGATGCGACGGATAGGACCGGAGAAGAGGAAAACGTAAGAGCAGTAGCATTATCCTATTAACAAGGCATCATCTCCACAGATCTACGGAGATGGAAGCTAATCGTCTCATCAAAAGCAAAGCATAGAAACTCCGCACAAATATACGCAAAACCTGCCGCTGGAACAAAATTCCCACACCCACAATATGCACACGCTTAAGTGAACTTCTATGCATTTCAAGGAAATCGCTTGAAGGCAGAAGCAAAAAATTCAAAACAAGCGAATCGTTCAAAGGCAATCTTAAGCGTTGAAACGAAACAAATTTGGAACTCGAGATCATTCTTTCATTCAGCAAATTCAACTCATTCTACATCGTTCCATATTTGAAATCTAACGCTATGCTCTAAACATGGGACCAAACCGAACCAAACCAAATGGTAAACCGCCAAGGCTCTGCATGCCTAAGAGGACGTGAACTTGGTGACGGCCTTGGTGCCCTCCGAGACGGCGTGCTTGGCGAGCTCGCCGGGGAGGACGAGGCGCACTGAGGTCTGGATCTCGCGGGAGGTGATGGTTGGCTTCTTGTTATAGCGGGCGAGGCGGGCGGCCTCCTGGGCGAGCTTCTCGAAGATGTCGTTGATGAAGGAGTTCATGATAGACATGGCCTTGGAGGAGATGCCGATGTCCGGGTGCACCTGCTTGAGCACCTTGAAGATGTAGATCTTGTACGTCTCCACGCTCTTCTTGGCCTTCTTCTTCCCCTTCTTGTCCGCGCCGCCCTCCTTGGCGCCGGGGACGCGCTTCTCCGCCTTCTCCTTCTTCTCCACGGGCTTCTTCTCCGCGGGCTTCTTCTCGGCCTTGGGCGCCATCACGGATTCGATCGGGCGTGGATGGAGTCGCGAGATTGGGAACTTGGGGGGAGCCGGAGGCGAGAGATGGATGGCAAAATGTGTTTGGTTTCGCGGTGTGGGTTTATGGGGCAAGGCGCGGTGGGATTTTATAGGCGGGGCAGGAGGGGCGCGATTGGTGGAGGGGGTTGCGGTGCGGATCGGTGAGGTGGCGGCGCGTGGGGGCGTTGGATTCGTCGGACGCTGGATTTTGACGCGCTGAGGGGGGGTGTTACGTGTGGGGATGCGTGATCTGACGGTTCAGTGGTGGTTTTAGGCGGTAAGCGGCAATTTGGGTGACGAAATGCAAGCGGGAAGTTGTGTGTTTTGCTTGCTTCGGGTTGGGTTTTTGCGGGATTTTCGCGGACCGTGTGCCGCCGGTCATGTGGGGTCATATGGGGCAAGTTTACAACAAGGCCGCCAAACATTTGCTCGGCTTTGTATGGCGGCCTTAGGTTGGGCCGGCCTAATCTGTATTTACACTCAGAATTTTAGGAGGGTAGCTTGATCTAAAAGTCGGATTCTCGTATAATTTGTTGGGCCTCTCCAGCAAATAATAATAATAATAATCCGTTAGAAATGGGCTTTACTTTTGAAGATGGTTAAGGGTACGTACAAGCCAGAGGCGACTGTTATCTATATATCTCTTTATATCAGCTAGATAATAGGCTAGAGACAACTTCAACAATAGGCTATCTATTAAGTTGTCTCTATAGGATCTTGTCATCTTTCAATTCTAGCATGAAAAAGGGTGTTTGTTAGAAACATCAACTCATACAACATACAACAACGATGCTTTGTGTTATTTATATGTCCTTATTTTATGGGCTTAGGTCGTGTCTTCACAGAGAGACAACAACCCCCCCTCCTCGTCCGTTCCTTCTCTTTCGCGTTAACAATAATCCTAAGTGTATGGCAGCAAATGGGTTGTTTCTATAGAACTCCGTAATCTTTTAACTTTGGTATGAAAAAAGGTGTTTGTGGGAAACATCAACTCACACAATGATGTTTTGTACTGTCTGTGTCATGGTTTCGTGGGCTTGGTCGTCTCTTCACCAACAGACAACAACTCTCTATCTCATTGTTCTCGCTCGTTCACGTCAACAAAACTCCTACGTGGCAAGACGAATAGACGGCTACATCGCGCATTTGTACATGCCCTAAGGATTTAAGTTTCCCTCGTGCTATGTTTGGTTTGGGACAATAACTACAATAGTTACCATTAACCCATATAAGATAGCTTAACACAACTTTTGTGTTTGACAATTAACCTAATTATCCTAAGAAGTTTTTTTGTGAGGGAAAAGAGAGCTTTATTAATTACTCAAAATTAAAATTACAATCTTGAGCAACTAGGTGCTCAACACACACGGCGGAATGTTTCGTGCGCAAAGCAAGATGCGCGAGCTCACAGGCTACTTCATTTTGTTATCTTCTCACGAACTTATCTTGAACTCCAGGAGTTGATTCACCATGTGAATCCCTTCCTAGATCACAAAGCTATGTCGTGCACGATGCTCTTGAGTCTTGAGGATACTTCAAAAGATTTGCCATCGTTATGGGCGGATCCTAAGTAGGACATGGGTGTTCAGCTGAACACCCAATTATTATTATTATTATTGCAAAATATCTGGCATATAATATGTATATTAGATGTATATGTTGTTAGTTGGACCAAAAATATAAATGTGTGTCCACAAATGAATTCAGTCCGTAGTCCCAACACCTCGCGTGTGGCCCATGTAACACATTGGACTCATTTTCCTTCCCACTTTAGCCTACCTAACCCTAACCTATGTTCTCTCTCATCCTTTGGTTGTCTCTGTGTGTGTGGTGGTAGGGAGTGGGGGTGGGGGTGGGGGTGGGGCCTTCGGCCTCCAAGTGGCAAACACATGGAGGCGCTGGTCATAAAAGGCAAGCGACTTAATATAGCGAGCATGGTGACGTGGGGACGATGGCGATTGTGTGGTAGTCTTGAGCAGAACAGAGATGCCGCACAAGCAGTGTGGCAAGATGGAAAATAGGGAGGCAGGGAGTGGGCGGCGGGAAGGGAGCAGCGCGGTGGCCGAGAAGGAGTGTAGTGGCGGGAAGGGAGCAGTGCTTCCAGCTCATTGTTGTTGTCCTCTCTCTAGATCCAGGTGTGCTCCGCCCACTCCACTTCTTCTCCTTCGCTCTGTTCTATTGCGGCTCCGATTCTTTCTGGAGTCTAGTCTCGACATATGCTTTCTTGGTTCTTTCCAATGGATGTTGTACAAAAAAACAATATTTGTTTTCGGCAATGAGCAGTTAGTTGAGCCATTGTTACATATATTAAGAGTATCTCTTCTGGTTTTAGAGAAACCAGAACAAGATCACTCGTAAGATACCTCTTAACATCATCCAAGGCATTGTTTGCCTCTGTAGACCACTCGAAACTCTCATGTTTCCTTAGAAGTTTGAAGAAATGAAGTTATTTTTCTCCTAGTCGTGCAATGAAACGACTTAGAGCCGCCATGCATCCTATGAGTTCGGGACTTTTTTCTTCGTGGTCGGAGGGCGCATTTGTTCAACGGCCTTTATCTTTTCAGGATTTGCTCCGATTGCTCGTGCAGAGACAGGGAATCCAAACAATTTTTCTAACGAGACTCCGAACACACACTTCTCAGGATTGCACTTCAAACGGTGTTTTCTGAGGTTGTCGAATGTTTCTTGCAGATCTGAAATATGATTAAGTCGCTTGATGCTTTTTGCGACTAGATCATCAACAGAGGCTTCTAAATTTTAGCCTAGTTGAGATGAAAAAGTCGTTTGCATCAGACGTTGAAAAGAATCGCCAGCATTTTTTAGACCAACTGATATTTTGACATAGCCAAATATTCTAAATGATGTAATAAATGTATTTTGTTCATCATCTAAATACAATCTTATCTAATGATAACCAGAATATACATCTAGAAAACATAATATTTCACAACCAGTAGTAGCGTCAACCAACTGATCAATATGAGGAAGAGGAAAATCATCTTTTGGACAAGCTTTATTGTGATCAGTAAAGTCTATGCACATACGTCACTTACCATTAGACTTTCTAACCATTACAGTGTTAGACAACCGCTTTGGGTGGTCGACTTCTCTTATAAAGCCTGCTCTAAGTAGCTTGTCCAATTCTGATCTAATAGCATCTCGTCAATCAGGTGTAAATCTTTGTAATTTTTTTTACAGGTTTCTTATCAGGCTGTAGAGCTATTCTGTGCTCGATCACCTCCCTGGAGACTCCAAACATGTCGAATGCTTGTCACGCGAAGACATCCGCGTTAGCTTGAAGGAAGGTGACGAGGGCTTCTTTCTATTTATGGTCAGAAGTATCCCCAATGTGAACGATCTTCGAAGACTCTTCTAGATCCAGCGAAACTTATTTGACTTGGTCGTTCGGCTTTGTTGCAGTTTTAGGCTTTGACGGCTTGGTCGAATGCTGACTCTTGCTTGCTTCTCGAGTTAGTATGTGGCCAACCATCTCAAGGGATCAACGGTCGCATGTAAGCGCCATCTTTTTATCGTAGCGGACTATGATTACTCCTTTGGGACCTGATATCTTAAAACACTGATAACCGTAATGAGCAACCATTAGGACTCGTGCCAAAGTTGGTCGTCCGAGTATGACATTGTATGTCGTGTCAAAATCGACCACATCAAAATAGATTTTCTCTGTCCTGAAGTTGCTTGGAGAACCAAACGTTATAAGAAGAGACCAATGGGTTTGGCCGAAGATCCTGGTACGACCCCATGAAATGAGTATCGTATAGGCCTTACCTTAGTCCTGGGTACTTGCATCTCATCCAGAGCACTTGTAAACAGAATATTTAAAGAACCGCCACCATCAACTAATACTTGATTTACTCGATAATTGTTGATGGTGATCTCGACCACGATCAGAAATCGACCTGGTTGAGTAGAAGGGATCGGGCAGTCACCCCTCTCGAAAGAGATGGTGACTTCTGACCACTTCGGCAGTTTATTGACAAGAGGGTCGATGGAGTTTACCTCGTGTTCAACAACTTTGAGCGGTCGTATTGACTCATATACCGATAATCCCCCATAGGTGTGGTCGATGGTATGCTTCAGATCTTGGAACAACATCTCCTCCGCGTCGTCGGACTGCTTTCGACCACTCGTTTGTCCTACCTCCTCGAGAGTAGGAAGTGGTACTTTGGCAGTGTAATAGTCTTCGAGCTTTCGTTGGAAAACTCGGTAATTGTGAAAGTTATGTCATTCCTTTTTATGGAAAGGATATCACCTATGCTTGTTGTTCTTCCGCTCGGGGCGTTTGCTTTTGCCTCGATCGGAGTATGGTTTTAAACTTCGAGGCTCCTTATCGCTTACGGCCAGAACTTCCTTAGAACTGTTGGCTTGAGGCATTTGGTCTTTGCCATTGTTCTTGGATTTCTTGACCTTTTGTCCTTCTTCATGCTACTTTCACCAGCTTCTTGAGGAATTTTGTCATCTCGATCGATAATTTTGTTCCATTCGTCTGCTGCGGCAGTCGCATATCAATCGACCGTCTCGAAGAGCTCGGCGACAGTAGCCGGAGGATTTAATGTGATGTCCTCAGTGATCCTTCTACTTCGGACTTCCTGCTTAAACACTCTGATAATGGAAGAATTAGAAACTTCAGGTATGGAATTACGAACCTGACTGAAATGCCTCATGAACTGGCGTAGGGTCTCGTGGTCGTTCTGTCTCATCCTGTGCAGGTCGTCTTCCTTCCCAGAACGATGGTAGGTGCCCTGGAAATTTGCTAGTAGTAGGTCGCAGAAGTGTTACCATGAATAGATCGACTCTAGCGATTGATTTAACAACTACGATCGAGCAGATCATTCGAGCATAGTTGGAAGGTAATTTACCATGACGTGCTCTCCTCCTGCTGCTGCTCGAACAACGGTCGTGTAGATCTGAAGAAATTCGATGGGATTCTGTTACCCATCAAACTTCTCCATGTTCACTTGCGGGAAAGAAGGATTCACGTTCCCAGGTGATCGTACACGATGATACACGGTTGTAGGTGGACCTGACATGTGGTAGGTCTCAGTCCTATGAGGGTAATACTCTTCGTATTCCATCTGCTAATGCAAATTGCGGGGTTGGACTGGTGAACGATCACCTCCCCTAAATGCTTGTCGATCATCAGATGTTCGGAGAACTCTTCTCCGACTGGAGTTGTGGTTAGGGGAGCGACTTGACCTGTTGTCATTCCGATCTCCGCAAGGTGAGTTGTTCGAACGACTAACGTTCGATGTAGTCATCCCAGCACGACTTCTAGAATGGTGTCACACGAGGTTGCTCAAGTCTAGCCACCGTTACTTCGAAGCCTTTGCGTGATCTCTTCAGCGAAGATGTCGTAACCTGGTGCTCGTCTAAGTTCTAGAGTTGGGTTCTTGAGCAGGTCATTTATTCGTTGAAGCTCTTGAGCCTCCTCTGACAAATACTGCACACGCCCACGCAAAGTTCTCTGGGTTGCAATTCTTCTCCTCCGGGCAGTCTCAGGATCATCCACATCGGATGTTGCTTGAGTTCGCCTTAATAGAGAGCCATCATTTCTAGGATTTCTCCCACGTTCATCAGTGTGTTGATTCTGTTCATCGCTGGAGGCGTCCTTACCATCACCACGAGAGGTCGCAGTGTGTGAGAGTTGGAGAGCATCCTCAGTCCTGCCTCTAGAAGAGCGACCAAGATCCGAGGAGAGGACAAAGACCTCCTGAATATGATCTCCACTCGTGGCGGGGGCCTCCTGGCTTGAGGAGTAGTCAAACGATAGCGCCTCGCGGCTTGGAGCAATCTCCTCCAAGAAGAGGAATTCTGGGCTATAACCATTTCTGTCCGTAGGTGAGCCCTGCGTGGGTGTGGTCGATTTCGCAGGAAAAGTGTGCTCGATCACATCCTTTGCGGGGGTAACCAAAGAGTTACGACCACCAGATACTGATGGAGTCCCGGAATGATGGTTTCTAGAACTTGCCGCACCAGGTCGGACTACCTCAGACAAACTCAAACATTTGGAGGGGGGAAACCCTCGCTATGTTCAGTGCCCGTCTTGGCACCCTCTGAGAGATCTGGTCCCTCATTTGAACATTGTGTTGCGGGGGAAAAGGATCCTGTAAGGACCCGAGATTAACACCCTAAATCCTCTATGCATTTCTGAATTAGTCCCATGATCATTAGTGGCTAGCTCACACAGTAAACAAACATGGTAGCACAACCATAATCGCAAAACTTTATTAATAAACATCAGAGCTTATTACCAGAAAGGCTTACGAGCCCATAATAAAGAACACAGCAGAAGACGAAGAGCAAGTAGTAAAGCCCTGCTAATCTGCCACAGGCAATTGACTAGGATAGCGGCCTGGTCGTGGAGATATTCAGCAGTTGCACAATCCTTCTCCTCTGAACAATCATTTTATTAAGTAAGGCTGAGTACAAATGAATGTACTTCACAAGTTACATCCAATAACAGAAATATAATGAATGTAGGGATATATCAAAGGAAGGCTTGTATAGTTGATTTTGCATAAAGTAATGTTTCTTTCCAAATACTTGTACTAAGTTCCAAAGCAGTTATTCTATAACTAAAATTTATTTTCTAAATTCTCAAGTTTTATAGTCAGATAACATTCATCAACGAGTGGTGAATGATACCCTCCTATCACAAGGCTACTTGCCCAATTTCCATTTGGATAGAAATCCAAAACCATTTGATAAAGTCTTTTGAAATCAAAACCAATGTCTAACTTGGAGTGGTTTTGCTAGCATGTCCATGACTGTAGACACGGTTATTCGAATAGTTTTACACTCTGCAGAGGTTGTACAACTTTACCCACAAGAGATAATCAATTACACTGTCTGCTCACACACTTCCGAAGGTTTGCGACTAAGAGATTATCACAGGGCTTTTACAATGCATCATCCCACCGTAGTCCCGTCTCGCTAAGGTTTCACCCCCTTTGGATAGAAACCCACCGGGTTCAGACCCCCTCTTGTGCCAGGTAGAAATACATAAAAGTAGGTCATAAAAGACACCTACGCAACCAGTTGGCATAACCACAGTGAAGTTATACAAATTATTTAGCCAGGTCCTCCCCATTCAGAACATGTAGTAGTACGATGTGGCTTAGCAAGATGCGGCTCGAAGACCGGTCCTTAACTGACTTGGGTGGCTTTCCAAAATAACCTCTGGACCTTGATCATAGAAATGACTCGATCCCGTGCATCAACGTGCACTATCCAAACATCTATTTCGCCCAAGTCCAAACCAATTTTTATTTTATTTCACTTTTCATAAATCATTTGTAAAAGTTCTACGGTAAAACAGTACCATAGCCTCATTCTAAATCATAATTGAACATTTGGCTAAATTCCCAAAATTCAATTTTTTTGGTCTAAACTTTGTCTAAGCATCAAGTTTTTCAATCAAGAGCATCTTGTTAACACTATTGTATTAACCAGAGTTTTATCTAGTGTGACAAGGTATGAGGGTTCGAAGTCAAAGGATTGTCAACTACAAGATCAATAAGTCAACCATCAGTATTGTAATCATAATCAAATCTCCAGCAATTATATAATCCTATACTCCAATATCAACTAGTCCAATATCCACAATATCAGTCTATTTCTATGATCCAACTTCCACCGATCCAACATTCAACAATACTCTAATTCTATAATCCAATATCCATCAATCCATTATTCCTTAATAAATTATTTATAATAATTCAACATCCATCAATCCAATTTTCGATAATCTGATATCCAATAATTATCTATTTCTATAATCCAATCTTCGATAATCCAATATCAATAATTATCTACTTCTATAATCCAATATTCAAGTAATCATATATTTATATAATCCAATATCAACATCAATCTATCTCTATAATCCAATAAAGATATATTTCTATACTCCAACATCAATCAATAATCCATTTCTAGAATCCAATATCCAACCATCCAATATCTAACAATGATCTAGCTCTAGAATCCAACATCAACAATAATCAACTTCTATAATCCAATTTCCAACAATCCAATAACAACAATAATCTAAACCTGTAATCCAATTTTCAATAATTATCTATTTATATCATCCAACTCCGACAATTCAATATTAACAACAATCTATTTCTTTAATCCAATATCCGATAATTATCTATTTCTATAATCCAATCTCCGATAATCCAATATCAACAATTATCTAATTCTAGAATCCGATATCCAACAATAAGATACTTCTAGAATCCGATATCCAATAATTATCTATTCCTATAATCCAATCTCCAATAATCCACTCTTCAACAATAGTCTATTTCTAATAATTCACCATATATGAATCAAAAATGATATATTCTAACAATCCAAACAAATATATACTTCTATAATCCAACCAAGATTTATTCCTAAAATCCAACATCCACTAATCATTTATTTCTATAATCCACATCCGTCAATATTGCATTTCTATGATTCAATCTCCAACAATTATTCAAACCTATAATTCAACAATCAACGATTGTATAATCAATATCCAAGAATCATGTATTCCTACAATCCAACTCCTATGCATCGTATATTGCTATAGTCCAACAATAAGGTATTCTTATGATCAAACATCCAACAGTAATGTGTTCTTATAATCCAATCCTTTCAATTTCTAACCCCTAAATATAACACATTCGGAAAGATTATCTGTACTGTCCATATTGACAATAAATGGCTATATATTGGAATTGGGAATAACTATAAAGCTTAAAATAGGAATTTAAATTAATTGAATTTAAATAGCATGCAATAATAATTTAAAACAAAATTTAAATAATTTAAAATACTGGGATTTCAAATATGATCAAAGATGTAACTTGCCTTGCTCATTTAGCTATTGTTCCTAAACGGCGTCGAAATCCGATTCTCCGCGGTCGTTGTAATCTATACGCGAAACGAGCCAAATAAATATAACAAATCCAAATAAAATCCAAAAAATATAAAATTAGTACCAAAAGAAAGATACCGCCTTTAGATGAATTTAGGAACGAGAATCAACGTAATAGGACTTCGTATGAATGAGAACAAGCATCCGGAAGTTCGAGAATCATATGAAATGATATAAATAGAGAAAAGGAAAGAGTATACTTGAATATGCTTTTCTGAATTTAATTCATGCAAGCAATGCATATGTCAACATGGGCCCACTTGGAGGTGAGACAAGGAGGAAGGAAAGAGATGAGGGAGGCCACTGACAGGTGGGCCCCAAAGGTCATAGAGTCAAGGGGAGCTTCTTCTCGAGGGAGGAAACCGACAGGGAGGAGGGGCTCATGGGAGCTACTTTGGCGTCGATGAGGGGCGGTGGGCAAAACAGATTGTCCTGGAGCTGAGGAAGGGAGGGAAAGTGGCGGCGGCGGTGTAGGTGGCGGGGAGGCGCAAGAAGGAGGCGCCGACGGCGACGGGGACGTTAGGCGGCAACGTTGGGGAGAGGGAATGCCGGAGGTGGTGGTGGGGATGAACAGGGAGGGCAAGGGGGTGCTTCAGACGCGAGCAATCGGCGTGGAGCTCGACGGAGGGAGGATGGCGATGGCCGGCCGGACTTGGGGGGAGGCGCTGGAGCTCGGGTGGAGGCTTCAGTGGGAGGGGGAGAGAGAGGGGAGGAGCCGAGGGAGAAAGGGCAGGTGCGGGCCGTTTTATAGCAAAGGAGGGGGTAGTTAGCTTGAGGGAGAGGGGAAGGGTGAGAGAGGGGAGCCATGGTGGCATGGGGATGCTGTAGGGCATGGGGCGGCTCGGTTGGTAGGGGATGGGCGATGGTGGCAAGGTCAAGGGGAGGAGACGGGGGCGCCAGGGGATGGGCTGCAACGGGAAGGAGAAGGGGGCAGGTGCGGCCAGGGCATGGCGTCCAACGGGAAGAAAATGGGAAGAAAGAGAGAGCGGTGAGCAAAGTCCACACGAGAAGATGACCAGCGCCAGGGAAAAGAAAAAAAGAGGGAGGAGAGAGAAAAAGAAAATGGAATAAAGGAAATCTAACAAATAAATAAATCCAAAAATTTCAAGAAAATTTTATAAAATACTTTGGAACTTGAATAGACAAAATCAAATATTTTTGGATTTTTTTTTAAGTTTATTTTAACCAATTAAAATGGTTTTCCTTCATAAATTCAATTTAAGCTTTAAATTAAATCGATAAAATCCAAATGATTTTTTAAAAGCTTCAAAAGGAATCCCCATTTTAATTTAAATAATTTAAATTATTTTTTCAACAAATAAAATAACTTTTGGGAAAAGCAGAAAAGAAATAGAATAAATCGGGTTATGAGAAGAACAAGGAACTTGGAGAAAATCCAAAAGACCCGAAAAATTCAAATGGTTTATTTTATTTTTAAGGATTTTAAAAGGCCTTAAAATATGGGTGTTATTTTTGGAATTTAATAAAATTATTTCCAGCCTAAAGTTGCCTTTTTTTTGCACATAACTATTTTTAAATTTTAAAAGACAAAAAAAACCTTTTTAAATACCAGAAGACTCAAAGAATTAATTAAGTTTTCCTTTTTAACTTTAAATCCAAGAAAATATCAGAAAGTCAATAAATTTTATTTTTGAATTTTTAAAACTCAAGAAATCCAATAAAATAATATTTTCATTAATTTTAAAATTGGTAACAGAACTTTGAGATGTTACAGATCCCTCCTCAACTCAATCCGTGGTATGGTCCCCTGGATCTGGTGAAAGATCTCGGGAGGTGGCATTACCATCGGATGAGATAATGCTCTACTCGTAGTTGTAGCAGGCATTCAAGTCGAACCAATTCTTCTCGTTCCACTTTCCTGCCGTGGAAGCATCAGGGTTGAGAGAATAAAGAGAACCTGTTGACGAGGAATCACCGGAAAGCCCCTAGGGTCGGCGCCAACTGTCGGTGATCTAGTACCGATCTTACGTTTGATTGTTTGTTTCAGGGGAACTTCTAGGATTAGAACCACGCAGAGAATGACACAATGATTTTATACAGGTTCATGCCTTCTCTGGAGAGAATAAAAACCAAACCCTACTCCTGTGTGGATGTAATGAGTATGCTGTTTACAATCAAGAGGAAGACTGTAGTCTAAATGTCTTGTACTCCGGATTGCTCTGATCTCCCCTCTGTCTACTGATTTCATCCTTTATATAGTGCACGAAGAGGTGAAAGTTTCTCCAAGCTAAGAGGCGTCTCAACGTTCCAAATGATGAACTGTTTAATGGAAGTTATTGTCAGCGACGTGACACCCCCACGTCGCCAGACAGTTATTGTCAGAGACAGAGGTGATACACGCGGTTACTCACAGAGAATAACAACATATATTAATTACTCCATGTGTTAAACAAGGTGTATAAGATTCCATAACGAGTGAGCTATATATATATATATATATATATATATATATATATATATATATATATATATATATATATATATATATATATATATATATATATATATATATATATATATATATATATATCCATCGATACAAGGTTGTGGAAAACTTACAAGGTACTCGTAGAGAAGGCTTACGACCAGGGGGTGGTCGTAGTAAGACTTATGACCACTTGGTTAAGCTTCTCCCTTATGTATAGTAAGTGGTATACTTGAGAGTAATTTAAAGATACTACTATTTATAATGAGAATTATAGATAAATAATTATATGAGGATTATTAGATCCTCGTCAAGTGTATTGTGGTAAATGACAATTTATGGTATCTGTTAGGAAACCTGGGACTGAGCCGGGAGTCTTGGCCCATAGTGGGCTTCTCATCCCTTCTAGTCTATAAATAAAGGATCTCATTCATTGTAAAGTGCTAATAAAGAAAGGAATAAAGAAGACGACCCCATATCTCTGGATGTTCATTTACTTTTCTGTACTTGTGTATGTGTGCGATTCATCTATTCTCTACTAGGTGCCGATCGAACTGGTCGTCAGCGACTGTTACTCAACAGTATCGACGTATCTGGGCAATTTAGCTTCGAAATTTGAACACCTATTTTAGAAATCATGGGTCCGCCACTCAAGCAGTCATACTCCAATACGGCCGGCAAACGATTCCAATCCGCAGCAAAAGTAAAACCCAGCTTACACGCCATTGAAGCCAAATCTATTTCTTCAGCATAAACTCCCATGACTATATCCTGCCACGCTAACAGGAGCACCACGCCATTTTGGCCCCGAACGACCACACCAACTCCTGCATTGTAGGAAACACCTGAAAAGTTCTCCATCAACATTAATCTTCACACACCCAGAAGGAGGATTCTCCTAGCGTTGCCTCGGCCAAGAACGATGGTGCTTAGGTAGTGGTTCATGACTAACCAGCTTCTTCCCCTTTCCATCACCCGATTCCTCTGTTTGTCGGACTATGAAAATCTCCTCCCAATAGCTTGTCAGAAACTTAACAGAACCAACGATTACTATGGTGTTTCCAATCCTAAGATGTTATTTGGCTAGATTAAGTTGGTAAATACGTAAGGTTAGATATACAAAAGCAGAATTCAAGCTGGTAGTGGCGGGTTACTCTATTTCACTTTTTTTTTTTGTGAAACTGGTTTAAGAGGCGTTGGCACCCAAAAATGGGAAACATGACATACTGGGCAATCAAATAAGCAAGTACAAGAAAAATCACATGTTTGCGGTTGATGTGGAGGGCAAGTAAAAGGAATTATCGGTGCGGGATCTGAATTCGAGTTGGCTACGAAGATGGAGAAGAGATATGTAAGAAGTCCAAAGAAGATGAGATGGTTAAAAGCCCAATTGGCTATGATAAGGGGTTTAGGTGGCAAGGAACTTTGAGCAAATAAGGAAAGATGAGAAGAAGAGGAAGATGCGACAGTAGAAGGAACATCGGCGCACTTTAGCACGCATTAGGATTTAGAAACAGGCTAGGAGTAGCTAAAAACTGCTACCACAAGTTTTCTTTGGGCTTCTTGGATCAATCACCAATATAGCTTTTATCAAATTATTTAAGAATACTTTTAAACATTCGTCGTAATATCAAGATGTTAAATACAAAATAATTGACTTTTGCTAAGATATGGTCGTAAGCAAGGCAACAGCGGGCCTACTTGGGTGACTTGCTTAACCTCGTTGGCGGTGAGCAGCAGAATGGTGGAATAGGTTTGGTAACTTTCGTATGTATTTGTATCATTCACCAATTTCGAAGTGCATTTTGTATTTAAAAAATCGTCCAACCTATTGTAGATATAGGCAAATGTAAACTCTGCCTTGGAACCTTTATTTATGCTAATAATGATACTCTGCCAGTGGTGGAGCCAGGATTTTGACGATGGGGGTGCGAACTTAAGACACATCCGTTCCAACATAAGTTCAAATGACATACTACATAAGCTCAAATGTGTCAAATTACATGTTCGCATTATGACCAACATTACAAAATATTTTAGAAAATTACAACTTGATACGGCGTTCCTTCATGCTTTGAAAGCGATTAATGACAGCATCGTCACTAACTTGTAGAAAAAATTCACGCTCAATGTACGTAACTAAGCAATCATTCAAATATTGTTCACCCATGCTATTTCTTAGCTTGTTCTTCACATGATTCATTGCCGAAAATACCCTCTCTATACTTGCAGTAGCCACAGGAAGGATCAATACCAATTTAAGCAGCAAATAAACAAGTTTATAGCGATCATGCTTCTTTGTCTCTACAAGTTTAATAGAGAGCTCATTGAGATTCTTCACTTCTCGAAACCTTGTATCTTGATGCAAGTCAGTGATAAACTTATTAAGTTGCAAAGAAAGTTGGATCAAATCTGTGTTCGAGAAATCTTTAGGATAAAACTTAACAAGTTTAAGAACTTTATCCTTGTCATATGAAGCAAATGAATCAAATAGGATGCAAAGATGCCATGCAAAGAAGTAGCTATGTATTAACTTCATCAAACCTGTTATAAGAAGCAAATATATTGGTATGAAGCAAAGATGCGTTGGAATTTAGAAATAAATAGTTGTAACAAATTTAACCAACCTGCTATTGAGCTCTTGAAGTTGCATATCAATGACACTTAAAAACATTTCAACATGGAAACGATGGGAATTCTTTACTTTTGCAAAGAAACGCTTTGGTCTCCCCAGAGGCACATGGAAACTATTCATGTCAGAACTTTGTGCGATGCTTAACACAAAAAGAAGTGACGTCCTTGAGAAAAGTTTCCCATCCATCATCTTCCATAACAATTGCAAGCTGAAGCTTAGTCATGTATACAAGCTCAACAAAGATTAACAATATCTTGATCCTCTTTTGCAAAGCATGACATAGTTCATCCGAGTATCCCAATATGGTTAGCAATAAATGTGCCATGAAAACAAAGTCAAATGACTTAATTATCACCAAACAATTTTGAGCTTTCAGACGCTCCGATTGAGTGCGATCCTTTCCAATCATTGTGAGAACTCGATTGAGCGTAGGATACAAAGAGATAACATGCAAAATAGTCTTATAGTGAGATCCCCATCGAGTATCACCCTACCGCCTAAGCCCATCTCTTGATGTAAACCTTGTCCACTTTCAATTTCACCTAACTCTAAGGCTTCCATAATCTGTTGGGCTTGAACTTCTAAGCATGTGATGCTTCTTACAAGAAATCCCAACAACATTCAAAGAAATTACTAAGGTGATCAAAGAACCAAACACAATCATCATTTTCCTTGGCAACAACAACAAGAGTTAATTGGAGTTGATGTGCAAAGCAATGTATATAATAAGCTGAAGGAGACTCTTCCATAATTTTTGTTTTCAGACCATTAATATCCCCTTTCATGTTACTAGCACCATCATATCCTTGACCACGACATTTAGATAAAGACAATGAATGGTCCATAAGTAAATACTCGATTGCAGTTTTAAGTGTCGAAAAAGTAGTGTCAGGAACATCAATAATACCAAGGAACCTTTCAGCTACCCTCCCTTTTTTATCAACATAACGTAAGCAAAGAGCCAATTGTTCCTTTTGGTACACATCACTAGATTCATCAGCAAGTATTCCAAAGTAGTCATCACCAAGGTCTTCAATGATAAGTCGACTGGTTTCTCTGGCACAAGAGTTGATGATTTCTTTTTGTATGCAAGGAGAAGTCATTCGACAATTCTGTGGAGCATTCACTAAAGTAATCTTCTTAACATCTTCAAAAAGTTCACCTAGCCAGTTCAAGAGTTCCAAAAAATTTCCCTTATTGTTTGATGTCTTAGTTTCATCATGTCCACGACAAGGCAATCCTTGATTTAAAAGAAACCGCAAGCACTTAGCGAATAAGTTAAGCGGGACTTATATAGAGCTTTTTCTTACGTGCTATAATTCTTTGAAAGACACTGCGATTGTTGATTTTTGTTGGATGCGGAAATTAAATTTCTCTTGAGCTCGGTTATGGGTACTATTAATACCACCAACATACTTGTCAAACCCATTATGTTTGTTCCAATGCCTAAACCCCCCATTGACAAAAGCATCACCCCCAACATAAGTAGTTTTATCCTTGAACAAATAACAAACAAAGCAATAAGCAGCATCCTTTTCCACACTATACTCAAGCCAATCATACTTGTCAAACCAAACATCACGGAAGTGACGCATACCTCCAATTTCTCTTTGTGGAAAATAATGTGTCCTTGGTTGACATGGCCCTTTTGCAATATATCCTCTTCTCACTGCATCTTGCTCATTTACAGAATAACAAGTGATGGGGATTCTCTTTCTTTGGATCATGTGGAAGAAGATCAACATCATAAATTGTCTCCTCGGGCTCCCCATCGTCAATATTTGTTTGAGCCTCAAAGAATTGAAGGCAAAATACTCTTTGTCTTGCTTTCTCTATTTGAGCACGGAGTTGACGAAGAAGAGATCTTCTGTGCCTTTTCAGCTTTAGCAGAATGAGCACCCCATAAAGATGCTAGATCTTTATTCTTCATATTTTAGTGCTCTACAAACCTACATTTACAACAGAACAACATTTGACCATAAGTCATTTTAACCCCCAAACTAGACAATAAGCAAACCATTTGACCCTAACCATACATGAATGATCAATCAACTAATCAAATCCAAACAATACATTCAATGATCAATCAAGTAACTCACTAACTCAGTGAGCCAATCAGCCAAACAATATATGAATATAACATTAGACATTCAGACATCAGTACTACATCTAACATCACCCATTTCCCATTCGCCATTCTATCGACTGGCTGCCATAATGCCATTCACAAAATCACAATATGACAATCACAGAGCACATCTTACATCACCCATTTCCCATTCGCCATTATGTCGACTGGTCGCCATAATGCCATTCACATTTCACAAATCACAAACCCAAAGCAAGAGAGCACTAAGTAAGTCACTAACCAAAGCAAGCAAGGAAGCTTTGGAGAGCCTGGAGTGGGAGGCGGATGGCACACAGTAGGAGGCCTGGTGGGCGCTGTGGTCGCGTGACCCGTGACCAGGACGCGTGTGCTGGCCGAGTGGCCGGAGGCGGGCCGATGGGCCGAGAGAGCATGAAGGGTGGCGCGGCACGGAGGCGCTGCAGGAGGCCATGTGAGGTGCAGGCACGAGAAGGGGAGGCGACCAAGACCGGCGAGGGCAAGGCCGGGAGGCGGGGCCAGGAGGCCGAGGCGACCATGGCAGAGAGAGAGAGAGGAGAGGAGCAATGGCTGGCTTGATGGCTTCAGATCTGATTTGGAGAGTGAAAGAGAGAAACAGAAATGGGGAGAGAGTTTAGAGGAGAAGTAGTGCTAATGGGCTGCCGCTGGCGCCTGCCGATTCCCTGGTCGACTCCGGACTTCAGGACCTACCGACTTGGGCCGAATGGTGAATAAGAAATGGGGCCATCGGGTGGTTTGCCGAGCTGTGCTCTGCTGAGAACATGTATACATGTATATTAATATGTGTAGTATATACTCTATATATTAAGAAGGGCATATATCAGTTTTTTGTGTAAAAATTTTGGTGCGTCTACTGTAGCTCCGCCCCTGTACTCTGCACCACCTTAGGCCATGTTTGAAAATGCAGCAAGTTCACGTGAATTTTTTTGGGAGATAGGAGTGGTATAATTCTTACGTAACTCCTATGAAATCTCACATTTCAAACAGGAATAATTATCAAGTTCCGAGTGAAACACAAATGCGTGGTGAAATAACTGGCGTTGTCCCTGCATATGCCAAGGAAAAACCTCATGGGCTCGTGTCGAGCGGGTGCCACACTGCCACTTGCCAGTGGGCAGACGAACTGGACCGCCCCAAGGCGCAGCAGAGGCACGTGCTAATGTGCCAGTCGGGGCAGATTCGCGGGTCGTCAAAATCGAACGCCTGCGCAGTCGCTTCTTTTCGCCGCCTTCGGCTTCCAAATCCTCATCCAGCCTGCACCCTTTCCGGCCGGAGGCGGGTCGATCACGCCGGCACCCTTTCGGCGGGATGGAGCCCAAGTGCCCAGCCAACCTGTGTGGCCGCTCCCTCATCGCCGGCTTACCGATGGATCACCGGTACGATCCATCACCGCCCCCCCCCCCCCTCTCCGGATCTCCGTCTGCAAGGATCCGTTAGCTTTGGCCGGCCGCGATCTGATCTGATCTGACCTAGATGCAGACCGACTTGGGTTGTTGAATCGATCGACCATTCGACGCGCGCCTAGATCTGCAGGTAACCCTTTTTTTTTCTCTTTCACTTTTACCTTTTTTACGATTCGGCGTACCAAATCTGTCGCTAACACGCTAGTGGTAGAGTTCGTGGCTTCTTCAGTTCTTGGTTGGTGGCCATGGTTACTCTCCTATCTCAGTCGTCTCCTCCCGATTGGGATTTGGGGGCGATCGAATCGTGGGAGCGACTGACGTGAACGAAACTCTAATTTTAGACACACACCGACAACCGAGAGTCCGAGACAAACCAACCCAGTCCCGACTGCACCTGTATGGCACATCCCAATTGGCTAGCACATGGGCATGATCTATATCTTACTTTCTCTAGGTGATTTCTGATGCCGAGTTTGCTGTTTCATGCCAGCATTTGACGGTTTGCTAGTTCTCCCTCAGCATGAAGCCAGAATCGAACCTCCTCAATTGCTATGCTTTCTGTTAGCGTGGAGTGAAAGTAGTGTGTGTGACTAGATGTTTGTGGGTATCATCCTGTCCAACTCCATACACCTTACTTGTTAGCACAATCAGATGGGTCTTATTTGTGTCTGGAGTGCCTCGCATTGTGACTTTCACTTGTTTATATTGTAGCATCAATATGCCTGCCCCGGATACACAAGTCTGTGTATAATGTTAGTGAAGAACTATCTAGGAGTTAGGAGCAACTCATCTCCAACTGTATATGTTGCATATTTGGGAAGTCTGCCATCCCACGTTGGTTATCTAGTCCATAATTTTGAAACGTTAGATAACTCGAGGTGTATGTGTGGGCTTTATTTCCCCCCTGTCGTGATCAGTTCTGATGTATAGCCTTTATTCACAGTCACTATGATGGTATATCAAATCATTTTGTTTCAGTTTTTGGATGTTACTAATGGCAACCAGTATTTATGTGCCATAACCTTGTTTTTTGTCCTTTCTGCCTCTTGAAGTTAGGACATGAATGTGGATGCCTTTATGTATCAAAATTAAAATGTGTGTGGAAGTCAAGAATGGTCATATAGCGAAGTGGATATCGCGTTAGATTCCGAATCTAAAAGTCGTGGGTTCGAATCCCACTATGATCAATTTCTCTTGGCTTTTTTTTAGAGGAAAATTGTCTTGGCTTTTGCTTTTGTTTCTTGCGTCTATAGTGAATTTTCAGCTGACAGTGACATACTGGCATCAGTCATCACCCACAAGGCTTTCAGGGTTCACTTGTGAACAACACTGGTCCCAGACCCCAGCTGCCTTCCGGGGAGGATTGTCACGGAGTGCAGAATTGTGCCAGTGCTCACGCCTTTATCAAGCGGTTTTACCGTTACCTGCATGCTTGTCAGTTCATGGTCCATTTGCGTCGTGTAACCCGCTGGTAACTGGTGTTGTCAATTTTTGTATCGGAGATGGGGCCATTCCATCCCAGGGCTTGGTTGACGATGGTCCATCATTATCCGAAACCTGTGGCGTGGTGCTGGTGCTTATAAAGTTATATTTCTGTTGAGACGGCATTGCAATTCTGTTGAATTGTTGTGCGTGTAAAGAAATTGCATTAGAATAACACAGTTAATTCGCACATGAAATCTACTTCAAGCTTGTACGTTCATATTCGGAATCTTCAGATGACCTGCCTGGATGAATCTACGTGATGCACGGGGTAAAAGTCTGCAGCTGTGATGAGCCAGATTTTTTTGAACAAAACGGAAGATCGATACCAAGAAAGCTGTATCAAAACAAAGATAAGCGGGGCTTACAAACAATGGAGTTACAGATGAACTTCAGAAAATTGACTTCTTTGCTTCTTCCAAAAGTCGTAAGAAACAGATCATCCTCTCGATTGCCGCAACAACTGCTTTTTGTAGCATGTAGATTATTCCCGTGTCTACACAACTGATGGCAAATCATGCTAAGATTTGTTGCATCTGTATAATAGGTAGAATGACTACACAAGGAATTATGATAACTTCAGCTTCTAAACTGGCACGAGGAAACTTTTTCAGGACATATTCTTTACAAAACCCAGAATTGCTTCAAGACAAGAACAGATTGCAACCGTTCACAGATATGTTCAACATTCAACTTCAACAATTAGCTGATCAGACAGGAGTCCTTTTATATGAGGTTCGTTTTGAAAATTACGATGAGTGGCAGTATTTCCAAGTTTCATAGCATTGACAGCCCAGGCAACACAATACAATAGCTGGACCTTTCGAATAGGCCACACGTCCCAGTGCGTTCCTGGAGACAAAACCACGATCACCACTGGACACACACTAAATGGAAAATATACAGGGGAGAAGTGAAATTGCTAGCGTCAGATGGACGAGATCGACAGCAAAATCTTGCACACCTGACAGTGGCATGACTAACTTCCCCAGTACTCCCATTTTCTTCAGAGCATTTCCTGAGATTTCCGTATGATGCGCCTAACCTTTTTCTTGAAGTCGTCCCTCTTTTCTCTCCATTCCTTCTGCGCAAGAAATATAACAGGAAAAAACTTCAGACAAAGGAGACCCGTTAAATAAACTGCGGCAAAACATACAGTGTGAACCAATCTGAAGACAATGTTTCCACGCAGACAAAAAATAATCCAAACGGTTAGTTGAAGTACTACAGTAATTTCACAAATTGTTTCAAGGGTTGTAAAGAGTATCTGAGAAATTTTTCAGGGTTGTCACTAGCGTAAATAGGTGAAGGTCTAGATGCATGATGCATGCAGTGTCCAACAGGATGATGTTGATAATAAGTTAACGATGACTCTTGAACTAAATGTTAATATTAATTTTTTGGAACTGTCAACTCTGAAATTTTCGCTATTAGAAAGTAATACAAACTACAGTTGCTGCCATCTTACAACTATGAAGTGGACAATAAGATATAAGATGTTCTGCAATTTACATAAACAGAGGCCCAGGAAACAAAGTTTTCATGGTAAATGTCATGTTAACTTACAGCCGCTTCAATATTTGCTGGCGATTCATCGTTTGGACTAGAAAGCATCGAAATAATGCTCAGAACTATACTCTCAACCTGCACATGGAGAACAGACATTAAAATTAGAAGAACACAGACATTGATGTCTCAAAGAGGCCAAAAGATGCACTATTCAATCAAGTAGAAAATGGTCAAAAGTTTTAAAATAAGTGCTCATAATCACCCAGAAGGGAAAAAATGATTAAGACAATCAGGGAAGGAAGCAGGTACCGCTTCGAAAGATAAGATCTAGTAGCAGAACTGAAGTTAATCTACACTTAATTTTAGGAATGCCAAAGAAGGAATATGTTTGTTGTGATGTTTAGTGCGTTAAAAATTCTTGAAGGCTATACTTCAACTATACCTAGCAAGATCTGATAATGAATTCGAATCAGAAATTCACCAAACATCGAGGCTCTCTGACAATTTCAAGCATTTTCAACGTAAGCGTATATAGCGTGAGGTTTTTTTTCAGAAGATGAAGGTGTTTGCTCATACAAGAAAACAACCAAGAAGTCCAACCGAAAACGAGAATATCAGGTGCACAAAGACTACTTATGCATCTTTAACCTTCACCACTACAGATTCTACTACATCAAAGCTTGATAGAAAACCAAGACGTGCAGCTGCCTACATAGATAATAGAATACTTTACCATAGGCATGAACCAGCAACTTTACTAGTCTAATGTTAATTAAGACATTGTATTTTCAGTAAATTTATTTGAAAAAGAAAAATATTAACAAAAAGAAACTATACAGGCAAGACATAAACGTTCATCACGAATATGTAGAAATGCACAAGAAAGCCATCACCAATTTTCTAAAAACACAATGATATAAAATATATCAAGTTTAGGACATGTTTGCATTTTGGCGTTAAGGCTGTTCTCAGTTGAAATATTAAGTTAACATTTACCAGAAAGTAGCAACAGTAATGCATCAGACACACACCCAAGATACAATATATTGCAGATCTCTCAATGAACTTCAATTTTTGCATTTATTTGCATTATAATTTTTTTCTCTTCTGAATGCTGTTTGATGATGAATCGTAGCAAATTTAGCAGATGAAGAATTCACAGAATAGATGTTGATAGAATGGAATTACTGCAGAACAGAATAAAAAGGGAACACATTGTTAGCATCATAAAACACCATAAAAGAAGCACTACCGTATGCACTGGTGTCCAACGCTCACTCGCAAGCTCATAGCCATTGGGATCTTCACCAGGTGGATGAAGAATAGAAATGCACACCCGCCCATCCGTATAAACTGGCAACAAAACAAATATTATACATAATGTCAAAATGATGTATCATGGAAGTACAGAAATACATAGTTATGCTTGTAAAAAGCTGACCATTTGGATGCCACATTTCAGAAGTAAATCTAACTGATGGAGGACTGTTCGGATAATTTTGTGGGAAGCTCATTATTGCGTTGAAGTAGCCTCCATCACTGCAAAATGAAGGCCAGTGCGCAACTTAAAAACTATTTACATGATTGCATTGAGCCAACACTTCAAAGACAAATGCACAGCAAGCAGATCAATAGTGTTACTCACTTACTCTGAGTTAAGGGCTATTAGTAATGACTAGTAGTTCAAACCATGGTAGCAGACTTCATTTGGAGTTCAGATCATATGTTTATATTTCATATTGATATATTGACTGGACTAAACATAGAATTGGCTGACTGATAAATCCCACAGTAAATAAACCTTATGTACAGTCAACGAAATAACATGGGAAGAATTATTTAAAAGCAGGAAATTTATTGAGCATGAGCATCCAAACTGCCAAAGGAGAGTACTACGCTCCATTTCGAGCTTCCTTGGATTATTCTCTGTTTTCTTTGAAACAAAGTGAACGCCAAAATTTCAGCATTGCAAAAATCAATCTGAAGTTTCATCAGCGTATGCTTGTCAGATAGTTCAATATAAAAAACATGAATTGGTAGATAGTGCAATTTGTGATTACCACACTTATTGTTCCATTGTAAGTTACTCCCTCCATTCAGAAATATATGACGTTTTAGAAAGCGTGCAGTCAAACTTCTTTAACTTTAACCAATATATATATATATATATATATATATATATATATATATATATATATATATATATATATAGGAAAATGGTATGGTACTCTGAGTACGCATACTCCCACCTCTCATATACCACTTAAATCGTATGATAATACCTCTTTATCAATTTGAGCATACTCCAATAATGATTATAAGATACCCCAAAGTGAGTTCCGTAAAAAATTTCATTAAAATCCACCTTTTATAGCAAAATTTGTGTATATACTTCTTTTATATATGAAAAAGGGTATATAGCAAAAATAAAGAGCTCCAATGAAATTTTTTCAATCAAGTCGCATTGAAAGATCTTATAATCAGATTTAAGTATATCTTGAAAGTTTATAAAGAAGTATAATATAATTGTTTAAGTGGTATATTGGGAGTGGGAGTATGTACTCCTGAGTAATCTGAATCAGCGTCCTATATATATATATATATATATATATATATATATATATATATATATACACACACTATTTGTATTGGTCATGTGAAAATGATATCATTAGAAAAGTCATGAAAAATATTTTCATAATATAATAATTTTATATTATTTTATGAACATATTCATATAAAAAGTAATGATCAAAGTTCTATGTTGGAGACTATATCGATATCCAAAACACCATATATTCTTGAACAGAGGGAGTATTCTATAACTCATATCCACCACATAGGTCGAAGTTCCTGTCACTTGCTAAGGATTCTCCCAAAAGAACATACTTCCAGATACTTCCTTGCCCTCATTCCATTTTCGTATTTTTCCATTTCTTTGGATGACAGGCCCCCTTTATGTGCTCGCTAGATTTGACAAACAGAGTCATGTCGCAAAACTGCACTATATTTTTAAGTCTACAACTTATTCTCAAGACAAAATGAATGTAAATTTAATACCCATCTAACAGTTCACTCTAGTCCCCATTGCATAACTATATGATCAAGTCAAAACAACATAATAAATGTCCAATTCCATCTCATCAGTACCAAAATCTGCAGCAGAAAAAAACATACATATAAAAGCTACCCGCATCAGCTGCATCTATACCAAAACACTAGATGGACTGGATTACACTAGCCCAAGGCACATAACTTCCAATTATGTTTTCAGTAAAATATATCGCCACGAACATTTGCAAGGTAGAGTAGAAAACCTCCAATCCCTAGAGAAGAAAACCAGAAACGCAGGTCAAATTGCTGCTTGCCACACTCCAGCCAATGGCAGTCTGTTCCAGTGATGCTCAAGTGCGCTTGCAGTGCCCCCCTTCCAACCCAGCCCATCCCTATGAATGAGATCACAGCAAATTGAACATAACAGATGTGTGCAACTGTGCATATGTACACTGAACTCATTGATCATGAACCAAACAACCTGATGAAATTAGAATATAGTTTTAGGTTGGTACTACTCGAAACAAGTTTCACAGGCCCGCGTAGTATTAAATTACCAACAGAGTGCTACTCAAGAAGTTGAAGAATCTACCCCAAACTACCATAAACCCCTACCTACACAACATGTGCGAGTAGCCCAATTTACCCCATCTAATTACAGACTCCAACCAAGCGATACATATATTTCCATTTCTCAACATGATGCGGTTGAAGTTTCCACCCCAAACTACCATAAACGCTTACCCGTACATGCGCATGCAGCCCCAATTCCCAATCTAAATGTGAACATGGGTGACTACCACAAATCCAACCAGCAGAACTACCGGCTGGTGAACAGAGCTACCCTTGCCTCATTCACACATCCAGTACCAATCAAACTCGATTAAATTGGACGCCGACCATATAGTCTAGTCGCTGTATTCGTGATAACCATGCCAATCTGGTACAACAACCTAAAACGTAAAAACATCGCAAATTCAACCGCACGCCAACCTCAGCTACTGACGAATTCCAGAATTAGATTCTCCGCTACCGCTTCCGATTCACAGGTAAACACGAAAACCGCCATTCGCATGGCACCAACACACAGCAAACAGGCAATTCATCACGATAAGACATGGAAGCGCGAGGCGAATGGGAGGGAATCCGACTCACTATAGGGTGTCGGGCGGGCCGATGATGGTGACCTGCCACTCGAAGACGTTGCTGTCGTCGACGAGCCCAGCCGAGAACCCATCCACGGGGTTCTTCGCGAGATCTGCACCAATCACCAGACCACAAACAAACCCAAATCAATCACTCCGCAGGCAAAACCGAGCAGAAAAGAAACGATACATGGGGGGCGAAGCAAGCCGCTCGGATCCGCACCTTTGAGCTGCTTCTGGAGGAGGAGGCACGCCTGGCTGGTGGTGGCCGCCATGGGATCAGTGGCTAGGGTTTTGCGGTGGGCGGAAGAATAGTTCGCGGTCTCGGTAGGCGGTGACGCGAATTGATGGGCGCCGCGGGGCGCCTTATTTATAGGGGGGAGGCGAGGAGGAGCTTGGAGAAGGGAATCGGGAGCGGAGGAGAGAGGTGGGCTATGGCCTATGGCAGGGAGGGAGAAAACGTAGAGGTAGTTGATTAGTAGCAGCAGGCTGCTATAATGGTCGCGTCCGGTGGCTGTTCGCTGATTGATGTGAAATCTATTACGCGTAAACGCGTTTATTTGGAGTTTAATTATGATTGCATCTGTGTTTATAATATTATTTATTTGGAGTTTAAAACTTTAAATATCATATGAAGTTGTTCATTCGTTGGACATTTTGCGGTAAAGAGAAATAAAAATACTTCTTTTTACCATTATTGTTACTTCGCTATCATTGCAATATCTGTCTCCTCGTCTCTCGTTCCTCTTGTTCCCAAATCTAAAAAAATCTTCGTTTGATCTTTGATCATAGGGATTTTAGGTACTGAGAACAAGATTCAAGAACTGAAGAACCAATGATATCTTCCGGCTCGGTCTCTAATCAAATGAAGTCCTTGTGCCAGTGAAGCGGGTCCAATTCCGGAAGAAGGTTGGATCATCCTCCTCACTTCTTTTGTGAAATTAGGTTTTCGTTTGCCAGCGAGTGATGTTCTTAGCGAACATCCTTGATTACTTTAGAATAGAACTCTTCCATCTTGGACCAAACTCTATTATAATCCCTAGTGTCTCTTCACATCTTTGCGAAGCTTGTCTTGGCATTGCACTTGCTATTTGTCTTTTTCGCCATTTTTATCAATTTACTCGAAACAATAGAGGTTAGGGGTTTTGTGGTGGTACTTATTTCAAGCTCTACGACCAAATGTCCAAGAAATTCCTCCTCTCCCTATCAATGATACATGACGGGACTACCAGAAGGAGTGGTTCTACTCCGAAGTTCCTGAAGGCAGTCGCTTGAAGTATACTGGCCCTCCTCCGACTTGGTCTGCTCAGGATGTGAAGAACGAGAAGACCTCTCTGAAGCTGACAATGGAAGAGGGAAGACCGGTCGACGTATTCATCTCACTAGTGGCTGCTAGACTCACTAGTCAGAAGATCATCCATGACTTCAACCAGCACAAGATCAATCCCTTGAAGAAAATAACTCACTATGCTTTGATGCTAAAAGGGGTTATGACCCTACCAAGGATAGCTCTGGAGGTATGTTATTCTCCAGATTTCTTTCTAAAGCATTATTTTGACAATGTAATGTAAGCATTACTAAGTCTTTTTTTTTTGCTTTTAGAATTGCCAGAGGAGGTGGCCGAAGAAAGGGCATCAATTATGTTGAAGAATGTAAGGGATGACTCAGAGCCTATCTCATTTGACGAGCAACCTTCCAGCCTAATTGGGGTGTTTGAGTTCATAAATGAACGAATGCAGGTATGTACAACTTTAATCTTAGTCTTTGATTTTTTTTCTTAAGACTGTAATTGATAAGCATTATGTCTCTCTTTAGATGCATGGCAGAAATAGTGGTATCGACTAGTCTGGGTCTAGCAGCCAAGCCCCGCCTGCAAAAAAAAGAGAAAAACTGTTGCTGCAGCGTCTACCAAATTAGTGGTCGAAAGATCGACGACCAGTGCAAGACCTGCTACAGCAGTCTCTGCGGGTGCCATGGTTGTTACTAAGCAGATCAGCGCTATGACGACCAGTGATGTGCCAACCGGTGTTCTTCCATGAAGTAGCAAGGTTGTAGTAGACACGACCAACACCCTCCCTACTATCTGGTTGAAACGCATCCGTGACCGACCCTAGTCTCACAAATAGTTGGTGAAAGTTGTGAAGGTTTCAACCCAGGTACGCAAGAGAAAATGAAAGGTTGTGGTTTCTTAATAATCATATAGTCATCTTCCTTTATTCCCATACGTTCATGGTGAGGGAGATGAGATTGAGAAGGAAGAAGCTCCCGTCATCTTGGTGAGAAAACTTAGGAATAACAATCCTAGTGTTAACATCACCGAAGTCGGTAGTAGTAGATTAGTTGCTGATGGTGTCTTGTTTTCTTTTGAGACCGATGTTGGTCTTCGCTTTGAGTAAGTATTTTAACTTTACTCTTTTTTTTTTGCAATGTTTACTTAGATAAATGTATTTGTCTGCGTTAGCCCTCCGATCACCTCTCCTATTCCAACTGCTGAAGTTGAAGAATCCAGAGAGGGGCCATTGCCTGCTCCTCATGCAGCAGAGTTAGCACAAATCAGCTTGGAGGAGACAACAGTGCCTGACGTGGTGGTTGAGGAAGTGGTCAGGAATACTTCGACCTCCCCAACACAAATACCTGTAGAAGTAATCGAGTAAGCCTCGATTCCTATGGAAGTGATGGTCGAGGAAATCCTACCAGCAGGAGAGGAGACAAGGCAAACTAAGGTGGTCGTTGAACATATTTTGACCACTGAAGTTTTGCTTGCCCTTTGATCCTTAATTAGGTAGTGAAATTTTGATTTTCCACTATCACACTTGTAGAAAACAACCGAAATGCTTGGCCTTTTTAACGCTTTCAAAGGTAAATCGACCAGCAAGGATATATCTAAAGATATAGAAATTGCAAAACTGAAAGAGTAAGTTGAACAAACTTTTTCTTTAATTACTTGAGTAATTTTGATCATTCTAACTTTGCTATTTCAGTCAACTTAAGCAACAAAAAATTTCTTTTGGTCAGCTCATCCAAGAGTATGAGAACAAGTTGGTTTTTTACCGACAATGCTGCCAAAGATATCAAATCCCAGCTTGTTCTCAAGGAAAGAAGCCGTGAAGGAAAAGAATAGATTCTCAAGGAAGTTGCTACAGAGCACAAGCGCCTTAAAAAATTCAAAACTTTTGGATGGCTTGAAGGAGCGTCAAGTGGTCTGTGAAAAGCTTACGCGGGACCATGACAAACTTCTTCAGATACACAAGGAAGAAACAGAAGGTAAAAACTTCACTCTTATATTACATTTAGTGCATATTTCTCATGCTTATCCAAAATTTTCTATCTTTAAACAATTAGAATTGCAGAGACAATTAAGAGAACACAGAGGATTGACATGGAAAGAAAGAATAGAGATGAAATCAAGTAGACAAACTCTTGGACAAAGAGAAGCTTATCAAGGAAAAGAATGCTCTCATAAAGGAGATCGAATATAGTAAAGAAGCCTACTCTACTGCTTTGTGTTTGATTCTAGCTCAGCTAAAGTTATTGTTGTTGAAGTACAATATGAAGAGGTTTCACTCACAAAAGAGGAGCCATTGGTTTGAGAACTGGTTGACGATGTCAAAGCTCAAGTGAAGTTCATTGTCGACCAATTCACGAAGATGGTTCAATCCATGAAGACCCCTCTTCAATCCATCATTGCAGTCAATGTAGGAACTTTGTTCATCAAGCTGAATCACTACTACAAAGATGCAGCAGACTTGGAGAAGTTGATCCTTGAATTGAGTTTGAACTCTGCACAAGCAATTCAGAAGAAAAGAGAGGAAGTAGCTTCTCTTGTAGCTGAGTACATGAAGAATGTAAAAATTTAGTTTAAAGACAACTGAATGATTGTAACATTATTGTAATGATTGTTTTTGAATGAATGAATACTTTTGTCTTGTAATTAATTGAGCTTGCTCTTGCGGTTTTTGGTATATTACTAGTCCCCGATTGTGATGTGTTTGACAAGTGACATTGTAAACGTATCACAAGAACTTAGCATTTGTGATATTTTAGAAGCCGATGACCAGCGCAACTTTCACAATATAGGCAGTACTAATTGGAAGCAAGTCTCAGATAAAGTCAGTCTAGTGAGTTTCCGAGAAGTGAGAACTGGCTTATTGGAAAAGTCTCTACAAGAAGTTATCATAAGTCCAGACCAGTGACCTTGTATATGTTAGGAGACTGGTCAACAGTCATGGAGACTGGCGATAATCACATAACGTAGAGCAATATAGAATCACATCATATAAATTGGAAGATAAAGACATCAAAGAATGAATGCAAAACATAAACTTTATTAAGGAGATAGAATATGTTACGCAAAATATAGAATATGTTACGCAAAATACTTGCGAAGATGTTCTATATTCCAAGTGTTGGATAGAACTTTGTCGTCCACCATACCAAGTCGAACAGAACCAGGTTGGGTGAAAGAGACAATAGTAAAAGGACATTTCTATTTGGGAGAAAATTTGTTTGAATTAGACTGGTTCTAGATTCGTCTTATAACCAAGTACCCCACGTTAAGTGTATGCGGTTGAACTTTTCTATTGTAGTACCGGCACAACCCTTTTAGATAGGCTGCCGATTTGATAAATGCTCGATTGTGTTTTTCTTCAAGAAGGTTAACATCATCTTCACACTACTCGCCTTGATTGACATTATCATGGAGATTGATTCATGTAGAACACAAATGAATTTTATTAGGTAATACCGCTTCTACTCCGTAGACCAGTTGAAATGTTGTTTCACCTGTAGCTCTACTAGTCATAGTATGTAGGGCCCAAGGAACGAGGTAGATGTCGTCTACCCAAGCCCCCGTGGGCAATTTGAGTCTATCAAATACCCTTTTTGACGAGGATTAAAACCTCTATGTAATACTTTAATACATAATAAAAGACCATACGTTTTCATGGTCATAACCCCTAAGGCTAACGACCTCACTGGTTGTGAGGCTTCTAGAGGCTACATAATGGGTACCCTGGTTGGACAAGGTCCTGTGCCTAGTCTCCGACCAGGTAGCTGCTCGGAAAAGCTACAAACTACTATCTGGATCCAATTCCAGGTATATTCTTTACCATGTGATGAATGGAACACGTGTTGTATATTTCATACCACACGATGTTACATAATCCTAAGACATCGGCAATAACCATCGTGCGGTTAAATGTCTCATAGTCACTTAACCGTAGAGCAGTTGATACTTTATCAACAGTCGTCTTGCTCCGACCAGTCGCAACGCTTCGCAAAGGATGTCTTCCCTAGGAGTAACTACCACCCCTTCGGAAATTATATAAGGATGGAGGGAGGATGAGGACAAGAAGAGAAGACATCGGAGATCAGATCATCCTGCATCTGATTAGAGCAACATAATCAGCCTTAGACTCATGCTTTAAGTCTGATTGATTAGCATAGCAAGGATCACATTCAGTGTAATTAGGATTAGCCCCCAACTAGGTCATAGATACCCCCTGTAAACATCCAGTTCATATCTATAAAGAGTAGCCCCATTCTCTCCCAGGAGATCTGTGTCATTTTCCTCTATATTTTCATAAGATCGGTGACAGCTGGCAACTCAAGAACCACTATACTCTCGGTGAAATCATGGCTGAAAGGTACTCACCTACGGCTTCTGGAGATTCCAGGAGCCAACCGACATCTGGTAACTGTGTCGATAAAACCCCTACTGGTCGTGAGCCAAGTAGGGATGATAAGACTCAGCATACGATCGGCAATCCGCCGAGTCAGGTTGAGCCCACCACGAAGACCTCAGGAAGTGCTCATCTTCGACCGCTCTCCATCGTGGAAACTCTTAGCAGAAGCATTGGAAGGCTCTCCATTAGTTACGATGGAAGCTCGTCGGAAGATCGCTGCTGGAGGCACGAGGTCAATGCGATCGGAGATGCAAATCAAGATGCCTTGCACGGTCCTACACTCTCTGCCACGCCACCACGTGCTGGTAGAAATGATACGGGCCATCAAGCACCAAATGTTGAAGGTAACAGAACTGATAGACGTCAATTAGTTAACTCACCTGGCTCTGCCCCACCAAGAATAGCTGATCAGACGGAACAAATCAGAAGGTCGGGGGAAGATTCAGATCTTCGAACACCTACTACTAGCATGAATCCTCCGAGACCTTTGGTAACGGTACAAAACCTGCAACGTGTTCAGGATATTTTGAATAATTCTAACCCTGCTCTAGCAGAGACCCCAGGTTTTGTACAACTCGTAGGCCAAGTATCAGAGATTCTTCAGCAGACCATACAACGAATGGAAGCATACCGGAACAAAGGAATTCAGGAAGTCGAACCATGACTTCATCCCAACGTTCCTCCCTCAGCCGAGGGCAACATGGTCATATTGGGGAACAAACGATACCAAGGCCTCCTCGACGATTCCGACCAAGGAGTCACGAGGAGAGAAGGCTATTTGCAGCAGCCACTTCATCACCACGTCGAGAGGAGCGATCGCTTGGCCCTGATGATCTTCGTCATCAACTAAACCAAGCAAGCGGTCGGAGGCGTCACATTAACATTTACGATCGGATCGAGACACCGGTGATCCAGCAATCTAACCATAGAAACCAGTCTCCGACTAATTACAATCCGGCACCTTTCCAAAGAAGGTGCCATGAATCGATTACAGGTTGTTGAGCCTTCTCTGTAGGGCTCCAAGCTGTACGATGGCCAAATAGGTTCCGACCGACCAACCTGGATAAGTTCAATAGGACCCAGAACCCATTGGAATTTCTTCAAATTTATACCACCGCCATCAGAGCTGCTGGTGGTGATGAAAATATGATGGCAAACTATCTACCCACAGTACTCGAATGGTTTGCCTGGTTGTGGTTGCTTAACCTACCGATCGGATCAATCTACACTTGGGAGCAACTTTACGACCTTCTGATTGTGAATTTCTAAGGCACGTACGACCGCCCTGGAAAGGAGGATGATCTTCACCGAATTCGGCAAGGGTCCAATGAGACTCTGTTAGTATATCAAAAGATTTAGCCAGCTGCTAGCGAAGCGGTTAAATGGTGTGAGGCCATTGATCAGAAGGATAAAATCCCCCAACCTGGCTTGGATAAACCAGAGAAGAAGAATAAGAAGGCTCTCAAGAAAAAGAAAAACCGCAGACCCGACGATAAGGAAGTTCTTGTGATTTCTGAAAAGTTTACAAAGGGTAAGAAAGACTATACCGGTTGAGGCAAAACAAAAGCTCCGACCGAAGGATACAAGAAAAACAAAAGGTGGTGTCCACTTCACTAGCAGGCAGGGCATGACTTGCACACCTGTCGAGTCTGGCAAAAGAAGTTGGAAGATTACTATGTAGGTAAAGGTCCACTCCCGGCAATACAGGAATTCGGTGAGACAAGTTCCAAGAAGGACAAAGATGGCGATGAAGAAATGGAGTACTAGGAGCCTCAACATACGGTCAACATGATCTTTGGTGGGTCTTCTTCGTACGATCAAGGCGCCATTTGAAGGCTATGGAGCGGGAGGTCAACCTTGTCAAGCCTCCGACCATCATCAAGCCATCAAGGTGGTCGGACACTATAATCTTCTTCAGCAAAGAAGATTGCCCTATCCCTTCGACTCGACCAGGTAAGTTCTCTATTGTCGTTGAACCTACTATTAATAACTGTAAGGTTAATCAAGTCCTAATATATGGAGGTAGTTCTTTAAATATTTTGTTTGCAAGAGCTTTAGAAGAAATGCAAGTTCCTAGGTTAAAGATGAAACCTGTGAAATATGCCTTCCATGGTATAGTTCCTGGTTCTACCCCTAAATCGATAGGACAGCTTTCCCTACCGGTTACGTTCGGAAGACCCGACAACTTCCGAACAGAAAAGATTTCATTCGATGTAGTGGATTTCGAATCCGCATACAATGGAATCCTTGGTCCGGTTTTAGCAAAATTCTTGATAGCCACGCACTACGGTTATCAGAGTTTGAAAATGCCAGGACCAAAGGGAGTCATCATGGTTTGAGGAGATCAGAAAATAGCTTACGCATGTGATCAGAAATCCTTAGAGTTGATTGATGAACTTCCGACTAGATAGGCTAATCCATCTACCGTGTAGGTCAAGCACTCAAGGCCAAAGATGACACCAAAGCCTTCCGACCAGACAAAGAAGGTACTACTCGACAAGGGTGCTTCTCTGGACAGCGCCAAGTTGCCACCTGGGTTAGGAAACACTGACTCGTCTACATGAAAGATACTGGTCGGGGCAAGACTCGACCCCAAATAGGAAGAGTCGCTCGTCTCCTTCCTCTGAGCAAATCAGGACGTATTCGTCTGGCAGGTGTCCGATATGCCCGGAGTCCCCCGAGAGGTGATCAAGCACAGGCTAGCTCTCCAGCCTGACAAGAAACCGATCAAGCAGAAGCTGCGACATTTTGCACATGATCGGAAGGAGGCAATCCAGTCGGAGATTGACAAGCTCCTCATGGTTGGATTTATTCGTGAAGTCGACCACCCTCAGTGGCTTTCCAATCCTTTAATGGTTAGGAAAAATAATGGGAAATGACGAATGTGTATTGACTTTACCGATCTTAATAAAGATTGTTCGAAGGATGATTTCCCCTTCCACGCATTGACCAACTTGTAGACTCAACTTCTGGTTGTGAGTTATTAAGTTTTTTAGATGCGTATTTAGGGTACCACCAGATTAATATGAGTAAAGAAGATGAAGAGAAAACTTCCTTCATCACCCCATATGGCACTTACCGCTATGTTAAGATGCCTTTTGGTCCCAAAAATATTGGTGCGACTTTTCAAAAGTTGATCCAGAAAACCTTTAGTCATCAGATAGGTCGAAATCTAGAAGCCTATGTTGATGATCTGGTCGTAAAGAGCATCAACATTGGCGATCACATTCCCGACCTACAAGAGACTTTCAACAACTTGAGAAGGCATAACCTCAAGTTGAATCCGGAAAAGTGTGAGTTTCGAAGCTCACCGAAAACCGCTTTCGGTTTCCTAGTTTCATTTAGAGGTATCAAGCAAACCCAAGAAAATATCGCCATCGACGGATCGCCCTCGAACCACGAAGAAAGAAGTACAGAAACTAACTAGCTGTATGGCAGCGTTAAGTCGTTTCATAGCACGGTTAGGGGAAAAATGATTACCTTTCTTTAAGCTTCTCTAGAAATATGGAAGTTTCGAGTGGACTAAGGAGGCAAACGATGCCTTTGAAAACCTTAAGAAGTACCTTACGAGTCCCCCGGTCTTAGTTTCTCCAAGATCGGGAGAAACATTGCTAATTTACGTGGCTGCAACGCCACAGACAGTTAGCGGTGTACTGGTCGTAGAGCGTGACAACGTCCAACGACTAGTGTATTACATAAACGAAGTCTTACATGGACCAAAAGAAAGATACCCACAGGTACAAAAGTTGCTCTATGGTCTCCTTATGGCTTTAAGTAAACTAAGACATTACTTTTAGGCCCATAAAGTGGTCGTACCAACCGGATATCCCCTTGGTCAAGTCCTTGGAAACAGGGAATCATTAGGAGGAATAGCAAAATGGGCGATTGAGCTAGGTGCGTTTGACCTCCATTTTATATCACGAACAACAATCAAGTCCCAAGCAATAGCAGAATTCATTGCAGAATAGACAAACCCTGAACCCACCCAAGGGCCCAGGTACGAACACAACGACGAGTGGATAATATCCTTTGACGGTTCCTTGATGCTCAAAGGCTCGGGGGCTGGAGTTGTCTTGATATCCCCTACTAGCGAACACATCAAGTACGCCATCCAGTTAAATTTTTCTGCTACAAACAATGTGGCAAAATATGAAGGTTCACTGACAGAACTCCGAGCAGCTCATTCACTCGGGATTCGCAGATTACTAGTGAAAGACGATTCTCAACTAGTAGCGAATCAAGTAGGGAAAGAGTATCAATGCTTAAGTACCAAGATGTCATCTTATTTGGTGGAAGTACGAAAACTCGAAAAGCACTTCTTCGGTTTTTAGATCCAACATATTCCTAGAAAGGAAAACTTTTTGGCAGACCAGTTAGCACGGATGGCCTCCACGAGGTCAACCGTCCCGTCCGGAGTTTTTCTCGAGCAACTCGATTCACCCTCGGTGGTCGAGCTTTCCGAGAACATACATGCTTCCTTACAGTCGCATAAACCGATCGTGAGAACATGGATGCTCCATGTGTCGTTGACGGTTGGCGTTTATCACGATCAAGGTAGAAATTGATGACATCGATCTACAATTATCTTCAAGATGACATAATTCCGTAAGATGATGTAGATATCGATCGATAGCACTAAAAAGCCAAATCATACACTCGATCGAAAGTACCTTGTATAAACGAGGATCTCACGGGTGTTGATGAGATGCATATCTCAAGCGGATGGCATTAAATTGCTAATCGACATTCATGAAGGAGTATGTGGAGCACATCATTCCTACAGAACACTGGTCGGTAAAGCCTTTAGACAAGGATACTATTGGCCAACTGCCCTTCATGATGCAAAAGAGCTCGTGACGAAGTATGTACAATGTCAATTTCATAGCCGACAAGTACATCAGCCGGCACAAGTATTGCAAACAATTCCTCTTTCTTAGCCTTTTGCAACCTGAGGACTGGACATTCTGGGACCTTTCCCAAGAGCACCAGGGGGCTTCGAATTCCTTTTCGTCATGATTGACACGTTTACAAAATGGATCGAAGCCGAGCCTGTTGTTAAAACAACAACTGTGGCTGCCAAGAGGTTTCTCACAAAAATATGATCACACGATTTGGTGTACTAAGTTGTATAATCACATACAAAGGTGCCTAGTTCTCAAGTGGTCAATTCTAAGAACTATGCGAAGAACTTGGCATCAAGGTACATTTTGCTTCTATTGCTCATCCGCAGAGAAATGGAGCAGTTGAGCGAGCCAATGGTATCATTATGCAGGGGAACAAACGCCGAGTATTCGACTAGTTAATAAAACGGTCAGAAGCTTGGGCTCAAAAACTCCCTTCTGTATTATGGGTCGTTCGAACCACGACCAGTCGTGCGACCGGTGAAACACCTTTCTTTTTAGTTTATGGTGCTGAATCCATGCTTCCTCCAGAACTAAAACTTGGCTATGCTCAAACTGATTATTTCAACGAAAACGATTAGAATAAACGACAACTTGATGACATCAATTTCCTTGAAGAACGACGAAACCAAGCCTTGATACGATCAGCGGTCTACCAACAAGCCATGCGAAGGTACCATAATCGTAAGGTGCAATCTCGCAGCCTCGCTGTAGGTGATCTGGTTCTCAGAAAAATTCAGAACCTAGCAAATCATAACAAACTTTCTCCTACGTGGGAAGGTCCTTACACTATGGTTGAAGTCACCCGACCAGGTTCTGTACGGCTAGCCATGTCTGATGGGCAAGTTTTGTCTAATTCTTGGAACATTGATCAATTGCGTAAGTTCTTTGTTTAAAATTATTTTGTACATTCTTTCAATTATTTTCAGTTACATAAAGATTAGTCATTCCTTTATTTCTTTTAACGAGTGATATTGTTTATATATCTGTACCTATACTCTGGTCGTCTATCGTTGTTATTTACACTGGTCGGAGAAGACAGTTTTCTCTCCGACATCCTTTACAAGGATCTCTGTTACTCGTTGGCAACGACTTATAAGTCATCAAGCTGTATGGGTCCTAGTCGTGATCATTCTGTAAATGATTCTCACGCGCGACCGCATACTTTTCTTAAAGAAATATACAAGTAATCGGAGCATAATACAAATAACTTCATGTAGTGACTCATATGCTCAAGATTGTGAAGGCTATATTTCCTCATTTCAAAGATTCTGTTCTACTCTTGTTTGGCTACTAGTCGGGACACGGAAAGCCTCCTAGTCGAAGTCTCTCCTTTTTTGCACGTGGTCCTGCCCACTGGAAGGAGCTTCCTAGCAACGGTTATTTTCTTACGATCCTCGCTGCCAGTCGGACTTGAGCCTGAACACGTTTTCGCGAATGTCTTTAATGTTTTCAATTCTTAGCAGTTCTTCCGACCAGTTTTAGATACTATATATAAATAAGATTACTTGTCATCCATTGCATACACTTTGCATAATTTCTTTTCTCATCAAAGCAATTCTTTTTCTTCCTACCATATACTATTTTGTTTGGTATTCCGATTATTACAAAACAGATCTATAACTAGTTGAAATCATAGACTGGTTCCGACCAAATTGATTACCTAGTATTGCTACGATTAGTTTTATAATATAATTGGTATATACCTTCAAAATAATGGTTGAGACTTTAAAGTTCTCTTTTCTTGGCTTACTGCTTATATAGTAAAGTTCTTCTATTATAAATCAGTCAGGGGCTAGAGAATATATGAGTACTTAAAAAGTCAAAAGGATAAACAAAAGACTTGTTGATGACCAAAATGTAAGTTTTATATATATCATAATTCTTATATTACAATGTCATACTCCTGGATATCTCTAGACTAGTTGCTGCTTGACGGAGATCCGACCTCTATTTCCTCTGCAACCTTGTCTCCGAGAGGCTTTACTTCCTCGAGAAACCTGGTCGCCTCATCAGGCAAGTAGTTGAAATTTTCTTCAACAGCTTGGAGATTGGTAGAGGGGTCGGAAGCCTTTAGTTTTGTCAAAGTAAAACTAACTCCACTGGCCACAACTTCTTTTATGGGTTAATTCCTTATTTGCCATTGGAAGTTGGCGAGCTCCCCAAAATGCCATTGCAAAATTTCTCTTCCCTCTATTGCCACTCGATCTCAACTTCTATCTCCATTTTGCCATTCCCGTGAGTTGACCGTTGACTAGGCCGTTGACCTGACCGTGAAAAGACGATTTTACCCCTAAGTGTACTGAGATCTTTAGGGAATTGTTTGACATAGTAATATAGTTCTAAAAATTACAAAATTTTTAGGAAAAGTTTCTGACATAGTGTAGATTATTGTGTAATTTTTATAGGGTTTTATTTGCAACATGTTTTTCTCTAAAAAGCTTTCAAGTTTCGGTTTGATGCAACTGAAACTTGAAAGATATTTAGAGAAAAATATGTTAGATCGAGAGAGATCATCAACAGAGGTCGGAACTTATTGAGGGTCTTCAGGGGTATCTACCTCCGATGATGGAGTTAGAATCACCACTGGATCCTAAACGGCCGATGGCACCGACACCTGCTCGGGGGCTTTCTTGATCACTATTTCTTCAGGAGTCTTTCCCTGAGAAGTGCTTTGGATGGGAACTTCCTCGGGTGTTTGTTTCTCAGCAACATTTGGTCAGAAATGAACGGAACACGAGAAGATCTGTACAGAAAGAAGAAAGGAAAAAAAAAAATCAAAACTTCAAATTATCAAAGACTTTTAAAGTTATGTTACTCATATGACTATTTCGTTTATACATACCTGGTCGATTTTTTAGTTTTGACCTTAAAAAGCGGTGGAATAAATTCCGTACCGTTGGCTTTCCTTTTCTTCTCAACCAATTTCACCGGTTCTGAGCCGGCAAGATTGGTTAAACCCCTCACATCCTCCAACATGAGGTCAAAAGAGATATTCTCTACCAACTAGTCGAGGATAGCATCCCGGACCAACGAGTCGGAGGGTGTGGTTTTGTCGACCTCCAGATCAGTTGTTTCAGTAACAACTGTTAGGTCGTGAACGACCACTCTGGGGTCTACGACTTCCGTAGCCTTGCTCTGTTGTCCCTCAATTTCTCCCACCTGAGTCAAAAAACAAATTTGATTAGGTGATGAAATATTCTATATAAGTATATATATCTTCTTTCAAATGCTCTTTTACCTCGGAAGAATCATCTTCTTCCACTGCCTCTGGGCAGGAATCGGTCGGAACAACGGTAGGATTACGATCCTCACCAGATTGTATGATTTTCAATCCGGCCACCTACAAAATTAAGAGCAAGATCAATAAACTGATCGGAGGATATATATATATATATATATATATATATATATATATATAAAGGATAATTGATTATCTACCTTAAGTCTCGCTAGTCTCTCTTCAGCAGAGACCATCGCCAAGATGCCGGGAAATGCAGCCTTCCCACCAAACTCCCCGGCGCATATCATTTTGATCCACTCTCTGATTTCCTCAGGAGAAAGGGCTTCAAGAAAAGAGATTTTAAGGTTTTATGATAATCTATTTATAAATTATACTGATCGGAGCTTCTTCAAAGACTTACCATCTCGTGAGTCCGTGATTGCTTCATCACGAGTAGTGAACCAGAGCAGGGGTTATGTTCGGAGTTTTAGAGGACTGATTCAGCGTTTGGTGAAATCCCTCACCACATGCCAGGAAGTCAAGCTCCTGATCCTTAGATCTCAAATGGCATCTACACACCTTCCGACCCTCCTTGTCTTCTCTACGTCCCCCTCCACTTAGGATTCTTGTTTGCCCTAACTCTGGCGAAGTAGAGGCCATCGTCACTCATAACCGTCATGTAAACCAGTTCTTTTTTCATGACGACCACGAGGACTTCGGGTACATTTGGATGTACTCGTTGGTCTTCCCGTCGTGAAGGCACATCGTACATTCTCCAAGAGCTACCATGGATCTTCCTGACATCGCCATTCGATAGAAATACCTGAAGAGCTTCAAGTTTGGTCGTACTCCCAGGTACGCCTCACACAGATAGACGAAGATACTAATGTTGGCGATGGAGTTCGGAGCCAAATTCACCAACTCCACCCCGTAGTACTCTAGCACGCGGGGGAGGAATTTGTGCACCGGCACCCTCGGCCCACATTCGATGTAGGCGAGGAAAATTAGGATTTCCCCATCTTCACGGCTTGGATAGTGCTCTCCGGCCGCTAACCTCCATTTGATCAGATTCTTGTCCGGGAGCATTTTGATTTTGTCCAGAGCCTCAAGCTTTTTCTCACTCAGATCTGAGGACACCCACTTTGTGATTTGATCCAACATGATGAAAGCTCTCAAAGGAATGAATAAGTGGTCGAAGGGTGTTTTGGGCGGAAAAGAAAGCAGAGGTCGGAAAGGTTTCTTGACAAGGAACTGAAGATGATTGAAGGAATATCTGGAAGCGTAAATGCTCTAAAGCCCAACAATGGGGATTTTATAGCTTCTGATCTTTAAATTGAATCGTGAGTTGCTTAAAGTCCAACAGACAAAGCCTTTTTGTCCAACGGATAGAAAAACTCTTTGGTTCCCAAGGCAACTTTAAAGTGAATACAGACCACTTCGTATGTCACGGCATTAAATGAGGGTCTGCCCGATACGACTTTATAGGAATAAAGTGTTCACACGACTTATTCATTTAAAGTTCAGGGGCTAGCTGACGAGGATTAAAATCTCTATGTAATACTTTAATGGGAAAATTGGCTATAGGGCACTGCAAATGTGTGTCCTTTGCCAACGGACATCCAAAAAACGGGGTTATGCCAGAAGACACTGTAAAAAAGTGTAATTTTGCCATAAAACACTGAGGCCATTATTTTATCATTTCTGGACCAAAGAGGAGAGAGAAAACACGGGAATTGTCAATTTTGCCCTTCCCTCTCTCCCCTTATCTCTTTCTTCTCCCTTGGAGTTGTGGGCTTCAGCTTGACTACGGAGATGGCAGAGTCGCTCGGCCTGGCCGGGTCCGCGAATCGCCGCCAGTGTCGCCGCCGCCTCAGAAGCCCAGCGCATGAGTTCGAGTTCTACCTCTCCGACTTCGAGGCACACCTCCTCATCACCAACGCCGAGGGCAATGTCGTGGCACGTGCCTCGCCCACGCCACCATGAGCTCAAGGACGCCACGGCCGGCCCACCTCGTCGGACTCTCTCCAAGGCCCACCATCCAAGGCCATTTGGGCTTCTCCAACGACCATGGTGGTAGGTGTGGACGATGGCATCGCTGTGATTCCGCTTCTTCATCGCCTCCATGGTCGCCTCTCTGTCGCCGAGCAAGCTCCTCGGCCCATAATCTAATTGTTGGCGCCGAGCACCGTGACGGTGACCCTAGCTTCCCAACCGCCGGATCAAGATCTCCTCCTCCGGCCGGCTGGCACCATCGACCTCCCCCGCCTGCCGCCTCCTCCGTCGTCCGCTCCGGAGCTCCTTCGCCTCCACTGACCGCTTAGTAAGGTCCTTGTACCTCCTCGTGCCCATGCTCGCCTCCTTTTCCTCTCTCCTCTGCCGCTGCCGCCCGATCGGCTCCCATGCCCACCACTCATCGGCAAGACTAGCTCCTCCTTGGCATCGCCCCAGCCACAACGCCGCCTCCCTGGGCCTCTTCCACTCCCCGACATCCCATTTCACCGGTCCCCACCGCCTCTCGCCTCTTCATGGCCGGTGAGACCTCTGACCATCGCCTCGCTTCCCCAGTCGGTTGAGCCATTGACCCCCTCCCCTGTCTTCTTTCATTGACCGCGGGCCCCACTCGTCATAGAAGGAAGGGTATAAAGGTCATTTGGTAGTGTTTCTTTCTCCGAAACAACGAATAATAATATAATAATGGCATCAGTGTTCTATGGCAAAATTACACTTTTTTTACAGTGTCTTCTGGCATAACCCCGTTTTTTGGATGTCCGTTGGCAAAGGACACACATTTGCAGTGCCTTGTAGCCAATTTTCCCTACTTTAATACATAATAAAAGACCATACGTCTTCATGGTCGTAACCCCTAAGGCTAACGACCTCACTGGTTGTGAGGGTTCCAGAGGTTACATAATGGGTACCCTGGTCGGATAAGGTCCTGTGCCTAGTCTCCGACCAGGTTGCTGCTGGGAAAAGAATGAGGAAGAAGCACCAGGGGATTCGACCGAATGGGTAGAGAGGAGAGAGAAAAGAAGATAAGGGGGGGGGGGAGAATAAGAGAAAAGAGGAAGAAATTAGGGAAGGGGTAGAAAGGTAATTTTAGTAGGATTTATTATTAATAAATTTAGCTGTAAAAAATGAGCACCATTAATGTTAAGTTTCGGTGTAACTTGAAAGATTTTTAGAAAAAAACATGTTGCAAATAAAACTCTATAAAAATTACATAATAATCTACACTATGTCAGAAACTTCTTCTAAAAATTTTATAATTTTTGGAACTATATTACTATGTCAAAAAATTCTCTAAAGATCTCAGCATACTTAGAGGCAAAATCGTCTTTTCGCGTCCAAGTCAACGGCCAAGTCCACGGTCAACTGATCGAAGTGCCAAAAAAGGGATTAAAGTTGAGAACGAGTAGCAAAAAAAGGGATAAGCAATTTTTCGAGAGCATTTTAGAGAGCTCGTCAACTTTCAATAGCAAATAAGGAATTAACAAGTGTGGATGTCAAAAACTATATTTATTTGTGACCAAAGGGGTACTTTGGAATCACCGCCCTCTACGCACCGCCCGAGAAATAGCCGACATGCTGTATCTATCACGAACACAATCTAAACGAAAAGATGGAGACAGCTCACAAACATTATTAAACCTGTATCGGTCATCCTCGACCTGGACCATCGACAAATCCAAACACGGGACGAGGCAGAGGAGCCTCACTTGAACACCGCCGTTCGTGGGCAGCCTTGCGGGCAGAGGGGCATGGCCGCCGACTGCCGTGCGCTCCCCCTGCTTTGCGGGCTTGCGGCCGATGCGTAAAGGAAACAGAAGATACTAGGTTGGGATCGCCGGTCGTCACGTCACCCTTCGTCCGAAAGGAGCTCACCTTTTCGTGCTCATCCGCCAGTGCATTTTGCCTTTAAAATTCTCCAGTTGCAGCTTGGCGGGCGGCGATCAACAATTTGTCATAATATTTCCAACTTTGTCCTATCTCGCTGGGTAAGTCTCTGTAAATTTTACATGTGCAGAGTAAGGAACGAAAATCTGAAGTACACTTCTGTGTACTTATGTAGTTTCCTCTCCAAGAAGAGTGTAAACCGAGTCTGGCTCAAGTCAAGATATTCAACCCCAGTCATTACTAGTCAATTCCATACCATGTGCAGGCAATTAAACTAAGACACAGACTTAAAAAAAAAGACACATCGCGCATGAAGAACCAGCACTTGACCTCTCTTTACACGAACACGAGTATCATTCGCATACATAACTTACGTCCAGCTAAAGGGCCCAAGGCTACGATTCCGGCAGCCACTGTCCGTGCCGATGTGCGAAAGGACGGCTATTGATTTCCCAGCCGCGGCCACCAGTCCACCACTCGGCCTGTCCACCCCGGATTCGCATCGGCTGATATTCCGATGAACAGTGCTATGACATTCGAAAGATCTGGACCGTTTGATCCGGAAAGGCGGATCGATCTCTTCACAGAATGAATGTAGTGAACGATCACGATACTGAAGATTCGCTATAGCATTTCCCAAACAGTATTTTTGAACAGTTCTTTCACTACGGTGTTTTAATCTCGCCCGTTGTTTTTCAACCCAACGGATGTTATGCAATGTCACGGAACTGTTCATCCGTGACATTGCTTAGCAATGTAAGAGGATTCGTTTCTGTCCACCCCCAACCCAAGCGCGATGGAGATCGGAACCCCACAAAACGCGTTTTAGATAATAAGTAAGTCTCCAATAAAGCATTTGGTTGTTTTTTTTGTTTTGATATTAACAATTTGCTAGTTTTTTTTATTTAGAAACAATCTCACTTTTTTTCTCATCGTCTTTCCTTCGCACCACCTAAATGCACGTAAAGGCTTGTTGTGGATGCTCTAATCGTACTATGCGCGCAAAGTCGCACGTTTCCGCGCCACCAATAGTGCGGTCTACGACGCCGGCGGGCCAGGGCCCAGGGGCCTTGAGACGACGCGAGACCGGCCGGCACACACTGACCGCGCAGGAGAACCTCCCCCAGCCTCACTTTTCTCCCGTGAGCTTTTGCTATTTCGGGGCGTCATCCCGCTGTTTTTTTGGGTGAGGGGCTTTGGTCCTAATCGCCCTTTTTATCAGGATAATGATTTTTTAAGGGGAAAGTTTTTTTTTTATAGAAAGCAAATAATGGTCTTAGAGAAACGTTCAAAAGGCTAGGATTACCAGCTTACAAGTCCAGGCACATACATCAAAACAAAGCATCCCACGATGAAAACCGGGAATCAAACAGAGACAAAAGATTTAAAGCTTTTAATCCAATCTTCAAAATACGCCAGGAAGAAATCCAAACTGTCACCCCTTTGATGAGAGCTCGCCATTGCTGTAAAAAGACATAAGCTTGAAAATAAGATCTATAGATTGTTTAGGGAAATGTTCCTCGAACGTTATTTTGTTTTTTTATAAGCATAATGATTTGATCTGTTGTTTGATAAGGTAGACTTTTCGAATCTTGCAAGCAAGCATACATAACATAACAAGAAAACGTTAATCTAAGGACGACTACACGGTTGCGCCGTGAAATCATTACACCGTTGCTCGCTGCTGATGGGCACTCTAGCGACGACGGACAAATCTGTACGACCAACCATTAAGAGATGGGCCCTGTTAGGAATCGAACGTACAGTAGAGCCTTTTATTTGTACGGTCCGAAAATTAAATATAATGTTGTTGGGTCACCAATCAAGACGTGTGCACCCGTTTTCGCCAAAACACGTGGCCGCGTCCATCCAACGGTGAAGGAAATGTCGGAACGCGAGTAGACAGGAAAAAAAAAGACAAGCCAAACTCGGTGGACATGTTAATTAAGGTTGCAATATCTCCAGACAACGGTTGCAACATCTTAGAACAACAGTTGCAACATCTCCGGACAACGGTTGCAACATCGTACGATAATGGTTGCAATATTCCCGAACAACGGTTGCAATATCGTAGGACAATGGTTGCAACATCTCTGGATAACGGTTGCAATATCTCCAGACAACGGTTGCAACATTCTAGGACAATTGTTGCAACACCACCCGGACACGGTTGCAACATCCCCGGACAACGGTTGCAACATCCCCAGATAACAGTTGCAACATCTCCGGACAACGGTTGCAACATCACAAATCAAAAAACAAAGCATCTGAAAAAAAACACGTTGAAAAAAATTACAACATCGCCGTGAACAGTATGCAACATTTTTTTTTCTACAGATGCAACATTTGTTTTCTACAGATGCAACATTCCAAAGAACAATATGTAATATTGTTGTCCAATTAGTATATATATATATATATATATATATATATATATATATATATATATGTGTGTGTGTGTGTGTGTGTGTATACACGCATATACATATATATACTAATAGGAGGGTTTTTTAGAAGACACTACGTTAATCCTAAGAGTGAAAAGGCTAGAAATTCTCATGTTAATTAGAAAAAATAAAAATAAAAATAGCTAAAAAATTCAACATTAATAGCAGATCAAGAAAAAAAATATAGCGTGTAGATATGGTGTTATACGGATGTATCCAAAGATATTAAGAAGTTAGCACAAATTATAGTTGTGCACACGTCACTTAAAAAGATGGAATCCCATCCGAGACTCAGTCGGCCGGTTTTATAAAACTCCAATTGGTGTATATGATAGCCTCCTGTCATATAGCAATATAGATTGAACCGTGTAACAAAGTAATTCCATATTCCATGTTCCACAAGAGAGTTGGATTGACCGTTTCAGACCGTACAACATGAAACGTCCTAATCCGGCGTACGTGTATGATCATTTCCCGTAAGAGATAATAAGCCTTATCAGAACTTATCTGTACGACCAACAATCAAGAGATGCGAAACAAAACTTATCACTTCACTTGTCAGTCTCCAGGGTAAACGAAATAAGCCCATGCTTCCACAAGAGAGATTGAAACTAGACCAATCTTTCCCCGAAAAATAAAAGAAAACAGGCCCACCCTTAAAAACATGCAAGCATCTGGGTCTGGGCCTTTCATTAATTCATGAAGCTCCAAAAGCCCATGGAGTTCGGCTTGCTAAGCCCGCAAGAAGAATACCATAGACCCACAGTAGCAAACATTGTCCTCTTAGCTCCTTGTTTTTTGTTTTTTAGACTCCTTCGGTCATTTACAATTGTATAGACAGCTGTTATCTATAGTAACTCTTTATATCACCTGTAGACAGCACTAAAGATAACTCATATAATGGTACAGGCGGCTGCTGTCTTTTTAGTTATCTTTATAGAACACACAATCTTTTAATGCTTTTCTTGTTTCTTGTGCTATAGTCGGCTAAAGGATTGTAGACAATATCTTTCTCTATCTTCATTCTCTTTTATCCATATCAGCAAAAATTCTACATGGCAATTACTATAAACGCCCAACATAAGCTCATTGTACATGCTCTTAGAGCCATTGTTTCGAGTCAGCTTTTCTTTTCGAGATCTTTGAATTCGTCTCTTTTCGAGATCATGATCATGAATCCACTAGTGGGCAGTAGAGTAGACTACTGCTACTCCCTCTCGTTCCGAAAACTAGTAGAATACGTGTAGCCAAACATTAAAAACTTTAGTTATCGATACATTTTTAAATATGTAGATTGAATACATGAAAATCACATGTGTATATTTGTCTTGAAAAATACTTTCATAGTATCAAAAAATTTATTGAGTTTTACAAATATATTATAACAGTAATTAGTGATCAAAATTGTATTTTAGAGATCCATAACGACTTGTTTATTGTGAACGGGAGTACTACCTTGGTTAGCTAACGCCTGACAGCCTCAATACGAGGTAGTATCCGTTTGCTAATGATCATTGTTCTTTATGTCATTTGGTAGGGACCACTGAATTATAGCAGTACCAAGGTTGTAAACTGCACACTATTGGTACAGGAAAAGTGGTACTGCCTGGCAAGTTCTGTGTGCAGTCACGTTATGCTGCCTTTCACTGCTTCCCCTGCACGTACTGCCGCTTGATGCTTCCCTAGTTCCCTTAAAGGCTTAAAGCTAGCTCCATCATCCCATCAACAAGGAGGATGGACCAAGCTTATATACACCGGCTTGATCAATCAGTTGCTCAGACTTCAGATGATCGGATCCAAGTTTTCTCCCGTGTTAGATCTTTGTTTCGGTAGTTACAGGCTTGCAGCTTCATTCTAAATCCATCCGAAAAACTCCAAACGAAGTGTTATTTATTAGATTTCTTGTAAGCCGCTCTCTGTTAGTTTCTCAGAGAAACATACTTTTAGGGAAAGCTAATAAGCTGACCTTTCATTTAGTAAGTTCAAGTAAACCAAAAAAAGAGCCTAACACAGATGTCAAAATGCAAATCTCAGAGCGGATATAGCAAGGGCGTAGAGAAAGCTACAGAAACTCAAACTTGCGATGTACACTCGGACCAGCCAAGCCACAGCCGAAAGGCGCCAGGACGAGGAGAAACAACCCAATCCCACGATCTGAAAAGGCAGACACAGCCAAGCGGCAGAGAAAATGGAAAGGAGAAAGGGGCAAGAGGACACCGTTTACCATGAGCGGAGATGGTTTTTTTTTTGTGTGGCTAAAATGATATTGTCGACATCTTAATAACAATTCTAGCTCTCTTCCGATATCAAATGCAAAAATGCCACCGCGGAGCCACAACCGCTCGCATGTCGCTGAGTTCGTGCCCCAGAGGGTGGCCTCTCTTGTCTGTACCCTAGGCGGCCGGACCCCTCTTCCGCTCACCACCTGACCACGTTCGCGTCTCCCGACACTGCCTCCTTCGTGGCCCCGGACCAAAGGCCTCCTTCGTGCTCCTAGGGCACAAACAAGGCTTGTCTGTGCTCTTGAGGCCCAAAGCCGCCTTGGTTCAGATGCACGATGTGAATCGTATTATCTATCGTTCCAAATTCTGACCGTACAATGATTTTTTATTTTCTAACTCATACAAAAAAGGTTGAAATACTGTGTTACACAACGATTTTCCAATTAATGTAGCAATTAATACCATGTTGCCTCATGGAAAATAGTGCAGTGCTAACTTCATAGCAATCAATCTACTCCGTTTATTTTCAGATCGGATGGCCCAGGATAGAACCCAAAGTCAAAGTACCTCTGATGTTGGACCTGAGCCGAGGCAACTCCAGGGCACGGATGAGCCTTGATCGTGCCCCAAGCGAACAGAGAGGAAAGGAGGCCAAGGTGGTGCGCAGAGGAGAGGAGTCCGGCCGTCTAGGGCACGGATAAACGAGGTCTGGCCCCTGGCACAGACTTGGTAACGTGTTGAGAGCAGCGGAGGCTCCGTGGTGCCATTAGAGTGTCAACAATGTCATTTTAGCAAAAAAAAAAACTCAAATAGAGACAAGAGGCATTGAATCGAACAGGAAAGGGGCGAGAATCGAAAGGGGAAAGGGGCAAGGGACAGAGCCATGGAGTACTCGAGTTACCCGTGGGCACTGGGCAGAGTTCATGAGTTGGTGCCATCTTTCGTGCTAGTATCGATTCTGTTCAATCGTATACTAGTACCAAGTCTACACAATGTTACTACATAACATAATAGTATTCATGTCGAGCTAACGTATGCTCTCAGCAAGTTCTCACAAACTGGGACGAATTTTACAACTGGATATTCCATTCAGGTAGAGCAATGGCTTTTAAATGGAAGGAGGAGCAGATCTAAAAATGCACGCAACACGTGATTGAACAACTGAACACCAGATCACTGGGACACTGGCCATCTAAGCATGTTATTTCAGACTGGAAACCGAGCAGTAACACCATTACACAGTCTTCCAGCCAACGCGAGCAGCACCTACAGATCACGAAGCATTTCCAGTCTCAAACCAGGAGCTAATCGAACACTACAAATATTGCAACACACACCAGATCCTAGCGATACACTGGTTGGCGGCCGGCGCACGCGTTGCGCCCACCCGCTGGCTCGACTCTAATGGCAGAAGATGACCTTGAGCTCGCGCGGCGCGGAGCACTCGTGGGTGAGCGAGGGGCTGTCGTGCGCGTAGGTGAAGGCCTGCGGGCACTCGCGCTTGAAGAACTCCGAGTACTGGGACGCGTGGCAGGTGCGCGGGCTGTTGTACATGTTGCGGCAGCACAGCTCGTCGGTGCTGAAGGCCTCGCAGCCGCTCTTGCAGGCGATGACGCTGCCCGCAGGCGTGCGCAGTTGCAGCTCGCTGGGGCATGTCTCAGTGAGGTTCTTGCGGCAGGCGAGGACGGGGCAGTTGCCCTTCCCCTCGTGCGGGGTCACGGACAGCCCGATGTTGAAGCCGTCCACGACGCTCACGCCGTACGAGGACTGGTCGTTGCCGTGGTGGAGGGTGACCTGCGCGAGCGTGGCGGGCGCCGCGCCGCCGAGGCCGCCACACTGGAGCCGGCCGCCGCAGTCGCCAGTGGTGCAGTGGAGCTGCGCGCCGGCGCCAGTGCAGCCGGTACGCGCCCAGATGCGACCGGACCAGGGGTGGGTGGGCGCCGCGAAGGAGCGGTGGGAGAGCGCCGGCAGGAAGAAGCCGCCGCCCTCCAGTACGTCGTCGCCTGAGTTGGGCTGGATGCCGGGCCACACGGGGTAGGGGCAGTTGTTCACGATGGTCAGGGTCATCGGGGCGAAGTCGGCGAGCAGGAGGCCGCAGCTCAGGAGGGAGGTGGCGAGCAGCAGCAGAAGCTTAGGAAAAGCCATGGGTGGTGGGCTGCGGGCTGCCTGATGTCTTGATCAGGCTGTGGTGGAGACAAATGAGGTGTTTTGGGGGGTTATTTTATAGAAGTTATGGATTGGGGCTTTGAAAGTTTGTAATTTTTTTTTGAGATGTTGGAAGTTTGTATCGGAGCGTGGTAAGTGGTGCCGTCTGCCGTGTGTGGGGTTAAGGACTTGGTAACAGAGCAGGAAGAGGAAGATTACGGCTAAAACGACACGGTAATGAATTGGCAGAAATAATATTAGTTTTACGCTAAAAAATCACGGAGGGTGTCCTACCGCGTCTTAAGAGCATGTGGCGGACGCGGGTGGATTGATAGACGACCTACCACCAATTGAGGGCGTGGCAGGTGATCAGTGCATGTCACCGGCGGCAAATTAGGGGTCTGGCGGCAAGTCGACTGTCAACCCTATGGCACGATAGATCATCTTTTGTGATTTTTAAGTGTGAAACCGGTGCTATTTTTATTAATTCGTTTATTGTGAAATATTTTTTGCTATTTCGTTATGAAAAAGTGATATTATTTTTCCGGGGAGACTCGAGGAAGAGCCGGGACGAGGAAGGTGGTTCGTGCTTATTGGTGGGAAGCTTCCCGACGCCGGTTTGTGTGGTTGCAGTTTGCAACAACCTAAAAGTGAACAAAATACGTAAATGACACCGAAATGAACAAGGCGCAATAAAACTTGACTCAAAAGTATCCTGTACTGTTTAGAAGAAGTGCACTTCAAAATTTGATACCCCAAACAATTGTGCACATTACACTGTCTCGACTGTTTTTTCTTCTCAGGTAAAGATCAAAGATGCCATCAGCTTCGTTTCAAAAAGTAACCTCGAAGTTGCCTATCCTCGAACTTGCTTTCTCAAAGCAGCTTTACAAAAACAAGTAAAGCAGATCTAAAGCTACCCTTGCACCATTTTATAGTTTTGTTTCAGGGTTTATGTATTCAACCCAGCGGCGGTCCAAGCAATAGGGCAAGGTTGGACGGCCGCTCCAGATAGACGGCGTCAACGGAACCACTCCTCTCCCGGGCGGCGACGGTAGTGAGCCACTGAAGACGTCAGCTCGATGTAGCGATAGAGAAGGCTATGGGCTATTTTCGTTGAATCACAGTCCACCCAACCCAGGTGCCTAGCCCAACCGAGTATCACTGCCTCCACTCCGGCTTTCCAGATTGGACGATCGGCAGATCCAATCCCCACTCTCTCTCAACCCTAACCCTAAGCGTGGCGTGAGCGCAGCGAGTGAGGCGGCGAAGCGCGCAGCACAGGCGGCCAACGAGCGCGAAGCGAGTGAGGCCACGAGCGATGGAGCGCCGAGAAAGCATAAGCGTAAGCGGCGGCGGCAAGGCGGCGGTCTGGCGTGGCGGCTCATTGTTGGTGCGTGATGGCGCAGGGGCCGATGCCAGGCGAGGCAACTGGGCGAGCTCTGCTCCTGCCACCCTAGTGCAAGCGACACTACCGGCTACTCCTCCCTAGTGCAGTAGTGCTAGCGCGGCCGACGCCTGGCTGGACTCTTCTCCTGGGCCGGCACCCGGTAGGGGGCGGCGTCGCGTCCGGGGTCCAACGGTTAATGAGGCCTAAGCTTGTGCTGCTTGTCTCCCACGTGATCTCCCTATTTGGTAACTAATCGCTCGTGATGTGCTTCAGTTTTTCTTTATGTGATTTGTACTTATGCTTCAGTTTTCCCTTGTGTGATTTGTTCTTGTTACTTTGAGGAAATACCGTACCATCGCAAGATCGGTAGATGGATTTAGAGTTTACAGCAGTGTCCGAGTGGGCTAAGGTACTAGGAATTGTGTTTATTTTTCCAGAGAGCAAACATAGAGGTAGGCTAGTGAAATTTCTACTTGATGGAGTAACATACTAACATGAGTGTTTAAGGCATCTAGGATATTTGTATATTCCAAAATGATCCATTTTATTAGTTCAATGAGCACTTGCTCTCTGGAAAGAGAGGTTAGTTGAACTTATTATTAATTCATTGAGTGACACTGCATAGAGCCATCGAACGAGGGTCTAATGACCAAGCTCTAGTGGCGTGTGAAGAGGCAGCGGCAATCGGTATGTCCACCAACGAAGCGGCATCTAATAATACGGTGATAAGTCATTGTACCTAAGATTTAGTTTTGGTCCGCCACTGATTCAACCAATGTCTTCTGCATTTTGTATACGCATTGCGCGATTTTCACGGGCGGACACATAGCCGGGTAAACAGCAATTTTTGCCACACGTTGTTAGAAGTAACGATGATTCTCGAGGACCAAGGGAAGTGGTCGGGTGGTCACGCTTTTCTTGCCCTGTCGGCGATACTAAACTTGTGCCCTGTCACCCTGTGGATAAGCACTGGCAGACATAGCACGCGAAGAGCAAAGGAAGGCAGGCCATGGCGATTTGAGGGTTAGGAGGGAGGGAGACGTACCTGCTTTTTTGGCACAGGGAGCACGGGCCTCGGTTTCTCCGGTGCTGGCAGCGGATTTGAAAGCTTGGCTGCGTGGCAGAAAGACTGCCGGGCGCTGCCGTGGCAGGCGAATCCTGCCGAGTGCAACCTGCTGCTACGTGGATGCTATCATGACACGAACAAGAAATTCGAATTCTCTCGCTTTGTTTGCTTTCACGCCGCGCCGTGCAGTTGTCCGCCCCACGTGTTATCCTTGTGTTTCCCTCTCGGTCGCGGACTACCTATAATGTAAGATTTGTAACTACCTACTCGGTGGCTCCGTGAGTAATACAGTTCCGCTCTTCTAAACGATGCGACCCTTGAACAATGACCGTACGCAAATATGTAATTACCACGCTAGCTTTCAAGTACAATGACCGGAAGCAAATCTGTAGATAGATCGGGCCAAGGGCATGCTCAAGTGAAATTTGATTGAAAAAAGGACCAACTGCGGCACACTGGGCCACTGGCCAGTCCAAAATCTATGAGAGAGTAAAGAACAGTTTGGATAGAGGAACGGTAGAAGCTGAAGACATGAGTAAAAAACCTCAGCCTAAAAGGACCATGCTGCTATAAATCCTATCCACGAAAAAAGGCGACAATAGGCAGAGGACAGACACAGACACGTAATTTGGGCCATATTTCAATTGGCCAGTTCATGGAGGAAAAAAAGAAAGACGGGTAATCTCTCACCTGCTTTGCCTTCGGAAGTTCGCATCGGATGCGGTTCATTTGTAAGGAACTTTGGATTCCTACCTAGTGCTTGTTGCCATGTCGCACGTCGCACTTCCGCTGCTTATTTCGGGAGTAGTCCGAAATCGGAATTGTGTATGTGTTACCAGTTCCAGTGCTCTACTCGGTATCTGTAGCTACCACCCAGCACGAAGCGTGCTCCAAGAGGAAATGCTGAGCACTACTGCACCTGTGTGAAGGGAACCATGCCTACGGCCACGGCAAATTGTCAATGGCTACTGCTCTGCCTCTCTCAGTACTCTTTCCTATAAAACCAAGAAAGACGAAGTAATAGACAACATGATCAAGTTCGAAATCGAAATCGAAATTGCGAGAGAAGAATGGGATCAACTGATCAAGTTCGAAAAGTTTCACCCGGTGTTGAGTCTTCAGAGCATTCACCAAGGAGGTCAACCAAGAAAGCAAAAATATGCACAAGCACGAGGCCACAGCACCAAACAAAATCAATGTAACTGCCTAAAATTTCTGGCGCAGGTCCTTTATTCTGCAACTTCAGCAGCCCCGTTCCTGTGGAAGCTAATGATCTGATTCTGATCAACGGTCATTAAAATTCTGAAGAACTGCACACTCCACCAATGAAACGATGGCTATGAACTATGAAGACCACTCTGTCTGACATTTCATGATGACCTATGATTCCCCTACTAAGCACCGTGAACCTGCTTAAGAAGACAGTCTGCACAGACCATGATGTCCGAGAACATCTTTCCCTTAATATAACCATTGGCCAGGACAAAGCTTACCAATGAGGCCACATCCAGTCCGGTTTGTAAAAAACTCAGGTTTGGGAGGGGTCTGTTACAATTTCCTCTTAGCCTATCCCAATCTGCCCACTAATATTTTGGCCCAGATCAAACTTTTTTGGGGGGAGAGGGGGGCCCAGATCCAAAAGTACCATGTATTCCATGGACTTGAAGGCGCCGACACCTACTCTATATAACATCAGATGTAAACTTGCATCTTCGTAAAAACAATATATCCGTAGATTTGTTATTAAAAAACTGCATAAGTGGAAACAGGGACGAGTTTCTTAGCAAGCTCATGAAACGAATCCGAACTAGTGTTAATCTAACCATCCCATGCTAATCTAACCGCTCACAATGCCCTCATTCGCTTTTGTTCACGTTTGTGACGTATCTTCTCGGACACGAATTTTCTTTTTTACCACAGTCCAAGATGAGCTCACGCCCGTAGATCCATCGGGAGGAGATCACCGGTGCGGCCTTCGCCTACGCAAGCTCCGCCAATGCATGGGCCCCGCAACTCCACTCAACGAGATCCGTAGACACCAATCGTGGCTTCGGCAAGCCCCCGCAGCATCACGTGCGCCGCCCAAACTTCGATGCCTGCAGTCGCGCGTGGCCTCCATGAGCTCCCACCGTATCTCAAGCTCTGCGTCCGCAACAACCTTGGCGAGCAGCGCCCGAGGTCCTAGCCACAAGTAGTGGGGCCTACGCGAGCGACACACCAGCTCGCAACCACCAAGGTGCGGCCTCCGCGAGTGCTACCGTGGGCTCCTCCCAGTCGCCGCCATGACATTCTTCTCCAACGAGCACTGTTGCTCACTACTGTCCACGCGTCACCTCCTTCTCCTCTGGGTAGGCTTTTGTTGTATGCATTCTCTCGAATTGTTGCGGTAGCTTTTCTCCATTGTTGCAGAAAATGATTTGATTTGTTGCAGCACATCTTTCTAAAATTTTGTAGAAAAATGATTTTGTTGCAAGAAGTGTTTTTGTATGTTGCAACATATCTTACCTAAATCTTGTAGCATGTAATATTTGTTTTTGTGAGTGTTGCAGATGGTTTTACAAATTGTTGCACATATCTTTATCAATTGTTGCATATGGCATTTTAGTTTGTTGGGAACATGTCATCTTTAGATTATTTTATTGTAAGTGTTTTATCAAATTGTTGCAATAGTTAAAACATTGTAGGTTCATTTTATGTTGAGCTTTTGTGTTAGTTGTTCGAGTACATCTTCCTATAGAAACAACATACGTACATTTTAGTGTTTTTATGAAGAGATTTGAACCTTTTCCAATATTTTTGAGACCGAAGCTGATTTTTTTATTGCAGATATTAAAATAGTTTGTTGCATACGTTACATTAAAACCTGCTACAGTACGTCCGCTACTTGCGGTGAAAAAAAAGAAACGAATCAGATTCTAGAGTCTATACTCTAGAGTACCTAGCACCGCCGAAGCAGCATGAGCCAGAACATAGCTGTTAACTGTAGAACCTACGAGAATGTTCGCAAGACAAAGGCCGGGGAGACCCTGGCCCAGGTCATACGCCTAAACCCTCACGCGTCATGTCCTTATTGGTGCCCTCACCGAACCCGTACAATCCAGACCCTTCCAGAATGCCCCTTCGATCTCAGGACCTGTTTAGAATAGCTGTGGCTTTCCTGAAAAGTTGCTTTCAGCTGGGCTGCAGGGCTGAACGACTACATGGCTGAATGGTTGGGCTGAAGAGATTTGATGTTTGGTTGTCTGGCTTTTAGATAGGCTGATTGCAGGTTCTGAGATGAGAAATGTCTGAAATGCCTATGAGGACAGTAATGGCTTGTTTGATGTCGTTTAACGCAATTAACATCGTTTAACGAGAATTGACGATTATTAACAACCACTAATAAACATTTATTATAACAAATAATTATTAAAACAATCATTTTAGTAAATTTAACGACAACTAACGGTGAATTATATATATAACACAGCTGGTACTTCGCTAAAAATTCAATTCACAGATGTCAAGGAGTGATGTATGCCAATGTTAGGTGCTAATTTAGATCATTTGAGTCTCCAGGTCACAATCTTAAAATGGCTTGGTACCACTGGGAGTACGTACTCTCGGTTCCATCAACCATCGATCGATCTCCCCTTACCTAGATTGCTTCGTATGCCACCTTGCTGGGTTGCAGGTGACGGACCTGTTTCATCTAAAAAATAATTACTAAAATTAAGAGAAAAGCCATTCAAATTGAGATTTAGTTGTCGTCAACCTATTTTGTTGGAATCACACCGAACCAAACCTCGGTAGTCCCGCCTACGTCTTCATCGGCCGCCTGCTCTCCTTCGATTAATGACTCCGGCGGCGGCTCCCCACGGTACTAGCTCCCGTGGCACAAGCATCCAGTGGCGGTGGCGCTGCCAACGGAACCATCGTACGTCGAGAACACTACGTTGGCTAATTGTGGAGTTCCATACACGGCGTTCGTCGCTGCCGGTCGATCCAAAATTGACATCTTACGCTGCGGTCTCCGGTTTTGTTGGCTGATGGATCTTCGATGCCACAGCAGCGGTTGCCGTTTCGAAGCATCTTGCCTCTTTGATTGGTTCTTTGGGGACAGCAACAACGCGGCGACCACACAAGGCTTCTCAGACGCCGGCTGATTGACAACACTAGGTCAAAAATCCTTTCCTTTTTATGATTTGAAATTCAATCCCATAGTTTCAATTGGTCCGTCAGTTCTCAAATTTATTTCAGTTATATATTCTTGCCAATGTTGAATAGATCTGGACCAAGATGTCATGATTTCCACCGAGATAAGCAGAGCACTAAACGGGGGCTGGGATTGAACACGATAGCCAAAAGCACCTTGTGCATGTCACCATTATCATCTTTGAGCTCTGAGTCACTTTTTAATTCGTTGGTAGTTTTTTCAATCTGTATTGCCAGAGCGAACCATGCAGTCATAATTCTTTAATTCTTATATTTTTCATACTTACTCCTTTGGGAATCATGCAACTGGAGGTGAGTTCATTTGGTTGTGTTGATCAAGATCTATTCCTCAGTGTGTCAGCATAGGTGGAGGAGGCCGCCATAGCCGCCCGTATTTCTGATTATCTTAATTGTAAATTATTTTGTTCGCATGCTTCCATTTGATTCGTTTTCTGCATATATGAGCATTCACACTAGTAGTTGGCAAGTTCATTGTGTGAGGGACGGCTCAACTTCATCTCTGATTACAAACTATGTTTGGTTGAAAAAAGTACTATGGTAATCACAAGATAGTATAACCTTGTGGTAGTATATTTGTGTTTCATCTCTAATTATACTGACTTTTTTGTCAGGGTATGAAGGGTTAAAAATAATCAGATAAAGATACTCAACCGTGGCTGCAGTGCAATAGTGATCTATAACGCCACACAACAAGAAGCTTTTGTCGGAAGGTTCATTCTTTCGTGCTTTTGTTGTGAAGTATACAGTAAACTCCTTTAATGAATTGATCATTCCATTGCTGCAATGTGGGATTGGATCTAGTTCTTTCGTGCCTTTCGAATTGATCTTCTGTCTTGTTCAATAGCAGTCCCTCTTATGGAATCTAATCAACTGATATCAAATTATACAATGCATCTAGTCTCTATGCATGGCATATACTTGGTTCAGTGCATACTGCCGTATTCTTTTTCTAGTATATTCAGTGTGGTCACTAGTCGATACCAACAATCATTGACTAGTTGTTATACTAAATATTTGTATTAGAGATTTGCCTTTTTTGTGGTCCACGGAGTGAGTATTATTGCGTTAGGCAACACAAAATTGGGTATATGCATGCAATACTTTTGGTTTCATTTTGATCTATGGAGCCTTCAACTGTTCATGATCAGATAAGGAAATACAAAATTGGATATATGATGTCGTCCATATAGCTACTTGCTAATTGGGTGTATGTATAATTATACTGAATTTTTTTTCTCATGTTATGAAGGGTAAAACAAAAGTCAGATTAAACCACTCCACAAAGTGTACCTTGTCTATAAGCTTTACTTAGAAGGTGCATTCCTTGACGATGCATGGCCTGATGAAGGTGGGAAATATGCTTCCTTTCAGTTTGTCAGTACACCCCTTTTGCTTTGTCTATTACTCTTGAACTATAACATTTTTCAGTTAATTGTCATGCTGTTTTTCTGTTTTTAGTATACCCAATGGAGTTAGCAGTCGATTCAATAGAAGTAATTGAATTAATAGTCGCTAGACTTTGGAGTTACTGCTTCAATTTTCTAGTAGACATTTTTCTTTACGAAAAGGGTATGCACACGAGCATAAAAAAGTAGCACGAAACTCACAATCCTGTTATCTAAATGTAGTTTTGTCCCTGGGAAAGGAGGGCTGCTTCATTTTTATGTTTGCACTGCTGGCTCTGTAACATGGAGTACTTTGATAATAGATTATACTCTCGATTAAATTTGGTTTTAAATTTGTAATTGTGTCTTGAACCAAGTAATTACTTACATGTACCTTTGGGAAAATGGGTATATTTGATTAGAATGAAAAAGGGTTTGCCTATCAGTATACTTCTTTGCCAAATAATTGTGGTATACTTCTTTCCTATCCTTTGTGACCGCATGCATCTAAATTATAATAGTACCACAGTGGTACAAATTGTAGCTCACTTTTGTTGTTGGAAATATGCTTCTTTTTTACATACCTCTTTTTATTTGTTTTTCTCAAGTGGAGCAGCTCATGGTGGAGTTATTAGTTCAAGTGCTTAATAGGTGAGAGGTGAAGAAGTATTTGAGTTCCAGTATGGGCATACAGTTTGCAAAACAGGAGCATGTCCTCTGCACTCCTCTACTTGAAGGCACAATACGGAGGCAGATCCCTATTGGTTTTATTAAAATTGCAGAAAACAATTATGGAGTAGCGCTATTTTTTTCCCGAGGGAACCTTGTATTAACTCTTAGGGTTATGCACTTATACTTCTCAATGAGGAAAAATGTGCTACGTGATATTAGTAGTACACTCCTTTGTGCTATGGTCATACCCTTAATTATGTTCTACTTATGTCTGCACATATATACTCCTTACTAGTAAGTATATACTCTTCGTGAAGAATAATACTACTAATTTGATTGAATCATACTACGTTTTATGTTCTCCCGAAACAGATACTTCTTTGAGAAACATATATACTACTAATTTGGTTGACGCATACTACCGAATACTTCTCCAACTAGTAGTATCGTTAGCACTTCAAATTTTGAATCGAGCGGTTCCACCTAATCTCGATTTGGTTGTGCATGCATGCAGCGATTAAAGAAAATAAAAGGTATTTTCTTTTTCCAACGAACCATTTGCCTACTAACAAAGGTATCCAATACAGAAGAACCCGTTTAGTTGGCTTCCATCTCAAAGTAGATCAACGGCAGGGAGGTATGGGAGTACATACTCCAAGAGTACGAAACGGGTATCCTATACACACACAGAGATGTCAAGGAGTGATGTATGCCAATGTTAGGTGCTAATTTAGATCATTTGAGTCTCCAGGTCACAATCTTACGGTTTGTTCCAAAGTAGAATTTATCTAGATCAAAGCATCTATGAAAGGTATGCAAGAAGCAACATTTACCGGTCACAAGTTCATGTACTGTGAGGAAGATGGTACAATAAGTAGCAGTCTAAGTTTTCAGCACTGGCAGAATCATAAAACAATCATGCACAGAAGGATCATTAAAGCTAAGTTAGCATATTCTTCAAAAGAAAAACAGCTAAAGTATAGATCAATACACAGCTAAGTTACACTCATGTGATTGGTCAGTTTCACAAGCAAGCCAATGCTTAGAAAACTCATCACTACACTTCTGGTCTAATCTAAGATCTATCCTCCACGTCATTTTGCTCAGCTGATCCTACCCAAGCAGATTCATATATGCCGTCGGAAGTCCATGAATTGTATCATCATTAATACTTGACATATGTCAATTAAATTGTATGAAATATTATGATCAAAGGAAAAGAACTAGGTTAGTACTTTGTCGAAAAAGTAGACAACAAAACCTGCAGAAGGAGATTGACGTGCACTGATCAGTAATTCAGTACTAGTACTCATCAGATGGTGAAGTGCAACCAATAAATTTCAATCCATTTACTAGAAATCAACAGTACATTCATATATCTCAGCAAATTAAGATATCAGCAATTCAACATGCATAAAGAATAAACATACACATGTTTTCATTTCTCCCAGTATTACCACATATCATAGAGTGCATAACATATACATCATGAAATTAGCTCCCACTTTCTCAGTTATCACATGGCACTCAAATGCTATACTTTGTCAGTTATCACATGGAACTCACCGGTTCACTTCCATAGTATTGCCCAATGTTTTAGTGTGAGAGTTGTCTAAGCATATCTATTTCCTGTCAATACAAGAATGATAACAAGTTACTAAACCAAATCAACAGGATATATGTTGCACAACATCTCAAAAAAGTGCATGCTGGCTAGCGGGGTTTTTATGGAGTGGCAATTGGTGGGTAATTAACCCCGAAGTTCGGGTATAATTTGGGAATGGAAGTTACAGAAAGCTACAGAAGCTCCCCGCGGGCGACTTTCCGCTTCCGGCTTCCATACGTTGTTACCGGAAACGGCTTCGGAGAAAAACAGCTGCGAAAAGCTGACCGTTTGGAAAAGTTTTTTCGGACAAAAGCCGAAAGCCAAAGCCGTCTCAAACACCCCCTCAATCAAACGACCCGGATCCCCCTCGCCCAAACATTCTCTAACCCCCCATCACCCCGAGTCCCCAATAAAACCCACGTCCCGCTCCTCCCCCTCCCAGTACTTCACTGCGAAGGTGAGCACCTCGATTCCCAACTCGCAGCAAGCAATCGATTTTCTTAGATCTCGAGTTCTAGTTTAGATTTCTTCTTCGGATTCTTTTTTTCCCAGTTCGAGCGAGAGCAACTCAGGAGAGGAGTGGAGATAGCGAAGGGAGAGGGCCCCGGCGATCGGGATCGACCTCGACACGACCTACTCGTGCGTGGGCGTGTGGCAGCACGACCGTGTGGAGATCATCGCCAATGACTAGGGGAACCAGACCACGCCGTCGTACGTGGCGTTCACCGACACCGAGCGGCTCATTGGCGACGCCGCCAAGAACCAGGTCGCCATGAACCCCACCAACACCGTCTTCGGTACGTGCCCCGCTAGCTCCTGCTCATTAAGCCCACTTCGTTCACACTTGTCTTGTTACTAGGCCGTTTTTATTCGGTTTATTAGTTTGCATCTAGATTATGCAATGCATTCCTCATTAGATGCAAGTGATACTATTTAGAATTTTAGATCTACCTACTTTGATTATCTCAATCTCAAGCATTGTGCTGTACTCGGTATCTAAGCAGCTCTAATGGAACATTGTAATTTGACGGGAGCTGTTGTTTAAGATATGTAAGTAGTAGTACGAAACAGGCTATTTGGCCGTAAGCCCACCTATCTTGTCTGGTGATAAACCCCTTAGTTTCAGAAAGGTTCTGCCGAAGTCCCTCTAGAAATTTAAATTCTCTGGTACATTGATAAACCCCTTAGTTTCAGAAAGTTTCTGCTAATATTATCGATTAAAATTCCCCTAGTGAAAACTTTACTTGGGCTTGGCTGGTCTTTTGGTAGTAGAAGAAACAGTTTTGAAGGAGAACACACCAGCAATTTCAGATGTGGACTTGGATAACTCAGTTTGCTGATTGATGACAAAATTCCGCAATTCCTTGTTAAACCCTCCTGTTGCTGTGTTTTTAATACCCGAGGAAATAAGATGAATTGATTGGAGCAAACTCTACAATTTCTTCTACTCGAACAATTTGACTTACAATCTTCTTCTATTTCCAATGCAGATGCTAAGCGGTTGATTGGTAGGCGGTTCTCTGACCCGTCCGTGCAGAGTGACACGAAGCTGTGGCCATTCAAGGTCATTCCCGGCCCTGGTGACAAGCCGATGATTGTCGTCAAGTACAAGGGCGAGAAGAAGCAGTTTGCCGCCGAGAAGATCTCCTCCATGGTGCTCATCAAGATGAAGGAGATTGCTGAAGCCTACCTCGGCTCCACGATCAAGAACGCTGTCGTGACAGTGCCGGCCTACTTCAACGACTGGCAGAGGCAGGCCACTAAGGATGCCGGTGTCATTGCCGGCCTCAATGTGATGCGTATCATCAACGAGTCCACCGCTGCTGCCATTGCCTATGGTCTCGACAAGAAGGCCAGCAGCTCCGGCGAGAAGAACGTGCTCATCTTTGACCTTGGTGGCGGCACGTTTGATGTGTCGCTGCTCACCATTGGGGGCATCTTTGAGGTGAAGGCCACTGCCGGTGACACCTTAGTGGTGAGGACTTCGACAACCGTATGGTGAACCACTTCGTGCAGGAGTTCAAACGCAAGCACAAGAAGGACATCAGCGGCAACCCTCGTGAAGTAGACCTGTTCAAATATCGGGCCGGGCCGGGCTTGAAAAGCTCGGCCAAAAATCAACAGGCCGGAGTCCGGCCCAGCCCGAAAACCTGATTTTCCGATTAAAAGTATTATTTTAATCATTTTTTGGAATAAAAAACTAATATTTAATTCATTTTCAGCATTAAATAAATAGATTTTCGTTTTTTAAATTGATTTTACGGGATTTCGGGTCAGGTCGGGCTTCTACCGGGTCGGTTTTCCGGTACCAAGCCCGGCCCGGACGGTGTCATTCTCGGGCCGGGCCGCCCATGAACAGGTCTATCGTGAAGTCGTGCCCTGCGTCGGCTACGCACAGCCTGCAAGCATGCCAAGCGCACGCTGTCGTCGATTGCCAGACCACCATTGAGATCGACTCCCTGTTCGAGGGCATCGATTTCTGTTAGAATTTTGGGTTTGGTCTATACAATATTTTAATTGAATCCTAGAAAAATTTTAAAGGTCTATTCATGCATAGTGAAAGGTGGAAAGTTTAATACCATATTGCTAGTCTAGGTGGGAGGAGATCAACATATAAGGTGGAGTTGGTCCTACCTAGTTGAATCAAGCAAAAGGAGAACACGCACTCGCCACGCCATGCCCACGCCATTGCCCGTCCGCGCGCGACGTGCGCGTGAATGATCCGGCGATTTCGTGTCCAGCTGGCTGTGGAGTTGCAGCTTCTTTTTGCACCTCATAACCATGCACACTCACCAGAAACTAAAAACTAAATACACTGTTTCAATTTGCTTTTATTGCATGCCTTAATCGCGGTTAAAACAGTGTCATGTCGTTTATGACAGTAGTTTCTAATCAGCATTTTAGCAGTAGTTTCTAATCAGCATTATATCGGTAGTTTCTTCTGCTGACTTTGGCTCTATACAAAGGAGACATCTCTCAGATCAGATACAACAAGAATAGAGAGAGTCTCTCAGAATAGATAGACTCAGTTTTATGCTGTTGTCCAGTTCCTTGTTGCTGTGCTACCCGGCTACTCCATCCCTTCCTCAGCGTGCATCGACATGGGGAGAGCAGTGTCTTCGAAGCTGTCGTCCTTCGCGATCCTGCACGGGTTGGGATGAATCAGGTTTTTGGGAAACGTTCGCGCGACTGCTTCCTTCTCTGTGCGTCGTCTTCTTCAGATCAGACTCTACCACGACCTTCATCGGAGCGATCCTCTGTAAGTCGCGGTGATAACATTTCATATGGCTAGGCTTTGTTTCTAGATATTTGTTATATGGTGATGTTGATTCCTACTACTGTTAGTAGCATATTTGTTTTAAGTTTTGCCTTGTTAATGCATATATATGAGATAGATATATTTGAGTTGATGATCATGTTACTGTTCATAGTCCCAAATATGCCTAGTATATATACCGCTATCGATTCAATTATTGTTTTAGGAATTATAACAACCACAAAAGTACGCATATATCTAACAATCCAAAAACCTAATAGTCACTTTGTGATGGCTGGTTTTGTCGAGGCAATGAAACCAAAGAAATTCACTGATGTGAATTTCAAGAGATGGCAGGCAAATGTCAAATTGTGGCTCTGGTTATGAATATATTTTGGGTCGTGATACGAGGTCTTGTAGGACCTCGTACTGCTACACAACAAACAGAGTACGACACGGCTACGACAATATTTGTCGGATGCATTATAAGCGTGTTGTCTGACCAACTTTGTGATGTGTATATGCACATGAAGAATGCTGCGGATCTGTGGCATGTACTCGAACATAAGTTCGCTGTCTCAGATGCTGGACATGAATGGTATGTCATGGAGCAATATTATGATTACAAACTAGTTGATAATCGTTCTGTAGTTGAGCAGGCTTATGAACTACAATTTGTTGTGTGGGAATTTGCCCACCTTGGTTGTCAATTGCTTGACAAATTTGTGGCTGAAGGCATTATTGCCAAATTACCTCCAACCTGGAGGAATTTTGCCACATCTCTGAAACACAAGAGGCAAAACATTTCTGTCGAGGATCTGGTTGCTAGTTTTGATGTTGAAGAGAAGGCTCGGGCAAAGGATGTAACACCAATGGTGCAAGAGGGACAGTCTAGAGCGAATATCATGCAGCATATTGACAGAGAGAAAGGCAATGTTGTTTCGATCACCAACTTTAAAAGGACCAACAACAGTAAGAAGAAAGTGAACTTGAAGGGTATTACTTGATTTGTTTGTGGCGAGACTAGTCATTGGTCCAAGAAATGTCGCAAACAGATGGGCAAGAAAAATCATCCTGTGCAGAAGAAATTTACTAATGCGATTATTGGCGAGGCCGAAGCATCTGGGTATGGTAATTTACCTTGTGTCTTTTCAGCATGTCAATCTACTGATTGGTGGATTGACACATGGGCTAATATTTATGCATGCGTTTATGCATCTATGTTTTCTTCTTACTAGGTTGCACGAGGTTCTTCCGTCTTAATGGAGAATGGGTCACATGCTTCTGTTCTTAGTATTGGCACGGTAGATCTGAAGTTTACTTCAGAAAAGATCGTGCGCTTGAAGAACGTGCAATATGCCCCTACAATAAATAAGAATCTCGTCAGCGGTTCCCTTCTATGTCGAGATGGGTTCAAGTTGGTCTTTGAGTCAAATAAAGTAGTCGTGTCAAAATTTGGACTATTTATTGGAAAAGGCTATGAATACGGAAGCTTGTTCCTTTTCCCCTTTCAGATTTTTGTAATAAGATTGTGAACCATATTTATGACCCTATAAATGGTGGTGAGGCTAATATATGGCACTTACGTTTATGGCATATAAATTTTGGTTGTATGTCTCGGCTTTCTAGTTTAAATTTAATTCCAAACTTTTTCATAGTCAAAGGTTCCAAATACTTAATTTGTGTGCAAGCAAAGCAACATCGAAAGCCTCATAAGGCTGTGGAGGAAAGAAATTCAACAAAATTGGAACTCATACATTTAGACTTGTGTGAGATGAATGATATATTGACAAAGGGAGGAAAAAGATATTTCATGATTTTAATTGATGATGCCACTAGATACTGCTACGCGTATTTGTTGAAAACAAAGGATGATGCATTAGACTACTTTAAAACTTATAAAGCTGATATTGAGAATCAATTAGACAGAAAGATTAAAAGAATTAGGTCCGATCGTTGTGGAGAGTATTTTTCTAATGAGTTCAATCAGTTTTGTGCGGAACATGGTATTATCCATGAAAGGACATCTCTCTATTCGCCCCAATCCAATGGGGTTGCTGAGAGAAATAACCTCACTTTGACTGACTTGATGAATGCCATGTTAGATACTGCGAGTAAGTCTAAGGCATGGTGGGGAGAGGCTATGTTGACTGCGTGTCATGTCCTAAATAGACTCTCCACTAAAAATAGTGAGGTAGCTCCGTATGAAGGTTGAAAATAGAGAAAACCATCACTCTCGTATTTGCGCACTTGGGGGTGCTTGATGAAAGTCAATGTTTTAATAATTAAAAAGCGCAAACTTGAACCTAAAACTGTGGATTATGTTTGTCTAGGATATACTCATCATAGTACAGGCTATAGATTTCTATTAGTTCAATCCGGGATATTTGACATGCCAATCAATATGATAATGGAATCCTGATATGCTATTTTTTTTGAAAATATATGTCCTATGAAGAATTCACATAGCTCTTCTAATCAAGCAAATGGTTTAACTCCTGAACCTACCACTCCAATTGAGTATATTGAACACACACATGAACATGTTCATGAGGAGGATGACAGTGTTGTAGCTCCTCGAAGGAGCAAGAGACAAAAAAAATTACAAAATCTTTTGGTGATGACTTCATTGTGTACCTTGAGGATGATGTTCCCAAATCTATTTCAGAGGCATATGCATCTCCTAATGCAGAGTACTGGAAGGATGTGGTTCGTAGTGAAATGGATTCCATTATCGCTAACGGAACTTGGGAAGTCACCGATCGTCCATTTGGTTGTAAGCCAGTTGGATACAAGTGGGTGTTCAAGAAGAAGCTTATGCCTGACGATACAATCGAAAAGTACAAGGCTCAACTTCTGGCAAACGGTTATATTCAAAAAGAAGGTGATGATTTCTTTGATACATACTCACCTGTTGCCAGATCAGCCACTATTCGAGTATTATTATCTTTGGCTGTCTCACATGGTCTTGTTGTCCATCAAATAGACGTAAAGACAACTTTCCTCAATGGAGAGTTATATGAGAAAATTTACATGGATCAGCAGATGGATTTGTAGTACCTGGGCAAGAGGGCAAGGTCTGTAAGTTATTGAAATCTTTATACGGCCTCAAACAGGCACCTAAGCTGTAACATCCCAATTTTCTGAGCTTTAAAAATCATTTGAATAGTTAGTAGGGAGAAAATTCAACATTTGGATTTATTTGAATTTAATTCAAAAGCTTAATCACGGACTTTGTACATCAAAACAATTTAATATGGTTAAATTCGACATGAACAATGGTCAAAACTATTTTATTTGGATTCTATGTGCTTGGATATATTTTCTAGATTTTTCTAGAATTTTCCAAGTTCATTTGCTATTTTCTATTGCTATTTGGAATTTCTGGTATTTTATAAATTAGAAAACCTAATTAAAATCACAGAGCAGTAATCAGGCCGAAACCTAAACCCTATTCCAATCCCGGCCCAACTCTTGTGCGGCCCAGCCTCTCGTGATCACGCGTGCGTGCTGTCGCTGACAGGTGGTCCCGACCTATCAATCCCTCTTTCTCTCTCGTGCACAGTCGCACTCGGCCCCACCCGTCAGCCACAGTGGTGCCGCATCCCAACCCTAGCCGCCTCAGCGCCAGAGCCGAACCCTAGCCACCGCAGGAGCTTGAAGAAGCAATCTCGCCGCCGCCAACTCCGACGAGCCCTTGCTCCGCCGTCAGTGTCGCTCGAGCCCCATCGTTTGCACTGTTGGCATCGCAAGAGCAAGAGGAACACCGTGGACGCCTTCACTTCGCCAGAGCACCGCCGAGAGCAGATCCCGTTGAGGCCGAGATCTATCCGCCGCTTTGAGCTCGCCGTCGGCCACCATAGGGCACCTCGACCACCCGTGAGCACACCAACGTGTTCACCGCGTTCCCCTCTACCTCCCCGTACCACTCGTTGTCGACAAGTCACCGCCGTTCGCCGGTTACCGTTGGGGCCCGTGCGCCGCCGCGTCGCCGTCGAGCCACGCCAATGCCACCTCAGTGCCACATCAGCCTCCGTGCGTGCGTGGCAGCTATGTGGCGCTGAGTCAGCGCTGATTCGGCACCCGCATGCCACCTCACCCAAGCCCGGTTTGGTGAACCGAGTTCACCGTGGACCATGAGGCAGACATGTGGGTCCCACATGTTAGTAAATTCTTTTTATTTCTTTTATTCCGGAAATTCCATTGCTGACGTCATCATTGCGCAATAATCCGATTTTTCTTTAGAGAAATAATTCAGAAATTCGGAATAATCCAAAAATTAGGGCTTCTTGTAGATTCAAACTTCCAAAGCCCATATCTTTTGCATCCGAAATCCGATTGAGCCCATTCAAATTTATAAATTCATCTAAATTCAAGATCTATTTATCTAGGATTTTTATTTAATTTTTGAAGTTTGTTTTGCCTCTGTTATTTATTTGTTTTGTTTGTTTACTTCGTTTGCGAGTAGACGTTGATACCTCGGGGAGATTTGAAGAAGAAGGAGCATCTCAAGAGCAAGATCAGTACCTAGACTTATTCCAAGGCAAGTTATACCTTTGATCATATTAAACCCAGTTTTCAAAATACTTTGATTCAAATTATTGCATTTATTTTAAGTATTTATTTAAATGCTTTTGAGTTTAGTTATTAGTCCAATTTGTTATATCCACCTTGTCTATTTGTTATATCATAATCTTTTGTCACCCTAGATTGGTTTATTTAGTTGGTATTATTGTAGCACCAAAGTGAGTTGGTTAGATACGATTAGTATGTTTAGCTATGCCACGAGTCATCATTTCATGTAAGTTGCTATTACAAACTTGACTAAGTGATTATGGAACTAAGTGATAAAACTGTGTGTACTATGTGCTATTACTCGTTGATGGCATGTGTTGCACTTAACCAACAGGGTGGAAAAAGATTTAGACGAAGGCAAGTGGTACTGTATATTGTTATGGTGGAGATGTGTGCATGGGCTTTATAAGCTGTGTGCATAGGGATCTATAGTGAAATTGGAAGTCTTGCCTTGGTCAATTAAGGACTTAACTTTGTGCGCCACTAAACTGAGCTTTACTGTATGACCATATGTCTGGTATAGGACGGGCCTAACTTAGTAAGTTATGGATTCTTGATATTGTTACTCAGGTAGTAGGTTAGGCTATGTTGCATGGGTGGAGGTGTGCTACCTAGTATTTACATTGCGGGATGGTTCGCCGCTTCCCTGTCCAACGGTGTGTGTCGTACCAATCGCTGTGTATAGTTTGGTATGACGGTTCGTAAGCACACTGGGAGTATCAATGCTTGAGATGAAGTTTCTGAAACGTTTTGTTATGATTAATGCTTGCAACACTAGTTGTATCTTGTGGGTAATGTGTACAAACTATGCAGAGTGTTAAATCAATTTATTCGAATAGCCGCGTCCGCGGTTATGGACATGCTCGGGATTTCACACGAGGGGTAGATTTTTATAACATAATTGGGAAGGGAACTATGTGATCTAAGTCATATGGCTATGTGAATAACTTGTTTAGGCTATGTGTCTTTGTGAAATCAAACTATTAAATTACTATGGTTATTTGTTTTACTTTATGTTTTCAATCTATTATTCATATTCAAACTGCAAATGTTGTATTTCTGCAAAATAATCACAGAAGTCATTCCTTTTGAATAAGCCATCATGTATAATTGCATTCTGTGGTATGACTTGCGAGTACGGTTGTGTACTCATGCTTGCTAAATCAAATCAACAGAAGAGTAGTCATGACCTGCTTTCGAGGAGGAGTTCATCGAAGGTGCTTAATCGTAGGGTCTTGATCCCAGTCGGTTGCCTGTGGTGAATTGATGGGATTCTGCTGAAGATTTCTGTTCCGTTGCTATTTAATTCTCTGTCAGCCCTGCGAGGCTTAATAAGTGTAAACTCGACCATAAGATAAAAACCCTTATTTGTTAATCAAATTACTCGTTAATGTTATTAATCGTCTTGTGTGGATTGGTATTTATCTATGTTGACACTGTGTGCACTAGTGTGATCCTGGACTAATGCATTATACACAGAAGGTCCATAATTGCATTTTGGGGTCCCGGCATAAGCAATGGCATGAGAAGTTCGATAGAACTTTAACATTTGCTGATTTTGCGGTAAATGAAGCCTATACTACCGCTATGGTGGGGGTAGAGGTGTAATATTATGTTTGTATGTTGATGACATACTTATCTTTGGGACAAACATTGATGTGATTAACGAGGTTAAATTATTTCTATCCCAAAGTTTTGACATGAAAGATCTGGGAGAGGCTGATGTTATTTTAAACATCAAGTTGACCAAGGATGAGAATGTGATTACCCTGTTGTAATCCCACTATGTAGAAAAGGTCTTGAGTTGTTTTGGCTATATGGAAAGCAAGCCCTTTCCAACACCCCATGATCCAAGTCTAATACTTCGAAAGAATTGAAGTCTAGGAAATGATCAATTGAGGTACTCTCAGATTATTGGTTCACTTATGTACTTGGCTAGTGCTACTCGTCCTGTCATCTCTTTTGCTGTAAGAAAATTGAGCCGGTTTACCGCTAATTCGGTAGATGATCATTGGCGCACACTTAAGCAGGTTATACGCTATTTGAAAGGTACAATGAGTTACATAATTCACTATACTGGATATTCCGGTGTACTTGAGGGTTATAGTGATTCCAATTGGATTTCTGTTGCTGATGAGATAAAGGCTACGAGTAGATATGTATTCACTCTAGGCGGTGCTGCTGTCTCATGGAGGTCTTGTAAACAGACCATTCTAACAAGGTCAACTATGGAGGCAGAACTCACAGCATTAGACACAGCCACTGTTGAGGCAGAATGGCTGCGAGAACTCTTGATGGATTTACCGATGGTTGAAAAACCAATTTCAGCTATCCTTATGTACCGTGATAACCAAACAATTATCATAAAGGTGACAAGCGCAAAGGATAATATGAAATCCTCAAGACATGTGAAAATGCGGTTGAAGTCTGTCAAAAAATTGAGAAACTCCGGAGTGATAATTGTGGATTATATCCAAACAGCTAAAAATTTAGCAGATCCCTTCACAAAGGGACTATCACAGAATGTGATTGAAATAGCATCAAAGGAGATGGGAATAAGACCTACGTGAGTTACACATAGTGGGAACCCAAACCTATGTGATCGGAGATCCCATGAAATAAGCATTGGGAAAAACAATCTGTCTGGGTAATAGTAGAGTATATTCTTACTTTATATCTCACTCCGTTGGAGATGCGGTACTCTAATTACTGTAAGGCAAGATGACTTTGTCTTAATGTGTTTTGAGGCTTAACAGCAAAATACCGTCCTACAGGGTATTCGTTCAAGAACACACATATATGAGCCCAATTGTTGGTCGCAGTCCGTGAGATGTGGGTGATCTCTAAGAAGCTCGTGAAGAGACATAAGAGTATGACCTATATGCTCCACCCGAGGAGTAGCCAATCGGCGGCAAAGTATCAGCAAAGGCCTTAGGTGAAACTCGTCCGCACAAAACTGCCAATTCAAGGCTTAGTTCATTGTGTAGTTGTGGGCAAGTTTAGCTTGACGTTCTAGGTGGATGTTCAACCTTAACCGGTCTCTACCGAAAAATTGGTATATGAACAACACTTTGGAATAATGGGCAAATTCGTGGTGCTTTTGGGATCTGGTGGAGGATTGTTGGAATTTTGGGTTTGGCCCATACAATATTTCAATTAAATCTTAGGAAAATCTCAAAGGCCCACTCATGCATGGTGGAAGGTGAGAAGTTTAGTATCATATTGCTAGTCTAGGTGGGAGGAGACCAACATATAAGGTGGATTTGGTCTTACCTAGTTGAAGCAAGCAAAAGGAGAACACATGTGCGCGCTTGCTCGCTCGCCTTGCCTGCGCGCGACGTGCGCGTGAATGGTCTGGTGATTTCGTGTCCGGCTGGCTGTGGAGCTGTAGCTTCTTTTTGCACCTCATAACCATGCACACCGATCAGAAACTGAAACTGAATACACTGTTTCAATTGGTTTTTATGGCACGCCTTAACCGTGATTAAAACGGTGTAGTAGCGGCAGTTTGTAATCAGCATTATAGCGGCAGTTTCTAATCACCATTATAGCAACAGTTTCTTCTGCTGACTCTAGCTCTATAAAAAGGAGACCTCTCCTCTCAGATCAAACACAACCAGAATAGAGAGAGACTCTTAGAATAGACAGACTCGGTTTTGTGTTATTGCCTGGTTCCTTGTTGCTGTGCTACCGACTTCTCCATCCCTTCCTCGACGTGCACCGACATGGGGAGGGCAGTGTCTTCGAAGCCGTCGTCCATCGCAATCCTGTACAAGGCGAATCAGGTTTTTGGGAAGCGTTCACGCGACTGCTCACTTCTTCCTTCTCTGCGCGTCGTCTTCTTCGGATTAGACTCTATCGCGACCTTCATCAGAGCGATCCTTTGTAAGTCACGGTGATAACATTTCATATGGCTAGGTTTTGTTTCCTAGATATTTGTTATATGATGATGTTGATGCCTACTACTGTTAGTAACATATTTATTCTAGGTTTTGCCTTGTTAATGCATATATATGAGATATATATATTTGAGTTGATGATCATGTTACTGTTTATAGTCCCAAGTATGCTTAGTACATATACCGTTGTCGATCCAATTATTATTTTAGGAATTATAATAATCACAAAAGTGCATATATATCTAACAATTTCTACTCGACGATCACCAAGGCTCGATTCGAGTGTTGGGATTGACCTCCTGGAATCTCTCCACGATCCACAAGACTCGGCCAACTTATTGACTCAGACTACCGCTTCATTCGGCTGCTACAGTACTCTTACGAGTACACAACTTCTTCGACCACTGTAGCACCTATGACCATGACTACTGCAGCTTCCGACCACTTTAGCTTTCGATCACTGTAGCTCCTACGACCACTATAGCTTTCGATCACTGTAGCTCCTACGACCACGAACAGTGTAGCTTCTACGACTACTGTAGCTACGACCACAGTCATGCTGTGGCCCTTTGCACGTTGCAGATATTGGCGCATCCGTCCGACCGCTTCTCACGGCTCAGCATGCACTTCGGCTACGTATCACACATATTATCGTGCGCTTCTTCTGGTGCCACACACTACTACAACGCAAAGACCTATATAATATGATCACTACATGCAAAAGACCAAAGTAAATAGACAGATACAAACTTTGTCAAGATTAATATCTAACATCGAGGAGCTCAACATGGACTTGTTCCGCAGGTGCATGGAGCTCGTGGAGAAGTGCCTGCACGATGCCAATATGGACAAGAACAGCGTACACGACGTCGTGCTCGTTGGTGGCTTCACCCGTATCCCCAAGGTGCAGCAGCTGCTGCAGGACTTCTTCAACGGCAATGAGCTGTGTTGTGCAAGAGCATCAACCCCGACGAGGCCGTGGCCTCTGGCGCCATTGTCGAGCCGCCATCCTCGTGGCCGTGGCAACGAGAAGGCGCAGGACTCGCTCTGCTCAACGTCCTGTTGTTGTCCTTGGCCTCGAGGATCGCCGATGGCGTCATGACCGGGCAGCGGAGCAATGCCGCCCACGCCTCGGGCCGGCCCAGCAGATATGCCATCAAACTTGAGATTTACACAGTAAACTTTTTCCTTTTAGCTGTAAATTTTTGGCTGGGCCTCGGGCCATGGCCCGAGAGGCCCGAGGCCCAGCTCCGCCCCTGGTCATGACCGTGCTCATCCCAAGGAACACCACCATCCCGAGTCCCGACCAAGAAGGAGTAGGTCTTCTCCACCTACTCCGACAGCCAGTCGGGCGTCTTGATCCAGGTGTACGAGGGTGAGCGCGCCCGTACCAAGGACAACAACCTCCTAGGCAAGTTTGAGCTCTCCGACAACCCTCCTACTCCCCACGGTGTGCCCTAGATCAATGTCTGCTTCGACATCGATGCCAATGGTCTCCGACGAGGACAAGACCACTGGGCAGAAGAACAAGATCACGATCACCAATGACAAGGGCCGGTTGAGCAAGGACGAGATCGAGAAGATGGTGCAGGAGGCCGAGAAGTACAAGGCTGAAGAAGAGGAGCACAAGAAGGTGGATGCCAAGAACGTGCTCGAGAACTACGCTTACAACATGAGGAACATCATCAAGGATGACAAGATCGCCTCCAAGCTCTCGGTGGACGACAAGAAGAAGATCGAGGACGCCATCGACGGTGCCATCAGCTGGCTCAACAGCAACCAGCTCGCAGAGGCGGACGAGTTCGAGGACAAGATGAAGGAGCTGAAGAGCATCTGCAACCCCATCATCGCAAAGATGTACCAGGGCGCTGGCGCGGACATGGGCGGCGCGGCCGGCGTGGACGAGGACGCGCCGGCCGGTGGAAGCAGAGCGGGCCCCAAGATTGAAGAGGTCGACTAACCTGGTGGTGGTCTAGTGGATTTGGTGGCGAGGGAGTCTCAACTCTGAAGTCTGAACCTGTGATCGTGTCTGATCTCTGTTTTCAGTTGTGGACTTGTTGTTAAAGCCGTGAGATGGATAAACTTTTGAACGTCCGTATCAATGTTCTGTTTTTTTTAGCTGAGGTTAATAAATAATTTTTCAAAAATACTCATGCTTGTTCAATCTTTCGTTGCTCATGTCAACCTCAGAGCTTCGTTCTCTAATCTCAATCGTTCAGACTCGCAAGCTCCGTGGCACACGTGCTGCCGAAATTATGACCCTGCTGCCTGAATTACGGGTTACGGCTGGTCTGCTGCCGAAATTATGTGGTTAGAGTTGCAGGCTCACAGCATTAGCTGCAGTCTACTGCTCACCTTGAACGGTGTCAATCATAGTACTACTACAGGCATCTCAACTATTTGTGTGAGCTAAACTTAATGAAGTCTGCTGCTCACTACATCATTGAAAACAGCTGCTTCTTTTCTTCCCATGTTCAGACAAAGGCAAGCGGCCGCCAACTTTGCATCTACTGTACCGTGATAGTCTGGACTGCCTGCTTGACATGAGAACTTTTGCTTTAGGCAGCTGCATTAGAATCTGGATGCTTGATTGGAAGATGTCGTATGGGCGGCCCCGACCCGGCGAAGACCGTAGGGTCTCCCCCGAAGACCCTGCGGGCAGAGGCGTAGACGGCCCTCCTCCCCGAGGGTATTGGCATACTTTCGGGGAGACTCCGAAGGATGTGCGAAGGCTACCGGAGGGTCACCGAGGCAACACGAGCCTAGGACTCAGGAGTCCCCTAGGGCCACCTCGGGGGAGCCGAAGGGTGTCCGGGGCCCCTCGGCCCGGGACACCCGCACGCTGCGAGGGGCAAAGAATACCGGTGGACCAAGCGCACTAATCGGATGGACCAAAACCAAGGAGGTCCATCGTGAGCCGAAGGCTACGTGTATAGGTAGAAAAAGCCCCTGTAACCCCTATGGGCATAGGGCCTTTTTTAGTGGTAGATCCGTAATCTCGTGTAACCTGTCGGAAGGTTATAAATAACCACCCCCATGTAATAACCTAGACCTGATTTTTGGGGGCAATTAATACACATTTACTCCTGACAACTGATCCCCTCTTGGAGGATCCCTCGGTCCCTCTTGTAGACACCGGGAGTCCCCTTTTACTACTGTCTAGTCTTTCTTGCTACGACAGTAAGCGTCATCCGTGGGGATCGGCAAAAAAGTCACAAAGCACAGCTCCAAGGCATCAGCATGGCCTTTCGGAAGGTCACACCCAAGGTCTCAGCGGCCAAAGCGGCTGTGGCTCCAAGCACCCTGAGGGCCAAGCAAAGCAGGACCTCCGCGACAGCGGCGACCACCGCCGAAGCCACGGAGGAGGAAGCCAATAACTCCACACACGGAGACATTGTCGGAAGCGACACCCGGCCCACCGAGGCATCTCTTCCCGGGAATCACCCGGCGAGCCCACCTCCGCCCGGGGGCGGCGGGCGTGACCCGGGAAGCCTACGAAGCCTCCCAGTAGGAACAGGTGGACCTCAGTCGGGAGATGCTGGGTGTTCGGTAGTCGGCGGAGGTGGCCCTCGTAGCCCCGTCCCGGCTCACAGCCCTCGCGCAAGGGCAAACCACCGGAGCGGGGGAGGCTTCCCCCTCGCCACCCGCAACCATACCCCCGGCTCCGCTGCACCGGGGGACCCTAACTCCCCGTTGAGCACAGGACTAGACACGGTCCAGTGGTCGCCGGGCTTCAAAATGCCGGACGTCGGGCCATTCGAAGGGTGCACGGACCCCTCGGAGTTCCTCCAGGTGTACAAAACTGCCATTGAGGTGGCCAGGGGAGATGACACCACTAAAGCAAAAAAGCATCACCCCCGCCCTCAAGGGGGTAGCCCTGACATGGTTCTTCACCATCCCTCCCCGATCCATAGACGCGTGGGAGCAGTTGCGGGATCTCATGCGCAACAACTTCTAGGGAAATTACGCTGAGCCAAAGGACACGGGGCACCTGTTCGCAATAAAGCAATCCTCGGACGAGTCCCTCCACAGCTTCTTCAAAACATCCGCGGAGGTAAAGTGCTAAGTGAAGGGGGTCGATAAAACCACTGTCATAAACGTAGCCACATGCACACTTCAGAGGGGCCCCTTGTCGGAGAGGTTGGCTCTTAAGCCCATCCGCACAGTGGTGGAGCTTTTCGACAAAATGGAAGAGTATGCCCGGACAGAGGAAAACACCGAACGGGATGCCTGGGAAAGAGGGTCCCGCGACCATAGTGGTAGGGACAACTACCAAGCCGCGAACCAACGACTACCACCAGAAGGGGTGGAACGTCTACAACGTAAAAGGCGGGCAACCCCCCGAAGGGGGGAAGCGAGGAGGCCGCGGTTGGGGCCGTGGCCGCGGGCATAATGGCGGGAGGCAACCAGACACACGAATCGGTGCCAGAGGCCCTCTGCTATTTTGTGATCTCCACGGCGAGAGGTCACATACAACTAGGAACTGCCGCACCATCGCGGCCATGCAAGACTACATGAATCGCGCTTAGCAGCCAGCCGAGCGTGAAGACAGAAGGGGAACGGGCAACCAGTTGCCCGCTCCGCCGCTGAGGCCCCGCATAGAAGGAGGCCACGGGGAGCACCATCATAGGATCATAAACATGATCACAGGAGGATCCTCGCTCAACATGACGTTGAAGAGGCAACAATGCGTATACGCTTGATAGATCCACCACGTCGCGACGTACATGGCCTCCAGCCCACCTCGCTACGCCATGATACCGATCACCTTCGACCCCGAGGATGCGAGGGGCCTGTACTTCCCTCATCTGGACCCTCTCGTTATTTCCACCAACATTGCGGATTTCGACGTCAGATGCGTACTTGTGGATGGAGGAAGCTCCGTGGACCTGTTGTTCGCAGACGCTTTCGACAAAATGATGATACCCAGGGATCATCTGTCACCTCCAAGCACGAAGCACACCATAAAAAAGTATACGTATCCAAGCTTACCTTCGCGGCATTCGGTTCGATCGACCGGAACATCCCCTAGAAAAGCTCCCCCACATAGGCTGGGGCAACAAAGAGAGCAACTTCGCCGCAAACAGTCGCCGCCCCAGCACTAACCTTGAAGTCGTCGGTGCACAACGAACCAACATCCGCAGGCGAGGGTGCCGCCTAGGAACCCCGGGAACTAGAGCAACCCCTGCTGTCCCTCTCTCCCTCGTCACTGCAAAGGAGGCAAACGGGTAAGAGGCGAGCAGAAAATAAAAACACAAGGGGGGAGAGACCGACCGATTGCGTCGCGATCCAGAGTAGGAGGCACCACCTAGGTGTCCTCAGAACCCCGGCCATACACATGCGACGGTGTGCCACCCGAAGACTCCTCGAGGGGCAAGCTCGCTATGCTAAACGAGCTCACCACCCCCTCCGTACCCTCTGCGATGGCTGCCAGATAAATCGGACGCCCCCCTAACGAGGAGCTACTCGAGCGAGCACGCTACGCCTGCCCTGCAGGACCCTGCGACGCCCTCTTTAATGGCCTATCTGTAGTGTCCTCCCCCGCACAGCTTGGGCCACCCGCGTCGCTAGCCCCATCAAATCGTAGAGCCCTCGCGTCGATCGACCCCGGGGTATCCATCTCTTCAGGCACACGAGTCTGTTTCTTCCTCCCTTCGTCGAGGTCTGGGAGCTTCGCTAGGCAAATTGCCAGATCCGCATCCGCCCGGTTCAGACGAGGCTTGCGCACCACCAGCCCCCACTTCGCATGCTCCTCGCCGGTATAGGGGCCCAAAAGTTGCTCTACGGCGTGCACAGCCTCGTCGATGGGCATCACTGCAATAACACCAATACACATAAAAAAACTACAAAAAGGAGGGAGAGGAAACCAAGGCCAAGAGCTAGCACCTTTGCGGCCTACTACCAAGAAGGACGGAAGGTCGCCCTTCTGGTCCCCAAGCTCCATGTTCCAGCCTCGTGCCAAGAGCCACACCCAGAGCATGCAAAACTCTTCCACTAGGTCTCTCATGGAAAGCCTCCGCATTGCGTTGAGCAAGAGGTGGAGCAGCGCCTCCTCCCTCGTAGTGAGCGCAATCTCTAGGACGGCGGTGGGTTGAATAGGCCCTCCGTCCGATCAAAGACCATCACCCGCGGGGGACTTGTGGTAGAACCACCTCCGGATGCAATCGGCCTCCCACCGATTCCTGGCCGTCGGAGCCGGTGCGTACCTCAGAAAGCGTGCCTTTGGCTGAAGTTGATACTGTCGAAGTTCAACGTCTCGTCGGTGTTTTTCTTCTTCTTCGGCTGGCATCGCCCGTCGTGGAGGTACGCGAAGAGACGCCCCTCCCTGCTTGTTCCCGCGGAGCGCATCGCCCACTCGAAGACAGCAAGTTTCACGAGGGAGTTGGGCGTCAATTGCGCCAACTCCACCCGGTACAGCCAGAGCACCCTAGCCACTAGATCCACGTAGAGGAAGTGAAGACCGGCGTCAAAAAAGGCGACGAAGACCACCGTCTCGTCCTCGAGGGGCGCTGGCACTGTCTCTGTCCTAAGGACTCGCGCCTGCGCGAGGTCCTCCAACTTCCCCTCGTCCCTCGTCCCTCTGCGCCTGCAGCACCCTCAACGTCATGGTGGAGCGACCGAGGTCGTCAGTGTATACAACGACACCGCCACCATCCTTGCTCTGCTTCGTCATATCGAGACCCAGAATACACAAAGATCGAACACCAGAGCTCAGCATCCTTAGAAAAATAGTGCACAAAGTTAAGAAAACAATGAACATGCGGGATAAAAGGTTGGGGGACTCCCCCTATTTATAAGTGCAGCAGGACCACAAAGAAACAAAGCGAGTGAGTCGAGAGACAAGGACCACTCAACAGGCGACACATGCCACCCACCTAGGATCTCCAACCAACGACGTTACAGCGCACGACAACCAAAGGCAGCACATGTAGTTCGAAAGGAGGGCCATCAATACCAGCCAACGGCAACCAAAGGCGGCACACACAGTTTGAAAGGAGGGCAATCAATGCCAGTCAACGACATCATGGCGCGCGGCACCCAACGCGCCATCACACCAGCGGGGCCGACCCACGCCTCTGGGGAAGAACCGCACACTGCACGCTTCGCCAGGCCAAGGGGGATGGTGTGCCTGGACCCTTCGTGAAAAAGACGCGGTTTCAACCATAACGAAGCAAGATCTCGACCACGAGGTGCTTGTCGTGAGGGCGCCCCACGAGCTCAATGACTGGCGAAGGCAGAGGGTCTCCTCCAAGATCTTGCGGTAGGTCAGACAGCAGGCTCCCCCGATGGTATCGAGCATACCTTTGGGGAGGTTCTAAATGAGGTGTGAAGGCTACCGAAGGGTCGCCGAGGCCACATGAGCCCAGAACTCAGGAGTCCCCCAGGGTCACCTCGGGGGAGTTGAAGCATGTCCGGGGTTCCTCGGCTGGGGACACCCTGCACGCTGCGAAGGGCAGAGAACACCGGTGGACCAAGCGCACCAACCAGATAGACCAAAGCCAGGGAGATCCACAGTGAGCCGAAAGCTACGATAGGGGTAAGAAAAGCCCCTGCAACCCCTATGAGCATATGACCTTTTTTAGGAGTAGATCCGTAATCTCATGCGTCCTGTCGGAATGCTATAAATAGCCACCCCATGTAATAACCTAGACTCGATTTTTGGGGCAATTAATACACATTTACTCCTAAAAATTAATGCCCTCTTCGAGAATCCCTCGGTCCCTCTTGTAGACACCGGGGTCCTATTTTTTCTACTGTCTAGTCTTTCTTACTACGACAGAAGATAAACTACGATTTTTTCCTTCTGTTTCTGTGACCACCTGTCTAAGATAGGAGTGTGAATGAATTATCTTCCCCATAAACTGCGTTTCAAGTTGCAATTGGAACCATTCCAGCAACTTGGCCGTGCTCTAGTCGTAGATTGCGGGTCTCCTTGCTTTGAGACCTGACGAGCGCAGGCCTAGCCTGGAGCAGAGCCAGATGGCCGACTGGAATTTGTTTAGTTGAAGCCTGGCAACCAACGCCTGGCAGGCATATAAATTCAACGCCTGGCAGGCAGTATCTCCCAGGCAGCTATCTCTTTAGTTCTCTCTCTTCTTTCTATCTCTAGACACGTATTATCAACTAAACACCATATCTCTAGGTTTGCCTGACCAAATAAAAATCATCTAATTCTCATGCTACTCTTAGGCACCACTTTTTCTCAGACACGGCTCTCAAGCCTCGAACCAAACATGCCCTGCATAACTGCCTGTGTGCAGTGTCTCGAAATCAGGCATAACACCCCTGAGACGAAGGAACTGCGATTACCATGCGATACATATATTTATTCAGAGAGAGGGAGAGGGGGAGAGAGAGAGATTAAGGCAGTTCTGCCTTACAGGCTCCTGAATGTTGTTTGGGACATGGAGGACGATTGCAACTTGGATATACTTAGTATTTCACCTGGAGCGCGGAATTAAGCACTAGTTAATGGCTAAGAATAGTGTAAAATTTGGATCGTACAGATTGGTACAAACAAAATAATCACAACCCAGGATCCAAACACAGAGTAGTAAATTAAGTAAACTCAAGACAATTTATTTTGTTAATTGAACTTAGTACAGATTCTAGAACAAGCAATCCCACCATATGCTAAGGAGGCACGAGGGTTAAAAAGATACCCATAACATACAAGCTAGAACAAACTAGTCTTCAGCAAAGTCTAGTGCAGAGCAACAAGTACTCAAAAGGAAAACACCCAGACAAGAAGCGTGCTAATACCTTAATTCTCAGCTCTTTTGGGCATTTGATCTGGTGGTCACGAACAAGACACAACATGGTGAAGAGTCCTTCCATTACTTATGTCAGAAGTAGATCGTTAGCTCCAAGGTGAGGAGGGCGCATAGAGACCCTAACTTCATGTTCTTCTGGCCCGTTTCCTCGTTTGGGAACCATGATCTCAAGCACTGCAGCAGCCTCATCAAAGTATGCCTCCAGCTTAGCATCTTCAGGGATACGGGTAGCTAGAGGTATTTCACGGATGAATTCCCCAGGAGGGCAGTGCTCGGGTGTAGGATCGGCGAGCTTGAAAACCCTATCATGTCTTCTGATGTATGGCATCCGGGCTGTACTGACACAAAGGATCTTTACTATACCATGAGTAAGACTGTTTCTCCATGAAACCTTCACCCGCTGCTGATCAACGAACGGCAAGCTGACCCTTATTAAGTAGCCCTGGTCATCCTCGTAAATAGACTTAGCAGCAGTCACTGGCCCGCAAGCCTTTCTCATCACCCCAGTGAACTCGTGCAGCCACGAAGGCTGCACTACAGAATGCATCTCCATATCTTGTTGTGACCTCCCATTGCAAGAGTTGAACGGCAAGAAGCATTCCTCGTCCATGGCATGTGGAAACACCTCCTTCCTGCGCTTGCTGCTAACCGGGGAGAGATCCATACCATCTTCTCCTGAATGGTTGGACGGTGATGACAAATTCAAGCCTGACCCATTTAGCAGCTTCTTTGGGTGTTGGTGAACATTGTTCTTCATCATAGTGTGTGGCCTCTCCAGCTCAAGCTCTGAATTTGGCATAGTCCTCCATGTCCCAAAATCACTGGCCTCCTGTGGGATTGCGAAATTGATCTCCCTCCCTGTAAGCTCAACCCACCTCCTCCGGTCTACCTCGGTGATGCCTGCAAGATTCGGTGATCTCACCACCTCAATCCCATGGATACACTGCGGGTTAGAGAGCCCCCGGTAGTGCTTGCGCTGCATCCGATGCGATCGGACAAATCCCCTGTCAGCACTAAACGGGAACTGCGGCTCACCGGGCCGTGAGTGCCCGTTCATGTAGCTCCTCAGCTGCATCTTCCCAAGGGCATTCTCCGGCCGCTCCTTGAATACCCACATGTACATGTTCTCCATGTCGTGCTGCACCAGGAACATGTCGAGCCGGAGGTCCGACTTGTCGAACCCCGACACGCCGTGCGTGTCCCGGACGACCTTGCCCTTGCACTTATCCGACAGCAGGGGCTTGAAGTAGAACGTGAAGAAGAACCACGCGCCCCAGATGCTGTCACCGCGCTTGGCGGTCTTCCGGCTCCCGGCCTTCGGAGCACTGCTCAGCACGGTCTCGCCGTCGTAGACCTGCGGCCCGAGGCTGACATCCAGCATGTCACAGGGATCCGTCTGCCACGGCTGGTTGATGTCTGGCGGAGGCACGCCGGAGAGCGATATGGCGTGGGCCCGCGCGCCGCCAACGCCGCCTCCGATGCGGGGTTGCACCATGACGCCGACGGCGCGGTCGTCAAGGTGGCCGGAGGGGTCCATGGAGAGGAGGGTGCAGGGGCCGTGGTGGCCTCCGCCGCCGCCGTTCTCCATGGACAGGGTGGTGGCGAGGTCTTCCCCCATGGCTGGTGGCTCGCGCCTCGGGGTGATGGGTGCTAATGGCGGCCTCCGCCTCCTCGTCCTCCCTCTTCTCCGGCCGCTATCTAATCGGTGGCCTCCGGATCCCTCCGCATTCCAAGAAGGCGTCCCACAGCAACCAATCATGGACCCATTCCATATATCCCACCATCAATCCCCCACGGGATTCCACCACAAATCTTCAACCAGCCTCCTCCCCCAACAAAATCCACAACCCCCAGAAAATGTCCTACGTCCTCGCAGGAATCAATAAATCAGGAGATGATGCAAAGAGGCCAAGAAACAGAGAGGGAGGGACGGACGGACGGACGATGGGTGGGCTAGCCGACAGTTACCTCCATTAGGAAAGCAAAGCAGCCTTTGCCATTAGTGAGGAGGGAGTGGGAAGCTGCGAAAGCAAGAGCGCGGGGAGGAAGGCGAGGGCATGTGGGGTGGGAGGTGGGGGAAGGGGAAGGGGAAGAGATGGTTGTGCAGGGCGGCCGCTTTTAATGGCCTCTGGGATTCGGAGGAGCCCTCCACCGGATACGACCGTGAGTCCGGGACGACTGCGCCGTCACGTTTCACGGCCACGGAGTTAGGGGCACACGCCACCGGGAAAAAAATTATCTGGGGGCAGGGCCTAAAGTTCCACCGTTGAAGACCACTGTCCACAATTTTGCCACCTAAGCATCACCAATCGCAAAGCACCAAATTCAGAGTTCTTCCCCACTTCTCTCCCAACATCCTTCACCACGACGGCCATCCTCCTTCCTCGTGCCATCCCAACCCTCGCTTCCTCCTTTCTCCTCCCCACAGCGGCGGCGATGGCAGCAGCAACATGTGGCTGGGAAGAAGGAGCAGTGTGACGTGATGTTGAGGCGGTAGAGAGCGGGAAGGGGCTTGGCTGGGTGGAGTAGAGCGGCGTTGATCGAGTGTGGATGGAGGATCGAGGCTAGGACGAAGTTGGTGCGTCGACGACAGGTGAGAGCGAGGATGATGGAGCGCACACATGCATCCTGACGAGGGATCGGTGGCGGAGGTGCGGCGGCGAGCAAAAGTCGAGGTGGGCACGAGCAGTGGCGTCGTGATCGATGCTATGTGCGCGACGCGGAAGTAGCCAGTCAGTGGCACCACGGTGCAGTGGCAGCAGGAGCAGTGGCGTACGCAGGACAAAAATAGAGGGGGTGCTCAAGCCGGTGAAAAAAATCTTGCCAAAATTTCGACGGGAGCGGTAGGAATACAAATCAGCCCCGAAAATTTCGGTTTTGTTGAATTTTGTCAAAAAAATCGAATTTGCTTGAATTTTGTTCGAATTTGATTGTTTAAAATTTAAAATCCGAAAATTTCAGTTTTTTTTTTTTTGAAAATTCCGACCGAAATTTCGGTTCTGCGTGATAACGAGTTATCGCTACCCTCGAAAATTGTGACTAATTACAAACATTGAAATGAAATAGAAGTATAGAACATACCATAAATCGCTAGCTATGACTAGGGTCATTGGTTCTTGGAGTAATACTTGTATTTGGATTATTAGAGAAATAACTATGCAAAGTTCGTTTGTCCATCTTTTATAAATCTACAATAAATTATATGTAATCCATAAATACTAAGTGTCTACGTATATATAACTAGACTAGACAAGTAACAAGATAACATCACAAGTTCACAACATCATTTCAAATTTTGAACACTCCAATTTAAATAGCCAGCGACCCGCTGACCACCGTAAGTGTCATCTTGTCATTGTGTCAACTTTACCTAATTAGAAATAGACAAATAGTATTTAGTTATCGATTACCTTGGCTAGTCTGCTTCATTTTGCCGACTCCTTGACTCCTTGTGACCTTCACTCATTCGGTCATTCAATAAGTTATAAGTCCTTCTCCTCGATTGGGCGCATGAGTTGCTCCCTCCCATTCCCCATTTCTCTGGCCTTGGCACTGCAGCCAAGAATGGCGCCGTCCGGCCCCTCCCGAGCCCAGTGGCCCGTGTGGCGGCTCCATGCCTCAGCCTCCCGTGCCCGCCTCCTCTTGGCCGCATGTGACTGCCCCTCTTGCTCGGTCTTGTCCTCGGCCTCCTACCTCAGGCCGACACCTTCTTCTTCGCGTCTGGGCAGCGCCGGCCGCCTCGGCCTCTCGGTTCTTGAGGCTCGCCTCGCCCTCGGCCGCCGCCTTCTCCCTCGGTGGTGCTGGCTGCTCGTCTCCTCACACGGCGTGGTCGCCGCCTCGCCCTAGCCAGGCCCCGCTCATGGCTCACCGCCTCGCCCGCCATCGCCATCGGCCGCGTGTGCGGTGTGCCCAGCAACCAGTCACGGTGAGATCTGTGATGTGGATTAGGATTTGAGATATGGGGATTTTGGGGAGTGGCCGAATGGGATTTGAGGATTGCGAAAATGGGCCTATTATGCAAAGAATATGGCCCAAGCGCCCAAATATGCTTGATCACGAGTGCTTCTTCCCGGTGTTCTTCTTGCGTTGCTTGTGTACACTTTGCTCTTGGTCGTCATTGCGCCACCGCCATACAGGATCCAGTAGGTGCTTCCTCCGATTGAATGGATGGCGGAGAAGATGACAAGATGCGGGTCTCGGTAGCGTCCGATGGAGCGGTCTTGAAGGGTATGCCCAAGCATGAGGTGTTGCCTCCGCCGAAAGGAGGCCACCAGTCTTGACCTTCTAGCAACTTAGCCGGCACCACAGTGATAGGTAGTGAGAGCCGAGGGTTGGGAGATGATAAGAGGGGAAGAAGAAGGGCGACGTATAAGGTGAACATGGATCATTTTGCGCACATATGCACACACGCAATCGCAGCCATCGGATCCAAAATCCACGGTCGAGATTGCAGCAAGCGCGCCCCACCTCTCCACTTACTCGCTTTTGCACTTTGCCCCCCGTGCCTTACTTGCTTTTGCACTTTGCCCCCCGCGCCCTCACCGCAAATTCCCCCATGTGCAGCATCGCCCAAACCGAGCTAGGTTAGAGGGCGTCACGCCCGCCGTCGCTCTGCCTGCCTGTCTGCCTTCGCCGGTGACACTCACGACCATTATGCCCCGCTCGGTGACACTCATTGGTCTTGCCCATCCTCGGTCCTCTCCTCCTCCCAAATCGTGGCGGCCCTCAGCGAGGCGCGGTCTTGGCAGCGTGTGCCTCGCCCGCGCCCGCCCCCTGCGACATGCCCTCAGACGCCATCACCCGGTGGCGCTCGTGACCAGTGTTGCCTCCTCCTCACCGCCGCCCTCCTGCACCGCGCCCCTTTCCCTGCACCGCCTCTCCATCCCCTGCATCGTCTCCGCGACCACGTGCTGCTGCTCGTCAGCCACCGACGTCATCCACGACTCCAACGACTACTTCTCCGTGCCCGCAAGCTCCTCTCCTTTGCCTCCCCATCCTCCACCTCTCGCCTGCAAGGATGTACAAAATTGACAAAATGTATGGACGAAGCAAATTTGTGATTCTAGAATGTGTGGATGTAGTAATGACTGGATGTTTCAATGATATCTGTTATTGCAATACTTGATGTCCTCTTAAGCCATCCCTCTGCAATCTCTCTGTTGTTTCAATGATCTGTGAATGACCAGGATTCTGATTGTTTCAATGATTTGTGAATGACCAAATGGTTTCAAGAATTTGTGAATGCTGTGTGAAATCTGGAATCCGAAATGCAGTCCAGTTTGTTTCAGTATCTATAGTAGCTTGTAGTTTCCTTTTAGTTTCAACAGGGTCATATCACTGGATGCATTCTTTGTGTGAATGGAAGCATGTACCCGAATGTTTAAGCTTCCTTGTGAAATTGTCAAGTGAACTGAAGCACATTTGTGAGTTTGATTAGTGAAATTGTCAAGTGAACTGAAGCATTTGATTAGTGAATGATATCTATTATTGCAATGCTTGATGTCCTCTCAAGCCATCCCTCTGCAATCTCTCTCAAGCCTGTATCTTGTATCAAAAATATTTGAAGCATGTGTCGAGGTTCTTACATGTTTGAAGTTTTTATCATCCCAAATGGATCAAAGTATCATATGGTTTAGGCTAATATTTATTCTTTGCTACGATACATCTTCTTCTTTGCTACAAACCTTCAAGGGCTCCAGATCAAACATGATAGGCAAATATATAAGGATTCCAAGAGAAATACTCTGCAAATAGAGATGGTGCATATTTAATCAAACTTACTGTGCTCAGGGGACTATTATCTTTAGATCAGACATGATACTATTATCTCTATATGGACTATTCCATTCATGATCTCAACAATGCAATGAACGCCTTGGCATAAATCAAGTTCATCGCACGAGAAATTGTGGAGTTTACATACACATGGTGTATGTTTAATCAAACTTCTTGTGCCCTGGGGAGCAATAAAGTTATCTATACCTTTAGTTAGAACTAAGGAATACTTGTCGAGTAAACCATCATTGAAAAAATCCTAAACACTGCATCTCTTTCACTTAATCCCTCCGGCTACCTGTCTTGATAAATGATATTCTAATGTGGAACTCAACCAAACATTTATTTTGATGCTTTCTTGGGGAAATTTACAAATCTTACCAAAGACAACCGCTTCATCCTCGATTGTATTCTTAACAGATCTTAGACCATCGCGAATGACATCCTTAATTTGAGCAATGGTATGATCTCTTACCAAAGACAACCGCTTCATCCTCGATTGTATTCTTAACAGATCTTAGACCATCGCGGACAGCATCCTTAATTTGAGCAATGGTATGATCATTAGGTCCTGAAGATGTTAAATATATAGTAAGTTCATAAGCAAATGAATATCTGAAAAGATCCTATTATTTCTCAAGAATAAACTAACCAACCTTTGATCAGGATAGTACAAGAGCGAGGGTTTTCACAACTAAACTGCTAGTACATGTTTCCAGTAGGCAATTTCTCCAACAAATGCGATCCAATACAATATGGATATTCACAAAACAGTGAAAGAGGTAGCAAGCAAGTCTCGACCAATACATGAATAATCTAATACATGATTCTCCAACAAATTTCTCCAATACTGCAGTTCCTCAATCACTAGAGCACCATTTCTGAACATTATGAATTCATTTCATTTGTTCAACATTTGAATTAATTTCACAAACATCCAATCTGACCGTAGTCAAATTCAATTTGACACAACATAATTCATGTCTTGGTTCACAAACAGCAATGCATTGAATTCTCAAATTTGATACAAACAAGTTAATAATTTTGCAAACAAATTCAGGACCATACTTCCATTCGTACAACCTGAAGAATTTTACAAACTATTTGACAAACACAACCACATGTAATTCACAAAATCATTGCCCCTTGAAGTCATTACTACTTCCATAGATTTTCCTCTGTCAATCTTGTACAATCTTGCTAACAGAGAGGCCGAGGACGAGGAAGGAGGCAGATCAACACTGGGGACGAGCTTGAAGAAGGAGCAGCAGCAGAGGGTCGGTGGAGAGGATGGAGGGGATGGAGAGGTGGCGCTGGATCTAGTCGTCGTCAGAAGGAGCCAGTGGTGAGGTGTTGTGTTTGGCCACGCTGATGGAGACCCAATACTGCACGGGCTTGGGGAAGGGGACAACACCGGTGAGTTGTCGTTGATGACGGCCGTAGCCACCAACTCCTTCAGGGTCTCCCATCACAGCTTAAGCCACCAACCGCAAAAATCCTTCCAAGGCCCCCTGTCTTTGTCTTGCAGGGCACCAACGCCTTCTTCTCCACATGCTAGACGCGGCGGCGGTGAGGAGCAGCTTGCGAATTCGGCGGTGCGGTGGGATGTGCAGCCTCTTGGTTCGGCGACGCGGCGCTGGAGAGGAGCCGGGGAGACGCTGCGGGAGGGGGAGGCGGTCTCGGGGCGAGCAGCGGTGGGAAGAGCGACTACGCAATGCAGGTCGGCGGTGGTGACTGACGCGGTGAAGGGGCGGCGGCAGCAAAGCGTGGTCGTCGGGGGAGCGGCAGAGGATGTCGAGCGATCAAGACGAGGCAGTATGCGGGGGGGCAGACGTGGAGGGTGGACCACAAGGGGAGGCGGCGAGGCTAGAGGAGCTGCGCCGGTGAGAGGAATTGGGGAAGAAACCGCAGTGCACTCGGGCAAGTGGGGGCGGGAGAAAACGCAAAATTGGCGTCGTTAAGCTCGTCGATCATTGCTTGTGGCGCTTCAGCTACGTTGCTTTCATGCGATGTAGCGTCCGGATTGGCTATGTGCACATGTCCACAGATGTGGGCATGTGCACCAGATATGCCGCCAAGAAGAAGAACTCTGAGTTAGATACTTTCAGATTGGTGGTACTTAGGTGACAAGATATGAGACGTGTGCCTTCAACAATGGAGCTTTAGACCCTGCTCCCATAGATTTTTTTTCCCACGCCACCGCTCACATCCCAACATGCCGTGTCGTCCGTCCGTTTTGCCTTTTTCCTTCGTGCAAAATCGGCAAATCACTTATCAAACATAATAGCGTTGATTCAACTTGATTAGTATTCTCGATGTACTCATGGCTATCGTCTTATCAACGAGCACTTTAGTAGGATTCCTTGGTACAATGCCAATGACTTTCGATCGATGACCTGACCTCGTTAGCAACTCATCTATTCATCGTGTTAACGCTCCAGACTCCAGTTCAAGCTCTTCATGAAAGCCAATAGCCAAGAAACTTATTCTAAATTGTGCCGCTGATATCACTATCAAACTGCTAGTACATTGTTTACTGATTGTTGTACGTAGTTGAACGAATACAATGAGATAGAGGGGCGCATTAGGGGTGCATTTGGTACGTATAATCTCATATTCTCCTGTAATCTAATATTCCTTTTAATCTAGCTAGTTATTGGTAAGTACATTATCAGTAATCTAAGATTCCAATATTTGGTAGATTTGAAGGAAACTATATATTAGCCTTTATCATAGTTCAAATATTTTATAACTTGAACCACCAAGTTCACAAAGTTAAATTACAAGATTTGAAAATTCAAACCATGAAGGTTAATATATATAAATTTTGAATTTACAATTTAAAATTCCAACATTCCAAATTCAATTTTTATTATTCAAATGTTCAAATTTTGGATTTTGAAATTTTAAAATTTGAGTTCTGGAGTTTAAATTCTAAGATTTAAATTCTCATAATTTGAATATCTGAAATCCAGACTTCAAATTTTAAAAAATGATTTTTGAAATCCAACCTTGAAATTTTGAATTTTCAAATCAAATTGTCTGAATTTAAGATCCCAAAATGTAGGGATCAAATTATGATATTTTGGTTTCGAAATTCATATTTTGAAAAAAAATAATTTAAAATTCCATACATTGGATTTTGAATTTTGAAAGTTCAAGATTTGACTTTGACGAATCAAAAACATATGATAAAAAATGCAATAACAAAGATTCCTTTCCCTTGGTAATCTAAGTTAGACACCCTTTTTCTATGTGAAACAAATTTCTGGAATTGATGGTAATCTGTTTCCCAATATAATCTTAGATTTCTGGTTCAGATTACTGGATGTTTTAGCAAACAAGGTAATCTCATAGGATTAATAAAGGATTCCTAGTAATTATTGGAGAATTCTGCCAACCAAACACACCCTAGATGAGAAGTGCCCTTAGAATATGAGATGCAAGCTTGCAATCTCGACGAATCAATTGGATGGATATTATACTAATGGATGGATATTATGTATACTTCTCATACAATTAAACGGTTCTAATATATGTTTCTATTACCTCATTTCAAGGTTGCATTTGTTTGGGGAGAGTGACTTTGACAAAAAACCAAAGGGTATACTAGCTCATGGGATTAAATTAACCTACCAAAGGGTGAAACAATCTAATCCGCGCCAGTCTTGTTTCTTCATCTATCGAAACGACATTTTAGACTAAGTTTGTTGCCAAATGAAACGTTAAAATTGAGTTAAGCTAACCTACCTACACTAAGATTAGCTAACCTAGTTCTTTTAACTGAAAGCAAATGCGCCCTAAAGGAGTTCTAAGGGTATATAGTATCCACTTAAAAGAGAGCAGCAACATCTTACTAACTATAGAGAGTGGACTTTTGACTTTTGGAGCCTAGAGGCCCGGGTGTTTGACGTGGCTGTAGCTTTTCTAAAAAGCAGCGGTTGAGTTGAATGGCTGAACGACTGAACTGAAGACGTTTGGTATTTTACAGTCTGTTTTTTAGGTAGGCTGGCTAGAACTTCTAAATTGAGAAATGTCTGAAATGCCTGTAAGGTAAATGATGGTTTGTTTGATGTCGTTTAATGATAATTAATGACATTGACAGCAATTAACGACAACTAACAACAATTCACACACAAGTAAATCTTAATAACAATTGATAGCAATTAAAGACAATTTGCACAAAGTGAATTTTAGCGATAATTAACACAGTTGACGACAATTAACTACAATTGATCTAATTCCATGATTACACAAGTAATCCATTCAATGATTACATAAATAATTCATCTATATCAGAAAAAATCAAAAAGGAAAATGAACAATTAAAAAAAGGCAAAAAGAAATGAAGCCGACGTGGCATTGGGTAGAGGATGGCGGTGGGGGAGGAGGACGATGACGGGGGAGGATGGAGGATGGAGGAGGCAAGCGAAGGAGGGATAAGGGTGGCGTCGGGGAGGAGGAGGGCGGCGATGGTGTCGGGATGGGGAGGAGGGCAGTGCCGTCGTGGGAGGAGGAGGGCGGTGGCCACAACGGGGGAGGAGGAGGGCGACGTCGGGAGAAAAGGATAGCGCTGACGCGGGAGAAGGAGGGAGAAGGGGCGGTGGGAGAAGGAGGGAGGAGGAGGGAGGCCAGGGCGGCGGCGGTGACGTGGGAAGAGGAGGGGTTGTGGTGAAGAATCTAGATCCGCTATTATAAGTTAATGAAGTATTTTAGTAATTAATTACAATCGCTACATGGACTAACATTTTCTATGAGTTGGTCAAACAAGTTGAGTCCTATGGTGATGAAGACCATGAAGTGAAGAAGATCATCATCTGTTGATCGTATTCCAGTCAAGATCCCGAACTTGAAGTGAAGATGTTCGTCATCAGGTGATCACTCCAAAATGGATGCTAAAGACAAATGTATGACAAACATAGGCTAAGGATTTGTTATTTAGTCATTTTACTGGTCTCGGTGTCGGATGTGGAGACCAAATTGCTAGTATAGGTTGTCGTACTATTAAGGGGGATCTTGACTAGTAGTTTGAGTGTATCTTGTGTTGATAGCTCTTAGTGCTTGCTCTAGCTCTCTTTGGCATGTTGCTGATATTTACGAATGTGTTTTGCAAATAGTTGAGGGTCATGCATAATCCTTGTAGCATGTGACTTTAGTTTGCGAATATGTTTTACAAATGGTTCAAGTTCATGTACCTAATTCCTTTCTGACATGATTCTAAAAGGCCAGCAAATGTGTTTGGCAACTTGTTGAGAATCTTGCTTTCATCCCTTGTTTGCATCGTATATCAATTGGCAAATGTGTTTTGCAAATCGAGTTGAAGTGAAATGGAAAAAAAAATCTATTTTCTGCCTTCTAAGTCCCTGGAGGTTTAACTGCTGGACTAGGGCAGTCTGACCAACCCTTGAGAGGTCTGACCAGGCTGAGTGCCTGTCCATTTGACCTGGCGGTTTGACCGCCATTTATGACCGGTCTGACCGGCCTCGCGGTCAATCACACCGGTTAGCTTTTTCCAAAGAGGGGTGTTTTCTCCTCGTGGTTTGACTCCTCTATGGAGCGGTCTGACCGCCCTCTGGCGGTCTGGCTGGCCTTGGTCCGGTCTGACCGCCTCTTGTGAGGGATGTCAGTCCGGTTGAGTGTCCAACGACTAGTTTTTATAGCCGTTGAAGATAAGGTGGTCTGACCGGCCATTGGTTAGCAGTCAGACTAGGAATCCCTGTTTTTCTACAAATTCTCCTCCAACGGCTAATTCAACAGACAACACATGTGTTGAATTTGGAGTTGGATTTAGTATCTATGGAGCTTAGACACTTGATTCATTCAAGTGAGCATCTTCGTCTTATTACTTTTGGTGTTTGCCAACATCTAGACGGCTTGAAGGAGTTGTGCTAGTGATCTTCTCAAAGAAGGTTGTGAGAAAACCCGGGCGGTTGTGAGTGGCTTGGTGCACGCCACCTCCGGATTAGAGGAAGATCAACCTTGAGTGGATTCGAGGTGTAGGCTTAATTTGTGGAGCCAGTCTTATTCGTTTGGGCTTACCTCAACGTGGACTAGGGAAACCAGCAAGTTTCCCATCACCACGAGAAAATGTTCAAGTGTTCTTATGGTTTTCTTTCTTGAGCTTTACTTTATTGCTTGTCTCCTTAGGATTGCAATTATTGTCTTAGTCTTAGTTTGTTGCTGCACTTTGTGAAGACTAGTTGATTTAGGTTTTAAATTACGAAAAACTGAATTGATTTACAATTCCGCATAAAACTCAATTTTAGCACAAAAAAAAACAATTTGTAAAACCGCCTATTCACTCCTCTAGTCAGCCTCCTCGATCTTACATATGACGCGGGAAGAAGAGGGAGGATGCGTGGGCGGAGCGTTGCCACTCGGGAGGAGGTGCGGAGGGGCGGGCGGAGGGGCGCGCGGCTAGGGTTAGGGTTCAAAAAGGGTAGGTGGGGTGACCGGTTTTGTTGAGTGGCAATGGCGGGTAAATAATCCCAACTCTAGCGGCAATCTCGGAAGGCAAACCCGTCGAAATCACTGGAAACTGCCCTCGTGTGGCTTCCGTACGTGGTAAATAGCTTCCGGCTTTAGAAAAAACGGTTAGAGAAAGCCGTCTTTCGATTTTTTCGGGTGAAAAGCGCTTCGTCCAAAACAGATCTAAAACTGAGCCGGTCACGTTTCACACTGTTACGCAACTACGCACAAAAAAAAGACCATTGCTCGGTTGTTGGGGGTCTCTCTGGGCCATCCCAAAGTTTGAAAATATTCTGACCCAGTGTAGCGTTCATATTTGACTTGATGTTCTTATCTGTCTCGCCAAGCTTTGTCTCTTCGTTTATTTATCAAAGAGAAAAAACTAAAGCAGCCTATCGCCTCTCTCCTCCTCTCTTATCATGGTGGCTGGTGGACTACAATGATAGTGGTGGGCCTTGCCTAATAATACAAATAACTTATGACACTAGGATTATATTAGTCGTGTGTCATATTCAAAAGGTTGCCATTTGTTTGCCCCAAGCGCCCAACGGCAGATTGACTTGGAGATGGCCCCCATTTAGTTAAGCACGGCAGTTCCTTTTTTTATAGGATCAACATGGTACTTCGATGGCGATGTGCTCCATTACAAACATGATATGCATTTATGCAGCGAGGGAGACGCATTGGGAATTTTTTTATTATTAATTAACCTTTTTTAAAATTTTATTTTAAAGTTAATTTCTAATTCTGACTTTTTTAGTCACGTCACCATTCGTAGCGTGACAAAACAACACTGTCACGCTAGCCCATTTCTGATCAAACTCTTGTCTTATTTGGTCACGCTACAACTAGTGACGTGACAAAAAGTGCTATTTTAGAGACTTAGCCTGGCGCGTAATAGTGTTTTTTGTCACGTCATCATTCGTGACGTGATCAAAGATGTCAGAATTGGAAATAAAGTGCGTCAGAAGTTAACTTTAAAATAAAATTCATAAAAGATTAATTAATAAAAAAAGTTCACGCATTGGCAACAATGTCGAATCATGAAAAGACCACTTCGAGTTTTCGCTGTTGCTCTTTTGTTCCTTTCCTTTCCTGTATATATGCCCTCTTTTGTTTAAGTCCATTTTAAAATTTGATGAACAGAATCGTGCACCTTCTATGCTATGACGACAAAAGTCACTTCGAGTTTTCGCTGTTGCTACTTGAAAGGTGAACTCCCCTTGGCCCTAAAGAACACACTCGAGTGAATTATTGTCCTTGTGCCACGATATGGTTGCATTATCGTGCGAGAGGGAGTAAATCATCACTAGTCGTCTCAATTATCAGGCCTAAACAGACTATATGTGGTAGCATGAGGTTATGTTCATGATTTTAGAATAATGATATAATTGGTATTGGGTTGTATGTACTAACTAATTCACCCAAAAGTTTAAATTGATGAGGAAAGACAGGCAATTCACTTATACTTCAACACACCCCCTCACGTGTACGTTCCCTTAGGACTAAGACGTGAAATAGAAATTGGCTGTAATAATTTTCTTAATTGCGCCAGCCGAGTCTTGAACTCAAGACCTCTTGGCTTTGATACCATATTGGGTTGCATGCACCAACCAATTCACCCAAAAGCCTAAACTGATGCGAAAAGACGGACAATTCACTTATACTTCAACAATTGGCAATGATATTGAGGGTTTATCGAAACACTTGCTTCGACAAAATTTATGTTCTGTCAGACAGTAGGTGGTTAGACCGGCCAGAGCGGCGGTCAGACCGGCCTTGGTGACGGCTTGACTGGCCACCTCTGGCGATCAGACCAACCGTTAAGCAGGTTAAGTGGATGACGGTGAGAACGGCCATGTGCGGCGGTCTGACCGGCCATAAAGGTGACTTTCGAGTTTGAAGTTGGGCAAAAAATAGAGGGTATAGGCAAGAGAGAGAATTCTTCCACACTTGGTCTCATAATTTCTGGAGTTTCGAGTCAAAAGTTTTGTTCATTTTAAATTTTCAGAGAGGTTTGGTTCGGGGAGAAATTTAGCTAAATCCTATTTGGCGTCGAGGCCGGCAGGCGATCCATGGTGGTCGACCGGTTTTGCCCTATTCGCTGGCCGGCTTGGCGGCGGTGTTTGCAGATTAGGTCAATTTCATGGATTTCAGTGCATGTGTTGTATGATGCATGTTTTGAATAACGTGGGTCAAGTTGCGAAGAACTTATTCTCGAAATTGGTAGCTTCTGATAAGGCTGAGTCTAGCACCTGCTCTTTCTGCTCAAAACGTGAACGTGAAGTGAATGACATAATGGAAACAGTTAGAGTTAAGTATGACAAGCTTAATGATAAAATTAATTCTGCTCCTTGTGCTTCATGTGAATCCTTTAATCTTGAAGTTGTTATTCATAAGGAGAAGCATGCTAGAATCGTTAAGGCTAAAACTTGTAAATCATGTCCAAAACTTGAAAAAGAAAATGCTTATCTTAAGGATATATTAGAAATTTTTTTCTAAGGGTAAGAAACAATTGAAGATAATTTTTGACAAGTCCAAAACTTTGTGCGCCTCCCGCGTTAAAGTCTTCGCCTCGTCCTCCTCTTCCGTTTGCCCTAGCCACCAACCTCGTTCCCATCCTCGTTGCACCGGAATCCATCGAAGAAACTGCTGCCGCCGAAGCTCGTCGTCGCTGAAATTCCTTGTCGTTCGTGCTCCTCCACCCGCATCTTCACCACCGCTGGATCTGCCTTCCCGCGTTCTCTGTCATGCTTCCATCGCCATTGCCCTTTCTTCTCCATCTCCAGTCGAGCCACCTCCATTTGATCTCCTCGCCGGTGAGCTCCCTCTTTTCCATGCGCCTCGCGCCACGTTCCTGATCGTCCACGTCCGATCCCCTCCATCATTTTTGTCTCTCTGTCGCCGAGATGTCCCGCCATCGTTGATGTTCTTCTCCGCCACCGGTCTTCGTCTTGCCATCGCTCCGGTCATGCTTTGTCTGTACCGAGCCTTGCATTGTGTCCCTCTTGCTGCCACCAACCCCGTGTGCCTCTCCTTTCTCCTCGGGCACCTCTACTTCGCCGTTCACACCGTGAGCCCGATCCTCTCTCGCTACTGTCGTCGTCGCCCAGCCAACTTGTCGCCGCTCTCGCCGCGCCACTACCACCCAAAGAACCCTCACGGTCCGAGGAACCCGTTTTGCTACTTGGCTGCCACTACCTCGCCGCCGTCCGCCACAGTCGCCGTGAGCAAACCAGCGTCGCCTCCTTCCTCTATTCTCCTAAGCTGCTCTCTCTCTCTAAAGAATCTAGACCCGTCATTATGTGTTAATGGAGTGTTTTGGTGATTAATGACAAATCCATTTGTGAGACTGACATGTTTGTTGATATACTTATTATTCAGTCTCAATTGGATATAAAGGTGATAATCATGAAGGCATGTATGTGATTAATGACAAATCAAATTCATTGGATAAACAAAAGGAAAATCCAAACAGGTATGCATTTATAATGACAAATCTATTTGTGAGACTAACTCTCTTATTGTTATATCTCATGATTAGTCTCGTTTGGATATAAAGAACAAAAGAGGTATGCATTCTACTTTGTATTCTTATACCCTGTTGCATTCCTCGGATCCAAAATATAGGTTGAACTTCACCAAAAAGTCTAACTCGAATATGTGCATATGTTCCTATTACACATTTGTGTATGCACACATTTAGGGGGAGTTCACTCTATGTTTTGTGGTTTCATTAGTATTGATCCATATTCCTTTTCCACATATATAAAGGATATTTTCTTTGAAACATATCCTTGAATATATTTAACTTGCATAGTTAATATATTCATATGAGTATATGATAACTTGTGTAGTTCATATATGCTCATGTATTCTTGAAGTATATACGACTTGTGTAGTTCATATACACTCATGTTGAGTATACATATAACTTGTGTAGTGCTTATATACTCATACCACTCTATATTCAATTACTTGCAATTGAAGTGATTATCATCAATTACCATAGAGGGAAAGATTGTGATGTCTTGTCCCACCATCATGAGTTAATGGTATGGCGTGGTAATTAATGATAATCATATTATAGAACTAACACTTTCCATGAGTTGGATGAATAGGTTGAGTTCTATAGTTGGAGACTTCAGAAGATCATCATGTGTTGATGACATTGAAGTCAAGAGCTTGGAGTAAAGGATGCATCATATGTTGATGTGTATCAAGTTCAAGAAGAGGAGATGATCATGAGTTGATCATCAATTCAAAAGAAGACCCATCATGTGTTGATGGAAGTCAAGTGAAGGATGCATCATAAGTTGATGCATATCAAATCATGACCCGGACTTGAAGCAAAGATGTGCGTCGTCAAGCTTCAAGTGGTTGCGCAAGGCAAAGGTATGACTAGCTAGGGCTAAGGATTTGTTCCTAGTCTTTTACCGGTCTTGGTGTTTGGTTAGAAGACCGGATTGCTAGTATAGGTTGCCGTACTATTGTGTTTGCTCTAGCTCATCTTAACATGTTGCCAATATTTGCGAATGTGTTTTGCAAATAGTTGTGGCTCATGGATAACCCTTGTATCATGTGACTTAAGTTTGCGAATGTGTTTTTGCAAATGGTGTAAGTCCATGTGCCTTATTCCTTGTAGTGTGATTCTATAAGTTGGCAAATGTGTTTTGCAACTTGTTGAGAATCTCACTTGAATCCTGTTTGCATCAGTAGCGTCAATTTGGCAAATGTGTTTTGCAAATTGAGTTAAGCGGAATGCAATTTGAGGCATTGATTCTAAAAGTTGGCAAATGTGTTTTGCAACTTGTTGAGAGTCTTGTCTTTAACCTTGTGTGTGCATCTTGCATTAAATTAGCAAAATGTGTTTTGCAAATCAAGTTGATGCAAAGATCGAAACCCTCTTTTTGCTTGTTGTCGCTTTGGCGGTCGACCTTGATAGCGGCGATCTAAGCAACCGCATGGTCATGCGGTTGTATCCGACTTATTTTCGGTACAATCGTGGTGCGGTTGATCCGATTTTTCTGAGGCGGTTTGATTTTTCTAGAAGAGATGTTTCTAGTCCTTAACCAATTCTGTGGAACTTTTCTAGAGCGGTCGACCGGCGTCTATTGGGCGATCGATCGGTGGTGATCCGACCGCCATTAGTTGGCGATCGATCGACGGTGAGCTCAACGGCTAGTTTTATAGCCGTTGGAGCTAAGAGCGGTCAGACCGGCCATTAGTTGGCGGTCAGACTGATTTCGTCCAGATTCTCTGGAATATTCTCCCAACGGCTAGATTTTGTGTGTGGGCTATAAATACCCACCTTGGCCGTGTGTGGGAGGTTGCTGGTGCCCCTAGACATTCCATTGAGCAAAGAGCAAGCCTCTCATTCTCTGTTGTGCATGTGTTGCACTTAGTGAGTTAGAGAGCAAACCCTAAGTGCATGTGTTGCCTTAGGTAGTGGATTTCGTATCCATTTGAGCTTAGACACTTGATTGGTTCAAGTGAGCGTTGGAGACTTGTTACTCTTGGTGTTTGCCGACACTTAGACGGTGTGGTGGCGTCGTGCGTCGGTGATCTTCTCAAAGAAGCTTGTGAGAAGACCCGAGTGGTTTGTGAGTGGTGTGGTGCTCGCCATCTCCGGAGTGGAGGAAAGATAAACCCTAGTGGAGCGAGGTGTTGGTTCAGTTTGGAACTGGTCCAAGTGGTTGGACTTACCTCGGAGGCGGGTGCTCAATTCGTGGAGCTGGTCCAATTAGTTTGGGTTTGCCTCAACGTGGATTAGGGGAGACCGGCAAGTCTCCGATCACCACGGTAAAACATCGTTGTGTCTTTGTGGTTTGATTACTTGTGCTTTACATTGTGCAATTTATATTCCTTGTACTAAATTGCTTATTCATTGTGGATGAATGCTTGCCTAGCTTTGTGCTATTTACATTGGTAAAATTGAATAGCTTACAAGTCTTTGCTTAATTGTTATATTTGTCAATAGACTTGTATTGTTGGTGCACTTAGTTGAACCTAGTTGTTTTAGGTTTTAATTGTGCAAAACCTTATTTGTATTAGCTTCCGTATTAGAAATCGGTTTTAGCCAAAGAAGTTTTAAAAACACCTATTCACCCCCCTTCTAGTCGGGCTCCTCGATTTTACACACACACACACACACTCTCTCTCTCTATCTCTCTCTCTCTCTCACATGTGGGACAAGAGGACCCTATTTGTTAGTGTACTTTTTATTTGAAGATCCAAGTGTGGTAATTGAGCAAATACAAGGCAAGTTGTAGTCCTTTGATCATCTTGAACCTATGATTTCAAAATTATATTCATTTGTATCAAATTGTATGCCATCTTTATATCAACTATTTTGGGAATAGTTAATCACCTATTGTCATTATGCCTCCGTTGATTATTTGAATACGATGAATTATTTGTCACCGTAGGATGGTCATTATTAGTTGGACATATTTGTATCACCAACATAGGTTATCGTAGAGATGCTTAGACATGCTTAGTTACGATGGGTTCATGATCACACGTTCAATGTTGATAATTTGACTTAATGAAATATGAAATTGTGGTGTGATGTCATTGTTGTGCAACTGTGATGTGATGTTACTGTTGTATCAATTGTGGTGTGATGCTGCTATTATAAAATTTTGTGTCATGGCAGGGATTGTCACTGGTTTGGTTGAACAAAATGATTATGCTTAGGCGAGTGATCGTGCAGTAAAGGGGTTGCATGAGGCACATTGTTTTGGATGAGGTAGTCTCGCCTGGGTAACTTGGTAAGGACTTAATCTTGTGCGCCATTGAACTGTGCCATATCATACAACCATTTGTCTAGTATGGGATGGATCTGGCTAACTAATTATCAATGCCTTAGCTTAGTTCTATTTTTGGAAGTGTGAGTTCCAGGATGGATACTCACAATGGCGTAAGACGGAGACCCTGTTTGGTTGTGATGACATTCATTGTTGAAACCTTAGCGGGCAGAATTGGGTTAAGCAGGAGTTTTGTAAAGGCCTTATGACTATCACTTAGTTGCATACCTACGGAAGTGTGGTCAGACACTTTGAGTTGATTTATCTCTTGTTGGTAAAGCTGTACAACCTCGGGGATTTATCTCGTGTGGTTAAAACTATTTAAACAACCGTGCCTCCGGTTATGGATAATGCTCGAGGATTTCACACGAGAGGTGGAGTTTCTTTATAAAAAATGTGTCAAAAGGTGAATAGAAGATTCACTTGGTGAATGTGATGTTCGCTTGGTGGATGGGATGTTCACCGATTGTTTCAAAGCAATTGTTTATTTATTAATTATTCCTTTCAATTATGTATTTCAATCTATTTATTGTATTTACCGTCAATACTGCTTTCTACAAAAGAACCATACAACTATTCCTGTGTTCAAGCCTTGCATGAATATTAATCGCATACTGCTCCCTATGACTTGTTGAGTGCTTTATGTACTCATGGCTTTAAACTTTACTACTTAGTTGAAGAGTATCAAGCTGCTTAAGAAGTTATACGAAGAAGAGTCCTTTGAAGGCTTTGCGAATTATGATGCGTTCTCTACTTGATTGCCTATAGGCATGTTGATTGGTCTTTTCAAGTTTTCCGTTCCGCTGCAAGAGTTTATTTGTTTCTTTATGCCTACGTGGCAAGTTAAGTAAACCTTAACCATAAGGTCCACTTATTACTATCATTTGTTATTCTGAGAACTTTTTAGTAAAATTGATAAATGGATGGTATTTCATCGATGTTTCTTGTGTGAGCTAGCTATTGATCTGGGACTAGTTCAGAATACACAGAGGGTTTCGGATGTGTAAATTCGGGTTCTGAAATTTCGTGTACTTAATGTTGAGACTAACATAATCACAGAGAGTTGCAATGTTACAATTGATGAGACTAGCCCTGGAGCTAGATCAGATCTTTCAGGTGATTCACATGCTTTTCAGAGCATCTTTGTGCAGGAAGAGAAATACGTTGATGATGACAGCTTCCCAACTGTCTACATTTCTCCCACTCTAGTTGAGGAACCTAGCTCCACTACTTGACCTTCAGTTGAGGCTACTGCTGCTTCGACCTCTATATCAGCAGTACCTGCGGAGGTTGAAGATGTGATGTCTCCACTCGGTGGTCCACTTCATATTTAGAGAAGGCATCCACTGGATTAGATGATTAAAATCTCCATGAGCGAATCACTCGCACCAGGTTTCATGATCCAAATCTATCACGCCCCGGGTAAACAACCCCTGGGACCCACTGTGCTTTCTAGACCAGTCCCATGATCAGTAGCTAGTCCGCACAGTTTCAACAACGATGTGATCACAACCATACAACAAACTATAGATGAAGCAGACAAATTAACATTAATATAAGCAAAAAACCTTATGGTCAAGGTTGTTACAGAGTTGCCATGCAGGGCTTACAACAAAGAGCTCGCAGCAGAAAAATCAAAAGAACACATGGAGGCCATTCAACATGCCCACAGGAAATCAAGTGAAGGACGTCCCATAGCGCGCAAGGTCTTCAAAGACCTCCTCTGCAAAGAGGTCAGAGCTCCCTGGGACCTTTTCAGCTGCTGATCAACCAAAGGGCACAAGCCATGAGTACTTTGAATGTACTCAGAAAGCCGTAGGGAAATGTATGCAAATAGTATTCATGCAATGCTTGATAAGAAGGTCTTTATGGTTACTTTGCAGAAAGCAATATTGACTGGAAATACAGTAAGTAGATTGCAAAGCACAAGTTGAAAGATTAATACATAAGTAGACAAGTTCTTTGAAAACAACACATGACCACCCTGGTCACTGCCCAGACCTTTCGGAACCAACCAAGACTAATATTTTGAGAAAGTCTACCCCTTGCGTAAAATCACCAGGCATGTCCATAACTGGGGACATGGCTATTCGAATAGATTTACACTCTGCAGAGGTTATACAGCTTTGCCCACAAGACATGATCTCTCTAGTTTGTTTGGCACCCGTCGATGCCCCTGCTCACTACCTTAGGTAAGCAGGCTAGAGCACGTGACAAGGCCTTTACAAGGTTCTGTTTTGACTCGGTTCCGCTCACTAAGATTTCGCCACACAGGCCCCCTCTTGCGCCAAGTGTGCGTGTATATCCCAGGTCTTACACACTTCCACCAAAACAGAACTGAATCAAAGCATTGCCAATTAGTTGGCTAGGTCCACCCCAGTATGGACTTGTGGTCGCACGGTATGGCCCGGATCAATGGCTTACAAAGTTAAGTCCTTAGTGGTTGCTCAGGTGAGACCTCCTCATCCCAGTGTGCTTTCTGCACCCCCTTTACTACACGATCACTCGCCCGAGTGAAAACGTTTTGGGTTCAACTCGGCCAAATGACCACCCTAGTCATGGCACAACAAAATTTATTAGCGGTCACACAGGCCAGGGCAACGCATGCTAGGGCAACACATGCCACAATTCTATAATCTCTTAGTCAAATTTAATCATCATTGAAACGAGTGATCGAGAGACATCGCGTAACTAAGCAGGTCTAAGCAGTATACACACCCTTGTTGGTTATCACAATAAGAATGTCCAACTAAGATTACCCACCTATGGTGTCCAAAGGTACATGTCAACATGTCGAACATAAGTATTCAAGGAGTCATACTGATGAGTAGGTGTTTAGCTAATTCCCAAACCATTTTTTATACAATTAGCCATGCATGTTGATATAAAACAAAGTAGTTTTGCAAACTGGGTGCGACATGATCAAAGGTCTACGACTTGCCTTCGTTGAAGAGCTGAGATTCTTCGATAGAGGTCGTCGGGTTTAGGAACTCTTCTATGAAAACGAAATCTACACGTGAGAAAAGAGCCAAATAAATACAACGAGTTCAAATAAAAACCAAAACTACCAAACTAGAACAAAAGAAAAACACATGAATAGAAGAACTAGAAACGGGCTCTCGGGAGGAGGTCCAACTGAGATGGTGGAGGTCTTGGGGAGGAGGTCTTGAGGAGGTCAAGGGAAGAGGTCCTGAGGAGGAGGTCAAGGTAGGAGGTCCTGAGGACGAGGTCCTGAGGAGATCAAGGGAGGTTACGACTACTCAACGTAACCGTGCAAAAATACAAAAGGGGTACGACAACGCAACGTGGTTGAGAAGGATACAACTATGCAATGTGGTCGTGTGAGCAAAAAGGAGGACATGGCACGGAGAAACTCACCCAAACACACACACAGAGAGAGAGAGAGACCGGAGAAGGATGGCGAACGACGTGGGTGCTCTGGCAAACACTTCGACAACGAGGTTGTTGAAGACGGCGCAAGCTCCGGCAGGCTACTGGGCGACGAGGAGGGATCCAACTAACCCCTTGGCGAAACTCCAAGCACGAAAACACAGGGTGAGAGCAAGAGAGCTGGGTGAGGAAAAATGAGATGAAAGAGGGCTGCTTAGGCTTTTATAGCCAGGAGAGACGAAAAAAGCTGTTGAGAAACTCAGAAGCGCACAAAAGGTCAAGGGTAGGTGAAGGAGGAGATGGGAGCAGGTCGGGGAGGAGACAAGAGGGGAAAATAGGTACTGCAGAAGGACATCATTTAATGCGACACAATAGCATTTAATGCACAAGGACCTTTGCGTCAGAAGTGATGCGACGAGAGGAAGAAGAAGGTGAGCAGGACTGATAGGTGGGGCCAGTCAAAGCTCGGGAGGGCGGTCCAACTAAAGGAGAGGTCGTGACCCAAGGGGTGGTCCTTGCAAAAAGATCGAGAGGGTGGTCTTGACCCAAGAGCGTGGTCTTGACCCAAGGTGTGGTCGTGACCCAAGGGGTGGTCCTTGCAAAAAGATCGAGAGGGTGGTCTTTACAAAAAGACCAAAAGGGTGGTCGTGACCAAAGGAGTGGTCTTTGCAAAAAGATCGAGAGGGTGGTCTTTGCAAAAAGACCAAGAGGATGGTCCAAACGAGAGGAAGGTCTAAACCAAAGGGGAGGTCTAAACTGAGAGAGAGGTCTAATACCAAAGGGGAGGCTAAACCGAGAGGGAGGTCTGGACTGAGAGGGAGGTCTAAACCAAAGGGGAGGTCTAAACTGACAGGGAGGTCTGGACTGAGAGGGAGGTACAAACGAGAGGGAGGTACGGGGCGAATAGAAATGCGGCGAAGCGGGGCCGTCCGATTTTAATCGGGCGGTTCAAAATGAAGTGGACGTTCGGACTGGTCGAACGTGCCAATAAGATCAGGCCGTCCAATATAGATCAGACGGTCCACGATGATAAGGAGGCGCGGAGCTGGGCAGCGCGGGGAAAACGGAACAATCCGAAAAAGGGAACTCAACACCAGAGAACTCCAACAAACTCAAAACAAGCAGAACTCGAATTAATTGAAGTTTAATTTAGTCATTTTAAACACTTCTAATTCCAAAATATCAAGTTAAGCTTTAGGACTTCAACAAAACCAAATGGTTATTTTTATTTTGAAAATTTTCAAAAAGGCTCAAAAAATCAGGACGTTACAACCTACACCCCTTAAAGGGAATCTCGACCCTGAGATTCGAGCTGACTAGAGATTAGGTTCGGGAACTCGGACTTTGCTCACTCTTCCAACGACTTTCTCTTTTGAACAAAACAGAACTGCAATTAATTTGTCCTCTTGCAGAAGGAGGTGGAGTCCTGGTGGCTTGGCTTGAGGTCTGAATTGTTCCTTGGCCTGCTCCTAGCATGGGGGTCCTGGTCGGAGTAGCTCCCGAGTTGAATGGAATTGGCGTCGGGGCTCGCTTTCTTGGGAAACTGTGAGCACAATGTCTTATCTTGTGGCACTTGTAACAAATGACTCCAGGGAGTGGATTATCTGGCGATGAAGCTTTCTTTTGTGGGCAATTGATGACATAGTGACCCTTATCATGGCATTTGAAACATGCGATCCTTGTGGCATAAGATGAGTTCTTCTGTGACGGGCCTCCAATGGCTGTGTTAGGAAGCGAAAGGCTGGCTGGATGGTCCACGGTTGTTTCTTGAGGCATTGGCAGGCCTAAACTTCTGTATTTTTGCAACTGTGACAAGTACCTTATATTGTTTTTTACGGCCTGCTGATGGTGTTATTGTTGCGATTAGAGTAGCTTCTGGAATGTTGTCTGGGGCGACTGCTAAGTGCCTTTGCGGGCATTCCCTGGCAATATGTCCCATATCCTGGCACCTGAAACATTGTATCCCTGCCTTGGATGTCTTGTTCTGCTGAGATTGGTCACCATTGTCGTCGCGGGACATCTGCATCGATGGAAGTAGTGCTGATCCTGGAATGGTGAGTGGGGTTGTTGTTGGTGCTTGGTTGGGTTGAGGTTGAATCATTTGAGTCTTGGAGTTTCTTGCAACGTTTTGTTCTTGATTCACCATCTTCCTCTTGTGGCAATTGTTCGGTTGATGACAGGTAGCTGCTAAATGGAGTGCCTCGGGATGGACCTTGTAGGAATTTGGTTCTTCTGATTCTTGGGATAACTTGGTAGAAGTAACCATAGTCCTACCTGCCTTAGCTTGGATGGGAGTGGCTTGAAAATGCTCACGCTGTTGCTGAAATATAGAGGTTAGCTCCGTCTTCAAAGGGCACTGGGCTAGATAATGATCTTTACTCTCACATAAGCAGCAGGAAATCTTGTTCATTGGATATTCTCTGAGTGAATGATTTCCTTCATAGTTTGAGCAACTGATTTCATGCTCACTGGCACTAGGCCCAATCTCTCCACAACAGATACAGACACAATCCTTAGACCGGTTCGGTGGGTAGACCCACAATTGCCTTTGCTCATCTTGAGCTTCTTTAGTAATGTCATGGCTCACCTGGCTTCCTATGATAGGCTTAAAGATCCTTGCGGTTTGGTGTGACATCCGAAGTTTTTCTGATCTTACTTCCAATGCCGAAGTTGCTTGTGGTGCCATGAATTCTTATTTATGCAAAGGACATTGCTTGACAAAGTGTCCTTCCTTGCCACAATAGTTACAGACTTTATACTGGATCAACTTCCTCTGGGACACCTGGAGAAGTAGTGTCCCGTGCTATTGCAGTTAGCACAATAATTATCTTGTTTTAACTTTTCCCTTTGAGGACATTCGCAGGCAAAGTGCCCTTGTTCACCACATCTGTAACAGACAACGTAGTTCCCTGAATGGTGACTCTCAGGGAGGATATGACTCTTGTCATCGGAATGAGGTACTTCCAGTGGCTGGATCATTGGTAACTCATTTTTCTCCTTTTCTACGATACTCCCAGAGACATGAGAGTGACATAAAGCTGCTAAAAACTCAGCCCAGGTAATATCTTGTGAATTTTCATGGGCTGCACAGTAATTCTCCCACATGTTTGCAGCAAGGCCTTCTAGTTGATGTGCGGCATACAGAACCTTCTCGCGATCGTTACACTGAGCAATGGTGAGTTTTTCCCCAATAGATTGTAACCTTGGAGGAGTTGGAAAATGTAGGTGGATGTGTCCTCATGAACCTTGCAAACTTTGATGGCTGTAACACTAGTGGTGGCGGTGGCATGGAAGCGGCCTGATGGTTCTGGTTCATCATAGTCATAAAAGCAGCGACAGTCTGGTTCTGCTGGTTCATCAGGTTGACTAGGGCTGCAGCAGCCTGATTCTGTTGATTCATCATTTGATTCATATTCTGCATTACGACATTCATTAACTGAGTCTGAGCTGCCATAAACTGACCCAAGCCTTGGTCTGCTATGGTGGCTAGAGGAGGTGGTATATTGGGGTTAACACTGGCGTTGGGGTCCACTGATCCGCTGAGACTTGCTGAGGTGCGGGTCTGATCCATCTGAAACAAATCTTCCCAGGCTTAATAGATGAGGGGAAGAAAGCACACTAGGTAAGAGGGAATAGCACAGAGGTGAGAGAGAACAAGGGAGAAAGATGGAACACCCTAACTGGGGGAGGTCGGTTAAACCCAAAGAGCAAATAGCCGGAGAGCTATAAAGAGGCAACAAAACTCAAACATGATGTCCAAATACACGGACTAAACGGTACTAAACTGAGGAGGGTAGCTCTACTAAAGTACTTCTAACTTAACTTATCTGGGTGGTAGTCTTGAAGCAAACGACATATCTTGAAACTTCCAGGGCCTCCAGCGCTTGATCACGAAGAGCTCGATCCTATAGAGATTGCTAAGGTAAGGAGGTCAATTTGAGTTCGAAAACAAGGTTTCAGAAGAGATAAGATGCAAGAACCTGAGAATAAGACAAGAAGAGAATAGATTGAGGTGAGAAAAGATGGGCATCAGATCATAGAAGAATAGAATAAGATGAGAACATAATAGAATAAGATAAGAGAGGAATAACTACTCAAGTTAATCGGTTGGTTTGATTTATAAAATAAATTTTGAAACTCTTGACTAAACGACCATGCAAGGAAGATACCTTCATCCGTCAGATGAAGTACACTAAGGACTTATTGATAAGATTCGACATAGGTGATTGCAAGCCAATTGTCACTCCAATGGATACTTCGACTGCCTTGGATCTGGATAAGGATGGCGAAACTGTCGATCAACGCGAGTACCACATCATGATTGTAACCCTCCTATATTTGACAGCTTCAAGACCAAAAATCCACTTCTCAGTGTGCCTATGCACGAGATTTCAAGCCTCTCCAAGGACTTCTCATCGTCAAGCAGTCAAGCGCATCTTCAGATATCTTTAGTCAACCCTTCAATATGGTCTTTAGTATTCTTGTTCATCATCATTGTCCATTAGAGGGTTTTGTGGTTCTTATTTTGCTGGTTGTAGGCTTGATAGAAAGAGCACTTCGGGCACTTGTCTTTTCTTAGGCACTTCTCTTGTCTTTTGGTCATCTAGGAAGAAATCTTCTGTTGCACAATCCACTGTTAAGGTTGAGTATATAGCTGCTGCTAACTGCTATAGCCAAATTCTATGGATGACCTCAACTCTTAAGGACTATGGGTTAGCTTTTGATAGTGTCTCTTCTATATGACAACACTAGTGTCATTAATATTGCCAAAAACCCAGCACAACACTCTAGGACCAAGCACATATGCATTAGGATTCATTTCCCTAGAGAATATGTTGAGAAGGGGGACATGGTGCTAGAGTTTGCGGAGAATGAGGCTCAATTAGAAGATATCCTCACCAAACCCTTACATACTACTAGGTTTGTGTCGATGTTTTAATATCGAACTTATGAAATGAACGCTAGGGGCTCCTTGATCGAGACTACACAAGATGAGACACATAAATTTTTAGACAGGTTCGGACCATCTCTTGAGAGAATAACAACCATACTCCTGTGTTTCTATATTGATCGTGTTTACAACAAGAAAGAAGTCATTAAAGGCTTAAACTAATGACCCCTGTCTTATTCTTTGGTCGTTCTTCCCCTTTGTCCACTGACGTCATCCTTTATATAGCATCTGAGGGGGTGGCAGTTGTCCCGTGCTATGAGGCGCCTCAATGGTTGATGGAATAATCATATTTTGATGGCAGTTATTGTCAGAGACAAACTCCCCACGTTCGTATTGCAGTTATGCCGGTGACAGAGGTTAATACATGCAATCATATTAGAGGATAATGGCACGTATTTAACTGTTGTGTATTATTAACTACAACGCATAAGATCCCTAGTCGATTGAGTCAACATGCCTATGGACTTTTATTGACCATAGGGTGGTCATGATTGACTTGATCGTAGTAAAGCTTATGATTAGGAAGTGGTCGTAGAAGATCTTACAACCATATTAATGTCATATAATAGCTTACGACTATATAGGGTGGTCATAGAATGGCTTACAACCACTAAATAATTATAATATTCCCATATCATTAATGATAAGGGGTACCTTTGAAGGTTGTGTAAAGACACTATTATCTATAACAAATAAATAATTTAATTAATTGAGGATTATTAGATCCTCGCTAGTTTGTCTCCTTGAGGAGTGAGTTGGGGGTAGTTTACCCTTACGAGTTGGTTTTAAGGGGAGTTGATCATTGACAATGATCTAATAATCCTCATTTAATTATTCATCTGTAATTCTTATTATAGATAGCAATATCTTTTTGTATTACCCATAGATATAACCCTTACCATTCGTAAGGGAGAAGCTTAGTCAAGTGGTCGTAAGTCCTACTACGACCACCCCCTCATCGTAAGCCTCTTCTATGACTGGTCTATAGTTGTAAACTTTTCTACGACTAGCCATAGGTTGTGAGCCTCATCTACGAGCACCTTGTGGCCGTAAGTATATCCACAACCTAGTCGGTTACGACTACCTTATATCGATAGAGTCAACAGGCATGTGGGCCTAGTCGGTTAGGAATTTTAATGCGCCGTGTTTTACACATGGGGTATTTAATATACGTTGTCATTCTCTGTGAATAACCGTATGAATCACCTCTGTCTCTGACAATAACTACCTGACGACGTGGGGGTGCCACGTCCTTAACAACAACCACCATCAAGCGGTTCATCATTTGGAACGTTGAGGCGCTTCTTTACCTGGAGGAACTACCACATCTTCATACGCTATATAAAGGCTGAAGTTAGAAGGTAGAGAGGACGGATCGATCAGGAGCACAAGACATTAGGCTTTAGTCTTCCTCTTGATTGTAATCATCACACTCAATACACTAGCACATGAGTAGGGTTGTTTGTCTCCCCGGAGAAGGACCGAACCTGTATAAAATCCCTACGTCATTCTCTGTGTGATTTTATCTCTAGGAGTTCCCCCAAATCAAACAATCATACATAAGATCGGTTCTAAATCATTGACAGTTGGCGCCGACCGTAGGGAGTTTCCGGTGATTCCTCGTCGAACAGGTTCCTTTTATTTTCTCAACTCTAATGCTTCCATGGAAGGAGAGTGGAACGAAGATAACTGGTTCGACTTGGTAGAATACGCATATCTCGACATGGATGCCGGCTTCGACTACGAGCTGAGTATTATTTCATCTGATGGTAATGCTGCCTCCAGAGATCATTCGCCAGATCTAGGAGACCAAGCCACCGATGGAGTTGAGGAGAGATCATTTTCCCCCACAACAGTACGTCCAAATGAGAGACCAGTTTCTTCAGAGGGCAAGGGTCTATCTAACCATGATCAAGACTGTACCAAGGCGGGCACAGAACATAGTGAGGGTTCCCCCTCTAAATGTTCGAGTCCACCTGAGGCAGTCTGATCTAGCGCAGCAAGTCCTACAAGTCATCATTCCGGGACTACATCAATATCTGGTGGTCATAACTCTTCAGTTACCCCCGCAAAGGATATGGGGTAGCACGCTCTTTCTACAAGTTCGACCACACCCTCGCAGGGCTCACCTGCGAACGGAGATGGTTATAACCCAGAATTCCCCTTCTTGGAGGGGATTGCTCCAAGTCGCGAGGCACTGTCGTTCGACTACTCCTCAAGCCAGGAGGCCTCAGTCTCAAGTGGAGGTCATAACCACGAGGTATTCATCCTCCCCTTAGATCATAGTCGCTCTCCAAGAGGCAGGACTAAGGGTGCTCCACGATGATCACACACTCCGACCTCTCGTGGCAATGGTGAGGAGACCTCCGGCGATGAACATGATACTCTTGACTTCATTGTCATGGGCGGCATCTTTCTTCGCAGACTGTTCTTCCCACAACTTCATCCTCTGGTCTTTTTCTTTGGTTAGAAGCTTTTCTACAACTAGCCTTAGGTTGTGAGCCTCATCTACGAGCACCTTGTGGTCGTAAGTATACCCACAACCTAGTCGGTTACGACTACCTTATATCGATGGAGTCAACAGGCATGTGGGCCCAGTCGGTTAGGAAGTTTAATGCGCGTGTTTTACACATGGGGTATTTAATATATGTTGTTATTCTTTGTGAATAACTGCATGGATCACCTCTGTCTCTGACAATAACTATCTAATGACATGGGGGGTGCCACGTCCTTAACAATAACCACCATCAAGTGGTTCATCATTTGGAACGTTAAGGCGCTTCTTCACCCGGAGGAACTGCCACATCTTCATACGCTATATAAAGGCCGAAGACAGAAGACAGAGAGGATGGATCGATCAGGAGCATAAGACATTAGGCTTTAGTCTTCCTCTTGATTGTAATAATCACACTCAATACACTAGCACAGGAGTAGGGTTGTTTTTCTCCCCGGAGAAGGCCCGAACGTGTATAAAATATATGTGTCATTCTCTGCGTGATTTTATCTCCGGGAGTTCCCCCGAATCAAACAAACATACGTAAGATCGGTTCTAGATCACCGACAATCCTTTTTTTTTAATCTTTCTTCATCAAGTGATTTCTTTGGTTTTTATAGCGTTTTAACTTGCATCTCATGCATTGTATCATATTGCATTGATATGAAAAATAAAAAATGATGCATTTGATGAAGCTTTGCTTATTACCCTTGTTGATGTGGCTAGCTTTTGATTAAGGTCATGCTATAGCTTATATGCTTGTCTTAGCATGATTTCTTTGCTTAGCTACTTGTTGATGCCTTGGCATGTGACCTAGAGCTAGAACGTCTAGGCTTAATCTAAAATTACCAAGTAATTTCAACTTGTGGTATGTGTCGAGCCAAACTTTTATGCCATTTGAGATCTTGTACATGTCTATTGAGTGCCAACTAGGATTACTTGGCTTATCTTGAATATGTCTTGAACTTATAAGAAATTCTTGGATAACTCATGGCTTTTGCTCAATTTTAGTGCTTTAACGAAAAATCCCTTGTTTTCATAAAAACAACAAGTTGTATCATGAAAAAAAAACAAGGGAGTGCTTGCAAAAGATTTGTTACATGCCTAGACCACTCTTAGTTCAAAAGTGGTCTGTTACACCTCGCTAGAGCTTTTTCAGGCTAAAAATGTCATATCCTTGCTCGCAAAAGGTTTGTGTGGATGTCATGAGGACATTGTGGATGTCATGTGGACATGCTCATGATCTTAGGTGATGAAACAATTGGCAATTGCTTTCAGAGTTTGTTGAATTCTGGAGTTTTCAGCAAGTGTCAGGGAAATCGGTAGTATCGGCGTTGAAGCTACGGTACTACCGTAGGTCGGTTCGACCGCAAGTTTGTTGGTGGTAGAACCGCGATGCAGTGATACCGGATTTTGTGTGGCGATTGAAGAATTCCCGAAGGCATGTTTTGGAGACTTTGGTTTTCTCCTGGAGCGGTAGTACCGCTTGGGTAGTGGCGGTTGTACCGTGACTCGGTAGCACCGATTGTGACATGGCGGTTGCAAAATTCCAGAGTAGGTGTCTTTGGAGCTCTGGTTTTCTTGAGGAGCGGTACGACCGTGCTTTGGTTGCCGGTAGTACCGCATGGCGGAATGACCGCGTGTGGGCGGTATGGATTTTCCAGAGGAGTTGTTTTTGGAGATTTTGGGATTTCTCCAGGTTGCGGTACGACCGCAGTTGCTTGAGCGGTATGACCGCGTTGCGGTAATACCGGTGGATACATGGCGGTAGTACCGCTTGTGGAATGAATTGAGCCGAATGTTGTTTCAATTGGAGATTTGATTTTGGGTTAGGTCAAGTTCTTGTTCATCAGTGCATATGTGTTGCATGATGCATGTTTTGGCTAACGTGGGTCAAGTTGTGAAGAACTTGTTCCCGAAAATGGTTTCTTGGTCTATTCTTTGTGCGGTGGCTTGCGTGTCTATGACGGTCGATGGCGAGTGGATCGGGACTAAGCTTGGAGAGTGAGATCCGAAACGATCAAGGATCTTGGGTGGTCGAGGACTCAAGCGGTATGCAGAATAGACATGGATGACCGGACGAGGCGATTCGGTCGATTGGTTGGATCAAGCGGCGGGAGTCGTTACAAGTGCTCGATGGTGCGGTGGGATCCGGACGGAGAGACTTGACGACATGGAGCCGTTGATCAACCTACACGTGGCAAAGCATGGGATTGCTTCACGATCTGTGGACTCGGTCTTTTGGAGAAGGATCGAGAAGGGGTATTTTAGTAATTTCATAAAATACCGCCTTGGTGACCTTTTGGCTAAACTGCGGCGCGGGTCGGCGCATGGTGAAGCGGTTTAGATCAATCGACGATGAAGACGACGCTTTGAGATGCGTGCGTTGTGTTAACCCATTGTGTGTTAGGGTTTAATGGGTGCCCTAATGGAATATACCCTAGATGCTTAGTCTCCATATATATAGGGGTGTTTGGTGGCTGCTTAGGTGCTGCTGGAAGCAAAGGGAGAAGCCAGCCAAACCCCATTGGAGAGATGCCCTATTTTGTCTTAGGGTTTTGAAGAGAAAGGGGAGAGCTAGGTTCTAGGGTTTGGATTGAGAGTGTGTGCTCACGTGGTGAGCTTTGCCCTCCATGTGGAGTGGCTGTAAGCAACAATCATTCATCTCAAATCAATCCATCCAAATCTCTTGAGATGAGTCTCGTTGTGTTCATCATCTCTATTTGATGATTTTGGGGCTTTCTTTGATCCGAGAGTTTTTACTTGATTTTTCCTCTTGATCTTGCTTGCTGGGATGTGTGGGGGTATGATCTAAAGCCATCTTGATAATCATCCACCCACGAGCAAGCTTTTGGATCAAGTTTTTGTTTTGCTCGGTTTTTGTACCCTCCTTCGGTAAAACTGAAAAAGATCAAATCTTTGTCATGGATGTCTGTAATATTTGATTGGAATAGCTTCCTAACATCCTTAGGAAGGTGTGTTTCAAGTTTCATGAAGTTTGGAGTTACTGGATCAAAAGTTACGTCAATTTTTGATTTTGTTTTGAATCGTTTACTATTCATTACTTTGATTTTATTGTTCATGCGGAACGACCAACATTGTTCATCCGGTCGCATCGAAAATCGGAACGACCGGTAGTCTTTATTCACAATACGACCGGTCTTGTTCATCGGTGATTTTTTGTTTTTGGTCGTTTCTTTTGGGGATTTGAAGGGGATTCAGTACAAGTCTTTCACTACGCTTATATATATTGATCTTCATAGTTCTCATAGCTATTGGAGTCAATATCATGTTTAAATCCGATCAAAGCGAAAAATAGATAGTAATCCTATTCACCCCCCTCTAGTCGCCTTTCCGGTCCTACAGTTTGTTACATGCCAAGAGCAAAATTGAAAATCAAATGAAATTGAGCAAGTTAATTCAAGTTGTAGGCTTTGTAATCCTTCTAGTAGTCAATGCTTGTTTTATTATCTTGGATTACATGCTTGTTGTGGCTTGATTCATACTTTTTCACTCTATCCAGATTATCCTGTAGTGATTTTAGTTTATTCATTGGACTAGATGACTCTTGGATATATCTTTTGAACAAGTTAATTAAGAAAGGGTGAGTACAAAAATGTACTCCGCAAATTACACTCATAACATAATTTAATGCATGCATGAATATCAAATGAAGGCTTATATGACAGATTTTTTTTTTGCTTAAAGCGACATTTTATTTTATAAATATATTTACTAAGTTTCAAAGCAGTTATTCTATATCTAAACATTCAAGTTTAGTGTAGGATAACCTCTATACATTTCTGGTAAAGGATACCCTCCAATCACAAGACCAACCGTCCAAATTTCCCACATGGATTAACCATCCAAAATCATATGACAAAATCTTTTGAAGACAAATCCCTAGTCTAATCCTTGAACAACTTTGCTCAGCATTGCCCATGACCGTGGGCACAACTATTCGAATAGATTTACACTTTGTAGAGATTGTACAACTTTACCCACATGACATAATCGTCTTATAATGTCTGTCTGACACACTTCTGTCGATGTGCGACTAAGTGATTATCACAAAACCTTTACATTGTATCATCCCAAAGTAGTCATACCCACTAAGGTTTCACTACCATTGGGCTAACCTCCTGACGGAAGCCCCCACTTGCGCTATGTGGGAATAAACTATCTAACCAACACCCATGCAACCGGGTGGCACAACCGATAGTGGGACGTTGCAAATTAGTTAGCCAGGTTTGTCCCATACCAGACTTGTGGTAGTACGGAGGGGCTTTGCAAGATATGGCTCGTAGACCAATCATTAACTAACATAGGTGACTTCCAATAAAACCCTGGTCTCGACCATTAAAGCGAATCGATCTCGTGCATCGACTTGCACTAACCTAACAACAATTTCACCCAAGTCTAAACCAGTTTTTATTTTTATTTTACTTTTCTCAAATCATTTTAAAGCTTCCATGGAATACCAATGCCATAGATACATTTTTAAACCATAGTTGGATTTTGGCTATAAATTCCCAAATAAAATATTTCGGGGCTAAGTATGGCTGAGCGTAAATTTTCCCAAATTGTTCTAGTTCATAGTATTGCATCAACTAGATTTTATCTAAGGTGTCAAGGATGTATATTTCAATGTCAGAATTTGGCTATACAAAAGTATTGGGATCAGCTACAATTTTAAGACATGTATTTAAATTAGATTGAGTAAAAGTAAGTATGCAATAATATTTTAAAAAAAATCAATAATTTAAAATATTGCGATCAAACATGATCAAATGATGTAACCTACCTTGAGCAAAAAAAATATTTTTCTTGGTCGATGGAGAAATCTGGCTCTCCGGAGTCGACGAAATCTATACGCGAAAACAAGCCAAATTCAAACCAAATTCAAATAAAACCCAAATAAACTCCAAAACTAACAAATTTAAACATTTGAATCAACTAAATCAGAGTTCAAACAAAGAAGAACGAGCTCTCGGAACATTTAATTTTACATGAAATGACAAAAAACACTATTCAAGGATTTTCAGGATTTATTGGAATTTTCTTTCAAAAGGAAATTCCGGGTTATTACACAAAGATGACGTCAGCGAGAGAATTTGAATTTTGGATGAATTATTTTTCTAAAGAAAAAGAATATGTGCCTCTAACATGTGGGCCTGGGTCTATGGACCGGGTCCACGGAATGGCGTCGGTCCACGATGGACTGGGCGTGTGGCACAATGTCGTTTGCTATGCAAGCGCACACGTAAGCACACACGAGGTGGGTGACGAGGTGTGTTTGGCCGAGGTGGCTGCCTCATCAGCTTGGGAACAGCGGCGGCACTCGGGAACCAACGGTCCCGACGAACGATAAGGCGATGGCGGACGGAGAGGGTCGCTACGAAGAGAGGGAGATGCGAGCAATTGGATGCTCACCGTAGCGGTGGCTGGGCGCACAAGGATGGCCGACAGTGAGGATGAAGGCGGCAGCGCGGTAGCTCCAGCGATGCTACAGTGACGAGGAGGCGAGCATAGGGTAGAACGCGGAGCTACGATGTTGGGGAAAATAGAAAACGTCGCCGGAGAGCCTTCGACGGTAGAGCTTGCAGTCGGCGATGAAAAAGCTTCAATTGTGGTGACAAGGAGGGGAGGTAGAGGCTGGGGTTGCGGTGGAGGGATGAGTGAGGGATGGGGCATTGGGTGCTCCCTTTTATAAGGAAAAGGGAGGCCAGAGGAGGGAGATCATGGGCAGCCACTATACACCAGGCGGGCAGCGGCACAAATGCGCGTTAACGCCAATTGAACTGAGCAAAAATGGCCAGAATGAAGGCGGCGAGGGAGTAGGGTGTTAATGGCATAAAATGCGTGTGAAAAGAGGGAGAAACAACCATCTTTACAAGCCCAGTTGCTTTGGCAATGGCGGCGAGGACGAATGGCTTGAGGTTGAGGACAACCTGACCGGTAGGTCTCAGTGGCAGCAAGAGAGAAGAGATAAGGAGTGGGGGCGGCTGGTGCTGATGGGCGGGACCCAGGTGGTAGCGTGAGAGAGGGGGCGATGTGGGTTGGATGTGGGAGCAAGCCGTACGTGTGGAGGGAAGCAGGCTTCGGCCCAAGCGGGGAGGAAAGAAAGGGGAAGCAAAAAGAAAAATGGTCGGGCCAGGAAACAAGAACTCAGACCGAGAGGAAATCCCGATTTTAAGTAGTTTTTTATTTTTAGAAATTACAAGAAATTCGGCCTTGCTTGAATGCTCTGATGATAGAAGAGTTGGAAACTTTAGGAATTGAATTGCGAACCTAACTGAAAAGCTTGATAAATTGGTGCAAGGTCTCGTGAGAATGTTATTGCATCCTATGCAGGTCATCCTCCTTTTCTGGGTGGTTATAAGTTCATTGGAAATTGGCTAGTAGTAGGTCACAGAGGTGCTACCACGAGTAGATTAACTCGTGTGGCTAATTCAATAGCCACGACCGAGCATATCCTTCGAGCACAGTAGGAAGGTAGTTGGCCATGACATGCTCTCCTCCTCCTACTGCTCGAACATCGATGGTATAGATTTGAAGAAACTTAATAGAATTTTGTGACCCATCAAACTTCTCTATGTTCACTAGTCGAAACCGTGGTGGCTAGCGAACTGCTCGAAGGTCAGGCGAAAACCTCCGACATTCGGTAATAATATCGCAACTCCTTTGCGGGAAAGAATGGTTGACATCACCAGGCGATCGTACTCGACGATGCTCAATTGTAATTGGACCTGACCTATCATAGATCTTAGCCCTACGAGAGTAATACTCCTCGTACTCCAACTGTCGTTGCAGATTTCTCGGAAGAAGTGGTGAACAACCACTTCCCCTAGGAGTTTGTCGATCACCGGTTGTTCGAGGGACTCTTCCCCGACTAGAGTCATGGTTAGGAGACCAACCAGAACTGTTGTCTTGTCGTTCTCCACGAGGAGAGTTATCTGAACAACTAGTGGTCAATAGAGTTGTCCCAGTACGACTACCAGAACGGTGTCGTCGAGTCTGCTCAAGCCTGACCATCGTGTCCCGAAGTCTTTGTGTGATCTCTTGAGGCCTGGCGCTTGTCCAAGCTCTTGAGTTGGGTTTTCGACCAAGTCATTGATTCGTTGAAGTTCTCGAGCTTTCTCTGACCGGTATTGGATGCGCTTAGGTAAAGTCCTCTGGGTAGCAATTCTTCTTCTCCGAATGGTTTCAGGACCATCAATATTTGAGTTAGACGGAGCATGCCTTAGTGGAGAGTGATCATTTCTAGGATTTTGGCCACACTCATGAAGGTGGAGATCCTGTTCATCACCAAAGATGTTCTCACCATCACCACGAGAGCCCGAAGTGAGTGTGCGATGGGAAGCATCCCCAGCCCTGCCTCAAGGAGTAGTCGAAAGACCTCTTGATTCGAGGAGTAATCGAAAGACAACATCTCGTGACCTGGAGCAATCCCCTCCAAGAAGGGGAATTTCGGGTTATAACCGTCTACAAATGAAGGTGAACCCTGCAGGGGTGTGGTCGAATCCGCAGGTGAAGCGGGCTCGACAATGCACCTCGTGGGGGTAACCGAAGGGTGATGGCTATCAGGTGTTATTTGAGTCCCGGAATCATGGATTCTAGAACTTGCTATGCTAGATCGGATGGCCTTAGACGGGCTTGAATATTTATAGGGGGAACCCTCGCCGTACTCTGTACTCGCCGTGGGGCAATCCTGATCCTGGTCGGATGGACCCTTGCTCTTTGAGAAGTCTGGTTCCTCATCTTGGTATAATGTTGTGGGGGAGAAAGATCCCTCATCAACCTTGTTTATGGCATGGTCTCCTGGGTCTGGTGAAAGATCCATGGAAATGATGTTGCCATCGGACGAAGTGATGCTCCGCTTGTACTCGTAGCAGGCATCCATGTCCAGTTCTGTGTAGTCTGCCAAATCGAACCAATTATCATCATTCTATTCTCCTGCCATGAAAGCATTAGAGTTGAAAATGAAGATAATTTACTGAAAAGGAAAAACCGGAAGTTCCCCACGGTTGGCGCCAACTGTCGATGGTTTAGTATCGATATTATGAATGAATACTAGGGACTTTTCTTGAGTTAGACCACACAGAAAAAGACTCAAAGATTTTACACAGGTTCGGGTCTTCTCCTGAGAGAATAATAACTCTACTCCTGTGTTGCTATATTGACTATGCTTTACAATAGGGAAGAAATCACTAGAACTAGGGCTTAATGACTTCTGTCTGTTGATCGTGTCTCTGTTGTTTTGCTTGATCCGCCTGATCTGCCTTTTGTCCACCGGCTTTACTCCTTATATAGCGCATGAAGGGGTGACAGTTGTCCTGTATCAAGAGGCGTCTCACCGTTTGATGAAATGCGCACGTTCTATGACAATTATTGTCAGAGACTAACCCTCCCACGTCGTCTTGCAGTTATGTTAGAGACAAAGGCTTAATATGTACAATTATCTTGGAGAATAACATCACATATTAACTATTGTGTATTAAACATAGCGCATAGGTGTCCCTAATCGATTGGGCCCATATGTCTGTAGGCTTTGTTGACAATAGGGTGGTCGTAGTTGACCTGATCATAGTAAAGCTTACAACCATGAAGTGATCATAGTAAGGTTTACGATCATGAGGTGGTCGTAGAAAATCTTACGACCACTAGGTAGTTGTAGAAGTACTTACGACCATGTAGGGTGGTCGTAAAATGGTTTACAACCACTCGGCTAAGCTTCTCTCTTATTAATGATAAGGGGTATCCTTATGAATAACATGAATATGTTGCTATCTATACTAACAATTACATATAAACAGTTTAATTAATTGAGGATTATTATATCCTCGCCACGCATCTTGCAAAGTCATTCCGTACTACCACAAGTCTGGTATGGGATAGACTGGGCTAAATAATTTGCAACATTCTATTGTTAGTTGTGCCATGTTGATGTACGGGTGTCGGTTAGACAGTATTCTCACTTGGCGCAAGAGGGTATTCCGGGGGGTGGTTAGCCCAATAGAAGTAAAACCTTTGCGGGCATGACTACTTTAGTAAGAAGCATTGTAAAGGCATCGCGATAATTACTTAGTCGCACACCAAAGGAAGTGTGTGAAGCAGACAGTATAAGATGATTATCTCTTGTGGGTAAAGTTGTACAACCTTTACAAAGTGTAAAACTATTCGAATAGCTGTGTTCACGATCATGGACTTGCTGAGTAAAATCTAGTCAAAGTTAGACTTTGGTTTTCTTTTCAAAATGATTTACAAAATAGTTTATGACATGGATTGGTGTCCATGAGAAAAATATGGGTTGAAGCCCCGGGTTGGTGCCCGTTTTTAAGTTAGTGTTAGGTTGGTGCCTACACTAGCTTTATCAATTCATTTAAAACTTAATTTTAGAAATTTAAGTTAGTGTAAAATTTGAGCTTTTGAACTTAGCTATTGTATTTAAAATGTCAAATATTGTTTTGCACAAACAACCCTATAAGCCTTCCTTTGATAATATCCATGAATGCATTAACTCTGTTATGTGTGAAACTCGCGGAGTGTTTTTTTTTTTGCGTACTCACCCTTGCTTAATAAAATATTGTTCAAAAGAGAAGGACTCCACTACTACTGAGGATCTAAACGACTAGGCCGCTACCCCAGTTGATTGCCTATGGCAGATTTGCTAGGTTCTACTACTTCGTCTTCCGCTGTGTTCTTTTATTGTTGGCTTGTAAGCCGATCTTGTAATAAACTCTGATAATTATTAATAAAATTATGCGAGATGTGGATGTTACCATATTTGTTTACTGTGTTCAAGGACTAGTGTTGAATACACAGAGAATCTAGAGGTTTTACTCCCAGGTTCGACAACTTTCAATCCAAGAAATCCAAGAAAACTCTTTTAAATTTTAGAAAAACCAATAAAATGGTAACTTTAATATTTTTAATTGACTTTTTTTACTTAATTTTAGTAACATAACTTTGGGATGTTACGGAGACCACGTTGTATGGTCCTAATCAAGGTGTTGAATAATTAGCATCGATGTCGAGGATTTTGAGGCGTAAACCTTCGTTTTAGCAAATTGTCGAATTTTTTGTCAGGTGGTGGCGGTCTAACTAGACAAGGTCGAGCAGCCTGACCGGCACTAGGTGGCGGTCGGACCATTTGGGGAATGAGAACCAAAAACTTGTGTGAGAGTGTTTGTGGGTGAGTTTACACTAGGTGCCATTGAAAATGGAGGTTCGACGTGAAACTATATAGTTTTGCCGAAAACTCTAGAGATGTGTGTTTTCTGATTTGGGAAGTGGTTTGACCGGCCATTGGTTGACGGTTAGACCAGTGGTGGTTTGACCGGTCCACTATTACCGAGGTTGGCGTTTAGACTGGCCATTGGTTGGCGGTCTCGAACACCGATGGATAACTGGATCGACCAACCGAGGGCCATGAAATGACCGCGAGGCGAGTTCATGCATAGTGGCTAAACTTTGGGATTTGGCCAAAGTCATGGGATTCAGTGCATAGGTGTTGTATGATGCATGTTTTGGCTAACGTGGATCAAGTTGTAAAGAACTTGGGCTCGGAATCGATTTCTTAGTCTATTGTTATGCAAGGACGCTTAGAGTCAATTGTGGTCAACGACGAGGGTGATTGGGACTAAGCTAGGAGAGCTGAGATACAGAACAATCGAGGATGCCAGGTAAAGTGGTTGGACTCAAGCAGGGCGTAAGATGGACAAGAACGGCCGAACGAGAAGTTCGGTACAACGGATTGCATCAAGTGGCTTAGGGCTGGTGCAAGTGCCAAGGTGGTCTGATGGGAGCTGGATGGGAGAGACTTATCAGCATGAGGAAGGTCATAGATGAACCTACGTGTGGCGAAGCATGGAATTGCTTCACGATGATTGGACTCGGTCATGGAAAAGGATCGAGAAGGAGTGTTTTAGTATCTTCACCAAAATACCAGGTTGGTAACCTTGGAGAAACCGCAACGCATGACGGTGCAAACGAGAAGTGGTTTAGGTCATGAGAAGGTGAAGATCATGAAGAGAAGGATTCAGAAGACCCTGGTCATCATCCGCTTTGAGAAGCGTGCATGAGTATAGACCCGTTTGTGTGTGGGCTTAACGGGTGCCCGTTAGGATTTTCTCTCTAGACCTAACCTCTACTATATAAGGGTTGGTGCATGATTTGCACAATCAAGCCTTGGAAACCCTAATTTGAGATTTACGGAAAGTGGAGATAATAGAGTAGAGTAGGGTTTGAGAGAGATGTATTGAGAGATTGGGTGCTCATGAGTGAGCTTTTGTCCTCCATGGTGGAATGAATGTAAACCTACAAGTGTGTGCCAAGATGAGTTCTCTCTTGTTCTTGCTCACTCTTTGGTGATTTTGGGTTTCTTGTGTTCTTGGGGTTTTACCTTGGTATTTTGCTGTGATCTAATTTGCTAGGACTTATAGGATCCGATCTAAGGTCATCTTGACCATCTTTCATCCACGAGCAAGCCTTTAGATCAAATGTAGGGGTTTTCCCCCGGTTTTGAGCCTTCTTGCCCTCAATCAATAAATTCGTGGAACCTTGGCTATAACCGTCTCGATCTCCGATTGGAATAGGTTAATGACCTTCTTGTTGAGCTATGTCTTAAATCTCAGATGATTTGGATCTCTAGATTAAAAGTTAGGTCGTTTTGTGGATCCATCGTCGTGTTATTTTCAAACAGTGGAGGGGAGCGGTCGGACCGGTCTGCGGTCAGAGCGGCCGTGCCTTGGCAGTCAGACCGGCAGAAGAAGTTGTAAGTCCTATTTTCTTGGTTTCAACGAAGTCTTCAGCTGTGATCTTGAAACCTTGATCTTCATAGCTTTGCATAGTTATTGGAGTGAAAAAAAAGAGTTGAATACCAGTGAGAAAAAGAGTGGCTTCTAACCACCCCTCCCTTCGCTATTTCAGTCCAAAAGAAGAAGAAAAAAAGTGTGTGCAAGTCTCTCTAAACACGTCCCTGTTAGCGATAAGACCTTGTACATGTAAGCGTCACGTTCCTATACTTGTGTAAAGTGTGTACGTGTATATCTGCCGTATATATCCGGTTGAGTTTGTTGAGGTGCTAATCACATCTATAATAAAGATTGCATGCAGGCGTTTTGCCCTGCGTGGCCTTCTTCCATCTCTAGTTCTCTCCCGACTGCAGCCCCAAACAGAGCACAGCACGACGGAACCACATGCGACTGCGCCACACAATAGCGTACTGTACTTATTCTTCTCCGAATCTTCGCCGCGTTCAGTGTACAGATCGAACAAGGTGACAGGCAGGCAGTACTGTATTATTGGTGGTGGATTTGTCTGTTTTTGTGAGGGCTGAGGAGCACACCGACCGAGTGCAAGCGTGATGCGCCGAAGATTCAGAAGAGAGCTACCCCGGGTACCAGCTGGGACAGTGGGCCTTGTGATCTGTCCTCCTTTCGTCTTCCTGCAATGCGCAAATGCGGATCTAGATAGGTTTTCGGTTTTCTATTGGTTCTTGCGCCTAGGTGCAAATGGCAGTTGCACTTTTTTTTGACGTTAAAGATAGAGAAATCTCTACTTTGTGATCATTATATTAAAAATGATTGTCAGGCAATACAAAATACGTGAGAAGGAAAAAGAGAGAAAGATAGGAAAGAAAAAAAATTAAGATTAAGAAATAAAAACTATACAAACAGGGATTTAGAAGTAACGGAACTACAATCATAGGTGGCTTCACTGTCGAAGTGAAGCACGAAGCTCTGTTTTGGCCCTGTAAGCCCATAATATAATGTAGTCCTTGATCTGACATTGCATCGCTGTTTTCCCGGTTTCATTACTTTGGAATATCCGCTTATTTCTCATGAGCCATAAAGTATGAGCGCATGTTGCAAAGCATATGGGCCAAACTTGACGGTAGTTCATTGATTGTGTTGATACCCTTTCCACAAATTCGAATATGTCCTTGGAGGAAGTAGTTGCTACCGATAATCCTAGTTTTTTTCAGAGATGATCCGCAGCTTTACATCGTAGTATGATATGGTCAATGGTCTCCAATGCCGAGCAAATGTCACAGTGAGGATTCGTTATCCAATGCCTAGTTAACATATTATCCTTAGTGTTAAGCTTTCCCCTGAAAGCTAGCCATAAGAGGATTCTGTATCTGTGTGGTATTGATCTATGCCAGGCATAATCCGACGCTCTCCATTTTAGACCATGGAACGATATAGTTCTATATATTTCTGATGTAGTTACATCTGCCATTGTCGATGCGATGACTCTTCGGTCTAAAGTTCCATGTGTGAGTTGTTGCTCAGACAGAACATCTAGCAAAGCCTGGTATTCCAAGAGTGCCTGCTGAGATAGGACCGGGTGTAGTGAAACCACCCAAGTGTTATCCACGAACTGTGAACTGACTGTGCAATTCATATTAATTGCATATGTGAACAAAGTGGGAAAGCATATATATAATCTTCCTGTTTTAGTCCAAAGGTCTTTCCAGAACGAAGTAGTCTTTCCATCCCCGATTATGACCTTTGTCATTTGCATAGTTGTCTCAATAAAAGCTGCCAACGTTTTCCAAACTGTTGTGTCACTTTGTCGGGACTGCATAAGTATGCTTCCTCGGATATATTGACATCTTAACCAATTGAAGCAAGGTTCAGTAGAGTTCGATATTAACTTTCCTGTCAATTTCATGATCAAAGCTTTGTTATGAACCCGTAAATCACGGATACCTATACCTCCTTGCTCTTTGGACAGTACCACTGTGGTCCAAGCGACCAAACATTGTCCACCTTGTATGTCTTTGTCTCCTTTTCAAAGAAAGGCTCTCTAATTTTGTTTAGAGCTTCTATGCTGCGCTCGGGCCATCGCATGCAACTCATGTAATATGTAGGTATTACTGATAATACCAAATTTAACATTAATACTCTCCCTCCCCAAGATAGCAATCCGGGTATCCATCCTGCTAGTCTTCTGTCTATTCTATCAATAATTGGTTGCAGCAAACTGTGAGGGCTCTTGCTAGTGGATAATGACAGTCCTAAGTAATTGCATGGCAGTGAGCTAAGCGTGCATTGCAAGGTGCTGGTAGCTAAGGTGGCCTCCTGTTGTGACATGTGGATGGGTACTAATGTACTCTTATGGTAGTTGATCTTCAATCATGAAAAAAGTGCAAATGAATCGAGAAGTTCTTTGAGAAATACCGCCTGTTGAGCTGTACCCTTTAGTAGAATTAAAGCTTCATCCGCATATTGTAAGGTGGGTGGGGCCTCTTGTATATTCAAGGGGTGTAGAATCTGCCCATCCGTGTGTGCGCGTTGCAATGATCTTTGTAGAATATCTGCTACTAGGATGAACATATATGATGAGAGTGGGTCTCCTTGTTGTACCCCTCGCTTGTAATTAATTTGGTCTCCCACTGTTCCGTTGACCATAATCTGCATTTTGCCGGAGGAGAGAATAGTCTGGATCCATTGTACCCAATTGCTATCGAAACCTCGATGTTGCAGTGTCAAAAGAATACATTTCCAGTTTATTGTGTCAAAAGCTTTATGGAAGTCCAATTTGAGCACCAACATTGGCTTTCCTCTTCAAAGCACACTGGACAAGTTCAGAGGCAAATAAGAAGTTCTGTGTGATTGATCTTGCTGTGATAAAGTCGGACTGCATAGGACTAATGAGCTCTTTGATTTTCGGCTGCAACCGATTTGCCAGAACTTTGCTAATAAGCTTGGGTATACTATGCTGTAAAGAAATGGGTCTGAAATCCCTGATCTGCATCGGCGTCTCAGGTTTTGGTATCAAAGAAACATAAGAGTTATTTATCCCTGACATATCCAGCGTATTGGCATGCAAGTCCGCAAAAACGTGTAATAGATCAGGCTTAATAATGTTCAAGAGTTTTTTTTGTAGAATTCGTTGGTGAATCCGTCCAATCCTGGGCTTTTGTTACTCGGGGAGCGTAAAATTGCCCTTGCAATCTCTTCCCAAGTGAAGCAGACCGAAAGAGCATGCAAATTTTGGTCTTGCTAGTAAAGATGTGCAAGGTCAATTGTTGGAGACCATGGACCTCCTATAATAAGGAGATCTCTGAAATAATCTATCGCAATTTGTAATTTGGAGACATTGTCGTAATGTTAAATTCCATTATCCATAAGGACCTTTATGATGTTCCTTCGATGATTGATAGATGCAGCCACATGGAAGAATTTTGTGCTCTCATCCCCCAACTTGCATCATTTAACCTTCGCCTGATGCTTCCATTTTAGGGCCCAGAACCAGATTAGTTTTTGAAGATGTACTCTGACATTCTTTCTAAAAATAAATTCAAGTGTTGTGAGTGTTTTCCATTCCTCTATACTTTCAAAGTATTCCAATGTAGTCTTAGTATTGTCTAGTTGAGTTGGCAGGCTGTGATTTTTCTTTGACCATGCTCTGATCTTTGCCCGTAGTCGTCTTAGCTTGAGATTGAGTATGGAGACATTAGCCAAGTTTCTAGTCCCTCGTGTCCAGTTTTGCATTACTGAATTTTCAAATTATGGCATATGAAGCCAGTAATTTTCCACTCTGAAGATCCTTGAAGGTTGTAAATTGGTTTTGATTTCAACCGAAATTGGGGAGTGGTCTGACGTTGTCGCTACTTTTGATTTTGCGGATATGTCTAAGAATGTTTGGCTCCAATCTGTATCAATTAGAATCCTATCTAGTTTAGCCATAATTGGATTTCTCCTCTTGTTTGTCCAGGTGTATCTTTTGTTTGGAGTTTCCACCTCCAGCAAGCCTTGATGTTGAATCCATGCGTTAAAAATAGATATATCAGCCCAATTTATGTTGTTATTGTTCTTCTCGTATACATATCTATTTATGGCAGTTGCACTTCGCCCTGTCTGCAAGTTTCAAAGTAGTGAGGCGTGCAGCAGGGATTTTTTTGGGCTCAATTCTAGCTGCCGTGCGTGCCATGCTGGGCGGATGACGATAGGAGGACATGTATTTATAAATTAGCCAAATTTTGTAGTCCAACATTCTTGGCTCTTCTCTGAGCTGAACTACAGTGAATTGCAAACTCGATCAATTTCTCTTATAGCCACGAAGTTTCAGATCTTGTATGTTCGTTTCAGATGCAAGCTGCACGGCTGCCTGGAATCAGATTCCAGGATCCATTGCTATTGTGTAGTAGTTGTCAACTTTTTTCTATTAGTATGGTTGATGAGTAGCCAACCTCCTGGCACAGTAGCCAGGTACACTTGAGAACAACATACTAGAAGAGTCAAAATGCCACACGATTTGGCAAGAAAGCTGACACTGAAATGCACGTACCTCCAAACTGGAAATGAATGGCCATTGTGGCCAGGTCTCGTTGATGCTCCCGCTTTCGCTTTTGTGTTCGTGATGGTGGTTTTTATATGGACATTATTGGGAGCGTGGGTGTGGCCATGGAGGAGGGAAGAAGAATCTTTCGCACAGCGCCTCCAATTTGGGTTTGGGTGAGGTGCAGTCGCAGCATGCTTTATTCTGCTCCACTTCAGATATCACAGCTTACACCATTCAGATTCAGGTACTGCGAAAGCAGGCAAGCAGCGCAGCTTCTGGTCCTAGCTAGGTTGCAATAATTATGTACTATAACCACATCCCTCGGATCTGATAAGATTGTGAGACCCCTTCTTTAGTCTCTGGTCATCTATCATCGCCTTTCTTCTTTTTCTCTAGGAAAGACTGGGCTTAGTTCACATTAGGATATCAACCATTAGTCCCTAGCCTTCATACTTTTTTGGTTTACATACACCTACCTGATATGCGTCGTCAATTCAAATTTTGCCAGTGAATTATATTAGTTTTCGAAATGTTGTGGACGTTATCGTCACCAAGAAAACCAGCTGAATATATCAGCACATGAATGGCACTAAGATATAGTAATATCCTGTGTACAAGCTCGAGATAATATTAGGCCCTATTTTATTAACATGATTGAGGGGCACTCTAGCATGCAAAAACTCCAGAAATGACGGGGATCAGAAGGCATCTGGATGCTATTTTAAAAATCCATCAACATCTGTACAAAGCAGAAGCTGGTACTACTCGTACTAATCAACCTTTTTCCTCCCTTTTTGTCTGTCGGCATTTTTTGTCAGGCTGATCACTGATGCCCACTTGTCTTCTCCTCTGTTGATCATCTAGTGGTCCATGTGGAACTCTTCAGTCTTGTTTATGTTTTGGTTTCTCGTTGAAGATTTTTTTGTTGTAAATTAGCACAAAGATGTGAGAGAAAGGAAAACTGCAGTTAGAGCTCATGCATGTGGAACTCTTCTGTCTCCAATGGTTTGATGTGGATTACATTACACTGACGCCTCTTTTGCTATTCTCTTAAAGAAGCATATTAGCACCTTACTTGAAAGTAAGGTGCATGCCTTCTCTTTAAGAAACAGAATACCTTTCAGTTTTCAGAGCTGTTCAGACAGCCGGTCACAAGCTACAGCTCGCAACTCTAGAGCTTCCTCAAGGGCAATTTAGACAACTGCACAGATGCTAACTAGTTGTTTCTAATCAATGCCGGTTTGGGCACACGGTTTCCTCATAGGACAGTACAGACTCCATGGCACTTGAAAGACAAATTCATTTCCTCTGGAAAAAACAAACTCCAATTTTGCTTCCTCCTGATCCACAGGCCAGTCTGAAAATGCTACGACTGCAATGGCATAGTCAGAAACAGACGCTGAACAGCAAACCAATGACCCGTCGTCTCATCACATAAGAAAATTGCGCTCTTTCGGCTTTGGCTTAGTTTAGCACCCTTAATGCGCGTGTCAGGAGAAACAAATACGGATGGTTAGGTTCCCATCGCCGTCGCCAAAAGATCTGCATCCCCGTCTAACCGCGCGACAGACCCATCACCCCAATGAAGAAGCCTTGTTTCTTTTGGTTTTTGGATATGACCTCCAAACCAACGACAGGCATGCGATGATGTGAACAACCAGTCGATGCCGCAACAACTCTCGCGGCTAGGCATCAACAAATAGGTGTGCCTCCTTTTCTGCTTCTTTTCCCCATCTGAGAATTAGTTGAAGAACAGGCCCCATTATGGAATCCAACACGTTCTAAAAGATTAGTTAAAGAAAGAGAGCTCTTTTCTGCATCTGCTGGTAGTGGCAAATCATCATGACCTTTGTTTTTTTAGCCCCTCTCTTTACTTTGTGAATTGTTCAAGACATGCTACGCGAGCAACGCATTATGTGTTGATTTTGCATTTACCGCTGGTAACCATATCTACTTTGTGATTTGTGTGGTTTTACTTTAGTCAAAAATAGATGCCCACACCATGTCTTCGTTTTGTGGCTGCAAATTCTTGTAATGATTGTGTATTTTAATATATCTGTTTGTAAGTGGTTTTCTATGTTTCATTTTTTTTTGTTCATTCTTAATCCCACAAAAAGGCATGTTGGCACATTGAGGCTCTTGAGGTCAAGATCAAGCATGGTGGAGGCGCTTCGTGAGCCAGTCTGCCTCTTGGGGAGTCTAGTAGTCCAGTGTCGTGCTTTGCTTGTGCGTTTACTTTTGAGCATTTTGACTTGTCTTGTGGGAGTAATGTGTTTCTCTTGTAGGAGTAGTTAATTAGTGACTTAAGATATGAAGAAGTCGCCACCTGCATTTGGGCCTTCACCACTTATTACACCACTATTTTACTTCACTCCAGGCGATGTGCCGTGCAGAATCTTCCTGCTCATTGCCAAGCTATCCGCAGCCGTAAATTATTTGCTAACTAGTAGTGGACTAGTTCGGTCCATCACTCCATCCATCTCTTTTCGAATAACTCATCGCCAAAGCCATAAAAAGCTTAGGGACGTGATTACGTGAATGCGCATGCGAAACCGACAAAAGCCATAAGAAGCACAATGCGTTGCTTAATGCCACCAAACGCAGGTTCCAAAGAGAACTGGGTGGAGGCACAAGGCAATGCCATACGCCTCCAACTGTTTCTCTGTGAAATTCTTGTATTCCAAACGAGTCTGAAGGGTTTGAGATCGAGGGCTTGTTTGGTTGAATGCCTCAACAACCTGTCTCGCAAAAAATGCTGCTCAGAGGTAGGTTGAAAATTTGATGTTTTTTTATCGGGCAGAGAAGTTTGAAGATGATTTGTTTAGTTAGAAGCATGTACTACAAATATTGGATGGAACACATGACGTTGAATCAAACAAAAGGAGGCTGGATTACTGGCCTAGGAACCAGACACACAAAAACGAGCGTCTAAATCTGGCGTTACTGCATGGGCGTGCGAGCATACTAGAGAGTAGAGAGCAAACCAAATAGTCACAGGTTGTTCTCATGGAACCTCCTAGCCAGGCAAATAGCTTCCAGGGCTCGGACTAAGCAGCCCCTGAGCCTTAGAATCCAATAGTGCGTCCAGAATCCAGATTCGTTGCTAGTAGGGTTACATGGGATTTAAGCCCTTTCCAAATTTTGGCCCGTGTTTTCCCAATTAGTGGCGTTCATAGTATCCTTCATCAAGTATAAATTGTTACTTGAGAGTAGGGGTGAAAACGGTTCAGATAGTTTTCAACCAATCCGAATTATTTTCGAATACGGATGCTATCGGTTCAAATATTTATTGGATAATGTCGGATGGAAAACGAATACGTATTCGGTAGCGCACTTTTCATCGAATACGAAGACGACTTCGGATATCCAGAGATACTGCTTGAGGTTGCATGTGCATTGTCTTCCGAAAACCATAACTTTCTTGTTCGAAATCCAAATTAGGTAAATGAGTAGGCTAAATTGTAGCTCTCGATGAGATCTACAACTTTGTATTTTTGAATATTTTTACTTGAGTCCATTTAATGTCCCAAAAATATGTCCAAATGTCTAAATAGTATTTTCAACACCCGTTATTTCTCCGGATTTTGCCCAAACATGACTCATTTCATCATTCTTCTTTCTTGGGAGTCCCAAAACACAATCATTATGCATAGAAATAAATAAATATCAATAAAATATTATTTTTATAATGAATTATGCAATGTTTACGAGGTAGGCAATACATATCGGTAAGTAAAGTATATAAGGGATAACATATTGAGTTATTTTACATTAAAAACATGTTAGGGAGTGTATGTAAACATGTACATATATACTAGATTGACGAATATTTTGATTGTATAAACTAATTCTTTGTTTCAGTTACTGCAATGAGAACAATTTAAGGGGTTTTTATATTCCGATAAATATTATTGACTGCATTCGCTTCATTTTTTATTTTCTCTGTATTTGTATTCGACATTATTCGTATTTGTATCTGTATCCGAGACATTCGTATTTGTATTTGCATCGGAAAAAATATATAAACAAATATGACAAAGTCATTATCCATCTGTATTAGATCATTTTCACCCCTGCTTCAGAGCAGTGAAAACTTTTTCGGTAAAATTTCGGCGGTTACCGACGAAAATCAGATATATCGGACCCCTTCGGTAAAATTTTCGACTGGCCAAAAAAATTCGGATTTGCTAGTTTTTTTACAAATATAAAGAAAGTGTGTAACCAAATGCAAACACATGAGTGTATGTGCCATGGTGGAAGCACCCTTAGCCTTGAAGATGTTGGTTTTGGGTTTGAACTTTGGCTATGCATTTTTTTTCCTGTATTTTTTATTTTAACTTACAAAAAATTCAAATTTTGATCCGAAAATTTCGGCCAAAATAGATAGCTTTTTCCTGCTTCAGAGTACTGGTCCAGTCCTCTCTCTCTGTAAAAAAGGAGTGTACTACTCGCTTGTGGACCAGGTCAGCAGGAGAATAGGAGATACATAGAACAGTTGCAGCTGCAGTTGCAGTTGCAGTTGCAGCTGCTGCATCCAGGCTTCGCCGGTGCCTTGGGGAACCGTACTTTACCTGGGCTTTTGCCGTAGCGCCCTGATGAAGCCTTTTCCATTCCTGGGCTGCGTGCTTCCGTGCGTGCTGCGACTACACAAGCTTTTACCACGTGGGCAGCACGCGTTTTTCCTGTGACCCGTGGGCGGGTGCACACCGACGGCGGGGCGCAACCAGGGTTTGGAAGGCTGGTTCGGGTCGGGACTCGGGATCGGGCATTGCCGCGTAGTGCAGGCGAGGCAACGAGACGCGCGTGACCGGTTCGGGTTGGGTTGGACGGCCGGGCCGCGTGCCCATGTTATCTTGGCGCACGGAACGGGGTGCACCGTGCGACGCTGATTTGCGCTGTGGAAGTGTGCGGATGGAGGCGGAGGTGGGCTGGGCGCGTGCCCCGATGTTGGACGCGCAGGATGTGGGGGAAGGAAATTTTCTGGCCTCGCCCCGTGAGACCCCTCTTCTATTATTGTTGGATTTCGTATAATATTACTGTAGCGTATAAATATAAAGAAGATCAGACGGATCACGAGGAGGGACCTCACGGGGCAGGACCCAGAAAATTTATTTTTGGATGTGGGCTGGAGCGCGTGGGGCGAGGGACGCAGCACAGGCTGTGGGAGGTAGGACATGGAAACGCGAGATTGAGTGTGGCTCCTCGTGCGGTCATGCCATTGTCGCCGTACGTCTAAACTAGGGTGCAAACGGAGCGGATACGGATGGATATCGTTTATTCTGTATCCTTTTTTATATATTTTTTGAATTTGGAGTAGAACATAGACGGTACAGGATATGAATACGAATATAGATAGTCTCGGTCACGAATACGCAGCGAATACATGCCGAATCGAATACAGATTGTCTCAGTCACGAATACTTATTCGGATATTACGCGGAAACATAAACCATATGTCGCACAATTATAGATCAATCAACAATACTACATGTCCAAAATGTAACTACATTAGTAGTTTAACAAGCATATTTAAATATATCACACGATAACAGAGACTTGTTAAGTAAGTAGTAACTAGCAAGTATATGACAGAGGCTAGTTAAGCAAGTAGTAATTACTAACTAGCAAATAGTAAGTCACAACTCACACCTCATACGGTCCCAAATTTAACTAGCCATAGCCAAGTACATCACTAGTAGCACAACAAAGTAGCCAAGTAGTAACTACTAACTAGTAAGTGCTAAGTAAGTAAGTAGCATATCGTTGGCCGCACAAAAGACTTATCTAGCAGCAACCAGTCATCTCTATAACCATGCCTCAGTCAATCTCAGCCTTCGTCATGATCTCATCCTACAAAAAAAAAATTGTAGAATGTTAGATCATGTCACGAAACCAACTGAAAGTGATTTTTTACCATCTTAACATCTTAGTAGTATGACACCACACAACACAGTACAATAATAAAATCCTTCACAAAATTCGTCTTTCTTTTATAATGTTGTCAGTATAATAGTATATGCTGCATGAAAATAGTGAAACTAGATGCATAATGGATAATATATGCTGCATGGAAATAGTGAAACTAGATGCATACTCTATATGGTAAAGATAATGGAAAGTGGCAGTCATTCTAGGGATTTTTATTATACTTCAATAGCGATGATCACTTGTTAGTTGTTACAAGACCTACCACTCCCCTTTTAATGGCAGATTAACTATTACAACGCTACTGAACAGCATGAAGAGAACCTATGGAAAATTCTACAATTAGCTTCTCAACAACAGTGTCATATTTATCTAGTACAAAGACAAAAGGGCGAACTAGTGAGATAAGCAATAGTGCTACAAATAGCTTCTCAGCAGCCAGGTCAGTTGCTTTGTAATTGATTACTAGAACGTTACGTGCGCTACGCTGCGCTTCGGTTGGCAGCGTCATAGAAGGATTTTTTTTGTTTTATGCATGGTAGCTATATGTTTGTGGTAAGGACACATTGGCACATAACGTTTTTTATGGAAAGCTAAGGCATCGTTTCTAATGAACTGGTATCTAAGGAAAGCGAAGACACTGTCTGTAACATATACTGGTATCTATGGAAAGCTAATGCATTGTCTGGTACTGATCTACTAAATACGTAGCCACGAAAGTATAAGATATGTCTAAACAATATCAAGTAGGGAGGATGAGTGTAACAGGACAATAGGAAAAGTAACACATACATATAGCATCAGATGGAATGTCTCAGAAATATGTGCGAGCAATACAGTTTGGTTTAAGAAACAACCATCACGTTGGTGCAAATTAGTCTCCAAGTTGACACATTGTTTCCGTACAAAAGGTAGGCCTTACGTAGTTTAACAAAAGAGGTATGGCTGCTCGTTCGGAGGCCATTGTCTATACACAATATATATGTATGAACGAAGTAAATACGAAAGCATCAAGATGACAGTCGTGAGGCAAAGAGAAGATAAAGGTGTTTTAAATCGCGGAGGCATCACCTGTTGTTTCAATTGCTGGAAGGCTCATCCATGTTTAGTTTCTTGACAACTGTTGCTTTCTTAGGTTAATTGCACTGTGAGTTGGGTGATAATCAGATGTTACAATATGGAAGGAAGAGGCCCTAAGAAGCTGATATTGTCTAAAGTAGGTGAAGGATGCACCTTATGTCACCATCAGGTTGAGGAGACAGTGGTGAGTCATTAGGGCAAGATCTTTTTGCGGTTGATGAAGAATCTGAGATAGACTTTGTAGCAAAGGAGGCAGTCAGCATGCATATAACGAGTTATTGCCATGATCAGTTATCATCAATAGCAGGATAAATCGTTAAGTTAGTGCAAACCTTGGAAAGTTCAGTCGGAGGAGTTGAAGTCATTGGTCTTTTGTGGCTCTGCATGTACTGGGAGCATAGGACTCGCTTGAACTGAAGCTGTTTTGGTTAGTGATTGGGAAAGAGCTTTCGCAGGTTTCAATATTGATTGATTATCAACCTAAGTACAATTTACAATCTGGATTGGAATAATGTTCATAGAGCATACCAGTACTCATAGCGACAATATAATACAGAGCATATGAAACTTTTGTTATCAACATGTTCTATGATAACGGCGTGATATAGTAATTACAAATTGACTCTGAGGCTACCAAAATTCACTGAGAGTTAATTCACAGATTGGTTAGAAGAAATAAATTTGTGTAACTCTACAGGTTGCAGGATACGATCACTATAGGAAAAATTTCAGTATACATGTAGAGTAAGATCGACAAGCCCACATTAGATTTGGCTAGGACAGGGCAATTCTCGGTGCTGAATGGCACACATTTGTGTAAATCAATGGTTTCCTGATCGTGTTATTCACTAACTATTTCAGTGCCCTGCAATTGATCATAGAAGACAATTGTTTCAGCAGATGTGCCATAAGATAGAATTGGTTTTGAAAAAGACCTTCCATGAAGTCATAGGTCAAGATATTTCTTGCCATATGATAGCTGGAGCAGTAATACATATAAGCATAAAAACGTGCATGATCTTTATGTCCTTTTGCAGTACAGAAGAAACAAGGTACGTCAAGGTCACAAGAATTAGCAAGTTGTTTACTAAAGTAGATATTATGCTGGCAATCAATGGGCCATATCCTAAAGCAGATAGCATAAGATGTCCTATATTAGAGACAAGATCACAACAAAACATTCTCGTTTAATCTAAGACAACTCAAATGCTGCTCTTTTGGTGTTATCAGAAAGAACAATTTGAAACAAGGAACAGATCAAGTTGACATATAGCATGTATCACTTTGACACATTCTGGGAAACTCCAAATGTAGATACACCCATGATAAATTAATCTAGCATATGAGACTTCATCTAAAAAACTATGTATGAGAGAAAAAGAAGGTACAAAATCAGCAGTGCATCAAGCACACGCCACTTTAACATGAGATAAACCTATACTACAGTTTGCTATGGAGCGGCTGAATCGGGGACAGATCACTTTCAACAAGCATGCAGATATTGTTTCATCCTTTCTTCAAATGGCCGATAAGGGTGTTCACAAAACTAAGAATATGTTGCATCAGCTAAGAGTCCGAAAACAAAAACTACCCACCATTTTGTATGTAATGTCTAGCACACATAAAGTGTTCATAACTGCGGTGGTTCTGATTTCACAAAAACATAAAATGTTTTTTTTCACATATCTACATAATTGATAACATTACTGAAACTCGAAAAAGGCAGAGATATTTTATTCTGACAACATTCTAGTACGCACCGCAAGAAAATAGGAAATTAGTCAGATTTTGTTAAATCACTGAGAGAATAGTTCAAGATAATACTTGCTCGATACTATGGTTCAAATACATTTCGGCACATGCATCATGCTTTCATTAACAGAACCAAATGGGAAATGCTGAATTAGTTTACCGATTGGAATAATGTTCCTTCACCTCTCATCGTACTAAATCCATATCCCCTATGATTGCATCTGGCTTGTATCTGAAAAAAGGACAGATTGGTGAAGTTTTACAAAAAGAATGCTTCAGAAAAACATACCACGTGGTCTTAGATACTGCTTTTCAGCTAGCGAGCATTCAGATCATCTGGGCATACGTGGTCATCTCCCAAATCCTGATTCCATTAGCAATTTGAAAAACAAGGAAATGCAGTTTGAACCTCTAGGTGGGTGGACCTAAAAAGCTCAGTATAAAAGAAGCTTCTTGTAGCTCAAGAATATTGCCTCATAATATAATCCAAATACGCAAGTTCATGCATTAACCAGTACTCCTACTAACACCACCGTGCCTCATGGCCAGTAAGCTGGTGTTCTAAACTCAAAACATGTAAGAGCAACCACTTTCTAACAACACCTGTACTAACCAATGCCCTTTAACGTGGACAATAGGCAGTAAGAGAGGAAAAAGCTACTTATCATGAGCACTTGGACTGAAGCAGTGCACACCCTATGCCGGCACAAGCATCAGTACTTCGTAGTAGCCGCTTTTTGCACACTGTAAAGCCAAACAGTCCCTATAACCGAATTCTAGTTTCTTAACAACCAATCATCTCAGCCAATCCCTTTTCACAAGAATATAACTGAATTCTGGTTTCTTAAGAAAGAACCTATCACCTCAGCAAAGCCCTTCCCAGGACACAGCCACCCCCAAGCATTCCTTCAAGCACATGGTACGGTAAGGCACAGACATGACCATTGCATCGGCTGGAAGTATAGAGCACGAAGTAGGCACACGGTAGTTTTGTGGAATGTAACCAAATGAAGCAGAATGAAGGAGAATGTATGACCTAGGCTACGTTTGAGAACGAAGGACGATAGACGGCAAACCAGCAACTAAGAAGACAGGGGGACAAACAAGCACAACCAAAGCAAGATAGGTATGGATAAACACGATGCAGCAGCCAGACATACGACCAAACTAACGCATTCATCGAAACAACAGCAAAAATAGGAAACCCCAAGAAAGGAGAAGCAACAACCGGATTCGGCGGCCCAAAGGACAAAGGGGTGATTCCCCTTGATGAATGCAAACTGGAAGGAAGGCAAAGCATTTTCGTACCTTAGCTCTGAGTCCTTAGATGAAGAGCAGCAACCGGCGAAGCCTGCAAAAGGCCTGAGAGGATGAGGCACTACCGGCAAAGTCTGAAAAAGGGCGTACAAGTTAGCGTCCGTGCAAACAAGATAGAGCCAAGGGAAAAGGTAATAAGCAAGAGAATGCACGACCAGGTTTGTTCCCAGGCTGCAGGCGAAGCTTAGCAGGACGAGCACTCTGGAAAAGCGAAGAAATCAGATGCGACGAGGAAAAACCAAAGGCAAGAAACGCATTGAGCATGAAAAGACAAAGGGGATAAAAAGCAAAGAACCAACATGCGGTGACCCTAGATAGCGAACCGATAGTAGCGAGGAAGGCGACGAGCTAGCAAGAACGAGGAAGCAACAGGGAAGAACGAACGGGAATCAGCCGAGGAACTGTGAGAAACGGAGGAACCGAGGCGGCGCACACGGAAGAGCAAAAGGCAAGGCGATGAGGGAAAGTGAATGGTGGAGAAAACTAGGGAGAGCACAGAAACGAAGGAAAAGGGATTGAGGAAAGAGAAGACCGGCTGCGAGACCGAACAGTCGCGAGAAGCATCGCGTGTTTCGGGCCTTCTGGTTAGCACGACTGCACTGGTTCCAATGCAGAAACTGGGCAGCCTGGCTGCAGCGTTACCGACGCGGAGACCAACGGAGCTCGCGCGAGTGCAGGTTGCAAGCGCACGCCCAATTGGCACCAAGCGGAGAGGTCAGAACGACCGAGAACCGTGTAAAAGAAGGCATGGACGCTGTCCACCAAGAACTGACACGAAGGGTGGATGCGTGCGCGCGCAGGACTGGCTGGGCAAATGTACGGGATGGCTCTGGGAGCTCCATTCTCACCAGCTTTAGTAGAAGGTAAGATTTGCACAAGGCAGTGAGCTGAGCTCAGTGGTCTGGCGGGCCTAACTCGCATTAGGCTTAGCAACTCAGCGTAGCCTGAGTTGCGAGTTTGCACCTTGATTGGGAGCACCTCAAAACCAACTAGTCAAGTAAAACTTTTAGACATAATTGGTGTCATCACACCTCAAAATTAGGCAAAATCCTCATACTCAATTTTTATTGAGATATTGATGAAATATTTCAATAGGCACACACCATGACACCAATGCTTGTTCAATCACTCTTCTAAGGCAAGAAAAGGTGGGCCGTGCTTATGTAATCCGTAGGAGGGCAGCCTACCGCAAGATATATATTACCTTGTAAATCTGTGACCAAAGTGCTAATAGGCGTTCAAAGTTCAAAGACAATTTTCCAATTCAGCCCAGGAATGCGGTGAAAATCAAATGGATATATAGACATGTGGCTCCAGGAACTCTTTGCACAACAGACCACGTGCACTCCAACCAAAAGTTATAGTGCCTTGTACAGACAAGTAAATCTTGTATCATGATGTTTCTTTTTCCTTCACACGTATCTACGTAATACATTTTAAAACTTCCTATCATGTCAGTTTGTTAAAATCATTAGCAAGAAAAAATGTTATATTTCACAGTGCAATGGATCCCATGGCTGATTCCATGAGACTAGTGGGTCATATGGGTTTAATCCTCGTACTGCCGGTTTCATCGTGTGATTGCATTCCTATAAATTTCTATTGACATGATGTAGAGTATCACTGACATTTCTCATTTCAGTAATAATATGACGCCAATACATTTATACTTACATGCCAATACATCTTTTAAGAGACTTAACATGAAATAGTTTCTGTACTCTCAGGATATCTAGCAGATTTTTTCATGCACAAGTATCAACCATTTCCTATCTCGTTGTCAAAATAGAAACTAGTTTACATTTCTAATATTGTAGGTAAAAACTTTGCTCGTGAGTTCCTTTGTTTGCAGGCACAAGTATAAACTCCAAAGTCCCAACCTACAGATACAACCACCAAATGTTCGCAGGCACAAATATAAACCCCAAACCTACACATACAAACACCTACCTACAAATTTGAAATGAAAGCAAATCCAGCTTTCTCATTTTTTGGTAGGCCTCAATGGAAAAAAGTAGCACTAACATTACAAATTTACAATGAACATTGATCTCACTGTTCACTAACCTCTGTCACTTTGTGTCTCTGTGCAGTCGTCACTCACTACGGTTAATGAGGGAAGCGAGGGGGGGGGGGGTGGGAGGCTCCTCTCATGCAAGGGAGGAGGGAGGGCTGAACGGCGAGGAGGAGGCAGGCATTGCAGTGTGGAAGGAGGAGGGATTCTTGGGGAGGTGCGGGTGAAGAATCTAGATCCACCATTATGAGTTAATGGAGTATTTTGGTTATTAATGATAAATCTATTTGTGAGACTAACACTTGTATTGATATACCTATTGTGTAGTCTTATTTGGATAAAAAGGTAAAAATCATGGAGGTATTCATTTGACATCACATTCTTATATATTGTTGTATTCCTCGGATCCAAAATATAGGTTGAACTCCACTAAAAGTTTAACTTGAATATGTGTATATGTTTTCATTACATATTTGAGTATTCACACATTTAGGGGGAGTTCACTCTATGTTTTATGGTTTTATTAGTATTGATCCATATTCCTTTTTCCACATATATTAAGGATCTCTACCTCGAAACATATCCTTGAGTATATAAAACTTGTGTAGTTCATATATACTCACATTTATGTACATTCAATCATTTGTCATTATGATGGTTGTCATTAATCACCAAAGAGGGAAAGATTGACGTATCTTGTCCCACCATTATGAGTTAATGGTATGTTGTGGTAACTAATGACAATCACATTGTGGGACTAATGTTTTTCATCAATTGGATGAGTAGGTTATGTCCCATGATGATAGAGACTTTGGATGACATCATGAGGTGATCGTCAATAAGTCAAGGTTCAAGAAGAGGATGCATCATGTGTTGATGCGTATCAAGTTCAAGAAGAGGAGATGATCATAAATTGATCATCAAGTCAAAAGAATAACCATCATGTGTTGATGGAGGTCAAGTGAAAGAGTGCATCATGGGTTGATGCATATTCAAGTCAAGAACTTGAAGTAAAGGATATCATCATGAGTTGATGATTATCAAGTCAATGACCTGGTCTTGAAGTGAAGATGTACGTCATCAAGCTTCAAGTATTTGTGCAAGGCAAATGTATGACTAGCTAGGGCTAAGGATATGTTCCTAGTCTTTTACTGGTCTTTGCGTTTGGTTGGAGACCGAATTGCTAGTATATGTTGTCGTACTATTAAGAGGGGTCTTGATTAGTAGCTTGAGTTAGTCATATGTTGATAGCTTGTTGTGCTTGCTTTAGCTCTCGTTAGCATGTTGCCAATATTTGTGAATGTATTTTACAAACGGTTTAAGTCCATGTGCCAAATTCCTTGTGGCATTGGTTCTAAAAGTCGACAAATGTGTTTTGCAACTTGTTGAGAATCTATCCTTCATCCCTTGTGTGCATCTTACATCAATTGGTAAATGTGTTTTGCAAATTGAGTTTAAGCAATGAGCACAATCTGTTTTCAGCTTTGGTGGCAATGGGCGGTCTGGCTGCCCATGTCAGTCGGTCTGACCGGTGATATATCGGTCTAACCGCCATGGGTTGGGTGGTCTGACCGATCCCCTTGTGAGCAGCAAGTTTTTGTGCGGTAGTACCGCACATAAGAAATGGTACTACCGGAGAGCGGTAATACCGGAATCTTTTGCGGTATGTTTATTCCAGAGAAGGCATTTTTGTTGAATGTATTTGGTTTCCCTTGAGCGGTCTGACTGCATCCTTGGCGGTCTGACCGAATTGGAGCGGTCTGACCGGCCATTGGTTGGCGGTCAGACCGGCAGTGAGTCAAACGGCTAGTTTTATAGCCATTGGAGCTGGGGCGGTCTGACCGGCTATTAGTTGATGGTTAGACCAGTTTATCCCTGTTTCTCTGTAACTTTACCTCCAACAGCTAGTTTTTGTGTGTGGACTATATATAGCCACCTTGGCCAGATGTGAGGGTTGTTGTTGTTGCTGGTGCTATTCATTCCTTGAGCAAAGAGCAAGCACTCTACACTCTTTTGTGCATGTGTTGCACTTAGTGAGCTTAGAGAGTAAACCCTAAGTGCATGTGTTGCATTAGGTAGTGAATTGTGTATCCACTTGAGCTTAGACACTTGATTCGTTCAAGTGAGCGCATTCGACTTGTTACTCATGGTGTTTGCCGACACCTAGACGGATTGGAGAAGTTGCGTCGGTGATCTTCTTAAAGAAGGTTGTGAGAAGACCCGAGCGGTTGTGAGTGGTTTGGTGCTCGCCATCTCCGGAGTGGAGGAAGAGCAACCCCGAGTGGATCGAGGTGTTGATTCGTGTTAGAGTCGGTCCAAGTGGTTGGACTTACCTCGGAGGTGTTTGGCTTAATTCGTGGAGCCAGTCCAATTAGTTTGGGCTTACCTCAACATGGATTATAGGAGACCGACAAGTCTTCGAACACCACGGTAAAATATTATTGTGTCCTTGTGGTTTGTTCTTCCTGTGCCTTACTATTGCATCTACATTCCTTGTATTGAATTGCTTATATGCTTACTTGTATTTGTGTGATTGCTATAATTATCTATAGTATTTGTTGGTGCACTTAGTCGAAACTAGTTGATTTAGGTTTTAATTGGGCAAAACCGAATTGATTTACAATTCTGCATAAAACTCGGTTTTAGCCAAAAAGATTTTAAAACCGCCTATTCAACCCCCCCCCCCTCGGCCTCCTCGATCTTACAGCGGGTGGGGGGAGGCGGAGATGAGGAGGGAGGTGAGGAGGAGGAGGTGGCCACGGCTGCGAGGAGGGAGGAGGAGGCGGATCTGGCGAGGAAGGAGGAGGGGAGGGGAGGCGGGTAGGGGAGGTGTAGATGAGGATTGAGGAGGGACCGCAGGAGGGGAAGGGAAGCAGCGGCGGCGGTGAGGGAGGAGGGACACGACAGTGAGGGTTAGGGTTAGGGGGGTGGCCACCAGGGACGCACGGGAGGGCCGAAGGGGATGGGATTGGGATTTGGGAGATGCGGGCGGGAGTCTAGAGTGTGGACGCCCGGCTAGTGACTGAGCTGTGTTAGTTGTAGTGTAGGCTTGTAGCTCCGATTCAAATAGCAATCGAATAGTTTATCGGATAGCTCTGATTTATTTCCCGGATATCTCCTTCCCGAATCCAAATCTGAATCCAACAAAAAAAGTTGGACATCCAAAAATACGCTCCAAATAGTATCCAAATTTATTCAATCGGTCAGGAACTATCCGCTCCATTTGGCTACAACCATCGTCCTACCTTACTCATATTCTCGGATGGTTAGGGCCTCGTTGGTAATGTCACTGGCCTTGTTTTGGCGGAACAAACCATCAGCTTATATGGCCTACTCCAAGTCCCACCAATGTTGGGGTGTTGGGAAAACGGAGCGACACTAGCCCAATGTGAACATGGGCTTGAGCTCGCGCACCGTTTCTGTTGTCTCTCTTGTTCAAACTAATCCCGGTACAAGAGAAATGTTTATGTGCATCAGATTCGAATTCCGCCGGTTGCTTTGTTAATTGGAACCACTAATCCAGCAATACTACTCCAACATGAGTTTGATGTTTGAAAGTTGTGAAGATAAAGGCGAAACTGTAGTAATTAATTTGCAAATTGCGACCAGTAAGAGCTGCATGCAGGTGCTTGAGATGATCTGTGCAGTATTACGTGTGTCTATACGAAAAGCTGAACCATACAATGAACTGACGAGAGAGAGAGAGAGAGAGAGAGAGATCCTGTAAGGGACTAGCTCGATAACTCGAATGCAATTTAACAAACCTTTCAGGAACACGCTTCAAGTTGGTGAAGCAGTACACTTATTTCTAATTAAGTAAACCAACAGTGCAAATAAACTTAGCAAAACGCGAAGGGTCCATCTCGTCAATTGCTCAGGAATGTAAGAGTACAGTTCCGAGTTCGACAAGTAGAGCAAACCGGCAATGGATCGATCTCCACTCCACGCATTGCCAGCTTCTCTTCAGCTTCCTATTAATCAGCGGCCTCCAGAATAGACACCGAAGAAGTCGTAGAACGGCAGCGCCTCGCCGTTCGGGCTCTCCGAGCTCTCCGACTCCCCGCAGAACGAAGCGCACGCGGACGGCGTCGGCGTCAGGGAGGCGTTCCCGGTGCGGCGCGCCTTGTCGGGCAGCGCGAAGGTGGGCTGCAGCGGGAACAGCTGCAGGGTCTCACGGCCGGCGCCGCCAACGTCTGCGGCCACACCACCGCCGCCACCGTTGGCTAAGTCCAGCACGTGCAAAGTAGTGCCTGCGTTGTTCGGAGCTGGCTGCAGGTACATGGTGGTTGGTGGCTGCACCGGGTACAGTACTGGCATCTGCGGACGCAGGTAGTAGGCCACATTTGCCGCGGCCTGTGGCGCTGGCATGTAGCTTGCTGGCCTGTATATCACTGCAAGAAAGGTTCATAAATTCAATGGAAAACATGTCAGCAAGTTCCTCACAGATATGTATTAGTCATGCAGATCAGATGTCCTCGCGCTGTTTTTGTTCATAATAAACTTTAGCTCGCGTTAACGCACAGAATCTCAAAGTATGAAGTTTACAGGACCTAATCAACTAATTAAGTGCAATATATGGTGAAGTGAAGCATTAGAAAAACATGGTTTATGATCACGTAAGCAAGGTTGTCAGAATCTCGATTCTAGTCATACGATCATACGTTTTTACGACCTAGATTGACCAGACCGATTCAATTTTATGGTAAAGTACTAAGTTGGTAGAATCTTAATATTATTATGATTCTAACAAAAAAAATTGTAGGATCGTGATCAAAATTTTCATAAGATCATACCCGATTTTAATGATTTATTATAAATAATTATTTGCATATGTCCCTTTCATTGTAAATTTTTATTTTTATTTCTTCATGCCCATTATAATTTGCACAAATAACAAATGATCATTTCTTTGTATTACATTTTGGTAAACAAAAGTTCTAAAGTATAGTTTTAAAATGAAGAAGTGTTAAAAATATAAAGTAGATTTTCAAAAATATTTATTTGGTAGAATCAAATAGAATCTTAGATTCAACATGGATCCTAGATTCGCTATTCAACTAAAGAACCTCCCATCAGATTCAGGATTACGACAACTTGCATGTAAGGAACAAATCGACAATTCTAAACAACACTACTCGCTGCTGGATCGGTTGACACCTGTATGGACCCCGTGGGACCCATTTTTTATCAGCCTGCATTATGTGATGGCTGGCCAGCATTCTTGGATGGGAAAGGAAGCAGCTAAGGAATGATGTGGAAGGCTGTGTCTGGTCGTTTCGGTGGTAGCGATGCTCATTTCCTTCAAACCTGGGGCATGCATGCACAGGGCACAGAAGATTGAAGGAGCTACAAAAGGGTAGCAGCAGCTGCTACATAGGCAGGCAACGCTAAATCGTTTGACCATGGCTACGAGGGTTTCTCTGCTCCACTGACACTGTACAGGGGTAGGAGGTGACACGAGAGAGAGGGTCATGCATAGGGGAGAAAAAGCCAGGAAGCAGAAACATTATTACATAACGCTTACATTGCATATACAGGGTCATGAACTCATGCATGCTGGCATATCGTGAGCAGAAGAATCAAGCAAGCGTAAGCAAGCGTGTGCATGTAATTAACGCATGAAGGGAACAGCGCAAAATAGACAGCTAGTACAACCGTGCTACATCATGTTGTCGCTGCAACTGTGGGCAGGACGAAGACGTGGAACTAGTGGGAGCCCTGTATATTTTATAGCTTTTAGTTTGTTTAGGTAGAATATTAAAATATTTGTATTTAACACTTCTCGATATTTAGTTCTGATCGTATGACTTTCGGATAAAAAATTTCTGGCTCGACCGGACTAATGGGTCAACATAGAAGCATGCATGTTAATTGCTCAGCTGTCATTCTACCCACGCACAGAAAGCTTTCTTATGTAGAAACGCCCACGAAAATACTGCCATTCGTCCATGCATGGAATGAAAGAGCAGAAACGTCACCACATGCACGAACGCGATGAGTTGAAATGGCAAGTCATATATCCTAGCCAGCTAAATCCCGTATGTAAAGTTGATTAAGGAAACGCGCACCTTCAGGAGCTAATCATCAATAGGGGCATGCCAAAAGAATTTAATAACCGACATTAAAAGTAGCAGCTCATGTGTACCACCGCTGTTGCATGCAGGAGGCGCCGGCGGCGGGACGGGGAAGGGCGGAGCGGGGGCCCTATGGAGCACGGGCAGCGGTGGTGGCCGGCGGAGGAGCTTGCTGAAGTAGTCGAAGCTCTGTTGCTTCTGCTTCTGGCGCTGGCGGGCCTTGTGGTTCTGGAACCAGTAGAAGACGTTCTTGCCCTCGATGTGGCCGTGCTCCCGGAGCCTGGCCGTGATCTGCTGTATCTGCTCCGCGGTAGGCGTGCGCAGCCCCTGCCCGTACAGCCCCTCCAGCACGGCGATCTGCTCCTTGGTCGGCGTCCACCGCGCGTTCGCCAGCGCGGCCGCCGCGGCGGAGGTCGGGGACAGCGGCGGAGACGGAGGGGAAAAGCCCGCTTGCTGGTTGCCGCCGCCTTGCGGAATCTCCATGGCTAGCTCGATCTGGCTCTTCTTTGGGCTATAGCTAGGTAGCTCGAGGAGGAGGCTGTGCGTTTGTGTGCGGGTGCGTGGTTTTAAGCGTGCATGAGAGCGGGTGGAGCGCGTGCGCGGCAACGGCAGGAGAGGGGTTTCGTGCTGGGCTGTCGTCTCGCGGTCAAGGCCTCAAGGGGGCGTGGGGAGAGAGGCGCAGGGTAGCAACTCTCGTGTGCCTGTGCCGTCTACCGCGCGTACGTACGCGATCACGACAAGTACACGCTAGTGCTACGTCCTTATCAGGTGCATTGTACAGTTGTACGTGCTGCATCATGCACTGGCTCGCCGGTGTCATGTGACCGGTGGCACGCATCGAGCGTGCACGCACGTAGCCAGCAAGACGAGCGTTACGTTCCTCACCTGGAAATTAACTTTAATTTCTGCCAGCAAAGGATGTAACGGCGAGGCACGTCGGCCGTGCTCCGTGTACGTGGATCCATTCGAATGTCTTGAGTACACACACTCCACTCCACTCCACTCCACTCCAGTATGAAAAGAAAGGGAGACCAGTGTACTACCAGAGAAATACTGTGAAAAGACTCCATCTGTTGGTATTTTTCAAGTTTTCTACTGCGTGCCGTTCGTGCATGCCATTCGAAAAAGAGTGAGTAAAGTGTGTGTGTATGTGTGCGTGGTTTGACGTGGGCTCTGAAAACAATGGGGGAGGGAGAAGCGGCTGGGAGGCTGCGGAGCGCGTGCAGGCTTGTACAGTGCCAAGGAATGGCTTGCCGCTTGCCTCGGAGATGACTGTACTGACATACCGTAGGAGAGCGCTAGTACTGGTAGAGCAGAGCTCGGTCGCCCGGTGCTCCGATCCTCCTCCTCGGGAATGATAGGAATTCTTCGCTTGTGCTACTGGGCTTTTCGTTTTACGGGTGAGATTTCGTGTGTTTAGCCTGTTTTGGTAGTAACTCAGTCGATCGAATGCACGCCGTGTAGCTGCGTGAGCAACTTTTGCAACGTCCGAGTTGGAGTAATTTAGAGAGCTTGTTTTTATATTTTTAATCCACTTTTTAAAAATATTTTTAAAAGATAACATTTCTCTAACTTTATTTCTAATTCTAACATCTTTGGTCACACCATGACCCATGATATGACCAAACTATTCTGTCACGTCACCGACCGCAATATGGTCAAACCTGCCACGATAGCTTTCTGAGTCAACACGCGTCTGTTTTTGGGCTAAGTCCTGTCACGCCAAGAGGAGCGGCGTGACAGCACTCGTTTGCCACGCTGAGATCTGTGACGTGACAATGTGTTTTTGCTACATTACGTCACGTATTGTAGCGTGACCAAAAGGATCAGAATTGGAAATAAAGTTAAGGAGATGTTATCTTTAAAATATTTTTAAAATAGATTAAATAATTAAAAAAAGTACTAATTTAGATGTAGAAGCTATATAGTCTGGTGAAGAAATTTGGGAGTGAAACTTGACTAAAGTAGATCGTGTTGTTCCATCGCATTACTTACGGTGGAGTAGCAGCTATTTGCAAAGAAATGGAGCGTTTTATTGGGCACGAAAACTTGTGCTAGCTCATCAGTCCATTTTTTGCGGAAAATAGTGGGCCAAGTGCTTGAGCCACTCAATGACATAAATGCACGAAATCCATTTCATGCCTGCGGTGAGATTTTGTGGAAGTGTGGGTCGATGTGGAAAGAGCCATGCAAGCTGTCAGCATAATGCTCGCAGGCTTGCAGCAAACATATGCATATACAATCAGGGCAGGGCGTCTCCAATCCAGGATAAAAGGTCGCTGGCTCAATCTGAACTCGCAACATAAACGAAAATATATCAAAGAGGAAATAAATTAATGACAATATATCAAAACAAAATAAATTTTCATTACAAAAGTGATTAGCTCTTATAGTTGCTCTTTACGTTCCTTCATACTCAGAAATCAATCACAACATCATTTGAAATTGTAGCTAGAAGGAATTTTTTTTATTAATTAACCCCTTTTAAGATTTTATTTTAAAGTTAACCCAAGCGCACTTTATTTTCAATTCTGACCCCTTTGGTCACGCCACCACCCGTGACGTGACAAACAACGCTGTCACGCCATAGGATAAGTCCGCTAAATAGCACTTTTGGTCACGCCATTGGTCGTAGCGTGACCAAACAACACTGTCACGTCATGGGAGTGGTGTGACAAGAGCTTGTCCCGCCATGACAGTGTTGTTTTGTCATGCCACGGGTGATGGCGTGATCAAATGAGTCAAAATTGGAAATAAAGTGCGCCGGAGTTAACTTTAAAATAAAATTTTAAAAAGGATTAATTAATAAAAAAATCTCCATGAAGCAAATGATAGAATCATTCATAAATTGATCATCAATACGAGCTCCACATAATTTCAAATACACATATCTCTTTGGACATTGAGAAAATGAGTATAGTATCTTCATGAAAAATATTTCTTGGGAATATTTCAAGAGTAAGCTTATTTGAATGTATTTCAAATATCATTTCCTTTAAATAACTCAAAATATGGCCCTATTTCAATTTGTTTTGCTTTTTTCGGTCATAAATAGGGAGTTTGTGACTTATTATAGTTTCCTTCAAATTTCATGGAATCAAACTCCCAAATAGGTCATATGTATCTATTTCATACTCTTTATAACCAAAATAAGATGAATACATTGTCAGGATCTTTGTTTTGCAAAGACTCCATTTTGGCTAAGCTTTATTTTGTATTTTTTGTGATTAATGCCAAAAGGGGGTGAATTTTTGTGAGCTATGATAAATCCACATTTGGCTGATTGATATATTCTCTTGTAATTTCACCTTATTTTATGTATGTCTTGAGGAGAAGCATCTCATTCATACACATAACCTCCTATATACATCATGTGCACAAGCATGTCATTCTCAAATGCATAATGCTTGAAGCTTTAAATTATTTAGTGACATGCATAGATATAGTTCGATAGCTTAAATTCCTATCACATGTTAATTTATATCCAAATGTTGTTATTAATGATGGATCTATCATCAATCACTAATAAGGGGGAGATTGTAAGTTCAAGTTCCATTAATTGGTTTTGATGATTAATGACAAATCTAAATGTGAGACTAACTTGTTTGTTGAGTATGATATTATTTAGTCTTCTTTGGATTAAAAGGTGAAAATCATGGAGGTATGCACTTGACATCATATTCTTATATCTTATTGCATTCCTCGGATCCAAAATATAGGTTGAACTCCACTAAAAGTTTAACTTGAATATGTGCATATATTTTTATTACATATTCGTGTATGCACACATTTAGGAGAAGTTCACTTTATGTTTTGTGGTTTCATTAGTATTGATCCATATTCTTTTTAATCCACATATATTGGGGATCTCTACTTTGAAACATATCCTTTGAGTATATAAAACTTGTGTAGTTTATATATACTCATATTGCTTTATATTCAATTATTTGCAATAGTGTCATGAGACTAATGTGTGTGCTAAGATGTTTCTAAAGGCTTAATCCCGGATTATGGATGACAACATGGAAATGGCAATGCAAAGAAAATAAAGGGATCATAGATAGTAGCTTGAAAGATTATCTTGTGACATTTTGATCAACCAAGTGTTATGCATTGTATTTAGTTTTGCCTCTGGAAAAATGTTCAGTAAAATCGGTATGACCGCAGTTGATGAGCGGTACTACCGCAGAGCGGTAGGACCGGATTCTAGTTGGCGGTATGTTTATTCTAGGGAGCTTATTTTTGGAGTTTTCATCTCCTCTGACAATCGGAATGATCGTATTTCTTGCACGGTACTACCGGTGTGTGGTAATACTAGTTTTTAGATGGCGGTACGTTATTTCCAAAGATGGTGTTTTTCTTGATTCTTTAACCTCTGGAAATCGGTATTACTTGTTTAGCCGAGAGGTACTACCGTCGTGCGGTAGTAATCTGGGACCTTGTGAGTCTTGATATTACACTTTATGACAATAATGACTATTTCGAAGCATTTAATGTAGGTATGTTTTGGTAATTAATGACAATTACATTGTGGGACTAATATTTTCTATGAGTTGGATGAATAGGTTATATTCCATGGTGATGGAGACTTTAAATGGTATCATGAGTTGATCATTATCAAGTCAAGGTTCAAGAATAGGATGCATCATGTGTTGATGCATATCAAGATCTCAAAGAGGAGATTACCATGAGTAGATCATCAAGTCAAGAGAAGACTCATCATGTGATAATGAAGGGCACACGAATGATTCATCATGGGTTGATGCATATCAAGACAATGACCCGAACTTAAAGTGAAGATGTGCATCATCAAGCTTCAAGAGGATGCTCAAGGCAAAGGTATAACTAGCTAGGTCTAAGGATGTGTTCCTAATTTTTTACCGGTCTTGGTGTTTGGTTGGAAGACCGGATTGCTAGTACAGGATTGTCGTACTATTAAGAGGGGTCTTGTCTAGTAGCTTGAGTCTCATCATGTGTTGATAGCTCAAACCTGCTTGCTCTAGCTCTCCGTGGCATGATGCTATTATTTGCGAATGTGTTTTGCAAATAGCTGAGGCTTATGCATCTAATCCTAGTAGCATGTGACTATACTTTGCAAATGTGTTTTGCAAATAGTTGAAGTCCATATACCTACTCCTTGTGGCACGATCTAAGTTTGCAAATGTGTTTTACAAATTGTTTAGGGTCATGCATCATTTCTTGGCATGGTCCAAGATTGCTCATTGCTCTTTTCTTGGACTTAGGCCATGTGTTGACTCTTTGGAGTTGTGCTTCCTGATTTGATCAAATGTGTTTGAGATCAACCAAATAGATAGGTTGTGTAGCCCTCTGGATAAGCTTTCCATAGAGTCCAAGATCACTCAATTCCAACATCATGGGTTGTGTAGCCCTCTAGATAAGCTTTCCATAGAGTCCAAGATCACTCAATTCCAACATCGGAGTCAAAAGTTATGACTTTTTTTTAGTGTCGTCTGTGCTGAAAATTGACTACGGTAGTACCACCCTTAGATGCGATATGACCGTCGAGCAGTAGTACCGTAGTACCGGCCCCTGTGAGTGTAGTAGTACCACACTAACACTTCAACAGCTAGTTTTTGAGCATTTAATGCACCCTTTCCAATCATTGAACAAGTGACTGCAGTAGTTAGGGTTTCTCTGGTACTACCATAAATATTGATTTTCTTCAATTTCGCTCTCAACCACTAGTTTTTGTGGCGGGGGCTATAAATACCCCCTTAGCTGGTTGAGAGATAATCTTTTGGCACTCCACTTCATTCTCTTGAGCTAGTATGAGCTTCTCCTCTCAAAGTTGCATATGTTGCATCTAGAGGTGGATTTGTATCCACATGAGCATGTGCATTCGTTGCACGTGGTGAGAGTCAAGCAAGGGGCTTGACTTATTACTCTTTTGTTTGTCGACACCTAGACGGCGTGGAGACATCGTGGTCCAGTGATGTTCTCAAGAAGCTTGTGAGAATGTTCAGCGTGTTGTGAAGGTTGAAGCTCACCTATCCGAATCGGGAAAGAGTTACCACTAGTGAAATTGAGGTGTTTGGTTTAATTCATGGAGCTAGTCCAATTCGTTTGGGTTTACCTCAACGTGGATTAGGGGAGGCCGGCAAGTCTCCGAGCACCACGGTAAAATATTCTTGTGACATTCTGATTTGTTCTCTTGTGTTTTACTTTGTGCAATTTGCATTTCTAGAATTAAATTGCTTACATGTCTTTGTATGTTTGCTATCATTGTTGATAGTCTTAGCTTGTTGGTGCATATAGTCAAAACCAGTTGATTTAGGTTTTAATTGAGCAAAACCGAATTGATTCACATTTCTGCATAAAACTCGGTTTTAGCCAAAAGAATTTTAAAACCGCCTACCCCCCCTCTAGTTGGCCTTTTCAATCTTATAACTAATTAGTCATAGGTTATCTTGTTGGGTCCACTTTGTGTGCATACTTCTCTTTTCTTCATCTGGACTGCTATCACTTGAATCTTCATTATTCAACTGTTCTTCACCTTTTTTTTGTGCAACTGGCATCAGAGAGGTTTATTCTGAACCATGTGAAGTTGTGGGTATCATTGGGATATTCTCATGATCTTAGGATGATGAGACAATTGGCAATAGCTTTGAAGTTTTGTCGAAGGTGTTGTTTTCAGCAAAGTGTCAGGAAAATCGGTTGTACCGGCATTGATGGTGCGGTAGTACCGCAGTGTGGTAATACCGCAGGTTGTGTGGCGGTAGTACCGCAGGGCGGTAATACCGTTTGATGCATGGTGGTAGTACTGCATCATGGTCGTACCGTATGGAAGTTGGCGGTACGAATTTTCCAGAATGCATGTTTTTGGAGTTTGGATTTTCTTGATGTGCGGTAGTACCGGGGTTTGCATGGCGGTAGTACCGCATGATGGTGTGACCGCTTGAGAGCGGTATGGAAATTCCAGAGGAGTTGTTTTGGGAGATTTTGGGATTCTCCGAGGAGCGGTATGACCGCAGTGTTGGAAGTGGTACTACCGCCCTGCGGTAGTACCAGACTTTATGTGGCGGTAATATCGTTTGTGTGCTGAATGTTGTTTCAATTGGAGAATTAATTTTGGGTTAGGTCACGTTCATGGGTTTCAGTGCATATGTGTTGCATGATGCATGTTTTCACTAACGTGGGTTAAGTTGTGAAGAACTTGTTCCCGGAATCAATTTCTTTGCCTGTTGTTGTGCAGGACGCTTGGAGGTCAACGACGGTCAATGGCGAGGATGATCGGGACTAAGCTTGGAGAGCTGAGGTTCAGAACGATCGAGGATGCCTGGTGAGGACAATGGACTCAAGCATGGCGCAAAATGGACAAAGGTGACCGAACGGGCAGTTTGGTGCGACGGGTTAGATCAAGCAGCGCGGGAGTCGGTGCAAGTGCCATGATGGTTTCGGTGGGAGCCGGACGGGAGAGACTTACCGACATGATGAGAGCCGTTGATCAACGTATACGTGGCGAAGCATGTGATTACTTCACGATGATTGGACTCGGTTCTTGGAAAAGGATCGAGAAGGGGTATTTTAGTAATTTCACCAAATACCGTCTTGATGACCTTTGGCTAAACCGCGGCGCGGGTCGACGCATGGAGAAGCGGTTTAGGTCAATCGAAGACGAAGATGATGATTTGAAATGCGTGCGTATGTTAAGCCGTTTGTGTGTTGGGCTTAACGGGTGCCCTAATGGAATATTCTCTAGATGCTAGCCTTCATATAAATAGTGAGGGGTGATGTGTGCTCAGAGAGAGCCAGGGAAGCCCCCATTCTTTGTGTGCCCTATTTTGTTAGGGTTTTGGAGAGAAAGGGGAGAGCTAGGGTTCTAGGGTTTGGATTGAGTGTGTGCTCAGGTGGTGAGCTTTGTCCTCCTAGATGGAGTGGCTGTAAACAACAATCATCCATCTATCTGAAATCAATCCAAGCAAAGATTTCACAGATGAGGCTCTTTGTGTTCTTATTCTCTATTTGATGTTTTTGGGGCTTTATTTGATCCGAGAGTTTCTCTTTGGTTTCTGGGCTAGATTTGGCTTGCTATGACATGTGGGAATACATCTAGGATCATCTTGATCATCAATCACCCACGGGCAAGTTTCTAGATCAGTTTAGGTTTTGGCTCGGCTCTTGATACAGACTTCACTCAAATCCAAAAAGGTTAGAACTTTGATGTGGATCTATTCGATCCTTGTTTGGAATAGGTTCCTAACCTCCTAGAGAAGCTTTGTCTCAACTTTCATGAAGTTAGACCGAGTGGATCAAAAGTTGTGCCAATTTTAGATTTGGTTTTTCAACTGTCGGGACGAACTCCAGGAAAATCGGTAGTACCTTTCATTTGCCTACGGTAGTACCGCTCTATATACTGTGGTAGTACCGATTATAGGTAGTACCAATTGTCCTGATTTTTCAGAACTTCTTCGGGTAGTTTGCTGCTGTGCCTTGGGGGTGTTGATTAGATTCAAGTGAGACTTCCTCTATGCCTGAACATTGATCTTCATAGCTTCTCAGCTATTGGAGTAATTTGCGAATTGAATTCAATATTTGTCGAAAAGTTTTTGAGCTCCTATTCACCCCCCCCCCTCTAGTTGCCTGTTTCGGTCCTACATAAGTTGTGACGTCGAGAGCTCCAAACAAGTCGGTTGCTTGAGCTGGGGACGACGAATGGCTAGCTGTAGGTCCCCCAAACATTCCATGGCTCAAGTTTTGAACACCATGAAAAGCTATGGAGGTATGTGGAACTTGCTTCTGGTAATTTGCAGTTACAACAAAAGGAGGGTAATTAGGGGAATATCGAGGGTGAAATTGTGGGGCATATTGGGGGGATGGGAATGGAAAATGATGTGGCAAATTTGGAGTGTGTATTGGCTGCTATTTTGTGGATCTTGGCTTGAGAAGTTTGAAGAGTTGAGTAAGTTTGTAGAACTTGAAGATGATGAATTATCCATGTTTGTTTGATTGAATGAAGTGCTTGTGTTGTGAACTAGAACTGTGTTTATATAGACGTGGGTGGGCAATAGATGCTGGGAAGGCAACAACTAAAAGAAGAAGAATTAATGCAAATGACTAATTAACTTAATGCACCGGCTAACCATCCATTAAAAAAATCATTATTCTATTCGGTTATATCCGGATGCAAAGTTTGCATCGACTCCCTACACTTTTGTTTTGAATCGACAGCTTGCAATGTATTGAATTAGTTCCTAGCACTTAAACCAGTTTATTGAACCGGCTAAGCTCACACATTGCAGATGGCATTACTCCTCACTCACAGGGGGGGGGTATAGAGGCTAGAGCTAGCCAAATGGATGGCCTGTCACGGTGCCTACATATCTATTTAGGCATGGATCTGTTTGGCCTTTTACTTAGACGAGTTGTGTCATGATAACTCATGGGCTGAAGCACCAACCCAAGCACGACACGATAGCCTCACGGGCTATGCCAGGTCGGCCCAGGCACAGTTAGCCCGTCAGGTCGATGTCGACCCATTTAGCCTATTTGGCATGAAAATTTGAAGAAAATGTTAAAACCCCTAGAATATATATATAATTTTTTAAAAAAATACAAAATGAATTTATATATACTTATAAAATGAACTATATAAAATTCAAAAACTATAAAATAAAATCATATAAATGTTGAAAAATGAACGGTCCTAACGGGCTGGGTTGTGCCGTGCCAAGTCCAATACTATTCACACTAGGCCGAGGAGCGACCCAAGCACGACACGGTGCGTCGAGCTAGACTGGCATAGCCCGTTTAGGTGGTGGGTCATACCGTGCCTAGGTTAGGCTAATAGTATCATGCTCCGAGCCAGTATGACTAGCACAACCCATTTGACCACCTCTATCACAGACAGAGGGAGAGAGACGCTGCAAATTGGCACTTGCTGCGTTGGGAAATAACGTGTAGCTATGTAAGAGTAGAGGCTACACCGCGCCTAGGCCAATCGGCACCGAATGAGGAGTGGCCAAAAAAAAATATGTGCATGCAGCGAGAGCATCTAAAGCCACTCCCAACAATCAAATTTCTTGATACTTAGGCCCTGTTTGGTAGAGCTTCAGATTCTTATTTTCCAGATTCTGCTCCTGATTCTCTGATAATCCACTTCTCTGAGAATCAGGAGCTGTCTGTTGAAAGCGTTTGGCTGGTAGGTTGGCTCCAAAAACCATATGAGGATGGATTAGAGGCAAATAGACCATGTTACCCCTGGTTGTAATAATTCAAATGTATTTGTGTCTTTCTCCTATGTATTTGTACACAAATTATAGAATTTTTTTCCTTAAATTTGTTTAGACCATGTGAATGTATATACTTTGTATATATACACAATGCCAGGTTATATTGCATTTACACTTCATGATGGATTACAACTGTGTGTAAGCAAATTTTGTACTGTTCTCGCTGCGATAGATGAAACTGGAGATATCACATTCACATTGTATAAGTGTTCAAATGATAATTAAATGATATTATGTACAAGTATCGAAATGATAAATGAGTCATAACAAAGACCACAAAAATTCACAAATAGTGTGTCCATCATCCTGAATGAGCAATGGCACTTGCAAGGTCATCACGGATCATAAATACAGGGATCAGTTCATCTATTTTACTACTAAGAAGGCTGCAGAAAGACATGGTATTTTGTCGATGCAATGGACAAGATTTTAGGCAGGTTAGCATCCACCATTGTAGTTCATATCAAAGGAAAGAATGAGCCCACATACACTCCAAGTGTGGACATGGGGGCTTTTGTTGTTGTGGTATGTATGTTTTTCCCTCGAAATAGTTTACAAAATCGTAATGTCATATACAGTAGGACACTCCCCTCCAGTCCCCTTTCAAAAAGGTGATTTCATAATATTAGCAGCAGAGACAAATAGGCACCAAGAGGCATCTTCAAACAAGGTTTGCTCCAATTGCAATTTCAAGTAATCAATCGAATCAACCAACCAACATGAGAGCAAGCATTCTTTTACTTCCTAGCCCATAGCCCATCAACCAAAATAGAGGACTCATTGTAGAATATCATTATAGTCAAAACATTAGCATGATAATAAGTGATGATCGAATTGGAGAACACATTTATCACAATCATGACAGTGCTTGGTGCGTGGAGGGTATGAAACATCAACAAGAGCTGATATCATCAATTTATGAACTGAATGATATCATTAATGTATGAATTGAACTGCACAGTTTTAGCAAACATTCTCCACTAATTAACCAAAAGTAGAGATGCACTAGATTTAATCTTTGCCTCCTCAATACTTGTTAAGATTCTCCACTAATTAACAAATATAACAATGCATCAGACTTTGAGCACATAAATCAATGCTTTATTGTTATCTCAGTAATTATCTTAAATAGCAAATCTACTTTCAGTTCAACAGAAAATCTATGAAAAACAGTGCACACCAGAAACCACTCAGATATTTCATAAATCATTCAAACAACAGATTAATTAACCACTTGACACAAAAGAATATCACTGATATCATCAATGTATGAACTGAATGTAGAGAGCAACAGTCCAAACAGCTAAAATTGTTTGTCAAGTAATCAACATTCATCCATGACACATTCATGAGTGTCACACATACATTTACATTTCACATTAAAAAATAATGAATAACTTCTTTACATAGCAATGTTCTATTACTATGTAGCAAAATTTACATTATACATTTGACATTCAGATGTACATAGCAATGTTCTATGTTAAATCCTCCCCAAGACATCAAAGAAGCTTCAGGTCTATTAAGCTTCATTTCTGATAAGCTTCATTTCTGTTAAGCTTCAGTTCTGTACATAGCAATGTTATATGTTAAATCTTCCCCCAAGACATCAAAGAAGCTTCAGTTCACAGATCATTCACAGATGCATAAGTTCACATATCATTCACAGATGCTTCAGTTCTGTTAAGATGCATTTGTTTCACAGATAGTTTAGTTCCCAAATTAAATCAAGATACTTCAATCACCTAACAAAGAGGCCTCCGCTTCCTTGTAGCTATCAAGAACCCCAATTTCCACTCAATGCGATAATGAATCACTGACAAAAAATTCCATTCACAAATTCATGGAAAAATACATTTGTGCCTACTACTCATTTTATGACAAATCATTCACAGATGCAAGACAAAAATCATCAATCACGATTTGATGAAACTACATTCGACAAAGAAAATTGGTGGCGGCCGACGAACAAGAAGGAGACGAAGGGAGGAGTAGGGAGGGCAAGGGGGACGACCAGATCTAGAACTATACCTTCATAGGAGCCGGCCGGGGGTGCTCGGGAACGGCGGTGACGAAGAAGGTCGGGAACGGCGGCGGCCTCTAGGGTTTCCTGGGTCGCAGTTGTCTTCTCTAGGCGGTGCACCCGGGTCTGGCGGCGGCGCAGTGGAGGACCGACGGGGAGGAGGTGGCGGACGGAGGCGGCGTGCTCGAGGCCCGACGTCGATTTCACCTCGGTCGCGTCAGTCGCGAGAGAGGAGGAGAAAGAACGAAGAAGGAAGGAAAGAATCATCAGGTTCTCGCACTGGGAGGTCCGAGGGGTAAGTGGATGGCAATCGACGGGTAAATAAGCTGAACTTCAATGGGTATTTTTCTTCTATCAAGTTGGATTCTCACGAGAATCCAAGGAAAGGCTACTTCTCCTCGCTAGTGTATTTTTGAGACAACTCCACGTGAGAATCAGAATCGAGTGGTTTTGAGAATCAGGATGTTTGGTACAGCTCCACGAGAATCAATTGAGAAGCTGGGAGTAAAAGTTGTACCAAAGAGGGCCTTAGTCTATGCCATGTCACCTTTTGGTTTGGTGGAAGAGATAGAAGAAGATTGATACTCATAAAAGTATCCAGCATTTTTAGGAAACCAAGAAATTAGTAGGGTTATCTTTCTCCAAACTATTTGCCATATCTCATATAAATATAAACTTTATTACCAAGCTATTAGATTGATTGTATCTTAAATTTAATCTAACCATTCTCTCTCTTCTGGTATCAAGCTATCGGGAATGCAATATGACAGGGATTGACTTTTATTCACGACAAATCTGCCCAAAAGATTTGAACTGGGATCGTCCCTGATCCGAATTAAAAAAATATTGCCTGCTGCGGTTGGGAAAAGCAATGCCGTTTGATTAGGGGGGAAACGGGGAGTAAGATGATGTACAATACGCTTATATTAGTTGTTTATAGTCTCTATCACGTATGATTTAAGCTGATGTTGATGAAAGAGAATAGAGAGAGAGAAATGTGCTGTCTATAATATTGTAGCCGACTGTATCACCAGAACCAAGGAAAACATTAAAAGATTGTGTATTGTCTACAATCATATAGCCGACTGTATCACCACAACCTATTATATAAGCTGTCTACAGGTGATATAAATAGTTGCTATAGACATTAATTGTTTATATTATTGTACATGCCCCTAGCACCAGTAGCGCATGACAATAGTGTAATCAAATAAGCCATCGGTAATACGAAACCATAACATCCAAAGCTCGTGCAGCTGCTCTGCTAGACGCCGCTGGAAGGCGACGCAAGACATCCGAATCAAAACCCTAAAATTCCGGCCATGTAGCGCAACGGTGCGTGTGTCATGAGTCAGAGCAGCTTATCAAACAAAATACTTGGACAACTCTTACAACAGACATTCTGAATGGATAAAAAAACGAACACGAGAGGCAAATGTACAACAAAGTTTTCAGGGCCCAAGCAATACCTACGATTCTACCTAGCATCAAATGTGGAAAGGGAGAATTCACATTTGCCACCGTGCATTGGGCATAGATGGAAGCAAACTTTGTGGTTCCGCTGGAAAGGTGAAAAATAGTACTTCCTTTCTTTCACTATATTTGTTCATAGCCTCACTATGCATACAGATTAAGAAAGCACTAAATCTAAGAAATAATTAATGAGAAATGACTACACATATCCTTATTATGTGTATAATATAACACAACCACCTAACATCTTCTAAAGTATTTAAGTATAGATAGAGAGTGAAAAAATATAATAACTAAATTCTAGATTCTCTTAATGGATAGATGTAATGATATATTAAAACGGACACTCCGGAATCCGTGGACAAATACAGCGAAATGGGGGAGTAGATTTTTTACCACACCGGCAAGGGTCACCGGGTTTTATTTCAATGTTGAAATGTTAGTCTACTGTGTGGTGATATTTCTACCGAGCTCTAGCCCCTTTGTTCAACCAAATACTTGGAAGGCATTCTTGAGATGCAGGGATTAGGCCTACATACAGACTAGTAAGAGTGGATGAAAGAGGGTGATGTATTGAATCCCAAGTTTCTGTACTTTTTTTGTAATAATCTATTTTTTATTTCGAATTACAGAAATAATACTCAGTTTTTTTTTTTGCAATAATAATCACTTGTCGCTCTACGGTTGCACGCAAAGTGTCCAAATCGCTCAATCGTTGAGCGACCAGACCATTCGGCTACTAGTCGCTCAACGGTTGAGCGACTTGGACATTTATTGCTTAACCGTTGGGCGATAGCCCTTAGTCGCCCAACGAATGAACGACTAAGGCGCTTATACCACGCGCGGGTGCCAGCCTTGCCATTTCGCCATTTCATTCCAAATAGTAGAGGCGAGTAGGCGTGAGGAGAAGAGAGGAAGGGAAAGAGGAGAAGGGGGGGGGTGGAGAGGAGAGGGAGAGGGAGGAAAGAGAGGGTCTTCACATCGACGATGGTGAGTCTCCTGCACTTTTTTGTAGATTAACTTTTGAAACCGTGGTAGGTTAGCAACCAACATCATTACATGTGTAGTGACATATTGTTAGCAAATAAAATAATGGTAGGTTAGCTTCTAAATCTTTAGATGCTAGATGTGTAGTGTCATATTATCAGTGGCGGAGCTAGAAAATTTGTGTTGGGAGTGCACCAGTGATGGTAAAGATGAGGCTATTAAACAATTATCGGTTGAACGAATGTTAGCGTTGGGTAAATCAGGCATTATAAATATTGTATTCATATGATACTTAATGTTTATATATAATTAGTTGCCTTTTTTCCCCAATCAACTGACTACTTTACACATTTAGTTGTGAAAACAACTTGATTTTATGGAGTGTTGATGATAACAATTGCTAACATTGGTAAATAACTTTTAAATATGTGTGAACATATTATTAAAAATGTGAGTCATTCCATCATTTTTTATTGGTACACCACACGGCTTGCATGACAGTTCACGTATCCTACCACTCGAAAAACACGTACAATTTTGGTACGTCTCCCACCACTGTGGGAGTTTGACCCTCCCCGTGTGACACAAAGGACCTCGAGGGACATCGAGTGCTTCTCCCATTGGATTGAGGCCGAGCCATTGGAGAAGTGGTCCTTACTGCACGACACGGACAATGCAAGGTACGGCATAATGACCACTAACCTTGCGGAGGTGTATAACTGGGTTCTTAGGGACCTCTGTGCTCAGCCCCTCGTCGCCATCGTGGAAGGCGTTCTGCAAGGTACAATCGAATATTTTAGGAAAATAAATGCAAATGTGGAACTTCATATAGCCAACTCACATACACTGTATTGCTCGAATATTACAGCGTACATGCAGGCCAAGATCGAGAAGGTTTAGTCGTACACGGTCTTCTTGATAGGCAATACGGAGTATCGTTTCAACATGCTCCTTTGGGACAGAGCCAGATTGGGATAGCTCGCTCTCTTGTTACGCACGAGGTGTGCCTTGGAGATCATATCAATAAACCTAGCTACACATGCAACAAGCCAGAGCTCCTTCACAAGCCATACTCTCATGTCCTCGCCGCATGCTGGACCATCAACATGGACCCATCGAACTTCATGTCGGAGTACTTCATGAAGGAGAGGGTGCTGCAGGTGTGGTACGGCGAGCTAAGAGGTTTCAGGGTTATGGGTAACTTTGCCGCGTTGGATATGGCATAGCAGACTTGGATTCCGGATCTTGACCCGTTAAAGGGCGGGAAGGGCCGTCGGCAGAGCCGTCGCATTAGGAATGATATGGACGCATGGGAAGCTGCAGCAGCGGGTAGACGTTGCGGCCGTTGCCGCCACGAAGGCCACACTGCGAGACGTTGCAAGGCGCCTGCCAACACGTAGGAACACCGCTTCTTGTTGTGTGTGTAGTGGTAGTAAGATTAGAAATGCTAGCATGTTGTAACTTGTACTTCAATTAGTACTTCGCCTGTTGTATGCACTGTGGAACTAATTGTATCGTAATTGCAAATTTTAACTTCATTTGAAGTGTCAATCTGTCATTGTGACCTATGTCTGTAAAGCACAACGTGCCTACTGACCTCGCTCTGCAAAGCAGAACGTGACCATTCTCCGCAAAATAGGACATGACTTCTCTCTGTAAAGTAGGACGTGACCACTCTCCGCAAAGTAGGACATGACTACTCTCTGCAAAGTAGGACATGACTACTCTCTGCAAAATAGCAGGATGTGACCACTTTCTGCAAAGCATGACATGACCTCCTCAAAGGGCGCAGCGCACGAACGCGAAACACATCCGTGCCTCATCGCAATGGAGCCGCTACAGCTGCGTCCGCTCTCGCTATAAATACAGTGCTACTCGATCAAGAACTCCACACCAACAACACTACCTAGATAACATGGACAAGGAGAAGGGATGTGAGCACATCCGCGAGCTTTTGAAGGATTAGGAGTCTCCCCAGGAAACCGCTGCTCGCCACAGGGTGCTTTGTCAGCGGCCTTACACACACTATCTGGAGCTCGTCGATCTAAGGAAGTTGTCTCGTAGTACGCCCAATGATTCCGGGTCAAGCCGCGCCTGCCTTCCTATGTCCGCTGAACGCCCTCCGGAAGGGCCCCCGACGGGGGTGGAGCCACCCCTTTGCTGGTGCCAGGACGCCTGCAAGTGCGTCAAACCAACCGACGAGTGGACCATTGGGCAGCGCAATTAGTGTTGCCCAAACTACTACGCGGACTACCCTAACCACAGGTTTGACACGCCAAGCCACAGGCAGCCGGTAATGAAATCGCATCCAAATGCACACTACTTTTTTTTTGCTTCCCGTTACGCCGTAACCATATCTCTCTTCTCACCGCAGTCTCCGTCGTGCCTATGCGACTTCAGCTAGTGGATTGATGACAAGATCCACACCTACGACATGTGGATGCTGCTAACATGGAATAGATGGGCCAAGGAGGACTGCGTAGGCCGTGAAAGGCGCATCGAAGAGCTGCAGACTGGGATGGAGGAGAAGAAGAGGCGGGAGGGACTGTATGAGGAGTAGGAGCGTGAGCATACTAGGCGATGTGAGGCGGAGAGCGCGTGGAAGAGGGCCATCACGGCGAAAGCTAAGGTGCAAGGTGAGGAGTACAACGCTGAGCTGGGTAGAAGAGCAAATGGCCACGTTCCACGCAGTAGTTCGACCCTCTACGTGCATATATCCCGTGTATTTATAATTCCCTAAAGGCATGCGTCTACCGTCCTTGGTTCGTTAGCCCGCGTGTCATGTAACCCCCTTGCCGGATCAACTATCATATTGTTATCATTCCCACTATTATCCAAAGTTCTCCATCGTGTATGAATTCTCTTACGCATCGCAATATCACTTACATTCCTACTTACAAATCATTGTTACCTCAAACGTCTTCACAAAATTCTTCAGAAATTTACCACACTACAATAACGTACGACAATCAAAAAATGTTATTGCGGGTCTAATAGATTTCGTACCTTACAAAATCTGTTGTTTTATTTCCAAAAAAATAATAATAAGCTGCAAACAAGATTTACTCAGTGTATTACCTACAAAAATTGTCATTTATTCCCCTACAATTATTTCCATAGGATTAATATAACAACAATAATAATAATAATATTCATTAAAATCGCTCCACGGTTAGGCGACTTGGGCTAATCGTCCAACAGTTGAGCACTCTAAATCACAAGAACTGCTGGGCGACTAGCCCAAGTCGCCCAACCGTGGAGTGACCAGGGATTATTACTATAAAAAAAACAAAGTATTATTTCTATAATTCAAAATAAAAAATAGATTATTAAAAAAAAACAAATTTTCACCTATCCTACCACACAGTACTACAGGGAAAATTTTCAAAAGGAAAACAAAAAAATGCAATTGTAGCATAACAGAATAAGATCGAGATATAATCTTCAGTTTCTGCTTCATGTTCTATTATACCAACTTCCAACGAATTTTTATTACTATTTAATCCTTTTTTTTAATTTTATTTTAAAGTTAATCTCTCGCGAACTTTATTTTCAATTCTGACCCCTTTGGCCACGCCTCTACCTGTGACGTGACAAATATGTTCTGTCACGCCACTTACATCGGCGTGACAAAACATGTCACGCAAGCCTTTGCCCACCAGCCGTGCTAGCGTGGAGGCTTGCGTGGCAGTAGTCACGCCAGATACCATGGCATGGCAATCCTGACTTGTCATGCCTTTATATGTGGTGTGGCAGGGCCTAACGTAACATGTCTGGTCGGACGGTCCAATCGGCCCAAAATGATTGTTCGGACAGTCTGATCGAAGCCAGGATTAGTGTTTTAACTTCAAACCTCTCAAGTTTGACCGGGCTAAAAAAAATAGCAAATAAATTCCTAAAATTATAAAAAATTTCAGAGATGTTCCTGGGATGATCTAGTATCCAGATAAAATTTCTAACCTTGTTGTTCAAGATTTATTCTTCTTATTTTAATTCATTAACAGCAAGGGCTTTTAGAACTTGGTTTGAATTTTTACAAGGTTGAATTAAAATTTAAAAATTTGGGAACAATTATATTTATTCATGATAAATATTATAGTATTTAAATAAATTATTTTCCAGTGATGATCACATGTTTTTATGCTAAAAAATTTGTAGTGTGACAACGGCTAATGTGATTCACTTTTGCATGTGTGATTGCAGCTGGTTTCTAAATTATGAATCGAGGTCATAGTTGAATTTAGTTCAGACTTGATTTTTCATGGTTGAATTTAGTTCGGACTTGATTTATGGATTTGGAACCTTAGGATTTGGTGGTAAGATGGTAACAAAGGGACTTCCTTTTGAAATGTCAAAAACAATTGAAGGTACGGTGATACATAGCTATGGTGATACATAACACTATGTACATGTAACATTTAACAATCCATAACTTAAAAATAGATAATCTATTTGTGAACCAAATATAACATCAACCTTTTAACTGAGACTATATATCGACACTTAAACGTATATATCTATCATAACCTTTGACACTTCAGCGTATATATCTATCATAAACATCCGCACAATATTTCTAAGTTGTGTCCCAAAAGGCAGGCACCCAAAAAAGACAAATATTAGAACATCGATAACATAGGGCATGGCATATATATAGGAAGAAAATATAGGGCATGGCATAGAAACGTATTTGGTAGAAGTGATACATATTGCATCCTGAAAAAAATGACTAATAAGTGGACTGTGTGGTATAACATAAGGCGCAAGGATGGACATATGGTAAACAGTACCGCTGATGAAAGATGCGTAGACACCCTACTGGAATGATACGTGGTGCTCTTCGTCGCTTTGTGGTTGTAGACCATTTCGTGCCTCCTTCCAAAACTCGTTTTTTTATGTTGTCGGATGCCTTACTACGCGAACAATTGAATGCGAAAAGACGACGAGATTTGATGTTGCGAATTAAAATAGACTTTATAACAAAGCTGGGAATTGCACGGCGCACAGGGTTTGGTTACGTGCATAAGAAACAACATCATGCACGATGCAACGAACCCAAGTACTCCTACAATACATATGCGCCTTTTTGGAATGAAAATAAATTCGACCTTCAGGGGACTAGTACGGAATGGCCCGACCTACTGCGTGGGCCAGGGCCATTTTGCCTTCCTTGCGAGCTCAACGTTGAACTCCTCACCGACCTCTTTGGCCTTGGCCGTCATTTCCCTCTTTTTCTCACGCTCCCTGCACCTGCATGCCTCGAGATGAGCTTTCGTCTCCCGATGTATACGCTTGTTTTGCTCGTCGTTGCGGCGCTCCTCCTCTCGGATCTCGTGGGCCCTTTTGATATCCCACTCCTGGTAGTCGAGAGTCCACTGGTCATGTGGGTGGATCTCTAGGTCAATCCACTTGTGGTAGTCACATAGCGGATCCGGAGACTACGGGTAGACGAGAGAGTTTGTTAGTGCGTACTTTGAAAGAGAAATAGTAGGGGAACACACTATAACGGGTCCTTACCGACTGCCGATAGCTGCTTGTGTCCCAACGGCAGTCGGGATAGCCACAGGAGTAGTTCGCGCAACCCTAGTAACGTATGCCCAAGCTGAGCCGCTGCTTGGACTTGAAGAACTTGCATGGGTCCTTGCACCAACAGAGGGGCAGCGTCTCCCCCTCAGACGGGTGTTGCGGCGAACGCTCAGTTGGAACATTCAGGATGGGGTTGCTACTGTGGAGGGCGTCATTGCGGGGAGGTGACTTTAGTTAGCAATGATAACTGATAAACTTCATAATTTAACAGTGCCTTTGCAAGTGACTAATGGTGAAAGATGACCTTAGTTATATTATCCTTTTCAAATATTATGACCATACTACCACTAGAGGGGTTCTTTCCCCTACTTATGACCTGAAATCATCCAAATGTTCAATAGAAGACATTCTACATTCCTGCTAATTGCGGTACAACTTGCTGCTAAATCCTCTTCTTAAATTTGTTCAATTGCACATTACGATCCTAAAACCTAATTGAGTGGAATAATCCTAGCATTGAATTTGTCCTACCGTACAAAACTAATTCTCCACAAGCACAAATCACCCTTAAAACAGGAATCACGTCACAACCTAAATTTTCTTATATCTCTACAAGCACAAATCACCCTACGCATTGCCAGCACAAATTATTTCTGGATCAATAATTTGTGGTTTCATATTCTACAATCACACATTAATACAAAATGACAGATTTGTCAGTAGCAAATCAAAAAATTCGCACTAGAGGGAGATGGTCATCGATTATTACCTCCACCGGTCAAGCGGGGAGGAGGCTTGCGTAGGAGGAGGCTGATGCGCACAGGAAGGAGGCCACCGCTGGGAGGCCGACGTGGAGGAGACCGGCAGTAATGCAGTGGTCGCCGGATCGAGACGGGCGGGGGAGGTGATGTGATGCAGGTAGAGGACGCCACCGGGAGGTCGACGTGGAGGGGTTCGGTGGTCGGGGAGGCCGGCGCGGAGGAGGTTGGTGCGGACAAGAAGGAGGCCACCGCTGGGAGGCCGAGGTGGAGGACGCCGGTGCAGACAGCGGTGGAGCCGTCGAGATTGGAGGAGGGCGATGCGCATAGGGTAGAGGACACCGCCGGGAGGTCGACGTGGAGGGGTCCGGCGGTCAAGGAGGATGGGGCCTACGGAAGCCGGCGGCGGCGACGATGGATTTGGGGGAGGAGAGACGAAGCTCAGGAGGAAGAGAACGTTGGGAAAAATGAAGAACTGGAGCGATGGGCGCACTTAAGTCACCCCTGTCACGCCAAGTCTCGTGGCGTGACAATACAGACTTGTCACGCCAAGAGTGTGGGCATGACAACTGCTACGTATGCCCTCTATGCTGGCACTGCGCGTGGACGAGGGCTTGCGTAGCAGATTTGGCTACGCCGAGGTCGGTGGCGTGACAGAACGTTTTGGCCACGCCACAAGTGTTGGCGTGACTAAAGGGGTCAGAATTGAAAATAAAGTTGACGAGAGGTTAACTTTAAAATATTAATAAAAAAAGGATTAAATAAAAAATCACTTCCAACATAGCCAAAGCAATCTTCAGATTCTGCTTCATGTTTAGGCTAGCTTTGACAGTTTCTGCTTAATGTATATTCTCGCTATCCGCTTGATGTTAGTAGTCCCTCTTCTTTTTTTTCTTTTTAAAACAATCAACCAGTAGTTGTAAAGTTTTCTGCAGTAAGACTAACATACGAAAGCAAGTAACTAATGGAACAAAGTATAATACAGATGTTTGATTCAGAACTCTGATGCATAGAATGATTCTACTAGAAGCACAAGCGATTTCATAGTGAACAGAATAAATGAAACATAAATACCATAGAACGGTATAACGTTATTCACCGATTCGACGGTATAGCATCTAATTGTTCGATACCGTCGACGTCGCACAAATCTTTGTAGCGCTCGGACGAACTCTTCGCTATTTCTAGATCCCCACTCCCCCATCCCAACACTCCCCTCGCATTCCCCATTCGAAGTCTCTCATCGAACGGATCATCACGTGCGGGTGCAGCGAGCGGTGGCGAAAGGCGTGCGGGTGCGGCGAGCGGAGCATGGCAAGCAGTGGCCTCCGGCAGCAAGCGACGAGTGGGGGCATTGCGGCGGTGGGCAGGGACCGGGGCGTGCAGGCGTTGCGAGCCTGCAAAGGGCACTCCAGCAACAGACTGTCGTTGAGGCCAAGCTTTGTCTCCCTTGGTCTTCTCACTGAGATCAACCTTCCTCTCACCTTAAGATCACTTCCAAGCTCAATGCCTCAATATAATGATTTTGCTTCATTTATGTCCCTCAGGTCTGCACATAGTATTTGTTCTGCCCACCAAGTGTTGGTTAAAATGTGTAGCTGAGACATGCAATGTTGTGGCAGCCTAATTTTCAGAGATTTTGTTTCAATTAATGACCCATTCTGATGATCACTACCACTTTTGATGTCATGCTTTGACTACTGAAATCAGAATGGTTTCATTTTGTACGTTGATAATGTCAGTTCTTGCCGCTGTACAGGAACAAGTATGGCCAGCCTCTGAGTCATGTCTTACACGCCACAAATGATCTGATAAATAGTTCTTCAACTGTTGAAATTCTACAATGTATAGAATGATCATATAAGACATACTATAAATGAACTGGAACAAGATGTGTGCTTGCACAACTGATTAGGGTGTAGTTTTTAGCGTCTAGGTTGAAACTTAATTTTCAAGTTTCATGATGTTCTAGTCAAGTTTCAGCCTTCAGGTGGTTTTATTCAAGTTTCAAGCAGTCACATTCAAGTTTCGATAAGTTCAAGTCAAGTTTTAGTAGGTTCCAGTCAATTTCAGGAGGTTTCACTAAAGTTTCAAGGAGTTACATTCAAGTTTCAGGGGGGTTTATTCAAGTTTTACGGAGTTCCATTCAAGTTTCAAACGGTTCCATTTAAGTTTCAGGTGCTTTAACTCAAGTTTCAAGCATTCCCATTCAAGTTCCATGTGTTTTCACTCAAGGTTTGTGTAGTTTCATTCAAGATTCATGAGGTTTTGCTCAAGTTTCAAGCAACTCCATTAAAGCATGCTCACCTGATCTATTGTTCCTTTACAATTAGATGTGTGTGTGTCAAGTGCTTTCATTCAAGTTTCAACAAGTTCAAGTCAAGTTTCAGGATGTTTCACTTTTCAAGAGGCACCATTATAGTTTCAGGTGGTTTCATTCGAGTTTCGAACAGTTCCATTCAAGTTTCAGAGGGTTTCACTCAAGTTGCAAGAGGTTTCATTTAAGTTTCAGGTGGTTTAACTCAAGTTTCGAGCACTTTCCATTCAAGTTCCAGGTGTTTTCACTCAAGTTTCGTGCAATTTCATTCAAGACTCAGGAGGTTTCACTCGGACCTAATTTTAACAGCCAATATGGTAACAATGAAAATGACTCCTTCAGTGAGATTATATGATCAAATGCCTGAACCAAAATATGTCATTGTTATGGGAGCTTGTACTATTACAGGGGGAATGTTCAGTACGGATTCCTATAGTAATGTTCGAGGAGTCAATAAGTTAATTCATTTGGATGTCTACTTGCCAGGCTGCCCACCTAAACTGGAGGCAGTTATAGATGCCCTAACAAAACTTCGTAAAAGTTTCAAGCAGCTCCATTAAAGCATGTTCATATGATCTATTGTTCCCTTACAATTAAACGTTTGTGTATCAGATGGTTTCAAGTGGCTGGTTTTAACCATGCTAATGTTGGGGCACAATGATATTTGTAGACTTCATATCCTGCCTGTCTCCTAGCACACCACCAATTTGGTATGTTATGTTACTATCTATGACGATGCATATGCAACTCCAATGGAACTGGAACGAGCAACTATTTACACATTTCTCTACTACATTGCCTTTTCTTCTTGTACTGCATTCCTGTGAATAATTCATCTATGATGTTGTTCTGTTGAAACATACTTTTCCCTTTCTTCTTGTGGATGTGACTTGGACTTTTCATCATTGAAGCCTAAAATTTCTAGAGCTCAAAGCCAGGTTTCATAGATGAAATGTAAAGCTTCACCACAGAAACCTCATGTTTCACTGTGGTTGCTCACAATGCCACTGAACCGTACCGGTCAACTTGATTTGATCGGTATTTGGAGTATTTGATACGGTAGACAGAAATTGGTTATTTGGAGGGTTCGGTTTTTTCAGTAAAAACCGGAAGAAAACTGAAGTATGAGTAACCCCTCTACCAGCAGAGCCCTCAACCGATCCATCATCCCATTTGCCGGATTAGCATAAACAGACTCACAGACTTCGGAAAGGATCAAACAGATAAGGGGTTGGAGAACTAGAAAATAGAGAGAACAGGGCAAAGAAGAATAGAACGCTGAACGCCTTGCTACCTCTTCTTGTTGTTCCTCCTCGAGCAGGAGCAGATCTTAGCCATGTGCAGGAGGCAGCGGCTTGGGAATTAGGATAGCGGCGAGCCGGCGACAACTTGGGATCCTGGCGGCGACGGCCTAGGATTCAGGCTGTAGAGCGACGAATGAGGAGGCGACAGCCTAGAATCTCGACCAGCAGTGTCTCCAGGGCGGCATGGCGGCTCGCTCTGCCTCACTCGGTCTCCATGTATTGTTGTGCGATGTATGTGCCCTCATGCTTCTCCAGTCCCCACTATTGCGCTGACGTTTCTGGCCTGATTGAGCCCGACCCATCTGGTAGTTCGCTCATGTCTCGATAGATGACTTGTATACATGTTGCACCGTCGTTTTTTCGCTTGAATGTGTCCTAGTTCATTTCTCCACAAACAACTCAAGTCTCGTTCCATGTTTTGTTCATCGTTCCACAATTCGCGTTAAATTTGGTAAATATGGTATTTACCGATATCAAATCATATTTTAAATAATACGGTATTTACTAAATTGCCAATACTGTATTTACCACAGACACAGTATTTACCGAATAAACCCAATGAACAGCCCTATGTTCAACAACTGAAACTTTATGAACCTGAAACTAGGGACCTTGAAACATGATTAAACTTCTTAAAACTTTCTGAAACTCGCTTGAAACATCCTCGAACGGTCAGATGCTATACCCTCCTCTTTAATGAGAAATGCGAAATAAAAAAAAGTGAAATAAGGGCCCCATACTTATTTGTCTTATCTCTTGCCCTCCCCTCTCATTGGAAAAAGGAAAGACTGACGAAGCTCGAACCCGCAACTTCCGCATCAACGGTGCTCTAACCGATTGAACTACAATCCCCACGGGGTATGTGGCGAACTAAAATCTCCGCGGGGTGTATGACATACCTATTTTTAAATAGAGCCATCAAAAGATCCGATTAGCCTCAAGTTCTCGTCGGTATCACGGCGTAACAGCGTCCTAAATGAAATATCAAATATTTAAAAACATGTCTGTCAGCAGATTAACAATTATTAAAAGGAGCTATTAATTCTTACTACTACCTCCGGATTAATAAACTTAACGCCCACGAGACTTGAGGGGACATCAAGTATTAAAATACGGAGAGAGTATGTTTTGTTAATACGATTCTCCATGAAATTGTCGCCGTATTGGCAAAATGCATACAGCTTCGGACACCGCACCCTGGCCAAACTGCCTAGTGCATTTAAAGATTTTTTTAAAAAATCGTACCACGATCGCTAATTACCAGTTCACAAACTGAATTCCTTTTGAAAGAACATACAGATGCAGACGGTACACAATAGTAGCAATCACCAACCGATTATCAACTCTGGGTATGCTCTGAGAATTGAATAAATAGTAAAGTACCCAATCAACTAAAAAAAGGCACCTGATTGATGTAAACAGGTAGGAGTACTCAACATAGAAACCACGTGCTGAAGATAGTGCCAAAAATTCCTAGTTTTACTCAGAACTAGCATTGCATTGTTCTACATGCCAATACAGTGACATAGTCTAGAAGGTCATATAGGTACGAGCAACTGAAATACAGAACAAAGGACTGCAATAAGATTCATCGACTTGCAAAATTTTACTTCTTCTTGTCAGTAACACCCGCTGACCTGCACACAAAAAAGAACATTGGGATTGTTTATCATTATTACTGAGACGGCAGAAAGAATTCACAGAAACTTTATATTCCTAATAGCACAATTCAGCAACTTTGGCCATGCAAAAGAGGCACTTAGAGCATGTACCTAGCTGCTAAGGCAATGACAGAGGTGAGAGAATCTAGTTAGCATCCATTCTAAGGGTTGTAGATACGGTTGATAAGGCCAGAATGCATGGCATCAAAGCTAAGCTTAGCTGCTTGTGCTACCGCATTTACTACTCATAGGTGAGAGAATCTATTTTGTAGCACTTAGCACCATAGGTGGTGTTAAGGGTTACAGCAAATATAGCTAACAATGCTAGTTTGGAGAGAGAGTGGTGGATCACCCACCTTAGCACCTACTTTAGAGTTTAGATGTTAAGGGATGTACATGCTCTTAGAGAATCACAGGCAATAGAAACATAGTCAAATCAACAGTTATTATGCAGCAGGTTGCATGGTTATCAACAACAACAGTACTGTCATCTTCCATGTGGGTACTGCTGTCTACAATCTACACTGCATGACGCTGTATTTATGTATCGAACTTATAAATAAGTTTATCTGAAAGCCACACTGGCTTAAAAAACCATTACAACAAAATAGTTACTGGAAACAACCACAATCAACTATAAACCTAACATACGTAAGTGATAGCAGCCTGCTAATAGAAAACCTTTTATCTTGCCAAAAAAACAAGTTCAATACTCTCATAATGCTAGAGAAAGCATTGTACACTAATGCCCCTTGGCAACTAAGCACACTAGGAACTAAAATGGAAACTGAACCACAGGATAACAAAATAAAATAATGATCACAATATAAACTGCAATAGGTAAGGTCACACACCTCATCTTCCTGAGGACATTCGCCATCTCCTCTCTCTTCTTCTTTGCTCTCTTGTGAGTACCAAGCTTTCTCTTGGCCACCTTGAGTGCACGCTTGTCCTTCCCAACCTTAAGAAGCTCAGTGATGCGCTTCTCATAGGGAGCAAATCCAGCAACTTCCCTAATCAAGTTCCTGACAAACTGCACCCTCTTGGTAATTTTCTGCAATAATTGGGCCAAGATAAAGATATAAGGACAATGCAAACCAAATATAAACAGGTAACAATCATTTAACTACGCATATAGGAGCATAAACTGCAATGTTACTTCTGTTTCAATTCCTCATCACAAGTTCCAACTTTTTTTGTAAAAAAGGGAGAGAGTCAGAAAGCACAACTAGAATGGCTGAGTAATTCAATAATCTACCTATTTTGAAATTAGGTCACCATGGATGAGTAATTCAATAATCTACCTATTTTGAAATTAGGTCACCATGGATAGTTAACTTTGCCCAAAAAAACACCTCAAGAGTCTAATTTGACTTTTAACATGATAAGGTAATTGCGGTACTTTCTCAAGAAATATCAAATGTAAGGAATGGAACCTATATTGGCGTTAGTTCTATCACACAAACAGAAAAAGTTTATATTGGTCTTTAGTGCGAAGACACAAAATAAAAATAATAATATGTTATTGTTTTAAACATATTGAGATACACATTAAAGTCTGTGCGAGGGAAGCCAGATTCACCCATGAGCAGCAACATCCAACCCATGCTCCAAAGTTTCACGTGACGTGGCTATCATTATGCATTGAACATAGAAAAAGGGAAAAAAAATAACAGTAAGACCATATCATATGCAAAAGTACATTTACTAATGCAGAAAGGTGCATTTAGTGAGATGTTTTAGAAACGAAATCATCAATTGATTAAGCTTCCACGTTAGTCTCACCAACTAATATACGCCTCCAGGACTAGCAACTTTGAGTTCTGAAACCTCCAAATTGCCAAAGGTGTGACGAGGCATTAGGAAAGCAACGTAAATACAACTACGCTGCTGTCGACGTGGAACGAAAAAATCTGTTCTCAACGTTGGTGAGCTCTAATGCAATTCAGGTAAACCTCATCAAAATACTATCTATTGCTTTCTCATCAAGCAATTACAGCATGGATCCTTCGCAAATATCAAGTTATGTTCCAATGTTGAGGCACTTAGTGATACACACAGTAACATTTCAGTCCACAAGTTACAGGCAACGCAATTTCAATTCATAATTAACAAATTACCACTAGTGTTCAAACAAGCAGAATCCACTACACAAATTCTAATCTCTCACCAGACACAACACAAAAACACGATTTAACCAAACAGCTAGGCGTCTGCTACGTCTACAACACGAAACCTCCTAACCACAACAGATCTAAATAACAAACCGAAGTAGCATCCAGCTAGCAAAATCACCATGGATACGAACAACGCGCACTTGAGATGACAGAGCAGAACAAAAGTAGCGGGAGATCAAACGAGGGTTAAGACTTAATAGCGGAGAGCGTTACCCCCTTGCGGTCGGACGGGCGAGGCGGCAGCTCGCGCTTGGTGACGACGTGGCCCTTGTTGATGCCCACGAAGAGCCCCGACTTGGGCTGCGACGGCGCCATGGCCGGTCTCCCGCTCGCTCCTCTAACCTGCGACGGACGCAATGGAACAAACCAAACCGAATCGATCAAATAACAATCGAGGAGAAGTGGCGAGAGATCTGAAGCGAGGGTTCGGGTGGGAGGCGGCGCTTGGTGGTTGCTTACCTTGGATGGGTGCGAGTGAAAAGCCCTAAGCCGCCGGCTGCGTCCGAGAGGAGAAACCCTAGAGCGGGAGAGGATGTTCTTATATACACGCACCGGCGCAGTGAAGTTCTTCGTGGCGGACAAATGGGCCTGGCGGAGCGAAGGTTACTGGGCTCATTTCTCTCCGAATATGTCCCTTATGGCTTATTTAGAGAATTTTTTTAAAAAGATAATTACAAAAATATATAGTCTCCCTAAAAAATTAAAAAAATGTGACTGGCGACAGAGACCCTCTCCTTCTCCTTTCACCAGTCCAGCTACGTGTCGCCAGTTAAACTGGCGACAGAAAGACTGACCCTATAAAATCACCTTGAAACCCTAAAATTCAGCACATGACTCATTTTTATTTAGAAAAAAGAGAATGGGAGAAGAGTAGAGGGGAGGAGAGAAGCTAGCAAAGCGCTGCCCGTCCGATTACCTACCTCTTGGTAATTTTTTTAACCGAATGGATTACATAGTTTTAGATATACGGTTACGCAATACAGTATAGTTTTACACAATACTTTTCGGTGGGTAGTATAGTTTTAGATATGCGGTTAATCGTGGAAATGTTCTTTATGGTGCAGTGCGTCAAATATATTCGACGTCGTCAATTTCAAAATTTACTATGGTCAAGGGACTATTATGGAGGGTCTCGAGGGGATTGATCTGCGTTATTTCCAATTGGCGACCGTGCCCCTAGCAAGACCAAAGCACCGTATATGGGGAGCTGTGATGCGGTGGTTGTTTCACACATTCCAAGTGGACTGCGATGTGTATGATATGAGATTGAGTTGTCTTTCCCCACGGAGAGGACAACTCACATATTGGGAATTAGTGCAGCTTAAGGGACCAAATTCATGGCAGTCATATGTACGCATCGCGAGGGAGGCATGGTGGAAATTGGTCCTTCTGGTCCAAGCATATGCCAAACTCACTCATCCACCCGCGGTTTAACAAGAAGAAGTGCCGAGGTCAAGAGGAAGTCGGGGATCTGCACCACAGTGGCACAAGCACACAATGGTCAAGCTCCTGAGTTGCCGATGTTGTCGATGAAGACCTGCATGAAGTAGCTCCTACGGTCAAGCAAGCTAGTGGTCTTACTGACGAGGGTGAGGAGGTGGAAGCCGTAGTGCAAAGAATGAATCTCGAAGACCGAGACTACATGGCACTGTCTGAAGATGAAGGTTCCGACGACGAGGATAACATGGACCAGCAGGCGGTTCCATCCGACTAGAACACATACCAGTTCGACAACCTCGTCGTCAACGAAGGCTCCTGTATGCCGTGGGAGTACAACCAGAGTGAGGTTAGGCTAGGAGCTATGTACAAATGCAAGGAGACCGTGCAGGACGCGGTCAAATTCTGGGCCTTATCGGTGCAGCGCACATTAAAAGTCGTCAAGTCTACCCCAAAATTCTACGACATGAAGTGCGGCATAGAGGGATGCCCTTGGCGATTGCACGTATTTCAGCCCAAGTGGGACACCTATTGGAAGTGCTCTATAGTGGTCCCTCAAACATGCGTCGTTTCTGAGTCAGTGCAGCCCCACCGGAACTTGTCATCAGGCTTCATCGCCTACCTTATGTACAGTGAGATCATGTATAATCTAGATTTTGAGCCACGATCCATCATTCGGGCGATTGAGGTAAGGTTCCAATACACAATCAGCTATGCCAAAGTTGGAGGGCAAAACAGAAGGCATTGGAATCAAGGTGGGACACGTTCGAGGATTCCTACCACAACCTCCCTAGGCAACTTCGAGTCATACAAGACAGAAATCCTGGCACCCATATCGACATTCAAGACGCCACGCACCCAAAGTGGGCCAATAAGAGGGTATTACAGCGAGCATTCTTCGCGTTTGGTCCATGCATCAATGCATTCCGGCACTACCGTCCAATCTTGTGCATAGATGGCACATTCTTAACTAGGAGGTACAAGGGCCAGATACTGACTGCAATAGTGATAGACGGGAACAATCAAGTTCTTCCCATGGCATTCACTTTCGTTGAAAGCGAGAACACAGACAGCTGGTTGTGGTTCCTGAAGAACGTGAGGATTTCTGTTGTGCAAGGTCGTCCTAACGTATGCCTCATACATGATCGGCATGCAGGCCTGCTGCGTGCAATAACCCAGCTACAACAAGGAGAGAACGTACCACTTCTATGGCCAGATCTGCAGAGTAGGTGGTGCATGAGGCACTTGAGTGCAAACTTCTACAAGCAGTTTCACAACAAAGACTTGATGATCCTGTTCAGCGGTACAGGCAACCGTAACCAGCAATGAAGTTCAAACACTCGAAGATTTTGGATGAGCGGACCAAGACACACGTGAAGGGAGGCAATGAGAAGGGTCGCCTAAGCGCTAACTGCACTTCAAGCATTGCCAGAGATACCCACAGATGCTCCCGGATTGAGCACGAGCCTAAGGAGAAGTAGTCGCTGCTCCATGATAGAGGTGGCGCTCGATATGGTGTCATGACAACTAATCTAGCCGAGGTGTACAACTGAGTCATGTGCGGCGCAAGGTGCCTCCCTTTGGTGGGTATTGTGGAGGCAATTCTCCACGGTACGATGAAGTACTTTGTTAACAGAAGCAACAACGCGTCACTCTCCATGGCAAATGACAGAATACTCTACTCCGCCATGATCACCAAGTACATAGAGGAGAAGAGCAAGAAGGGTGAGATGCATCGGACATTCAAGATGGGCACAAGGGAGCTTCGCTTCGAGGTAATGTGCAGCGATAAAGGACGCCGCAGGACGAACCGCGAGAGGGTTACCCACGAGTGCACGCTACGCCGTGGTAGTTGCACATGCACTTGCAATAAACCCCTTCTTCTACATAGGCCCTGCTCTCATGTCATAGCCACATGTTCGATGGTGGCGCAGCATCCCGGTCAGTACCTCTCTGACTATTTCACCAAGGAGACGGTGATGCAAACCTGGACCGCGGAGATGTATGGTTACGCTGTGGTTGGCCATTTCACTGGCCATCCGACCTGGGAGCAACTAATTTGGGCCGCAGACATTGATAGGCTCAAGGAAAAGGTTGGCCGGCGACAGGTACGGCGCATCAGAAACAACATGGACGAAGAAGAAACTGGATGTCGTACGAAGAAGTGCTCCATTTGTAGGGAGTCTGGGCACACCTTCAAGAAATGTCCCACGAGAAATCCTCAGGACGAAAGAGACATCGGCACTCCGGACGTTGCCGCGGGGACCTCATCCGGTCACCCAACTCGAGACAGTCCATATGGGGGACGTTGAGGCTGCAACCAATGTTATTGCCAATGTTCTGAATTATGTTATTGCACGGACAGTAGTAATATGTTGTTGCCAATGTTCAGAATTATCATTTTGATTAAGTGTTATGATGTCTTGCTGAATGTTATGTAACATCAGTGTGATTTACCGTAGTTTTGATAATAATGGCAAGTTCACATTTGTTTCCTTACATAATATGCAGTGCATGTACATGAGCAAGTGTATGAATTTTCGGGCGCATCGCAATATCACTTACCTTCCTACTTACGAATCATTCATACCTCAATCTTTCTCATAAAATTTTTCAGAAATTCACTGCACTAGAACAACATACGACGATCACAAAATGTTATTGCGAGTCTAACAGATTTTGTATTGTTCAAAATGTATGAAAACCAGAAGGTGGCAAACCTAGGGTTTCAACTACCTGTCACCAGTTGAACTGGCGATAGGAACCTATCGCCAGTTAAACTAGTGATAGGTAGCTAGACCGGCGACAGGAGGGGGAGAGGGTCCTTATCGCCAGTTGAACTAGCGACAAGGACACATTTTTGTAATTTTTTAGGGAGACTATATATTTTTGTAATTATCTTTTAAAAAATAACATTTTTTTTTAAAAAAATCCTTGTTTAGATAGGGAGGGATCAGAACTAATTTTTTTGGATTAAAAGGGATTTTAGTTAAAATTTTGAGTTAATCCGAATTGATTGAGTCGGATCACAATATATCCAAACAAACCCTTAGTATTTCCCCTACTTCTACCCCTTTTTTTCCAACAAGGCACAAGGCCCAGCATTTATAGAAAGCTAATCAAACAAACTTACAAAAGTTCAATCTAAAAAAACGGACAATAAACCAACTGGGGATACCAGCTCAACGAGCAGAGCACCAGATTATAGAAAACTCACCGCAACCAAACAGGAACAGGAAGGCAAACACCACCTCCCGCAACAACCAGACTAAGCACACCAAGGCAAAAAGGAAAACCAACTGCAGGACTACCCTAGAGCACAGAATGACTTCAGTCAAACTTCAGCTGCTCCCAGCATCTTTTCCAACTTCAGCCAATCCTCTTTTTTAATAGAATACACCACCGCTGCAAACAAGATACAAATTTGAATATGACTTCAATCGGTAGTTTAGGAAAAATCTTCTCAATCGCCACTTTATTCCTGAATTTTCAGAGAGTACAAGATAAAGCTGCAAAACTAAAAAGACCAATGTGATAGTCATTAGCACCCCTCTTGTCAAGCCACCATAAATGAAAATCATCTAAAGAATATGGAACTCTGTCCCAAAGAAGAATCTCTTTGATGCACAACCAAACAAGCTTGGCCATAGCACAACGAAAAAGCACGTGGTTAGCATCCTCAGAAGCCCCACACAAAACACAATTAGCCTCCCCCTTCCAACCTCTAACCCTAAGTTGATCAGCTATCTGAATTCTATTTTGATAGGTCTACCAAAGAAAGATTTTAACTTTGAGAGGGATTCTACTATCTCATAACTTCTGAAGCTTCTTACTAGCAATCCCCCCCCCCATAAATCATAAATCTATATAAAGATTTGACCGAAAATTGACCACAGTTTTCTAAACACCACCTCAACCTACCTCTTTCACTTTTAAAAGCAACTCATTCCAGAATGATTTTCAAGTCCTCCCACTGATGCACCTCTTCTACCCCAAAACTTTTGACAAAGCCAATATTCCACACCCCATTTTCATAACACTTGTGAACACAAATGTCAGGATCAACACAAATTTTAAAAAGCTCTACAAACCTGACTTTCAAAGGGCAATTATCCATCCACACATCTTTTTAGAAGAAGATCGATTTCCCATCTCCTAGTTTGTGCATCACGCCCCAAAGGAACAAATGCTTCACTTTATTAATGCTTCTTCAAAATTGGGACCCTTTAAGAGGATTACAGTCCCGAAAATCCCCTCTAGGAAAATATTTAGCCTTCAGAATCCTAAACCAAAGCTCATCTTCAGCCTGATCCATTTTCCAAAACCATTTAGATAACAGACAATTATTAAAGATCCTGGTATTGATCACCCTTAACCCTCCAAAATCTTTAGGTCTACACACCGCCTTCCAATTAGCCATATGATATTTAAATTTATCACTTGTTCCTCTCTAAAAAATCAGGACCTAATAGTGCCTATTTTCTTATGGGTCTCCTCATTCAACCTATAAAACCCCATAGTATAAGTAGGAATACTACTCAAACAACTGTTCACTAAAATCAATCTACCTCCAGAAGACAAAAGCCTGCTTTTCCAGTTGTCCAGTCTGTTTTCCCACTTCCTAATTATGTTACCTGCTGCCTTTTTCCTCACCGCTCTATCTCCAATAGAAATACCCAAGTAAGTGAGTGGAAACTGACCTAGTTTGCAATTAAACACATTTGCAACTCTTTGAGCTTCTAAACTGTCCACCCCTACCACAAAAACATCAATCTTGTGGTAGTTGAATTTTAGCACTGACATCCATTCAAAACAATACAACAAAAAGTTGAGATTGAAAAAATAATCATTTGTATATTCCATTATGAGGACAATGTCATCAGCATACTGTAACAAAGCGATCCCCCTAGAAATGATGTTAGATATAACCCCCTTGATCAAGCCACTCTGCTGAGCCCTATCAATCATTGTTGCCAACACATCAGCTACCAAGTTAAACAACAAAGGAGATAAAGGGTCACCTTGTCTTAACCCTCTATGAGTAGAAAAATATGGACCAACAGACCCATTGACATTGATACTCACTTTACCCCCTGTCACTGAGCTCATCACCCAATTTATCCATTTACCAGAAAAACCTTAACCTCTCATAACCTCCCTAGGAATCTCCACTTAATTTTATCATAAACTTTCTCAAAATCTAGTTTGAGGATCACCCCTTTCCCCTTGGACACTCTCAACTCATGCAGGATTTCATGAAGAGAAACCACCCCATATAGGATACTCCTTGATGAGGACATCACTTCATTGGATACACACAACACTCATCCACAAGATGCTAGGCAAGGACCTATGATGAGGGCATGTGCACGAAAGTTGAATTATCAGGTGAGCTCGTTTCTAGGAGTTGTTAGACCATGTGGCTAGATCTAGTATATTTTAGTTGATGAATAATTGACAATGTTGGGTACTGATGTTATTTGAGACGTGTGGTGTGTGTGGACTTATGTCGGTCAAGTTGGGAAGAACTTGTGCCGGGAAAATATGTTGTTTTGGTCTTTGCATGTGCAGGGTAACTCGGAGGCGATCGTGGTCTACGGCGGTGACCGAGAGATGGCTTAGTACGAAGTCATGGTCCACAGGGTCGAGGATGCTGGAGGAGACGATCGAGCTCGAGTTGGGGCGCGTGGAGATCAAAGATAGATGATGCGTGTTGGAGCTACAAAGGTACAGTCCAGAGGCTACGACACATGACAATTTTGGGGTATCCAAAATTGGATTGAATTGAATTTTGTAATCGGCTTCAAGCCCACGTATTGGGCCTGAGGACTAGATAGGCCGTATGTGGGTGATTATGTGTAAAAGTTGAAAGGAATTAGGGCTCACATGGTTGCACAGGGATGAGGTGCTAGTTGGGGCTGCATATATATGCTCGGCGGCTGCTATATGCCGGCGAGGGTTTTGGGTCCTTGTACATGAGGATTTTTGGGTATTAAGTAAGGGCTAGTGGCGGCTAGTTTTACTTGCCATGACTTTTGGTGATTAGTGGCAGCGGCGTGTCCATCATCGACTTTGTTTTCCTTCCTCGATCCGCGTGTGTTTTCTTGGACCGCCAAGACTTGCCTGCTTAAAATAAAGAATAAAGGCCCCTCGTTCGCATGCGAGTTTTGTCGTGTGTGTCAGTCGACACCTAGGTGAGGTTGTTCTCTAATTTGCGCACTACTGGAGAATCGTATGCAGTAGTCGGTTGCTGTTCGGAGCAAATAAAAGAAAGCATAATCTTCTTTCTTTAATTCGCTACAGTAACACGTACTATAGGTATAGTATCCCAAGACCTTTGCTTACTCTGATTACCTAAGCATATTTGCTTTCTGATGTCTTGGCGCATCTTGCTATAGTACCGAGAAAATTGTTTGCTGCCTTTTTGCTTTTCGTTCTTACTGTATTAGCAGGTTGAAAAAGCAGAAGACAGTAGATTTGAGGAAAAAGCTTCCGCTAGGGATTACAATCATTCACCCCCTCTGATTGCTATTAACGATCCTACAGGAGTTCATTCCTATTAAGGATGGGTTGCTACCTAAATCATGTGATTTTATTCTACTCAGGAACCAAGGTGAGGCGAGCAACACTACTACCACAGCAAGTCCAAACCAACCATATTTCAATTCCAGACCAACTCGGAGTCAGCATGACAGCACCAACTTAGAACGATTAGAACTTTCACATACAAAGTCCATTGGAGGTGATCGAGTACTTGATGGAAAGCTTACGACGAGACCTTTCTAACGGATCTAGTCCCACCTCATATTCGCTATCTACACATCATAATCATCAAAGACAGGTGTTGTGTCACCTGTTGAGCAAACTTAGGCCTTGTAATAGTGTTCGGATCTGAGCCCAGGTTGTGTGAGCTTCCCCTGGAGGCGCACAAACCGTAGGCCGATACCCCCTTGGCCACCTCCTCCTTATAACCTTTGTAGCCGCCACTTTTAGTCCTTAGGTTTTGTTTATATCAGTTTAGCCCGTGTGTGCAAACTCCACGTTGTCTCTTGTGTCGATTAGACCAACAGTTTCATGTCACAGAACCTCAACTATCCCTGTGCGACTTTTATATCTAGCAATTTTTAGATTGCTCTTTACTTGAATTCTTGCTTGTTCTTCGATTGCTTGCAGGAATTGATCTTCGTGATCAGGTCAACCATCATTCTTGTCGAGGTTGATACCGACAAGAGCATGGTTTAGCGATTGTTGGACGGTTTGATCGAGTTTTGGTCAAGTAGCCTCGTCGTCAAAGTCACTCTCTGTAGGATCGAGGATAACCGAATAGAGGGGGGGTGAATAGGAGGTTTTAAAACTTTTTGACTAATTAACAATTTAGGCCAATTCAAGAACTAAGTCTAAACTAGATACAATTCTAGCTAAGCAATTCAACACAATAAAATGCTAGAATTGTAAATACGGAAAGTAAAGACTAGAAATAACCACAAAGAGACAACGATATTTTTCCCGTGGTATCGAAGACTTGCCGGTCTAAGAATGAATGCACTTGAATTTTGGGCTCAACTACCTCACAATAAATGCACAAGTGTATATGGGTAGTTGAGAGGATGCTCAAGGCTCTAAAGATGTTAAATGAGGTCTTGCATTCTGTCCTTGAGCAGGTGGGGATATTTATACCCCCCCCCACAAACAAATATAACCATTGGGGAGGAAATCCCCAACTTTCAGCGAAATACGGTACTACTGCCAACCAAGGTGCGGTACTACCGCTCTTCACCTACCACTCCGTAACGGCTATAACAGGAGCATTAACTCCCTCTGACATAGCCGTTTCAAACGCGGCGCGGTACTACCGCCAACTATCATGCGGTACTACCGCTTTGACCGGTCGCACCGCTCACCAAGGCGGTACTACCGTTTCACAAAATGACCCAAAAGGGCGCTCTTTGGAAAATACGTACCGCTCCAATTTTCGGAATCACCGGAGTGCGGTAGTACTGTTTGAACAACGGCGGTACTACCGTTCCAAGGGTTTGCAAATAAAATCGAAATGGAGTCTCTCTGGAATATACATACCACTGACTAACAAACGGAACGATTGGGTTGCAGTAGTACTGCACCCCGAGCCGGTCGTACTGCTGAGTGACTTAATCGGATTTGCCCGATCGGACTGAATACGTGGACGGCTCAGATTCATTGGGCCGTTCGGACCACAGGTCTTAACCGCATGATTGGGTTGCGTTCGGACGATCCGAATGACCACCGGTAGTACCACCAAAGAAGATGTGGTCATACCGCTAAGCTGTAGTTCCGCCATGTATTCTCCGGTACTACCATTTGTCCTGTCAATTTCACAGATGGCTTTCCACATCAAATTCAAATGCATGCATGATCCTAAATTGATCCAATTTGTACAAGAACAAGCTACCAAGCTACTAATCATGATCTCTCTTAATAGTATGACATTTAACCTAAAATCCGGTCTTCCAACCATTTCTCCTAAGACCGGTAAAAAATAAAAAGGATCCTAGACTACTTGTACCTTGTCTTTGAGCCATGTAGATCTTCATGTTGTCCTTTAGCATGCATCTTCAAGTCATCAAACTCACCAATGGGACTTAACCTTGTAAATACTCAATAAACCGTTAATCTCATGTTCACATATTATCATTAATTACCAAAACAATTTTTAGGGGCCTAGATGCTTTCACTCGCTACAAATCGAATTACCATCCACCAGAAGATCAGGACCAATCTTACATGAAATGGTATCAGGGCTCAGATTGCCCGATGTGATTTCAGTTTTAGATTTGTTTTTCATACCTATGACCAGAAAATTGCCCCACAAAAATATTTCGTTCGTCGAAAATCACCAAAAAACCGAACCCTGGTTGTGCCTTTGCTATTTCAGTTTCCGTTTTACCGTGTTGATTTTTCGTCCATCATCAAGTTCTAGTTGCTGGTCTGAGTCTAGTGCCTTGATTTTAGTTTTGGGCATATATATATATATATATATACGTATATATATATATATATATATATATATACATATATACGTATACATATATATACGTATATACATATATACGTATACATATATACGTATACACATATACATACGTATATATATGTGTATATATATATATATATATAGATATATAGATATATATATATATATATATGTATGTATATGTATGTATGTATCTATGTATATAATTGGTTATTCTGTTTTGAAATTTGTTTCTTTGGTCTAGGGTTCACCCCTCCCTTGTTCTTGGTTGCTCTTGGTCACGAAGTTCAGACGATTTTGCACAACGTTCACTCAAACGGCCATAACTTTTGCATACGAACTTGGATTGCGACGTTCTTTGGCTCGTTGGAAAGCTAATGAAAAGAACAACTCAGATTCACTTTGTAAGGCTCTGAAAAAGTGAAAACACCAAAAAAAAGGTCGTTTAGGGCCTCAAAACGACCTTCGAAGTTTCAGCACCCGTTTTCGCCGTTCGTTTGCCGTCCAGTTTGAGTTTTCTTTTATTCCAGATTGTGCAATCTTTGTTTCTAGGCCATATTTAGTGTGCCTTAATATGTGTGCTGCACTGAATTGAAAAAAAGAGAGCAAATTGTATGTAAATATTATTCATGCAAGGCTCAACAATGAATAGCTTTATGATTACTTTGCAGAAAGCCAAATTGACATGAAATACAATACGTAGATTGCAAAGCACAAGTTGGAAAGAGCAGAACATAAGTAAACAAGTTCTTTGAAAATAGCTCGTGACAACCTTGGACACTTCCCAGACCTTCCGTGACCACCCTGGTCACGGCCTAGACCACTCATGACCACCCTGGTCATGAGCCAGACCACTCAGGTTTTGAGAAAAGTCTATCCCTTGCGTGAAATCACTAGGCAGGTCCATAACCGGGGACACGGCTATTCGAATAGATTTACACTCTACAGAGGTTGCACAACTTTATCCACAAGACACGAGTTCTCTAGTTTATTTGGCACCTGTCAATGCCCCTGCTCACTACCTTAGGTAAGCAGGCTAGCGTACGTGACAAAGCCTTTACAAGGTTCTGCTTTGACTCGGTTCCGCTCGCTAAGGTTTCGCCCTCCCGGCCCCCTCTTACGCTAAGTGTGCATGTCCATCCCATGTCTTACACACTTCCACCAAAACGGAACCGAATCAAAGCATTGCCAATTAGTTGGTCAGGACCACCCCATAATGGTCTTATGGTTGCTCGGTATGGCTCGGATCAATGGCTTACAAGGTTAAGTCCTTAGTGGTTGCTCAGGCAAGACCTCCTCATCCTAGTGTGCTTCCTGCACCCCCTTTATTTCACAATCACTCGCCCGAGCGAAAACATTTTGGGTTCCACCTGGCCAATGACCACCCTAGCCATGGCACAACAAATTTTATTAATGGCAACACATGCCAGGGCAATGTATGCCAAGGCAACACATTCCAAGACAACATGTGCCATAATTCCATATTCACTTAGTCAAGTTTATCATGATGAAACAGGTGATCGAGAGACATCGCATAACTAAAACAGGTCTAAGCAATACACGCCCAAGTTGGTTATCACAAAGAGGTCCAACTAGGATTATCCAACCTATGGTGGTCAAAAGGTACATGTCAACAAGTCATCACAAGTATTCAATGAGTCATACTGTCGAGTAGGTGATTAGCTAATTCCCAAACCATTTTTATACAAATAGCCATGCGAGTTGGTATAAATCAACATAACCTTGCAAACTGGGAACAACATGATCAAAGGTCTACGACTTGTCTTCGATGAAGAGCTGGGGTTCTTCGTTAGAGGTCGCCGGGTCCAAGAACTCCTCTGACAAACCGAAATCTACATGTGCGAAAAGAGCCAAATAAATACAAAAAAACCAAATAAAAACCAAAGCTACCAAACTAGAACCAAAAGAAAGACACAGAAACATGAGAGCTAGAAACGGGCTCTCGGGAGGAGGTCCAAAGGAGGAAGTCCTGAGGAAGGAAGTCCAAAGGAGGAGGTCCTGAGGAAGGAGGTCCTGGGATCCAACGAAGGATACGACTACTCCACGTGGTCGTATGAAAAGGGATACAATCTACGCTATGTGGTTGTGAGAAGGGCACAACTACGCAACGTGGTTGTAAGAGCAAAAAAGAGAACAAGGCACGAAGAAACTCACCCGGACAAAGAGAGAGAGAGAGAAAGAGAGAAGACGGGAGGAGGACGACGAACGGCGTGGACACTCCGATGAACTCTTTCAGCAACGGGGAGGCGACGACGCAGTTTCAGCAGACTCCTTGGCGAAGCTTCAAGCACAGAGGCACAGGGTGAGGGCAAGAGAGCAGGAGAGCTGGGTAAGGAAAAGGTTATGAAAGAGGGCTGCTCAAGCTTTTATAGCTAGGGGAAACGAGAAGAGTCACGGAGACTCAGAGACGCACGTGTTCAAATGTAGGTGAAGGAGGAGATGGGAGCAGATCTGGGAGGAGACAAGAGGGGGAAACGGGAACTGCAAAAAGTAGCAGCATTTAATACGACACAACAACATTTAATGCTCAAGGACCTTCACGTCAGCAGTGACGCAACGGGAGGAAGGAGAAGGTGGATAGAGCTTACAGGTGGGACCAGTCAACTCAGAAAGGTGGTCCAACCAAAGGGGAGGTCGAGACCAAGGAGGAGGTCATGACCTAAAGGGTGGTTTTTGCAAAAAGAACAAGAGGGTGGTCATGGCACAATGGGTGGTCGCGGCCCAAAGGAGGGTCGCGGCCCAAGGGGGGTCGCAGCCCAAAGAGTGGTCGCGACACAAGGGCTGGTCATGACCCAAAGGGTGGTCATGACCCAAAGGGTGGTCTTTTCAAAAAAAGACCAAGTGAGTGGTCTTTGCAAAAATACCAAGAGGGTGGTCTTGACACAAGGGGGTGGTCGTGGCAAGTCTCTAGGACCACCTGGAGGTCTTGGACAAAGGAGAAGGTTCAAACGAGAGGGAGCTCTAGACTGAAAGGGAGGTCCAAACGAGAGGGAGGTCTAAACCAAAGGCAGGTCTAGAGTGAGGGGGAGGTCCAAATGAGAGGGAGTTCTAAATCAAAGGGAGGTCTAGATTGAGGCGGTGGTCCAAACGAGAGGGTGGTCTAAACCAAAGGGAGGTCTAGAGTGAGGGGGAGGTCCAAACGAGAGGGAGGTCTAAACCAAAGGGAGGTCTAGACTGAGGGGGAGGTCCAAACGAGAGGGAGGTAGGAGCGGACAGAGAAAAGGGATTGCAACACCAAAGAACTCCAGCAACTCTAGAGAAACCGAACTCGAATAAGTTGAAGTTGGATTAAGTCATATTAAATTGCTGCAAATTTCCAAAATCTTCCTGTTAAGCTTGAGCAAAACAACAAAACCAAATGGTTATTTTTATTTTTTGAAAACTCAAAAACTCGAAAAAACTTGGGACATTACACAAGTGCACAAAAAAAGAGCCGCACAAGTTTTAAAAAATTAGAATTTTGGCAGCATTATTCATTTTCAGATTTTTGGAGTTCTCTTTATATAGCCCTTGTGTCGTCTAGTGTTGCTTGCTTGAGCTAGGGTCGAGTGCTAGTTTGGGCCAGCATTTAGGCAAGTACTTTGGACTATTATTCAGCTAGTGTAATTCTAAAATTGAATATTGCCATTCCTTTGCTACTTACATATTGCATGTCCAAGCTCCACCTACTACTAACCGAACAGGACTTGTCGTACCGGCAATTGCTATACTCATCACTCAAGTCAGGTTATCACGAATCCGCCACCGGTTGCACCACCTGTTTACTTTGGTAAGAACTTGTAAAAATTTGGTAAAAGCTTGAGCGTGTGTGATCTGTAACCTCCAGAACCTAGTAGTTGATAGAGAATTTTATACACTTGTGGATTTTTCTTGTTGATACTAACAATGGCAGGGTCACACGGGTCTACACATGGTGGGAACAATAACGACCACTCTTTGGAGCATGAGAGCGAAGGTCCTCTCACTCCTCGCATGAGAGGGATCATGCAGTGCTTTGAGCACTTGCTCGATGAGGGCGTTCACAATGCCTTGGATCATATCAACAACAACCTCGCGGCACTCCGCACACGCGTTGAGCACCTCGAACATTGGCCACCTGCTGCAACCACAACCCATGATGAGCCAAGGGTGGAGGACTCTCCTACTCGCCGCACACCACTTGTTGCTCGCTCTTGGGCAGATGAGGTGGAAGAAGAAGACGTGAACAACTACACTTCTGATACGGAAACAAATGGATTCAATGTTCACAATGATCGTGACCATTGTAGGCTTCGTCGCAACCGACAAGGTATGGGAAGCAATGTAATGTCCCAAGTTTTTTTGAGTTTATGAGTTTTCGAAAAAAAATATCCATTTGGTTTTCTTGTTTTGCACAAGCTTAACCGGAAGAATTTGGAAATTTGCAGCGATTTAATATAACTTAATCCAACTTCAACTTATTCGAGTTCAGTTTCTCTAGAGTTAATGGAGTTCTTTGGTGTTGCAACCCCTTTTCTCTGTCCACTCCTACCTCCATCTCGTTTGGACCCCCCCTCAGTCTAGACCTCCCTTTGGTTTAGACCTCCCTCTCGTTTGGACCTCCCCCTCAGTCTAGACCTCCCTTTGGTTTAGACCTCCCTCTCATTTGGACCACCGCCTTAGTCTAGACCTCCCTTTGGTTTATACATCCCTCTCGATTGGACCTCCCCCTCAGTCTAGACCAACCTTTGGTTTAGACCTCCCCCTCGTTTGGACCTCCCTCTCAGTCCAGATCTCCCTCTCGTTTGGACCTTCTCCTTTGTCCAAGACCCCGGGTGGTCCTGGAGACTTGCCATGACCACCCCTTGTGTCAAGACCACCCTCTTGGTCTTTTTGCAAAGACCACCATTTGGGTCACGACCACCCTTTGGGCCATGACCACCCCTTAGGCCGCGACCACGCCTTGGGCCACGACACCCCCTTTTGGGCCACGACCACCCCTTGTGCCGCGACCACCCTCTTAGTCTTTTTGCAAAGACCACCCTTTGGGTCACGACCTCCTCCTTGGTCTCGACCTCCCCTTTGGTTTGACCACCTTTCCGAGTTGACTGGTCCCACCTGTCAGCTCTATCCACCTTCTCCTTCCTCCCGTTGCGTCACTGCTGACGCGAAGGTCCTTGAGCATTAAATGCTGTTGTGTCGCATTAAATGCTGCTGCTTCTTGCAGTACCCGTTTCTCCCTCTTTTCTCCTCCCAGACCTGCTCCCATCTCCTCCTTCACCTACCCTTGAACACGTGCGTCTCTGAGTCTTCATGACTCTTCTCGTTTCCCTTGGCTATAAAAGCCTGAGAAACCCTCTTTCATCACCTTTTCCTAACCCGGCTCTCTTGCTCTCTTGCCCTCACCATGTGCCTCTGTGCTTGAAGCTTCGCCAAGGAGTCTGCTGAAACTGCGCCGTCGCCTCTCCCTCGCCGAAATAGTTCACCGGAGTGCCTGCGCTGTTCGCCATCCTCCTCCTGTCTTCTCTCTCTCTCTCTCTCTCTCTCTCTCTCTCTCTCTCTGTTCGGGTGAGTTTTTCTATGCCTTGTTCTCCTTTTTGCTCTTACAACCACATTGCGTAGTTGTGCCCTTCTCACAACCACATAGCGTAGATTGTATCCCTTTTCATACGATCATGTGGAGTAGTCGTATCCTTCGTTGCATCCCAGGACCTCCTCCTCAGGACCTCCTCCTTTGGACCTCCTCCTCAGGACCTCCTCCCGAGAGCCCGTTTCTAGCTCTTCTGTTTCTGTGTCTTTCTTTTCGTTCTAGTTTGGTAGCTTTGGTTTTTATTTGATTTTTGTTGTATTTATTTGGCTCTTTTCGCACGTGTACATTCTGGCTTCTCAGAGGAGTTCTTGGACCCGGCGACCTCTAACAAAGAACCCCAGCTCTTCATCGAAGGCAAGTCGTAGACCTTTGATCATATTGTTCCCAGTTTGCAAAGTTATGTTGATTTATACCAACTTGCATGGCTATTTGTATAAAAATGGTTTGGGAATTAGCTAATCACCTACTCGATAGTATGACTCATTGAATACTTGTGATGACATGTTGACATGTACCTTTGGACCACCATAGGTTGGTTAATCCTAGTTGGACATCTTTGTGATAACCAACTTGGGCGCATATTGCTTAGACCTACTGTAGTTATGTGATGTCTCTCGATCACCTGTTTCATCATGATAAACTTGACTAAGTGAATATGGAATTGTGGCACGTGTTGTCTTGGCATGTGTTGCCTTGGCATACGTTGCCCTGGCATGTGTTGCCGTTAATAAAATTTGTTGTGCCATGGCCAGGTTGGTCATTGGCCGGGTGGAACCCAAAATGTTTTAGCTCGGGCTAGTGATCGTGCAGTAAAGGGGGTGTAGCAAGCACACTGGGATAAAGAGGTCTCGCCTGAGCAACCACTAAGGACTTAACCTTGTAAACCATTGATCCGGGCTATACCGTGCAACCACAAGATCATTATGGGGTGGTCCTGGCCAACTAATTTGCAATACTTTGATTCGGTTCCGTTTTGGTGGAAGTGTGTAAGACATGGGATGGACACGCACACTTGGCGCAAGAGGGGGTCGGGTGGGCAAAACCTTAGCGAGCGGAACCGAGTCAAAGCAGAACCTTGTAAAGGCTTTGTCACGTGCTCTAGCCTGCTTACCTAAGGTAGTGAGCAGGGGCATCAATGGGTGCCAAACAAACTAGAGAACTCGTGTCTTATGGGGAAAGTTATGCAACCTCTGTAGAGTGTAAATCTATTTGAATAGCCGTGTCCCCAATTATGGACATGCCTGGTGATTTCACACAAGGGGTAGACTTTTCTCAAAACCTGGGTGGTCTGGCTCATGACCAGGGTGGTCGTGAGTGGTCTGGGCCATGACCAGGGTGGTCACGAGAGGTCTGGGAAGTGACCAGGGTGGTCACGAGCTGTTTTCAAAGAACTTGTTTACTTATGTACTACTCTTTCTAACTTGTGCTTTGCAATCTACGTATTGTATTTCATGTCAATTTGGCTTTCTGCAAAGTAACCATAAAGCTATTCCTTGTTGAGCCTTACATGAATAATATTTGCATACAATTCCCTAAGGCTTGCTGAGTACATTCAAAGTACCCATGGCTTGTGCCCTCTGGTTGATCAACAGCTGAAGAAGACGTCCCAGGGTGCTCCGACCTCTTTGAAGAGGAGGTCTTCGAAGATCTCGCGTGCTAGGACGTCCTCAACTCAATTGCCTATGGGCATGTTGAATGGCCTCCATGTGTCCTTTTGTTTCCGCTGTGAGCTCTTTTGTTGTAGCCCTGTGCGGCAGACCTGTGTAAAAAGTTTGACCATAAGGTCTTTTGTCGTTATTGTTGTTAATTCGTCTGCTTCTTCTTTAGTTTGTTGTATGGTTGTGATGACAACGTTGTTGAGACTGTGCGGACTAGCTACTGATAATGGGACTAGTCCAGTGTGCACAGAGGGTCCCGGGTTGCTACTCAGGGTCCCAACAAGGATGGTATCAGAGCCATATCGACTGTAGGATGTAACCTTAGTTAGCGTGGTCGTTTAGTCAAGAGTTCCAAAATTTATTTTATAACAACAAACCAGTAGATCAACCTAAGTAGCTATTCTCCTCTCATCTTATTCTATTATGTTCTCATCTTATTATAGTCTCTTCTCACCTCATTCTTAGATTCCTACCCCTTATCCCCTCTTAAACTTTGATTTCAAACTTAAATTGATCTCTCTCATCCCAGTGATCTCTATAGAACCGGGCTTTGGACCACCCAAATAAGTAGGGTTAGATGTGCTTTAGTAAATTTGCCCTCCTCAGTTTAGTACCGTTTAGACCTCCAGTTTGGGTGTCGGACCCGGGAACGAAAGATCCCGAACCCTCTGTGTTCATACACCAGTCCAGGATTTCCGGTGTACACAGTTACAAAAAATGATAATCAAAACATATCACGCACTTTATTAATAATTATTCAGAGTTTATTACAAAAGAGGCTTACAAGCCAACAATAAATAACACAGCGGAAGACGAAGAAGTAGTGGAGTCCAGCTGATCTGCCACAGGCAATCGACTGGGTAGCGGCCTAGTCGTTGAGATCCACACCGATGGTGAAGTCCTTCTCCACTGAAATTTGTTTGCATAAAGCAAGTATGAGCACAACTACCGTGCTCGCAAGTTACACCCAATATGGAATTGTAATGCATGCATAAGGTAAACAAAGGACATTGGCAGGGTTATTTTGCGTAAAGCAGCAGTTTTAATTTAAATAATCATAATAGATTGCAAGGCCATTTTCATACAGTATTTAAAATCATAATTTAAATGACAAATGTACAATGTGGATAACCTCCAACAAAGGTGATGGATATCCTCCAATCACAATGGCTAACCGCCCAATTTTTCCCCACAGGACTAACCATCCTGAAAACATCTGTTGAAACCATTTTAAAACCAAAAACAAGTCTAACTCAAAGTGGCTTTGCTAGCATGTCCATGACCGCGGACGCGGCTATTCGAATAGTTTCTACTCTGCAGAGTTTGTACAGCTTTACCCACACGAGATAATTTGCTCCTTGTGTCGGCCAATCCACGCTTCCTAAGGCGTGTGACAAAGCAATTATCACGAGGCCGTTACAATGGTCTACCCCAAAGAACTCATGCCCGCTAAGGTTTCGCTTCCATTGGACTATCCATCCTCCAGGAGCCCCCTCTTGCGCCAGGTGGGACTACTGTCTAACCAACACCCACTCATACAAAATGGCACGAATATCTACGAGGTATCCCAAATTATTAAGCCAAGTCTTGCCCAGACAAGACGTGTGGTGGTCTGATGAGGGCATAGCAAGATGCGGCTCCAAGACCGGTCCTTAATCGACTTGGGCGTCGTTCAAAATCAAACCTTGGGTGTTAATCCTAACCAGATTAAACCCGTGCATAAACCTGCACCCACCATTCATCCGTTTCGCCCAAGTCCAAACCATTTTAGTTTTATTTTAGTGTAAACCACCTTTACAAACTCTCTATGGTAAAACAATACCATAGATTTGATTTTAAACAAGTTGTAATGATTTGGCTAAATCCTCCCAAATTCAAAATCATGGTCTAAACATTTGCTAAGCATTTCCAAACAATTTTACCTATGGTGACAAGGGATGGCATTTCAATATACAAAATTGGCCATACAATAACAATTGGAATAGCTAAGTATTTAAATAGGGTATTAAAATAGTTGACTAAAAATATGCATGCAATAATAATTCTAAAAACTGAATTAAATAACTTTAAAATAGTAGGTGCAACATGGTCAAAGTGTAACTTGCCTTGCTTAATTAATTGATGTTTCCAAATGGTGTTGAAATCGTCGTTCAAGTAAATGAAATCTATCTGCGTAAACGATCCGAATTCAAATAATATTCAAATAAAATCCAAATAAAATCCAAAAATTATAACATAAATACTTCTAGGAAGGTATCGATTTTATATGAATTTAGGAAGTTGAATCGATTTAATCGGAGTTCGTATGAGGGAGAACGAAATTAGGAAGGTTGAATGTCACATGAAATAATATAATTACGAAAATTTTACTATTCATCGGAAATTGTGATTTCGGATGACTAGAAATAAAGAAAGAACTTTATGGCCATGGAGATAAAGTATGATGTTGAACACGTTGAGGTGAATTCAACGGTGCAGACGGCTCGGCCGGATGACCTTCGATGGCGACGTAGTCTGACAGAGAAAACCTATCAGCGGGCGTCGGGCGATCGTCGGCGTTGCGGACAAACGGAGAGGAGTTAGCAGATGAGGCTAGCGACGATTTGAAGAGGGAACCGTGGGGAACACAATGCTCTTCTTGGTTGGGGTGGAACGCACATGGTCGGCCGGCGGCGGCGATGACGCGTAAAATGGACCGAATAATTAACAGAAATTAAATAAAATCTAAAAATTACGAATTAAATACTGAAAATTGTAGATGAATTTAGATTAATTTAGGTGAAAGAATCAACTGATTTGGAGTTTGCATGTGAGAGAACGAAATTTTGGAAGGAATAAACGGACATGTACAAAGGTATGAAGCGTAGACTAATTAATTGCTACTATTCATTCATCTTCTTCACGTAACCAAATAGACAGAGGGCATGGCCGGCGGTTTGGACATGGCGTTGGGGGTGCTCCGGTGACGGCGACGGCGAGGGGAGGAGAGCACCGCGTAGAGGACGACGATGCGAATCCAGGGGTGGAGATTATTTGGCCGGAGCTAGCTCGACGGCGACGCAATTCGCAAAGGAAGAGGCTTGATCTCTGGTTCGGATGTTGATATTGCCGCGACAGCGGCATTCCGACGACGGCGAGGGTGGAATGGATAGAGGGATGGCGGGGATGCGGTGCTCACCTCGGTTGGGGAGGAATGTACGGATGGCGGGAGGAGGACGACGACGTCGTCGGCGGCTTGGGCTCGCGGTGGCGGCGGTGCTCGACGATGTTCCCGGCGGCGAGAACCTGGCGAGAACGTCGCGGCGAAGCTAAGCGGTGTGGTCGATGGTGCGGGGCTCCACCGAGAAGCGCTAGAGCAAAGACAAGGGCGGCGGTCGACGGCGAATACTTAAATCCGGCCAAAAGAGAGCGAGGAGGAAGAGTGGGTGACGGGTTGGAATGAGGAGGAACGGGGCTCACCGTGCTCCTTTTATAGGCGAGGGAGGCCGTGGTGGGGAGATCGGTCGTGCGGCCATCACGGCGGTTATGGCGAAAATCCGACGAACGTGTGCGTGATTGAGGGGGTAACGGGCGGGAATGGGGGAGGTGGGGATCGTGGGATTGAATGCCATAATTTTTGTGAAGAACGGTGGAGGAAATCGCGGGTTTGAAAAGCTTTAGTTGGCTCATTCATGGCGTCGGTCGGCTGGTCATGAAGGCAGCAAGAAAACGGTTCGGTGCTTGGAGAAGAAAGGGAGTAAAAGGAAATAAATAAAGGATTTGAGGAAAGGTTATTAATAAAGAAAGAAAAAGACAAGTATGGTAGGGCATGCTTATGTGCTTTGGTATTAAGTGTGCACATGCTGGAGCAAAAATGGGGAGGGTGACCCGATGGGAACCACTCAGCCCACGTGGAAGAAAAATAAATATATATTTTTTTATTTTCGAAATAAGGATTAAGCATTAAATCAAATATTTTTATAACATAGCAAATAGAGTCCAAAAATTCTAAAAAATTCTCAAAAATTTCTAGAATTATTTTGGACTTAATACAATATTTCCAACTTAAAGTTGGCTTTTAATTTTACAAATAAATTATTTTGTCTTTAAAATATTTAGGAAAAAGCCTTTAAAAATTCAGAAAATTCTTAAAATTAATTTAGTTTTTATTTTTCAATTTTAACTCAAATAAAACTTTAATAAATTTTATTTTTGGCTTTTAAAACTTTAGAAATTCAAATAAAGCAATCACACTCTTTCAAATTTTAGAAAAAAAAACCAATAAATTGATAACTTTAATTAATTTAAATTGGTAACAGAACTTTGGGCTGTTACATTGGGTGTTGTTGCCTCTTTTAGCTCTCCGGCTATTTGCTCTTTGGGTTTAACCGACTTCCCCAGTTAGGTTATTCCATCCTTTTCTCTTGTTCTCGCTCACCTCTGTGTTTTTCCCTCTTATCTAGTGTGATTTCTTCTTCTCATCTTTTAAGCTTAGGAAGGTTTGTGCAGATGGTCTAGACTCACAACTCGGCAAGTCAAGATGAGCCAGTGGACCCTTTTTCTCAGCCACTACCACCTCCTCCGGCAGCCCCTTCAGATCAAGGTTTGGGTCAGTTCATGGCAGCCCAGACTCAACTGATGAATGCTATGATGTAGAACATGAATCAACAAAATCAGACCTCTGCCGCTCTACTTGCAATGTTGAACCAGAGCAACCAAGTAGCTGCCATGCCACCACCACCACCACCAGTTGCTCATCAATCAAGATTGGCAGAGTTTATGAGGACTTGACCACCACATTCTCCAGCTCCTCCGAGCCGTTGGACACAGATGATTGGTTGCATTCAACCGAAAAGAAGCTTGCCATCACCCGGTGTGACGACCGTGAGAAGGTCTTGCATGCTGCACACCAATTGGAAGGTCCTGCCGCAGAATGGTGGGAGAGTTTTTGTGCCGCCCATGCAGACCACCGGAGCATCACTTGGGCTAAGTTTTTCGAAGCTTTCCGTTAATCTCATGTCCCTGATGGAAAGGTGGAAATGAAGAAGAATAAGTTCCATGAGCTGCGGCAAGGCAATATGTCTGTGGGTGAGTACCTCAACAAGTTCACCTAACTCTCTCGTTATGCTCCAGAGAATGTCTCCACGGATGGTGCATGTCAGAAGCACTTTACAAGAGGTCTCAACCCTGGCTTGAAGGTCCAAGTCGTTGGCAACGACTACAAGGATTTCCAGCACCTAGTGAACAAGGCTATGCTCGTTGAAGAGTCTTGTCGGGAGCTTACAGAGTCTTATAAGAGGAAGATGGTGTAGCATGGTGCTCATCAAGGACATTCACAGAGAGCCAGGACGTCTGCTCGACCACCTGCCCGTTTTGTTCCTCCTATTGCTCCCAGGACCACCTCTGCGGCCACCTCTCGCCTGGTTACTCCAGATCTTCGCAGTCCCAGCATCATCAACTAGCAGCCAAGGACCACTAATCCAGCCGCAGGGATCACTTATTTCTATTGTCACTAATTGGGACACTACGCCAGCAATTGTCCCATGAAGCAATGACCTCCTCAAGTCAAATTCAACTCAGGACCTCCTCCGACCAGGACCTCCCTGCCAGGAGCAGGATGTGGAGCTCCTCAGACCTCCTCTATACCAGCCAAGACCTCCCAGTCTTATGGAAGAGGTCGTGTGAATCATGTCACATTGGAGGAAGCCCAGACAGCCTCGGACGTCGTGCTAGGTAAGTTCCTAGTGCATTCAGCACTTGCTACCGTCTTCTTTGATTCTAGAGCTTCCTATTCGTTTGTTTCTCGGATTTTTGTTGCAAAGCATCAGTTGAGGGTTTCAACTCTTAAGACCTCCTTGTTGGTTCAATCCCCTGATTCGGAGCTAAGTACAAACCAGGGATGTCCACAAGTTAAGATGATCATGGAAGAGGTAGAGTTCCTTGCCAACCTGATCATCATCGACACCAAGTCCTTAGATGTGATTTTGGGAATGGATTGGCTCTCTGGTCACCAAGACATTTTGGATTGTGGAGGGAGAAGCCTCACCTTGGTCAGTCCAGCTAGGATTAAAGTGAGATTTGAAGCCTCTTCAGAGAAGCATGAAGAAGTAGTGGTCTGCAGTGTCCAAGCTATGTCTTTAGAGGACGTCCCAGTGGTCTGTGAGTTCCTAGATATTTTTCCAGATGAGTTACCTGGAATGCCTCTGGATAGAGACTTAGAGTTCGTCATCAGCCTTGTCCCTGGAACTGCACCAATCTCCAAGAGACCTTATCGGTTACTTGTTGATGACTTGGTCGACCTAAAGAAGCAAATTGAAGAGTTGCAAGCTAAAGGTTTTGTCAGACCAAGTTCTTCACCATGGGGAGCTCCAGTGATCTTTGTTGTAAAGAAGGATGGTACCCAGCGGATGTGTGTGGATTATCGCTCACTCAACGAGGTCACCATCAAGAACAAGTACCCTTTACACAGGATTGATGACCTGTTTGACCAGCTGAAAGGAACCGGGGTGTTCTCCAAGATAGATTTGAGGTCAGGGTACCACCAATTGAAAATTGGCCAAGAGGACATCCCCAAGACAGCTTTCTCGGCCCGTTATGGACTGTATGAGTACACGGTGATGTCTTTTGGATTGACCAATGCCCCTGCTTACTTTATGAAATTGATGAATAAAGTGTTCATGGAGTATTTGGATAAGTTCATCATTATCTTCATTGACGATATTCTAGTGTACTCTCACAGTGAAGAAGAGCATGAAGACCACCTCCGCTTTGTCTTGAATAAGCTTAGAGACCACAAACTCTATGCTAAGTTCGACAAGTGTGAGTTTTGGATGAAGGATGTCACCTTTTTGGGACACATCTTGTCGGCCGAAGGAGTCGCTGTCAACCATAGCAAAGTCCAAGACGTGCTCAACTGGGAGTCACCCAAGTCAGTGCCTCAGCTCAGAAGCTTCCTTGGTATGGCCGGTTATTACCGAAGATTTATAGAGGGGTTCTCCAAAGTAGCAAGACCTCTCACCCAGTTGCTAAAGAAGGAAAAGAAGTATGCTTGGACGCCAGCATGTGAACAAAGTTTTCAAGAGCTAAAGAAGCGATTGACCACTGCTCCAGTACTAATCTTGTCGGATGTCCGAAAGGATTTTGAGGTTTACTGTGATGCCTCACGACAAGGTCTCGGATGTGTCCTAATGCAAGAGAGGAAGGTAGTAGCCTACGCATCTCGTCAGTTAAAGCCTCATAAGGTCAATTACCCCACTCATGACCTAGAATTGGCTGTCGTAGTGCATGCTTTGAAGATTTGGCGCCATTACCTCATTGGTAATCGCTGTGAGGTCTACACTGACCATAAGAGCTTGAAGTACATTTTCACTCAAACTGATCTTAATATGAGGCAAAGAAGATGGTTGGAATTGATCAAAAGCTATATTTTGGGAATCCATTACCATCCAGGAAAAGCTAATGTGGTAGCTGATGCTCTAAGTAGGAAGGTCTACTACAACACTTTGATGATCAAGGAAAACCAGCCAGTATTGCATGAAGAATTTCAGAAGCTCAAGCTAGAATTGGTAGAAGAAGGTTACCTAGCGACTCTACAATTACAACCAGCCCTCCAAGATCATATCCGAAGAGCTCAAGGAGAAGATGCAAACGTCCTGGAGATCAAGAGAAATATGAAGAAGGGTGCGTTCTCAAGATTTTTCGAAGATGACCAAGGAACCGTATGGTTCGGTAAGCGTATTTGTGTACTAGCCCGGAGGGAGCTCAAGCAGTTGATACTCAAAGAAGCTCATGAGACCTTGTACTCCATTCACCCCGGGAGCACCAAGATGTATCAAGACCTCAAGGAAATGTACTGGTGGCCTAGAATGAAGCGCGAGATCGCTGAGTATGTAGCCCAGTGTGATATTTGTCGGTGAGTTAAAGTCGAGAATCAAAGACCCGCTGGACTCTTACAACCTTTCAACATATCCGAATGGAAATGAGAAGAGATCGGCATGGACTTTATCACTGGTCTGCCAAGAACCCAAGCGGGATTTGATTCTATTTGGGTAATTGTGGATCGCTTGACAAAGGTTGCACACTTCATCCTGGTTAAGACCACCTACTCAGAAGGTAGACTTGTAGAGCTGTACATGGCAAAGATAGTATGTCAGCATGGAGTACCCAAGAAGATTGTGTCGGACCGAGGATCTCAGTTCACCTCCAGGTTTTGGCAAAAGCTGTATAGTGCTTTGGGTACAAATTTGAATTTTAGTACAGCTTACCATCCTCAAACTGATAGGCAAATGGAAAGAGTAAACCAGATCCTAGAGGATATATTGAGAGCCTGTGCTCTTGAGAACCAGGCCAGCTGGGATAGAATGTTGCCGTATGCAGAGTTATCTTACAACAATAGCTATCAAGCAAAGTTTACAGATGTCCCCGTTTAAAGCCCTTTACGGAAGAAAGTACCGGACACCCTTGTATTGGACTGAATCAGGAGAAGGACAAGTGCTTGAACCTGATATCTTGAAAGAAGTCGAAGATCAAGTCAAGTCCATCAGAGAAAAGCTCAGAACAGCCCAGTCCAGGCAGAAAAGCTATGCGGATAATCGTCACCGAGATTTAGCTTTTGCTCCAGGAGATCTTGTGTATCTAAAAGTTTCACCTCTCAAAGGAATGCGACGATCTAGGGTAAGTGGGAAGCTTGCACCTCGTTACATTGAACCTTTACCAATTTTAGACAGAAGGGGAGAAGTTGCTTATCAATTGGACCTCCCACCCCAATTGTCGGACGTGCATGATGTCTTTCACATGTCGCAATTGAGAAAATGTCTACGTGTGCTAGAGGAGAAAATGCACGTAGAAGCTGTTGACCTCCAGCAAGACCTCACCTACAAGGAAGGAGCAATCCATCAAGATCTTGGAAGTGTCCAAACATGTGACAAGATGCAAGGTCATCCATTTCTGTAAGGTCCAGTGGAGCAATCACACTGAAAAGGAAGCCACTTGAGAGTGTGAAGAGGACTTAGGCAGAGTTTCCACGCCTATTCTCTAGCCAGCCCGAATCTCGGGGTCGAGATTCCCTTTAGGGGGGGTAGGTAACATTCCAAGTTTTTTCGAGTTTCCGAGTTTTCCAAAAATAAAAATAACCATTTGGTTTTGTTGTTTTGCTCAAGCTTAACTGGAAGATTTTGGAAATTTACAGCGATTTAATATGACTTAATCCAACTTCAACTTATTCGAGTTCGGTTTCTCTGGAGTTGCTGGAGTTCTTTGGTGTTGCAATCCCTTTTCTCTGTCCACTCCCACCTCCCTCTCGTTTGGACCTCCCCCTCAGTCTAGACCTCCCTTTGGTTTAGACCTCCCTCTCGTTTGGACCTCCCCCTTAATCTAAACCTCCCTTTGGTTTAGACCTCCCGCTCGTTTAGACCTCTCCTTCAGTCTAGACCTCCCTTTGGTTTAAAGCTCCCTCTCGTTTGGACCTCCTTCTCAGTCCAAACCTCTCTCTCGTTTAGACCTTCTCCTTTGTCCAAGACCTCCAGGTGGTCCTAGAGACTTGCCACGACCTCCAGGTGGTCACCCCTTGTGTCAAGACTACCCTCTTGGTCTTTTTGCAAAAACCACCCTTTGTGCCGCAACCACCCTTTGGGCCGCGACCACCCCTTGGGCCGCGACCCCCCCTTTTGGGCTGCGACCACCCTCATGGTCTTTTTGCAAAGACCACCCTTTGGGTCACGACCTCCTCCTTGGTCTCGACCTCCCCTTTGGTTGGACCACCTTTCCGAGTTGACAGGTCCCACCTGTCAGCTTTATCCACCTTCTCCTTCCTCCCATTGCGTCACTGCTGACACGAAGGTCCTTGAGCATTAAATGTTGTTGTGTCGCATTAAATGCTGCTGCTTTTTGTAGTACTCGTTTCCCCGTCTTGTCTCCTCCTAGACAAGCTCCCATCTCCTCCTTCACCTACCCTTGAACACGTGCATCTCTGAGTCTCCGTGACTCTTCTCATTTTCCCTGGCTATAAAAGTCTGAGCAGCCCTCTTTCATCACCTTTTCCTCAACCAGCTCTCTTGCTCACTTGCCCTCACCCTGTGCCTCTGTGCTTGAAGCTTTGCCAAGGAGTCTATTGAAACTGCGCCGTCGCCTCCTCGTCGCCGAAAGAGTTCACTGGACCGCCCGCGTAGTTCACCGTCCTCCTCTCTCTCTCTCTCTCTTTCTCTCTCTCTCTCTCTCTCTCTCTCTCTCTCTGTCCGGGTGAGTTTCTCCGTGCCTTGTTCCCCTTTTTGCTCTTACAATCACGTTGTGTAGTTGTGCCCTTCTCACAACCACATAGCGTAGATTGTATCCCTTTTCATACGACCACGTGGAGTAGTCGAATCCTTCGTTGGATCCCAAGACCTCTTTTGGACCTCCTCCTCAGGACCTCCTCCCGAAAGCCCGTTTCTAGCTCTTTTGTTTATGTGTCTTTCTTTTGGTTCTAGTTTGGTAGCTTTGGATTTTATTTGGTTTTGTTGTATTTATTTGGCTCTTTTCGCACGTGTAGATTCTGGCTTCTCAGAGGAGTTCTTGGACCCGGCGACCTCTACCGAAGAACCTCAGCTCTTCATCGAAGGCAAGTTGTAGACCTTTGATCATGTTGTTCCTAGCTTGCAAAGTTATTTTGATTTATACCAACTTGCATGGCTATTTGTATAAAAATGGTTTGGGAATTAGCTAATCACCTACTCGACAATATGAGTCCTTAAATACTTGTGATGACATGTTGACATGTACCTTTAGACCACCATAGGTTGGGCAATACTAGTTGGACCTCTTTGTGATAACCAACTTGGGCGCGTATTGTAGTTATGCGATGTCTCTCGATCACCTGTTTCATCATGATAAACTTGACTAAGTGAATATGGAATTGTGGCACGTGTTGTCTTGGAATGTGTTGCCTTGGCATACGTTGCCCTAGCATGTGTTGCTGTTAACAAAATTTGTTGTGCCATGGCTAGGGTGGTCATTGACCGGGTGGAACCCAAAATGTTTTCACTCGGGCGAGTGATCGTGCAGTAAAGGGGGTGCAGCAAGCACACTGGGATGAGGAGGTCTCGCCTGAGCAACCATTAAGGACTTAACCTTGTAAGCCATTGATCCGGACCATACCGTGTAACCACAAGACCATTATGGGGTGGTCCTGGCCAACTAATTGGCAATGCTTTGATTCAGTTCTGTTTTGGTGGGAGTGTATAAGACATGTGATGGACATGCACACTTGGCGCAAGAGGAGGCCGGGAGGGCGAAACCTTAGCGAGCGGAACCGAATCAAAGTAGAACCTTGTAAAGGCTTTGTCACGTGCTCTAGCCTGCTTACCTAAGGTAGTGAGCAGGGGCATCGATGGGTGCCAAACAAACTAGAGAATTCATGTCTTGTGGGTAAAGTTGTGCAACATCTGCAGAGTGTAAATCTATTCGAATAGACGTCCTAGGGTGCTCAGACCTCTTTGAAGAGGAAGTCTTCAAAGACCTTGTGTGCTAGGACGTCCTCCACTCGATTGCCTGTGGGCATGTTGAATGACCTCCACGTGTCCTTTTGTTCCCGCTGTGAGCTCTTTTGTTGTAGCCCTGTGCGGCAGACCTCTGTAAAAAGCTTGACCATAAGGTATTTTGCCATTATTATTGTTAATTCGTTTGCTTCTTCTTTAGTTTGTTGTATGGTTATGATGACATCGTTGTTGAGACTATGCGGACTAGCTACTGATCATGGAACTGGTCCAGTGTGCACAGAGGGTCCCGAGTTGCTACTCGGGGTCCCGACAAGAAATCAATGAGAGGTACGTGATCGTGACGACCCACTTTCCAATGTCAAGTCTACAATGCCTTCTTTTACTGGTAAATATGACCCTGTTGCATATTTCACTTGGGAATTAGCAGTAGACGAAAAATTTGCATGCTTATAGTTTCCTAAAAATAAAAAGATTAGGACTGCTACTAGTGAGTTCACAGACTTTGCATCAATTTGGTGGAGAGAAGCTTGTAGGAACGAAAATAATATACCTAGAACTTGGGATGCTATGAAACGAATGATGAGAGCTAGATTCATTCCTTCTTATTATGCATGTGATTTGTTAAATAAATTGCAATGCTCCAAACAAGGTAATAAATATGTTGAGGACTATTACCAAGAATTACAAATTGATTTATTGCATTGTGGATTAGAAGAAACTGAAGATGCTAAGATGGCTTGATTTCTAGGGGAACTTAACCATGAAATTCAAAACATTCTTGATTATAAAGAATACAACTCTATTACTCGTTTGTTTCATCTTGCATGTAAAGCTGAAAGGGAAGTACATGGACGACAATCAAGGATAAGAGGCAATTTTGGAGGTTTTTCTGCAGGTCGGTCGAACCAGTTGCAAAATAGGGCGCCTTCCTCCACTCCCCAGCCGTGACACCCCTTCCTCAAGCCGTAGGCGCCCCGCTACCTCCACCAGTCCCTCACGTGTTCTCGATGCAAGCAACTCCACAACGGTGCAAGCTCCAACAAAAAAAGTGCTTCTTCAGTAGGTTCCACAGGGAGATCAAGAGACGTGCAATGTCATCGTTGCAAAGGATTTGGACATATGATGTGTGATTTTCCAGGTCAGCGAGCTCTCATTGTGAAAGATAATGGTGAGTACACTTCTGCTAGCAAAATTGATGAAGACTCTGCTTTGGTTGCAAATAACCCTGCAGGTGATAAGTCTAAAGCTGATGATGAACAAGACGAGCATTTGGGTGCTAAAATTTCTGATAAGTACACGAGCCTTATTGTGAAGCGTGTGCTAAGTGCCCAAATGGAGAGTGCCGAACAACATCAACGTCATAATTTGTTCCAAACAAAGTTCGTCAGCAAAGAGCGTTCATGTCAAGTCATCATTGATGGAGGGAGTTGCAACAACCTTGCTAGCATGGAGATGGTCGAGAAGCTTAGCTTGACCACAAATCTGCACCCCCACCCTTACTACATCCAATGGTTCAACTCTTGTGGTAAGTTAAAGGTAACAAAAATAGTGAGAGTGCATTTTTCACTTGGGTCATATCATGATTATGCTGATTGTGATGTTGTACCTATGCAAGCATGCTCATTGTTGTTATGTAAACCTTGGCAATATGATAAAGATTCAACTCATCATGGTAGAATTAATCAATATACTCTCATGCACAAGGGCAAGAAAATTATTTTACTTCCAACGTCTCCTGAAGCTATTTTAAAAGATGAAATTGAACATGCTGAACGAGTAAATATGGAGAAAGAAAAGAGTGAAAATCATATTGTAGCTAAAGAATGTTTCCCATCTAAAAAGAAAAACATAAAAGAAACAAGTACTAGGAAGAATGAGATTAAACTGAAAGGGATTGTTCTCTTAGCTAACAAATCTGATTTGAATGAGTTGGAAGTGAATAATTCTGTTTGTTATGCTCTAGTGTGCAAAGATGCTTTGTTTTCACTTGAGGATCTACCTGCTTCTTTGCCTCCTACTATCACTAGCCTTTTGCAGGAGTTTGCTGATGTGTTTCCTACTGAGATACCCCCAGGGCTGCCGCCTATTAGAGGAATTGAACATCAAATTGATTTAATTCCGGGAGCGTCACTGTCGAACCGTGCACTATACAGGACTAATCCAGAGGAGACTAAGGAAATTCAGCGTCAAGTGCAAGACTTACTTGATAAAGGGTATGTTAGCAAAATCCTTAGTCCATATGTTGTTTCTATTATTTTAGTTCTTAAGAAAGATGGTTCATGGTGTATATGTGTTGATTATAGAGCAATAAATAATATCACTGTTAGATATCGTCATCCAATTCCTAGGTTAGATGATATGCTTGATGAATTGAGTGACTCTATTGTTTTCTCTAAAGTTGACTTGCGTAGTGGATACCATCAAATTAGAATGAAACTTGGAGATGAATGGAAGACAACATTTAAAACTAAATTTGGATTGTATGAATGGTTAGTGATGCCTTTTGTTTTGACCAATGCACCTAGTACATTTATGCGATTGATGAATGAAGTTTTACGTGCTTTTGTTGGCAAATTTGTGGTGATTTACTTTGATGGTATTTTGAGTTATAGCAAGTCAACTAATGAACATCTTGATCACTTGTGTGCTGTTTTTAATGCTTTGAGAGATGCACGTTTGTTTGGTAACATCGAAAAGTGCACCTTTTGCACCGATCGAATTGGTTTTCTTGGCTATGTTATTACTCCACAGGGAATTGAAGTTGATGAAGCCAAGATTGAAGCAATAAAGAGTTGGTCGCCTCCTAAAACGGTCACACAAGTGCGGAGCTTCCATGGTCTTGCTGGATTTTGTCGTCGCTTCGTGAAAGATTTCAACACTATTTGCCGCACCACTGAATGAGTCGACAAAGAAATGAGTTCCTTTCAAGTGGGGGCTAGCACAAGAGGACGCATTCAATCTTCTCAAAGAAAAGCTCACGAATGCAACATTGCTCCAGCTTCCATATTTTGGTAAGCCTTTTGAACTTGAGTGTGATGCTAGTGGAATTAGAATTGGTAGTGTATTAATTCAAGAAGGTAAATCTGTTGCTTATTTTAGTGAAAAATTGAGCAGACCTATTCTGAATTATTCCACTAATGACAAAGAATTATATGCGTTAGTTCGAGTTCTTGAAACTTGGCAACATTATTTATGGCCCAAAGAGTTTGTAATTCATACTAATCATGAATATCTTAAACATATTAGAAGTCAAGCAAAATTGAACCGTAGGCATGCAAGATGGGTTGAATTTATTGACTCTTTTCCTTACATCATCAAACATAAGAAAGGAAAATAAATATACAATGTTGTCTCAGCTTGATTGTAGAATTTTTGGCTCAGAAACAATTAAAGAACTCTATGCTAATGATGATGATTTTAAAGATGCCATGCTCCAATGCAAAGAGGGTAAAAGCTGGAATAAATTTGTGTTCAATGATGGATTCTTATTTAGAGCTAACAAGCTATACGTTCCAGCTAGCTCCGATCGTCTCTTGTTGTCACAGGAAGCGCATGGAGGAGTTTTGATGGGACACTTTGGCGTCAAAAAACAGAGGACATATTGGCAAAACATTTCTTTTGGCCAAAGATGAGATGCGATGTAGAGCGCTACGTGGCTCGCTACACTACATGCCAAAAAGCTAAGTCTCGATTGAATCCACATGGTTTATGTACGCCTCTTCCTATTTCTAGTGTGCTTTGGGAGGATATTTCTATGGACTTTGTTTTAGGATTGCCTAGGAAAAAGAGGGGGAGAGATAGCATTTTTGTTGTAGTGGATAGATTTTCTAAGATGTCACATTTTATTCCTAGTCATAAGAGCGATGATGCTACACGTGTTGCTGATTTATTTTTCAGGGAGATCGTTCGGCTACATGGTGTGCCAACCACGATTGTTTCAGATCGTGATGCAAAGTTTTTGAGCCACTTTTGGAGGACCTTATGGAACAAGTTGGGGACGAAGTTGCTATTCTCTACCACATGTCATTGTTGGTGATATGCCCTAGAGGCAATCATAGAGATGATTGTATCATGTCTATGTTTATGAATTATAAAATAAATATTGTTGTGTTCCTTGAATGATTCATTAGTTATAAAGATTAACAAGTATGTCACTTGTTGGTGAAGCTCTTTAACTTATATAATGTCATTCTAAATGTATTCCTGGTCAGATGTCACTAGTCGGAACACTAGTGACTTATCAACCAACACATGTGTTGATTGATTACCATGTTTCACCGGTCATGGATATAGGGATATCAAATCAATAATGTGAACACATGTTAGAGAACATGGTGTTGGATTAACTCACCTTGAGACACTATTGAGATCATATTGCATTAAGGTTCGTCCAACATAATTTATGTGTATTCGGGAATCGTTATGTCCTGCTAGGAACCGCTAACGACTCGTGGTCGAAAAAGGGTTTTCGAGTCACAACCGATTACACATGAACCTACAAGGTCACACACTTAACGGGTTGGAACAAACATGTTCGGATAGGATCTGTCATATGATCTATATAAGGAGATGCATGAGGTTGTTAGGATATATGAGACAGACACATGCAACGTGAGTTGCTCCACCAAAACCTTAGCTGTCATCTTCTCTAGATAGCCCTACGTGTGAGTTGGTGCTGGCACACCGACGTACGGTGTGCCATCCCTGGACGTGTGGATACCGTGAGACGCTACTGCGGTTGCTGTTGCACTCGGGGATGATCCACGACTTCACAAGGAATGCGATTAGTTGCTAGAGGAGACGATCGACTACGACCACTTCATCAATGCTCTCTACGTTGGATCAGGCTACTCTAACTCTTCTTCTGCTGCACTACACGTCTAGTGGAAACGATCTATGATCTCTTGCTTGCATGGCATTCTGGTTTACGTGGTAGAATTTTTGAATTGTCAGTTAGTGTAGCCTACCTGTATCCCTTCAGTCATTCCCAAACTGATGGACAAATTGAAGTCGTCAACCACACATTGTCAACTATGTTGAGAGTTGTTTTGAAGAAAAACTTGAAGATATGGGAAGAATGTTTATCTCATGTGGAATTTGCTTACAATCGCTCGTTGCATTCAAACACAAAGATGAGCCCTTTTCAGGTAGTATATGAATTCAACCCTCGCACTCCACTTGATTTGTTACCTCTACCATCTTCGGAGAGGGTAAATATAGATGCTAAGAAATGTGCTAAATTTGTTCTTAAGTTGCAAGAAACCACAAAAGAAAATATAGAGCGCATGAATGAGAAATATAGGTTTGCTGGTAGTAAAGGTAGAAAGGAATAATTTTTGAACCTGGTGATCTTGTATTTGATAAGAGATAGATTTCCATAATTGAGAAAGTCTAAGTTGATGCCTAGAGCTGATAATCCTTTTAAGATTATTCAGAGGATTAATGATAATACATACAAGCTTGAGTTGCTTGCAGATTTTGGGGCTAGTCTCACATTTAACATTGCATATTTGACGCCATACTTAGAACAAGAAGATGAGCTTGAGTCGAGGAAGACTCCAATTCAAGAAAGGGAGAATGATGAGGACATCACTTCATTGGATACAGACAACACTTATCCACAAGATGCTAGGCAAGGACCTATGGCGAGGGCACATGCACGACAATTGAATTATCAGGTGAGCTCGTTTCTAGGAGTTAATAATTTTTCTATTGATGATGGATTGCTACCTAAATCATGTGATTTTATTCTACTCAGGAACCAAGGTGAGGGCAGTAGCACTACTACCACAGCAAGTCCAGGCCGACCCTATTTCAATTCTAGACCAACTCGGAGTCAGCATGACAGCACCAACTTAAAACGATCATAACTTTCAAATATGGAGTCCATTGGAGGTGATCGAGTACTTGATGGAAAGCTTACGAGGAGACCTTTCCAACAGATCTGACTCTACCTTCAGATTCACTGCCTACACATCACAATCATCAAAGAGAGGTGTTGTGTCACCTGTTGGGCCAACTTGGGCCCTATAATAGTGCTCGGATCAGAGCCCAGGTTGTGTGCGCTTCCCCTGGTGGCGCACAAACCCTAGGCCGATGCCCCCTGGCCACGTCCTCCTTATAACCTTTGTGACCGCCACTTTTAGTCCTTAGGTTTTGTTTAGATCAGTTTAGCTCGTGTGTGCAAACTCCACGCTGTCTCTTGTGTCGATTAGACCAATAGATTCGTGTTACAGAACCTCAACTATCCTTGTGTGACTTTCATATCTAGCAATTTTAGATTGCTCTTTACTTGAATTCTTGCTTGTTCTTCGATTATTTGTAGGAATTGATCTTCGTGATCAGGTTAACCGTCGTTCTTGGCGAGGTTGATAACGATAAGAGCGTGGTTTAGCAATTGTTGAACGGTTTGATCGAGTTTTGGTCAAGTAGCCTCATTGTCAAAGTCATTATCTACAAATCGAATTACCATCTATCGGAAGATCAGGACCAATCTTACATCACTCCCCATTTAATGAAAGCAGTCTGACTCTCACTAATGATCTTATGAGCTACTCTACCCAATCTGACAGCTAACAATTTAGTAATAATTTTGAAGCTAACATTCAGCAAGAAAATAGGTCTAAACTGTTTGATAGAATTAGCCTCCTTGATCTTAGGAATCAAAGTTATCACCTCATAGTTCAATCTTTTCAAGTCCAACTTCCCCTCATAGAAATCTTTGAGCAATTCCATAAATTATAACTTGATTTCACCCCAAAAGGACTTGTAAAAGCAAGTAGGAAAACTATCAGGCCCGGGAGCTGAATCACCACTTAAACCTTTAATAGTATTCCAGACCTCTTCCTTTGAAAAATTCTGCACCAAACTATCATTGTCCTCAACAGAAATCCTACCTCTATCCTGCCAAAAATCTTTAGCAATATTCACATTCATGTTGCTATCCTTGCCAAACAGATCCTTGTAGAATTTGTAAATATGATCTCTAATGGCTGTTTCATCTGTTAAACACTCCCCTTCATGCTCCAGACTAAAAATTAAAAAAAAAATTCTCCTTCTCCCATTGGCATAACCATGGAAGTAACTTGTGTTAGCATCCCCTTGAGTCATCCATTTCACATCACCCCTTTGCTACCAAAATTTCTCCTCCATATCAAACAATTTTTCTAGGTAGTTTGGTATCTATCTAACCACTCTTCGACACATAAACCTGCCTCTTCTGCTTTCACATCTATCCTACCAAGATGATCTAGTATAACCTTCTTCTCCTTTCTAAACTTGCCATTCACATTGGCACCCCATCCTTTTAAAAATTATCTTAAAAAGGCCAAAATTCCATTCCATCTGTCCAGAGAATAAATATGCCCATGCATTTTTTTGACCAATCTCGTTCCATCTCTCCTGAACCACCTCTAGGAAGTTCTCCTGATGAAACCACTTTTTTCAAAAAAGAATCTCCGTGGCACTCTTGTAATGTTTTCCCCAGTATCCAATACAATTGGGCAATGATCAAATCCCACCCTAGTTAAGCTAATGGAACTGTAGAGCGGAAATCTAGCCTCCCAGCTAGTGGAAACCAAAATCCTGTCAAGTTCCACCATTATGGGACAAGACTGCTTATTAGTCCAAGTAAACCTCGCCCCCCCCCCTTTTGATCTCCATCAAATCATTATCGGAGATGAAACAATTGAAACAGTCAATCAGATTATAGTTAACATTACTGAAGGACCGGAAAGGCGACTAGAGGAGGGGGGGGTGAATAGGAGCACCTAATCTTTTTCGCAAAGAATGGATTCAACTTGTAAATCACTCCAATAGCTATGAGAGCTATGAAGATCAAAGATTAAGCACAGAGGAAGTCTTATGTTGAATCCACTCCTCACCCCCATTTCGACAAACAAAAACAGAAGTTTCGAACAAATCAGACAATCGGTACAACCGTTAGAACAAGCGGCGGTTGTACCATGATCGGCAGACAACCATAGAACAAGCGGCGGTTGTACCGCAGATCCAGACTAACCGCGATGTTAAGCCGGTTCATCCGATTGTCCCGAACAGCAAAATCCGCTCGGGTTTCAAAACGAAAATCAACGTAACTTTTGATCTACGCGGCCAAACTTGACCAAAATTGAACTACACCTTCCGAAGATATTAGGAACCTATTCCAAGCAACGATTTCAGAGATCCATGCCAAGGTTCCTATCCTTTTGCATTTCAACGAAGGTGGGTTCAAAACCGCAAAAACAAAACTTGATCTAATCACTTGCTCGTGGATGATTGATGATCTAGATCACCCTAGATGTATTCCCACACGCCATAGCAAGGTAGATTGGGGCAAGAAACAACCAGAGAAACAAAGAATCAAGAAATCTTCAAAAAGAGGTCATCGAAGAAAGAAATGACAGAGAGCTCAAATATGAAACAAACACCATCTCATATTGATCTAGAGGAAGAGAGATACATGATTGATACAAGAGGAATGATTACAAGCTTTCATCTCATCCTCTCCCACTCTCAAACCTCAAGAACACACACTCATCCCTTCTTGAGGAGGGAAGCAACGAAGGGGACAAGCAGGAGCACCCACCGCCTCCACCAACACTCCTCAACCACTAAAGCCTAAAGCAAAAACACCACTAAAGACTCTTTTGACTCTAGCAAACCCTAATTCCTTTTCAAGTGCTCAAGAGGGCATGCAGCCCTCCAATCCTTTATATAGCCTTGGCTAACGGGTCTCTCCTCCCGCCCGCTAAGTCCAACGGAGCTGCCCGCTTGTGCTTGACCTTGCAAATTTGCGACTTCCGATTCGCACCTTCAAGACCTTCCGAAGCTTCAGCGCTCCTTGTCTCGCCGACCCGCAACCACCTCGAGTCCACGTCGTCTTCGACACATCGACCGTTCGACCTCGGCGCCACTGCGCCTAGTCGATCCACCGTGTCTCGCCACGACTCCGCTCGACGTCCTGCGACCACACGAGATAAGAAACACGAAACCGAACAAGTTCTTCACAACTTGACCTAACGTTAGCTCAAACATGCAATATGCAACACATATGCATGAACACACTGGATATGACCTATCCCAAAACTCAAATCACCAAAATGGCGAACCTCACAAAACAATCCAGATAACCGCCATGTTACCGGCGGAACAACCGCGCTCGGTCGTCTGGCTCCAAAACTGCGGATCGTTCGATTTCCAAAGAAGACCGAACTCGAAAAACAACTTCTCTGGAATTCTTCAACCGCCATTTACCAATCGGTACAACCGCCTCATGATCGTCATCGCCCATAACACGGGTCGTTCGATTTTCTGACGACTCGAGAATGACTTCACGAAAACGCGTGAACAGCAGAACGACAAGGTCCGACCACACAAACCAAACTCGATCGACCTAAAACCTTTGTCAATTACTCATCACTTTCATGGAGACACGACCACATGGTCTCTCAATCTCCCCTTGATGAGAATATTGACAAACCCGTAAAAAGCTTTTAAGAAGAGTTTGAGTTTGAAGAAACCAACATGGTCCAAGAAATGAAATGAAGCGAATGACCATGTCGATGTATGAACGCTAGAGCAACAAGCGAAAGAGCAAATTGATCTCCAAAGCTCTAAACTGTTCCCAACAGATTTTTTCTTCTCTATTCTCCCCTTTTTGTCAATAAACGCATCAAGATGCAATAGAGAGAATATGACATGTTAATGGATGAAAATGGTCAAGTTTGTTTATTTAAGCATTTTGAGCCATGAGAATTATCCATAATGACCAAAATGTAATACACCAAGCCATAACTTAATAAAAAGGCTATCTAGATCATGACAAGATATGTATAAGCTAGCTAGAACACATAGATGACAATCTGAAAATGAGGTACATTATGTGAGCAAGTCAAGTCATCAATGAGCAAAGTCTCGCTAGAGATATCCAAGGATGATGCAGCCATGTCAATAAGCTAAGCGGAACTAAGAAGCTTAAAGCGAGACCAAAAAGAGTGCTATAAGCTCAAGATTGAAACATTGGTTAAGTACTTGATTCTTTTGATAGCTTTAAGCAAATTTGGGCACAAATGATATATTATCTTTGAAATTCAAGGTTGTTGACAATCAGATTTTTGTTTTATCATGTGCTAGACCTCAAGCCTTATGCGACTACTCCAAGCGAGAAGCTTAAGAAGATAGTCTAGGTCACCCAAAACTCCCCCTAAGTTCATGCCAAGTGCAATGGCAAGCCGTCTCATAGGAGAAAATTGGTGAGATCAGTTTTTTCGCACAAAAGAGATCTTTTTGCCTTTTTGCCTTTTAAGAAGTTGTACTAACTCATGCATCATCAAGAGACTAAAACAGCTCTTTCTAAGGCTCAATATAGATTCATCACTCTACCCAGCCTATTTGACATGGCATGAATCATAAAAAGATATCTCAAGAAAGACTAATCTCGAGTGCTAACATGACAAGTTTTAGTTTAAGTTGAGCAATTTTAATTAACTTATCATGGCAAAAGCTAGGCTACACATATGAAGTCATGATAAATCTAGCAAATAAGCACAAGTCATGGCAAGGTGTAAAGCATTGTAAACATGTCATAGCAGGATAATAATCAAGGCTCAATGTAGTTATATTACAATGCAGAATGCTAGAAATGCAGAAGATCCAGCTCCCCCTCAACAATAGATCCAACTTTTAGTTCAAGTTGAGTTAAGTCAATATTAAGCTCCAGAAACTCCCAAATGAACTCCCCTTGAACAATAAATCGAGAAGCTGGCAAAGAAAACATAAAACAGGCAGTCCTTAAAGCATAGATAAGATATAGAGAATACTATGGCTCGATCGACTCTCATCTACCCCATATGACTCTAGGACTATCAATCTGCCTGCTAACACACTAAGGAGCAAACACGTTCTCTGTCTACCCAAGGGTGGCCCAACCCTTGCTAGAACCCATAAGAAGTGAGTAAGCTCAACCTAGTGAGAAGAGACAGCTAATAAGCAGCATCCTAGAATCACAAGATAAGAGCAGAAATCTAAACAACTAGACAAAAGAAGCACTCTAATCTATGCTAGGAGGACTAATCCCAAATGCACCCAAAATGCAATGCAATAGTAAGGAGCAAGAGCATAAATAAAATAGTAAAGCAATAAAACCCAAAGCTCCCTCACTCTGGTCCATAAGGACAAACCACCCCAAGCTCTCTCCATGAGTGAAAACCTCGAACAATCCAATGGCTTGGTGAAAATGTCACCAACCGGTGGTCACTCTCACAAACTGGAGCACTATATCGCCCTTCTCTACATGGTCTCTAAGGAAGTGGAAACGAATATCGATGTGCTTGGTCGGGAATCTTTTGACTGGGTTCTTGGCAATGTTAATCGCAGAAGTGTTATCACAAAAGAGTGGAACAACGCCGATAACTAACCCAAAGTCCCGCAGGTCGAAGCCATCAGAGCACTTGACTACAAAGAATCGGCTGCTGACAACATACTCGGCCTCTGCGGTGGATCATGCAACACTGCATCGCTTCCTTGAAGACCAGAAACAAGAGAAGTGCCAAGAAATTGGCGGGTGAAGTGCTCTTCCTATCTATCCTCTGACCCGGTAAGTTCGTGATCCAAAAGGCTCTCAAGGAAAGACAGAGGAGGAAGAGTACCAGATACCATAGTCAATGGTCGCTCGCAGGTCGAAGATGCGCTTCACCGCCTGGCGGAGAAAGCGAGGAGAAGCTCGAAACGAAAGCGCACAAACACACGTAAAAATGTATGTCCGGTCTCGAGGCGTTGAGGTACAAGAGGAGCCAATCATCTTTGCGAAACTCCTTTTGATCAATCGGCTCGCCATCCTCATCTGGATCAAGATAGGTCAGTAGAAGCCATGGAGTCGACACAAAGCTTACCATCACTCATGTCGGCGTCTCGGGAGATCACGAGTGTACTTGCCTCGATGAAGAAAAGTACCCCCGAGTCCGCTTGATTTGGAAGCCAAGAAAGAATGTCAACTCACCCATCATGCTCATCTCAAACTCGGTGCTCATGACATCCGAGAGGCGGAAACCAGAGTATGGGAAGAGCCGCCAAAGATAATGTCATCGACATAGATCCGACGAAAGCAGAAGGTCGAGCCAAGCGGCGGATGAACAAGGTCTTGTCAACTTTACCCATCTCAAAACCATGACTTATCAAGTAGGACTTAAGCCTCTCATACCAAGCTCTGGGAGCCTGCTTAAGTCCATACAGCGCTTTTGAAAGCTTGAAGACATGGTTAGGGTATTTGGGGTTCTCGAAACCTGGAGGCTGTCGGACGTAGACTTCCTCCTCAATAAGGCCATTGAGGAAGGCACTCTTCACGTCCATCTGGTAAAGCTTGAAACCCTTAGAAGTGCAAAGGCAAGCGAGATTCTAATGGCTTCAAGTCGAGCTCTGAGGGCAAAGGTCTCCTCAAAGTCTAGACCCTCAACACAGGAAAACCCCGAGCTACCAATCTCGCCTTGTTTGGGATGATTACCCCATCCTCGCTCTGCTTGTTCTTGAACACCCACTTGGTTCCAATGATATTGTGGCCTCGTGGGGGCTCAACAAGCGACTGCACCTTGTTCCTCTCGAAATTTTCTAACTCCTCATGCATGGCATTGACCCATGACTCATCGATAAAGCATGAGAAACATCTTTGGGCTCAAAAGAGGCAATGAAGGCGAGAATGGAGACAATTGAGATAAGCGATTTTGAGCGGGTAACACGCTCAAAAAGATCTCCAATGATCTCGCTCAAGGATGGACTTTCTGGATGTGTCTAGGAGGTCCCGGAGAGATGAAGAAGTGGCCTCTACCTCATGAGCCGACGAGGTAGGAACAGAGCCACTAGCTCCAGAGGAAGCGAAGGCAAGGTGATCACCTCGAGGTGCGGTGGAAGACGGCACCTCAAGGAGTGGATGAGAGGCAGGATCGTAGACAACCGTCATCTCCATCGCCCTCATCATCCACAAAGATGGTCTCGGGCTGCTCTAAAGAACACGAGATATCTGGCCTAGTCCCTGACCGCCTCGTCAAAGTCACCTCGCAGGTCTCTACCATTTTGCTAGACTCAGCCTGCACCCTATAAGCCGCCAAGAAGTCGAGTAGCCTAGAAAGATACCGCCACAGAACGTGACTCGAACTTATCTAGGTTCCCGGACTTCAAAATAAAGCACTTGCAACCAAACACACGAAAATGAGACGCTGGGCTTTCGCAGTATCTCGACTCATAAGAAGTGCGATGTAGGAGTGCAGAAGAAAAACTCGATTCAAACATGGCACGCGGTCGCAATGGCTTGACCCAAAACTTCCTCGGTGTAGAGTACTCATCAAGCATCGCCTCGCCATCTCAACTAAGGTACGGTTCTTCCTCTCCACAACGCCATTTTGCCGAGGACGTATGGAGAAGAGGCGGTGCTCTACACTGCCTCACCGCAGTAAACTCTCAAAGTAGGAATTCTTGAACTCCGTGCCATTGTCATGCGGATCGCTCGTAAGGCACCCGGAGCTCAGCAGACGACCTACTAAAAGACCTCGGAAATGTGAAAACGTCTCATCCTTCGAGGCTAAGAAAACACCCAAGAATACCTCGAGAAGTCATCGACCACGACAAGCACATACCACTTCCCCCCGCCGATCAAGACTTTCATTTGGTCCCATCAGATCCATGTGGAGCAAATTGTCTGTGCATCGGTCATAGTAATGTGGTGTGGGAGGATGAGAAGCGGCAACCATCTTGCCGCGTCTTGGCATGGAGTGCAAACAAGATCTTTGACCATCTTGAGTTTGGCGGACCACTTAATGAGATCATGGTCGCTAACTCGGGTCAAATGGTCAAATCCAATATGACCAAGTCTCCTATGCCGTAAAGAGAGATCGCGGGACTCGAAGCAACCAAACACCGGAGAGGATCACGGAAGAATCGGAAAAATCAGCACGAAAGATCCTCCCATAACGAGAAATCCATAAACCGGACTACCAAGAGTCAAGAATTTTGCAATTGTTTTTCTTAAAGCTCACCTCGAAACCGTCATCGAAGTCGAGAAACCGAAAGCAAATTGTACCGCAGCTTACTAACCAAGGCAACATCCTTAAGAATAAAAGAAGCATTATCATACAAGTACCTTTGGCGATGACGCGCCCAGACGAAGCGTCTCCGAAGGTGATCGTCTCATCACTGGAGCGCGGGCTAGGAGGAGAACCAACGGAGTCTCCGGTCATATGACGAGAACAACCGAGTCTACAAGCCAAACCTTCTCCTTCCCTACCCGTGAACTCCGAGTCAAACAGAGTAAAGTCTCAAGATGGGATAAATCAACAATGATTTTGGCACCCAATCTTGAATAACACGTCGAAAGATGAAGTAGTCAAGCCCGATCGACCTCTATCTACCCTCGCTCTCTGTCACTCAAAGCGAAGGTCTAAGAGTAGAAGCATTCTTTGGGTCGGGTCCGATCTCACGGCGAGCGAGTCGGAGTACCGCAACATTTGAATTCCTCGGTGTAGAGTACTCATCAAGCATCGCCCCGCCATCTCAACCAAGGTACGGTTCTTCCTCTCCACAACGCCATTTTGCTGAGGAACGTATGGAGAAGAGAACTGGTGCTCTACACCTGTCTCACCGCAGAAACTCTCAAAGTAGGAATTCTTGAACTCCGTGCCATTGTCACTGCGGATCGCTCGTAAGGCACCCGGGAGCTCAACAGACAGCCTACTAAAAAGACCTCGGAAATGTGAAAACGCGTCTCATCCTTCGAGGCTAAGAAAACACCCAAGAATACCTCGAGAAGTCATCGACCACGACAAGCACATACCACTTCCCTCCCGCCGATCAAGACTCGAGCCGTCCCATCAGATCCATGTGGAGCAAATTGTCAGTGCATCGGTCATAGTAATGTGACCGAGGATGAGAAGCGGCAACCATCTTGCCGCCGTCTTGGCATGGAGTGCAAACAAGATCTTTGACCATCTTGAGTTTCGCGGACCACTTAATGAGATCATGGTCGCTAACTCGGGTCAAATGGTCAAATCCAATATGACTAAGTCTCCTATGCCGTAAAGAGAGATCGCGGGACTCGAAGCAACCAAACACCGGAGAGGATCACCGGAAGAATCGAGAAAAATCAGCACGAAAGATCCTCCCATAACGAGAAATCCCCATAAACCGACTACACCAAGAGTCAAGAATTTTGCAATTGTTTTTCTTAAAGCTCACCTCAAACCGTCATCAAGAAGTCGAGAAACCGAAAGCAAATTGTACCGCAGACTTACTAACCAAGGCAACATCCTTAAGAATAAAAGAAGCATTAATACGATACCTTTGGCGATGACGCCTGCACGAAGCGTCTCGAAGGTGATCGTCTCATCACCGGAGCGCTGGCTAGGGAGGAGAACCAACGGAGTCTCCGGTCATATAGCGAGAACAACCGAGTCTACAAGCCAAACCTTCTCCTTCCCTACCCGGCTAACTCCGAAGTCAAACAGAGAGTAAAGTCTCAAGATCGATAAATCAACAATGATTTTGGCACCCAATATCTTGAATAACACGTCGAAAGCAGATGAAGTAGTCAAGCCCGATCGACCTCTATCTACCCTACGCTCTCTGTCACTCAAAGCGAAGGTCTAAGAGTAGACCAAGGCATTCTTCGGGTCCGATCGCACGAAGGAGCGAGTCGAGTACCGCAACATCTTGAACACGCCATGAGTAGCTATCTCGATGGGGAAAACGAGATCTACCCTCAGACGGCGGAAGTCACGATCGAAAAGCAAAGATGAGGGCGAAAACCGTAAAACTTCGGAAAAACCAAGTCCTCGGCGTTGCACAAACCCATCGAAGAACCAAGCCTAGACCTCGTGTTGGTCTTAGGTGCACTCAAGGTCCAGGGCCGACCACGAATGCGCCTAAGAGACTCAACATGGTCTCTACGTGCGATCTTGGCGCTACCAAGCATCGACGATGTGTGTCCATCTCCGGCGAAGGTGCGGTGATACTTCACCTTCCGAGAGGTAGAAACAAAGATGTGAAATTACCTTCTTCGTCGAAATCCTCGGACATAGCCCGCCGACTTGAAATGGACTTTCTCGGTCACAGGCTCGGTCTCGATCACACACAGTGCTATGGGTGCGAGCACGGCGGTGGATGCTTCCTCATGTCCTCAAAGAGGTCATATCCTAGACCCCGATTAAATCTGCAGATCTTAGATTGGTCTAGAATAAGATTGAGCTTCTTCTTGCCTCCTACAAATCTCTCAAGAGTGTTCATAAGGTACCGACACTCCCTAAAGAGAGAGTGCAAGAAGAGCGGGGAAGAAGAGACAAGCAGAAGGTAAGGGAGCAAAAGAAGAACCAAAGAAGAGAGGGAAGAATGGCTTGTGCACGCAAACCGACTCAAGGGACAGATCCTCTCGCTAGCCGCTTGGTTCACGTTGCTAAGCGTCTCATCCTTACCACAGGGCTTCTCTCCTTCTCCACAATCATATTGCAAGCACAATGTGACTTCTCTAGAAGATCCTTAGTTAGCTTCACACATTTCTCATCCAAAGCAATCAAGTCGATTTTAGTTTGTTACACTTAATGCATGGTGAGCTAACAGGTCCTTAGAAGCAAACCGAGCCAACTTCCTTTCATGATCAATCATATCTTGAAAGCTTTTGGAGACGACCTCAAGTTATTGATTAACTTAGGACAGTTCAAGCATGAAACAATCGGCTCAAGTAAAGAAGCTTGTAGTTCAACAATTTTATGATCTCGCCTGTTTTAAGTTCATCTTCAAGTTATTGCAATTTTCACAAGACTCAGGCAGATCAAGGAGCATGGCATAAGATCCTCTAGCAAAGAATGTCCTTACCCTCACATGAGGTGGCGAATAGTCTCATCAAGAATAAGTAGGGTAATGACCATCCTACTCAATTCTAACTCAAAGAAGCGGACTAACATTCTCCACCTTAACACTATCAAGTTCGGAGGACATACTATCATGTGAGGTCCTTAACTTCTCCATATCAACCAAAGAAAGCGAGCATGTATCACAATCATCACTAGAAGGAGCGGATGTAAGAGCAATAATCTCTAGTGACGGTCTATCTATTTCCTTCTCTAACTCAAAGACACCTAGCCTTAGCTTTAGCATGAAAACCTCCTAGCTTAAGAAAAGCATGATTGAGCTGCTCAGAGGTGGGATCTACCTCGTCCGTCGTGAGTCTGATTCATTGTCGTGAAGTTCGCCCTCGAGGGCCATGAAGCACATCTTGGGAGAAGTCGTCGCCGCCATCCTTGGGCTCTTGGTCACCCGTCTCCGTCATCGTCGCTTCCATCCCTCCACCTCGCCGAGGTCGAGGTCGTCGAAGGCGGTGAGGACGGTGGAAGAGCTTCTTGGCTTTGCCAAAGTTGCGGAACTTCTTCTTCTTCGGGCGTCTCGAGTGGAGGCTTCTTGTTGCAGTTCTTGTCGGTGTAGTCGTTCTTGCCCGAAACGCCGTAGTCGTTCTTGCCCTTCTCCGGCTTAGGCGGTTTGCTCGGATGTGGTTGGGCCCACCACACTCGAAGCAAATCACGGGTCCTCCTCTCTTCGTCCCTCCTCCCTTTGTAAGCGTGGGAGAATCTTGAGCAAGGAGGGCAAGTCGCTCATCCATAAGTTGCTCTAAGCGATCATCGATTATGTCACGAGAGCGACAAGGAGAAACCGCAAGAAGAATCAAGAAAGCCGGAAGAAGAAACGGGATTGGTGACTAAGGCCATCGATCGTGATTTCGACCGACGAGACAACGCTCAATCTCGTGAGTCTTGAGGCGCGAGTCAAGGCGTCAAGAGTCGTGGTCGAGAGGTCTGTCGTGTCTTTGATGGTGGTCACTTTCATCTCCCAAACACGCAGACGAGTGCCGTGAGCATCGACGAGCATTGTCCGAAGTCGGGGTATGTGAGACCGACCGCTCGGAGGTTGCTCAAGATCTTGTGAAAACGCGAAGCACTCATCTAGGGACTCACCGAGAAGCATCTCAAATTTGTTGTATTCTCGTTTGAACCGGTCTGTCGAACCGTTTTGATCTGGGTGGTGCCCTCATGGTATGCGTCGAGGGTCACCCAGATATCGTAGGCGGACGACAGGTGAGATATGCGGTCAAACTCGCTACGACTCAAACCCTGGATGATGATGTTCCTTGCCTTTGCATTCGCCTCAACATCAACCATGTTCCGGCATTGATGTTCTCATCGGCGAGAACAATGAATCGAACCTTGACCTTTCGCCAGATGGCATACCCCAGGCCCGGATGTATGTCTCCATTCGGCTCTTCGGAAGGGTAATCGATGCCATCGAAAACGGGCGGCTTGGTCGAGTACTTGTCCATCGCCACGGCTCTTGAGACCGGTTAAGATCTATTGAAAAGAGCTAACCGCTCGATACCAATTGAAGGACGGAAAGGCGACTAGAGGGGGTGAATAGGAGCACCTAATCTTTTTCGCAAAGAATGGATTCAACTTGTAAATCACTCCAATAGCTATGAGAGCTATGAAGATCAAAGATTAAGCCGCAGAGGAAGTCTTATGTTGAATCCACTCCTCACCCCCACATTTCAAACAAACAAAAAGCAGAAGTTACGAACAAATCAGACAATCGGTACAACCGCGAGCAAGCGGCGGTTGTCTGCTAGATCAAGACAACCCATAGAACAAGCGGCGGTTGTACATGATCGACAACCGCGATGTTAAGCCCGGTTCATCCGATTGTCCTCGAACAGGCAAAATCCGCTCGGGTTTCAAAACGAAAATCAACGTAACTTTTGATCTACGCGGCCAAACTTGACCAAAATTGAACTACACCTTCCTGAAGATATTAGGAACCTATTCCAAGCAACGATTTCAGAGATCCATGCCAAGGTTCCTATCCTTTTGCATTTCAACGAAGGTGGGTTCAAAAACCGGGCAAAAAACAAAACTTGATCTAATCACTTGCTCGTGGATGATTGATGATCTAGATCACCCTAGATGTATTCCCACACGTCATAGCAAGGTAGATTGGGGCAAGAAACAACCAGAGAAACAAAGAATCAAGAAATCTTCAAAAAGAGGTCATCGAAGAAAGAAATGACAGAGAGCTCAAATATGAAACAAACACCATCTCATATTGATCTAGAGGAAGAGAGATACATGATTGATACAAGAGGAATGATTACAAGCTTTCATCTCATCCTCTCCCACTCTCAAACCTCAAGAACACACACTCATCCCTTCTTGAGGAGGGAAGCAACGAAGGGGACAAGCAGGAGCACCCACCGCCTCCACCAACACTCCTCAACCACTAAAGCCTAAAGCAAAAACAGCCACTAAAGACTCTTTTGACTCTAGCAAACCCTAATTCCTTTTCAAGTGCTCAAGAGGGCATGCAGCCCTCCAATCCTTTATATAGCCTTGGCTAACGGGTCTCCTCCCGTTCGCCCGCTAAGTCCAACTGCCTCGCTTGCCAGCGGCCTTGCGAATTCCGATTCGCCTTCTCAGACCTTCCGGAAGCTTCGCGCTCCTTGTCTCGCCGACGCCGCAACCACCTCGAGTCCACGTCGTCTTGACACATCCCGACCGTTCGACCTCGGCGCCACTGCGCCTAGTCCGATCCACCGTGTCTCGCCACGACTCGCTCGGCGCCCTGCACCACACAGATAAGAACACGAAACCAGGAACAAGTTCTTCACAACTTGACCTAACGTTAGCTCAAACATGCAATATGCAACACATATGCATGAACACACTGATATGACCTATCCCAAAACTCAAATCACCAAAATAGCGAACCTCACAAAACAATCGGTACAATCGCCATGTTACCGGTGAACAACCGCGACTCGGTCGATGGCTCCAAAACTCTTGATCGTTCGATTTCCAAAGAAGACCGAACTCGAAAAACAACTTCTCTGGAATTCTTCAACCGCCATTTACCAATCGGTACAACCGCCCTCATGGTCGTATCATTATAACACGCCGGTCGTTCGATTTTCCCGACAAATGTAATGACTTCACGAAAACGCGTGCGGAACCGCAAGAACGACAAGGTCCGACCACACAAACCAAACTCGACTGACCTAAAACCTTTGTCAATTACTCATCACTTTCATGGAGACACGACCACATGGTCTCTCAATTACCAGAACTTTTATCCTCTACAGTTCTAATCAAATTAAAATCACCCCCAGCACAATAGGAAGAACTGCAGACTGACATTTACCATGAAGCTTCCCCAGGAAGTTCTCACTTAAACCATGCCGAGTAGGCCCATACACAGTCAACATTTCTCATCTCAAATTACTCTTCTTATGTCTCAACACCATACTAACAAAGAACCTTCCTTTGTCACCCCTTCTATTTCCAGCTCATCTCTTCTCACCCCCATTAAAATACCACCCGAATGGCCAATAGCAGAGGACCATAGCCACCAGAAATCTCCATTCCCTGCCAAATCTTTCAGCTCTTTATCAGAAAAATCCTTCTTAATGGTTTCTTGCACCCCTACCACATCAAACCTCTCCTTAATAAGATCTTTGAGTTGCCTTCTCCTGGCTGGTTTACTGAGACCTCGAATATTCCAAAAAAGAAATGTTATAAAACAGGCTTTCAGCAGGGAACCTTCTCCTTCTTCGACCTGGTACTTGCTCTTTTGCTCAATCTAAACCCTACAACACCCTTGGAAGCATTATCAATCACATCTAATAAATCTACATCACCCCTCTTGTTTTCCATAGATTTCTTGTCCCCTTTATGTTCCATATCAGACATTTTTCCCAATTCTGCCTAAGCAATGACACATCTAGCTATTTCCTGAGCTTGCATAGTAGAAATCACCTCCTTAGTACTCTCAAATTGAGATCCTAAAGTAATGCCACAAGAACCAACCACAGACTCTAAATACCTAACAGAAGCCTTATTAAGAATATTAAAAGGATTGTTTTCAGAAGTACCTTGAGATTCCAAGTTTTGGATGGACTTAAACATGCCAGCTTTCTCCTGCATGGAAATTCCTTGATCTTGAATACAATTGCTCTTCCTAGTAGCCATTTGAGGTTCTTTAATCTTACTTTTGCCCCCTCTTTTCTTTGCCAATATCAAATCTTCTGCAAATCTCTCAACCTCAGGCAACACAAGAGATTCTTTGTCCCTACTGTCAAACAAACTAGGTTCCTCATCTGACACATTTGTATCCACATTACACTCAGAATTGTTCTTATCCTCAACAATTCTAAACCCCATAGACATCTTTTCTTTGCCTGGGTTCTCATAAACTAGCTTGCAGTCATCCTCATCTTGGCACAATGAAGCTACTTCACCAGAAGAATTTCCTTTGGAAGGAAAGTTTAAGCATGGCCAGAGAGTTGCTGACATTAAGGTAGGTCCAACATTAGTATGCGCTACAATCTCCTTAGAAGTTTCCTGAGGCATCTCCTTAATACTTCCTAAGATCTCCCTTTCAGATCTACTAGAGAGCCCCTCCTCCCCTTCCATTGTGCTCTCACTATCCACAAAACTAGCTGACTCATTTTCATTTTCATTTCCAGGAACAGGATAGCTGAAAGCCAAAGGCATCACTAGAAGGACTTGACTACCACACTTAAATTCCACAATCTCCTTACCCTAAACAGACCCATCTGAATCTAAACCCTTTTGATGTTTGGACTTGTTTTTTGTTGGATCCTCCCCCACTTTTGTAATCAGAGGTTTGATGAGACTCCCCTCCGAACTTTTCTGCAAGTTTTTCCCATTCTGTCTTATGGGTACTCCCATTAGACTCCTCTTTTTCCTCCTCCTCATCATCTTTTCTCCTATCATGGGTAATATGACCTATATCTCTCTAAGGACAACCTTTCTTTTTCCCTACCACCCATTCTGCTTTAAATCTGATTTCATACCCCCACAACATTAATAAAAATCTCAACAAAACAGTTGATACGAGAAGGATCTCTACAATTCACTTTAACCCTGACTGGATCCATTCTCATCAAACTAATTTTATTAACCTCAAGAGGTTCCCCCACCGTACTAGCTAATTTTTTGACGATTTCCACATATTTAGCAGGGATTGGAATACCAGAAACCTTCACCCACACAGGGACCAGAACCGAGGAAGCCTTAGGATCTAACTTGGAATTTTCCATTGTAGATTTAATGGAGTGGAGAGCTAATTCCACCCCTCTCACTTTAGACCAGGTTTCAAGGATGGCCTTAGAAGGAAAAACCACTGCATACTCTGATTCAGATAATTTCCTGACTTTCCAGTCTCAATTATCTTGGATCAGATGCTTCAACTCAGCTTCAATATGCTGTATAGAAGCCACCCTTCTTTGATACTAAAAACCCCAGTGATAGCTTATTGCTCAGATATTTGAAGCGCAGGCGCCTGAATACTGTAAAATCCATGACCAAGAATTCCACAACCAAAAAGCTTCAACCCATGCTTCTTCTTCTCATCAGAACAACCAGAGGTCATATGATCAGTCTTTTTACATTTGTAGCACACCGAAGGGTTTGTGCATCTAGCTTGATGATGCCCCGATTGCAAGCAGCGAAAGTAAGTCCCTCTGTCTTCAGACCTTAACACCCTAGTATTAGGACCAATCTCACCCCAACTTTTCTGATGATCATCCCCTTTTCCAGAACTAACTTGTTCATCCCACTTTGATGTGGATCTACCCGAATCCAAACGAAACACACCCCCTGAAGTACCAAAACCACCCCTAAAATCCCCTTTGAACTGAACCCCTTTGTTGAAACCCCCCTCTCTATGAGGATTTTCCCTGCCTCGAGCATCCTCCTACCATCCCTTGGACTGACCCAAAGGATCTCGATTTGACACCCCAGAAATATGAGAATCCGATTTATTTCCATCCATACCAGGAAGGGATTGGTTTTTACCTTGTATCTGCAGATCCCCTTGATATCCTTCCTGAAACCTCCTTTGCTGGTCTTGTTCTCTCCGCAGCTTAGCTCGCAGTTCATCCTCCACCAGCAAATCGTCCTCCTCCATCCACTCATCGGGGGCACTACACTTCCCCCCAATCCAGCTGCGGGAAGAGTCCCTAAATCGCCGAGGTGGTCTTTCTCTACCGTGATCCATCCCTCCTTCTCTCACGACTTCAGCGAAGGACCTACGCAGAGGAGAAGGACTACGATTTCGCCTCACCAACGTAGATTTTTCACCCCACCAACGCACTTCACTCGATCTGGCTATGAACCCTAGCTCACCCAAACACGCCCCTTTCGGAATCCAAAGCCACGAATGCGAAGGAATCCGCCTCCAGGAGTGGGAATATAGGTCAGATAAGGAGGTGTCGAACCTGTGAGACGACCCAATCGGCCCATGAAACTGTCGGTGGCAATCGCTCTCCGTCTATGGCCTTCAATGTCATCCTACCCCTTGATCTTTGACTCCACGTGTCAGTTTCCCCACGCCCCAGCGCCGACGATCGAAGCTATGCGTCGACGATTGTCGATGCTCGAAGGAAAACCTCGACCACCCGAGGAAATTCGAGAAGCTTCCCGAGTGTGCGCCGCCGCAGAGCCCAAATCCAACTCTAACAGCGGAAGGAGCTCCGCTGAACCACTCCTACCCTCATAGACACGACCCGCTGGCGCGGCTACACAAGAGGAGGAGCCCCCTCCCTCACCCTTGAAGGAGGAAGAGACCTCGTCGGCTGTTGTCGTCGTCGCTACCCGGTCCTCGCTCTGGTGCGGTCTTCAGTCCACACAATGGGGTACCTAGCCCCAGAAATGACTTCCCAAAGTTTATATATTTCGAGTTGGATCCCTACTTCTGCCCTTGAGTCTTGTAGTTCTTTGTGTTCATCTATTTCTTTGTGTGTTGATGATCCGACCGAAGTCAACGCATAGTACAAAGTATTACTTTGTTTCCCTATGTTTATCCATAGCCCATCATGCGCACGGACTAAGTAAACACTAAATCTAACAAATATTTAATAAAAAATTGCTACGCATGCCCCTATTAAATGACATACCATAAACCACTTAACCTCTTTCTAAACATTTAAGTATGGGTAAAGAGAGGAAAAAATGCAATAACTATACTCTAGATTTCTACCACGGACAAATATATTGAAACAAATATTCCTGAGACTATGGACAAATATAGCGAAACGAAGGGAGTACTAACTCGACCTATTGTTTTAACGACATTTTTGTGTGCATGTTGAGATAGGGTGACTCGTATCATAACCTATTAGGATTTGGAGAGCTGTGCTACAAGGATTCCTATATGAATTCTAATGTGATTAGGATCTCCATTTCTCTTTGGAGGAGAACTAGGCGGGACTATATAAAGCCATGAGGGGTGATCATAGTAAACACAAATCACAATCCAACTCATCCAAAGGAAGAGGCGCATGAGGGAATTAGAGGCTAAATTATTATTTAGCACGAGATTCTTGTATAGGGCAAGGATTCAAGGATCCTAAAAAGTTCAAGAAGGTTGTGACAGAGCAACACTCTCTTGTACTTTTTTTTATGTTGTGCTTAATGAATTTTTAGTCGGCTTTGTCAAATTTTTCTCTCTCGTCGTGGTTGCTTCGTCGTCGTTATTTCGGTTTTCTCTACTGTATTTATCTTTTTCATTCTTAATATTGTTTACGCTCGTGTTGTATCTCATAAACTCTGATCCGATCCAGGGGTTGTTGCGCATAAAGAGGGATACGAGAGTATAACACGTGGTATCGAGTCAATGTCAGATTAGTCTAATTTAGGAGAAAGTTGGCAAAACGTGAGATGACACAAAATTAAGATCGATGTCTACTGCATGGAATCAAATGGAAAATGCGACCTCTTGATTTGGTATTCTTGTTTACGTCGTATTGAGAAAATGAGCAGTCGCTGTGTTCAGTGTACAGTGATACACTGCTGAAAGTTTCCTGTGTTGTTTCGCAGAGTCACAACGGCTGAACCACTGCGACACAAACCTCTGCAAATCAGTCGGTTAACATTCACATACTAGTTGCAAAAAAAAAAAGACATGCACATACTGTTCTAATGTTTTCTCTTCTGAGATATTGTGTTTTCTTGTTCGTTCCATGCACGCTCACTTCGACAAATTTTGGTCCTTTCATTTGCAAATCCGTTACTCCGATCAAACGAACGCAGCAGAGATCGATGAGAACAACGCGTCACGACTCACGGTCGATAAAAAAGCATGGGTTTTTGGCTAATTAAAGATGAAGACCAGTTCACTCTAACCTGGAAAAAGAAACGATACAAAAAGTTTATTCCTGCGTCGTACGTTGAGCAAAATTTGACTGCATGCAAGTTCATTAGGCATGATTCCACGAAAGCAGCCTGTGGGCTGTGGACATGGCTACTGCTGCCACCGGCTCTCCTTTCCATCTCGAGGAACTGGCCGCCGTGCCGTTCTCCAGATGCACTACTACAGAAAAGATATTTATAGACGGTTCAAAAATGTTATCACAGACGGTTTCGTGAGCCGGCTGAGTTTATAGATCAGTGATGACACAGACAGTTATTAACTGAAACCATCTGTGATAGGAAAGCAGTGGCTGCTTGTGCCATTAAAACTGGCATCATATTTATATATATATTGTTCGTAGTCTCTCAGCCACTTTGGGGGGATCGTCCACGCAGCATGAGAAAGATGAGACAGTAGCCATGGGCAACCTCATTGAGCCCCTGCAAGTTTAAAAAGTATGGATGCAAGGAGATCGTTAGAACATTCAATTACCTGGATGTTGTCGATAGGTAATTGGACCTCGTTCGAAAGTGGCGTGGGCGCGAATTATTGGTGAGGAAGTGGCATCATGTATCAGCAACTAACCATTCTTGAGCATGTAATCGTCTTTAAACCCAACAAGAACACCAAGCAACCATTCTCACATTTCAAAAGAATTCTCAACTTGTTGCTTGGTGTTCTTGTTGGGTTTAAAGACAATTACATGATCAAGAATTGTTGGTTGCTGATAGATGATGCTACTTCCCAGTCAGAGTACCTGCACGTCCACGTCACTTTCTGAACATAGAGACGTCCAATTACCTATCGACAACATCTAGATAATTGGATGTCCTGACGCTCTCCTTGCATCCATACTTTTTAAACTTGTAGGGGCTCAATGAGATTGCCCGTGGCTACTGTCTCATCCTTCTTATGCTACGTGACTAATTCCTAAAGTGGTCAGGAGATATATATATATATATATATATATATATATATATATATATATATATATATATATATATATATATATATATATATATATATATATATATATTTTTAATGGCACAAGTTGTACCATCGCTTGGAGACTTTATAGAGAACAGATTATGAATGGAATGGTAGGGACTATTAATATGAACTAATTATCAATTCAATTTCAGCATAAGACTATTAACATCATTACATCACAGAGTAAGGGGACTATTAATATGAACTAATTGTCAATTCAATTTCAGCATAAGACTATTAACATCATTAGATCACAGAGCAAGGAGACTATTAATATGAACTAATTATCAATTCAATTTCAGCATAAGACTATTAACATCATTGAGCAGTTCAACAACAAGACAGTAAGACCAAGGGTGTCCAAACCCACCACACCAGTAGTAGCCCTCGGCATCCATCGCAGAGCACTAGCCATTTTCATCACAGAGCAAGGGGGGTAGAGACAGAGAGGGAGTAAGGTAGGGTGATACCTCAGTACAGCGCAACCACGGCGGTGACCCCCACCACCAGCACAACCCCCATCCATCTCCTTCACCTTACATAAATCACACAAACATTAGGACGCAACTTAAGGCTCAAGCATAAAAATCAAACTCAACAAAAGACATTAAGCTAACAGATCTAGAGGAGAATAGAGAGAGCATGGGGAAAGCAAAGCCAGGGGGCCAGGGCCCGAGCGCAAGAGGCCAAGCAGGAGAACCAAGCCATGTTGGCGCAGGCGACACGCGGGGCCAAGCCTAGTGGCTTGGGTGGCGGTGTCACCGTAGTTGTGGCACGACCCTGAAACTGCACAAGGCACTACTATCGTACGAGTGTCTTGTGCAGTGCAGAGTGGTGTCACAACCGACGGCGACGGCGACGGGGTCGGGCGGCGGCGTCGAGGTGGGGAGGGGAACGAACGAGAGTAAGTACGCTGGGGAGTGACGAGTTAGGGCGGGCGCAAACCCTAGCGGACGAGAGTAAGTGCGTTGGGGAGTGACGAGTTAGGGTGGGCGCAAAACCTAGTGACCGGGCTCCTACTAATAAAGAGACTTATCATAGATGGTTCTATTATGGAACCGTCAGTGATAATTATCATGAGCGGTTCCATAATAGAACGAATCCATGATATGGTTTTTCTCAAGTATATTTATCTTGTATATACACTTACATGACATGAAGAAATTACATGTTTATATGTCAATTTTGTCATTTAAATCTTGCTAAAAATTTGCTTTAACTATATATATATATATATATATATATATATATATATATATATATAGAGAGAGAGAGAGAGATAGTAATAATTCAACATATAATTAATATTGTAACTTCACCTCCAAACTAGTTTTTTTTTTTACATTTTGGAATTTTCAACATATAACAAAGTTTTTCTAGTGGCGGAGGTAGGTGCTATCTCCATCTTCAATACTTCAGTGGCGGCGCAAGGCGGGCGGTTCGTGATCGAACAAGCTGAAATGCATCCACTCGATTGCTTGCTCGAAAGTGTCTCGAAGACCCTGTTTGTTGAACTAAGAAGAATTGAGCCCATAGGCTCTCTTCCCATGCTTGAGGGTCTCTACAGTCGACTCGATGCTTCTGCCGCCTCGATCATAGCCCAAGTGATGGCAAGCCTCCTAGAGACGTGCAACATCGTTTTTGTAACATCCCAATTTTCTGGAGTTCTTAAAAGTTTTCAAAATAAAAAAAGAACAATTTGGTTTTGTTGAGAGTTCAAAGCTTAACTTGAGATTTTTGAAAAAATTCGAGTGTTTAAAATGACTAAATAAAACTTCAATTAATACCAAAGTTCGGTTTATTTGGAGTTGTTTGAGTTCTGGCCTTGCTTTCCTGTTCGAGTTCTGGCCTTGCTTTCCTTTCTCTCTGTTTGATCTGTCCTCTCTGGACCTCCCTTAACCTCTTCTGACCTTTTTCCCGTTTGGACCTCCTCTTGGTCTTTTACAAAGACCACCCTTTTGAGTAGCAATCTCCCTGTTGGTCGCGATTTTCCTTTGGTCAGGACCTCTCTAGATTTCCCTTGACCTCTCTTCTGGATGGACTTCCCTATAGTTCAGACCTCCTTCAAACCCCTTTGTTCATTTGAATCTCTTTTTGGGGTTTAGACCTCATTTTTGATCTAAACTACCTCTTCTGTTTAGACCTCCTTGTGGTCTAGACCTCCTTCTCCATTTGAATCGTCCCTTGGTTTTGACTCTCCTTTGGGTCACGACCACCCCCGAGGTGTTCCAAGCTCGGGCTTGTGTTTTAAACATCCTTGAACTTCGAAATTCTAAATTCGGGTTGATTCCCCCCTTCTCTCGGACCTCCTCGTCTTCATTTGAACCTCCTCGTGTTCATCTGGACCTCTCCGTGCTCCCTTGGACCTCCCATGTGTTTATCTTAACCATCGGGATCTCCCTTGTGTTTATCCTGACCGTCGAGATCTCCTTTGGCTCCATCTTGACCGTTGAGACCTCCCCTGTGTTGGTCTTGACCGTCGAGATCTCCTTTGGCTCCATCTTGACCGTTTGAGACCTCCCCTGTGTTGGTCTTGACCGTCGAGATCTCCTTTGGCTCCATCTTGACCGTTGAGACCTCCCCTGTGTTGGTCTTGACCATCGAGATCTCCTTTAGCTCCATCCTGACCGTTGAGACCTCCCTTCATTTGGGATCTAAGGGTCCAGACTTTCCCTAGTCTAGATCGCTCCGCCCATCAGCCCTTTTCTCTCTCTCTCTCTCTCTCTCTCTCTCTCTCTCTTCACGTTAGCGCACCCAGTTGAACCATCCGATCAAAATCAGACGACTCCGCTCCTTGCCCCAGGACCCCCTCGCCCTTGTGGTCTTTTCGCAAAGACCACCTCTTTTGGTCTTTTGCAGAGACCACCCTTCTGGGTCACGACCTCCCTTGAGGCCGCGACCTCCCCTCTTTTGTCGTTTGCTGCGACCTCCCCTCTTTTGTCGTGTTGTCGCGACCTCCTCTTCTTGTCGTTTTGTCACGACCTCCTTTGGTCGGGACCTCCCTGTGGTCTTTTTTGTAAAGACCACCCCTTGCGGTCCAGACCACCCTTGCGGTCACGACCTCCATTGTGGTCAAGACCTCTCCGTTAGGTCACAACCACTCCTCTCAGTCATGACTTCCCTCTTTTTCTCCGTGCGGCACGCGCATTAAATGTTGCCATCACCGTATCAACGTGCGCAATTAAAATTGCTGCCTCCATAGCAACGTGCACATTAAATTTCGTTGCCTCTGCTGAACCCCACCGAGCCCCCGCGAGTCTTGTCGCCTCGTCCGGTCGCCCGGGGCCCCGTTTCCGCTATAAATAGAGTGCCTGGGAGCTCTTCTTGCCCTTCTTTTTGCTCCCTCTCACTCACTCTCTTTTGCTCTCCCGACCGCCTTTGTTCAAGCTCTCTTTTGAAGTGGTTCCACCTCTTTCCTTCGTCAAAATCTTTGCTTTCTTCCAGCTCTGGTTTGGTGAGTTCTTTGGTTTTCTTTTTGAAGTTGTTTTTGACTTGGTTCTTTTTTGAAAACGTGTAGGATCTAGCTGTTCCGAAGACTTCCTGGACCAAGTTTTCTCAACAGAAGAAGCTCAGTTCTGCAACGAAGGCAAGTCATAGACCTTTGATCATATTGAACCTATTTTTGCAAAAGTATATTGTTTTGATATAAACATGCATGGCTAGTTTTATAGAAAATGGTTTTGGGGAGATAGTTAAGCACCACTTGCCAGTATGACTCCTTGGTATGATTGAATACAACATGTTGACATCCTGTAGGATGGGTTATCTTAGTTGGATGTCCTTGAATACCAATAGGGGTGTGTTTTATTGCTTAGTAATGCTCTAGTAGATGTTGGTCTCGTAATCTTATGACTCAAATAATGTTGAACTTGACTAATGAGCTATGGAACTGTGGCAATGCCACTATTGTTAAAATTTATGTGCCAAGACTAGAATGGTTATTTGGCCGGGTTGAACCAGAAAATATTTTATGCTCGGGCGAGTGGGTGGTAGTGAGTAGTGGGTGCTATGCACATTGGGATGTGGAATGTCTCGCCTGAGCAGCCAACTAAGGACTTAACCTTGTACGTCATCGATCTGGGTCATTCCCGTGCAACCACAAGTCCAGGGTGGGGTGGTCCTGGCCAACTAATTAGTGAGGTCCTTATGCGGTTCTGTCGTGGTGGTCGAAATAGCGCAAGAGGGGGCCTTGAAAAGCGAATCCTTAGTGGACAGAACCAAGTCTGGACTGACCTTTGTAAAGACCTTGTCACGAGCTCTAGACTGCTTACCAAAGGAAGTGAGCAGGGGCATCGACGGGTGCCCAACCAACTAGAGGACTTCGTGTCTTGTGGGTAAAGTGCACAACCTCTGCAGAGTGTAAAATCTATTCGAATAACCGCTTCCTCAGTTATGGACATGCCCGGTTCTTTCATGCAAGGGGTACATCTTTCAAAAGTTGGGTTTTGTTCCGAATGGGTTGGCTCATGACTGGGTGGTTGTGAGTAGTCTGAGCACACGGCTGGGTGGTCGTGTGATGTTTCCAAAGAACTTGTTTACTTATGTATTATCTTTTCAACTTGTGCTTTGCAATCTACTTATTGTATTTCCAGTAAATGTTGCATTCTGCAAATTAACCCTACAACTTACTTTGTCAAGCCTTGCATAAATGGTATCGCATTATTTCCCTATGGCTTGCTGAGTACATTCAAAGTACTCATGTCTTGTGCCCTCTGGTTAATCAGTAGCCGAAGACCTCCCAGGGTGCTCCGAGCACTATGAGGAGGAGTTTGTTGAAGACCTCGTGGACTAGGGGACGTTCTCCACTCGATAGCCTGTGGCTCGCCGAGTGGCTCCGCGCTGTATTTTGTTTTCCGCTGCAAGTGTTCTTTTGTTGTTTGCCCTGCGTGGCACCCCTGTAAACAAGCTTGACTATAAGGTCTTTTGTCTATAAATATTAATTTGTCTGCTTCATCTTAAGTTTATTATATGGTTGTGATGTCACCAATGTTGAATCTGTGCGAGCTAGCTTGCTGATCTTGGGACTAGCTCGGTGCACAGGGGCCGGGACGTCCTGGTGGTCCTGGAGACCTCCCGGGTGATCCTGGAGGACCTCCGGGTGTTCTTGGAGGACATCCAGGTGGTTCTGTTGGACCTCCTGGGAGGTCCTGGGAGAACCCTCCGGGTGCTCCCGGGTCAGGTCCTTACAGTTTTGGAGTACCACGTCGATGACATGGTAAACTTGCCGAAAGTGGGAGATCACCCTAAGACAGCGGGGAGGATGTCAAGACGGCGGAAGGTGGCGTCACCGCTCCGGCAAATTTCTGACAGAGGAGTGAAAACTTTGTTGAAATAGTGTTCTTCGCAAAGACGGTTCAACGTCTGTGAGAGAGGTGATCGTCAAAGGCGGCCAGTAGGCCATCAATGCCGGCGACAAGGAAATGAAGAAGACTGACCATTTACTTTTTTTTATAAGTACTAGATCATCTATATGGGGATGATCATCTTCGATGACGGATGATCCTTTTTATAAAACAAGAAATAAATTCGAGCATGAGACGAAGAGACGATCGGGTGCCAAGCGGATCACGACGAAGAGAGCGCATCGGTGATTTAAGAAACTAATCGGGCTTCAAGCGGGAGTCAGTGATATTATCACGAGCAGTTATAACAAAAACCGTCGTGATATGTAGTAATATCACGCAGCGGTTATTGTTAAGAATCGTCGTGATGTTTCCGCGACGGTTCTTTGTTGAAAACCGCTCGTGATATGTAGAATTACCACAGATAACCGCTCGTGATAATTCACGAGCGATTTAGCTATGAACCGTCGTGATATTACCTCTTCACAGATGGTTTTAGCGCTGAAGAATACGAGCGGTCTCAAAACCAAAACCGTCGTGATTGCATATATCTGAGCGGTTTTGGTCAACCGCTTGTGATGAGGCGCCCAAGATATTAGCCTTTTTGTAGTCTTGATGGCTCCAGAGCATGGTTATCAATTTCATTCCAGAGGCTATTCCGATTTGTCTCTTAGTATGGAATACGTCGGTACCGGTTTATTCTAGCGTACCATTCTGGATTTTAATATAATAATATTTATTTATTTATAAATATATATATAATTATATGCACACATAATTTAATTTGAAATCTCACTTCAAATATATAACCATAGAATAAAAATGACACATAGTTCAATTACTTCATAAATATAAAGGTAAATGACGTAGTTAAATAATACAATATGAATTCATAATTTCATACATTTTACTATAGTCTAGCATACTAGCTTAGCATAATTTCACTTATCGAAATAGTAGTATTGGACTCGGCCTTCTGAGCTGATTTAAAGAAGTGTTCACTTCAATTTTTTTTTACCGGTATCGGAATGGCGGACTGGCTGGAATGGCCGGTATTGACCGATATTGAGGCCGGTACAAGATTGATGCTAGGGTGTGTCGGTTTGGGTACCAGTATAATATATACAGACCATTTCGATCGGTACTGAAATGGAATTGATAAGTATACTCCGGAGGTCGAGCAAGAGCAGCAACGCCCTGAGTTTTCCGCTCCCTCGCGCCGCGGTCCCGCTGGCTCTCCATGGAGTCCACCAGGCGTCCAGGCCGATGAGGCTCGCCAGCGTCATGCCGCCGCCGCGCGGCAAAGACCAGGCCGACTGCAACAAGTAGCAACACAAAAGGATCAGATTCAGATTCAGATTCAGATGCAGACACGCAAGCACCTCCATGTTCTCAACCTTGCACAGTTGCACCGTACGTCACGAACTCACGATGCAACGGACCTACGATGCCATTGCTGGATTGCAAACAGTAACCGTAACTGCCAAGATGTTCTTAACATTTATACGCTATTTAAGTAGGTGTGGTTCGATTCCGACTTCTGTGCCGAAATCAGACGAAGCCAAGGAAGAAGCGCAATGAGAGGAAGTGAAGGCCGTGCTGAAGGAGGCTGAGCTGGAAAAATCGACACTTCTGACCACTCCAGATCTGACATTCAGGGCGCCCAGTCCAAGAGGCCAGCCATCCTGTCATCTCTCCAACTGTAGATTCGTGAGCAATTTGTGTGCTAAACAGAACAAGGTTAGTGTAAAACAAACAGGAACTGCAATAAAGGAAAAGCTTGGATATGTGTACCTCGAGGGCCATGAGCTCTCTGTATCAAGCTTGCCGATCTCACGGGGGGCAAGAGCACTGGTAGCCAACTGATAAGGACCGGAGAGGCCGGAGCCGTGAAGGCTTGCTTATATGGAGAGGGCAAAAGTGGTAACACGTGAAAAAGCGAAGCATTGCTCAATGCAATTATTTGACGGGCCTCGAGGCTGAAAAGTGCAGGTACACAAAGAAATGTCAATGCTACATGGACGCAACTACAAGAGGCTCTTTGGCAAGATGCCAAGATAGCCTTATCTTTGGCAAGTTTACATCATTGCATTTGCATGTCAGTGTTGCTGTGTGAGCTTTTATGGAAGTGCTCGGCTAAATCGCGTCGACGAAGCAGAAGTGGGGAAATTCCATAAGATAATCCAGGAAGGCCTAGAAAGACGGTAGGAATCATTGACGGTGTAAGCGGACAAACGAGCGCCCGAGACCACGGAAAGCGGGTGAGGCTATATTCTGCAGTCTGCTGCTGCATCGCGATCTGCGCTTGGAACTTGTAAGGCATGTATAATGGTATAGATAATTGTTGTCTATAGTATTTGTTTATGTTATCTATAGACAGCAGTGGCGGAGCCAAAAATTTTTCAAAGGGTGGGTAAGCCGTAAGTTAAGTATGTAATTATGGTTTATTGAGAACCGTAAGCATCGGATAATCGGATACACAATTACACATCATGCAAATCCACAATAATTTTAAAGTAAAAGAACATATACGATACATCACATATGTAAAGGTTCATATATAAAAATAAGAACGAGATACGATAGCAAACAACTCACTAGACACTACCAAAGTTACGATGAGTCAACAACAAAAGTCCAAATGTCCAATCACACAACCAAAAGAGAGTAAGAGACTCTACAAGATAAAAAAAATGAATTAGTAAATCATACAACTTTGACTTGAAAATATATTCACATCAGAAAGAATTAAACATACCGATAATGTGCTAATTAGGCCTAAGCTACGAGGCAAATGTCCTTTCCTTTTCTTCATGCCTTGAAACCATCGGACAATAACATCATCATCAAGTTGTTTAAATATGTCCCGCTCGGTGCAGCATATCATCAAGTCATTGAACCAATCATTGTTGATCTTGTTGTGCAATTTAGACTTGATAATCTTCATTGTCGAAAAAGTCCTTTCAACCGATGCCGTTGACACCGGCAATAACAAAGCCAACTCAATGAGTTTGTAGACCAATAGAAAAACCAAATATTTCTCGGTTTCAACCATCTTTGTAGCCAAACTTTCAAGATCTTAACAAGTAAAAAAGGAAACATGCATTCTCACATGATGAATGTAAGTCTCAAGTTGGTAACTTATGATTGCACGATCACCACTAGAGAAATCCACGTGATAAATTGTAGTTAGGCAAGCAAGCTTGTCAACATCAAACTTAGAGAAAGAATTCTTTGGATCAAGACATGAGAAGCACACTAATATCTCTGTAGATGCTTCACTAAAGCGATGATTCATCTCAGTACATATCTTGTCAAGGGCAACATAGAAAATCTCAACTCGGTAATAATGAAGATTAGTGTAAGTCTTCCCATCACGCCTCGAACGACCTCTAATTGGTATTTGTTCATCCATATTTGGCACCGGAATACCTTTAACAACACAAAATTGTTAGACCTCATCAAACAAGTCCTCCCAACCACTTTCTCTCATAGAGGTCAACCGAGCTTTGACATCATGAACTAATCCCATAGCATGAACAATATTTAAATCCTTCTTTTGCAAGACTTGTGAGAGCTCATTTGTAATGGCAAACAATTTTAACATTGGCTTCAAAATGAAAGCAAATTTGAAACTCTCCATTTTTTCTATCAAACTCGCCGCTTGAGACGGTCCACGCCTATCCTCATCTACCGCACTAAGCACATGTAACACCGACATCCACATTTGATCCAAATGAAGCAAAGTTGTATGATGTGAACCCCATCTAGTATCCCCCGGTCTAGCGAGACTTATTTGTTGATTCAAGCCTCTTCCACTAAATATCTCACCCTTCTCAAGCATATTCAAAATATTTTGATAATGTTCTTCTGCCAATGTATCTCTTCTCTTGCAAGATGCACTTGTTGTAGTCACAATCAAGGTGACATACTCAAAGAAATCATGAATAGATGAGCAACAACTAGCAACAGAGACAACAACCAATTGCAAATGGTGGGCAAAGCAATGGACATATAAAGCATAAGGGTTTTCATCTAGAATCTTTCTTTGCAAGCCATTAAATTCACCTCTCATATTTGAAGCCCCATCGTATCCTTACCCCCGTAGCCTATGAATGGATAACTTGTAATGATCTAGAATACCAACAAGAGCTACCTTTAGTGCCTCCGATGTAGTCTCATGGACATGATGTAGAGCAAGAAATCGTTCCACAACCTTCCCTTCATTGTTCACATACCTATAACAAAACAATTACAACAAAATTAAATAGAAGTATGAAACAACAATAGAATAATAGGTAAATGAAATAATGAACCACTACTAACCTCAACATTACCGTCATTTGCTCTTTCACGGATATATCGCACGACTCATCGATAAGCACAGAGAATTGTCTATCACCAATCTCTCTCATAATCACATCGGTGACTTCTTGTGCGCAACATTTTGCAAGATCCTTTTGAATTTAGGGAGCAAGTATCTTGCAATTTTTTGGACCACGATCAAAAGCATGCCTCACTTTTTCATTCTTATCTTTGTACCAATCTATCATTTCACAAAAGTTACCCTTGTTCAATGAAGTATAAGATTCATCGTGGCCACGAAAAGCCATGCCTTGACTAATGAGAAACCTTGTACACTCTAGAGAAGAAGTCAAACAGATTTTATATAGTTCTTTGGATTCCTTGGTTGCACAAGAGAGCTTACTTGACACATTTTGTCATTGGTTTTGAAAATCATCACAATGCAATCTTGCATTGTTGTGGTCACTTCTTACACCACCAATATGGTGGGGTAAGGCTTTGTAGGCATGCTTCCAATCACTAAACCCGGTTCTAGTGAAGATTTCAGAACCAAAGCGTTGATTATTTTCCGGTTTCTTAAAAAGAAAGCAATAGAAACAATATGCCGCATCTTGAGACTTGCTATATTCTATCCAATCATACTTCTTATACCAATCTTTTGAAAATGCCCTTGACAAACATCCAAATTGTTTGCGAGGAAAATTCACAACTGGTTGGGTTGGACCCTTCAAAATGTATGCTCTTCTCACTTGGTCTTGAACATCTGGATGGTAATCATCTATTTGTTTTCTAATAGCAGGATCACACACAATTTCATCCGGATTAAACACATCCTCCTCATCATCATTAGCCATATTTGGTTCATCTTCATCATTTGGTTGTGGATCTTGTGGTTGCGGCTATGGTAAGCTTCTCGAGTCAACCAAAAACCTCCTAATTTCTGAAATTTTAACAATTATCGTTATGTGCCAACCAATAAGCAACAAACTTAGCAATAAATTAAGCCCCAATTATATACTAATACTCAGCCCCAAACCAATTATATACTAATACTCAGTACCTCAGTGGCCTACTAGAACATTCATGGAATTATTTATTGATTTTATTCCTCTGGTGATTCTGGACTTCTGGTCGACTGGTCCTCTGGCCGAAGTGCCGAACCCCAAAGCCCAAAGCACCCACTGACCCACCCATTTCTTCTTCTTCTTTCTTCTTTCTTTTTGCTTTCCCAGTTTCCCCAATCCCCATTCTCTATCTCTCATCGACTCATCGACTGCACCCGCGGTCATTCCCCTCACAAGGTCATGCGTACTTGTGGCCACCACCGGCGGCTCCTGTCGTCCCCGTCGTGCCCCGTTGCCCCGGCCTGCTCTCTCCGCGTCGGCCTTCGCCATCGCCCACGCCGCCACGGCTCTCCCGAGGCCCGATCGCTCGAGCCCGAGCCAAGGAAGGGGGAGCGAGCGCCATGGTAGATTGGTGGGATTGGAGCAAGAAAAAGCTCACCTAGCTGCCGCCATTGCGGAATCACCGACTCATTTGGATCAGGAAGTGAAGTGGGGGATTTGGGATGGGGATTGGGAGGCTGCGCCTCTTTGGAGTTGGAGGCGGCTGCTGGCGGCTGCGCCCTCTCAGGCCGAGGTGCTGAGCGATGAAGCACCGAGCCCGAGCGTCCGAGCGAGACCCAATCCCCAATGGCCCATGTACATGGAGGAGGCGGCAGAACAGCAATCGCTAGGCTAGAGGGCCTTGAATCCCACGATGACAAAGATTAAAAACAGCTTCTACAATGGATTGTCTCTTTACATGTCTCTATAGATAGCTCATCCATGTACAGTATGTCTTGTTTCTCGTGTTACAGCCGACTACTGTATGAGCTTTTACATCATTGCATTTGCATGTCAGTGTTGCTGTGTGAGCTTTTATGGAAGTGCTCGGCTAAATCGCGTCGACGAAGCAGAAGCGGGGAAATTCCATAAGATAATCCAGGAAGGCCTAGAAAGACGGTAGGAATCATTGACGGTGTAAGCGGACAAACGAGCGCCCGAGACCACAGAAAGCGGGCGAGGCTATATTCTGCCATCCGCTGCTGCATCGCGACCTGCGCTTGGAACTTCTATGGCACGTACAATGGTATAAATAATTGTTGTCTATAGTATTTATTCATGTCATCTATATACAGCATTAAAAACAGCTTCTACAATGGATTGTTTCTTTACATATCTCTATAGATAGCTCATCCATGTACAGTATGTCTTGTTTCTCGTGTTACAGCCGACTACTGTATGAGAGACGGCCTAATTCTCTATTTACCCCTTCTCTCCTCCATATCATCTTGTGTCCTGCGTGTCAAGACTTACAGACAGCTAACGTCACACCATTATACATGCTCTAAGGATTCGTCCTCACCCACCAGTTTGGATAAGCAAAGCAAAAGCATATGTCCATCCACAACTTATGAACCTAGCATAGTCACTACTGATACTTGCGAGTTGCGCAAGCTGTGCGATATCAGTGGATCGAACTGCATAGTGAAATGCAAGGCGCACACACCGAAAATCCTGTCCCATATTCCATCGAGAGAGAGAGAGACACAGAGAATCCTAAACTGATGGGCAAAAATTACGGCCCGTACTGCCTCGTTTCGAACGAACCGGCCGAGCATTTCGTTGGGTTTGCGCCTCGTCCACCACGGACCGCGGCTAGTAGGTCCTAAATCCTTGGCAGGCCGGTAGGATGGCAGGGGATCGCTCCCGACTTCGTTTCGGCAGTGCAACGGCCCATAGAACTCCCTGTGGCAGTGTGGCTGATGGGCTGGTGGCGACTGCGTGCACGCACGGGCGGGCCGTCAGTTAAAACGCAAGAACAGTTTTCTACCAGCATCCTGTCCGCGGGTTGCCTGGCTCTTTGAAACGCTAGGGAAAACCACACTACTAGAAAACTGATTAAATCCCTTCCAAGTTCCAAATGGAATGGTGCATGGCTCAAAAACACTACGGAAATAGAAAAAAGGGTGGCCATCATTCCGAAAGAAAGCTTCGTCTCTCTTCCTATCTCTCTTCTTAAAACACATCCTTGACGTCCCCGCGGCGACACGATAGAGATACGGCGTGGCAGTCACGGTGCGATGCAAAATACAGGCACATCCACCTGCCCCTCGGGCCGTCGGCGCACGGCGAAAGCGCCGCGCGTACGTAGGCCGCACCATGTGACTTCAGCGGCGCCCACCACGGCAGCCTGCTCTGCCTGCACCACGGAATGCGGATTCAAAATTCAAAACGCCACTCTTGTTCTTGTCTAGCAGTTGACATTTTTGTCACTGCTGTGATGTGCCCCCCCCCCCCCCTCCTTTTGAACGCTTCAAAGACACCAGTAGAAAAGACGGAGGAGATCGACCAATGGAGCGCACTGTTCTCCCCTCCAATTAAGCTCGTCCAGTCCAAACCATGCATCCATCACTCTGACTGGACTACTACTACTACTCCAATCCAATTTGCCGTCTCTCTCGCGCGTCGCGTCGCGTGCATCACTAGCGCTTGGAGTGGTTAACGCACCCAACGGCTCAGCTGGTTCCTACCGCTTGTTCGCTTGCACGGAGTGGTTGCCGGCGGACGCGTCCATGCGCAAGCACAAAATAGCCGCGCGGGTGACATAACAACACGTCGCTTCTTGTACTCCTCGGCGGCAGACGATCGATACAAAGAGGGGATTTCGCGGTGTACGTGCGGGTACGGCCATGGACGCGCCCTTCTTCCACGAGCTCAGGCGGCAGGCCTCCTCCTACCTCACCGGCAAGATCCGCTCCGCGCGGCTCGCGCTCACGGACGTCACCCCGACGCAGCTGTGAGCCTCCTCGATCCCTTCCTTCTCTGTACCTATCTGTGCATCTTTGTGTCTCCTCGTGTTCGGTGTTGATTCCTCTGCTAAGGTTTGACGATATATCGCGTGGTGTGGTTGTGCTTGGTTGTATGTGTGTATAGGATGACGGAGGAGGCGACGAACGGGGACGCGTCGCCGCCGAACGTGAAGACGATGAGCCTCATCGCGCGCCAGGCGTTCGAGATCGACGAGTACGTCAGGATCGCGGACATCCTCCACAAGAGGTGAGGCCTTTGCCCAGCTAGTTCTTGCCGGGTCGCTAGCCTACGTACCACGCTGTGCTCTGCTCGTTTAATTTGGACCGATCAATCTTCAGGTTCGCGAGGTTCGACAGGACGCAGTGGCGACAGCCGTACAAGGCGCTGCTCCTCCTGGAGCACCTCCTGACGCACGGCCCCCGGAGCGTCGCGTCGGAGTTCCAGAAGGACAGGGAGGTCATCGAGCAGATGGTCACCTTCCAGCACATCGACGAGAAAGGGTCCGTTCAATTTTGTTTTTTTCTAGACACGCTCTTAACTTGTTTTTTCGAAAAGGTCACGTTCTTATTTGTGTTCTCCAACTGCTTTTCGAAAGAAAAAAAAACCTAACGTTCTCCAACGTTTTCGTGCTTTTCGAAAAAAAACTTGTTAATTCCGCTGCAGTTTCAACTGGGGGCTGACGGTGAAGAGCAAGTCGGAGCGCGTGCTGAAGCTGCTGGAGCGGGGGCCGTTCCTGGAGGAGGAGCGCGAGCGGGCGCGCAAGATCGCGCGCGAGATCAAGGGCTTCGGCAGCTTCAACATCAGCAGCAACAGCTCGCGCGAGCAACTGTCGGGCGAAGGCAGTGTCAGCCGCGCGACGGATCAGTGCTACGCGCGGAGCAACTCGCGGTACGAGGACCGGTGGAGGAAGGGGGACGGCGCCGACGGCGACAAGGAGAATCTAATATCGAGACCCGATCAGCTGCGGCACGGGCGCGACGTGGGGGAGCAGGTGGACGAGCGGCACCACCACCACCCGTTCCACGGCTTCGGGCAGCAGCAGCGGCCGGAGGCGATGCTGCTGCTGAGCCAGTGATCCGAGTCGAGGGGATGAGCCGTCAGCCGTCACCTCGTCGATCGGTTTGGGATGTGAGAAAAAGCATGTAAGGTCAGTGGTTTGCTGACGCTGTTTAATGCTCAGGCTCTTTCCTCGTTGTGTTGCTCTCTTGGTTCCTTAAACATGCTTCGCGTCGCAATTAAGTGCTGTGTGGCCTTCTAGAATCTAAATTGTCTCCTTCAGTTCTGATTTCTGATGCCTGTACGCAAGGGGAAAGAAATTCCGGGCAAGTTCCGTTAACTTCCGGCAAAATTTCGTGTGATTACAAGATGAAAAATTCTCAAAAGCACCGAACAGTAGATACAGCGAAATTCTGGCCTGCCCAGTGCATGGCGGCCGAACTGGACCACAGATGCCGAACTGATCAGAATCAGACCTAGCCTGCTGATCGGCCCATGCCAGGAGCGAAGGGGGAAATGTCTCAGTCCATGTTGAAGGATTCCGGATTCGTGATTCCATACTAGTTTCTTTCTTTAGACAACCTAACGTAAATTTTCTTCGGAGCTAGCATCGTGCAAACACTTTTAACACTTTCAATGCAAACATGCCTAAAAGCCTTCCTTTTCCCTTTCACTTTTACTACATGCCAGTTGGTGAACTGGCCGTCATCATCACATGGTTTACCATCAAGGATTCCAATTGTTTTCAACTTACTCTACACTAGAACAATAGTTGCTAGTTGCTACTACTTTCTCTCTGAAAAAAATAGTTGCTACTACTTGCCAATTGCCAGGGGAAAGTAGAGCACGAAAGACGCTCGCGGCAGAACATAGGCTCTCGAGCTGCTGTGTAGGAAACGCAAAGCAGGATGACATGAATAGATTCCTCCGAGTGCGTGCAGCGCAACTACTGTATGGTTTGCCCTTTTTGACTCTTCTATGTAATCATCAGTCTCCTACCACAGCATAATTGCCTGGCGAAGGTACATAACCACTTATGAGATTTTCTCTCTATATTTATGTACGAGAGGTTCTATGCTTACAATTTTTTTCTATACCAAAATAGTATATGTACAAAGCGCAAACTATTGTTGATGGCAAGTTGATAGATGCAAGTCAAGGGTAGGATTGACTGAAAAAGTACCGATTGACCGACATTTTTAGTACAAGTTCGTATTACGAACTACATGACTAGTGAGTTCTAATATGCTAGTGTACCCTTCTCTTGCACATAATTCTAACAGATGATACCAGGAATCCTCACAAGTGCTCAGTGCCTATTGTTAAAGATATATGTATAGTGTGTTATTCTCTATTATTATAAGGCGTTATTTGCATATTCACCTCCAGTACTTTGTATACATATACTGGCCCTTTGGCCCCCTGGTAATACAAGCGCTATTCATAACATGATATCAGAGCAAACCTAGAGTTTGTTTTTCTGTCACACCGCCGCCGGTTTCTCTTCCGGTTGCCGCCTAGCTTTGCCGCCGGTTCTCTTCCGGTCGTCGCTTGCTCGGGTGGATTCATCGATCGTCGCCGCCTTCGGCTCCTATCGTCGCCGCCGCCTCGCGTCGCGGCGCCTCGGCTCGATCGCCGCCGCGCCGCGCGCTTTTGACTTTGATCTAAGCGTCACTTTGACCGCGATCGTTTATCGTCGTCTTCGGTAAGTCGCTGATTCACTTTGATGTCGGTGCCGCCACCTGCCGCCACCGAATCGAGCGGTCATCTCTTCTTCCACACGCTTGCCGTGCTTCCACCGCCATCGTCTCCCATCATGCGCCGCGGGTTGCCGCCACCAGACCGTCGCCGTCTCCGTGCGCCATCGAAACAGGACCACCGCCGCCGCCTCTGGGGCCCGCCAGCCGCTTCCATCGCCGCCGCCGGGATCGCTGTCGTCGTCGCCAGGGGGGAACCCTAGTTCCCCTGTGCTGCTGCTTCCTTGTGTGGGCCGAGCGCTGAGCCGGCCCATAAGTAAGTAAGCGAAGAAAAAAAAGAGTACAATGCCGTCGGGCACCGTTTCCCTCCCTCGCTGTCCGGTGATTTTCGATGGTGTTAATTACACTGATTTCGTGTCTCACATGCGTGGTATTCGTTCTAAGGCGTCCTCTCTGGCAATGTCACCTGCCCGCCTTGCCCTACTCCTCCGACGGACCCTCGCTGTCATGCCGCCCGACGGTAAACAAGGTCATTGTTGAGGCCGCTCGCCTTGCTGATGATGAGGCTGCCTCTGGCTACGAAGAGGTTCTGGATTCCTACAAGGATCGACTAACCGCCTACACTCAGTGGTACGACGACGGCTTCGAATTTCGCCGTTCTTCATCGCCGTGTCGACCTCGGTTCTCTTCTGAGGTTGTGGGACTCCCTTCGGCTTTCCAGATGTGGACTCACCTTCGTCAGCACTACGAGCCCTCTGGTGATGCCCTCTACCTATCCGTGGTCCGCTAGGAGCACTCTCTTCAGCAGGGTGATGCTACTGTTGATGCTTTTTACGCTCAGAGCTCTGCATGCGGTGTCATTGGACTCTCTCGCGACCGCCGGGTCGCTCTGTCCGTCTTTGCTTGGTATGCGTCTTGACACGAGTTTCAGCGTGTCTACGATATCCTTACTCGCCTTCGTCTTGAGTTCGAGCAGAGGCGTGCCCAGCTCCTTGCACGCCACCCTCGTCTCACTCTCCTAGAGGCTCTTACTAAGATACGCGCAGAGGAGACTCTCCTGAGTGGTGTTGGTTTGATACCACTCCCCTCCGTGCTCGCCGCTCGTCCACCTGCTACACCGACTGCTCTACGCTTCACCACACTGCATCCTCCAGCGGCTGCCACAGGTGGTGGTGGCCGCCCTCCATCTGGCAGTGGCCATCCTCACTACTCCTACTACGAAAAGGTCGACCACATTGAGTACCAGTGCTATAAGAAGCAGCGGAATCTTTCACGCCATTCTTCTACTAGCACTGGCACTGGTGCTTCTACATCGACGTCTGCATTGACTCCTTCAGTAGTTTCTCTCATCGAAAGCAGAGATAGTCGACTTGGCGCCGCTTGCCGCTTCGAGTTCTCCTCGGCAGTTCTGCAGGTTCTACTACTAACTCTTCGGGCACTGCGAAACCACCCCCTACACAGTCAGATACCTCCCCGTGGATTCTTGATTCTGGAGCATCTTTTCACATGACTTTTGATTATTCCACTCTGTCTTTCATTACACCTCTTGATTCTCCTGTTAGTGTTCTTACTGCTGATGGTACCTCTCTTTCTGTCTCTGGTCGATGACCTCTTAGCAACTCATCTTTTCATATTCCTTCTGTTGCTTATGTTCCTCACCTTACTATGCAGCTTCTTTCTACTGGGCAAATTACTGACCTTGGTTGTCGGGTCATTCTCGACTCCGACTCTTGTTGTGTTCAAAACCGCCACACGGGAGCTCTGGTTGGTTCTGGCCCTCGGCGCCTTGACTCACAGCGTCTCTGGTAGCTTGACTGGCTTCACCTTCCTTCCGCTGCCACCGTCGCCGCCAGTCTCTCCGCTTTTGCCACTCCGTCTACTAGCTCTTTCCAGCAGTGGCATCACCGTTTTGGTCATTTGTGTGGATCTCGTCTGTCATCTTTAGTTCGTCGTGGCCTTTTGGGGTCTGTCTCAGGAGATGTGTCTTTAGATTGTCAGGGCTGTAAGTTAGGTAAACAGATTCAGCTTCCTTATCCTCATAGTGAGTCAGTGTCTCAGCGTCCATTTGATCTTGTTCATTCAAATGTTTGGGGTCCGGCTCCCTTCGTTTCGAAAGGGGGTCATCGATATTATATCATATTTATAGATGATTTTTCTCGCCACACTTGGATATATTTCATGTCTTCTCGTAGTGAGGCCTTATCTATCTATAAACAATTTGCCACTATGGTTCGCACACAGTTCTACACTCCTATTCGTGTCTTTCATCTCGACTCTGTTGGCGAGTACCTCTCTCGTTACGTGCGGCTTCCTTCATCGAAAGGAGGCACTCTCGCTCGATTCTCTTGTCCGGTGCTTATGCTCGAATGGTGTCGTGGCGCAAGCATCGTCATCTCCTTGAGGCGGCTCGCAATCGATGATTGCCGCCTCTATTCCACCTCACTTTTGGGCCGAGGCTGTTTCCCTCGCCACCTATCTCGTCAACATCCGGCCTTCTTACGCTCTTGAGTGCGATCCTGTTGGCGTCTCTGTGATTTTCTTCCGACTACTCGCCGCCTTAAATGCATTTGGCTGCGTTTGCTACGTTCTCCTCGCCCCTCGAGAATGCACCAAACTGACTGCTCAATCTGTTGAGTGTGTCTTTTTGGGATACAGTGCCGAGCACAAGGGCTATCGGTGCTAGGATCCTGTTGGTCGACGGATGCGGATTTCTCGGGATGTGACTTTCGACGAGTCTCATCCCTTCTACCCACGTCCTGCCTCTCCTTTGGTTTCCTCTATGGAGTCTCTGTTTTTTTACCTTTCCAGATATACCTATATATGTCTTGCCCTCGTCCACCCGTCCCACTGAGTCTCCACATATTCCTCGTGTGGCCTCTCTGTAGTTGTCGCCACCTGCTTCGTCTCCTGCGGCTCCTTAGGCTCCTCCCACTACCGCCCTTTTTCCCATCTCTTCTACACTCGTCGACCTCGTATTGAGGATCTTCCAGATGAACCATCTTCTCCTGATGCTCCATCTTCCCCTGATGGGTCATCTTCTCCTCGCTACGCTCTCTGCAATCGCCAGTCGATTCGACCCCCTGTCCGTTTTGGTTTTGCTGGTGCAGCTACTCATGAGCCTGTCTCCTACCGGGATGCTGTTACTCACCCTGAGTGGCAGCATGCCATGGCCGAGGAGATTGCTGCCCTCGAGCATACTGGTACTTGAGATCTTGTTCCTTTTCCATCTCACTCTCGTCCCATCACGTGTAAGTGGGTCTATAAGATTAAGACTCGCTCTGATGGCTCTCTTGAGCGCTATAAGGCGCTTCTTGTTGCTCGTAGCTTCCAGCAAGAGCATGGTTGTGACTACGACGAGACTTTTGCTCATGTGGCCCACATGACCACTGTCCGCACTCTTCTTTCAGTGGCATCTGTTCGCCACTGGTTTGTTTCTCAGCTTAATGTCAAGAATGTCTTTCTTAATGGCGAGTTGCGTGAGGAGGTCTACATGCATCCGCCACTTGGGTATTCTGTTCCTGTCTGTCACCTTCGTAGCTCTCTCTATGGCCTTAAGCAAGCCCCTCGTGCTTGATTTGAGCGCTTCTCCTCTGTGGTCACTGCTGCTGGCTAATTTTTTTTTAAAAGAACATGCTTCAAGGGCTCAGACAGTCAGACTTAAGAAAACCAGTGGCACGTGGTAACTCACCTGTTGAAGTAACCAGAAATCCTGCATTTTCTTCAGAAACCAGCTGGTAAGTGGGTTTCCTTCGTCTGGTTTTCACACAAATATAGTAAGGGCTAAGTAAAATAACTGAAACCAAGCGATACTACCAGTACTTGGATTTTCCTAACAAAAAACTCCGAAAGAAATTCACCTTATATACAGATCTTGTTGCAACCGGTGCAAAGACGATTCTATTATTACATTTTTACTTCACAAGTAGCAAATCATCCAAAAATATGCAGTATAATAATATACGGTAATCATACCACTCAACGTCCGGCGCATCGAACGCCTCTTCCACTTCTGGAGCCGCTTACTTTTCTCCTCCAAGCCACTTTTGTCAAGTCACTCCCCTACTGTTTTCATTCTTCTCTTTAGCCTCCAAACACATCTCTCGCTGCTTACCTCCATCCATGTTTTTGTGCATGCCGTCACTTCTAATCGAACTCGAGGGAGGCAATTAGCCATGGCTAGAGCTTGATCCCCTCCCCAAGGGTGGCTGGAGCCTGCTTCTCTCTCTCCTCCTTTATCCTTTTCATCCTCCCTCCCTCCCTCCTCCTCGTATGAACCGGAGCTTCGGCGAGCCGCCGACGGCTGGACATCGCCTCCTCCTCGTCCCTCCATTTCGTCCCTATGCCTCTCTCGCCCCTCCTCCCCATCCCCGGCTCCCTCCCTCCTCCTTCCTGAAAGTATCTAGGCCCCTAAAAATTGTTTTGGTGATTAATGATAATATGTGAATATAGGATTAACGTGTTTATTGATTATTTGCAAGGTTAAGTCCCATTGGTGCTTTTGATGACCTGGAATTGCACGCGAAAGGATTACATGAAGATCATTTGGCTCAAAGACAAGGTACAATAGTCTAGGATTCTTTTATTTTACCAGTCTTAGGTGAATTGGTTGGAAGACCGGGTTATAGGCTAGACAGCCGTACTATAAAGAGGGTTCAAGAATTGAGTACCTTGAAAGTGATTGATGCCACAATTGCTCAAATCATATTTGGATTAATCTTGGATTTGTTTTTGGTTTGGCCTCGATTTAAATTTACTGAAATCCTTTGGAGGCCAGACTGACCGACGGTACATGTCTGGACTGACCGGGGTCCCGGACCAAAAGGGACGGTCAACTTTTTCCAGAAGGTGGTTTTCCTGTTTTTGTTGAAAAACTTCTGGACCGGACTAACCGACGGCTAAGTGCCGGACTGACCGGGGTCCCGGGTCTTGGACGTGGTCAACATTTTCCAGAGAAGAGAATTTTCGTTTTTCAATTGAAATCTTGAGGCCGGACTAACCGCAGGCATACTCGTGGACTGACCGCACTCCCGGATTTTCCATACGGTCACTTTTTTCCAAAGCAGTGTGTTAAGTGTTTTCCGTTTTTAGAGGGTAGGACTAAGCTGCGAGTTTGCTCGTGGTCTAACCGGGTCACCAGAATGTGACTATTTTTCAGCATGCATTTAATGCATTTCAGAGGAGGAAAACGACTGTTCTGGTGGGCCGGATCGATCAAGACTTTTGCCTACTGGCCGACGACGCCTTCGAAAATTTGGGGATTTCGTGCCCCAACGGCTAGTGCAGTGGGTGGAGGCTATAAATACCTCACCCACTGCAGCTAGAAGTGTTGTTGAACCTCATAAAACCCCCTTGAGCCATTTGCATTTTTTCCAACTCATTTGAGAGCATTCAATTCCTTTTGCAAAGGTAGTTGAGGTTTTTTTTCAAGAGCATTTAGTTGAGTTTGATCATTGTGGCATTAGAGCACTTTCAGTGAAGATCTCTCGCTCTATTACTCTTGGAGATTGCCGTCTCCTAGATGGTTTGGAGTTTGGTTCGGTGATCTTCTCGAAGGAGATTGTGAGAAGACCCGGGCAAATTGTGAAGGTTGGAGCTCACCTATCCGGAGAGGAGAAGAGCTACCATTAGTGATCGAGGGAAGGCTTAATTCGTGGAGCCAGCTTGAGTTGATAAATCTTCCTCAACGTGGACTAGTGAAGACCGGCAAGTCTTCGATACCACGTGAAAAACATCTTTGTGTCATTGTGGTTATTTCTAGTCTTTACATTTCCGCATTTATATTTCTAGATTATTTCTTGTGTTAAATTGCTTAGCTAGAATCATATCTTGCTTAGACTAAGTTGTTAATTGGCTAAATTTGTTAAATTGTTAAAAAGTTTAAAAACCTCCTATTCACCCCCCTCTAGTCGGTTATCCTTGATCCTACACTTCCCCGGTGAGTCGATAGCAGCCGGAGATCACCAATAGAGATGAGCTTCTTCCGATCTGTTGCCATATCGTCACGAGATCCACCTTCGTTGCTTGACAAGCTCCACCGTCACATAGATCTGCTGTTGCAGATGTTTCAGGTGTGGTTGTTGAAAATGCTTTGAAAATTTGCTGCAGCATGTCTTCTTACTTGTTGCAATAAGTATTTTTTTATGTGATGCTGTAGGTCTTCTTATTTGTTGCAGCAACTTTTCTCAATTGTTGCATGGAGTGTTTCATTTTATTGCAATGTGTCTTCTTAAATGTTGCATCAATTTTTTCAAATTGTTCTGTGCATGGTCTTTTTTTTTGTTGCAGTAGAGCCGGCGATTCTCAATTTTATTGCGAACATTTAATTCTATTGTTACACGAACAATTTTAAAATGTTGCCACTATTGTTTTCAAATGTTGTAGTGCCGTAATGTCGTAAACTTTTTTGTATGGGGTTTCTTATCTTGTTTTAGCACTTAGCTAAGTCATATTCTCATGGTTTTCATTATTCTTTCGGTGAGAAGATAATATCTTTATTTTCCATTTTTTCTCGGCATTTTTTGTAATATTATTCTGCATCTTGTTGCATGCGTTGATTGCAATTGTTGCACAAGTTGTTTCTCATCGTACGTCCAGGCACTAGTTGTACAAACTAGCTTCCACTACTGTATAAATCAAGAGCCTCCACTGACATCAAACGTGTCCTACCAGTTTGGATCATCTGAAATCACTTCATGCTTTTGCTTTACCTAAGAATTCTTAGGATGTGGCATGTCGATGATGTCTTATTTCACATCTTTTAAGTCCTTTAAAATCCACAGTAAACCATCTTACTAAACTGTAACCGCTAAACGAAAGAATATAGAAGCAACTTTTAGTTTTCTTTAACTGAGTCTAATGGGTTAGAACATTCCTGAGCTACAGAATATTGACATTGATCGCATGATATTGTAATCTCATCTGCTCCTGCATTTGGATATTAAGGGCCAAAAACTGATACTACTATATACCACTAAGAAAACAGTAATGCTATCTGCTCCTGCATTCTTGAAAAAATATTACAAACTACAACACCTTATAATATATTTTTCATCGGGACACCCTATAATAGCTATACATACCATTTATTTTTCTTTTGTTGAAAAGAGTACTTTATAGATGCGCAAATCTTTCGGTGGAGTATATACTCGATCTCCACTGTGCTCATTTTATATGGGGCAGTATTATAGCACAATCACTCCACTAAAGGGGAAAAACAATGCAGCACAATCTCGTCCTTCTTTTGCTTTACTTAAGTTACTAAAAGGTGATTAGAATGAATTTACAGAGAAGGTGCGAGGCTTCAGATAAGTAGCAAGAGAAAATAATAAAATTCAAATACTAAAAAAGAAGGACAACTTCCAATTATTCAGCATTGATGAAGTTCAGCCATCTCATAACTGTAAGCTGTAGCACAATAGTTGACAAGTGCATACAGTAGACAAGATAAAGAGAACCAGGCTGGCGTCAACAGTGTTCTACGGCATGACAGCTTTTTCTAACAGTGACCTCTGAGTGTGCAAAACGTAGATGCAAATGCATCAAACAGTACCTCCGTGGACCGTTTCATTTCATTGTAGGCTGTAGATAGGCAGCCCCGCAACAATTAAGTGAATTAACTAAACCAGTGATTTGTCACTTGTCCAACAAACCTACCATCATCATGCTAGACCTTAACTCTATCTTGACTAGGAGAAGAAACCTAGGTGTTCAAAACATTCCCCACAGCTCATTTCTTTGCATCTTTCAGAAGTCACACCTCATTTCTTTTCCCTGACAAGAAATCACACAAGTTATATGATAAATATTCCCCCAATCTGGGCAGTACGTCCCACATCGAAGCCTCAATTCTGCTTTCCTTTTTGACAGTGGCAGAGGGTGCGCACTTACTGAATTGTCATGGGGTTAGTAAGTTATATTTTGAATGAACAAATGGGTTTCTACTACTGGGCGTGATTGAGTGAAGTCGACTTTATTGGGGGACTTTCCTTACAGACGGGATTTGAGCTACACTATTCCAAACTACAACTACACAACACATCTCATCCAGCAGCAGTGCTCAATGGATAAAATGCGCACTCTATTATCCAAAAATATGGCATCTCCAACCTACGCTCGGTTAGAGATATATTTATAGTGTGTTATTCCCTATTGTTATGGGAGGTTATTTGCATATTTACCTCATGTACTTTGTATATATATACTGGCCCTTTGGCCCCTGAAATACAAGTTGCTATTCCTAACATGGTATCAGAGCCAATTAGGTTTTCTCTCCGGACGCCGAACTCGTCCTCTCCTCGCTGCTAGTTGGCGCTTCCTCTCTCATCGCGGCTGTGCAGGCTCGCCAGTCATTGCCGTCTTCTTTGGCGTTTTCTCCGCCGCGGGATCCAGCTTCCCCGCCTCAGTTCCGACCGCCCCGATTCGGAATCGCCCTCACCCGTGGCCGCACCTCCTTCTGATCTGGAGTCGCTCTCCTGCCTCGAGCTCACGCTGCCAAATCTCACTGCTGTCGCTTCTTGGGCCGCCGCCGCCTCTACACCTCGGGCCATCGCCCGATCCAGACGGGGCCATCCGAGGCCGCAACCGCGTTGCCGTGGTCGCCGCCTCTACCAGCGTTGCGACTCTAACACTCCCCTCAGCCGCCGCACCGAGTCCGAAGGACTCCGCTGTCGCCGAGGAGGAGGATCTGCCACTGTCGCTGAGGAAGATCCGCCGTCACCGGGGAGCAGGGCGACTTCATCGCCGCTTCGCTCGGACGATGTCGCGCTTGCTCGGTAGCGCAGACCGACGCTGTCGCCCACTCGACCTCGGCGACGCCGCGCGCCCGCCCGTGCCCCGTGCGCTTTGCTTTTCAAGCCACCAAGAGGTGGCCCACTAAAGCCGGGCCAAAAAATCAAAAAATGTCGTTCTAACCGCCGCACCATCCGCCGCTTGTTAGACCGTTGCCTTGTTTGGTCGCGCGTCGGTAGCCGCTGTTAGAACCGTTGCCTTGGTCGCCACGCCGTCAGTAGCCTACCAATGGCTCGCTGAGTGGTGTTGATGCGATGCCACCTCCCTGTTTCGCCGCTCGTACACCTGCTACACCGACTACTCCACGCTTTAGCACATTGCCTCCTCCAGCGGCTGCCACAAGTGGTGGTGGCCGCCCTCCATCTGGCGGTGGCCGTCCTCACTGCTCCTACTGCGCCAAGGTCGGCCACATTGAGTCCAGTGCTATAAGAAGCGCGGCATCTTTCACGCCGTTCTTCTACTAGCACTGCATCGGTGCTTCTACATCGACGTGCAGATCGACTCCTTCAAATAGATTTCACTCATCGGCGGGAGATAGCGGACTTCGATGCTCGCTGCCGCTTGAGTTCTCCTCGGCGAGTTTCACGGTTCTGCTGCTGGCTCTTTGGGCATTGTGAAACCACCCCCTCCACAGTCAAGCACCTCCCCGTGGATTCTTGGTTCTGGAGCATCTTTTCACATGACTTCTGATTCTTCCACTCTGTCTTTCATTACACCTCTTGATTCTCCTGTCAGTGTTCTTACTGTTGATGGTACCTCTCTTTCTGTCTCTGGTCGAGCTTTTTCATGTTCCTTCTGTTGCTCATGTTCCTCGCCTTACCATGCAGCTTCTTTCTGTTGGGCAGATTACTGACCTTGGTTGCCGGGTCATTCTCGACTCTAACTCTTGTTGTGTTCAGAACCACCACACGGGAGCTCTAGTTGGTTCTGGCCCTCGGTGCCTTGACTCACAGCGTCTCTGGGAGCTTGATTGGCTTCACCTTCCTTCTGCTGCCACCGTCGCCACCAGTCTCTCTGCTTCTGCCACCCTGTCTACCGGCTCTTTCCAGCAGTGGCATCACCGTCTTGGTCATCTGCGTAGATCTCGTCTATCGTCTTTAGTTAGTCGTGGCCTTCTGGGGTCCGTCTCAGGAGACGTATCTTTAGATTGTCAAGGCTGTAAGTTAGGTAAACAGATTCAGCTTCTTTAACCTCATAGTGAGTCAGTGTCTCAGCGTCCATTTGATCTTGTTCATTCAGATGTTTGGGATCCGGCTCCCTACGTTTCGAAAGGGGGTCATCGATATTATATCATATTTATAGATGATTTTTCTTGCCACACTTGGATATATTTCATGTCTTCTCGTAGTGAGGCCTTGTCTATCTATAAACAATTTGCCACTATGGTTCACACACGTTCTCCACTCCTATTCGTGTCTTTTTTCGTCTTGATTCTCTGTGGTGAGTACCTCTCTCATTACCTGCGCAGCCTTCCTTGTCGAAAGGTGGCACTCGCTTCGATTCTCTTGTCCTGGTGCTCATGTTCAGAATGGTGTCGCTGAGCGCAAGCATCGTCACCTCCTTGAGACGACCCGTGCACTGATGATTGCCGCCTCTACTCCACCTCACTTTTGGGCTGAGGCTGTTTCCACTACCACCTATCTCGTCAACATCCAGCCTTCTTTTGCTCTTCAGGGTGCGATCCCTGTTGAGCGTCTCTATGGTCTTCTTCCTGACTACTTTGCTCTTCGTCTGTTTGGCTACGTTTGCTATGTTCTCCTCGCCCCTCGAGAATGCACCAAACCGATCGTCATCTGATGAGTGTGTCTTTCTCGGGATCTGATCTTTGAGCACAAAGGCTCTATCGGTCTTTGGGATCTGTTGGTCGATTTATCGCGGATTTCTTGGGATGTGACTTTCGACGAGTCTCGTCCCTTCTACCCACGTCCTGTCTCTCCTTCAACTTCCTCTGTGGAGTCTTTGTCTTTTTTGACTTTTCCAGATACACCTATATCTGTCTTGCCCTAGTCCACCCATCCCACTGAGTTTGCACATATTGCTCTTGTGGCCTCTCCGCCATTGTCGCCGCCTGCTTCGTCTCCTGCGGCTCCTCCCACTACAGTACCTTTCCCCCCTCTCCTCTACACTCGTCGACCTCGTATTAAGGATCTTCCAGATGAGCCATCTTCTCCTGATGTTCCATCTTCTCCTGATGCTCCATCTTCTCCTCACTACGCTCTCCGCTATCGCTAGTCGATTCGGCCCCCTGCCCGCTTTGTTTTTGCTGGTACAGCTACTCATGAGCCTGTCTCCTACCGGGATGCTGTTACTCACCCTGAGTGGCAACATGCAATGGCCGAGGAGATTGCTGCCCTCGAGCGTACTGGTACTTAAGATCTTGTTCCTTTTCCATCTCACTCTCGTTCCATCACGTGTAAGTGGGTCTATAAGATTAAGACTCGCTCTGATGGCTCTCTTGAGCGCTATAAGGCGCGTCTTGTTGCTCGTGGCTTCCAGCAAGAGCATGGCTGTGACTACGACGAGACATTTACTCCTGTGGCCCACATGACCACTGTCCGCACTCTTCTTTCAGTGGCGTCTGTTCGCCACTGGTTTGTTTCTCAGCTTGATGTCAAGAATGTCTTTCTTAATGGTGAGTTGCATGAGGAGGTCTACATGCATCCGCCACCTGGGTATTTTGTTCCTGAGGGCATTGTATGTCACCTTCGTCGCTCTCTCTATGGCCTTAAGCAAGACCTCGTGCTTGGTTTGAGCGCTTCTCCTCTGTGGTCACTGCTGCTAGCTTTTCAGCTAGTAATCATGATCCTGCGCTCTTTGTCCACACTTCATCTTGTGGTCAGACTCTTTTTTTTCTGTATGTTGATGATATGATCATTACCGGAGATGATTCTGAGTACATTGCATTTGTCAAGGCTCGTCTTAGTGAGCAGTTCCTTATGTCGGATCTTGGTCCTCTTCGTTACTTCCTTGGGATTGAGGTTACTTCCACTCCAGATGGTTTCTTTATGTCCCAAGAGAAGTATATTCAGGATCTTCTTGATCGCGCCTCTCTCACTGATCAGCGTACTGTTGAGACTCCCATGGAGCTCAATGTTTACCTCCGACCCTATGATGACGAGCCTCTTTCTGATCCGACTCGGTATCGTCATCTTGTTGGGAGTCTTGTATACCTTGCTGTTACTCGTCCGAATATCACTTATCCAAATCCACATTACGAGTCGATTCGTCTCTGCTCCCACTCAGTCCACCACTCTGACCACCTTCTTCGAGTTCTGCGATACCTTCGTAGGACTATCTCTCGCCGTCTCTCTTTTCCATACTCCAGCTCGTTACAGCTTCAGGCTTATTCAGATGCTACTTGGGTCAGCGATCCCTCTGATCGTAGGTCTATCTCTGCTTACTGTGTTTTTCTTGGTGGTTCTCTCATTACCTGGAAGACAAAGAAACAGACTGCAGTGTCCCGTTCAAGTGCAGAGGCTGAGTTGCGAGCTATGGCTCTCTTGACAGCAGAGATTACTTGAGGATTTTGGTGTTTCTGTCACTACACTGACTCCTCTCTTGTTAGACAGTATAGGTGCTATCAGTATTGCCCGTGACCTTGTGAAGCATGAGCTCACCAAGCATATTAGTGTTGATGCTTCCTTCATGAGGTCTTGTGTGCATGATCAGGGGATTGCTCTTCAGTATGTGCCTTCAGAGCTTTAGATAGCGGATTTCTTCACGAAGGCTCAGACTCAAGCACAGCACGGCTTCTACCTCTTCAAACTCAGTGTTGTTGATCCACCATAAGTTTAAAGAGGGTGTTAGAGATATATGTATAGTGTGTTATTTTCTATTGTTATGAGAGATTATTTACATATTTATCTTCTGTATTTTGTATATATATACTGGTATTTTGGCCCTTAGAATACAAGTGTTTATTCCTAACAAGCTCATCTCATGGATATTATTCAGAAAAGAATTCCTTTGATTCCGATGGCTCATGCAAAGTACACATGAGCTGGCAGCTGATTTAACAGGCCCAGGAACCAATCAACTAAAAATGGACCACCTCATTGGGTCCATCATGTTCACAAACTCTTGCCAAACTACATACAAATTTTCATGCATAGCTAGTGGCCCCACAACGAAACTCCACCAGCTCATTATGAACACGAAACACCACAGAATGTTAGGAATAGCCGAATAGCCGCATAAGAACTACAGCTGCTAGAGACATCAACAAGTATTTCTCACACTGACATGTGCGTTGTGGGACTATAGGGTTAGCCAGCAATACCCTGAGAACGACAGATATCGTTTTGACTCTGGGAATGGCTAAAAACCCTCCTCAATTTTCTTCTAAAATCCATGTCTTAAGCACAGTATGATAGCTTGATGGGGAATTTATGCTCAGCCACTTCTCATTTATACCGCCTCAAAGTGAAAGGAAGCTAGTACTTTTTTCTTCGTATAAGAGTATCTGGTTTCTAATATATGCTATATCATCTTTAGAGACAATATCTTGGATAAATGGTCTCTAACATACTCTCTAATATTTATATTTTATAATTTTCTTTTGAAACGGGCCTACATGTGAACTAGAATAAATTAATGTATCATATCTTGTTTCACGTGCACAACAGTTTCTTCAGGAAGAAAGGACATATGCTCTCCCCTCCCCTCTCTCTTCACGTATCACATCAACAAAATCCTATGTAGAGGAGAGAAGGGAAGGAGAGAGAGCACATGTCGTCTCTTCTTAAAAAGACTGTCGTTCACGCGAAATAAGATGCGATATATTAATCTACTCTGGTTGACATGTAGGCCCGTTTCAAAGAAAAATTATAAAATATAAATGTTGAAGAGTGTACTAGAGACTATCTATTGAAGATGTTGTCTCTAAAGATGATGTAGCATATGTTAGAGACAAGATTATTTCTAACTATTGGAGATACTCTTAGCAGCACATCTTTGTACTGTTAGCGTAACAATCTACTCAGATTCTAAGCGTAACAAAGAGCAATGACAGATGTGGATTCATTGTGTGAACTTTCAAATTAGAATCAGTAAATCTACCTATCAAGTATCAATATCCAGCAAGTGTTTGTAAAAAAAGTTTTCTAAATTTCTTCTGTACGCAGATTCTGTCGACTTTCAGAAAGGCCAAGAAATAAGTTAAGATAGGCAGCTGTTGGAGTTTGGACCTCAGCTGGCAACCAACTTATCAGACTTCAGTTTCTACACTAGAGCCAATATTTTTTTAAAAAATAATATTATTTTAAAAGATAATTACAAAATTAAATAGTCTTTTTTTTTTACAAAACTAGATCCCTGTCGCTATTCGCCATTTGGAATGGCGACAGGCTCCTATCATCATTCTAATTGGTGACATGACCCTATTGACTGTCTGTCGCCAATGCAACTTCCTATCGCCATTTCGACTGACGACAGGAAGTGAACAGTATTCCTATCGTCGGTTGAAATGGTTGACTTCCTGTCGTCATTTGGATTAGCGACAGGAAATGAACAGTGTTCCTGTTGCCAGTTGAAATGGTGAGAGGAAGTCGTAGGTTTCTATCGTCAGTTCAAATGGTGACATGAACTTTGTACTTAAAATCCAAAAATCGGTGGAAATGTTATTTTAATTTTTTAAAAAAGAGAAGAGAGAGGAGAGGGGGAGAATAGACGCGGTGAAGCCTTGGAAGTTCGTAGCGGATGAGATAGACGAAGCATCAGATCTGATCGACCATTTTGCATGTATATATTTTTGCAACTTCATATATTATTTCGAAACCTTATCGGTTAGCAAATAAAAATAGCGACATAGGATTCAATAGATTAGATAATTTTAGCTGTTTTATGTGGTATATCATTTGAGCTATGTATACTTTAGTTCATCGTGCAGATATTATTTTTGTTACAGTACTCGAACGACTTAGAATAAATCTGCAAAATAGGAAGACACCTCGGAGAATAGTTAGGTACCTCTTTAAAATTTGAAAAAAATTGGAGAGTAGCTAAGCAGGGTAGGTAAAGCTTAATCAAAATAATCCCAGCTTAGTTTTGGTTTCCATTTGTGCGCGGTAATTATTCTATTGATGCCGAAAAGTCTTTGTAAACTAGGAAAATAGCATGACACATCTTAAATTGTTTTAAAAAAAATCCGGAGTTGCTACATAGGTTACGTAGAACTTATTTTTGTTTCTATTTGAAAACGGCAAATATTTTTAAAAAAATGCTGGTGACACTTTTTAAACAAGGAAAGTAGCAAGATACTTATTAAAAATCTGTAAAAATTGCAGAGTAGCTTAGTATGGTTTGTAGAGCCTAATTGAAATAATCCCAACGTAATTTTGATTTCCGTTTGTCCGTGGTAATTATTTTGTTAGTGTCGAGAATACTTTTTAAACATGGAAAATAGTATGACACATCTAAAAATTGTAAAAAAAAAATCCTAAGTTGTTACATAGGTTACGTAGAGTTGAATTAAAATATTACGAACTTTATATTTTGTTTTTATTTGTATACGATAATATTTAAAAAATACTGGATACACTTTTTAAACAAGAAAAGTAGAGAGATACCTATTACAAATCTATAAAAATTGCAGAATAGCTTAGTAGGGTTTGTAAAGCCTAATCGAAATAATCCCAACATTATTTTGATTGCCGTTTGCGTGCAGTAATCATTCTGTTAGTGCCGAAAATACTTTTTAAACTAGAAAATAGCAACATTCCTATGAAATATCTATAAAAATTGCAGAGTAGGTTAGTAGGGTTTATATAGCTTAATCAAAATAATTCCAACTTAAATTTGGTTTTTATTTGTGTACTGTAATTATTTTATTAATGACGCTTTTTGTTACTTTTTGTATATATTTCGTAATTTTTACAATATATGCACTGAATTTTCAAGTATGGCGGACCTAGGACACACTGCGCAGTGGCCGTACGAGTTGCTTGACCTGGTCAATGACGTGCATCATCGTAGCCGCCTCAGTACCAACCTCACGGGAGGTGAGCGGCGATTGAGCATGGTGCATCATGGTGCAAGACGCCCATGAGGGCGTGGAGGGTGGACCCACGTTGGGTTCCGAGGTACGTGCAATTGCGACCTTCGTGCACTCATTTGTAGCTTGACTACTTTGGGTGGACTAACATTTGTTCTTAATTATTTTTGACGCAGTTTGAGGGCGACATGCCTCCTTCCACTAGCGAGGATGGTCAAGACGACATGGGAGGATGACCAGGACGGCGCAAGCGGTGGTCGTACATCTAGACAATTTTCGCACAACCGGTGCCTCCTGACGACGCTAGTTGATCGGTGGAGGCTGGAGACGCACACGTTTCACCTCCCGTGCGGGGAGATGGCACTAACGCTTCAGGACGTGGCTTTCCTGACTGGGTTGCCCTGTGCCGGCTTCCCCCTAGCGGCGTATGACATCCCAACCACGTGGCGCATAGAGTTCCTAGCAAGGTTCCAGGGGGTGCTACCACCGGACAGCGGCTACAGGGAGTTTAGCAGCGTCCACGGGCCAACGCTGAAGTTGATCTGCCAGTTCTACGTAAGTCTTTGTAACTCTTGTCTTCTCGCATCTATTGATTTGTGAACCTTGCTGACGTGTATCTGTCTTGTTGCAGCCTAAGCGTATGGCAGAGGATGCACCCGACCACATGGTGAGAAGGCACTTCGAGGCCTACTTATTGTGGCTGTTCGGGTGGGTGATGTTTGTGGGGTCCCACGGAGATAGCGTCAACAAGCACTACATCCAGTATGCACAACAGCTTGCGGACTGGGAGGTGGACATCCAGCCATACGCCTGAGGCCCGGCGGTGCTATACGAGATGTACCGCGGACTGTGCAATGCGTGCCACCGTGTTTAGGGCAGCTCCGTCCTCTTCTGGATGTCTGCTGCTCCTTCAGCCCTGGTCCTTCGAGCGTTTTCAGATCAGATGACCATAGCTAGACCTGTGAGCGTACACAGTCAACATGTACGCTGAGGACGACGACGTGGACCGGCCGACCATGGGTACGGTGTGGTGTCACCGACGGGTAAGTTTCCTGAACATTTATTATTTTTCGTAATGTAATTCAATTTTGTGTGCTAAGTTTCCATTGTTCTTTTCCACGGGTCACCTACACGCCGATCATCACGCACGCATCCTACCCGGACTACGTTGCCATGTTCGATCAACTGATGGATGACCACGTCATCTAAACACCGTACACTCCCAAAACGGTGTACGCGAGCGCACCCCGAAGCCTGTCAAGCCTGTGCACGCGAGACCACGAGTGGTGGTACACGCAGAGGTGCTTGGTCTACGACGTCTTCGTGGAGGAGTACCAGGTGCAGCGGGTCATGCTCCAATTCGGTTTGTGACTGGAGGTCCCAGCCCCCTGGGAGCAACGGGTGCCGCCGAACATCCATGCGTAAGTTCACGTTTACTTCTTTCGTACAATTTGCGTTACATACTTATGAAACAATCGTTTTGCCTTCCATAGGTACACTAGGAAGGGAGTATCTGCTATGACTTCCTGGGCGGACAAGATGTTCTCTTGGGCCCAGGGCTGGATCAACACCTTTGCTAATGTTGTCCAGGAGGATGCTCTCTATGACCCTGGGACGTACACGAAGTACATCGACTGGTACTCGGTCGACGAGAACTCATTATCGTCAGGTCGTGAACGACTTCATGACATAAAGGTCGCGACGTCCGACACGCATTTCACCGAGCCTGACCCTGCATTCCATCACGTGGTATGTACTGAACGGTCCACACTTCTTATTTTCTTCGTAAGATTTCGGTTTCTAACATGTTAATTATATGTACAGGTCGATCTGTGGCCTCCGTGCATCAGATGATGCTCGGGGAGTGCTTCATCATGACAATGCAGGACATCAGAGTGGTCATGGAGCAGTTCCTCGATAAGACGAGACAGTGAATCAAGATTGCGACTTGTCGTGACTGTTGAGGACCGGTGGACCCACTGCTGGCGTGGGCGAGGGTGAGCCGCGGCGTCATGGCGGGTCCTCGTGGCACCGTGCTAGGAGTACCGATGCGATTTTGCGACCAAAGATGAAACACTCACGACATGTTCTTTATTTCGAACTCCACTGGTTACTAACGACAATTTTCTCTTACAGGTCCTGAGTTCCACCCGTACACAGGGCAGGAGTACGCGGAGCCATCCTCTTCCTTCGTGTGACCAGGTATAAATACCTTGCTTGCATATGTAACATACTATTTCCTGGTTTTCGCCATGTTTACATGCACAACGTAATGTTTTACAGGTGGTACATCGTTTTGGGATGAGACAGACGTGTCGCACGAGGTGTCACGCTCTGGGGACTATTACTTCGACGAGCATTCCAGCCAAGTTTCCGTGGGGCTTCACAGCTGCATGATGCGCCCAGACCGAGCCAACCGACGCAGGACCCCCTGAGGACACCCCCTCAGGCTACTCGCGTCAATCGGGTACCTCGGTAGCCTGAGCCTTTGACGTACTCACACCAGCGCCCGTAGCCGCCCCGGACGAGGCCAGGGGCGACACACAGCGTAGATATTTGTTCTTGTAAATATCAAGCATGCCATGTAAATATTAATTCTGTACTACGTATATTATGCTAGTATCTTGTTTCGATATTTATTTTTTGCGTGCACACTGCGACCATGTGAGGGAGTCAACATCGGGACACCCCACACCAACCTGTTTACAGCCTTTACTCCACCATGCCACCTTTTCAAACCGATATGACAAAACATTGCGACACTGCAACGCTTACTTTTCATATTGACAAGACCACACTCCGACACACTACCTTTTCAGACCGATATGACAACACACTGTGACACTAACTTTTTCTTTTCAAACTGACAAGACCACACTCCGTCACGCCACCTTTTCAGACTGAAAGGGCCGGCCCTTGTCACGCCACACGCTAACACTTTTGCAGTTCGATATGATAACACACTACGACGCTAACTTTTCAGAACAACAAGATCACACTCCGCCACGACACCTTTTCAGACCTAAAAGACCGCACCCTATCATGCCACACGCTGCCACTTTTGCAAATCAAGATGACAACACACTGCCACGCCCCTTTTCAAGTCGAAAAATCCCTGTATAAAAGGAGAGAGAAGAGAGCTGCAGGATAACACTACACCACCTCACCCAATACTACTGTTGGACTCGGATTTTCTAATCCCGAATCCTCTGTGCAATTACTGTACTATTCCCTGAATCAGTAGATAGCACTCACAGACACATTGCTGAATCATTTCATACATGGCGTAAAACCATACCATTCATTAATTTAACACATCAGAGTTTACATAGACCGTGTCGGGTCAAGTTTTATAGTAAGGGCCGAACAGACCAAACTGATTACATTACAAAAGCGGAAGCGACAACGGAAGCAAAAAGGGTGAGGGCACATCTCTCCGCAGACAAGCAGCTGGGGAAACTTGTGTGCGTCCAATCTTACCCGAAAACTCAGATAATATAGGATGCACGCAAGCACTAACGGAGTCAACGAGATTGAGGTGAGACTAGAACAGCTAAAGGCTAAACTACGCTTCATCATCTCCTGGGCCTCCAACTTCTGGATCCTCATAGTATACGTAGTCTTCAGGATTTCCTGCTTCTGAGGGTTTGGGGGAAAGAGCGAGAATGAGTACAACTTCCGTGTTTGCGAGCCAACACACATAATGCAATAATATACATGCAAGGCTTAACAAGGATGGCTTGGGTTTTTTTTATTTGCTAAAGCAATGTTTTCAATTATCATAAATACAAATTCCTAACACTTATCATTTTAACCAAATTGCATTTTATTAAAGAGAGTAATTGTGCAATATTTAATAACAGCAGAGGCTACCTCCACCTTTATGCTTATTTTGATTGGAGGTACCTCCATTCATTAACACCACTAAGGTTCATTTCCCTAGGGAAATCCAAATCTAGGGCTAGGTGAGCCCACCAGCCCACCACACTTTTCACACTACTCACAAAGGTTTTTGAAATAGAACTAACTCTAGTAAGGTTCCCATGTCCGCCTTTGACCGTAGGCACGGCTGCTCGAACAGTTTATTACTCTGCAGAGACTGTACACTTTACCCATAAGAGATAATCGTCTTGATATGTACACATGCTTCCTTAGACATGTGAATCAAGGGGAGATCACCACAAAACCTTTACAATGCATCCCTCAGTATTAGTTACACCCGCTAAGGTTTCGCCTGATAAGGGTTACATCCCTGTAGACCTGTTAACCCTTACCTAGACCCCCTCTTACGCCATCGTAACGACTTTCGTCGTGCACCCCGACCCCCTTCGCCACAAAGTCTTACAGCGTCGTGGGTCATCTACCTGGTGCAACTCGTACTGGTGGATACAAATTATTCGGCCAGGTTATACTTTACAGACTTGTGGTTGCGCTGTTTTACATTGGGAGGTCATCACATGATTAAGTCCTTAGGGTTATCTAGGTGGTTCATTCCACATACCATCCACCTTGGGCTGCATTAGCACCCATCAACATACCATCCATCACACCATCCGCCCAAACAGTAATAGCAAGTTATTAGGGTTTTGAGGAGTAAAACCAAATTATCTCATTCACGTCAGTCATGGACCACCAATGATTGCCCAAAATTATTTCATGTTTGAAGAAATGACGTTTGGGACATTTAATGTCCCGGTACTTAAGCAAGACTAGCATGTCGCTTAAGTACAACCTATAACTAGTATTTACCATATAGTTACTAGGGTGACATGGAATAATAAATTCAATTGTCAAAGGATGGCATAGTAATTAATTAATCATCAAATGGGTATTTAACTACCTTAAGCTTCAACATACATTTGATTAAAGAATTAAAGCATTCAATTTTGGTAATTTAAATGAATATAATTTACATAAAATGTAGGCTCAAAATGATCAAAGTATTGACTCGCCTTGGTTAAAGGAAAGAGAATCTTGATAGTCTTGTGCTTAGGGCTGGAAAAATAGCTCGAGGCTCGTGAGCTAGCTCGAGCTCGTTTTGGCTCGGCTCGGGCTCGTGAATTTTCGAGCCGAGCCTCCTCTCCTTCATAAACCAACGAGCCGAGCTCGAGTGGCTCATGAGCAGCTCGAGCGGGTTCGCTTGCTCGGCCCACAAAGCCCATTTGCCCAATGGCGGCATTCCCATCCGGCCAATACCTATTTCCCTACCCTAACCTAACCCTTCACGCCGCTGCCTCTCTCCCGATTCACTTTCTCCACCCGCCGCCTCGCCTCCCCCTCACGGTCTCCTCCACCTCACGGGGTCACGACCTCCCCCTCGTCGCCTCCGGCCTCCCCGTCACGGCCTCCCCCTCGCCTCCTCCATCCGCCGCCTCCCCCTCGCCTCCTCCACCCGCCTCCCCATGCTTCCCCTCCCCCCGTGCTTCCCCCCGCTCCCCGTGCCTCCGACCTCCCATGCTCGCCCACGCCTCCACCTCCGCCTGGTTCCCCTTGGGAGGCCATCGAGGCAGGAAGGCGGTAAATCACCGTCGCTTCCTTCCTCCGCCATCCTCGAGCTCCAACCCGCCACCGCCGCTTCTTCCATCTTGCCCGTCCAGCCTTGGCCACGCCAGAAGATCAGGATGGAGGAGATCAAGGAGCTTGAATGCGATTTGCTTGAATGTTTGTTCTTACTTCTTGCGATGAATGCTTGAATGTTTGTTCTAGCAATTTTTTGTTTGTTCTTGCGATTTGCTTGAACCTTGAATGTTTGTTCTTGCTGTGAATGGATGAATGGATGAGGAGATCTGTGAATGGATGAATGGATGACTGCATTGCCGTGCGGATGAACTGACACTGCCAAAGTGCCGAACGCATCAGTTCGGGCTCGCGAGCCGCTCGAGCTGGCTCGAGCTCCATTTCGAGCCCGAGCCAAGCCCCTCTCCTGGCTTGTTTCTGGAACGAGCCGAGCCGAGCCGAGCTCACTGTTCATCCGAGCCGGAACGAGCCTGACTCGAGCTGGCTCGGCTCGGCTCGGCTCGTTTCCACCCCTACTTGTGCTTGATCAACTTGGAGATCTCCCGTGTCTTCGAATCCTAATCGGACGAATGCATTGGAAAAAGGAACAAGCAAACAAAACAAATAAATACACAAGAATAAACAAATGAACTCCAACTTAAACAAGACCTATGCCATTAGCAAGATCTTGAATTAAAAAAATTTTAGAAACAAATTTCATAATTTTTTGAGTTACGACGAGGGAGAACGGAACTTCCGAAGATTGAAAAGGAATTAAATCGAAAAATAGAAGGGATAGAGAGAAAGCTGGCCGTGGGGCCCAGTGCGACCTCAGTGCACGGAATCCACGCGTGGACCTTGATCCATATCTTGCAAGACGGAGGCGTGTGGCTCGGCCACACGCGGGCCCGCTTATCTCGGTCATAGAAACAGGCAATTAACTAGGCCATTAAGTCGGTTAATTAATGCTTAGCATTAAGCGGTGATGATTAGCTTTTAAAGATAAAGATTAGGGGGGCGGGGGTTGATGGCGCATGGCATGGTCCGAACGTGCCACGGCTCTCGGGCATGGGCGGCTCTGACTTGTCGCCAGTGGAGGAGGGAGCGACGGGGCCGGGCAAGGGTGGGGTTGGGGTTGGGGAGCTCGTGACGAGGCGGACCCGCTGATGGTGGTGGCGACGTTGGGAGTTCGCCGGCGGCAGAAGAAGCGGCGACAGCGACGACAAAAACGCCCAAATGGCGCCACGCTTGGTCTCACGGAGATGGCGCGCCTGAGTAGGAAGGGGCTCAAGGTACCTCCTAAGCCAAAGAGGGGTGCCGGAGGTGAACGATGGCCGGAGAACGAAGGCGGGGAAGGAGGCGGCCGGAGGTGAGGAAGGCAGCCAAATGCGGCGGCTCCAATGTGCTAGGGCCCAATCGGTCTTAGGGAAAGACTCCTTGGCATCGGGGGCACCTGGTGATAGGATCGGCGCCACTGGCCTAGGCCGAGAGGCGAGACGTCACATGAGCGGCGATTCGACCGAAAAAGGGAATCGTGCAGGCTCGAGAGACTTACCGAGAGGGAAGAGGGGTGAATGGGGCGGGAGGGTGTTGGGGGCCTTTATAGCCGGCGGAAGGGAGAGGGAGCCGTTGGAGGGCGTGGGGGAGCTCGCGCGGTCCCGAGACGACTGGCATGGGCAGCTCTAGCACGAGGTAGGTGGCGGAGGTGATGGGAGCAACGACTCGGGCGGCCTGGGTGACGGGGCGGGGCGGAGATGTTGACGCCATGGCGATGAAGGCGAGTACGCGAGTGGCGACTTCATGGCGAGGCAGTGGTGAGGCGATGGCCCCGGCGCAGCGGCCTTCGCTTACGTAGAGCGCCTAGAGCGGCTCGGTTGACCAGAAGAAAAAGGGGCAAGGGGCTCGGGAATGGCGTAGGGGAGCTCGCGGCTAGCGTGGGCACTGCAGGTGGTGACGACCGGGAGGCAGGAGGTGGCGCAGGTGCTGACTGGGCATGCACGCGGGTGGTAGCGCGCACGAGAGGGCGCAGGCGGCGTAGGTGCTTGCGGTCGAGGAAGAAAGGAGCAAGGGGAGAGAAGGGAGCCGGGCCAAGAAACAAAGCAGGAGGGGGAATGGGCCGGGGAGGAGCCGGGCCAAAAGGGGAAATGGGCTGGCGGCCCAAAGGACTTGTGGGTTGAGCCCGAGAAAGGAATGGGGCTGAGCCCAAAAAGAAGGGAGGGCAAAAGAGAAGGGGCCCAAAATTTGAAAAGGAGAAATTCAAACATGAATTTGAATTCAAGAACTTCAAGAAGGTTTGAAACACAAACCAGATCTTAGCTAAAAGCTAGAGAATTTTGAAATTATAAGCTAATTTGAATTACGATTGAAAACCGAAAACCAAATATAATTACTATTCACCGTTTGAAAACGAGAATGTTACAACTACACCGAAGCTTGGTTCACACAACTGAGAGGAAGGAGATAGAGGACTCAGCGAACATGTACAAGAGGATACTACAGAAGTGCAAATGGCTTGCCGAGAGGGCTAAACCCTACCCGGATAAGCCCATGAAGGATGCGCCGGTACCATTGGGGTTCCCACGCCCGTAATGTGTGTGCGAAGACCTGGCAAAGATCACCCAGTCCACACATCTGGCGATGTCCGCTCGGGCGTACTACATGTGTGGCCATCACCTCGTAAGCGTATCTTGCGCACACAAAGATTTTTTACATCATACGTTTCATTCCACAAATCCCTGATTACACACGCGCATATTGGCAGCCAGAGATGTAATACAACTTCTTTCAATGGATCGACGGCCCAGAGATGTACGATAGGATGTTCATCCAGCAGAAGTACATGTTGAACTTTCCATGGCGAGCGAAGACCTTCTAGTGTTGGACACCTTACGTACCCGACCCCGACCCAACTGAAGAGGCATCGAACGAGCCCAAGAAAGCAGATGAGTACGACAAGGCCAAGCAGACGGCGGACAAGGGGAAGGCTCCTACAAGTGAGACCGTAGGCCGTACTACCGCTCCCCGTCGCCCGGACGCATTCCGGATCCAAGAGGTAAGTTGTGTTCAGTATGCATCATAATTATTAATTTGGCCCGATGTTGTGATATCCTAACATCATTCGACCATCCAGCTCGTCCCGCAGGACATGGATGACTTCAAGACTATCCACCGCCGTCGCGGGCAGCAAGGAGACTAGGGGAAGGGAACGATGGGCCGCCGAAACTAATGATTTTTGTTCTAATCGACTTTATTTCCATTCCAAAAAGACGCATATGTCTTGTAGGTGTATTTCGGTTTGTTGCATCGTGCATGATGTCGTTCCTTATGCACGTAACAAAACCCTATGCGCCGTGTAATTTGCAACTTTATTATAAAGTCTATTTCAATTCACAACTGCGTTGTAAAGCCGACTACAAATCTCGTTCTCTTTTGGCATTCATTTATTGGCTTAGCAAGGCAGGGAACAATATAAAAACAAAGGTCCAAAAGGCGTGTTCTGGAAGTAGACACTAAATGGTCTTCGTCCCCTAAGTGATGACGAGCACCACCTATCATTGCAATAGGATGGGATGTGCTTGTGTAATTATCCATCTGTTCATTCAAACTAACAATATCGCAGGTTCAAAATAAGATCTACAGCCTAGGATTGTGCATTCACTTAGCACCGTTCAATTATTCCTATCTCAAATCAGGTTTAAATTTTTTGGAACAGATATCCGTGAAACATCAAAAGGAAAAATCAAAAGCTAAATAGGCCTCTTGTCGCCAATTCAAATAGCAACGAGAACCTCCCCACTGTTCCCATTGGCGATGTGTTCTTGTATTGTAATTTTTTTCGACTATTTAATTTTGTAATTATCTTTTAAAATTATATTTTTTAAAATTAAATTCCCAAACGATCAGTCTGGTAGGGCAACTTCATTCCATCGTATTTACACCATGCGCGACGTGGCTAGATCACAAAACACCCACCAGTCCATGTAGGATCGGGCTCCCTATTGTTCCCATTGACGACGTGTTCTTGTATTGTAATTTTTTCGACTATTTAATTTTGTAATTATCTTTTAAAATTATATTATTTTAAAAAAATTCTCCAACGATCAGTATGGTAGGGCAACTTCATTCCATCGTATTTACACCATGAGCGACGTGGCTAGATCACAAAACACCCACCAGTCCATGTAGGATCGGGCCAGGCGACGTTAGCAGGAAAGAGACGAGAGAATCTAACGGGGGTTGACGGCCAGGACGCGTCCCCGGCAGGCCAGCTCATTCCCACTCATCCACCACCTCTCTCTCTCCTCACCGCCAGGGAACTACGAGTACACTCCTCCTGTCCTCCAATTCCCAGATAAACAAAACAACCCCAATCCACGCCCTCAAATCCTAATCCCCACGCTAATTCCCCCCACAATGCCGACCCCATTTGGACATCTAAGCTTCGGTTCAAACACAAGCTCTAAACATGCTGTTCATTTTGGAACAAAAGGAACTAATCAAGTGAAGATACTAAAAAAAAATGCTATGCCTCTACAGAATTCTCTCCCCATCGCATTCCCGGTGGACATATTCGATCTAAAAACGGGAGGGAAAGGTCAAAGAAGAACAAAAAAATGAGCACAAGGAAGCGAGCAACGAGTACCACCTGGATCTCATGCCAGAGGTAGTACAAGTAACAGATGCAGCTGTAGGTACACCAATCCTATACACCACCAATTGGCCCCCCTTGCCGTTGCCAATGCCGACGACGACTTGTTATCCGCGCCGCGCGGGGCCAGCGGAGACGGCAGCCTCGTCGGCGGGGTCTGCACGTTCTCGGTGACGTCCGGCGGCGGCGCTGCCGCGGCGCTAGCGGCATAGCCCCGCCCGAACATTTCTTTGGGTAGCAGGACCTTGGAGACGGCGAAGACCGCCACGGGATTTTGGTCGAACACCGTGCGGGTGATCGACGCCTGCACGACGCCGGTGTCGATGGCGACGGAGCCGTTGACGCGTGTGATGTTTAGAGTGAAGCGGCCAGCCTCGGTGCACTCGGTGGCGAGCGTGGGCTGGACGGGGTTCACGATGGACTCGAGGGAGCCGAGCGGGTAGTAGGAGTGCAGCACGTGGAAGCGCAGCACGACGGCCTTGCGGTCGGCGGGGAGGGACTGGAGGCGGTTGGTGGCGGGGAGGCCGGCGAAGGCGTCGTCGGTGGGGACGAAGACGGTGATGCCGGCGCCGCGCTCGTCGGCCTCGAAGTCGTCCGCGACGCCGGAGGCCTCCAGCATGGAGGCGGCCACGTTGAATCCCCGCGCGTCGGCGAGGACGCGGGTGATGTTGACGGCGGAGGGCGGGCGGCTCTCGGAGGCCGCGAGGTCGAACCCGGAGGGAACGATGAGGCCACCCACCGCGAGCACGCTGAGGTTGTAAGGCACCGCGGTGACGGCGCCGAGGACGGTTGCGTTCGACCCCGGGAACGGCGCTGGCGAGCGGACCACGACAGTGGAGTTGCCCCCAGCGGTAAGGTTGACAGCGCCGAGGTCGGAGGGCGCGCGGCCGGTGGTCTGGAATAGCGTCGTCACGAGCTTCCCGGAGGCGGGGAGGCGAGCGAGGTCGGATGGGGAGAGGTACTCGAGGAGGACGTGGTACCGCAGCACGTCGGCGAGGTCGGCGCCGGAGGCCGCGGCGAATGCGGAGGGTGAGCGCGGCAGGTTAGCGTTGGGCACGACCAGTAGCGTCAGCGATGACCGCCCAGCCAGCTCGCCGGCCACCGGGCTGGACGCCAGCAGCCGCGTGAAGTCGGCGAGGTTGGGGAACGCCGCGAGCACGGCCGTCACGTTGACCCCAACCGCCGGGGACGGCAGCGCGGCTAGCAGGAACAGCAACCCGAGCGGCGCGAGGTGTGAAACGGGAGGGGCACCTCTCCCCATCTCGCCACTGACGTCGTAGACTGGAGTGGGGAGTGGGGAGGCAGATCCTCTGCAGTAGCAGAGCAAAGTGGGGGTGGGCAAAGTGGTGATGAGAGGGGAATATTTTGTGTTTTTTTTCCTTTCCTGTTTGATAGTTTTTTATTTAGCTTACGGGCTTTTGTTGTTGGAATGGATTATTTATGGCGACTTGGTTTTGGGGGGAATTAATGGCGTGGGAGTGTAGGTGGCTTGGACTCTTGCGACTACGCCAGCTCCCCGTCTAACAGGGCACGTGTACCTTGGATCTATTCGGCAGAATGGTGCTGATCGAGTCGTCATTCTACACATTACACTATGTGCTAGTACTATACAACCGCTTTTTATTATTATTAATTAATCCTTTTTTAATTTTATTTTAAAGTTATCCTGCGAACTTTATTTCCAATTCTGACCCTTTTATTCATACCATCATCACCTATGACATGACAAAACAACACTATCACGCCAGCCCGTATCTAGGCAAACTCTTGTCACGCCACCACCCGTGACGTGACAGTATTGTTTGGTCACGCCAGACTAATGGCATGACAAAAAGTGCTATTTTAACGGACTTATCCTATAGCGTGACAACGTTATTTTATCATGTTACGGGTGGTGGCGTGATAAAAAGGGGTCAAATTTGGAAATAAAGATCGTCGAGGGTTAACTTTAAAATAAAAATTAAAAAGGACTAATTAATAAAAAATTTTCTATACAACCTCGCTTCATTTCTCCTCATCATGTTTACATTTTCTCACACAGCCTAAAAATAAAAACGATTGCGAAGCCAGCTCAAGCCAGGAAATATTTTGAACCAATCTATCTTCTGTTATCTCATCAAAGCAGAGAAAAAAGAAGTGGTTCGTTCTCATGGTTAGAAATTTCCATATTAACTAGAGAAAAAAAAGAACTATACCGTTGATCATGGTGGGTCTAGATTATAACGGCCTTGATTAAAAAAAGAGTCAATATCAAGTACAATCCATAAATAACATAAATTCGAAATAAAAATAAAATAAAATTAGTGATTTGATTTCCATACTTAATTCCTAAGTAAAATCCTAAATAAATATAAATCGGAATAAGCTTAAGCAAAAATTAGCAATTAGATTTGTATACGAATTTAAAAAATGTAACTGAAATTTGGAATAAAAAATAAAATAAAATAACAATTTGATTTCGATACGAATTCTAACGTAAAGTCTCTAGATAATTGGAGATAAGTAGAAGATAACTATGCGGTAGAGTATTATGTTGAAAGGGATAATAGTTGAGAGAGATCGATCAAGAATTAAGCCTGTTGTTGGAGGTTGAAACAGAAAAGCTGTGGCAGTGAGAAGTGATAGAAGACACACGATTTGGTGAAGTAGCCGACGCGTGAGGGGAGGTAGGTCACCTATGGTGCATCGTTGTATACGTGAGTAAAGTACTCTAATATCATGCAAACTTATAAGGTAATTTGCTGCACATATAATCAACATATTGCTTGATATTAAATAGAGGGAGATGTGCATGCATACATTTTGAAAAAGAGTAACTAATGGAGGAATAATAGGGATATGCAGCTACATTATTCATGCATGATGGAGAATGATTATGTTTCTAACCCCCATCCTTCCCTCCCCAAAATAACTTATTATGCTAAATGATCTTCTTCCATCAAAACTCACTCTTCAATTACGTTCTTCAAGTTGTATTTTCCTTCAAATTTCTATTGTCATTTACAATGTTTATGATTTCCTAAAAATCTAAATATCCTACAAAATTCGTAAATATAGTATCAAGTGCCTAAGGTATATTATTTAATACTATAAACTTTGAAACAAATCTAAACGTGCAAATGCGTCGACCACCTGCTAGTTTAACTAAAAATGGTGTTTAATGTTGGTTTGATTGATATTAGGATGGTGTTTAACTCTGGTGTGCCTATCAAGAGAGGGTCATGGATTAACAAAATGGGCCACGCAAATAATAAGGGTAGTAATGTGGCAATGCTTACTTTTGTTAGGGTGAAACCCTGAAAGTGCAGCGTCTTACATCTAGGGTATGTCTGGAATGGCTTCAGCTTTGGCTTTTTGCTCGAAAAAAGTCGGAAGTCGTTCCAATCCCAAAGCCGGAAGTCAAAGCCACCACGGGGTAGCTTCCCGCAGCTTCGTTCCGGATTTACCCCTCAAGTTCACATGTATTTACTCGCTTTTGCCATCACATAAAACCCCCTCCCAACCAAACCCTAACCCTAATCCCCCGTGCCTTGCTCCCCGCGCCCCCAAGCCCCCCTCTTCTTCCTCCCCTCTCCTTTTCCTCCTGTCTTGGCCCTCCTCCTCCTCTCTTCTTCATTGTCGCCTCAACTCCTCCCCACGCTCTACCATCGCCCTCCCATTCTCCTCCCCCAAGCTACCACCCTCCCCTCCTCCTCCTTTGAGTCGTCGCCGCCCATGCCGTTCTCCCTTGAGTCATCGTCGCCAGGCCCGACGCCCTCCTCCGCCTTGAACCACCAACCTCGACACGGCCACCCTGCCCGGATTTGCGCTCCCCAAGCACCCGCTCCTCCTTCCTTGAGAGTAAATCGCTTTGCCGTGGCGTCATTGCCCGCCTCGATTAGCGAATCTGCTCTCGACGACAGCAATGACCCAAACCCTAAACGCCACCAGCCCTAACCCTACCTCTTTTTTTGCTGTTGTAAATTAATTATGTACGTAATATTTGTTTATTATAATTATTTATGTAATAATGATTTTTTGTAATAACTGTTTATTGTAATAATTATTGATAATTACGTTAATTGTCATTAATTTTCATTAATTGGAGTAGTCGCAGTAAATTGCGGTAGTTGTTGCTGGATGTCGTTAATTACGTTAATTGTCGTCAATTGCGTTAGTTGTCGTTAATTATTGTCAATTGTCGTTAGTTGCCGTCAATTGCGTTAATTGTCGTTAAACGACATCAAACAAATTATTATTTGTCTCAGGGGCATTTCAGACATTTCTCACCTCAGAAGCTACAGACAGTCTACCTAAAAGTCAGATAGTCAAACACCAAACCTCTTCAACTCAACCGTTCAGTCCTACAACCTAGCCGAAAGTCGCTTTTCAGAAAAACTGGGTATTACCAAATCAGCAAGCTGCCCAAACTTTCCCTCGTGAGTCCGGACCAGTCCGATAACAGTGTGTTGAGGCTTGTTTGAGAAGCCTTGATCCAGTAGCAGTAGGCACCAGCCCGAAAATGGATAACTGAAAGAAAGAACGAGTGAAAGCCGAACATGCATCCGTCAGAGGTACACGGGAGGAAAAGTTACACAACTCACCAGCTTCCTTTCACAGGTGGTGTCGTTTAACGGGATGATGTGAGCGGAGTACAGCTCCATCTGAAAACCACTGCAAATCAGGCATGTGACCGGCCTCGATGATGAAACCTGTTTTACATTACTCACTCAACAAGCACAAAGAAATGAAAACAAATATGTCACTTGAAAGGACCGTTTACCTTTGCCATGGTATACTTGATCGCTCGGACAATCTCACTCTTGAAGACCAACCACTCAGAAACATCTTGCTTCCGCAACGGAATCAGAAGCTGACAGTACAATTTACCTTTTGTCTGTTTCCATCTTTGAAGTTTGAACTGATAATAATTTGTAAGTGTGCAACCAAGTTACAGCAAAGAACCACGCAAAAAAAAGTTACAGCCAAAAGACAACCACCCTAATACCATAAATAGTAGCACTCCAAAGGAAAGACAAAACATTGAGACATGGGGCCCACTTCCGATAAAATGATCAATAAATTTGAACAAAATAAACAATGTATGCCTTTGCTTCAAAATTCGTATACAACGATTGCTTTCAAGTTGAACAATGTACAAGGACACTACTACTAGTACTACACCAAGCAGACTGGCACTACATTGTCAAGGATTAGCCCTAGAAATGGTTAGATACACGTCTATTGTAGACCCATATCAGTGTATTGTTAAACCCAGGATTAGCTTAGATGAAAGGAACCTGGCAATATGGTATATCTCTGCAAAAGCCACCCTGGGGAGAATGGAATAGACGAGCAATGCTGCAGCAGGGGTGCTTGAAGACGGAACATCGCCACCAGACCGCACGCAAAGAATGAGCATACTATACTATGATGCCAAAAAAGAATCAGGGTCAATCAAACGAGTCAGGACTACTAGATGCTATCTAGCCTGGATAGATTTGGAGGGTTCTGATTTATTTGAACGGCACATGCAGTCAGGGCATGGAAAGGTGTATATAGATTCATTTGCTCTTTTCATTTCAATACCCTTGGCATCGCTGTGTGCTCTCATATTGAGCAACTGACGTTTCAATGACTTCCATCTGCACAAAAGGAGAGTACAATTTTAACAAAAAGAAAATTCATGATTTTAAAAATGAAGAATATAAGAATACCCGAGTCTTCCGGAGCCAAAAGGTAATTAAACACCAAAGTAATGGCATACCCGACGCGTGGACTATCAAAGAGTATGGCCAATCTTCTTTTATCAGGCTTAATTGTCTTCGAATGCCCACCATACAAGTATCTCCTATGACCAATAAGGAAATGAGGAAAATTTCCACCTTGAGTAGTCACAAAAACCTCGCCATGAACACAAACACTGTAGTCAATAGCTGCCATCCTTGAGGAAAAATTCTGGCAGACATGCATTATGTTAGAACAATATACTTCGAAATCCAGTAAAATTTTTTTTGCAGCCATCATTACTATATACCTTGAATGGAGCAAGTTCTTCATCTGATGCCAATGTTTCTTTTGTCTGTAAGAGAGGGAACATTTCAAGGAGAGGAGCCATGTTCTTCTCTGCTTTATATATCTTTCCAGAAGCCAAATAGATTGCAGTGTTATTGCTGAAACCCATTCCGCGAAGCGTTAGTCCAACCTAAACACCATATAACATAAACATGTAAATCCTTTTTTTTTTTTTTTGGGGGCAGCAATGCCTGTTCATGAAATCAGTGTAAATTTGCTAGAAATATAATTTGTATTCGCTTGGGAATGAAATTTCTATTTCTGAAGCTTCTTTCAAAGCAACACCAATATTTAGATACTGGCATACCTCCAAAGGTGTAAGTGGACATTTCCCATTCATCCTTATTGCTCCAGGCTTTATTACACGTCCTGGCCTAGTGAACTTCCCTCTCCAACCTCTTTCCCTGGCTTCATCCAATTCTTTCTTCTCCTCGTCACCACCATCAAAGACACAACAAGAGAAGGCCACCATATCCTGCAAAAGAAAAATCGATTGATGACCGTCCTCTTGGCAGGGAAGTGATAACCATGGGCTGGCCGGCTGGCCCATATTTCAGAAGTGAAATATAAACAGAAGAATGGACCAGTTTCCCATTATTTTCATAACAACCAGGGCCCAACAGTATCTGAAACATCCTGGTAGTTCCTTTACACCCTTAGGTAAGTTTTGTCGTTTCACAAAAATATGAAGAACAAATCTTTTATAGAAGAAAACCAACCTCTTCAAAACGGAGATGCACCACTACATATTTCCCGTTGTTTTTGGAACTTTTTTCTCTCATTCGAGAAATTAAAGTGTCAGATAAAATTGTGATAGGTTTAGAAAATTTTAAGGCTTCAAAATTAACCAGACATCTTAGTCGTTGAACAGCAGGCGGAGCATCAAATGACAACCGATTTGCAAAAGGTGAAATCCTTATGAGCCTATAATTTACAGACAATAGCATCAAAAGGTCAGATAACAATTAAACTTAATAATATCACAAGTATATTTTCTTCAGAACTGCAGTAGCCAAATTGGCTTCAGCCCACCTTTCTTCGACCAACTTAGGAAGAACAACATCTATGTAGTACTGAATAGGAGACCAAGCCTTTATCTTGAAATTAAATGCATTACTCAAATTGTGACCAAACCGCTCCATTATGAACTCAGGCACCTTGTCAACCACTCGGACATCATTTTTCAAATGTTGGACAAAGTGGTCCTCATCATAAATATCACTAAATTTGCTGTATCAGAAAAGAAATGTTAGTAACTTCACTTTTGGTAGTGCAAGCAAAACCTGCTAGCATTGATAGGCATGTTTGGATTTTTTTTAAATCCTCAGGATTTAGTTCACATTTGAAATCAAATACATAAAATCCAACAAAATCCCCTCATCCAAACACCCCCTGAGATTTTTTTTGTCAAATGGCATGTTGGTGGATAAGAATAATCATTTATTTTTCAGAACCACCAGAAACTTAAAGTTGTGCATAGCCAAACAAAAGGCTGGTGCATGAAACACGTGATCACAATGTTACAAAATAGCCAACATGTGTACAATTGTCTTTCAAGTAGTTTCATAAAATTAACCAACTAAGGGCCTTGTATTAACCATTTTTCAGCCATCGAACATAGTATGACATCACGGCATGCAAAAAAGGATAACAATTCGTAGTGAACCATTGAGTTTTTTTTTGGGTGAAAATCTTGCACAATCAAATGCAAATATAGCATACAGTCATTATTTATCAACTTGTATGTATCATAGAGAATTCAACTATCAATGATAATAAATTTAACTTTGTCAAACCTAACCCAAAGTCGTGATACAATGAAGAGTATATACAGATAATGGTAGGGCGCATAGAAACTCAGTAGCAACATTAAGGATCACAGTGAACATCAAACGGCATAGAAGCATTCTGCTAAGAGGTCTTCCAGAACAGAAATCTCTTGTGTTAGCATCAAGCAAGGTCATGCCCCCAAAAAAAAAAACACACACACACACACACACACACAGACAGAGACCTAGGATCCCTCCAAATGCTGTGATAGTGGAAATTTGGGATTATAAGAGTTGCGTTCAGAAAACCAGCAACTGCCACTGCATTGCATATCTGCAAAAGAAATTTAAAACAAAAGGAAACATTAAGAAGCAACTCACGATACATATAAATAATAATGTGATAAATAAAAAATGGCAATTGTCATGAAGAACCAATGATGAAAGGTAACTACCGATGCCCTTTGCTGATTCAAACCACCATTTGCCTCCACGTATATGTAGCCATTTGATTCAGGCAAACCTACCAGAAGTAACGAAATATTGTTATATACTTTCTTTAAGATGCAAGTGCATCATGCAAAATGGCATCTGTGTTATCCTAAAGTAACCAAAATAGATTAATACATATAGTATGGACAAGTCAAATACACAACTATATTGACAACTACAACTTTAGGACTCATACCAATGGCAAAAATGTACCTACCACCCTAACATCTTTTTGCGTATAATTATGCTACATAAGTCATTAGTGAGAAATTTTCTTTGTTTTGCTTTTCTTGTTGTGCGAAAAGAGCTCTACTGAGAAGCTGTAACTAAGCCAATGGAAGGGCTCGAATGTTTGTGCACTTGGAGATGCACAAGTAGGCACGGGATCTATCATATTAGGCTATTGTGAAGAAATAATAGGAAATGTGTTACTTAACTAGTACATAACAAGGGATAAACACAGTAGAAGAGAGACCGACAGTGACGGTTTGAAGGCAGTGTTGTGCTTAGAGGAGAGGGCGCATGGGTTAGAGATGAACTCGGCTGGGAAGAGGGGAGACTTGAGATACTTTGGAACTAATTCATGTTTCTTGCTTAATTCAAATAGATGGCAATGCTTAGCTTTAGATAGCCGGCATAAGCAAATTCAAAACAAATAACTAATTCCATCTATAAGAGATTGGAATATAATCAAATCATAACTTCCTACCCTTAAGGGATTTGCTGTAGATACACGTCTAGACAGTAGATTTATAGACACCCTGGTCGGCTACGACGACCTTCGAGAATGTGTAAGCGGGGAACGAAGCGTAAGCGCAGCAAGGAATCTAATTTAATCCATCAATTGTATTGCTCAAGTGTGAAATGATGTACAAGTGGTCTCACTTTCCCGTGTTACAATGGGGTCCTATTTATAGGATGGGAGGGGAGAGGAGGTGAAGTTACATAAATTGCCCTAATCCTAGGGCAACCCTAGAGGTAGTCTTGTCCTTCTTGGTCAGGTGAGGGTCGCCTACGTTGGGCCCACATATGACGTCACATCCACTAGCTATGAAGGTGAGGATTGGATTCAAAACCTAGGTTAGGCATCGCACTACCGTTGCGCTATCGACACGCCCTGGCGTCGGTCTTCTTATCGACATGCGTTGGTCCCATGCTGACGTAGTCGACGAACCTGTGGGGGCGTGGGGAACCTCCCCCCTCAAGGCGACGTCTTGCGTCGCTCATCACGTTGGCCAAGATGCACCTACGTCGGCTCTTGGTTGTCTTGGATGCCGACTCGAGGGAACGCGAGGACCCTTCCATCAACAGGATCAATATCTAATCAAATCATAGCTAAGATTATCTCTTAACTAATCTGGCTGCTGCCCTTTTCCTTGTGCGCAATGCAGCTGGCCCACGTCGATGACAAAATGTCCGCAAATTTCTTTTTTGGGCATGTTTTTTATTCTACATATATAAATGTACCTCTGACCAACATACATATGCTAGTAACTGTTCACCTAAACCCTTGAAAAGTTTTAATATTTTCTACCGCAAACTAGGAAATTTGAATGGTACGTGTGGAGAAAAAAAGAAGGTAAGCTTCTTTGGAATTCATCAAAGCCATATCAAGAGGAACAATACCAGCATTTGAAATTAGAACTATAAACAAACATTCAGAACTTGTGAATTCATTAGTCAAGAAAAACATGTTAGGAATGACATACCATAGGTGTTATTGCTTATGCAAGGTCGCCAAACACCACCTTTGTAAGCATGCCGCCATACAGTTGCTAGCTACAAAAATTATAGCAATATGAGAACAATAAAACATATATGCAAAACACACATAAGTGAGCATAAGAGGAGCCAGACAATTAGGGGTACAAGATGAGGCAAATGACAAATCCCCAAACCAATAGAACAAAATACTAATTTTCTATAACGCACGCACGCAGCTTGTAATTCACGCACGCGCGCACACACACACACACGCAGCTTGTAATTCAATGTACAAACCCAATAGGCGATATGTAAAACATCCACACAAGTTATCGCGCGCAGCAGTTGATCAGATAAATTCCCAACTTCCAATAATATGATTCTGACACCATTGTCTGATGTCTCCCACTGGACTAATATTCTAGGACCCCACGAATCTGAAGTAGGTTTCAACTGGTGAAACACCATTAGTTTGCCCTGTCAACCACCCCACACATGCACAAAATAACTTGAGAAATAAATAAAACCGATGTGTCGCACAGATTTTTATAATTCTATTGCAATTCTCCAGCAATTGGAAGAAAACGTAACCCAAATCCAACCTAATCAGCATACACTAAAATAATCTAAACAAGTACCAGCCACTAGCCACAAGCGCATAGCCACACAGTTCAGTTTCTCTGCAGATACGGTTAAACTTAGCTCACACCCAATGATCCAAGTACCCAACACCACACTTAAGACAGCCCGAGCATCCATTAAACTCGCCCATCACCCAAAACGGCCAAATACTTTCATCAGAAACATAAATCCCAGTCAAATAGACCGGGCTGCAGACGAGCAGGTGGAGTCACTCACCGCGTCGGTGGCGTTGTCGGCGTTCATGTCGGCGCGCAGGCGGGCGTAGAGCTGTGGGCTGCGGTACAGCGACCCGGGCGCCGGGCGCGAGATGATGCGGGGCACGCTGTCGAGAGAGATGGAACCCATGTACAGCAGCATCGCCGCCACGTACAGCAGCGGAGCAAAGAGGAAGACCGCCTGTCGCCGCAGCAGCGCCGCGAGCACTGCCCGCGCCGCCCTCCGCACCACGCCTCCGCCCCTCCCCGCGGCGCCCGCGCCCGCCCTCGCCGACCCCACCTTCACCGACGGCCGCCTCCCCACGCCCGCCGCGGCGACGACGGCGGCGACGGCACGGTCCCGCCCCTGCCGCCGCCGAAGCTCCCCAGCCGGTTGTACGTGTGGTTCTGCATCGGAGCCTCCGGAACCTTCCAATATATTTAACCGCGGACCGCTCGGGTTCGGAGTTGGGATTGAAGAGTCACTCCTCTGGAGCTAGGGTTTCTCCCGCGTGATCGATCGTGTTTGCGCGGCGACGCGGAGGGCAAGAGAAACAGGAGGTGGAGGAGGAGGTGGTGCTGTGCTTGTGCGGAGAGAGAAGCGGGGAGGAGGCGCACGGCATGTGCGCGGCGCGTGAGCGCGTGCGTGCTAGACCGGGGTGGCTACTGGCCGCGTGGTGGTACTCCGGTGGCCTCGGTCGCGTTCGACTTTTGAGAACTTTTATTGGGCTTTTGATGTGCGGGTTTGGTTGCGCTCTCGGCGGCTGGTGCCGCCCGTCGCTGACCGGGGATTCGCCTTTTTTCTGGGCTGTTGTTTCGGGGTGGGCGGTGGGTGGGCAGCAGCAGCACGGAAGAAAATCCGATGCTCCCTAGCAAATTACCTTCCAGCACCGATAGAAGGATGTGGAAATGGAAGATCTCTCGTGTTTGGGTTTGGACGGGTCATGGCGGCGTCGGTGGTGGACACTTGGGTTTGGGAAGAGACGCGTTGCGATCTTGCCTATGACCGTGATGGGAAAATGGTCGTCGATGATGAGTGTGATGGGTGGTAGGTGATAAGGGTTGCCAAGGGATCGTTAATGACTCTTGTTAGGGATTCCTGGTAACTTGATGGGGACTTGGTTCTTCATTCTACTAATATACATGTGTTTGATGTAAATTCGAATTGGAAAATATATATCGTGCACGTTTCTGCAGTACATAAAAACATCGCGACTTCATCTGTGAGTCGTATTAACGTGTAAAAAATGTGACGGTACAGGTACTCCAACATGTATACAGTGGGAATTAGTCATATAGTGCAATCAACAATCTCAATAACAACAATAACAAAATATAAACACACTTTCTTCTGGTTCCTTGGAATAAATTGCCTGCGGGGGCTCGCGTTGATTGATCTCTTTTCTTGTTTCGAAGTTTCACAGCTACGCAAGTTTGTGTTAAATGACATCAAATTCCTTCCGGAAGGTGCCAATGTTGAGGAATCGTCGCTGGCGAATCCAGTCTGAACGATCACCTCATAGACAAGCGTAGAATCGCTTATAACAATGCAAGAACATAAGTACATAATAGTAGATTGAACACAGAGATATGGTGGAATTTCTTGCTTCTATTTATTCTTTTATCAAGCGATTGGCATTTTACAATGACTAGTACCCTTTATTTATAGTCTAGAGACTCTGCTAGGGTTTGGATGGGGCGCCCACCCATGGGCTAGCTACTGGGCTAAGCCCATGATTTCCCAACACTCCCCCTTGGGCACATATCCTCACATGTTTATGCCTCATTAAAACTCAATGGGAAAAATTTAGAGAAAGAGTACATGATACATGTTCTGCTGCGTTGTATGAATTGCCTCATTAAAAATCTTAGCCGAGAAACTTCAGGAAAACTCTTCTAGGGAAAAAAGAGTACAATCCATCCAATTTCATTTAATCTCCAGAATTTACTCTTTGGGTACTCGATCTTCGTGATCAAGTTTCAATAATGAGTTCGTGAAGACTCTCCCCCCTGAATTCTACACTTCACTATGTCTCATCATTCCCATTCCATGTATGCATCTTTCAAAACTAGATGCTGGAAGTGACTTAGTGAATAAATCTACAAAATTTTAACATGACTTAGTATGCATTACTTTAATTTCATCCATCTTTTGCAATTCATGAGCATAGAAAAACTTAGAGTTAATATGCTTTGTGAGATAACTCTTCACATAACCCATCTGCACTTGTGCAACGCAAGCTGCATTATGTTCGTATATAATAGTGGGGGTTTGCGCGGTATTAAATCCACACGATTGCTGGATGTGGTAAATCATCCGTCGAAACCAAGCACATTCTCGTGAGGCCTCATATAGTGCTATTTATTTCTGAGTGGTTTGTCGAAATCGATACAAGACTTTTCTTAGGCGATTTCTACGAAATTGCAGTTCTACCACATAGGAATACATAGCCTATTTGTGACTTAGTTGTATGCGGATCCGACAGGTACCCGGCATCTACATTGCCATTTATAGACAGGTCTTAGTTCTTTCTGTAGAACAGACTAAAGTCTTTGCTTCCTTGGAGGTATCAGAAGATGTCCTTTATTCCCTGCCAATGCCTTTTGGTAGGTTCTGTACTATAACTTGTTAATAGGTTCAAGTATAGGAATTCCGGTCTCAGGACTTCCTCCCCCGCTTTTCTAGGTCTGTACGGGTCCTCGTCTTACTGCAAGGATTTTCCGACCATTTGCACTTTCGAAAGATATGTCTTTCCAAAGCCAAGCTTTTCTAACACCTTTTTGAGTGTAGGTTCGCTGGTGCACTAATATCCCTTTAGGGGCATACTCAAGCTGCAAGCCTAGGCAATATTTGGTTTTATCCGAATCTTTCATTTCGAACTCTGACTCCAGGTAAGTGCTTATTTTCTTAATACCTTTCAGAGTTTCGATGATATTCAGATCATGTATATACACTAAGATTATACAAATCCATTCTGGGATCGTCGTATAAATACACAGGGACAATTCTTATTGTTCGTGCAACCTTTCTTGCATAGAAAGTCGCTTCAAGCGATTATACCACATCCTGCCTAATTGCTTAAGTCCGTACAGTGACTTTCTGAGTTTCACACCATACATATTTTTATTTGCTCTATCTTGGTTCGGGGCAGGGATACATTCAGGTACCTTCATATAAATATCTGAATCCAAATTTCCATAAAGGTATGCAATTACCACATTCATCAATTTTATTTCTAACTTTAAGTTTACTATCATTGAGATTAAATATCTAAAGGTAGTTTCACCCATGACCGGGGAATAGGTTTCTTCATAATCAACTCCTGAACGTTGAGTGAAACCTTGTGCAACGAGCCTTGCTTCTTTTGATTTCTCTTTCGAATAAATACCCACTTACGCCCTACGGGGTACACATGGGGAGGCGTGCGGCTTACATGCCTAAACGCCTCTTTTTTATTCAGAGATAATAATTCAATTTCTATTGCCTTCTTTCAATCTTTTCAATCTGATCTTTTCTTATATTCAGTGAGCGATGCAGGCTCTAGATCAAGATCGATGATTGTGGCAATTTTTTTTTGTAAAGTAAATGTCGACATTGGCTGTTGTCTTATTCATAGGTTCTCCCGTGGTCACAAAGTTTATAGCTATTTCTTCATGGGGCGATTCTTCTAATGCTTCTACTTGCCCACCGTTGCTTCCAATTACGTGGGCAAGTTCATTTAGTTTTCCAGCTCCGATGTGTGCGCACACATCCATGCTGGTATCTCCCTTTGTGGGAATATTCAAATTCGATATGCCTTTTCTGAAGGTTCTATACTGGTGCTAGGCCTCAACTGGCTTCCCTCCTGGTTTTGGGAAAACTTCGGTGATCGGCTGTGTCAAGTCCTTCTTATCCTTTTCCACCAAGCGTCCCCGGTTACTTCGAATTCAAGTAGCCGGAGTTCTCGTCCTTTTTCTGAAGCTTCATGATGGGATTAAGGATACCTTTTTCTTTCTTCCGTATTTCAGCCATGTAAATGGATTCCCGTGGCTTGCCACGTTATTTCCTAACATTTTTTTTTATCAATGGGTTGATTTCCTCCCCCTAATGACAGGAAACTATCATCATCTAATATACTATTAGCGAATCGGGCAGTATGCAAATCTCCAATTATAGGGTCCAAATACATGATTATGGATGTTGTCTCATAACCAACGTATATCCCAAACTTTCGGAGAGGATCCATTGCAGTTCGCTGTGGTGATGGTATAGGTATATAAATCTTGCAACCAAATCTGCGAAGATGAGAAATTTTCGGTGCTGACTCTTGCGCTAGTTGCGAAAAAGAATTGATGTTATATGCCGGTGTTCTAAAATTTATGAGAGTTGCTGCGTTCAGGACTGCGTATCCATTCTGCTAGTCCATTCTAGGTGTGGACATGCAGTACAGAATACTCAACGTGAAGTCTTATTGCCATGCAATAATCATCAGATGCCTTTAAAATAAATTCTTCGGTGTTGTCCATTCTGGTGGACTGCACATGATGATCAGGGAAATTATTTTTAATGTTAATTATCTATGAGATTTAGCTTTGCAGAAGTGTGGTTTATCGTAGACAATAAACATACGTCCAATCATTTCGAGGAAGCATCGATGAGCACCATAAAATACCTAAATGACCCTGATAGGGGCTGTATATGACCGCAAATATCTCCCTGGATACGGTCCAGGAATACAAGGACTTCATCCTTCGCTTTCAGAGCAGAAGGTCTAATAATTAATTTTCTGATGGTACATGCGGGGCACACAAAATCTTTCTGATTTGGGAAATTCTTTACATTGATATTCTGTCCCTATAAATTGTTAATTATATTTCTCATCATCCTAAGACCTAAGCGGCATAATCTATCATGCCAGAGATATAAAAGTTTAGAGCTTCTAAATACGGTTTTCAGGGCAGTATAGACTACGAGTGCCTTAATATTAGTATAGTATAGCCCAGTTTCATATGAAGGAAGCCGTTCTAAGACCCTTTTGCACTTTCTTCATGCTATGCAATGAGCAGATATTTCTTACCATACTATTCTTTAGTCTCTACGTAGAAACTGTTAGCGCGAATATCCTTGAGAGTTCTAGTCAATTCTGGGTACAACAAGGCTTCTTTAATGACCAAAGTTATGCTCATCGTGAGTATAATTGTGGTCTTTCCTGAATCTATTATACAAGTATCACTGTTCGCGATTATCGTAAGACTACCAGTGTTCTTGTTGATCGACTGAAAGAATTTTATCTCTCTCAAGATGGTATTCGTTGTGCTGCTATCCGCTAAGCACACTTCCTCCATAGGGTGCCACACGCGTTTTAATACTTCAAATATTAGAACATAACTTGCTATTGTAAATACGGGAAAATTAAGCCCTTGTAGGACTCATCATAAGAATTTAATCCTTTGCTCGTCTAGAACTTACAACCATTATTCAAAAATAATTTAATGTTCTGCTTCAATCACAAACTGCAAGTTACTATAAAAATATCCAAGTGCAATGCGTGTAATAGATCGAATCAGCGAAGTATTCAGAAACTTCTGGCTCAATCTGCTCCATGGCGATCTTCTCCTCTTGGGCAACTACGACTGCGGCCGCTACAATGTCCAAAGGAGGGGTAATGGGGGCTGCTACTGGGTTGTCCACATCCATGAGTGCAACTAATGGATGTGGATCCTCCGTGTCTGCAATGGTGAGGTGTGCCTTATGCTGTCTTTTGCCCTTCTTCTTAGACTGGAAAGCATCAATAACATGCGACCCACGACCTTACCCTTCTTGCCCCTCTCCTTTGTGTGAGGCTTCCTCACCTTATAGCTGCTAGCACTAGCTTCATGGCCAATATTGCTGCTAGCACTAACATTTTCCATGAGTTGGATGAATAGGTTGTGTTCCATGAGGATGGAGACTTTGGATGACATCATGAGTTGATTGTCATCAAGTCAAGACTCGGGATGAAGAAAATTATCATGTGTTGATGATGTTCAAGTCAGGATACTGAAGTGAAGAAAAACATCATGTGTTGATGATATTGAAGAGCTTGGAGTAAAGGATGCATCATGTGTTGATGTGTATCAAGTTCAAGAAGAGGAGATGATCATGAGTTGATCATCAAGTCAAAAGAAGACCCATCATGTGTTAATGGAAGTCAAGTGAAGGATGTATCATGAGTTGATGCATATCAAGTCAATGACCTGGACTTGAAGCGAAGATGTGCGTCATCAAGCTTCAAGTGGTTGCGCAAGGCAAAGGTATGACTAGCTAGGGCTAAGGATGTGTTCCTAGTCTTTTACCGGTCTCGGTGTTTGGTTGGGAGACCGGGTTGCTAGTATAGGTTGCCATACTATTAAGAGGGGTCCTTTCTAGTAGCTTGAGTCTCATCATATGTTGATAGCTCAATCTCACTTGCTCTAGCTCTCCGAGGCATGATGCTATTATTTGCAAATGTGTTTTGCAAATAGTCGAGGCTCATGCATTTAATCCTTGTAGCATGTGACTATACTTTGCGAATGTGTTTTGCAAATGGTTGAAGTCCATGTACCTACTCCTTGTGGCATGATCTAAGTTTGCAAATGTGTTTTGCAAATTGTTGGGATTCATATATTTTCCCTTGGCATGGTCTAAGATTGCTTGTTGCTAATACTTTGGACTTAGACCATGGTAGTGGCTCTTTGGAGTTGTGCTTTTTGATTTGATAAAATGTGTTTGAGATCAAATCAAATAGGTGGGCTGTTTAGCCCTCTGAATAAGTTTTTCGTAGAGTCCAAGATCACTTAATTCCGACATCGGAGTCAAAAGTTATGACCGTTTTTCCGAGTGTCGTCTGTGCTGAAATCCAAGGCCGGACTGACCGTCCACATGCCTGTGAACTGACCGCCCTTATAAGGCCGGTCAACTTTTTCCAGATGGCATGTTTTTCGGTTTTCTTGCACGGAAGGCCGGACGACCGGGGTCCGTCGAGCCGGACCTGTGAGGGCGACCGTAGGAATTGCATGTAACGGCTATTTTATAGCCGTAATCAGAGGGCCTGACCGATCGGCCCTATGCTGTGGCCCGCATGGGTTTCCCGATTTTCAGCAGATTCTCCTCCAACGGCTAGTTTTTGTGTGTGGGCTATAAATACTCACCTTGGCCGGTTGGAGGGCAACCTTTGGTATCCTATTTCACTCACTTGAGCTAGTGTGAGCTTCTCCTCTCTATTGTGCATGTGTTGCACCTTGTGAGCAAGGAGAGAGGTCTCTAATTGCATGTGTTGCATCTAGAGGTGGATTTCATATCCACTTGAGCTTGTGCATTCGTTGCATATGGTGAGAGTCAAGCAAGGGGCTTGGCCTATTACTCTTGGTGTTCTTGACACCTAGGCGGTGTGGGCGTCGTGGACCGGTGATCTTCCCAAGAAGCTTGTGAGAAGGCTGGCGTGTTGTGAAGGTTGGAGCTCACCTACCCGGGCGGGAAAGAGCTACCACTAGTGGAATCGAGGTGTTTGGCTTAATTCGTGGAGCCGGTCCAATTAGTTTGGGCTTACCTCAACGTGGATTAGGGGAGGCGGCAAGTCTCCAGAACACCTGAAAAACGTCATTGTGTCATTGTGGTTTGCTCTCTAGTGATTTAGTTTGTGCAATTTACATTCCTATAATTAAATTGCTTACATGTCTTTGTATGATTGCTATCATTATCAATAGACTTATATTGTTGGTGCACTTAGTAAAGACTAGTTGATTTAGGCTTTAATTGTGCAAAACCGAATTGATTTATAATTCGCATTAAAACTCGGTTTTAGCCAAAAGATTTTAAAACCGTCTATTCACCTCCCTCTAGTCGGCCTTCTCGATCTTACAGTGATGGGGTTTCCCCTAGCACCAAGAGCATGATGGCGGCGGCGCACGCTACTTCAGAGGCGCTGCGGACGAGGCGGTGCCGTGGGGGCGGCCGGTGTGGGAAGTCATGTGGGTGACGGCGGCGGTGTGGGGGCGTGCGTGCGACGGAGGTGGGCGGTGCGTGGAGCGCGTGTGGCGGAGGTGGCGGTGCGTGGAGCCGTGTCTTTGGCGGCGGTGGCTACCGGTGGCTTGATGAGTGAGTAGTCGGGCGCTGGCGTGGCGCACAATGGGCTTGCACGGCCGCAGAGGTAAGCGCGGACACGCGTGTGGTGCGGCGGCGGCTGCGGCAACGAAGACGGAAGCGGCGCGAGGCGGTGCGCGTGGTGCCTCGGCGGCTCACCGCGCTGGGCGCGAGGTGGCGTCAGAGCCCATTGTCGGCGGCGGCGCTATGGGCGCGGTGAGGCGTTGCGGTGTCGCGGCCGACTACGCGGAGGTGTGGCCATGCGAGGCCATCGGCGGGTGTGCCCATGCGGGGGCCTCGTTTGGATGCTAGCGACACACTTCTCTTGTGGGGGCTAGGTGGTCGTGCGAGGCCAGTGGCTCGGCCATTTGAGGCCGAGTGCGTGGTCGTGCGGGGCGAGCGTGCATGGCCGCCGGCTGCGCTTCATGTGGGTGTCACGACGGGCGTGCGACCGGCGACGCTAAGGGCGACGTTGGTGGCGTGAGATGGTCGACATGGGTGCGGAGGTGCGACTTCGAGCCCGCGACAACGGTGGAGGATATCGGGGCAGCGCGGCTACGGGCATGCGGCGGTTCATCACGGTGATGCGCCTCTGGCGCGAGTGGCAGCGATGTAGGTCTTTGGCGCTTGAGGTGGTGCGCGGCGGCGGCGGCTGCAGCGACTCTGGCCGACGGTGGGCAGTAATGGCGCCAAGGCGCCACGTGCGGGCAATGTGGCTGCAGACCAGCGGCGAAGCGACCATACGGGGCTGCGTCGGCCTTTTTTTCTTTTTCTCTCGCTTTGGGCGACGCGTGGCTCGGCCGCATGCAGGCGACGTGGGATGCGGTCGCGTGTGGGCGGCACGGTCGAATGCGGACGTCGTTTTTTCTTTTCTTTTTCTGTGTTCATGCAATGAACAATGCAATCATCATCTACTCTTTTCATGTAATCTACTGATCGGCTTGGCCGACGACTTCAAGTTAGCTCGCGGTAGATTAGAACGGATTTGCAATGTACAATCCATGGTGCAATCGACATCTGCTCTTTCATGCAATCCACCGATCGGCTTGGCCAGCGACTCCAAATTGGCTCGCGGTAGATTAGAGCGGAATTGCACTGTAGGAAACAATCTAGAAAGCCAAATTTGCATAATTAAAAGCAATCTAGAAAACAATTCGATCTACGAACGTCGTGCTTCGACGATTACCTTTCGATCCAAGTAGAGTAGGCCTAGAGGTAGGCCGAAGTCGATCATGCTAATAACGTGTTGAGGAACCGTTGCTGGCGAGTCCAATCCGAATGATCACCCCGTAGACAAACGTAGAATCGTTTAGAACAATGCAAGAACACAAGTACAAAATAGTAGATTAAACACAAAGATATGGGGGGACTTCTTGCTTCTCTTTATTCCTTTATTAAGCGATCAACCTTTTAGAATGACTAGTACCACATATTTATAGTCTAGAGACCCTGCTAGGGTTTGGATAGGACGTCCAGGGGCGAATCCACCGTGGGTGCTTGTGGGTGCTCAAGCACCCCCTCCTCCCATCACCGTATCCCAATACCCATGGAGCCATCGAGGTCTGAGCACCGGTGAGCTGCTCGAAACCGTGGAAGAAAGCCGGAGCGGAGCCGTGGAGGTTGACGAAACACTGAAACAAGAAAAGAAAGCATGCGCTTAAGGGCTAAGGCCCACTGGCCCAGTCCCCAGTCGGTCCAAATGAAGAGAGAACATGACCATCCATCGGCGTCTCCCCTTGATTCGCCCAGTCCCAAACGCCGCCTAGTGCCCAGATGGCCAGATTTGCTTTCCCTAAATCGAGAGAGGAGAGCAGGAGAGAGACTCACTGAGATCGGCGACTCGGCGTAGAGGAGGCGGTCGGCGATCCAGGCTTTCGATGGCGGGCGGCGGCCCAAGGCGGTCGATCTTGAGTGGAGGTCCACTGTATCTCGGTGGCCGGCGGCTGCTGGTGGCTAGCGTCTGGCTTTGGGATGGCAGCGATCATCGCACAGTAGCGGAGGGGGAGGGCGAGGCGGTCGGCGACTCAACATGGAGGAGGAGGCCGAGGCATTCCGCGATTCGCTTCAGCGGCCCAGCATGAGGGCGCCCATGCGTGGAGTGGAGGGGCCGAGGGGGTCCAGCCGTCCAGCCAGGGGGAGGAGGTCGTTGGCGGCGTAGAGGGCCAAGAGGCGGAGCCGTAGAGACCAGAGCCCAGAGGGGAATGAAGAGCGGAAGAGGGGTGATTTTTTTTGCTGTGCGGCACTGCGGCACCTTGACTACTTGTGCCGCCTGTGCGGGCGTGCGGTGCGACTGTGATTTGTGAGGAGAGTCTGGTGAGCTGGTGAGGCAATAATGAATATGTGATTGTGAATTTGTGATTTATGAATCCCTATTTTGTTTTGTCAGATTATTGATGCAAATGTTTAATTAGTTGTTGTTGTTTAATATGTGATCGACGAATAGATACAAATTAATGTTTATGAATATTCACAGTTTAATATTGTACCACTAAATTTGACATTTCTTATCTACAGATCGGTACTCACATATTTATGAACATTTGGGAGCACATTATCCATTAGCAAGGTACTAAATTTATTGTATTGTACGTTTTCAATTTGTTCTATTCTTATTTATGTATGAATTTGATATTCCAATGGCAAAAGACCAGTAGATGTAGCTTTGGTATGCTTATCTTTGTGCTATAGCTTTGAGCGAAGAGAGCTCTCCTCTATTTTCATCCCGACCGCCATTGGGACGTCCGTCCATAAACCGACTGCTGGGCCAAACCCGTGGTTTCCCAACAACTATATGTCCTAGGGTAAGCCAAGTACCACAATATTCATTTGTTCTCTTTCCAAGCTATCACCATGTAGGTAGCCATGAATAGTTGGCGACGGATATGCTGTTCATTTTTCGTCCTTGCTTGTTCAATCAAAGTGGCATTTTATAAAGGAATTCAATAGCAAAGTTTCTTTCTTTCTTTTTTCTGAAACTACTTGAAATCGTACCCTCCTGTAGTGGCGTTTTCTAACCATGGTTGCACATATTTGTATTAATAATATTTATTTCATTAGCGTACAAGCCTATCTAGCTTAGTCGATGCAGTATAAATAAGAGACTCGCTCATCGACATCTCGACGATGGCTTTGACCGGTTTTTCGGGCTTGGACCCACATTTTCGGCCTGAAGCCAACAAAACCCGACAGAAATAATAAAATAATTAATATTAATATTTTATTCTGGAAATGAATTAAATAGTAATATTTTATTCCGAACAGAATTAAAATAAATAATATTTCATGGAAAATGCAAGGTCTAAGCGCAAGGCTCTTAACCTTTGCATGGTAAAATATTGCATGGTAAAATATTAAGGTAGTGATAATAAAGTCTATACCTTCTAGGTTTGACTAAACATGGGATTATCAAAAATCTCAAGTACGATGATCAATATTTAGCATATGCTCCCTTAAAGACAACATTCGTCAAAGTCTTCTTGCTCTAGCGTCTTTCATACATTTTTCTCAAAAATGAATGTAGGCGATGATATTGTGACCAAATCAACTAGATTATCACCATCCATAGTTTTCTAGACAAATATCCCACAACTCAGCTGGAGATTGCGAGAATAAAATAATTTAGGAGTGATATTATTAACTCATCAAATACCACTTTTTTTTATTGTGCAACACAAGTAGATTGTCCTAACAAAGGACATGGAAGTTAATAATAGCTGTAATGCCAGATGCCTTCTGGATATGACTCATTAAGACCATCCGAGTCTTAATATTTTGCAGCTATCTCTAAGTAGTTATACTTACAACCAAATAGTCTATTTTGTAGATCTATAGATATGGTTGTACCACTATTGAGTAAAGTATAACCAAGTCTTAGTTTTGTCATTTAGGGGTTTAAACAAATTTCTATCACCATGAATGCACATCATACCTTTATGGTACTAGAGGGTACCGCCACTCCAATAACTTCTAATGGGAGATACACTTTGACGAGGATCTAATAATCATCATTTATTTATTTATCTGTAATTCTTATTATAGATATTAACATCTCTATATTAGTCTTAAGTATACTTCTTAATATTTATAAGGGAGAGGTCAAGCTGTCTAGTCATAAACCACTATATGGTCGTGAGTCTTCCTACAACCATGGTATAGTCGTAAGCCTTTCTATGACTATCGAGCAGTCATAAGATCTTCTACGACTCGGTTGGCTTCAACAAGCCTGGTTTCGACAACCCTGTAATTGATAAGGCTTACTGACTTGTAGGCCCAATCGGTCAGGGAATGTTATGCGCCATGTTTAACACATGGAGTATTTAATATATGCTGTTACTTTCTGTGAGTAACCACACGAATTACTTCTATCTCTGGCAACAACTGTCTAGCAACGCGGGGGTGCCACGTCCCTGGCGGCAACTTCCATCAAGCAGTTCGTCAATTGGAACGTTGGGACACCTCTTCGTCTAAAGGAACTTCCACCTCTTCATACGTTATATAAGGTTGAAGTCAGAAGGTAGAAGGGGACCAGCGCAATCTGGAGCACAAGCTCTAGTCTTTCTCTTGATTGTAATCAGCATACTCAATATAGCTACATAGGAGTAGGGTTGTTATTCTCTCTAGAGAAGACCTGAACCTATATAAAATCCCTTTGTCATTCTCTGTGTGATTCTTATCTAGGAGACCCCCCCGAATCAAACAATCATACGTAAGATCGGTTCTAGATCACCGACACACTTTATAAGTGCTTATGCGGCGTACTTATGGTCTTTAGGTTCCTCGTTACATTTTTTTTTCAAGTCTTGATCAGTCCTTCTCCACTTCTAGGGATCATATAACCATTAGTGTGATTTAGAGATTGATTGATAAGATAATTTCCCTTCACGAAGATGCTCTTTCTACACGTAAGTGACTATTAGGTATGAGATTTATATATGTTTCAATTTTCTTTCCTTCCTTATTAGGAATTTGAGTCATACAAGGATCTCATCAAGGATTTTCATAATCCATTTACTGCATATTTTTATTTATTCATTCATGTAATTTGCTAGAGTTATTATGTAACAGAACATTATTACATTCATAATAGGAGGGTATCGGTCCCTACAAGGACCATTGAACTATAGCTTTCACCACCTCGTTATTTTCATAACAACCCATCAAGTCTGAACTAGCTGGTTCCTAGACTTCCATTTGGCAAGTATGGTTCAGCCTCAATTGCTTCCTTTATTTGATCTAACATGAGTGCTCCAAGTGCTCGGGCATGGACTTTGGTTCTGGATCCGTCTTCTCGAAAGAGAAATTTTAGCAACTGTAGAGGTAAAATGGTTGTCAACAACATTTCTTCCACATCCTCATAATCGAGGGTATCTAGGTGTTAACCAGATCTTCATTATTTTCCAAATGAAAGATTCTTAGTTGTTCCTCATTTCTAGCATTTTAATATGCACGCATAAAATTGCTAGGGTGTTCCTCATTCCTAGCATTTTAATATGCACGCATAAAATTGCTAGGGTTTTCATCTTCGAGATGATACTCTTCGTGAGGTATTTCACCTTCAAGGTGATTTCTCTTCAGGTGTGTTTGAGGAGTGATTAATGATTGCTTTGACTAGTGCCATTAGACCTTAGACCTGCAGGTGTCCCCACAGATTTTAGATCATTGACTAATAAAGTCAATTTCACATAGGTGGATATACTATTCAACCCGGGGTATTCCACTCTTAGCGATGTATTTACTACAAGTAAACACCGTGGTAACTTCTCCATAAATTAGAAAATAACTGGCAGAATCCCCGCTTCTGGCGTACAGGAGCATCAACTAAACTTAAGTTTAGCTTGGCTAGTGCATGAATCTTAGTACTAAAGATCTTTTTCTCCAGGAAAATATCAAGGCATTCAAATTTTTGGGCATTTCTCTCCCGCTAATGCCAAGATTTGATCTTTATTAATAGCAAACCTCAAAATCCCCTATCATGGGCACATGTTTGATAGAATTTCATATCCAACACGATCCCCAACAATCGGTGGTGGCCCAAAGGTGTATGCTATGGTGGTGATATTGTGTGGGAAATGTCTGATTCCTACAACACACACTACCTTCAATTGGGGTTTTGATAATTACATGCAGTGAGCTAGACTTGTATTAATGCAGTGGCATAAAGAACTACATAGTCCTATAACATGTGGGTTATTAATCTACAACAAGGAACCTGAACAAGGTCCAAGGGTCGACAGAATTGCTCTATAGTCTAGCTTCTTGTATTATTGCCCAAGGTGTGACCCAATTGCTCATACCATATTTAAATAATTTTGATCATTAAACTTCAAGTTTATATTAACGTAACATGTTTTGTATGGTCAAGAGTAGTATGTCCAGCATAATATAAATCAACAGGATGCTCAACGGAAGTATAAGTATAACGTTGATACATAAAACATGACCAAGTATTAATCTGCATGGAATACTATATTTTCTGTTGGAATGCATTTCTAGTTTAATCACTCAGTTGGAATAATTATTCAGTAGAATATTTATTGTTCAACGGATAATATTTAATTAAGTGGGTGGTAATCTATATGCCTGATGTAATGCCAAAAAAAATATGGCCAAAATTAGAACATTCTAGATCACCTTAATCCAGTAGGTCATTATATTTTATTTCAGAAGTTATATTTGCTTCGAGCAAAATGATATGGCTTTCGTTGGTGATGCAGTTGCGGATCGCATTTACCAATATGCATGTGTCATAGATGATGAGTATGGTACGGGTGCGTAGCCAACATGACACACGTGCGATTGTGGCTAGGCGACCGTCGGTTTGCCATATGCATTTTCGCATGTTGGCGTGTAGCATATTGCTGTAGGCACAAATCAATTGCCCACCATGGGCTGCAATGATTGTGGTTGCCACCAACATGGATATCGACAATGGCATAAATGTCATTTTTCATACCTACTAGGTATAGAGAATAAATATGTAATCTATTTTATTTATCTCCAAAATAAATTAGATTAATTATTACTTTGTGCTAATTCAATTTCATTTGGCCTAGGATATGTATTTTGCTAGCCATTAGAGGTGACTAGATAGGTTTGTGCCTCACCGGTTTGGTTCAAGCACTGGATTGTTGGTCCGACCAGTACCCACACATTACAGAGGATCAAGGATAATCGATTAGAGGGGGGTGAATAGGAGGTTTTTAAAACTCTTCGACTAATTAACAATTTTAAACAAGATTGTCTTAACAAAGTTTCCTAGCACAAAAGTAATGAAAGAACTACTAAGCCTTTTAAGACAATTATGAACTTATGTCAAAACTAGATACAATTCTAGTTAGGCAATTCTACACAAGTATATTGCTATAAATATAAATACAGAAGTAGTAAAGATAAGAATAAACCACAATGAAGACAATGAAGTTTTTCCCATGATATCGAAGACTTGCCGGTCTTCACTAGTCCACGTTGAGGAAACTTGAACAAATCAAACTAGCTCCACGAATTAAGCCTCAACCCTCGATCACTAGAGTTGCTCTTTCTCCTCTCCGGAGTTGGTGAGCACAACACCAATCACAATCTTGCTAGGACTCTTCACAATCTCCTTGAAGAGCTCACCGGGCAAGTCCTTCCTCCAAGCCATCTAGGTGCCGGTAAGCACCAAGAGTAATAGATCACGAGTTTTGCTTGTGGACCCATAAGTGTCTACATGATCAACTATTGAATCAATGTACTTCAATGCTCTCAACTACCTCAAGAATGAGAAATCAATGCAAATAGGTAGTTGAAGAGTGCATATGAGCTCAAGAGAGTTCAATACAAGAGTATAATGCTCAATGGTCTCAAAAGTTACTGCTAGAAGGCATGTGAGGGGTATTTATCAATCGGTACAACTGCAGTGCGGTAGTATTGCTTGGCTCGAACGGAACTACCGTTTCCAGAGTTCAAGAAATCACACAAAAACACCTTCTCTGGAAAAAAACATACCGCCATGAAAATATCGGTACTACCGCACTCCGGTAGTACCGCTCAGGAGAGCTCAAAAAACTCCCAAAAATATACTCTCTGTAATTTACATACCGCCATACAAATATCGGTACTACCAACCTGCGGTAGTACCGTAGTTGAAATGTGGTCGTTCCGATTTTCAGAGAGGATAAAATACACTTTAAAACACGCTCTTTGGAAAATACACACCGCCATGTAAATATCGATACTACCGACATGTGGTAGTACTGCCTATCACTTGCGGTCATACCGATTTTCAAAACAGTTTTCCAGAAGCTCAAATCAAAGTAATGCATGAACCTTAGTTGATCATTATGGCAAAAAAATAGTCTCTCAAGCTACTAGCCATGATCCCTTTTTATAGTACGACGTTTATCCTATAAACCCAATCTTTTCTCCAAACACCGAGACTGGTAAAAACTATAAAAGGGTCCTTAGGCTATACAATACATTTGGCTTGATCCATGTTGATCTTTCATCACATTAGTATTGCCAATAGCCTTGTCATCAATCAATCATCGGGATTAAACCTTTAACACATCTTAGCACACATGTTAGTCCCTTAACATAATATTGACATTAATTACCAAAATCAACTTTGAGGGCCTAGATACTTTCAACGGCCCACACTGTAGCTAGACCGGGCCAGCACAGCACGATCGGGCGTGCCATGCTTGGGTCGTCACCTTTGCCTAGTGGGCCGACACGGCATGACACGCACAATGTCGTTCCCAGCCCGGCATAGCACGGGGCCAGCACGACCGGCGAGGTGGCGGGGCATGACTGACGCCGAGGAGTAAGCTGCTGGCGCGGAGGAGGAGGGGCGACCGACACCGAGGAGGAGGAGGAGGAGGAGGCCAGGCGCGAGGAAGGAGAAGGAGGCGGTTGGGCCGACCCGACTTGGAATGACACAACGGGCATGTTTAGTGTTGTTAGGCACGTCGTGCATAGCCCGATCGACCCGATTAGGCACGATTAGCCGATTAGGCTCGGTTAATAGTCGAAATTTTGAATAATTTGACCGTTGGGACGTTTAAAAATACCATAAAAAATTTATAAAATTCTATTTTTTCTATAAATAGCCACCATACCCCCCTCATTCTGGACCCATCCATTCCTCAATCCCTTCTACAAATTCTATTGTGCAAATTTAGATTCCTTGTGTGATAATTTGGCAAAATTCGAAAAATTTGTGCCAAATATTTTGTAATTCGAAATCCGGCACCAAGTCGTCAAAAGAGGTACAATACTGTTTTTTTGCATATTTTTATTGTTATTATTTGTTACACTAAGATGACTTATTATTATTTGTTACACTAAGATGACATTATTAATAGTGTAAGTTTTGATTTGCAATTTTTGTGATGGAAAATTATGATAGTTTTGCTATTGGTGATTTCGAGATTTCATCGAAGGACCTTGGATCCTTCGAGAATCTAGGAATTTTCAAGATTTTCTGTTAATTTAAGGGTCTTTATGTGTTTTCTGAATTCAACCAATTTCCCAAAACGCACATTGTAGGAATAATAAACCATAAAAAGAATATGATACTTCCAAGGTGTACTAGATCTAATGTTTCACAAATTTATAGAAGCTCATATACCTACAAATTCAATTTCTAGAATTTAACATTATTTTTCAGAATTTACTAAGTAATTTTTAGGATTACCAGGAATGGTAGGGTTCATAATGTAAGTATACCATAGTCGCGATTTATTCTGTAATTTAAGAGAAACATCAGGGGCTAGAATGCAAAATTGGCTCGGACCAAATTTCTTTGGTCTTCGGGCCATAAAGATAACGGGTCATACGGTCTGCGGGTTGCGCACCTGTGTGGGCCATCATGGCCCACATACCTAGGCCCAAATTGGCCCATAGGACAGGCAGCCAGGGTCAAAATCCTAAATTTAACCCTAGCTGCCTCTCCGTTCGGCTTCATGCTTATTTTTGCCACGGCCGGTGTGGGCGGCAGTTGTGGTGGCGACAGGAACGTGTGACGGCGGATTTGCACACGCGGTGGCGAGCAGCAGCGAGCTCGTAGTAGCGGCGGCAGGCTTACTCGGCGGGCAAGCAGGCGAGCACGCTGCGGCGGCGATGGATTGTGAGAGCGAGCTCGGCCCGATTTAACGCTCGGTGGGGCGACAGACGGTAGCCATGGTGCATTGTGGAGCGGTAGGCGCGCACAACGGTGGGGCACACACCTACGATGGTAGATTGCACGCAGTAGCACGGCGGGTGCGTAGCGGCGAGCGTGGCAGCAGGTGCACGTGTACTCGTGGACAACACCGGTTCGGCTGGCGTTATGACAACCTCCCCGGCGGTGTTGCGACTCAAATCCGACGAGATGCCAGGCGTCGTAGACGACCTTTGGGAGCTTGCCCCGCTACGACAAGCCAAGTCATGTCTACGGACACGATGCATGGATGCCTCAGTGGTGGCAAGTGGGTGGCATGCATGGGAGAACGACAACCATGTCCGATGACTTGAAGGTAGCAGCCTCAGCCACTACTACAGAAAATATCTTCACAGACGGTTCAAAAACGTCATCACAGATGGTTTCGTGAGCCGTCTGAGTTTATGGGTCAGTAATGACATGAGGTCACCACAAAAGGTTTTTGAACTGTCTGTGATAAGTGATTATCATAGACGGTGCCTGAACTGTCTGTGATAGTTTTTTCTATTGCAAAAAAAAGGATTTTGAGTCAAACCAATCAATTGCTGGACAGTAGTTTTCATATGCAACCTCTAGCAAGACAACTAAAATCCAATTAAAGTTCTGATGGCAAACACATTATAGGAAAGGGAAATCAAAAGGTTTCACAACATTCCCTCCGAATGGGAAAAAAGAATAAAGTTACAAAGTTAAACTAGTTAGAAACCGTCTGTGCCTCTAAACTCCTGAAGAACTCATCGGCTTCTTGGATTGGTTCAACACTGCTTCTCTCTGTACCTCACCAGCATATCACAAGCTATTCTTGCATGTCGTCCGAGTTCGGCTCAAACTTGTCGGCAAGGAGAGACGACTAAAAACCTCCGGCGGCGCTTCGACCTTAGGTAACACAAAATTAAGATCATTTTTTTTACAACAAACAGCCAACAAATTGTGTATGTTTTAGGGATGTACACGTACCTTCTGTCAGCCTACCTCCTGCGTCAGACAAGGAGCTCCTTCGCATCCCTCCTCCTCCTCGTCGTCAGCTATGTCTCCTCGCCGAATCGCGACAGGGAATCGAGGGTGGTCGCCGGAGCTCGACGTGGGGAGGGGAGAGGGAGAGACTAATGGAAGACAAAGCTAGAGTGGCTATAATATATAAGGATAGTGCCAAAACATTTTGCCTCCCGCGCATATGTTCAAAAAATTTCGAAATCCCGCGTTGCGAATCACATATGGTTTCATACAAAAACCATCTGTGACGACATATCACAGACGGTTTGTATCACGAACCGTCTGTGATAAGTATCTCATCACCGACGGTTCTTAATCAGAACCGTCTGTGATACTTCACAGACTGTTTTCAACAAGAATCGTCTGTGATATTATTTCTTCACAGATGGTTTTTTAGTGCAGTCAGTAACACAGACGGTCGCTAAACCAAATCCGTCTGTGATTATATTTAATACAGATGGTTTAACGTACAGTATTAGCCTTTTTATAGTAGTAAGCCGTCGTGGCCATTCACGATGTGTGCCCGATTGAACAGAGTCGTGTGCAGGTAATCAATCGATTGATTTTAATCCAAGAAATGGTGAATTAAACTTTATTTATTAACACATCCTAGTTCTACTAGATAGTGAAACGATCAGCGGTAATGAGACTAGATTGAACTCACATCCGGTTTGGTGAAGGATTATCATCTCATATGGTGTTGATCCTTGGTGGCAGCAACAAGGAACTGGCGACATGGTGGCGGTGCAGTTCGCGAGTTGCGACCGATCCAAATTTCATGCAAGCGTTTTGCCGATGGAGATCCTTTGCCACGGATGTCTCCCAGGGTCCGATAACCATGTAGGTGATGCGTAGGATCATGCGAGTAGATCACACTAATCATCAAAACACATCGAACGATTTACCCGGATTTTGGAGCCATTGTGTTGATAACTTCGTCGTATTATTGACGAAGATCAACCATACAAATAATCACAATCACAACGGAGAATAATACACAGGTATGAGAGAGAAAGGGTGGAGCTCAATTTATTTGGCATGAACTCTCTTTACAATTGTAATGCTCTATTTGTAGGCTAAGACCTCCCAGGAGTAAATTCGTTATTTGCCCACCAATACCCTAGGATAAGGATTTCGTAACAACGGATCAACAACCAAACCACCAACTTTACTTATTCTAGAAAGATTTAGCTCTTATGGCAGAAAAAAAATGCTTGCAACTAAAAGCAATCGCAATGCCAAATGGTGCCGAAATATCACATGTTTAAAATCTAAATTTAAACTGAAAAAACATCATACATAACACCTGGACCTACTACTTCTTAGCATAGAGAGTAAATTCTGCAAACTACTGGATAGAGTTGCATTTTTTTTTTTTGAAAATTTGTCTCTTAAAGGTGCAGCTACTCGAAATTATCCCTTAAAATTGTAGCAAAGTAATAGTTTTGACAGTAAAGTTGCCGCTTTGCGAAATTTAGTACAAGGAGAATGTTTTTTTAAAAATGTCAAGAATCCCCGATTCACCGAGGAGCACGGCCATCCGGCATTCAGCTAATCTACACAAGCATCAACCCTGAGCCCAGAATACATATACATTCAGCTAGTTTAAGCAGAATAAGCATACTTTGGCCCCTCAAAAGCATAGAGATTTTGGACTGATATACAAACTTGGCACAATGTTACTCGTTTCGATCGAATTCATTCGGCATCTGAAATCCGTACGCCGCCTTCGAATCTTAGGGACTTTGCCGTGTAAACCCTAGAATTTTGATGCATGCAACAAACGGGAATTAACCAATTATCAGGTGAGGACTGCGGAGGAGGACAAGCCCGCATACGACACTGCACGCGCGACGCGCCAAGGCGTGTGCGTCCTTAAGTCCTTGGCACCGGCACATGAGCTCACTCGTACTGTTGCCATGGCCTGCTTTCCCTAGCTTCCTCGGTTCGCCTCGAGCTTCTTGGGTCCCTGGCTAGCTCCCTGCGATGCACTAGCCTCTAGTTGGATCATTGGGCATGATTGGAGATGGCAGCAGGTGCCTCCTCTTTTAGCACAGCCTGCACCTGCGATGCTGTCGAAAGTAGCCGGGCGTGCCGAGTCACTGCCGACATCTTAATCCTCTGCAACCACATGCTAGTGAGTGGCTCATGGCGCAGGTTCACAAGCTACAAATTCTTGAACCGAGTAGAATGAGTTCATTGCTATTGAGGTTATAAGCTGGCATGACACATCTGCAATGGGGTAAGTGTCTTCGAAGATACTGGATGCTGCCTTTAGTGGCACGTTATGTGAGATGGCTTCTGATGTTAATGATTTAATACGGCTTGGTGGTGGGTCATAGGGCTCAGCTCACTACTTATCCTAACACTAAATTAATGAGGCCATGCCAACCATGAATGAGCATGCCAGTTAAACACATCCTGGTGTGCAGAAATCTCTCTCTGTTGGTTCAAGACCTCAGCCAGAAGCGTGCAAAGTTTCTTTTTTTTTTGAATGGAGCTCCACTGAGCATATATATAAAGAAGAGAATTGACCCAATTTATAAGGGAAATCGGGCCCAAAAACCTTAACAGTTGCGCGGTTTCAGAGAGAAAAACCGGCAGCTAACCCCGAGACGAAAAAACGACCTCAACTCGAACAGAACGACACTCACACCGGAAAGGCACAATCAGACAGCAGGCAAGACCAACCCAACTCAACTCGCGCGCTAACCAACCAACCCAACAACTCGGTTGGCGGAGCCCTGCTCCCACGCCACACCTCTCTATCGACGGAGCCCTGCTCCCACGCCGCTCCTCTCTATCGGCGGAGCCCTGCTCCCACACCGCTCCTCACTGACACACAACTCGGTCGGCGGAGCCTCGCCCCACGCCGCACTCTCTCTGCGTGAGCCAGCCCCACGCCGCCTCTCTTGTCACACAAGTCGGCAGCGCGTCGCTTCGGAGGAGTGCGCATTGGACCGAAAAGCTATCGTGAAGCGCCAAACCAGAAAGAAGAGCCGCCATGAATCGAGGACGTTGGGGTAAACCTACAGAAAGAAACGAAGAGAGCAGGGGCTTCTCGAAGCGACGCCTTCAAGAAGGAACGACCACAAAGCCGCCGTCGCCCGTCCGGACACCCGGACAGGGTTTTCACCCGGAGAAGCAACAAGGGTGGAGACGCGAAAGAGTCGCCTCTAGGGAGGGTATGGCGCCCGAGGGCGTCAACGACCTTTGCACCAAAGCCGGCAGAAGCTGCCGCTCCCGAGCCCCTAAACTCGCTTGCACAAAAGGAGGAACAGCCAAACAACCTCGCCACCAAGACGGCAAAGACCAAAGAACGGCACCACCGACGCCAAGAACGCATCAAGACCAAGAACCACCACCGGTGCCACCACCGGCGTGGACTCGACGTCGTGCGTGTCGCACCGCGAACTCCCTCGCAAGCGACGCGCAGTTGGACTCCCCGAGGCCGTGGAGCACGCGTGAGCTTCGGCGGCGGGGAGGTGCCGCTGTTGCGTCGGCGAAGAGCCCGGAAGGCGTGGCGGAGGTCCTCTCGATCGCATGGCCGCCGCAGATGGCGTTGAGAGCGGCGAACTCGCCGAGGCCGATGGAGCCGCCGCCGCCGCCCGACGGGACCGCCTCGGCCATCCAGTAGCGCCAACTCGTCGGGCGAAGCCGCCGCCCGAGGACCCAGACGGCCGCGGCCCCCACCGACGCCACCATCGACGCCGCGTGAAGAAAGGCGGCCGTCACCGACAGAGGGACCGGTGATCGAACACCGCCAGGCTCAAATCCACTAGAAGGGCGCCGATCCGGGCGCTGGCGACGCCACGGCCACCACCAGGCCAGAGCACCGGAGAGGCGCGAATCATGCGGCGGTGACCACCATGTCACAGATCCGCCACGGAGGTCCGATCCGGCAAAGCCAGGCGGATCCAGCGAGGACGCGACGGCCCAGCCGAGCACCTCACGACGGAGAAACCCACCAATGGGAAGGAGAAAGGAGGAGGAGAGGAGAGGAGAAAAAAGGGGGGAAGAGAGAGGGGGAGGGGGGCCACCGCCGCCGGGGCAGGACGATGATGGCGGCGGCGACTGGGCGGGGTGCTAGGCGGCGCAGGGGAGTCGCCCTAAGTAGCCCGAGGGGGACGACGCGAAGCGTTAGCTTATTGGGGGCTAGCTGAAGTGTGTGTAGCGTGCAAAGTTTCACTCCCTAGATGGAGGACGTACAAAGGACAAGAGGGTCACACTGTTTCCAAGCACTACCCAATACTAGAACTGTAACAGAAGACAGTGAAGGCTGTAGTGGCTGTTGTGGGTTTCAGTTATATTTTACATGCGTGTATAAAGTGATAAAAAAAATGAGAAAATCTGTAGCAGTTTTTTGGGCAGCACCAAAAGTCATTTGTTCTTCTTCTCCACAGAGCTTGTGTGTATCCAGACGTTCGAGCATTCGCGTGCGTAGATATCGGTGAGGCTAACAATTGGTATCAGAGCGTGGTCCTCTTTGATCCTGTGACATGCATCGAGGTGCGAGGTCGGTCTCGCCACGGTTCTCATGCAACTCCTGTGAGAATAGCCGGATGCATGACACTTCCGGTGGCAGTAGCCACCGTGAACTGGTGGTATCGCTGGTGAGGGAGGGAGCTGTGACCCTCCAATACCCTATGCTCAAGGAGAGCAATTACGGGGTATGGGTGGTGAAGATGAAGATCATCATACTTGTGTGTGACAGTGGAGGGCGAAGAATTGGTTGATGAGAAGAAAGACCAGATGGCTCTCACCGCCATAGTCCAAGCCATGCCGGAGGCCGTTGTAATGGCCATATCCGAGAAGGAGATGTCAAAGGAGGTTTGGGACGTGCTCAAGGAGATGCACGTCGGCGAAGAACGTGTCAAGAACGCGCACGTTCAAACTCTCACGAAAGAGTTTGAGCGTATCTACATGTGGGGACTCAGAGACAATCATTGAGTTCGCCTTGAAGCTCACCACTATGGTCAACGAGATACGCACTCTCGGTACCAAGGTGGAGGTGAGCGCTGTTGTGGAGAAGCTCCTATGCTCTGTCCCCAACAAATTCTTACTGATTAGCGGCACCATTGAGCAATAGGGCGATGTATCGGTGATGTCGGTGATGGAGGCCATCGGACGCTTGAGGGCGTACGAGGAAAGCTTGAAGGGGCAACGGTGCGACAAGGAAGAAGGAGAGCACCTGCTGCTCATGCACGCCGAGTGGGAGGCCAAAGCCACCGAAGAGAAGAAGAGTGGCGAGGGCTTCGGCAGCGGCACAAAGAAGAATGGCGCGTGCGGCGGCAGCCATGGTCATGGCCAAGACAGTGACTAGAAGAAGCGCCGCGGAAAATTTAACAAGTCGAAGATCCAGTGCTTCAATTGTCGGGAGTTCGGCCATTTCACGTACGAGTGTGATGAGCCGAAAAAAATGGGTGTATCTCACCAACACCCAAGAGGACGATGAGCCAACTCTCCTAATGTCAGTGGCATGCGAGCATGCCGCGAACGTCGTCATGCTGAAGAAGGAGGAGGAGGAGGAGTGGCTTGCACGCACCAAGAAGAGGGAGCAAGGTGGCGACTCCTCCGGCGGTGACAAAGGCAGCGGCGGTGGTGGTGTCAACCGCCGCAAGCCGAAGCGTACCGAGCAGGCCCACCCAACGCAGGCCGCCGCCGCCGAGCTTGTGCTTCTCATGGCGCAGCTGTGCGCACTCACTGAGGCATCCGTGGGCGCGGGTACTAACGTGGTACTCAACGAGGTGCACACGCAGGTGCATCTAGGGCGTGAAGAGGATGCCCACGACAACGCTTGGTACCTGGACATCGGTGCCAGCAATCACATGTCCAGGTACCAAGCAAGCTTCGTGGAGATGGACGAGGGCGTCACCGACTCTGTCAAGTTCGACGACGGCTCGGTGGTGGAAATACGCGGGCATGGCACCATCCTATTCACCTACCGAAACGGGGAGCACCTTATGCTGACGGGGTTGTACTACATCCCACAACTGCGTAGCAACAGAGTGAGCCTCGGGCAACTTGATGAGAACGTCTACCAGACGCTCATCCAGAATGGCATGCTCACGATCCGCAACCGGCAACGTCGCACACTTGCTCAGGTAAACCGTACTCGCAAACGGCTCTATGTGCTTACCCTGTGCATTGCACAACTAGTTTGCTCGTCAAGACGGCGGCGACGACGACGCTGCGGCAACGCAGACGGCATGGGAACCGATAGCATGCATGGCAGACGGCGGCGGTAGTCTGGCGGCAACGGCGTGTAGTACGGGCGCGTGATGCGACGACACGGAGGGGGGGGCCATGGGCGCAACGAGCGGCGCGGTGGTTCGCGAGCACACTCGGGCGGCGCGGCGAGTGCGATGTCGGTGGCGAGGCCATGCACGGAGCGCATGCATGGCGCTACGGCTCGATGGCGGTACGCTGCGTGGCGACGACAGTGCCACCACGGTCGGTGCGACACCGAGCGGTAGCGTGGCGATTTAGTATATACTCCGGTACATTACTGGTACACGGAGCTATGACTGTCATTATATGAAGAAGTTGGAGGAGTCACGGTTTGTCGGCTACAGCGATAGTGACATGGCCGGCGACGTCGATGACCGCAAGAGCACGACGGGCGTCTGGGCTACGTCAAGATCAAGAAAGTGCATTAAGGATTAGGGAGTGTTTGTTGAATAATCCTTAATGCTATTTAAGTCTAGTAACGTTTTCAGTTTTGTTTCAGTTTTTATTTGCATGGCTAGAAACGTGCACCTACATGAGTGCGTGGAGTTTATTGCCTACGGGTAACGTGTGCGTTTATTGTTTCGATTATGGCTGAGCTTTTAACACCACTTCATGGCTGAGTAAGTCATGTTTACTGGCGCAATTGAAAAGCCTGGTCGTGGGTGGCTGTAGTGGTTGTTGTGGGTCTTCAGTTATGTTTTACATGTATGTATCTTAACTACTATATAATTCGGAGTTTACTTCGGGCAGCGGACGATCGTCCCACGCCTCAACTCTTCTGTTCGCACGCGTTAACTCCTGTAGCCGCTCCACCTGCGCCACCCGCCCCGCATTCTCTGCCTCTCCCTCGCAACTGCCACCCCCTCACCTTCCTCTCCGCCCTTCCCCCACGCCCGCCGCCCCGGCGCCCCCTCACCTTCCTCTCCTCTCTCGCGCCCGCCGCTGCCCTTCCTCCTTCCCTCCCTCTCCCCACCCGCGCCCCCGACCTCGTCGACATCGCGCCGACACGCTGCATGACGGATCAACCTGCGTCGCCCACCACTCCCCACCCACGCTGCTCAGATGTGCTCCTATGCCGGATCTGGTCGGGGGGTGGTGGTTGTGACTGGGGAGAGGGGAGGGACAGGGAGAGAAAGGGGCCATGACGGTGGTGGTGGTCGGGGTGCGTGCACAAGCTCTGGGCGGTATCTATCGCCGCCACCAAGGCCCACATCGTCGCCGACCAGGCTGCGCCTATCGAGGTTGAGGCATGGACTGCTCGTCAGCGCGAGCACGGAGGTTGAGCAGGTCCACCCTTCGTCCCCACCTCTGATCGGCTCCGCCCGCTCTACACCGCCTCCCTCCTTCTCGCGGCCAGCGTGCGGCAGGGATGTGCCCGGAGCTGCTGTTCATGCCCGTGGAGACCATCACGACCGCGCTGCGGCTGGGGTGCCCGCGGTGGCCCTCCCGCGAGTGTTGCGGTGGCGCCCGCTCCTGCTCGTGTCCCCGTGGCGGCCCGGCTGCTTCCTTTCGTTCTCCTTCCGGATTTTTCCTCTGGTTTTTCACGATTTGTTTATTTGCTTCAGGATTTTGTGAGGGATGGTGGATCATTGCTGCTCATCGGTCCTCCGGGAGTGGGGAAGACAACTGTCATAAGGTAGGCTTGGATCGATGTGCCTCCATTCGGGTGTTAATTTTTTTAGAGCATTCGGGTGTTAATTGTGGTATTGTGTGATGGATAAATTTGTGTAGCAACTACAACTAGAGATAGGAGAGTTTTTGTGGCAGTATGTACCAATTTTAGCATCAAGTTGTTGTCTTGTCTTGCAGAGAAATTGCCCGCATGCTAGCAGACTATTATAAGAAGCGGGTGATGATTGTTGACACATCCAATGAGATAGGTGGAGATGGTGATATTCCTCACTTAGGAATAGGCAATGCTCGTAGGTTGCAAGTGCCTAACCAAGAAATGCAGCATAAGGTCTGTTCTCGGTAGCATGCCCATTTGCCTTATGAAGTATGCATAGTTGTATATGTTGTATCTTAACTCATGAGCTTAGTACCCCTCATGCATAGGGAATTACTATTCACTATATGTTATTATTGTGAAATGGGTTCCATATTTTCTCTCCAATGAAGAATTCATAATCGTCTGTTTGTGTTCTGAATTGAGACTTGAGAGGTCTAAGTGATCTTAAGGGGCTCCTTTTGCTGGCTTTTGCTGTACTCTTGTTTAGTTATCGATTTGATTTTCAGGAAGCAGTCTGTTTGGGCATCTTAGTATTCACATTTGTAGTTGGTAACTGGTGAATACCAATAATGAAGTTGAATTTTACATAAATGATGTTGAATCCTTTTCTTTCAATTTATTTTGCACATTCAGAAAAAGCTAGAAATTTTTCTGAGTCAAACACCAGAAATTATGTCATGGGAAGAGAAATGCAGTGGTAAGTATTTTTTTAGATTGTTGGTGTTGTGGGGTTAGGCCAAGCTACATGTCCACAATCTGGATTGTCAATCTCACTACCTACTCAACCTCCACCAGTTTAGATATGCAGGCACATCCCATCCAAAACCATTGGGTCCTTTGGACATTTCCACACCCAAAAAAATCTCCTTCGAGACTCCAGCAAATAGGATGCAGCCTCAGGAGTTAGGAGCCAAGCCCTCTTCTAATTTTATTGAGTCCTCCAAAGTTTTTGCTGCTCTTTTTCACATGATCACAATGCTCGCAGCTAGCTCCATAGTGAACACCTATCTACATTTTGCAATTGAGGTTGAAATTTGAAATCCAATGTTAATGGAAATGTTTGAAATCTAGGCACATAAATTATGGTATATAGCTCTTAATCTCTTGGCTTTAGTATGTCTTATTGAACTCTGACTTCCATTTTTTTAGGGAAAACTCCCACTGCTGTTGAATGTCACTACATTATTTTTCCTGCTATCTTCTCCAGTATTCAATATATCAAGAATGCATGGCATAAATGCACTGTTCATTTAACTTAATGTAATGATCAGGATTCCGTTGCTAATCCAGTGTCCTCAATAAATAGTTGAATGTCGGACTCCTGCCATCAAAGCTATTCAAGCAGCAGAGACTGAGAGCGTACTTTCTCGGTTGCGATTGGTGCAATCCTACATTTGCAAGGAGCAACAAGAGACGCGTGCCTTGCAATTTTTTCAGGAGAACTTGCCCAACTTATCAGTTATCTGGAACGAAAAGCACAATGAGCTTGAGTTGAAATGGAAAGACTGGGACAGTCGCATATTTGGAGACCAGAGTGATGACAAGATTTTGCGAGCTTCAATCGCGTCATTGCCAACTATTGGTGGTGTTCAGTTCTCAGGGGATTCAGGTTCAAGAACGTTCTTTACCAATTGATGATTTACTTTTATAGACACCAAATAATAAGCAGCTGATTTAAATGATTTTGCCATCCTATATGATGTGTGCAGTGCAGAAAAACTTCATTGAGAGCACAGGTTTTGATTTTAATGACTTTGTAAGTATTTCTTTGTATAGTGATATCAGATATTTCTGCCCAACCCTTCACTACTCTTATCATTATCTGTTGCTTTGAAGGCTTGGAGTGAGCTACTAGAAGGTCAAATGGCAGGATCAGCAGATACTTTACAGACACCTGGGGTCTGTATTCTACCCTTTCCACGTTTGGTGAAATGCTATATTACATTATAACTATGAAGGATCATGTTCACCCCACATCAGTTATTCCCAAGTGTGAACAGAAAATTGGAGACTGAGTATGATTTATCTTTGTATATTGTCTAGCAGAATTGACACGATGTCAGAGTATATGTTTGATATGTTCTGTCGTTTTCTGGTAACTTTGTTTGGTAGAAAGTGTTACTTACTTACTTGCATGTATGTCTTTCTGAATTCGGTTATGCATTCTTCTTAGTTATTGTTTGAAACTGCATGTGTTTTATTTACAAAGCGTATATGCTGCAAGAAACACTGAGAAAGAGTTCATACTTTGAAGCTAAAGTAGATATACGACGACAATTATTTCTTTTTACTAGCGATCAACTATACCAAAGCCTCAAGTCTCTTTCGTAGCGTTGCTTTTGCATTTGATAATTTACCTATTGTGCTATGAGGATGTCATCAATCATTCCCGGAACTGTAGATATTGTACTTTTGACATAACTGGTAGTAGTCATCCTTTGTTCCACCTGCCTGTTTTGATTGCTTTATTGTTTTTTGCTATCCAATATTACTTTGGCTAGCCAATGTTGTCTGTAGGTGCGCTCAACTTTTATAAGTTTATAAGCCTTATCCCCACTTTGATGCATGTTGCTCGATGCCTCAATCTTCTTTGATGTAATTGTTGACATTTGATTTATTATGTTCTGATTTCTTTATTGTAATTGTAGAGATATCCAGGCAAGCATTGTTCTTCTTGACGAAAAATTCGAAGTGCGACTCGGAAGTATGAGTAACACATGTACTCAGCAAAGTGGAGGAAACCAGAATGTCTTCTCTCGGATGTTGAGATCATCAAAGTAAGATTGTGACCTGCTCATTTTATTTATTTTTACAATCTGTGAGTTACAACGAGAACAAGTGAACAACGATACTCATTAATGACTGATATGAGGGCTTAGTATTAATTTGAGAGCAGCATAAATATAAAGTACAAGCCAAGATAAAGCAACACCAAACCTACTCATTTATTAATATACTTTATTCTTATGGATTTACTTGACTATATTTGTAATTGCAATTTGTTTGGCCAATCCTTACTGTTTTTTACCATTACTAATTGAAAGATACTACAATATGTTAACAGTGATGAATTCTAGATTTAATATGAGAATAGTGATGAATTCTGGTATTATGTGAACTTCTTTTTTTTTTCTTTTTTTCTTTTTTGCCAAATGGCACACCAAGTAAGGACATATCTATAAAGGAGTTTGTGAATGGTGATATTGACTTGGCCATCAGTTTCTATAACTGCAATTTGCTGATTACAGATAACCTAAAAGAGTACTTGTCTTATTTTTCGGCAAATATTGGTTGCACCGTGGTTGGTACTTGGTAGTCCACTGTTCAGAGCACACACACCTACTATCTTCTAATCCTGTTGTCTGTTGTTAAGCAAACTCCAGCCTTTATCTGCTTGAAACGAATAATGTCTTTCTGAAAGGTTCTATATATTACTAAACTAAAGTTGTTAACTGTTGTTGATATTTGCTGCTTTCTTGTGGGTTGTGGCAGGTCTCTTGACAAGAACACATCAGGTATATAAATCTTTCACATGGCTATTTGCTCCCATGCTACTTTTATGATTCGTGCACAAGTAAACAAATTTTTATACGTACAAGGAAGTTTTATGGTTTAACATTCCGTTTTGCCTTTCTTACATGACAGGCCCACCAGCCACTTGCTCATATGATGTTTACTGCTTCAAGAAGGCGGCAAAGGTAAATAAATAACTTTCAAAGGTCAAGGACGACAATCTAATTCTTGAGAAGACAATAGTTGATCAGTTGTCAAGGGGCATTTATGTTCTAAAATCCATGCTCTTACACCCAGAGTTGTCATGTTTTCATTTGTGAGAAAACTATTCATGTCCATGGTATTATCCCTTTTCCTCTCGAACTGTCTTGATGAGTGATTAGTAGACAACAGGTAGCTCTCCGAATGTGAAGAAGAGATTGACTATACTAATGTATCTTTGTACATAAGCGGTGGTGTGGTGGTGCCCTGTTGTTAAACAAAAAATTAGCGTGCTTATGTTAATCCTTTCCCACGTGAAGGTATCCAACTATCCATTGGAGACCTAAAAGTTATTTAAAAGTAGTTTGTTTGTTTCATATCATTGTGAATGGATGAAGAACCATCTTTTTGTGATTTGATTTGAACTCAACATTTGTAATTTTACAGAATCACAAAAAGTGTTGTGAACATGCACATCTGACCAATCTAGAGAAATCACTAACAATATTAAGGTGAGCAGCAGTCATGGCACATGCTTCATATTATTTCGTGTCAAAGTTTGTGTTTCTGTTGCAACGCACGGCACCCTACTAGTAAAGTGATAAAAAATGAGAAGTTGTAGCAGTTTTTTGGGGCAGCACCAAAACACTCTGTTGTCATTTGTTCATCTTCTCCAAAGAGCTTGTGCATGTATGGTGTTTGAGCGTTTATGTGCATAGACACCGGCGAGGCTAACATGTACCTATACAACTCCCAGTATCAGGGATGAAACACTGAAACAGGTACAACAGATTGAACTTGGACGAATAAGACTATTGTCAAGCAAGAATACTTGTACTGATGAAATGAAATGAAGCATATTTCAGGCTATTTTCATATTTTATTTTATTTTTCTTCTTTTTTAATTTTATCTTTTATTTAGTTCTTAGTTACTTTCTAGTGCTGTAACAGTTCTTGACAATCATTCTAATACAATGATCATAAGGTAGAGAATCCTTTACCTTTCAACGTAAAAAAATGAAATGAAATGAAGCATATTTCAGGCTTCAGTTTGCCGTGGCAGCCCGGGACTGGAAGGTGATGCTCCCATGGCTCGGCAGCGTCAGCTTGGCGGTGTGATCGAGGAAATCCTTGAGCTCCACCACGACCTGCAGCATCCTCCAGAGGTCGTCCGCGCACATGCACCCGGCCGCGCCGAGCCGGCGCACGTCGTAGACGTAGATGGTGAGGCAGCCCTTGCGGAACTTGAACCGCGCCATCTCGCTGCCGGTGAGCCCTGTTCACGTCCCTGAGCGGGATGACGGCCGGCCACAGCCTGTCCACGGCCGACTTCATGGTCTCTGACTCGAACACGAAAAGCACGGCCTTGGACTTGTTGGTGCCGATTCCGAGCGTGGGCTTGCGCCACGCCTGGTGCGCAAGCACGGTGAAGTCGGTGCAGTGGCGGAACCAGGATTTCAATAAGCCTCGGACCCAAAACTAAGGAGCTATAAGTTTATAACTAACGTCAAATACTATCAACACTGAGGCATAACAAAAATACAACACAAATGCACAATCGAAATAAAATTTGAATGCCATGTTTAACGATACGACAAAATAGATTAAACATAGCAAAAAAAAAACAATGTAACATATCATTAGCACGAGGTAATTTTTGCTTAATTAACAAAGATTTGATTCATTTGAGCTTATCATATCTTCATCAACAATAGTACGAGAACCTCAATTTGCAAAGATAAAATTGTATATGTAAATCAGGGACACAAGACTACAACATTATTTTAATGCAAATTACGAAATAAGAATATAACATACCACTAGCACGAGGTGTTTTCTGCTTACGCCGCCCCCACCGCCTCCTCTCCTCAGTCCTCATCATGTATTTCTAATTCGAGTATATCAAATATTCAAATAGAAAGTTAATAGAGTGAGTCATACTCATAACTTCATAATTCATAAATCATAAGTGATAACTGATAAGTCATAACTAATTAACTCATTTACAGATTTACTCATACAGATAAGTCATAACTAATCTGAACATATTGTAGAATATATTAGACATCACTGTCTGATCCTAAAAATCTGAACATATGGTGAAAACTACATTTCAGAGAAAACATCTATGAGTTAGATTGACTTCAAGTCTTTGCCTTCTAACCATGAATAGACAGGCAATAACATTAACAATTGAGCCTAAGCTTCTATAGGACTGGCAAGAATATGATCTGCAACTTGTTCTACCTGTTTTGACCATATTTCCTATGCAAATCATGCTCCACTCGGCAAAATAGCAAATATTTTCCGTGATGCTTCCTATTTCCTCCTAATCTGTTCCTATATCTTATACTGCATATCATAACAAAGATCACATTCTTGATTCAAAGCAGCAAGCACTTACTCTCAAGCGTCATTAAACTAATCTTGCTTACAATTCCGCATGAATAACATGCCAAGTGTTCATCTTGTCGATCGATTCTCCATCCAATGAACTCGATTTGACGATGCTTCTTCAGTGATTCATAAATCATAAGCGATGAGGATTGAGGAGAGGAGGTCACCTCAATGGGAGCCAAAGACCGCGGTTGAGGCGGTGAGGACCGAGAGAGGAGCTGAGGAGGAGGCTGCTGGCTGGGCGGAGCCGGGGTGGGCCAGAGGCGGCCGGGGAGGCGCTGGGACCACTGGCGCTAGGCTGAAGCAATGGGCTGGCAGAGCGGGCGAGGTGATGGCGAAGCCGGCCAAGGCGGCGCCGCCACATGGAAGAGCGCGGATCGGTATGAGAGACCTCACAGCGCTGCTGAAGGCAGATGAGAACCGGGTGGCGAGCAACAAGTGGCCAAGCCAAGGGGGCCGGCGATGGCAAGGCCAAGCAATCTGAGCCGGGCAGGAGGAGGAGCCACGAGAGTTCGGCCGAGGAGGCGATGGAGGCTGTGGCGACGCTCGTGGGCGGGCGAGAGGATCAAGGGCGGCAAGGGGTGGAGAGGACCAAAGTGGACGGAGCGACGGTGAGCTAAGGGGCGAGAGGGCTGGGCGGCCGGAGTGGAGGAGGCGATGGGGGCGAAGCGAGCAGTCGCGGCGGCATGGAGGAGGGGGGGGGCGGGGCGTCGGCTGGGCGGAGAGGATTAGGCGGCGTCATGGGCGGAGAGGACCAGCGACAGAGCGGTGGCGAGCCAAGGGGCGGAGAGGGCCAGGGGGCCGGGGCGGCGTCGCGGTCTAGGGAGAGTGGGGAGGGGAAGAGACCGAAGGCAATGCATGCGGCTAGGGTAGGCACCCGGGTTGGTATTTGGGACACCTTTCGGTTGGGCCACTCCACCGGGCCGGTGGGGATAGCCTCGGTAGGTGGCAGTCGGCCTGTCTCTTGACAAGATATTTTTTCTTTAATGTGTACTCAAATTTTCCACCACTATTTTCTTTGGGCCTCGGGCCGTTGCCCAACCGGCCCGAGGCCCATCTCCGCCCCTGAGCCGGTGGGCATGCACGCGGTCTTGGATGGGAACGGCAGCCGCTAGCACTTGGCCACGTACGACGGGTGGATACCCAGCAGCCGTAGCAGCTCCAGCGGCGACGCGTGCCGCACCGTGAACGACTTCACCACGAGCTGCCCGCTGAACCGGAGGCCTTTCACCTCGGTGTGAGCCTTGAAGTGCGCCTCCGTGGCGGGCTTCTTGTTGCTGTCTTCCACCATGGTGGTAGTACACTGGTACTGGTATATGTCGGTTTAGACCTGAGGAGAAAGCTCACTCATTGCTTCCTTCTGGTTTTCTCGTGGAAGAAGACGATAAACAGTATTTTCCGATGCGCAAACCGCTCGCGTCATTTTCTCTTGAGGCTGTTATATTCTCATTCTCAACTGGACTACTAAGACTCATACAGATAGCTAATATAAACTCAACGCAACTCGGTCCACTAACCGAACTTGGACCGCTTCTTCACCTTGATTAGCCACTAACTCACGCACACTTTGCATGCCTTGATCGCTTCCCTACATGCATGCCACTAACCACACTTGGTCAAGCACTAACAAACTGGATCCCCTTCGCATGCTGAGCAACTAGTTGCGCGCCACTTCTGCATGCACTCATGCACATGCACTTTCTATACACATACAACTAAATGCCTACCAAACATCCACTTCTGTATGAAGTTGTCAAGATTAAGTCCAACAGTATCAGTATGCATGCACGCAAACTTTCTAGAGTGAGCTCTGCTGTCTGCGGATCAGAGGAAAGGTTGTGCTTTCGATCTGCTGGTACCACATCACGATGTAGTCAGGGCGAAGGGCCATCTGCCTGGGCATTTGTAGCGTCCTGTTTTCATTCTTGTAAAGAATTTCAAAACTCGGTTTGATTTCAAAAGGTCAAACTTCAAATCTAAAGCTCATACTCAAAATCTCCTGGGCCTAGCCCATTCCCCCCTTGCCTTTCCCTAGCAGGCCAAGCCAAGACCATGCTCTAGCTCAGACGCCAAGGCTCTCCAGAAGCCCAAGATCAAGCGATCCTCGACGTCTGCGATCAAGACGACGCCGCTTCTACCGCGCCCAAGCAAACCTCCCCCAGTCTCCCTCTCACCCGTATGGCTATAAGAGCCCCCCTGCACCTCCCTTTGCCCTCCCCACCATTGCTTTCCTTCTCTGTCGCCGAGCAAAGCCGAAGAAGAAACCACCACCCCTTGCCGCCGCTCCGATGAGCTTTTCGCCCAACCCACCGCATCACCCCACGTCCCCCATAGCCCTCAAGGTTTCCCCCACCTCCCCTCTTCTTCTCCGCCACCGAGAAGCGCCGCCGTCGTAGCCCTTCCTCCTCCGCCCCTAGCCGTTGCCGCTCCGCCACCACGATTGCCCCCAAGCTCCCCGACCTCCCCTCTAGCTACCCCATCCTTGGGCGAGCAGGTGCGTCTTGCCGCCTCCTCCTCCACACACTGCCTGCCACAAGATGCGCCCATGGGCCGCCAAGACCCCAACTCTGACTCACCTCTCCGGTGAGCTCCGTCCCCAGCCACCACTGTCACGAGGTGCCCCAAGAGCTGAGGAACCTCTCCCCGTGAGCTGCTTTGTCCCTAAACCAAAGGAGCTGCTGGATTTGGCCTTCCCCTTCGCCTCCGGCCGCCACCTTTCCTCCTGCCGTTCGCCACCCTCTGGCCACCCCCAGCCTCCCCGCTCGGCTCCACACTTTCCCCGTGCCCGTGCGTAGCTCATGCCCACAACAGTTTCCCTGGAACTCCACCCCACTGTCAGCACCACGTGTGGCCGTGCGCCGCCACCAATCTTGTAGCTGTCACTGCCTTGCGTTTTTGGCACCGACACCGCCACCCATGGGACCACCACCCTCGTGGGGGCCCATTTAAACCAGTCAGTGCGTGCCATGCCTTCTGCGTCACCAAACAAACCGAGCCGAAGCCACCCAAGAGCCTCCCCTGCTCTGTTTGCCTGAGCTCAGACAGCTCTGTAGCTACGCCATTAAGTGGGCAAAATCTTTGTCTCTAGGGCTAAGCCTTAATCAAGCAACACTTAATTGCTAGCTTAAATACCCTAAGTTTCACCAAAGGTCAATGACGGGTGGGCCAAATATTTAAGCTCTGGAGTTAATGGATATTAGTGATGTCTTTGAGTCTATGACAGTGGGCCCCGAGGAGTTAATGGCAGTCAAGAACCCATGGACCAATGCATGTTGACTCGGTCCACGCACTGTGGCCGTGAGCCAATCCACTGTCCAGCAGGACCCACTTGTATGAGAGACAAGTTATCTCTCCCTTTGTCTTTTTCCAATTTATTCCAAACTCGAACTTCAGAAGACCCGTTGTCCTTCGTTCTAACTCCGATTCAAGTGAAATTTGTTTCTAAATTTGTCTAAATTCAAGATCTTGCTAATGGAAGTGGTCTTGTTTATTTTGGAGTCATTTATTATTTTTTGTGTATTTATTAGTTGTGCTTAATTGTCTATTCTTTTTCTTGCGCGACCATCTGAGTAGAGTTTGTAATACTCCAGAGTAGAATTCGAGAGAAAGCCAAATACTTAAAGAGAAGGACTATTTAGAAATTGATTTAGGAGAAGGATCAAATAGAAAATAGTTAATTAAGCAGTTAAAGAAGGGGTTAGCAGCAAGATTTGGGCAACTTGGGCCTGGGCAGCATTTGGCCGGCCAGGGGGGGGGAGGCGCCACCCTCCCCCAAAACCCTAGCCGCCCCTCCCAAACCCCCTCTCCCCCCTTGTGTGGCCGCCACCCTCCCCCCAAGCCCCTTGGCCATCCTCCCTGGTGTTGTGCGCCTCCTCCTTGGTGTTCTCCCCCTACAGCCGGCGAAGAACATCACCTCCCGCTGCCTGCCGAGTAGGAAAGAAGAAGAAGGTCGCATTGGTGGTGGCTGGCCAAAGAAGGGAGAAGAAGGATAGAGGGGAGAAGAGAGGGAAGGGGAGAGATCGCAGCCTCAGTTTGTGATCTTCAGCGGTTCTTCAAGGGTAAGATCCGATCCCCTTTCGATTAGTTGATTAATTGATTATTAAGCAATATCGGTATTTAGATCTATTAGAGCAAACAGGATTGGCCGATATTTTTGAGAAGTTTAATGGCAGAATCTGTCCTGGACGCCTCCTATAGAATTGTAAGTGACTTCGATACCTTTCCGTAGATTACTAGATCATGTCATTTGGATGAGCGGTTCAAAAGTTACGAATTGTTTAGCGCTGTTGTTCTGCAATTCTGTAGTAATCCTGATAGTTAATGGTAATCGAATTGTAGCAATTAGTTAATGGAATAATTAGGAGATCTCACTATAACGAAAGATGTAGATAATTGGCTTAGATTTCCAGAAAGCTAAAGATCATGAGATTTTAATAGATATACTTAAAGTTATGATGGTTTTAAGGTCGCTGTCCAGAAACCCTGACGTGAAATAGTTGCTCTATTAATCAGTTTGGTAAGGGTATTAGATGGCAGAATCAGGGAGGCACGCCAAATAGGTTTAGTTGGAGAATTTGATAAGCTTTCTAGAAAGTCTAAGAAAGTGTCATCTGGACTTTAGAACATGACTGTTTGCTAAGGGAACAGACAGCAGTTTAAGATTTTGGGAGTTGGGTTTGCGCTAGAGAACGTAGCGATTTCGTAATTGCTTCTAGCTTTGTTTTGTCTATTATTATTGTCTTAGCATGCTTTAAATAAATTCAGGTGGGGGATTGGTCCCGGGACCAAGCATTGATTAAGGTCCCCGTCATGAAAATGACGGGCTTTTAGTCCCCACACTCGTGGAGTGTGGGCTTAGGTCCCCATACTTGTGGAGTATGGGCAATGGTCCCTGTGCTAGATGGCACATGCATGGGTATACATTGACGGATGCATGCTCTGCATTACCGGTAAAATGCAAAAGAGAAAGAGAAAGAGAAAGTGCATTTGAGCATCTTGCATAGCATGATCATGTTATATGTTTAATATAGAGATTTGTAGATGGTTGTTGAAGATTACATTTGTTTAAGTTATTGTTACCATTTATTGTACTTGTTGAGTCTTTGGGCTCACTCTTGCAGTTGTGGTGTTTTTAGGTACCCTTTACAAGAACGGCATGCATGGGGGGAAATAAAGATTAGAGTGGTTGCACAATAGCACGAACTACTCACAGTTGAATAGATAGAATGATAATTTAGTAGTTGAGTAATTTGCTTAAAGTATTCTTTATGACTACTCCCTTTGCTTGGAATAAATTGTAATAGAGTTTATATACTTTAGTTGTTTAGCTTGCTATGGATGATGTAGTGATGATTAGCATAACTTTGGATGTCTCTTGATTACGTTGGATATTGGATTATTTAATTATGTTATAATTAACTGTTGGGACCTCCGGTATAGTTAACTATACAAATGAGGTTCTGCTGAAATTTAGTAAGATGTCTTAGTTTTAAATGATTTTAATGTTAGTTTAGTAGCATTCTAGGCTCATATTGGGCTGGAGTGTTATAGAGTTCGAGAACGCGGAAGGACCTCAATGTGATCAAGCCCAAGACTATCAAGACTCCCATGCCTTAGAACCAGGCAAGTCAATACTTTGATCATATTGAACCTACATTTTATGCGACTTTGTATTCTTTTAAAATACCAACTTGCATGCTTTACTTCCTCTATTCAAATGTATGTCAAATGGTCTTAAGGTAGTTAAATGCCAACTTGATAATTAAATAATATTATGCCATCCTTGACAATTGAAATACTTAATCCTTGTCACCATAGAAATTATGTGGTAACCGTACTAGTTATAGGTTGTACTTAAGCGCCATGCTAGTCTTGCTTAAGTACCGGGGTGTTAAATGCTCTAATCATCATCTTCTAAACATAAAATGTGTTTTGGGGATTCATTGGAGGTAAATGACTGAAATATTGGGATAATTTAATTTGATGCTTCTAAAAAACCCTAATAACTTGTTGTTACCACATCTAGGTGGATGGTACAATGGTTGGTGCCAACGTAGCACGAGAATGTATGGAATATGTATGAACCGCCCAGATGACTTTAAGGACTTAATCCTGTGATGACCTCCCAATCTAAAACAGTACAACCATAAGTTTATAATGGTGTCGGCCTGGCTAAATAAATTGTGTCCATCTGTACGAGTTGCACCATTGGAGGACCCGCTACGCCGTAAGCCTTCGTGGTTACGGGTTAGGGTGTACGACTTACGGGTCTATGTGAGCGTAAGTCGTATGGCGCAAGAGGGGGTCTAGGTAAGGGTTGACGGGTCTGTGTGAGCGTAACCCTTCTCAGGTGAATCCTTAGCGGGTGTAACAAATACTGAGGGATGCATTGTAAAGGTCTTATGGTAATCTCCCTTGATGCACATGTCTAAGGAAATGTGTGTACATATCAAGACGATTATCTCTTGTGGGTAAAGTTGTAACATCTCAGAGCATGGTTTGTGTTTCAAATGTATGAAAATGAGAAGGAATTAAAACTTTTCATGCATCATGTCTGTCATTTGAATTTTCTTGAATTTCTTCCAAAGGATTTCTTCATTTCAAAGAATTGAAGCTTCAATCTACTTGAAGCATAATCTTTGAAAACTTCTAAAGCAAATCTTGTGATCATCCTCTGAAAATATTTTTCTTAGGTTCTAGATCATCCTAGTGACTCCTCTGAAAAATTTCATAATTTTTATATTTTATTTGCTATTTCTTAAGGGCTAGTCCAACCAGTTAGACCCTTAGTCAAATCCCTAGAGTAGCAGCTTGTAAATTTTCTAGAAAGAAATTCACTACATGAAAATTTCTAGAAAAAGTAACACAAGTTCCTCAGATCCAATAAGCTTCCATAAAAATTTCAGAATTTTTGGAGCCCTGAAACTACCTCTAAAAATTCTCAAACCATCTCAGCCTATTTTTCAAAAACTTGGTTTTACTGTTGGGTCAACTGAGCCACTTTGACCCAGCCGAACCCAACCAGCTAACTTGCCACACCCGTTTGCTCGCAGTCGCTTCCAGTGGGCCCCACCGCGCTAGTGCCTTCTCCTTCCTCACAACAAGGCAGGCGTAACTAGAGCACCACGCGCCGCCGAGCCCCCTGTTGCTCTCCACGCCTGCCGCACCGCCCTAGCTGACCAGTCCTGGAGCTTCACCACCTAACGCCACTTCTCTTTCGTCCATTACCCGAGCTTAAGTCGTCTCGCATCCCTCCTTTCTTGGCCATTCTCCCTCTCGGTGGTTGAGGGAGAAGGCGCTCTGTCTTGTTCGTCGCCCGGGTAAGCCCAACCCTTTGACGTCCCTCATACTCACCCTTCCATGCCATATCTATTTTGGCTGATGCCCGCTCCTACATTGCCTTGTAGCTCGTGATCCATCGTCGTGCCATTTCTCAACTCCGAGCGCGCCCAAAGTTGCTCGCCCACTACTACAAAAGGCTAATACTAGACACCTCATCACAGACGGTTGACCAAAACCGCTCAGATATATGCAATCCTGACGGTTTTGGTTTAGAGACCGCTCTGTTATTCTTAGCTAACGCTAAAACCGCTCAGGAAGTATCACAAACGGTTCTTGTTAATAAATCGTGATAATTCTACATATCACGCAGCGGTTTTCAACAAAGAACTGTCAGGAAACATCACGACGGTTCTTAATAATCGCTATGCGTGATATTACCACATATCACGACGGCTTTTTTGTTATAACCGTCGTGATAATATCGCTCTGACCAATGCGTTTTCTTCTTCGTCGCCATCCGCTTCGGCTCCCCGATGCGTCTCTTTGTCTCACGCTCTGAATTTATACTTTGTTTTATAAAAAGGATCATCTGCCATCGAAGATGATCATCCCCACTACAAACTTATAAAAAAAACAGAAATGGCTGCCTCTTCCTTGTTGCCGGCATTGATGGCCAACCTGGCCGCACTGTACGAGCACCTCTCTCACTGTACGTTGAACCGTGCTGCGGAAGAACACTGTTTCAACAATGTCTTTACTCCTACGTCGGCCAAGAATTTGCCAGAGCAGGTGACGGCCACCTTCCGCCGTCTTGTCATCCTCCTCCGCCATGTCTTCCGGGTGATCTCCCACTTTCGACGAGTTTACCGCGTCATCGACCTGGTCCTCCAAAACGACGTTGCATCGTCTCTGTGAGGCTTGCCGTCACTTGGATCACAGAATCGAGGCGGCGGCGGCATCGAAGTCGACCAAGCCAAGACCCCTCAAGCAAGGGAAGAGAGCCTATGGGCTCAATTCTTCTTGATACAATAGTCTGAGGGTCTTCGGGAGACACTCGAACGAGCGCGTCAGCGGATGGACGATTTCGAGCTTCGTCACGATGATCAGAGGCTGTCCGATGCCAACGCCATCGCATATGAAGTATTGAAGACGGAGATAGCAGCCTACCTCCGCCACTAGAAAAACTTTATTTAATTATAGGTTTCTACTTTTTTTTTAATATTTTTGTAAGCGACTGGCCACGCTGTTTGGTCATATGAAAAAAAAAGTTTGGAGGTGAAGTTAATTACTATATTAATTATATGTTGAATTATTACTATATATATATATATATATATATATATATATATATATATATATATATATATATATATATATATATATATATCGAGACGGTTTTGTGGAAAAAATCTAGTTTGGAGGTGAAGTTACATTGATTAATATTAATTATATCGTAGACGGTTTAGTGGAACAAACTAATTAATTATATATACATACATACATATACATATATATATATATATACACACACACACACACGTATATGTATATGTATATGTATATATATATAGTTAAAGCAAATTTTTAGCAATATTTAAATGACAAAATTGACATATAAACAAGTAATTTCTTCATGTCATGTAAGTGTATATACAAGATAAATATACTTGGGAAAAAACCATTTCACAGATGGTTCTATTATGGAACCGTCGGTGATATGCGGTATATCACAGACGGTTCCATTATGGAACCGTCGGGGATATGCGGCATATCACAGACGGTTCCATTATGAAACCGTCTGTGATAATTATCGCTGACGGTTCCGTAATAGAACACTGTTTCAACAATGTCTTTACTCCTCGTCGGCCAAGAATTTGCTGCAGAGCGGTGGCGGCCACCTTCCGCCGTCTTGTCATCCTCCTCCGCCATGTCTTAGGGTGATCTCCCACTTTCGACGAAGTTTATCGCGTCGAGACCTGGTCCTCCAAAACGGCGTTGCATCGTCTCCAGGAGGCTTGCCGTCACTTGGACTGCGTAATCGAGGCGGCGCATCGAGTCGACCAAGCCAAGACCCTCAAGCAAGGAAGAGAGCCTATGGGCTCAATTCTTCTTGGTACAACATCGAGGGTCTTGGAGATACTCGAACGAAGCGTCGTGGATGGGCGATTTCGAGCTTCGTTCGCTAATGATCAGGAACTGTCCGATGCCAACACCATCGCATATGAAGTATTGAAGATGGAGATAGCAGCCTACCTCCGCCACTAGAAAAACTTTATTTAATTATAGGTTTCTACTTTTTTTAATATTTTTGTAGTTTAACGCCATTTGTTTGGTCATATGAAAAAAAAAAAGTTTGGAGGTGAAGTTAATTACTATATTAATTATATGTTGAATTATTACTATATATATATATATATATATATATATATTAGAGACGGTTTTGTGGAAAAAATCTAGTTTGGAGGTGAAGTTACATTGATTAATATTAATTATATCGAGAGGCGGTTTAGTGGAACAAACTAATTAATTATATATACATATATATATATATATATATATACACACACACACACGTATATGTATATGTATATATATATAGTTAAAGCAAATTTTTAGCAAGATTTAAATGACAAAATTGACATATAAACAAGTAATTTCTTCATGTCATGTAAGTGTATATACAAGATAAATATACTTGGGAAAAAACCATTTCACGAGCGGTTCTATTATGGAACCGTCGGTGATTTGCAAGATATCACGACGGTTCCATTATGGAACCGCTTCGGTGATATCTTGACATATCCTGACGGTTCCATTATGAAACCGTCTGTGATATTATCACGACGGTTCCATAATAGAACCGTCGTGATAAGTCTCTTTATTAGTAGGAGCCCGGCCGCTAGGGTTTGTGCTCGCCTAACTCGTCACTCCCAGCCGCTAGGGTTTGCGCCGCCCTAACTCGCCACTCCCAGCGCATTTACTCTCGTCCGCTCTCCCCACTCGACGCCGCCCGCCGACCTTCGCCGCCGCCGCCGCCGACCCGTCGTTGCCGCCGCAAGAAGTTGTGACACCACTGCGACCGCACAAGATCGCACGATAGTCGTAGTGTCTTGTGTAGTGTCAGGTCGTTATAACTACGGTGACGCCGCCACCCCGCGTGTCACTGCGCCGCCATGGCTTGGTTCTCCGCCGCCTTCGCTCGGGCCTGGCGGGCTTTGCTTTCCCCATCCTCTCTCTATTCTCCTCTAAATCTGTTAGCTTAATGTCTTTTGTTGAGTTTGATTTTTATGCTTGAGCCTTAAGTTGTGTCTTGATGTTTGCGTGATTTATGCAAGGTGAAGGCGATGGATGAGGGTTGTGCTGGTGGTGGGGTCGCTGCCGTGGTTGCATTGTACTGAGGTATAACCCTACCTTACTCTGTGATGTAATGATCTTAATAGTCTTATGCTGAAATTGAATTGATAATTAGTTCATATTAATAGTCCCCTTGCTCTGTGATGTAATGATGTTAATAGTCTTATGCTGAAATTGAATTGATAATTAGTTCATAGTAATAGCCCCCTTGCTCTATGATGTAAACTGAGGGCTATTGGTGTATGTGCATTCTGTGCATCTTGCTTAGTTCATGCTGTGGGTTCAGATTGACAAAAAAATGAATGGGGCAAAATGGTGGGTTTGGTTAATGCTCTCTGATGGGTACCGAGGGTTATTGATCTGGGTTCTTTGTGCTTGGTTAGCTTACATGGGATCGATGTGGTTCGGATGGGGCTTGGGCGCAATTAACTTTTCATATTTGTGTCCCAAGTCAAGTTCTCCTCCCTTGTGTCCCAGGTACGTATACGTCCTACCATTCTATTCCTCATCTCTTCTCTATAAAACCTCCAAGCAGTGGCTGCTTGTGCCTTTAAAACCGACTTCATATATATATATATATATATTATATCGTTTGTAGTCCCCAGCCCTTTCGGTGGGTTGTGAGGAGGATGAGACAGCTGCCACGGGCAACCTCTCATCGAGCCCTTGCAGATTCAATAAGTATGGCTGCAAGGGAAGGCATGTGACATTACAATTATCCTGGATGTCGTCGATAGGTAATTGGACTTGACATCAATAAATGGCTGGTTGCTGATACATGAAGCCAATGGTTGGTTGTCGATACATGAAGCCACTTGGCTTCATGTATCGCTGAATCACCATTTCTTGATGTCCATTCCAATTACCTATCGACGACATCCGTGGTAATTGTATGTCCACGCCTTTCTCTTGCAATTTCACTTCATGAATTTGCAGAGCTCGATGAGAGGTTACCGTGGTACTGTGTCATCCTCCCTCACGACCTCTAAAGTGGCCGGAGACTACAACGATGTATAATATATATATATATATATATATATATATATATATATATATATATATATATATATATATATATATATATGAAGCCGTTTTAAAGGCACAAGTAGCCATTGCTCTGATGTTTTATTTTTATATCATAAACGGTTCTTAACACGAACCATCTGTGATAGACATTTATCACAGTCGGTTTTGAACATTTAATCGCCTGCGTGATAGTCATATATCACGATGGTTTCGAGTTAATAATCGCTCGTGATAGCATGCATCATAGGCAGTTCAAAAAGCGCTCGTGATGACCTCATGTCATCATCGACTCACAAACTCGCACGGCTCACGAAACCGTCTGTGATGACGTTTTTGAACCGTCTGTGAAGGCCTTTTCTGTAGTAGTGGCCGTGCCATTTTCGTCTCTGGTTAGGATCTTCCTCCCATTTCCGTGTCATCTCATGACCCACCGTATGACGACGTGTTCCTATCCACTCATTTTAACTTTCGTTCACAGGACTCGCCGGAATCGAGCTTTTCCCCATTTCTGGCCGCAAGAGCCCCTTTCTTCTCTGACGACGGCACGTTGAGGCATTGCCTAATTCCTCGCTCTGTGACCATCGCAGTGACCCTATCTAGCGGTTCTGACATCTCTTTCTCTCTTTCTTTGGTCAGGGCGAGCTCTCCACGGTGAAGCCACTCCGCCGCCGCTGTTCTTTGTCGCTGGTCCAACTCCAGCAACCTTGTCGGCTCCGCGTCATACGGGTGAGCTCAGTGAACTCCCCTTTTGCTTATGCACACACTCATTTGAGCAAAAAAGTTGACGAGTCGCTTTTGCCGCCTTGGCCGTAGCTTCCACTCCGCCTCGCCGTGTCGCGCCGCCGCTCTGGTCCAGCTCCGGCAAAGCTCCGGCCACTGTCGGGTGCGCAATAGTGTAAGGATCTCATTTTTGCCCTTTTTCGGCAATGTCGTGGCCTCTCGCCACCGCACGCCCGCAAGCTCATGTCAGGCGTGCTTTCTGCGTTGTCAAAAGGATCGACATCAGAGCTCAATCATTAGCCATTAATTGTTGTCCTAAGCATGTTTTTTCTGAGTTAATCCGGGCTCTTATGCGCTAATGTCTAGCCGACAAGCAGGCCCGAGCAAATTAAACTACAAGATGGTCCGTGCACTATTCTGTGAACCTAGAGTATGACGAGTGGACCACACCTGTCAGCAGGATTTAAATCAGAAATTAAAATGAAAAAGAAAAACTATTCTTTGGGCCCACTTTCAGTGTCTTTGGCTAGGTAGAGATTGGTATAAAAAGTATTGGTGCTTTTATATATTTTCCAAAATGAATTATTTATGTACTGAAAATTGTTTTAACTTCAAAAATGCATAAGTATTTCTCTGTAACTCCAAAATGAGTGACACCAATTTTCTTAGATTCCTCTGTTAGTTTGCTTTATTGTAGAATAGGTTTTGAGCATGATACTATCTCTGAAAATCTTATTTTACAAATGTTTTGTGCACCACTTTCATGACTTTGAAAATCATAGAAAATTCATTTTAGGTCCAAATGAGGTGAATCAAATTCCATTGTTCATCTCATGTAGTGCTCTGTCTACCATAAAAAATTCATGTGCACCACCTCTCTAAAAAAATTTACCAAAACATTTAATTTCGGTGAACAGGAACAGATAGCAATTTTATTGGATTTTCTTGAAACCTGATTTTCAAATTGCCATAACTTTTGCATAGAACATCCAAATCAATTAATTTTTATTGCTAAATTCATTTCAAATCATGCTCTACCTACTGTTAATTTTTCATGATTTTTGGATGAACTTGAATTTTTGAGTATTCTTGGTGTTATTCGTTCTTATCGATTCTTTCAATAGGTTCCGAAGATTATATTAAATAAGAGAGTGATCCTCTGCAGCAAGAAAGTTATCTCCAGCAAGGCAAGCAGTTGTTTCCATTTGATCATGTTTATCCTATTACTTTCAAATTCTATTATCTTGTTTGCAAAGCGTATGTATGCATGCTTTATGTTGATGTTGAATTATCGATCGAGTAGTGATCCTATAGTTGCATAAACTATAGGTAAATGTTCATCCTCTACCACTGAGCCTAGGTTATATCCACTATGATTTAGAGCTCGATGGATGGGCTCTAATCACTTTACTTGTAGTATACGAGTTGATGTCGCTTAGAAATACTTAGAACGATAGAATGGGGATCATCGCTTCGGCGATGGTCATTATATCATCACTATAATTACTTGAGTTAGGATACTCATGTATGTAATTGTATTTGGAAAAATTAAAACTAAAAATAAAATGTTTTAGACTTGGGCAAATTGGTTTGATGGTGTGATTGTCGGGTGTGAATGGATGGTGCCCGAGTCAACAAGGACCGAGTTACTTGCACCACCGTACCGAGCATTTTGTGTGGTAACCACATGAGAGGGATATGTGTCCTCTCTTGACTTAGTACTTTGGCGTGTGTTAGCTCCGAGTCGCAGGAGGTTGTGTGTGTTGTGTTGAAAAAGGAATTAATCCATGTGTGTGTTGGGCGTGACGGGAAGGGTTCTGGGTTTTAAGTCCTGGCCCTACCCCGAGGAGCATTGGTAAGTTCTCTCTCTGCCGATGACTCCAACACAACGTGTGGTTTCCATCATATGGGTGACTCGTAGTTAATACACAATATTGAAAAACGTCTCGTAGGACTTAGCCTTGCCGGCATACCTTCGGAACTGTGCTTAATCTAGTGGCAAAAGAGGCGGTCTGACGTGTGGGTACATTGGTACACCCTTGCAGGGTATAATATATTCGAATAGTCTCGTTCTAGGTTATGGACACGCTTGGATACGCCCCGTGAGAACTAGACTACAACATTTTCGATAAAACTTGAATGCGGGTGGTACAAATGGGTAATTCGTGCTATATTGTGGTGGCTATTGGGAAGTCACCTCCAGGATGTTATTTATGCTTATAAATGTTGTATCATTATTATTTAATCAATTAAAAACAGATTTGTCAAATTGCCTTCAATCTATTATATTATTGCAAATGAAAAATTGCTTTATGCGTCAAATGAACCATACAACCTTCTCCTTTGATTCAGCTTGCCTGTAGCTATGTATAGGCTTGTTACTCGTAAGTCTTGCGAGTATATTTTTGTACTCAGTTGCATTGCTTAATTGTTGCAGAGGAGGTTGATCCCCAAGGGATCGACTATTGTGAGACCAACTTCGTGCAGGACGACTAGTTTGGAGGTTTCCAGTCAGGTTGCCTTGTGAGTAAGGGCAAACCGGTTGGCTTTTGTTTATCGCCATCTTATGGCCTTTGCTTCCACTGCTATTTTGGTTATTTACCTTGTCATTTGGCCGGTCGGCCCTACTTTTGTAATATGAACTTGTATGTCCTTATGATGTAAGCTTGTAGACTTGGTAATGTAATGACTTGTGCATGGAATGGATGCTTAATTTTTGTATAGGGTATGTGTACTGCAATTCTAGGAAGTACATATGCGCCGAGAGTCGGGATATTTGATTTGTAATGCTAGGGCCAATTGGATGGTTAAGTATTACGAGTTAAATACCCCGGGTTCTCACAAAAGTGTATAGTCTCTGCAGAGTATAAACTATTCGAACAACCATGACCACGGTCAAGGGCGGGCATAGTGACTTACTCGAGTTAGTTCTATTTATAAAACCTTGTGGGTGGGATGAAAAACTTGTCGGGCTGATATAACCCTAAATTTGGGATTTTCATGGGTGGAAGTACCCCAGTGTTGTTAATAGGTGGATGTAACCCCAATAAAAAATAAGCATAAGGTGAAGGTAACCTCTGCTATTATAAATATTGCACACTTAATTTGTTTAATAAAACATGATTTGGTCAAAATGCTAAGTAATAAGAATTTCTACCTATGATGATTGAAAATGTCACTTTAGCAAATAAAAGAACCCGAGCCATCCTTAACAAAGCTTGTATTATGTATTAGCTCGCGAGCACGAAAGTTGTGCTCATCCTCGCTCTTTCCCTCAAAACTTCAGAAGCCGTGGATCAAGGACATTATGCATACTACGAGGATCCAGATGTTGAAGGCCAAGGAGCTGATGAAGAGTAGTTTAGTCTGTAATTGTTCTAGTCTTCTCCAGTCCAGCTGACTCCGTTCGTACTCGTGTACTACTAATATTACCCCGATCTCTGGATAATATTGGTCGTACATTGGTTTCCCCAGTCGCTTGCCTGTGACGAGATGTGCTCACCCCTTTTGCTTCCGCTATCTGTCGACGATCGAGTCACCGATCTTACGAAATAAATAGAGAAAATGGCAAAGAGTTCTGGGGAGAGAATGAGATTGCTCTTTATTACGATGAACTGGGTCCTTTACAGGGGAAGCCTTCGACAAGACAGTGGACTAATCCTAGTTACACTGAGCGTAATGCTTGCTATGCTATTGAATTAGACTTGAAACAAGAATCTAATGCTGATTGTCGTGCTCCAATCTGATGCCTTTGTTCCTCCATGCTCCATCTTTAAATAACCATCGAATGGGTGGCAATTACTCCTAGAGAAGATGCCTGTTGGAACTGACACGTCCGATTGGAGGGATCATTTATAGTTAGCGGAATGGTAACTGATTGTCGGTTGGTGTCTATGAGACACTCAACCGTATGGTGGTTGTTGTCAGTGTCTTAGGACCATAAAACATCGCGTGGTATGGAGCAAATATGATATGTGTTCCATTCATCACACGACAAGGAATATACTTGGAGTTAGATCCAGATGTCAGTTCATTGCTTCTACGAGCAGTCGTCTGGTCAGGGACTGGGTGCAGGACCTCATCTGACCATGGTTTCCATTATGTAACCTCTAGAATCCTTACGACCATAGGGGTCGTTAGCCTTAGGGGTTACAACCATAAAGACATATGGCCTTTTATTATGTATTAAAGTAATACATATATATTTTAATCCCCATCAGCTAGGCCCCGAACTTTAAATGAATTGGTCGTATGAAACCTCTCCCAACGAAAGTCGTATCGAGCAGACCCTCATTTAATGTCATGTCAAACGAGTGGTCTGTATTCACTTTAAAGTTGAGAAACTGCCTTGGGACCCGAAGAGTTTTTGTGTCCGTTGGACTCTAGTTTGTGTCCGTTGGACTTTGGGTAACTCCTCGATGCAGTTAAAGAATTACGGCTATAAAATCCCTTCAGTGTAGGGCTTTAGGGGTTTTACGCTCTCAGATTTTCCTCCAATCCTTTTCATCTTCTTGCGAAGAATCTTCTCCGACCTCCTTTCACTCTTCCGTCGAAAGGTTCCTCTAACCTCTGTTCATCCACTCAAAGATCTCGTCATGTCGGACTCGATCACCAAGTGGTTGGTTTCAAATCTGAGTGGGAATTGGCTCAATCCAGACAAGAGTTTGATCAAATGTAGGTTGGTGGCTGGAGAACACTTTCCGAGCCACGAAGAAAGGGAAATCCTGATTTTCCTCACCTACATCGAGTACAAGCTCAGGTTCCTAGCTCACAAATTCCTTTCTCGAGTCCTAGAGTACTACGAGGTAGAGTTGGTGAATCTAGCCCCCAATTCCATCACCAACCTTAGCATCTTCGTCTACCTCTGCGAGACGTACCTGAGGATTCGACCAAATCTGAAGGACTTCAAGTATTTCTACAAGATGGCGAGGTCAGGAAAATCAGCAGTCGGACTCGCGAAGTGCTCGTTGTGGCTCTACAGCGGGAAGGCCGACGAGTACATCCGGATGTACCAAAAGTCCTCGTGGTTGTTATGGAAGAAAAATTGGTTCTACATGATGGTCACAAAAGAGGACGGCCTCTACGTCGCTGGCAAGGTGGCAAGCGAGAACCTACACTAGAGGTCCACCGAGAAGAAAGAAGGACGGGTTGGAAGGGTGGTTGACACCATCCAATACCTTAGTGCCAAGGGATTAACTGCTTGGCACATGGTCAGGGACTTTTTCATGCGCCAGATTAGTCCTTTGAAGCTCCTATCACACTCTCTGCTTTGGCATATTGGTCGTGACGAAGCGACCAAGAATTCTAGGGAAGGTAAGTTCTGAATACCCCCGACCAGTTTAGTTTATTTAGTTGATTATTTAGTAACATTGAAATCTCTTTATCCTTTTGAATCTCTTTCTTCTGACGAGGTTAGAGAGCGAATCAAAATGATCTGCGCTGGGGAGCCTGATATGAAGGCTGTATTTCCCAATATTTTGGTTGTTGTCTCTCTAGAAGAGAGGATTAGGAGACTTAAGGTAAAAAGCAACTTTTTTATATTTTATATGTCCTCCTATTAGTATATGATTGTGCTCTAATATGCAGGCGGTCGGCTTGAGGGAAAAAGAGTCCAATGATGACTCTACTTCGACCACTGTTTCGATCGACTCCTGCTCCGCAGCTACACAAGATGATGGCCTTCCAGAGGTAAAAAGAGCATTTGTGATGGAGTATATATCTTAGATGGGAATTTCATCACCTAATCAAATTATATTTATGACTTAGGTGGGAGAAAAATAGAACCCAAGAAGAAGAGCTGCGGAGGTCGAAACCCTACTACTACGTTCACGACACATTCGATTACTACCGAGGCAACTGTTCTAGAGGTCAACAAGACCACACCCTCCGACCTGATGGTCAGGGATCTTATTCTTGGTCAGCTGGTCGAGAATATTTCTTCTGACCTCCAATTGGTGGATGTGAGGGGTCTAACCAGCCCTACCGGTTCGAGACCGGTGAAGTCAGTTGAGAAGAAGAAAAGGAAGACGAGCGCGACAGACTTTGCTCCAGCGCGCTTCAAGCTCAAGACTAAGAAGACGACCAAATACATATACATGAAAGAAAAACTTATGTAAGTACTTATCTATGGTGTTCTAGAGTTTTAAGCTTCTTTTCTTCTTTCCTTATATGTCCTCCGGTGTTCCGGTTGCTTTCGACCAGTGCACCCCTCAGCAGCAAGTTCCTGAGGAAAAGAAGGTCGAGCTAGCCCCCAAGTAGGTTTCAAAGCCAGTGCCTACTCAGGATCCCGTGGAGGCTCCAACCCTTCCTATGGAGTTGGAGGTTCATGAGGAACCCCAACAGGTGCTGACGACTGCTGGGAGGTCTTCTCAGGCCAACAACTTTTCTCATCGCCCCCGGATTTTCAATGATGAAGAACTTGATGAGGCCTGGGGAAGAATATCGGGCCGTCAAGCAGAGACGAGTCCTGACTCCATTTTCACTGAATACAACAACATGGCGATCCTAGTAAGCATCCACGACCACTTTCAATGGCCTTTCCCTTAAATTTTATCAAAAACTTAAAGGGAGTTTGCTATTTTTTTATAGCATTTGGTAGAAAACTTCGTTGTGGTCAGAGGTCTGACCCAGCGAATAAAACTCTTGGAGAAGAAGAACTCCGAATTATAAAGTAAGTACTTTCTTTGCATCTTCCCCTCTCTTTGTTTACCATCTGGCTCCTTTTCTATTGATTAATTTCTCCCTTTATTGTATTTGATAGATTCGGAGAAACTTAAATAAGAGGTTATTGCTAAAGAAGCCATAATAGCCAAGCTTAAAGAAGAATATCAAATGAAGGACCGGTCGATCGAATACTTGACGACCAGGCACAAGGAAGTCCTTGAGACTACCGAGAAGAAGAGTCAAGATAACCGGTCGTAGACTCGACTAGTATACCATCTTTTCTAATTATATGTATTTATTCTTTGGTCTCGTGCAGAGCAAACTCATGCACTGAAAAGAGCAGAAAAAGCTCTTGAGTTCGAGCGTGGCAAGGAGGCAGCCTTTGGGCAAAATCTTGAAAATAAAGTCATGGCGCTTATCAAGATGCTCTTTGACAAGGGATCGGGAGCGCAACTACCCATCTTAGGAGATCCCGCGGAGAAGATCAACTTCTTTAGCCAACAACTCGAAGATCTCAGAAGCCTGCCCAAGACTACTCGGGAGAATCGTGCATAAATATTAAAGGAAGTTGTCGCTAATGGAGTCAGTTTTGCTTTGGCGAAGCTGAAGGCATTCGACCCCTCCATGCATCTCCAAGCCGTTGAGGACGACTTCAACTGCTCAGGAGATAAAGCAACCAAGCTTTTCGAGGAAATGACACCTCTCGCAAACAAGGTTACGGAAGAAATGGAGGTCGGATCTCCGGTGCGCAGCGACCATTCTAGTGACCATAAGGAGTAGGCTATTGTAATATAAGAATTATGAATGTAAAAAACTTACCTTTCTTTCATCAATAAAGTCTTTGTTTATCATTTTGACCTATGAAGTACTCACATATTTTCTAGCCCTCAATTGCTTGTATAGTAGAAGATCTTTACTAAAGAAGCAATAAGCCAAGAATAAAAGTAAAAGTCATGACCACTATTGAAAGTATGTACTGATTATGTGACAAAACTGATCATATTAATACTAGGAAATCAATTGTGGTCGGAACTAGTGTATGACTTCGACTAGTTGTAGATCTGTTTTCCATAATCGAAATACAAATAATACATTGTATGGTCGAAAGATAAAACTTGCCTTGATGAGAAAAAATTATGCAAGGATGTATGCAATAAACGATAAGTGGTCTGGTTTATACATAGTATCCAAACTGGTCGTAAGTGCTGCTAAGAACTGAAGACATCAGAAACACTTCGCAAAACATGCTCATGCTCAAGTCCGACTGGCAGCGAAGATCGTAATAAAAGGACTGTTGTGAGGACCCCGGCTTATTTGTCTTGTAATGCTTAGTCATCCATTGACCCTAGCATCACAAACAAAATAACCCGTCTTCGAGATATGTATACTTCTCAGAAATGCAGTATACACACCCTTTTACAAAATCATGCATCAATTCCATACAAGACATAGAACCAAGGCACGAACTAGATTAAACAAAAGACATACATAATAGAGTTATTACAAAAGGGGCCGACCGGCCAAATAACAACTAAGAGAGTTAAATAAATAGCGGAAGCAAAAGCCATAAGATGGCGATAAACAAAAGCCATACGGTTTGCCTATAGCCCACAAGGCAACCAACCGGGCCGCCAACCTAGTCGTCAAATCCACCGCACATCTCACAAAAGTGGATCCCTTGGGGATCAACCTCCTCCGCAACAAATTAATTAAGCAAAGCAAATGAGTACAAAAAGTACTCGCAAGACTTACATGTAGTGTAACAGGTCTATACATATACTACATGCAAGCTTATTTAAGTGGAGGCTGTAGGTTGTTTTCAGCATAAAGCAATTTCCATTTGCAATAATGTAATAGATTCAAAGCAGTTTTACAATCTGTTTTTAAGTTGCAAATAACAGCGAGACAACAACATAATAACAATAGATAGATGACAACAACAATCCTAGAAGTGACTAACCTAATAGTCACCACAACAATAGCATGAATATCCATTCATACCACCCACATCAAGTTTTAATTAAAGGTTATAGTCTAACTCTTGAAAGACCTCCCCAAGTGTATCCATAACCTAGGACAAGGCTATTCGAATAGTTTATACCCTGCAGGGGTGTACCAATGTACCCACACGTCAGACCGCCTTTTCGCCAAGCTATGTAGCACACTTCCTTTGGTATGCCGGCATGGCTAAGTCCTACGAGACATTTCCAATGGGTGATGTTAATTAAGAGTCGCGACAACCCGAAGGGTAGGATGCACCGGCCCAGCCTAAGTAACTACGGATGCTCCCATCCTTATAAAAACATTTTAACCACCATCGACTCATAATTAACACCCCCCAAGGTACTTAGTCAAGAGGGGTTCCCAATACCCTCGTATGGTTAGCACGCAAAATTGCTTGGTTTAGTGTAACAAGATGTTCGGTCCTTGTTGACTTAGGCACCATTCCACACACTAATAGATCACACCATCATCCATTGTGCCCAAGTCCAAACAGTTTTCATTTTTCAGTTTTTGACTTTACAAATTAACAAAGCACAAGTGCTGGACATAATGGAATAATAATTAGATTTGTGTGATCAAAGTTATCGACTAAGTCGATAACCGCCCAATTCTACCGTAAGCTAAGCATTTCTAAGCAATATCAACACGTAATCTACTAAGTGACAAGAGCTCATCCAACGAACTCTAAATCATAGCAAGATATTTCTAGGCTTAGTAGTAGAGATTGAACATTTACATACAGAGTATGCATCTATAGGATCAACTAATCGACAATAATTTAACAACAAAATAGAGCATGCATACATACACTTTGCAAACAATATATTAGACTTTGAAAGTAATGGGATTAAATATGATCAAACTGCTTGCCTTGCTGGATATGCTCACTATGCTGTAGAGGAACGCTCTCGAGATCAACGCACTCGTCGGCACCTAACGAAAAAGCGAAAAAGAACCGATAAGAACGAAGAATACCGAAAAGACTCCACAGCAAACTTTCTCCAAATGCACTGAAATTTTTACAGCAGCAAGAGCATAATTTTTAAAGAATTTAGCAATAAGAACCAATTGATTTGGATTCTCAATGCAAAAGTTATGGCCAAAACAAATCTGCTCAGCTGGAAAAAGGCTAAAAAATTCAAACTGGTTACTGTTCATCCGAATTAAATTCTTTAGCACAATTTTCCAAAGAGGTTTTGCACCTGGGATTTTTATGGTAAGCAACACACCTCATGAGATGAACAACACCATTGAATTCACCTCATTTGGAGCTAGGATGCATTTTCTATGATTTTTCAAAGACATGTAAAAGAGCACAAAGAAAAATACACACACAAAGATTTTAAAAATAGTGGCATGCATAAAACCTATTCTACCATTTATTACACTAACAGAGGAAGCCAACAAAATTGGATTCACTCAAAAATGATCTACAAATAATTACTTATGCAATTTACAAGTTAAATGCAATTTTTAGAACAAGAATTAAAGCCCATTTCCAAACCAATTTACCAATCCATTTCCTAAAGCCGAACCAAGCTTCCAACCATTTTTAGATTAAAGCTCAGTTCAAACCAGAGCTACCAAAATTTGAATGAACTCAAATGGAGCTAAAATGAATTAGTTATGCAATTTTGAAGTTTATTACCTTTTTCAGTTCACAAATAATTTCCTCGGGAAAATCCTTAAACCGAAAAGACGTGGAAAAACCTGGGCCATTGATCTTGCATCGCATGGCCCAAGATGAATGGGACGGCGCAAGCGCGCCCGCGCGACGTGGACCGTCGATGTGGCATCCAACGGCCCAAATTGAATCGCGCGCGCCGCGTTTGAACTCACGCGCGCGAAGGGTGCAACGAGTGTGGACCGTTAATCGCGAGACGGACGGCTCACAATCAACGCAACACCGCGTATGCACAGACTCCGCGAAACCTCAGTCGTCGATTCTGAAATGGACGGCTCAGATGACTCTCAGCGCTGTGAACAGCGCACTGCCGTCCGACAAAAATCCCGACGCGGAGATTGGCTCATTGCTGGCGACCTGGGGCACGGCGGCGCAAACTAAGGCCAGCTACGGGTGTGCAATAGCAACGCGCACCCACTGGTACCACTCACACCAGCAGTGATGGCCTAGAACGGCGGCTAGCCGGAGAGGAGCGACGCGGCAGTGCACGGCCAACAGCGAAAAAGCAATAGAGCTCCGTAGCGGTTCTGAGAAGCGGCGCCACAACATCTAAGGACTACCAGGAGGGTTACCTTAGCACTGAGAGGCACCGAGGAGGTCTGAGTTGTGCCGGTGACGAAGCACCGTGACGACGACGAAGATGACAACGCGGGGAAGCCAACCTGAGCAAAGAGAGAGGGACCACGTCATCAGGATAGCTCCAACATGGTTCCAGGATGGTCCAGGAGCAAGTAATTGAAGAATGGAGCACTCACCGGTGATGGAGACGAAAGGGGATGATTTCGGCCGCAAAGGGGGAAATCCAAAATTCAGCTGCTTCCTGAAGAGGCAAACCAAAATTGAATTAGGGTTATTACTCCAGGAGATTAGAGGAAGGAGCTGGAGCAAAGGATTGAGTAAGGGAGCCACTGGAGTACGGGTTTCACCAAGGAGCTCAAAGCTCAACAATGGCAGCCGAGGGTCTTTTGGAGAATGGAGCTCAAACAAGCAGCGAGGGTGCAAGCTAGAGCTGAGGGGTGATTAAAGGAAGCCAAGGAAGGGAGCTGAGAGCTTAAGTAGCCGGGGAAGCAAGGAGGCAACGGCAACACTCCCCCACGGTCAAGCCTGCCATGGAGACGCTGAGTGCGATGGGAGCAGGTGAAAGAAGGACTTTTGGGGGCGGGAGCTGACAAGCAATAAATGCGAAGAGCCATTGAAGGACGTAGTGGAGCGGACAGGGCGCTGCAGAGCTCCACCCACACCCTGCCATGGCGCTGGCGTGCACGCGAGAGGGTGAGAGGAAGGGGACGATAGGGCCAGCGTCGGATTTTCATCCAACAGCTCACACGCGCCCGGGCGATCGCGGCTCCGCGCCAACGTGGATGGTGCGATAGAGATCGGACGGTTCACAGCGAGCGCGCTGAATCGACCGCACCGGTACAGCTAGTTGGTTCGACCGAGACAGGTGGCTCGAGCCCGAGGAACAGTGAAAACCAGTTTTGAGTTTGAATTTGAAAGCTGAGTTTGGAAGAATTTTTAGAGATAGCAAACTAACTCCAAAAATTCTGAAATTTTGACTAGAGGTTCCTCACTCCAGGATTAACCTTACATAAAATTTCCATAGATTTTCATGCACTGCATTGTTCTCAAGAAATTCCTCAAAGTTTGTTCTAGGGTTTGACCTAAGGTCAAATTGGTTTGACTTGGCTCCAAAAATTATCAAATAATTTTTAAAAATTATGAAATTTTTCAGAGGGGTCACACATTATCCTTAGAACCAAGGAAAAATATTTCCAAAGGTTGAACATCAGATTCTTGACAAGGTTGAAAAAGGGTTTGACTTTAGTCAACTAGAGGTTTAGGTTTTTGAAATCCACAATTCCTTTACAAGAATTATAGAAAAGTTCAAATACTACAAGATGTAAGAAAAGTTTTAATTTCTTCTCATTTTCTTACATTTGAAACACACACCCATATTTGGTTACATTTGAAACACAAACCCTGGTTTGGTTACATTTAAAACACAACCTATATTTGGGATGTTACAACTGTCGCTAGGAAACTCCTTCTAGTGGGTTGGACCACATGCAGAGAGGAGAGATTTTCACTAGGAGGCTTTCCGTATCCCGACCAGTATGTTTCTTTGAGAAAAGAGTATGGTTACGTGTGAAAACCATTGACGTTATGGTTACGACTAGAATCTTTATGGCGTTTAACTTATTTGTATGAGCCAGAGAGTAAAAGAGACCCTTGTGAAGGATATCAAAGAAAATTTTATCTTCTTCGACCAGTTAAACAATAATAGTATGCAACCAGATTATGGATAAGAAGCATATAAACAATATCACTCATCGAAAAGAACAAAGAAAAAATCTTTATTGAAATTGAAAGAATGTAAAATACATTTATACAAATAACTTACACAACTAGTCAATGTTCCAAGAATTTGACAAAATACGCCCGTCTGACATGGCTAGACGTACCGAACAAGGTCTGGTGACTTCGACCGCAATGTATGTACCTTCCCATTTTAGAGAAAGTTTGTTGCGATTAGCACAGTTCGAATTTTTCAGAAACCAGATCACCTTGACTAGGTGCGAGGTTGCACCTTACGACTGTGGTACCTTCACATGGCTTGTTGGTAAACCACCGATCATATAAAGGCTTGGTTTCATCGTTCTTAAAGGAAATTGATGTCGTCGAGTCTTCATTCTACCTGATCGTTCTCGTTGAAACAATCAGTCCGAGTAGAGCCAATTTTCAGTTTTGAAAGAAGCATGGCTTCAGCACCGTAAACCAGAAAAATGATGTTTCACCAGCCACACGACTAGTCATGGTTCAAAAGGCCCATAACACAGAAGAAAGTTCCTGAACCCAAACTCTTGACCGTAGTTTTGTTAACTGGTCGAACACTCGATATTTTACCCCTTGCATTATTATATCATTAGCTCCCACGATTGCGACAGAAGCGAAATGTATCTTGATACCTAGATCCTCGCAGAATTCCTAAAAATTTCTGCTAGAGAACTGAGTACCGTTATATGTGATTATACGACTGGGCATACCGAATCGTGTGATCACGTTTTTTGTAAGGAACCTCTTAGTGGCTTTAGTTGTCATTTTGACAACTGGCTTGGCTTCTATCCATTTTTTGAACGTGTCAATCATGAAGAAAAGGAATTCGAAGCCCCCGGGTGCTCTTAGTAAAGGTCTCAGAATGTCTAGTCCCTAAGTTGCAAAAGGTCAAGACAGATGTATTGTTCGTAAAGCTTGTGCTGACCGATGTACTCGTCGACTATGAAATTGACATTGTGCGCACTTCATCACGACCTCTTTTGCATCGTGAAGGGCAATTGGCCAACAGTATCCTTGCCTAAAGGCTTTACCGACTAGTATTCTATAGGAATGATGCGCTCCACATACTCCTCCATGAATGTCGAATATCAACTTAATGCCATCCGTTTGAGATATGCATCTCATCAACGTTCCGTGAGAACCTCGTTTATACAAGGAACTTTCGATCAGAGTGTATGATTTGGTTTTTCGAGCTCTACAATCAGCCTCTACATTATCTTCAGGAATAATGTCATGCTGAAGATAATTGTAGATTGACGTCATCCAATCTCTACCAAGTCGTGCTTTACGACCTCCTGTGGAGCATCCATGTTCTTGGGATCGATTTGTATGACTTCCAAATGGAACATCTATGTCCTCGGAATGCTCGACCACCGAAGGTAAATCGAGTTGCTTGAAAAAAAACTCCGAACAGGACATGTGACATTGTGGAGGCCATCCGTGCCAACTGGTCTGCCAGAAAGTTCTCCCTTCTAGGAATATGTTGGATCTGGAAACTGAAGAAGTGCTTTTCGAGTTTCCGTACTTCCACTAAATAAGATGACATCTTGATACTCGAGCATTGATACTCTTTCCTGACTTGATTAGCTACTAGTTGAGAATCGCCTTTCACTAGTAATCTACGAATCCCGAGCGCTCTGGCTACTCGAAGTCCTGCCAGTAAACCTTCATATTCTGCCACATTGTTTGTAACAGGAAAGTTTAAGTGAATGGCGTATTTAATATGTTCTCCAGTGGAGGATATCAAGACAACTCTAGCCCTCGAGCCTTTGAGCATCAAGGAACTGTCAAAGTACATTGTCCACTCATCGTGGTGTTCGTACTCGGGCCCTTGAGTGGGTTCAAGGTTCGTCTATTCGACAATGAATTCTGCTATTGCTTGGGACTTGATTGCTGTTTGTGAGACGAAATGAAGGTCGAACGCCCCAAGCTTGACCACCCATTTTGCTATTCGTCTTGATGATTCCCTGTTTGTAAGAACTTGACCTAGGAGATATCTGGTTGGTACGACCACTCTATGGGCCTGAAAGTAATACCTTAATTTCCTTGAAGCCATAAGGAGACCATAGAACAACTTTTATACCTATGTGTATCTTTCCTTAGGTCCATATAAGACTTCGCTTACGTAATATACCGGTCGTTGAATGTTTTCACGTTCTACGACCAATACACCGCTGACTGCTTATGGTGTTGCAGCTTAGGAAGCAACAGAGGACTACTTCCTAGAAGACCAAAAGATAAGAGAAGTGCCTAAGAAATGACAAGTGCTAGAGGTACTCTTCCTATCTAGCCGACAGCCCGCAAAATCAGAATCAGAAAACCCCCGAATGGACAAGGAAGAAGAGCAGGAATACCAAATGCCATACTGGAGGGTAGAGTGAAGGTACCTAAAAATGTGCTTAACAGCTTGGCGATGTGAAGTCCTCGGAGACGCCTGAAACCTCGCACGGAGGCAGACCGCGAAGTGGATGTCCAGTCTTGAGGCCGTCAGGTAAAGGAGGCAGCCGATCATGCTGCAGTACTCGCGTTGATCCATGGCTTCTCCATCCTCGTCTAGATCCAAAACAGTCGAAGTCGCCATGGGAGTGGCGATCGGCTTGCAGTCACCCATCTCGAAGCGTTTGAGCAGATCCTTCGTGTACTTCGTTTGATGGATGAAGATCCCTTTGTTGTATTGCTTGATTTGAATTCCTAGAAAGTAGTTGAGCTCTCCCATCATACTCATCTCAAATTCCCTAGACATGGTCTCAGAAAAACTGGAAACAAGAGCATGAGAAGAATCACCGAAGATAATATCATCTACATAAATCTGAACAAGCAAGAAGTCATTGCCATGCCTAAGAATGAATAGCGTCTTGTCTACCTTACCCATATCAAAATTATTCTTAAGTAAGAAGGTCTTAAGTCTATCATACCAGGCTCTAGGGGCTTTCTTAAGACCATACACGGCTTTGGATAGCTTGAAAATATGATGTGGATGCTTGGGATTCTCAAAGCCTGGGGGTTGCCTAACGTACACTTCCTCCTTTATATAACCATTCAGAAATGCACTCTTGACATCCATCTGTTGCAGCCTAAAATCCTTAGATGCAGCAAATGCAAGCAGAATACGAATAGCTTCTAATCTAGCAATAGGAGCAAAGGTTTCATCAAGATCTAACCCCTCAACTTGGCTAAAACCCTGAGCTACCAACCTAGCCTTGTTTCTAACCACAAAACCATCCTCACTTTGTTTGTTTTTTAACACCCAATGGGTTCCTATCACATTATGACCACTAGGAGGCACTACTAGGTTCCAGATCTTATTTCTCTCAAAATTCTCTAACTCCTCATGCATGGCATTAACCTAGTTAGAATCAGATAAAGCATATGATATATCGCGGGATTCGAAAGAAGCAACAAATGCAGAATGGGAGTAGAGACTCGGATCATGATACCTGGAGCGAGTGACTCGCTCATGAAGCTGACCAATCATCTGATCCGGAGGGTGATGCCTCTGTATGTGAAGTGGAGCGCCTAGGGGAGATAGCATCTCCTCACCCTCCACAGGTACTGTTGTTGATGAAGATGCAGCAGGAGCCCCAATTGGAGGTGAAGTAGTCGAAGCAGGTTCTGGAGCTTGGATAGGAGCGTCAGCAACAGGTAGAAGAGCAATATCGACTTCATCATCATCTTCCTCTAAAAAAATACTCTATGTCTCCCGTGTATCACCTGAAATATCTGATCTAGCTCCAGGGCTAGTCTCATCAAAAGTGACATTGCATGTCTCCTGGACAATGTTAGTCTCAACATTAAAAACCCAAAAACCCCTTGAATGAGCAGGAGAACCCAGAAATAAACCATCAGAAGTCCTTGACTCAAATTTATCTAGGTTTCCTGTCTTGAGAATGAAACACTTGGATCCAAAGACTCGAAAATGAGAGACAGAGGGTTTTCTACCAAAGCAAAGCTCATATGAAGTCTTGCCCAGAGACGGCCTCAAAAAGACACGATTGGCAATATGGCAAGCTATAATAATTGCTTTGGCCCAAAACCTCCTCGGAGTGCTATACTCATCTAGCATCGTCCTAGCCATCTCGACTAAGGTTCTGTTCTTCCTTTCCACAACGCCATTTTGTTGAGGGACGTGTGGAGAAGAGAACTGATGCTCAATACCGTACTCAGCATAAAAAGAGGCAAATGAGGCATTCTTGAACTCCATGCCATTGTCACTACGAATCACTCTCAGGACACTAGGAAGTTCATATGCCAAGCGATGAACAAGATCATGATAATGATCAAAAACCTCATCCTGCGAAGCAAGAAAGAACACCCAAGAGTATCTCGAAAAATCATCGACTATGACAAGAATATACTATTTGCCATCGACTGACCGAACCCTAGCAGGACCAACAGTATCCATGTGAAGCAACCGTGTCGGTCCGTCACCATGACCATAGTCAATGAAGGGTGTGAGGCAAGAACTTGCTTGCCATGCCTACTGGCGCTTATACAAAGATCCTTGACGGCTTTGAGTTTGGGCAAACCTCTCATGAGATCAAGGTTGCTAACTCACGTCAGATGATCAAAACCAATGTGCCCTAAACGTCGGTGCCAAAGCCAAAATTCAGAAGAAGATGCCATTAAACACTTGAGAGATCCAGCAAGAGATTCAGAAAAATCAGCTCCAAAGATCCTACCAACTCTAGAAATCCCAAAAATAAGCTAACCAGCTGAATCATTCTTAAATCTAGTTTCGTAGCCATCATCAAGAAGCTGCGAAACAGAAAGCAAGTTGTACCATAGCTTGTCCACAAGAGCAACGTCCTTCAGGATGAATTTTTCGTCCACCCTGATCGATCCCATTCCTTCAATCCGCCCATGTGTATCATCTCCAAAGGTGATGAAATCATCACCCATCGACTGCGTGAAGGAGGTGAACCATTTTGAATCTTCGGTCATGTGCCGTGAACAGCCGGAGTCGATGAACCATGTGTTCTTCCCCCTTTCGCGGCGATCCTGAAAATCAAGGCACAAAAGATCGATGTGTCTCAATACTGGGGTTAGTTAAACATGACTTAGGAACCCAATACTGAGACATACGTCTGCGAGTAGTATGCAAAGCAGAATTGCTATCCTTGATTCTACTTAGAGTTCTATTATGAGCAATGGTTACACGAACATGAGAAGCATCCGGTTTAGGAACATGATGATGATGAGCATGCGAAACAAATCCTAGTCCAGGTTTCTTCTTTTCTAAATGACCATGTCTCATAAAAGCTCTAGGTTGATGAGATGAAATTCTAGCAAGATTTTTCTTAGCATTTTTCAACTTACGCCAACAGAACTCAACCAAATGCCCATCCTTCTTGCAATAGGTGCAATGGTACTTGGTACCACTGGGAGAAGCACCTTTTGGCTCAAAAGATGGTTAGGCAAAACCTACAGATTTGAAAATGGTTTTTGCAGGTTGGGTTTTGAATTCAACTAAGCCATTTTCTAAGACTTGAATGACATTTGGCTTAGACTTGTCTTGGGCATAGTTGTATCCAAACCCTTACTTCTTATAAGGAGCTTTAGACTTGTCAAGAATCATGTTTAACTGTTTTTCACCATTAGAGAATTTTTCTAAAGTATTCTTAAGATAAGCATTCTCTTTTCCAAGATTAACACATGACTCACAAGTTTTGGCCTTAATGGCTCTAGCATGTTTCTCCTTAAGAAAAGCAACTTCAAGCTTAAAGGCCGCACATGAAGCACAAGGATCAGAATCAATTTTGTCTTTAAGCTTGGCAAACTTAGCTCTAACTGCTTCTATTATGTCTTTTACTTCATATTCACATTTTAAGCAGAAAGAGCAAAAGCTAGACTCAGCCTTACCAGAAACAACCAACTTACTAGATTCTAAGCATTTTTCACAAGGAGCAGGTTTAACTTCAATTAACTCAGTAGCATTTTTCACAAGGAGCAGATTTAACTTAAATTAACTCAGTCCTAGCATTTTCTAGTTGGTGCAAGAAAACATCATGAGCAGTTTGCAATTTAGCAAGTTCAGAGTGTAAAGCATGGCAGGATGCATGAACATTCATCAACATCAAGACTCTTAGCATTCACAAGTTCTAATGTTAGATTATCGACTTGTGACTCTAGGTTCTTGTTCCTAGCCATGGTGAACTCTAAAGCCTTATTCTGGCTAAGCAGTTGCTCAAAGATGGTATCACATCTAGTAGAGAGAACATCATAGGATGGAGGTACCTCATCGTTGTAATCGGCGTCGACAGAGTCGGCCATGAAGCACATGCCGGTGAAGTCCTTTACCTTCCCTTTCTTCTTGTCTTGAGGGAGTTCCTCCTCCTTGTCCTCCTCGCTCCCGAAGTCCACATCACTCATGGATTGTTCTCCAAAAGCAGCAAGAACCCAGTGAGCGGCCTTCATGAGCTTGGCAGCATCATACTTGGGCTTGTTCTCCTGAGGCTTCTTCCAGGCAGCCTTCTCATCCTTGTAGTTGCCCTTCCCTTTTAGCTTGGGGCAATTTGCCCATATATGATAAAACTCTCCACACTCATAGCACATCACAGGACCGCCTCTCTTCTTGTTTCTCACATTGTTATAAGCCCATGTGAATTTTTTTGGCTAAAAGAGCTAAACCAGCCTCAGGAATACTCTCAAGTTCCTCTTCATTGATTGCAGATAAATAAGCAAGAGAAAATCCAGAAGAAGACTCAAAAGAACTATCAGAAGTTCATTTAAGAGGATCAGCCACCAAAGCCATGTTCTCCTTCTTAGGAAAACTACCTCTCTTGATCTCATGAGTCTTGAACTTGCTATAGAGCAGCTCCAAAGAGAGACTAGAGAGATCGATGTTCTCCTCAATGGCAGTAGCCTTCATCTCCCACTCCTTGGTGTTGATTGCAGCTAAGAGGTGGGTGGCATTCTCAGATTGAGAGTACTCAATGTCTACAGCTCTCATCTGATTAATCACCATGTTAAAGTGAGTGAATACGTCATTGATGCTTTCGCCAGGACGCATCTCGAACTTGTTATACTCTCGCTTAAAGACCGTCTGGCGCACTTGCTTAATTTGGGACGATCCCTCATGGCAGGTTTCAAGGGTGTGCCAAATCTCGTGTGCGGTCTCAAGGTTGTAAATCCTATCATACTCCTGTCTACCAAGCCCAGCATATAGGAGATCCTTTGCCTTATGGTTGTTAGCCACGAGGGCTACTGAAGCCAGCGTAGCAACCTCGGGCAAAACGAGCGGGCCTCGAACAACCTCCCATATGGCTGGTCCTTCGCTCTGAAGGAAGACACGCATGTGATTCTTCCAATAGGCATAGTCGAGCCCATCGAAGATATGTGGCTTGGTGGAGTACTTCTTCATCGCCAAGTTCAGTGACCGATTAAGATCAAGATTGAACTAACCGGGCTCTAATACCACTTGTTGGACTGAAAAGGTGACTAGAGGGGGGTGAATAGGAGCATGATATCTTTTTCACCTTGATTAGATTCAATACTAATTTCACTCCAATAGCTATGAAAGCTATCAAGATCAATATTCAAGCACAGTGGAAGAACCCAAACAAAACCCCGAAGCAAATAGACCTAAGTTACCAAAAACTCAGAGTTGGGTGGTCTGACCTCTCACCAGGGGCAGTCTGACCGGTCACCATGGGCGGTCTGATCGCTAGATACATGGCGGTCTAACCTCCAGGTCAATAAACAGTAAAATCAGCCCGAACTCAAAATGACACAAAGGTCTAACTTTTGATTCGTGACTCTAAATCTTACCAAACTTGAGACATAACTTCTCTAGGGTGTCAGGAACCTATTTCAATCAAGGATTGTGAAGATCCATACCAAAGTTCTGACCTTTTTCCGTTTAAGTGAAGATTGCTCCAAAATCGAGTCAAAACCAAAATATGATCTAGAAACTTACTCGTGGGTGATTGATGATCAAGATGATCCTAGATGTATTTCCACATGTCACAACAAGCTAAATCTAGGCTAGAAACCAAAGGAAAACTTGCGGATCAAAGAAAGCCCAAAAATCACGAAATAGAGAGTAAGAACACAAAGAGACTCATCTTGTGAAATATTTCCTTGGATTGATTTGATATGATGTTGGTTTACAGCCACTTCATCCAAGAGGACAAAGACTCAACACATGAGCACGAAATCAAATCCAACTCTCTAGAACCCTAACCTCCCACTAATCTCTCCAAACCCTAAAAACACAAACTAGGGTTTCTCAAATGAAAAGGTTAAGGGGGTGCAGCCACCACCCTTCTCTATTTATAGTGGAGGCTAACCTTCTAGAAGAGTTTCCTTAATGGGCACCCGTTAAGCCCATACACAAACGGGTTTCACTCACGCACGTATTTTAAAGTGTCGTCTTTATCTCCTCTTGACCTAAACCGCTTCTCCTTGCGTCGTCTTGTGCCGCGGGTTTAGCAAAAGGTCACCAAGGCGGTATTTAGGTAAAGTTACTAAAATATCCCTTCTCGGTCCTTTTCCAAAGACCGAGTCCAACCTTCATGAAGCACTCCTCATGCTTCGCCACGTGTAGGTTGATCAACGGCTCTCATCATGCCAGCAAGTCTCTCCCATCCGGCTCCCACTGAAACCACCATGGCACTTGCACCGACCCCCGCGCCGCTTGATCCAACCTGCATAATCAAGCGCCTGCTTGGTCATCCTTGTCCATTTTGCGCCATGCTTGAATCCATTGACCTCACCCGGCATCCTCGATCATTCTAGACCCCAGCTCTCCAAGCCTAGTCCCGATCATCCTCGCTGTTGACCGTTGTTGACCTCCAAGCAACTTGCACAACAATAGACAAAGAAATCGATTCTAGAAACAAGTTCTTCACAACTTGACCCACGTTAGTCAAAACATGCATCATGCAACACATATGCACTGAAACCCATAAACTTGACCTAACTAAACAATCATCACCACCGAGTTGGTGAAAGCATCTAGGCCCCTACAAATTGTTTTGGTAATTAATGATAATATGTGAATATGGGATTAACATGTTTATTGAGTATTTACAAGGTTAAGTCCCATTGGTGAATTTGATGACGTAAAGATGCATGCCAAAGGATAACATGAAGATCTGCATGGCTTGAAGACAAGGTACAAATAGTCTAGGATCCTTTTATGTTTTATCGGTCTTAGGAGATTTGGTTTGAAGACCGGATTATAGGTTAAATGATGTACTATTAAGAGGGATCTTGGCTAGTAGCTTGATAGCATGTTCTTGTGCCATATGGATCAATTTAGGACCATGCATGCATTTGAATTCTCTTTTAATTTGAAAGCCTTGTGCACTTTGTCTAAAATCGGTAGTACCACAGTTATCACTACGGTTGTACCGCTCTGTGCGGTATGACCGAGATTTACTTGGCGGTAGTATTGAATTTTGTAGACTAAAGCCAACTGAGCGCTAATGCGGTTCGACCGGCTCTTGGAGCGGTGCAACCGCATTGCGGTCGTTCCGAAAAATAGTTCGCGGTTGAATAAAAACAGAACCAGTGCATTTTGGCTCAGAACCTCTCTTTGGTTTTCGGTTGAATCATACCGAGAATCGGTTGCATCGATTTTAATTTGAACCGATTTTTATATGGCGCTCAAGAAAACCGTAATGTATGTAAATGCGACCGAGCTCTGTGATTTTCGGTTGAACCGCATTTGGGAAGCAGATTGAAGCTCTGCTGCGGTTATACCGATTCTTATAAAGCGGTTCATATTTTCCGAGAGCTTGTCGTTTAAGCAGATTTGGAAACCCTACGATCGGTTGTCTGCGCTTCAATGCGGTTCAACAGGCGATCTTGTACCGTAAGTTACTTGGCGGTTGTCGGACGGCAAATCCCAACGGCTATGTCGAGTAATTAATGCCGCCGTTCTAGCCGTTCTGAGCTTTAGCATAAAATGCGGTTCAACCGGCTCTTAACGCCGGTTGTACCGAATCTGCCGAAGTTGGGGATTTCGTCCCCAATGGTCATAATTGTTGGTGGGGGCTATAAATACCCCCCCAACTGCCCTTGGACAGGTTGCTAGTGAACATTTAACATCCTTAGAGCCTTGGAGCTAAGTGCATTCACTCAACACCCAAAACTCTCTTATGCATTCATTGGTTGGTAGTTGAGTTCATTCAAGGGCATCAATTCATTCTAGATTGATCCTATTGCACTTGAGCATCATCAAGCGAAGGTCTTGGTTTGTTACTCTTGAAGTTTTGCCGAACTCCTAGACGGCCTTGGCGGTGGAGCACGGTGATCTCTTCAAGAAGATTGTGAAGAGGCCGGTGCAAGTTTGTGAGTGGTTTGGTGTTCGCCATCTCCGGAGCAGAGGAAGAACAACCATAGTGATCGAGGGAAGGCTTAATTCGTGGAGCCGGCTTGAGTTGTCAAGCTTCCTCAACGTGGACTAGTGAAGACCGGCAAGCCTTCGATACCACGGGAAAACATCGTTGTCTCATTGTGGTTATTTCTAGTTTTTACATTTCCGCATTTATATTTCTAGCTTGTTTATTGTGATTAAAGTGCCTAGCTAGAAGTATAACTTGTTTAGACTAAGTTATTAATTGGCTTAAATTGTTAAATTGTTAAAAAGTTTAAAAACCTCCTATTCACCCCCCTCTAGTCGGTTATCCTTGATCCTACAAGTGGTATCAGAGCTTGGTCTCTCATTGATTTAGACTTAACCGTCTAAGAGAGAAAAGGATGGCTAGTGAGGGAATGGCTTTAGGTAGGGCTCCTCTATTTGATGGCTCAAATTATGCTTATTGAAAAATTAGAATGTCAATTTATTTAAAGGCCATGAGTCCAAGCATTTGGAGAATCGTAAATGAGGGTTACGCCGGTCTAACCACCACACATTGGCCGGTCTGACCGCATGAGACCTGACAGTATTTTGTACTTCACCGAAAATGTGTGTTTCGACAAACCTTCAACGCCATTGCCAATTGTATCATCATCCTAAGATCGTGAGCATATCCCTATGATATCCACACATCTTAACATAGTAGTAAGTGCCATATGGTGTGATGAAGGAAGCTTTCTCTTCATCATCTTTGCTCATATTAATCTGGTGGTACCGTGAGTACGTATCCAAAAAAATCAACAACTCACACTCGGAAGTAGAGTCTACAGGTTGATCAATGCGTGGAAGGGGAAAGTCATCCTTCGGACAAACTTTATTAAGATATGTGAAGTCAATACACATTTGTCGTTTCCCATTGCTTTTTCTAACCATTACAGGGTTGGCGAGCCACTCTGGGTGTTTGACTTCATGAATGAATCCAGCCTCGAAAAGCTTGTCGATCTCCGACTGGATTGCCTCCTTCCGATTAGGTGTGAAGTGCTTTAACTTCTGCTTGACCGATTTTTTGTCAGGATGGAGAGCTAGCATGCGCTCGATCACCTCCCTGTGGACTCTGCATGTCGAACGCCTGCTAGACGAATACGTCCAAGTTTGCTCGGAGGAAGGAGACGAGTGACTCTTCCTATTTGGGGTTGAGTCATACCTCGACCAGTACCTTTCGGGTGGATGTGCTAGCATTTTTTTGACCTAGACGATATTTTGGTGCTTTCCGGAGAAACGTCTTTGTCGAGTGGAACCTCCTTGGTCTGGTTAGAAGGCTTTAGTGCCATCTTTGGCCTCGAGTGCTTGACCTGCATGGTAGGTGGATTAGTTTCCCTGGTCGGAAGCTTGTCGACTAATTAGAAGGATTTCCGATCATTATTTGCGGTTTCAAAATCCACCACATCAAAGGGAATCTTCTCAATTCAGAAGTTGTCGTGTCTTCCGAACGTAACCGGTAGGGGCAGTTGCCCTATTGGTTTAGCGGTGGAACCAGAAACTATACCATGGAAGACATGTTTCACAGGTTTTACCTTTGACCTGGGAATTTGCATTTCTTCTAATGCTCCCGTAAATAAAATGTTTAATGAGTTACCTCCATCTATTAAGACTCGATTAACTTTACAATTGTTAACTACGATAGGAAATCTACCTGGTCGAGTCGACGGGATGGGGCAGTCCTCTTTGCTGAAGGAGATAGTTGTTTTCGACCACCTGGATGGCTTGATGTTGATCGAAGACTCGGCAAGGTTCACTTCCCACTCCACAGCTTTCAGATGGTGCCTTGAGTCATACGAAGAAGATCCTCTAAAGATTATATCCACGGTGTGTTGCGGCTCTTGGTACTCCATCTCTTCATCACCATCTTTGTCCTTCTTGGAGCTTGGTTCTCTAAGTTCTATTATGGAGGGGAATGGTCCTTTACCTCGAGAGTAGTCCCCGGCTTCTTTTGCGGGCTCGGCGAAAAGCGAGTCATACCTGTTGCTCGGTGAAGTGGACACCACTTCTTGTTCTTCTTGTAATCGTTGGTCGGAGTCTTAGCTTTGTTATGACCAGAATAGTCTTTCTTACCATTGGTAAATTTTTCTGAAATCGTAAAGACTTCTTTGCTGTCGGGCTTGCGATTCTTCTTACTTTTAAGAGACTTATTGTTTTTCTTCTCTTGTTTCTCCAAGCCAGGTTAAGGGATATTGTCTTTTCGATTAATAGCTTCGCACCATTCAATTGCTTCGCTAGCGGCTGCATACTTGTCCGCCATGTCGAAAAGTTCGACGGTCGTTCGTGGAGGATTTATTACAATATCCTCCATAAACCGCCGATTCCTCAGCCCTGCTTTAAAGGCCTGGATAACGAAAGACTCTCCGACCTCTGGGATAGAGTTTCGAACCTAGCTAAACCTCTAGATATACTGATGAAGAGTTTCATTGGTTTTTTGCTTGATCCGGTGAGGATCGTCTTCTTTTCCTAGGCGGTCGTACGTGCCCTAGAAGTTTACGATCAGCAAATCGCAGAGCTACTCCCAAGTGTAGATAGACCTGACCGGTAGGTTTAGTAACTACGACTAGGTGGACCCTTCAAGGACCGTGAGAAAATAGTTTGCCATCACGTTGTCATTACCACCAGCAGCTTTGATGGCGGTAGTATAGATTTGAAGAAATTCTAATAGATTCTGAGTCCCATTGAACTTCTTTATATTGGCTGGTCGGAACCTGTCCGGCCAGCGAACAACTTAGAGTCCTATCGAGAACGCTTGGCAGCCCGTAATAGAGTCGTAGCGCCTTCTCTGAAAAGGAGTTGGATTATAGTCAGTCGGGGACCGGTTCCTAAGGTTTTCATACCTTGTATCTGATGTCCCGATCTGATCATAGATGCTAATGTTACGTCTTTGACCACCTGCTTGGTTCAGACGATGCCGAAGGTCATCGAAGTCAAGCGATCTTTCCTCTTGACGACGAGGAGGAGAGGCTACTGGGAAGAGTCATCTTCCCTCGTGATTCCCTCGTCGGAATCTACGACGGGGTCTTAGTGTCGATCGGTCCTCCATCCGTCCATGTTGCCCTCTGCTGAGGGAGGAGCGCTGGGACGAAGTCATGGTATGGCTTTACGAGTTTCTTTGCTCTCAGTACATTTCTGTACGCTGTATGGTTTGTTGGAGGATCTCTGACACCTTTCCTGCAACCTGAGCGTAACCTAGAGTTCCTGCTAGAGCAGGATCTGGATTGTTCGGAATATCCCGGACTCGTTGTAGGTTTGTATTGTTACCGAAGGTCGTGGAGGATTCCCGCTTGTAGTGGGTGTTCGATGAGTCGAATTCTCCCCCGACCTTCTGGTTTGCCTTGTCTGACCCCTTACTTGCGGTGGGATAGGAACAAGTGAATTAACTGATCGACATCCATCAGTTCGACCACCTCCACCATTTGGTGCTTGAGCGCTTGCACTATTTCCATCAGTATGTGATGGCAGGACAAGTTGTGGAGGATCGTGCAAGGCACCTTGATTGGTATCTCCGATTGTGTGAACCCTGTGCCTCCAACAGCGGTCCTCCGACGAGCTTCCGTCGTAGCTAATGGACAGTCTTCCACTGCTTCGGCAAGGAGCCTCCACGACGGAGAGCAGTCGGAGATTACCACCTCTGGTGGGCTTTGTGGTTGTGGTGGACTCAATCTGATCTGGTAGACTACCGACCATATGCTGAGTTTTATCATTCCCACTTGGTCCACGACCAATGGTAGCTTCATTGACACCCTCACTTGGTGTCGGTTGGCCTTCGGAATACATAGGAGCCATTGGCGAATACCGGTCACTCATGATTGTATAGAGAGTACATTGACCCTCTGATTGCAGCGTTGGCCTTCCGTTGTCATTCTTGCTGGTAGGAGGGACCGGGCTTGTTGAGGCATTCGGCCCTTCCGAACTGGTCGGAGCGACGGGTTCCTTTGGGAGCGCCACAGATGACGGCAGATCCTCATCCATCCAGTCAATTTCGTTGGTCTCAGCGTATGGTGAGCCAGCGGAAGATGATGATGACGACATCCCGTTTTCTTCCATGGTGCAGATGCATGCGTCTATGTCGAGGTTGGAGTAGTCCGCCAAGTCGAACCAGTTTTTCTCATCCCAAGTTCCCGCCAGGTTCGCATGATCGATGATAGAGCGAAGGGAATGAATGAGGAATGCTTGATTGAAGTAATCTTCAAAAACTTAACGCCTTGTTTCCCACGGACGGCGCCAGCTGTCGACAATCGAGTCGCCGATCTTACGAACTAAATAGAGGAAAATGTCAAAGAGTTCTTGGGAGAGAATGAGATTGCTCTTTATTACTATGAATTGGATCCTTTACAAGGGATGCATTCGACAAGGCAGTTGACTAATCCTAATTACACTGAGCGTAATGCTTGCTATGCTATTGAATCAGACTTGAAATATGAATCTAATGCCGATTGTCGTGCTCCAATCTGATGCCTTTGTTCCTCCATGCTCCATCTTTAAATAACCATCGAATGGGTGGTAGTTACTTCTGGAGAAGACGCATGTTGGAAGTGACGCGTCCGATCGGAGAGATCAGTTACAGTTAGCGGAACGGTAACTGATCGTCGGTTGGTGTCTGTGAGACACTCAATCGTATGGTGGTTGTTGTCAGCGCTTTAGGACTATGAAACGTCGCGTAGTATGGAGTAAATATGATATGTGTTCCATTCATCACACGGTAAGGAATATACTTGGAGTTAAATCCAGATGCTAGTTTATTGCTTTTACGAGTAGTCATCTGATCGGGGACTAGATACAGGACCTCAATTGACCAGAGTTCCCATTATGTAATATCTGGAATCCTTACGACCATATGGGTCGTTAGCCTTAGGGGTTACGACCACGAAGACATATGGTTTTTTATTATGTATTAAAGTAATACATAGAGATTTTAATCTTCGTCACTACCGCTTCCGCAGTTTATTTAATGTAATCATTTGGTCTTGTTTGGCCCTACTAAAAAACTTAACCCGATGCGATTTATGTGAACTCTGATGTTTGTAATATAATGAATGGTTTGGTCTACGTTATGTATGAAATGATTCAGTAATATATTCTGTAAGCGCTATTTACTGATCTAGATAATAGCACAATATTATCCATAGAGAATTCTGGATTGTGAAATCCGGATCCAACAGCATTAAAGGAACAAAGTTTTCTTCACCTATACCATTTTATTGCCGGTTGGTCAGAGAAGCCGAATGATTGTGCGCGTTGCCTCTCCACCTGAAATGGAGTACAAAAAACGCGTTAGAAAACTGTGTGCGCACACGCACGATTGTTACTTTAGCACTTACGAATGCTTCGCTTAGTCTGTTTTCTTATTGGCGCAGCCGTTCGTGCGTTGGAATACCACGGCAGATGCTTCGGACTGGCTAGGTAAAAGTTCAGTCAGTGCTGCAAAAGAAAGCGGAAAGGTTTCAGTCTTTCATACAAAGCTCGACAGATCTCTACTTGATTCTTTAATTTCTGCAGTGTATCTTGACATAGTCTTGTAGGGTCTATCAAGTACTTCATATTCGATTATCCTTCAATTTCAAAATGAAACCAGGTGTTTTGATCCAAGGAAAATACTGGACAGTGGGAAGCAACACAAATCAATTGTAATGAGCTTTTAGTTGGGTTTGTCCAATCTATAAATCTGTAGAAAAGACGTTCCGTCCTAAACTCGCGTTAGTCCAGACAACAAAACCATCACTTACGCCTAACTTTTAATTCCTTGATAATCCTGTCTCAAACCTCACCGCTGCGGATGCCTTCCCTCTCCTGTCAGCTTGGAACATAGTGGATTAAGAAGACCAAACCATAGTTGTTAAGCTTACCCATCTCACACGTCCAGTTTGATAATGAACTTCCCAGTCAATAGCCATGACATAACATACTAAATGCCCTGGTCTAAATCATTCCTGACGATATGAAACCAGTTGCGGCGCCCCGTGTCATTACCCCAATGGTAATCACACTTATACATACGGATTACTATTCGTTTGCTCAGTAGAACATTGCTTCAACAAATAGTAAATCTTTACCAGAGTTAGCACAACAGAACAATAAGATAGAAACTATACATCTTTATTACAGTAGTAGCCACGCAAGGCTATGGTTTTTATTACAAGTAATTTACAGTTACAAAAGTGAACTACTCCTCCCTTGCCTGCCCTGTAGTACCGGTCGCCTACTCATCTTGCTCATCATATATGGAGTCCATCTCTTCCTGCTCCTCGTAGCAAGTACCCTCGTCACCGGTGGTCTCATCTGTACCTGCGTGTCCCTCGTCCCACTCGGGATAGCTCCCGATCGGACTAGAATCTAACAAAGGAAAATAATAACAAGGTTGAGTACACGAGTGTACTCAGCAAGCAATTAATAGCAAAATGCACTTTATGACCCATCTCTTTTCTTCACTTCCTTTTCTAGATCATTTCTGCTTCTGAAAATAACTTATTAAAACATTATGTGACAAATTTTAATTCTGAAAAGACTACTAGTCACTCGGAGAGAAGAAAGACCCCTAGCGGTTCCCATAGTTTCCATTCCAGAAAACTGGCATGAATTCATGGTTTTATATAGCACTGCGCAGGCTTTTACCACTTTACCCATAGCTATCCTGAACTCTTTATTAGCTAGGTCCATCGCATTTCCTTTGATGCGACTCCGAGTTCAGAATACAGAACGTTTTTCAGATTACGTGATTAATTTCTCCACCCATTACTTTCCGTCTTGACGACAGCCACCATCGAGTTCGAGTAATGTTGGTTGGGCGATTCATCCTCTCTGCACCCAACACTCCACTTAGTGCTATAGCACCTCTTCTTACACCACACTCACACATATTACATACCCGGTGTGGAGAGCATAATTACGTAACAATATAGCATTTTCTGCCCGTCAAAACGGGAAAATGGTTGGCACTTAAAATACGGCATCTGACCGAGTAAAAGTTTTGTTGATCCTTATATTTTAACCATACGTAAAGGGTCCCACCTCTTGCCTCTCTCTTCCTTGCCCCGGGCCCCCTTTACCAGCCATAATATTAACTGTGCTTTCATTTCATTTCTCATTTCTTAACTCTTTTCATCTTTCTCATCTTTCTTATCCATTTCATCCTCATTTCAATTTATTCGATTTAATCTTTGAGAAATAGTTTTGATGCAAATACATATATAATAGAGCAATGTACGGTTTACATTTAATATAACTATATTCATGTTCAAGAGAGTAGCTTGCCTTCAGAACTATAGAAAAGATCGTCACGATTTAAATCAGATCAACCATCAGAGGTCATGATACTCACCTGCCGCAAATCTGTGACGGAGCTTAATAATAAATAATTGTGCAAATACTTAGTGGTATATGTTTGCTATTAGTGCACAATAGTCATTTGGTTCTTTTTGGCAGATTTTAGTTAATAACCATTTTTCGGGTTCTTCGCTAAGTTAGCACTCCCCGCCACGGTCATTCTCGTATATCGGTTCTAGGGTTAGAGTTGTCGATACTCACATTTTACGTGCGCAAAGAATATATTATACGTGATTGCATCCTAATAGGTCTATTAAATTTTATTCGCACAAAATTAAGTCTATCAAATTTACTTGGGCAATTAAACGATTAGCTTGGTTTTATGCCGGTGCTAAATAGATGAACCTACTTGATTAAATCACCTCTATTGCCTCAAATTACCTATTTACTTAATTTGGGAGTTCTATCGACGACTAACTCGAATCTATGGTCTCACATTAATTTATACGTATTTTTTGCCTCTAATTCCTGCCGGTCGTTTTACTGCTAAATATTCTAACGTGGGCTAAATGGCCTTTCTCACTAGTGACTCAAATGAAAATGACATTTATACTGCTAATTTAATCTCTCTACTTATTTTGAGTTTTACAACAATATCTACAAAAATTTTCTCTTTTTAATTATTCTTCCTTTTTCCCTAACTCCCTTTTCCCATTTCCTATTTCATCCTTTCCACTTTAACCCTACCAGCCGACTCCTATTCCTATTTCTTCCTCCCCCAATCTCTTTCTCTCCTCCCCTTTCACCCGATGCCGCCGCCACCACTCCCTGGCTCCCCTGCGCCTCCGGCCCGCCTGGCTCCTCCCCACGCGGCTTGGCCCCAGATCCGCCGCCGGCGTCACCTACGTCCTCCGCCGCCTCCGGTCCTGCACCCCTGGCACAGTGGTGCACGCGCCTCATTGCTGCCCTTCCGGCTCGCCACCGTCACCACCTCCTCTGGCGCCTCCTCTCGGCCCTCCAACCTGGCCGCCTCTCCTGCCACCCCCACCAAACACCTCGGCCGGCCTCCTCTATGCCATCAAGACCCCTGAGCCTCCTCTGGGTTTCGCTCGACCTCCTCTCTGCTGCAAGGCAGCGCCACCTGGCTCCTCTCTGCTGCAGCCTATTTACGCCATTGCTACTCTACTCGCCCTAGTCTGCCGGTTCCTAAGTTCAACCCACGCCTTTGTCTTCTCCCCTACACCTAGTCCGCTGAATGATGCTGAAACACTAAGTTGATTTATGTTGATTTGCTTGTTGAGATCGATTCATTTAATTGATTGATGGCGTGTTGCTTACTGATGTGTGCTATTTCATGATTATGCATGGTATGGTGATGAGATGGACTACTGTAGGCTGGGTTGTGATGATGCTGGATGGTCGCAGATAGAGGTGGGGGTTGGTTCGTCTTGGGCTCCCTGAGGTATCTCCCTTTCCTCCCTAACCCCTTGCTCTGTGATGTGGTGAACTGGGAGCTACATGTGGGTTCTGCTGTGAGATGTTCTACTTGTGCACGATGTGTATGTGTAAGGCCTACGGGAGTATACTGAGGTTACCTTGGGTTGGGATTTGAGGTGGGGGAAAGAGGATGACCGTGCTGGCTTCGTGTTGGAGTTCTTCTCTTCTCCCCTGCCGTGGATGGCTTGCAAGCTGGGTTGACGAGGTTGCTAAGCTTGCCTTGCTTCCCTTGCTGCCTTGTTGCCTTGCTTTCGGGTGTTCTGAAAAGTGGGGGAAACTGGGTGGTCTGGGGGAAGCTTGTGAAGGGCGGTGGCTATTGTGTGGGTGAATGGCTTGCTGGGGAGGGCCTTTCGGCTGGGTTATCCTCTCCCTATGGCGGTTGGCTTATCTCCTGGCTGTGCTATGAGTTATCTCTTTGTGCAGTGCCCTAGTTAACAGTAGAGTGTTCTGGATTATCTCCTTCCTATGCATGCAGTCTGTGCTCTGGGTTATCTTTTAACTGTGCAGTGCCCTAGTTACCCCTCTACTGTTCATTTTTATCTTACCCTAATCTTTTATGCTGCTGCTGCCCTCACTGTGCACTATTGTGTTACCTATCCAGAGGTTATTTAGCTAACTATTTTCTATGATTTTGGTTGCATGAACTGAGATGATGGATGAAGATTGGATGCAATGACAAGGAGGTCTTTGAAGAAATGGATGCAAGAAGCGATTTGTAAATTAATTAACTTTTGTAATTGCTCTGAATTAGATGTAGGATTCATATTGTATCTATTCCCGGAATGTAAGTATATTATCTTTGATTACAATTAAATTGTTGAGATGTAATCAAGGTTGTATTTTGATATACTTTGAGATGTATTGAAGTGATGCTGTATTGATAATACAAAGCTTCATATTGACAAATGTGCGGATTGATAGCTTGAGGTCCGAATGGAGGTTACACTGTATTACGAATTAAAGAATTTTAATTACCCTTAATTACTGATTAGTATTGCTTAGTTTAGTTTAATTGTGCGGGTTCTCACACCAGTGACATCAGCAAATCTGAAGGCTGATGATTTGTTAACTCACCGGCTTTGATCTGCTAGAAACTGGCATTCTGAAATTCATACGATCAGAAGTTGAGCCATCAGGGTGGATATCGTCATTTCCCTTCATGGAATCCTATCTCAAGAACATTAGTTCACCAACTGGAGACTTAGTTTCCAGATGGGTAGATCTTTATGAGTTAAGGCCTAACCAGAGCATAGCATGAACAGTGATGAACACTCATTTCCTGAGCCTGGAACTTCCTACTTACTCAACTAGTTCTGCAGTTTTAGCATGACCGAGAGTACTTGTGAAAATGGACATCAAATGTCAGCGGATGTATGCCAAACTTTATGTTCATGCATATAATAAACAAACAATGCTCCATGTTTATGTAGAACTATTGCAAACTAAACATTTATAAACACTTAGTTCTATAAGGTAAATGCATTCAACACGTTTAAAGTGGAAAATCCATTGTGCCCCCAAAGCGGGATAATCGGGCCTTTTTAGACACCACAGTAGGATGCACAATCTAAAATATGTCTACACTGCCTTTTCAAGTCTAAGGCCTTTTGGTGAACAATCAATCAGGTAATTTGCGGTTAAGATGATTATTCATATTACATAGCTAATCTACCTCGAACTATTTTAACGGGGGAAATGAAACGAAAAGCCAAGGCATTGGTGAAGGCATTAAGGTGGCGAATGATCAGCCATGAGCTGAGCATGATCAAGCAGCAGCAAGTGTATTTATGAAACAAATTGGAACTGGGATTTGCACCTTGAAATCATTGGATTTGCACTACTAAGCACCTGCAGATTAACCTTGAGCTCCACAAGAAATCAACAGCTCCGCATAAAAGCTAGCACAGTCACAGACCAGTACGTACTCCAAAGTAATATATAGGTCATAGGGTAAGTGCTCGTACCTGCAAGATGTAGCACAAAAGAAGCAAGAAGCATCTCCCGGGAATTCCCTCGAGCACCTTGGTGGCAAGCTAAAGAAAAACTAAAGGTTCATGTCACAGTCATAGGTACTTTGGGCAATGGCGAATCTGCCGACGAGGAGGGAAAAGCTCTCGCCCTGAGACGTGTCCGCCTCCAAATCTCCAATTGGCCTACTCGACCGTCTCCTAGCCCAGCAACGCGCCAAGATTTACCAATCAACTATTCAAACTCTGGAAAGGGCAGAAAACGGTTTTCTTCTCGTTCATCGGTAAGGATGTGAGAACATCAAACTATAACGCTCTTAAAAACTGGGACTATTAAAGTCTTCACAATCATACAAGATGTGCGGTTACGAAATAAACAGTGTCTTAAGTAAGCTTTCGATTACAACAAAAACTAACATTTTATTACATAAGATTAAGGCCTAACAGTCAGTTTTAACCTGACACAGGCATCCAAGCCCAAAGATAATATAATACAAAACAAAAGAACTTCAAACCACAGGCACGCTTGAGCGCGGTCGAGATCTAATAACAGTAGTCGCTACCATCCGATGGTCCACCAAAATCCTGCTCAACAAGATCCTCTGTATTTTCCCTGATTTCTTCTGTAGATGATTTGCAGATTGCAGGAATGAGTACTACCATACTCAACAAGTCACATGGAAAAACTAAATAATTACATGTAAGGAGTTTCAAGGGATGGTTAGGGTTTACCATATCTGGCATATGTGGATGCATTTTTCATTTAAAGCAGTTTATCTTTAAAACAGTAAAACAATAATAAATAATAACATCAGAGGTTTATCAAACTCAATTACAAACTTAACATATCAAAATCTCTACTTATGCCTCTGTATTGGAATCACCCATTAACACAACATCATTAACCGGAAGCACGACATATTCTAATACATTTAATTATACACTCTGCAGAGTTGTCCAACTTTATCCACAAGATATCTCAAGCTCATACTGTTAGATCATAGACACACAACACGTTAGCGTGCGACTGAGCTGAGATAACAAAGTTTTTTCACTACTCAACCTTTCTAGCCTCTACCCGGTAGGTTCAAACCCATACAGCCTTCGAGAGACTCCACCGGCCGCCATGGATCTTGTGCCCCAATGCTGATGGGACCATACCGTTGTGTAGACTACTGAGTGTCTCTTCCGGTCCACCCCTGTCTCATTCTCGATACTGTAGATATTCAATCGGAAGAGCAGTGTACTAAGCTAGGGAGTAATGACCACACCTGTGGTTGAGAGGTTTTTTGTGTCTGTTACTGTGGCACAAGGTTCTTGTCCTTAATTGTCTCCAATGAGGAAATAGACCAACACCAACTCATGATTGTCCACCTGCTTGATCTCATTGATGACTCACTTTTAACACAAGTTTATTGGGTTGTCCAACTTTCTGGATACAACCCTCAAATCTCCACCAAAAACCCTTGGCGAACCGCCAATACTACTTTTTCAGGATTTAAACACATTTGTGATAAAGCTACTTATATAGCTAATATTTTATATAAATTTGTCAAGGAGAATATGGCTTACAAAGGATTTCAACATTGTCAAGGTGAATATAGCCTACAAGTGTTAGGTGGGTTTGTATGTGGGGTAATAGGATTTATCTAATTATCATGGCATTCAAAAGTATTATTTCAATAATAAAGTAATTGGCACAATTACAATAATGAAAGTAATAATAGATATATGAATTGTAGGCTCAAAATGATCAAGGAATGCAACTTGCCTTCTTGCACAAAATCTTCTAAATACTGGTCTTGTCCGGTGTCTTCTGGAGTCTGGTTGTCGAAGTCGTGACCTAGCAGTGTACACGCGGTGAGGTGGACGGTGGAGCGGGAATGGCGTCGGGTAGGGGCGAGGTGGAGGCGTGGGTGCGCGTGGGCGGCGTCGTGGTGTCGATCTTTGGCGCGGAGGTGGTATGATGAAGTCATCGATTGCGTGGCGAGGTGATGGGATGGGAGGCCAAGGCATTGGCGGCTTCGAGCGCGTCTGACGATTGAAGGTGGAGGGGAGGTGGCGGCTGACGACGGCGGCGCCGAGGGAGGTGGCGTCGAGGAGGTGACGAAGGGGTGGTGCCTGGGAGGAAACCGTTTTCGGCTATGGAAAACGGGATTGTCGAAATGGGAAAGCGGAAATTCGGAAGAAACTTCCAAATTGGGCAAGTTTTCGTATTCAAACCAAAAAGCTTTCAAAATTTTGAAATCTAGAATTTTTTGGTTGTTTCAATGACGACAATCTTCGGCTTGACAGCACCCTCCTTCTAGCGTTAACTGTCGATGATTGAAACCCAGAGTCCCTTATCGAGCTAACAGGAAAAATAAAATATGAGAGCACGATTGAAATAGAGATCTTTATTGTCGTGAACACAGTGAGAGTTTTTACAAGAAAGTGATGATAATGATTTGCTTCAGATTGATTCCGATTGTCTTACAAGGTACATGGACTACCATATTTATAATTGTTGAAGATGTGACAGTTATTGCCGCTAAAGGCGTCTTTTGTCTGCACACACATTCCTTCGTTGAGTCTTGAACGGTTGCGTCTTTTTGCCAACTGTCGTAAGCTGTCAGATGCTCCAATAATTGCTCTCACGTTAGTCACATAGGAAACTGTCATATCCTCCGACCAATTTTCTTGGTCGAGGGTGGCCCAAATCGTATAACTGGTCGCATAGTGTATATGACTGGCCGTATAGTGGCTATGGGTGGTTGTCTCATGACTTAAACTGTCTACAACTAGTTTGGCCATAATAAAATGGATTATGCTTCTTTTTAATCATGGTCGTGTGTTTCCAACTGTTATAATATGGACCATTAATATATGGATCTGTTTTCATAGAGACTTTGATTTTAACCGAAAAATATTAACCTCGTAAAAAATCCGCGGCACCCAGAATCATTCGACTCTACATCTTAGCCTACTGGTATCTTTAAGAAGGTTATACCAGTTGCTACTTGCTTTATTACTGCACTTTGTAATCTTCAAATAGGGGAACTTACCTTTGGTTAGTAAACGAAACACATTTTTTATCACCTAATGATGGCTATTGGTCATTGAGTCATTGAGTCATTGCCTGTACTTGTTAAGCTCATGCTTCACCATGAAAATCCGAAGTGGAATTATTAAGAGTTTATCATAATAGGTGCATTTGAGGTTTTACTTCTCGATATCTCACTAACATATGAGTGATAGGGCTACATGTGAGTAATCAAGGGATAAATCATCAAATACTCCCTCCGTTCTTAAATACATGACATTTGACCAAACGTGCAGTCAAACTTATATAACTTTGATCATTATTTTTTATATGATTTTGTTAGTAAAAAATTACAAAATTATTATATTATGAAAATATTTATCATGACAAATCTAATGATACTATTCACTCATGATCAATCTAAATAGTTTTTCATATATTATTAGTCAAAGTTAGATAAGTTTGACTGCACGCTTGATCAAACGTCATGTATTTAAGAACGGAGGGAGTACAACTATTTATAATGGGCTGCATATCAGGTGCACAAAGCCTATTTGGTGCACATATGGAAAAACTTTTTGTTTGGGTATCAAATTAGCATAAAAAATTCTAGATGTAATTTATAGTGTTTTGTTCCACCCTTTAAAATTTGAAGTTCAAACTCAAAGTATGTTAGAAGATACAAAAAGAGAAATTTCGACATATGATAGATCAAATGGTCTTTGGAAAAAAATGCACAAATGTTACTATTCACAAGAAACTTCTTTTTGTATCTTCTAACATACTTTGAGTTTGAACTTCAAATTTTAAAGGGTGGAACAAAACACCATAAATTACATCTAGAATTTTTTTCAAAATTTTTTATACTAATTTGATACCCAAACAAAAAGTTTTTTCATATGTACATCAAATGGTGCTTGTGCACCTGATATGCTCCCTTTATAATGGCCCCATCTTAAGCATCCGCAATAAAAATCATCACGCACCCAGGATCGAGAACCGACGGCGCAGATGACCGCACCACATCGGATGAGCCGTTAGGGGTTCAAACTACCGGCCAGTAACTGTAACTGGCGGCGTTAGCAACTGCTCCATTCTAGATTCCGAACCGACTCTCGGCCCCACGGCGCCGTCAACCCGCCATCACACGACCGTCGCGTCTGCTACACGTTTCATTCCGTCTCCAACTCGTACTACACCTATTTTTTTACATCCCCTAACTTATGTAATTTATAAAAAAACAATCCTTTCAACCCCTAAATTGACGTGACAATGAAAATTCCATGTTTTCACTAATGTTTTAAGCAATCAGTTATACTTGATCATACGTTCGCAGCACTTTAACATTCCTAGCTATATGCACACACAAATTCATTGATTTTTACCAAAATCGTTACGTTTGAATTTAGACTATCTTTTGTTTCCTCTGTATCACAGAGAACTTTCCCGTTTCGTTATCTCATACAGAATAAATTCAGGGACCAATTCGGAAAGAGAGCGGGTAGTAAGTGTACTCCTCTGCTCCTCCACTTCCCTTTCTCCATCCCTTCAACGGGCGAGGTTTTTTGAAAGCATCCTCTCTCTCTCCTCTCCATCAACTCCCCCGACACCCAACCGTCCAACGGAAGCCGTAGAGAGAGTGAGGGGAAAAGCTTGCTCTTTTATACCCTCCTAGGGTTTCGAGCCACCGCTCCACCGCTCGCTTCGCGCCATCTTCCGCCCCCGACCCCTGATTCGATCCCCCCGATTGCTCGATCTGGGATCCGCTAGATTCGTAAGTCGGCGTTTGGCTTGATCTGTTCGCGGTGGTTCCCGTGGGGAATTTGATCTATATATTTTTTTTATGGTTTTGGCGTGTTAGATTGTGGTGGTGATGAGGATGTGATGGGGACCATGGCGGAGGTGGAGCAGGAGGGGTGCGTGGAGAACCGGCAGCATTTGGCGGCGTCGAGCTCGTCGGTGTCGGACGGCAGCAGCTATGGCGGCGGGCTCGCGCGGATGTCGCCGCCGGTCTCTAGCTCGGCGAATTCCATCTCCGGTCTTAGGTAAGGAGGCTCTCTGCCCTTAGTTGGTCCTATCGTGGGAGGGATCTGGCTTGGATGATGCTTGCTCGAGTTATGGTCCTGGTGTGGTGGGTGTTCGGGTGAGAAAAAATGGACCTTTTTGTGGATTGGGTAGTGGTTGTATGGTTTTATCGACGGTAATTTACCGGGCCTGTGATTTGACTAGTGTTTCGTTTGTGTTTTGAGAAATTCGTGCCGTGAGGATTGCTGTCTTGGTCGAGACATGGCACAGGAATGCTGAGTCCTTGTAGATTTGATGAACTACTGTGTTGGCGTGCTATATTCATTCAGAGTTTGAGACATGGTTTGACCGTTTGTGTGTGCTGTGGTGGGTATTCGGATGAAAGGTGTTTTTTTGGTATGTTCGTGACTTCGTGTTATTGAGGTTTCAGTTTCTGTGATTTGGTTGACTTACTTTAAGGTGTGTAGATTGATGTAAATTTGATATAATTGTTCACTTCGAGTCCTCAGTTGGTTAAACCATGGTCCAAGTCCCGTGCAATAGTTGTTGTTTTGATGCGAAAGCTGTTTTTTTGTGTGTCATCGTTCTTGAGGTTTTCGTAGCTTTGGTATACTCAGGCTTGCAGCATTGGAGATACCATCTAGTTGTAACTTTGATGATTTTTCTTGCTGACTGTTGCCTTGGTTAAAAATGTGGTCCTGATGTGCTATGGCAGCAGCTGCTTCAACGAGATAATGAGGAAATTTTATTGTGTGTTTAAGTTGTGCCATCGTTTTAGTAGTTGCAGTCACCACTATCTTTCTTTCCCATTTTTAAATGCTTGACCTATGATGTGTTGATATTGTTAAGCAATTTGTTGCCTTGGAAATCTTTCTTGATTGAAATGTGCAAAACAGTTACCATGATCGAGCATGTACAATGTTCTTTTATTTTGGTAGTGAACGGTGCCATAAAGTGTGGATAGCCATCTTTTTAGTAATCATTGGTGGCACCAAGTAATGATGATTGTTTAAATATACAAGACAGCCATTTCATTTGGCATAAATTTAATGATGTTGTGTTAGTAGCTGTAGTTCGCAAATTTGTACATGCTCGATCATGTTTGCAGGTGATTCGTTTGTTTTATTTTGTTTTGTTTGCAGTGTCTTGTTGCCGGTTAATGATAATCTTCACAACATTGGCTGTCCTGGATCACTCAGGCATTAACAAATGGTTGTTGACAATTTTTTTCCTGAGTAAAATGTGTCCGCATGATGCTGTAAGTTCTTTATTAGCTGCAGCATATGCCTGATTGTATTGGGATTTCCTCACTATGGAGTCTGGATATGCTAATTCTGGCACTTAAGGTGCTAAGTATGATGTAAATGTTCATCCAAGAGGAATCCATTTTAGCATATTTTTTAATGAGAAATAATTTCCTGCATATTTTTGAAGATAAAAGGCTACACAGGGACGATTTATATGGTTGAACTAGTAGAGTAGTAGTAGACTAGTAATAACTCTTCCTTATGTAGGCCCCTTCAACAACTTCCGCTTTTCTTTTTGTCATCTCATGCTAGTGTATATCTGCAAACTGTGCTTTGTATGCAACTTCTGGCACCTAGTATGTTTTTTCATGCCCTGAACTGACAGTATTTCACTTTAATGTTGCTGATAAACTTTTCCTTATATTAGGCGAACAAGTGGGCCCATAAGGAGAGCTAAGGGTGGCTGGACACCAGAAGAGGTTACTATCTCACTTCCTCTGTTATATACAGACTAGTCTAGAGGATGTAACCTGACTCCCCACCATTCTGGGTCTCCCGTACCTCCCCCCCCCCCCCCTCCCCTCTCCCTTCTTCAAAACACGATGCAAATAGTAATTCAAAATTCTGATTTTTTCTGGCTAGATAGGTTATGATATGGTCAAGTTTCCTACAAAAATTCAACTACGAACGTGACTTACATTAGGAGGTACGGGAGTACCCGAATTTGGATTTTTTTATTACTATTTGCATCGTGTTTTGAAGAGAGGAAATACGGGAGTACCCGAAGGGTGGGAAGTACAGGATATGTTCTCAGACCGTCTATTACATGCAAAATATACTTATATTCATAGTGCATATATGCTAATGTGCAGTGGTAATCCTATCCACTGTGTAAAAAAGTTCTTTTTGTCTATTTGTCATTCTTGTTGTTTATGGTCAGACTGTTGATATTTTTCTCACTAGAAGTTTCTCTTTTCTTTCTGCTTGAAAAGTAATTTCACAGTTTCACTGTTTGATTCCATTACACACTCCGAACTGTTGCTAATTAACCTCAACATATGGCAACAGGATGAAACATTGCGGAAGGCAGTTGAAGCTTTCAAGGGTAGAAGCTGGAAGAAAATAGGTTTGCTTCTTCTTTCCACTGTACACCTCATATACTCAGTTATCCTTGTACTTGCAGAATTTTTTAAAAAAAACTCTGGCATGTTTACCTTTGCTATTGTATGTAGTATGGTTTTGTAGTAATCTTAGGCCTTAAATGCGCTCATCAAGTAGGGAAGTAAGTATGTCTCTTTTATGTATGCTACTTAGCGTTTGAAGTTGAAGATGGTTCCTCATGGTTTTCTCTGCTTAGCTAACTGCCTATTTGCTATTAAAACATACTTGAGTTGAACACTATAGCTCATGCTATTGAACCTTTCAGTGAATTATATGATATAAAAGAATAGGATATAAGATTAGTATAACCTTGACAGTAGAGCTAATGAATCTAAAAATGAGCAAGGATCTGGAATACTGCCAGTAGATTTTCATGTGAAAGTTAACTGTGACTGAACAGATCTTGAGAGAATTTGGAATACATGGTTAGAGTGTGCTTCCTGTAGAATACCTCAAAGGTGCTTTCCTACCAATGTTGAAGGTCCACCATCCACAGATATCAAGGAGATGGATTTGTTTAAAAAAACATATCTGGAAATGCATTTAGCATATTGTTAATGAGTAATGACTTAATTCCACTAACATGGGCCCAGATGCATTCTTCTATATGTGTCTACAAATGATAACAGAAAGTAAGAGCAGTTATTGGGGCTCTTGTATTTGGACTGGTTGTTTAATGCTTAACTGTGACATTTATCTCGGTTGCTCCATGGGTGGTAGTTGATATGGCCTAACGAGTATGCACATGTCATATTTTAGCTAGTTATAGAAAAGTCAAACTTCTCTAGAAGTTTTTCCATATCTATAAGTGCGGTGAACTTACAGAAGGTAGCTGTATCTACCTGTGCAGCTGAATTCTTTCCTGATAGGACAGAGGTACAATGTTTGCATCGATGGCAAAAGGTTCTTAATCCTGAACTTATCAAAGGTCCTTGGACTCAAGAGGTTTGTCACTGCAGCATCTACTTTGGTTTGACAAGAAAAAGCTTTTGCGCATTCTATCTTTTAAATGTTATATCCATGACATTTTTCTACAGGAAGATGAAAAAATCATTGATCTTGTAAAGAAGTATGGACCAACAAAATGGTCTGTCATAGCAAAGTCTCTACCTGGCCGTATAGGCAAGCAGTGTCGAGAGAGGTATTCTTTTGATCGTGCAGTTTATTAGCAAAATTATGTCTATTGTCATTAGTAGAACTTTTAATTGCTCTATTCTTCTTGTTTGCTGATAAGCACGCTTTTCTTCATGCAAGACAGATTAGGGAAATTGGTATAATTACAAGAAAAGATCTAAATTTGAGGGCAGTATAATTACAAGCAGGGAAAAAATAACCGCCGGTTACCAGCGGTAACCGGATATACTGGCTGCTCCTGGGAACGGAAAAACCGGCCGGTTTTTCCGGTTTTTGCAAATTCAAATTCTAAATTTCGAATTTCGGCTAGTTTTTAATCAAATTCAAGCTAATTTTAACTAGATTTTTTTCCAGGAATTCCGGTAACCGGCCGGTTACCGTTTCCGGCCAGCAACCGGGAAATTGCCCGGTTCCGGTTCTTTTATCCCTGATTACAAGAAAAGCTCTGAATCATTTTCATAATTAACTATTTAAGAAATGCACTTCTTACTGAAAGAACTACAAAAGTAATTGACTAACCGTTCTGTTGTAGACTTGTAGGAGTAAAAATATTCTTCCTCAATCTTCTGGCTTGATTCATACTATTAATTCCATAGCAATTATATTCCTAGTGAGTTTAATTGTATGTTTTGTACATTAGAACTAAGCTTGACGTGATATAGTACAGAATATGGACTTATGGAGCTAATGTTGAATTCATAGGTGGCATAATCATCTGAATCCAAAAATAAAGAAAGATGCTTGGACTGCTGAGGAGGAATGGGCACTCATCAATGCTCATCGGACATATGGGAATAGATGGGCAGAAATAGCAAAAGTTCTTCCTGGAAGGTATTGCTACACAGCCTACTTCCCTTGGGAATTTTTCTATGTGTCGTTCATGAAGTTTATACAAATCATGTCGCTGTCGATTCTCTTAAATGGTATTTAGTTAGTTTTAATAAATGGTGTTCTTTCAATTATTTCAATGATCCCCCCATTTGGGTACTTGGCATGTTATAGTTTTTTTTTTTTTTTGCGTATACTGTATAAGTTCTAAAACCATTGGATTTTTTTTTTAAAAAAAAAAGCAAAATTGGGTCTATACCATCGAAAGATGTTGGGTTTAGCAGAAAAACAACCAGAAGTTCTAGGCTTAGATATTTACCACCAAAAGAGCCATACGTTTAGAATTTTACCACTCCGTCATGTTCCATTAGGTGTTTGGGCAGTTGCAGTGTGGAGATGGAAAAAGATATCATGTGAAATGAAAGCAATGGCCCCAGTCTAACTTAGTTAATTCGGGTCTGACCCAAAGGCAATTCGGGTTCGAGTCAACCAGACATCTCTTCTCACCCAGCTCCCGCAGCAAGCAAGAAACAGGGGGCGCTGCCGCCTCCCAGTCCGCCATTGCCGCACCATGGACAACACATCGCCGGTGACGAGGTCCCCGCCGGCAAATTGCAGCAGATCATTCACAGCTTACAAATATTCCGCAAGACATTAACACCATTTCATATGACAAAAATTATGCTTTAAGAGGGCAAAAACTTATTTCATTTCACACGCAGATCACACATAGAGATTATATCAAGAAACTATCTACACAAAGAACAGTACACCGAAATAAACAAACAAGTTAATTTTGCAAACACATGAACTCCATACTGCTACCAAGTTTGCCATGTCCTTGCTGCCGAGTTCACCGTGTCTTTCCAGCCCAGCCGAGGGGCGCATGCTGCCTCCACTGCCGAGTTCACCAGGCCCCATGCCCCTGCCTCCTGCTTCGCCCAATTGTGCCATGCAACTGCCACCTCCCCCGCCCAATTGTGCTATGCTGCTGCCGCCTGCCTCGCCAGCTGCACCATGCTGCATGGAGGAGGAATTGACGAGGGGGATAGGCTGGAGATGCATAGACGTGGAGGATTCGACAAGTGGGATAAGAAATTGGGGAGGGGTGGCGCCATGGAAGAGGAACGGATGTACAGAGGGATTTGTTCGATGGTGAATAAGTAGATGGGGCATGCAGAGGCAAAGGGGCAACGGTATAATGGTCAGAATAAATGGCTACTTCATCTAATGGTGATGGATTGGTAAAATTCTAGACATTTCGCTCTTTTGGTGGTAAATATCTATGCCCAGAACTTTTGATGGTTTTTTTCTCTCTAAACATCTTTTGATGGTACAGACCCACTTTTTCCTTTTTTTTTAATGATGATACACAATGTAAAGGGGATTTCCCGTTTTCTTTTCCTTCAGTGCTTTTGAATGAAATGGCCTTCTGCTGTTTTTGGCTGTTAAAATTTCCTGTTTGCTCTGATAAAAAGAATTGCAGTTACAACTTACAAGATAATCATAATGGAATAAAGTAGGCCTGCCAGATCTAAATAATTAATAGAATACCCCAAAAACTATCACAGGCGTCTGTATCTGAATAAAGATCAGAATGCTCCAGAGCAAGGATCCAAAAGCCGGTACCGGACCAAATCCCAGTCGCGGGCTGGGAAAAAAAACCCGGGCGGTTACCGGATTTCTCGGAAAAATCCGGACGAATTTCGCTTGAATTTGCTTAAAAACCAGCCGAAATTCGAAAATTGGAATTTGAATTTGCAAAACCCAGAAAAACCGACCGGTTTTCCCGTTCCCGGTTACCACCGGTAAATCCGGTTACCGCTCTGGCCGGTTTTTAATTCCCTGCTCCAGAGTACTACGTGAATACCATTTTTTTCTACTTTCTATTATAAATTTATAATTACATGTGTCATTGTCATGATTCATGAATGCATTATTGCAATTTAGTTTGTTCAAGTTTTGAATTTCTGTTTTCAACTGTTTGCATCTTTGTCTTGGGCTTCAACTCTTTGGTTATTTCTTCATTAGTATGAACTACGTCCTTATTTTGAAAAGGTGCACTTCCTGTCTACTTTACAAGACTCTGGGACCCTACTGATAGTATGTTGCTGTTTCCAGGACTGATAATTCTATAAAGAATCATTGGAATAGTTCTTTGAGAAAGAAGCTAGACATCTATAGTACCAGCAATGTTCTGGCAGTTCCGAAAAAACTTGGTCCTAACGATTTCAAGGATAAACCGAAGCAGGTGGCTACTGAGAACCATCTTGATCTGAACAAAGTGCCCAAAAATTCAAAAGACATACCTGAAATAGCCCATCGTTCTAATTTTAGCCCACTTCTACAGACATACAAATTAGAACATGCCAGGGACTGCTCAGGGTTCCTATCTCTTTCCATATTACCAACTGCTCAGACACTAACTTTATATGAGGTGTCATCAATAGTTGATGGTTCTGCTGTTACTTCAGCGGTACAAGGTCTGGAAAGTGATTCTGTCCGCGACAAGGGCATGGAAATCGATTCTGTTCATGAGAAGGGTCTTGAGGTTAATTCCACACCTGATCCTGTGGAGGAGTCTGGTACCATTCAACTAGAAGCCGCACCAGCCAAAGGTGAACCAGAATCATCTTTGAAGAATGAGGTGCATTCTACCCTTGGTCCTCTTTTTTACCAGATTCCTAACATGGAAGATGTAGCCCCTACGAGTTCCTCACTCTTTTCCGAACATCATACTGTGCATCAGACATCTGAACATTACAGTGATGGGATACTGTCACCTATTGGTTGTACTACTCCCTCTCCAACGAATGGAAAAATATCAGGCCAGCTAAGTGTTGATTCAATATTGAAGAGTGCTGCTAACAGCTTTGCAAGTACTCCTTCGATATTAAGGAGAAGAAAGCGGGATAAATCAGCACCTGCTTCAGCTAGTGAGTTGAAGAGTGGAGTAAACACTGATAGCTTTTACACTCCAGCGGGGAAGGGACAAACTACAGATACCCCAGAGTCATTTAAAACTGCATCTTTTTTGTCAATAGGTTCTCTTGATGGGTTATCGTCTTCTGTAAGGAGCTTTGATGTTTCACCTCCATATCGGATAAGGTCAAAAAGAATGGCTGTCACGAAAACCATTGAGAAAAAACTAGACTTTTCATCAGATGGATTGGATACTTGTGGTTCTGAGATTCTGAACTCTCCTTGCCAGAATTATCAGAGCACAAATTCTACCGCTGAAGCCCCAAGAATGAAGGAAAAGAAACTTAATGAACATGTTATTCAACTGGAAACTTTAACCAAGAACTTTGCGCATACGACCAATTTGGATGTAACCTAATTATGTACTTTGCAGGTATGGTATCACAAATATCTAAAACCATGCACTCCTGCATTTGTTGCATGTATGTTGAGAAGGCAGATATCACTGCATTTTCTAGGCATTATGCAGAATTTACATAGTTTTACAATATCCATGTTGATAACATTGAGTCCTTTAGATGAGTTGATCTTGAAACATATGCATAATTGATTGTCTCCCCTGTCTTGTAGGAACTGATGTCAATCTGATGTAGTAGGACAGATGAGCTGAAGCGTCATCTGAGCTGACGAGCTTCTCTCAAACGTGTAGGCTCGAACCAAAATGCAAATCAAACACAACCGCTGGAGAAGAAAACTCCACAATTGAAATGAAGTACCGAGTACAGAAGGGCCATCAATTGCCCTGCCATCTCTTTCAACCAGGGTGTACAAAGAAGGTCTCAGAATTAAATGACATACTATCGAAGAGTAGTACATTTCTCGCTGCAGTTTATGGACTTGCAGTTAGGAATTCTGATGGTAGAGGCCACAACTGTGTACAAAGGGGAAAAAACATAGTTTTAGAAACTTATAGCTGAATAAGAGTTTCCTCATTGGAATGTAAGATTTATTCTTATCTGTGCGTCCCATTTGTTGCGTAACAGCAAGGGCCTACTCTTTGTAATGAATAATAATAAGGGGAATTGGTTCAGAAACATCGCTTTCAATCGTATTTAGAGAAATAACATCACTTTGGCGACGCACTGCAAAATAACACCACGAAAACTCTGAAATCTTAGAAATAACCCTGTCGTCATATTTTTCGTCTGTTTTTAACAGCAAGCACGTATGACGTGAGAGAATACAATCTTAATGCCTGTTATACCCCCTTCCTCTAGGTCGACGGCAGCGTTTCTCCCTCTCTCTCTCTCCAGTGAGACGGTGCCGATGTTTTTAACAGCAAGGACGTATGACGTGAGAGAATACAATCTTAATGCCCGTTTTACCCCCTCCTTCTAGGTCAACGACACCGCTTCTCCCTCTCTCTCTCCAATGAGACAGTGCTGATGCCGCTCCCCTCCTCCACCACTGGGGAAACAAAGGAGGGAGAAAGGAGGCAAGGCAGAGAGGAGGCGAAGAACGCCCAAATGGTCAGCCGACAGGAGAGAAGGCTGGTGGCAAGTGTCGCGACTGACACGCACCAGCAAGCGAGCGATTAAAGTATGATACGGGGCGGAGAGAAATGGGGCGACAACCTCAAAAATGGGTCGCTGATAGGGAGAGGAGGCTACGGGTGGCAGTGTCGCGGCCGGGCACGCACCAGGGCGGGCGAGCGGCAGAGTATGACGGCCGAGGCCAGGAGAGGAATAGGGCGGCGGCGCTCAGGTGGAAGAGGGTTGAAACGAAGGTGAGCATGAGCAGGGGGAGTGAGGGGAACTCACCAGGGCGGACAGTGGAGGCGAAGAAGATGCGAGGCGGCCTAGCGGCGAAGACCTAGGGAGGAAGGAGGAAGGAGGTGTGAGGGTGCTCTGCTAGGAGGGAATTGGGGAGAAACTCACCGAAGCAAAAATGGCGGCGATGGTGGCGGATTCGGCCAAACTTGGGGAAGAAGGTGACACGGCGAGGTTGTCGATGACAAATTTTCAAATTAGTTGAGGATAAAGGAAGAGGATACTCGGGAACATGTTTTGACGCAAACAATTTGGAGAGGAGCTCACTGATTTGCCCGGAACGACGAAGCGAAGGCAGTGACCGATGCGACGTGGGAGGGGAGCGGGGCGTCACGGGTGAGGGAGGCCAGCATGATGTGGGAGGGGAGCGCGGAGAGGAAGGAGGCGGCGACGGAGGGGCAGGCGAGGGCGAGGAGGGCTTGGCATCGCGGTGCTGGCGTTCGGCAGAGGAAGAAGAAAGAAAGGAAGAAGAAGAAAGAAAGATGGGCCGGGAGGGCATATATGTCTTTTTACCTGTGCAACGTCGACTAACGGGTGTCAAACTAACGACAATGTCATTCCTAATATTGTTGAGCGTTCGTGGTGTCATTTTGCACTGCATTACCAAAGGAGTGTTATTTCTCCAAATACGGCTAAATGTGATGCTACTGGTCTAATTTTCCCTAATAATAAAGCTTGTTTTACTAGCTAAAATCTGGCAAGGGTTTGTCAAGAAACTACTTATGACAGTCATTAGGCTAGGATTGTCGGTTGATTGCACCTTCTTACAGTACAGTGTTCCATGTATTTCTCCCCTCCGAATGATGAACTTTTTTATTGATTAACTCTTCCTTAAATTTTATTTTAAAGTTAACCCCGGCGAACTTTTTTCCAATTCTGACCCCTTTGGTCACGCACCACCCGTGACGTGACAAAACAATATTGTCACGTCATAGAATAAGTCCGCTAAATAGCACTTTTTTGTCACGCCACTAGTCGTGCGCGTGACCAAATAACACTGTCACGCCACCACCCGTGGCATGTCAAGAGTTTGCCTAGATACGGGCTGGCGTGACAGCGTTGTTTTGTCACACCACGGGTTGTAGCGTCACCAAAGGGGTCAGAATTGGAAATAAAGTTCGCGAGGGTTAACTTTAAAATAAATTTTTTTTACTTTAAACGGGAGGGGTAGAACCCCTACTGAAGGAATATATTAAAAGAAAATATGTACAAGGTTGCATGAACTTTAAAATAAAATTAAAAAGGATTAATTAATAAAAAAAAATCTCGAATGATTGATCTTATATCCTTGCAAAAAAAAGGAAAAACAAATGATCAGTCTTATTTGAATTGTTCTTCGAAATAGTATTCTTCAGTGCAAGATCAGTACTTTGTTTTTGGGCAGAATCTATATCTGAACCAAGACGTTTTATCGTTGTCATAGCAGAAAAGACCAGACAGTAAGAGAAAGGGGACCTCCGATATCCGAGTGGCCGGAGGGTCCTCAGAGAGGGGACAGGTGTCAGAAGAAGTGATTGTCCTTTTACACGGGGAGGGGGAGAGCTATTTATAGCCAACTAACAGGGTACATGAGCTTACATATCTACCCCTAGGAAGGTATTGTCCGTACAGGGACAGCAGGGTCCTTTCCTAACCCTATGCATAGCTCCCGGTCCATGGTGGGCTCCTGTGGACCTGGCTCACCCAGCTGGTGTGCCTGGTCCACCTGTCTTCTCCCTTCGCTCCTGTCAGGACAGCTTTGGCCACCCTTCAGGCACCCCTCGGAGTACCGCTCATACCCTTTAGCCGAGCCTTTGAGGGCTTCGGGCCTCCTTCAGGGTACCTCCTGTACCCTTCGGTCGACTGTTCGGGGGGCTTCGGGGTACCTCCTGTACCCTTCGGCCTAGCCTTTGGGGGCTTCTGGCTCCTTCGGGGTACCTCCTGTGCCCTTCGGTATTGTTCATCAGGTTGCTGGGGCCGGTGGGCTGCCCCTACGACAAGCCCCTCGTGGTCGATGTCCTGCTTCGTCATGGCTGAAACCGTGCCTTTATCCCGAAAGGTCCAGGCACACCATCCCCTTCGGCCTGGCGAAGCATTTCAACAAGTTTTGTTGCTGAGGGGGATTGCCTCGGATTCATCCTCGGGTGGTGCTTACCGGGTGGTTGATGGTGCTGGCATCTGCTCGGGCCCTGTGCGCTGGTTTTTCAATAATGGTGCCCCCTTGGGGGGCGTGCGTAGTGGGTGGCTATTGCATACCATAAAGGTGGTGGCGTTTACTATGTGTCGTGGTTGTGCTGGATCATGGCTCTTCGGTTTTCCCCCCAATTTGTCCGTTGGTGTTCCTGGTAGGTATAAATAAGTGTGTGCCCCCCCCCCCCGTCGCTATCCATCGTAAAGCTTGGTGTCTTCAAGTGGATGTTGAGGTCCATCGGAGCCAGCGTTGAGAGGGCGCGAGGATCACCTCTTTGTCTATCTTCACGACGGGCGTTGCCAATTGAAGAAGAAGAAGAGCATGAGAGAGACACTCAATTTTGGCAGTGTCAATTTCCAGCCCAAGCCGCGGCGTCAAATGTATGTTCCCACCCCAGCGACGTGCACTCGCTGGGACACGGACTGGACGCGGAGGTGGTTTTACCACACTAGTCCGTCCAAGGATGGTCTTCGATCTCGAGGTGGGCTGATACAGCTTACGGCCACCCCCGAGATTGCTCTTACCTCGAGGGAGGAGGCCCTCCTTCACGTCTTGCTGGATACAACGAGGCGACTATCCATGCAGGACCTGGTGGAGGAGTTCTGCGCATTTAGGATTTGGCCTTTGGCCAAGGACTGGAAGGTGGAGCTCGGGGCTCCGAAGTCCAGTCTTCCCGTCCTTACCATAGAGGGCCGTGAAGGTATGGTTTCCCTTCTGTCCGTCTTCTATATTCTTCTTGATTTAGACTAACCCGAGCATGGTTATTATGATAGTCGCGCCCATCACCGAAGCAGCACGTGCCGCTGAGGTGCTCTTGGGCCGTTATACGGGTGAAGAACACGCCCGACGTCACATGGTTGTGAGGGAGCCGCACTTGAACCGTGCGTACGATGCGTCGGTTCATCTGTCTGAGCGAGCCAACCCTGATGTGGGGAAGAAGAAGCGTGTCCGTGAGCCCGAGGTCGAGGGTGCGGGCCCAATTGCGACGGCTCCCCTTTGCGTCGCCCGCCCTTGCGATGGCAGTGGTCCTTCGCATAGTCTGGATGACTTCGTGGAGCGGTCGACCAAGAGGGTGACTGAAGGCACCCCGGAGTGGGTGGAGAGCTCCGTGTCCAGTAGCTCTTCCTCCAATAAGCATGTCGCTTCGGTCGTGGAGGGTGCCGAAGCGGTGGGTGTCAGTCGCACTATATCGCAGGTGAACAAGGCGATAGGCACGATCGGTGTAACGCGCCTTGCCGTGGAGGAGTACTCCAGCACCGCTGCCCCATCGCATGTTTATGGAGCGGATGCTGAAGGCCTCGGAGAGGTCCCTGCTACCCCGGGCTTGGCTGCTGGTAAGCCTTTTGTTAGTATTTTACTGTCGGGGATTGGTAGTTTGACTTTTGTTGGTGACGCAGGGTTGGATGATGGTGGTAGCAATGATGATGGTGAGGAGGGTTCTATTGTTCCCGCTTTGGCGGGTTCCGAATCGGCGCCTTTAGCAGTGCCTGCCTCGGCTGCTATGGGTGCGGTGGACTTGGGTCCGTTGTGCCCCACCAATTTCAAAGTGAGCGAGGGTGCCATGAGTGTTTGCGGGGCGGTTGCTGATTTTGCCGCCACGTCGCTTGTGCATGAACTCTTTCGGAAGGCTTCGCTGAAGGACATGTTTGCCAGCTTCGAGGCAAACTCTGTGAAGGTTTGATTCGAATGCTATGCCTGGTCTTCGTTTTATATATACGTACTGTGTACAATTTTTTCTGACCTTTTACTGTGTGCGCAGACCTTGATGCTGTCGCGGGCTCTTAATGCTGACATTTCTCATGGCTACGCCGAGATTCAGCAAAGGGTCGATATGGAGCATGCCCGGAGAGAGGCCTTGAGCGACTAACGCGACTCTCTTTTCGAGAGGATTAAGATCTTGGAGGCTCGGGTGGTGGACCTAGATGCAGAGCGCATCGCCCTTCGAGGTGATGTGGCGGATTTGGATGTGGAGCGCACCGCACTTCGGGATGATGTGCAGAATCTGTGGGGCGTCCGGGCGTCCCTTGAGGAACAGATCTAGGCGGAGTGAGAGCTATCGACCACCATTGGTCTCTCCACCTGGAAGGCCATGGAGGTTCTAGAGGACGCTGTGACGGAGCTCGGTGCTGTCCGCCCAGCGAGGTACCACCGTCCGGCCGAGATGGACATAACTTTGGAGCGCCTTCAGCGTGCCGACGAAGTTTGCCTGCCTGCGGCTCACGCATACGGTGATCATTGCACGAAGGCTGTTTGGTTGACGACCCTTGCTTCCCTTGACAAGGCGGGGTGCGCTCATCTGGATGCCCTTGCCGCTCGGTCTGTTGTTGTGGCCACTGCTGAGGAGGTCACCGCCACGCATCGCCGGACGCGGAAGGCTAGCAAAGTCCTTCAACAAGACTTCTGGATGTTGCACGGCCATGAGGCTGCAACGGAGTCCTTCCGGGCGGTTCAGGCCCAACAGGCGAGGGGGAAGTCTCCAACGAAGGATCCTGAAGCTGGCAAGCGGGGGTCCGCCCACGGAGATAAGGTGTGAGCCCTCCGCTTGCTGTTTACGAAGCTAGGGTTTGAAAAAGTTTTTTTTTGTAGTTTGTGCGCTCCGCTTTTGTTTGCTGTGCCTCGGAGCGCTTGCTCTTCCTTCTTTTTTTTGTAGAGGTTGACTCCTTTTTGTGTAATGGCCTCTCCTTAATAGAAATGGGATTTTTCTGATGGTGGTTGTGTGTCTGGTTCTGGTTATTTATGGTTTCTAGCGACTTATGCAGGGCGAGAGGTGCCTATTTAAACGTGTTGCTTGACAGGGGCCCCAACCCCCCGGGGGGGCGGAGGAGTAAGACTATGGCCCCGACACGAGGGTCGAAGGAAGAACACAGCGTGGTGTCCGTTTGGCCTCTGCGGTTGTGCTACCGGGGTGTAGAGTATCACGGTGCCTGGTGGTAGTAGTGGAAGAAGACGAATCCGGGTGGCTCTATGGAGGAATTCTGGCTTTTTCGGGAGTGTAAGGCGGCGAGGGCGCGCAAGAAGATACAGGCTTTCTGGGGTTTGCCCAGCTGTGAGGCCGATAGTGTGCTTGGATGAGGATCTGTTGATGTACGATGTGTACAGAGGTGTGGGATTGTTGTGTTGCGAGGTTTAGTTGTAATGCGCCTCGTATGTTGCGGGGCTGAGTGTATTTTTAACTTATGTTCGTTGTTTCCTCGAAGGGATCTCGTGCCGTCGAAGCTGTGAGGTGGCTGGCCTGGGATCGTAGGTTCCGCTGCGGGAAAGTGTGTTTGTAATGTATTTGAATTATACGGGTCGAGCTGTCTGGCCCTTGTATGTGGTTGGGTTGTGATGAATACAATACTTGTTGTTTCGTATTGTTATAGATAGGGTTCTGGGGAGCCCTAACTTTTTGTTGTGAGGGGGAGGAGAAGCCTCGCGCCGTCCCCCTACTTTTTTAGATAGAGCTCCGGGGAGCCCTAACTTCTTGCTGCAAGGGGGAGGCGAAGCCTCGCGCTGTCTCCCATACCTTTTTTATAGGGCTCCGGGGAGTCCTAACTTTTTGATGCGAGGGGGAGGCGAAGCCTCGCGCCATCCCCCTACTTTTTTTAGATAGGGCTCTGGGGAGCCCTAACTTTTTGCTGTGAGGGGGAGGTGAAGCCTCGCCCCGTCTCTCCTACTTTTTTAGATAGGGCTCCGGGGAACCCTAAGTTTTTGATGCGAGGGGGAGGCGAAGCCTCACGTCGTCCCCCATACTTTTTTAGATAGGGCTCCGGAGAGCCCTAACTTTTTGTTGTGAGAGGGAGGCGAAGCCTCGCGTCGTCCCCCTACTTTTTTAGATAGGGCTCTGGGGAGCCTTAACTTTTTGCTGTGAGGGGGAGGCGAAGCCTCGCGCCGTCTCCCATACTTTTTTAGATAGGGCTCCGGGGAGCCCTAACTTTTTGTTGCGAGGGGGAAGCGAAGCCTCGCACCGTCCCCCTACTTTTTTAGATAAGGCTCTAGGGAGCCCTAACTTTTTGCTATGAGGGGGAGGCGAAGCCTCGCGCCATCCCCCCTAATTTTTTAGATAGGGCTTCGAGAGCCCTAACTTTTTGCTGTGAGGGGGGATGAAGCCTCACGCCGTCCCCCCTACATTTTTAGATAGGGCTCCAGGGAGCCCTAACTTTTTGTTGCGAGGGGGGCGAAGCCTCGCGTCGTCCACCTACTTTTTTAGATAGGGCTCTGGGGAGCCCTAACTTTTTGCTGTGAGGGGGAGGCGAAGCCTCGCATCGTCCCCCCGACTTTTTTAGATAGGGCTCTAGGGAGCCCTAACTTTTTGCTGTGAGAGGGAGGCGAAGCCTCACGCCATTCCTCCTACTTTTTTAGATAAGGCTCCGGGGAGCCCTATGTTTTTGATGCGAGGGGGAGGTGAAGCCTCACGCCGTCCCCAATACTTTTTTAGATAGGTCTCCGGTTGGGGTTTTGGTGTGTTTCTCGCTCTCTTCTGGGTGGGTGGTGGACCGCTGTGGTCTGGTGTTTTTGTTTTGTCCTGGCTACTTGGTGTTGTCTGGGTTGCAAGGACAAAACCAAGGTAGAGCACACACACACACACACACACACACACACACACACACACACACACACACACACACACACACACACACACACATATATATATATATATATATATATATATATATATATATAAGGGGCGAAGATGATGTCGTCCCCCCTAGTGTGTTTTGGTCCTGGAAACCTGTCGTGCCAGGGTTAGCTTTGCGCGTCATCTTCGTCTAATTGGTCATGCCTGCGGAGGGCATGGGCATGCACCGGGGCCGAAGGCCATGCGCGATGCCTTTGTTTATACACTCATACCTGCGGGGGGCATCGGTGTGCACCGGGACCGAAGGCCATACGCGGTGTCTTTGTTTATACACTCGTGCATGTGAGGGGCATCGGTGTGCACCGGGGTTGAAGGCCATGCGCGGTGTCTTTGTTTATACACTCGTTCCTGCGGGGGGCATCGTTGTGCACCGGGGCTGAAGGCCATGCGCAGTGTCTTTATTTATACACTCATGCCTACGGGGGGCATCGGTGTGCACCGGGGTCGAAGGCCATGCATGGTGTCTTTGTTTTCTTTATGACCTCTTACTGTTTTTTCATTGAATAGGAGCAAAAAATACAACAAGTTACATGTGTTTTTGTACATGCCCGCTCCGTTTGGAAACAATAGGGCTATTTACCGGGCGCAGCCGGTTTTTACAGTTCTTAGGGATAGTACTTTCGGAGACTCTTCGCGTTCCATGTGTGGCCCAATTGCTGTCCCTCTGGTGTGGCGATGTGGAAGGAACCGACCCGAGTGCTGTGGGTGATGATGTATGGTCCCTCCCACTTGGTCTCTAGCTTGCCCACTGTGGTAGGATTTGTAACTCACTTGAGGACCATGTCGCCTGGCTGTAGGGGGCGGATCTTAACTCTTTGGTTATATGTTCGGGCGACACCTTCGTTGTACTTGGACATGGTTGCTATGGCATGTATGCGGTGCTCCTCAAGAAGGTCGAGGGAGGTCTCTCGCTCCGCCGGGCCGGCTTGGGATGTTGCTCGAAAAGACTTGGTTGTGAATTCCCCTAGAGTCATGGCTTCATCGCCGAAGAGGAGTTTGAAAGGAGAGAAACCTGTAGCCCTTATTGGCGATGTGCACATTGTCCATAGAGCTTTGTGGAGCTCTTCAGGCTAGAGGCCCTTTGGAAGTCCCACAAGGCGTTTCTTCAGGCCCTCTAGTAGGTTGTCGTTGGCTCGTTCGACCGCCCCCATTGGATTGTGGGTGTCTGACAGATGCAAAGCATACCGTTATGCCTAGATTTTAGCAGAATGCTCGGAACGCGGCTGAGTCAAACTAGGTGCCGTTGTCGGTAACGATATCCTGCGGTACCCCGTACCGGCAGATTATGTTTTTCCATACAAAGCGTTGTGCTGCCGTGGCTGTAATTTTTGGCGACCGGCTCGGCTTCGACCCATTTGGAGAAATATTCTATGGCGACAAACGCGAATCGAAGGCTACCTTTGGCTGTTGGGTATGGACCGATGATGTCAATCCCCCATCGCGCGAAAGGCCACACCGAAGGTAGGGGTTGCAGCAGAACTGAAGGTGCTATTGTGTGTTAGCTGGTCCACTAGCATCCTTGGCAACATTGAACGAGATCCTACGTGTCCCGGAGTGCGGTTGGCCAGTAAAATCCTTGGCGGAAGGCTTTACCCACGAGGCTTCGAGATGCTTAGTGCGCGCCGCAGAGGCCCTCGTGGATCTTTTTTAGGAGGGATTGGCCCTCCTCTTGAGACAGGTACGCAGGAAGGGGGCACAGACACCCCCCCTTGTAGAGTTTCCCGCCGATGACATGGTAGTTTCTAGACCTGCTTCAGAGGCACTTTGCCTCGGCTGCGTCTTCGGGTTCTTCGCCTGCTAGGTATTTCATGATGATGCTTCGCCAGTTTGACTCGGCCACCAGGAGCACCGTGTGCATCCCCTTGCGCTTCGGGCGCAACCCCTTGTGTTTCGGGCGTAGCCCTTTTTGTTGCCGAGGGTGTGTTTAGTACTTCGTAGAAGACTTCGGGCGGGAGGAGGATTGGCCTAAACTGGCCATTTTTGCCAGCTTGTCCGTCGCCTCATTGTTCGCCCTTGGTATTGCTTGCACGGTGATGTCGAGGAAGTGCGTCAACGCTATTCGTACCGTGGCCAGGTAACTGGCCATTTCTGGCCCTCTTGTCGTAAACGATCTGTCGAAGTGGCCTGTCATCAGGCGGGAGTTGCTTTTGATGATTATACGCTTTGCTCCAAGCGTCTTTGCTTTGCGGAGGCCCAACAAGAGCACCTCGTACTCTGTGGCATTATTTGTTGTGGCGAAGTCGAGGCGTGCAGCGTGAGATACGCTTTGCCCATCCGGGGTGACTAGGATAGCTGCCGCACCAGCCCCGGTAGCGCACCAAGATCCATCCGTGTACATCATCCATGGTGCCTCGATTGGGGTAGGTGGTAGTCCCTCGCTGTGCGGTGTCCACTCGGCCACGAAGTAAGCCAGATCCTGTGATTTGATGGCGGTTCTGGCCACAAAGTTGATATCGAAGGGGGCAAGTTTGGCTGCCCACTTGCCTATTCGGTCCGAAGCGTCTTTGTTCCAGAGCATCAGTGCTAGTGGGTAAGACGTCTGGATCGTAATGGAGTGTGCCAAGAAGACATATGCCAGCTTTTCTACCTCCGTGTACCGGACCCTGGCCCCCTGGAGAGCCTCCGAGACATAATATACTGGGCGCTGGTCGTTGCTTTGCTGGACGAGGACTACACTTACTACTGAGGAAGAGGCGACAAGGTATAATAAATGGTCTGCCCCTTGCTTGGGGCTGGTCAAGCTTGGCAGCTGAGTGAGGTATTCTTTGAGCTCTTGAAATGTCTTCTGGCAGTCGACCGTCCATTGGAACGGCTCAGTTCCTCGGAGTGTTTTAAAAAATGGCAAGGCCCTTTCCGCCGAGCGAGATAGAAATCGACTGAGGGCGGCGAGGTGCCCTGTCAGCTTTTGCACCTCACGGACGGTGTGAGGGGGTTTCATTTCTTGGACAGCCCTAATTTTTTTGGGGTTAGCCTTGATACCTCTTTCGGATATGAGGAACCCCAAGAGCTTGCTCGCCTTTACGCCGAAGGCGTATTTCTGTGGGTTGAGCTTGATTCGCTCCATCCGAAGGCTGGCGAAGGTTTCTTGAAGGTCGCTTGGATGTGTGCTCGTGATCTTGTTCTTGATTACTATGTCATCCACGTATGCTTCTACGTTGCGGCCAAGCTGGCCGGCCAAGACTTTGGTGATGAGGCGAGAAAAGGTTGCGCCCGCATTCTTCAGGCCAAAGGGCATGTGGGTGTAGCAATATGTTCCCATGGGGGTGATGAATACGGTCTTTGGCTCGTCTTCTTTGGCCATGAGGACTTGGTGGTACCCGGAGTAGGCGTCTAGGAAGCTCATCAGCTCACAGCCCGAAGTGGCATCCACCAGCTGGTCGATGCGGGGTAGGGGGAAATCATTTTTCGGGCATGCCTTGTTAAGGTCGGTGAAGTCGACGCACATACGCCATTTACCCGTTTCTTTCTGTACCAGGACGGGGTTGGTTGGCCACTGTGAATGTTTGATCTTGCAAATGACCCCAGCCTTGAGGAGCTTGGCGACCTCCTTCTTTGCCGCTTCTAACCGATTGGTGGACATGCGCCGCAGCTTTTGCTTCTTTGATGATGCGTCGCTTCAGAGAGATAGGCGGTGCTCGATTGTTTCCCGTGCCACACTGGGGATGTCCTTCGGGCCCCAAGCGAAGATATCAGCGTTGCTACGGATTACTCGAAGGATGGCGTCATGTGCCTCCGCTGGAAGCTCCGCCCCTAGGGCCACTGTTCTCTTTGGGTTGTCGTTTTCAAGGGGTACTCTCTGCAGTTGCCCCTGTGGCCTTGGCTTCGGTGCCCACTTCGCTGAAGGTGGGCTTAGTTCTTTTTGGTCCGGGCTGACGGTGTGGACATGTCGGGCTTGTGATAGTGCTTCAAGCTCCATCTGCCTTACGAGGTCCTGGTCCCCTCGCACGGTGACTATTCCTTCTAGTGCCGGGATCTTCATGCACAGGTAGTTGTGATGGGCTATAGTGCCGAAGGTGTTCAGTGTGGTTCGGCCGAGGATGACGTTGTACTGGTATTGCATTTGAACGACATCAAACGTGACTACCTCGGTCCGGGATGCGAAGTCATCACTGAAAGTGACGGCCAGATCAATCTGGCTGAGGGCCGTTACGAGCCTCCCTCCGAAGCCTACTAGGGGTATGCCCGGGGATGACAGCCGGTCCCGGGGGATCATCATCTTGTCGAAGGCGTCCACGAACCGGAGGTCGGCCGAGCTTCCTCCTTCAACGAGGATTCGTTTGACCTCGAAATCCGCGATGTTGGCGGAGATGACGAGGGGATCTTGGTGTGGGAAATACACGCCCCGAGCATCTTCTGCGCTGAAAGAGATTGGTATTTCAGAGTAGCGAGGCGGGCTAGATACGGGGTATGTGGTGAGGTGGTGAATCTACCAGGCGTATGCACGGCGTTGTCTTTTGGAGGGTATACCGAGTGAGGATCCTCCCACAATCATGTTGATGATTCTTTGCTGGTGCTCGCCTCAACCTCCTTCAATGCGAGGTCTCGGTGGTGGTGCGGGAAGTTGGTTATTGCTGCCCCTTCTGTTGTCGTTTTTGGCTGGCTGCCGCTCTCGGCGCATGTAGTCTTGCATAGCCGCAATGGTGTGGCATTCGACGGTCGTGTGCGACCTTTCGCCGTGGAGATCGCAGAATGGCGAAGGGCTTGCGGAGCGGTTGTCGGGCTGTTGACCGCCATTTCAGCCGCGGTTGCGGCCCCAACGGCCTTCGCGTCTTCCTCCTTCGGGGGGTGAACCACCGTCTACGTGGTAGACATTCCGGCCCTTCTGTCAGAAGTCGTTAGCCTGTGGCTTGGTGGGTGCCCCAGTCGGGGTGGTATTGGGCCCTTCTTTTGCGGGTGGCGCGTGATGTGGAGGGTGCGCTCTTCCGAGCACTGTCTTCCTCCGCCCGGGCGTACTCTTCCATCTTATCGAAGAGCTCTGTCACTGTGCGGACAGGCTTGCAAGCCAGCCTCTCTGACAGGGGGCCATTCCGGAGCCTACATGTGGCTACGTTTATGATGGTGGTTTTATTGACACCCTTGACATGACATTTGACCTCCGCAAACTTCCTAAAGAAGCTGCGGAGGGATTCACCCAGGGCCTATTTTATCGCGAACAGGTGCCATGCGTCCTTCGGCTCCGTATAGTTTCCTTGTAAATTGTTACGGATGAGGTCCCGTAGCTGCTCCTACGCATATATAGAGCGCGGGAGGGGGGGGGAGGGGATGGTGAAGAACCATGTCAGGGTCACGCCTTTGAGGGTGAGGGTGATGCTCTTTGCCTTTGTGGTGTTGTCGCCCCCGGCGGCCTCCACCGCGGTCTCATATACCCGGAGGAATTTCGAGGGGTCCGTGCATCCCTGAAAGGGCGCGACCTCCAGTATCTTGAAGCCTTACGGCTAGCGGGCCATTTTCATCCCAACGCTCAACGGGGAGTTAGGGTCCCCTCGGAGCAGTGGGGCAGGAGGTTCGACCATCGGAGCAGGGGGAGCAGCCCCAGCTATGGCGATTGGCGAGGGCTGGAGCGGAGCCGCGAGAGCCGTTTCTGGTGGATGTCGGAGGCTCGCCATCTCCTGACGGAGGTCCGCCAGTTCCTACTGCAAGGCTTCGTACGGCCCTTGGCCTACGCCTCCTTCCCCAGGCGGTGGGTCAGGTTGCCGGGGGCCGCTCCTAATGACGCCTTCGAGCGCAGAGTTGTTTGTTTCCTCCTCTGCGGCCTGGGCGGGGGATGCCACTGCCGTAGAGGCTCTACTTCGCTTCGCCCTAGGGGTGCTTGGTGTTGCGGCTGCCAATGCCTTGGGCTTGGCCCTCTTCTGAGGGGCCATGCTAATGCCTCGGAGTTTGGGCTTCATCTTGTCGTAGCTTTCCTGCCGGTTCCCACGGACGGCGCCAACTGTCGTAGCAGAAAAGACCAGACAGTAAGAGAAAAGGGGACCCCGGTATCCGAGTAGCCAGAGGGTCCTCGGAAAGGGGACGAGTGTTAGGAGAAGTATGTTGTATTTAAATGTCCAAAAAAGCTTATCCTTTTACATGGGAAGAGGGAGAGCTATCTATAGCCAACTAACATGGTACATAAGCTTACATATCTACCCCTAGGAAGGTACTGTTCGTACAAGGACAGTAGGGTCCTTTCCTACCCCCTATACATAGCTCCTGGTCCATGGCAGGCTCCTATGGACCTGGCTCACCCAGCTGGTGTGCCTGATCCACCTGTCTTCTTCCTTTGCTCCTGTCAGGATAGCTTTGGCCACCCTTCAGGCACCCCTCGGAGTACCGCCCGTACCCTTCGGCCGAGCCTTTGAGGGCTTTGGGCCACCTTCGAGGTACCTCCTGTACCTTTCGGCCTAGCCTTCGAGGGCTTCAGGCCGCTTTTAGGGTACCTCCTGTACCCTTCGACTGATCCTTCGGTGACTTCGGGCCGCTTTCGAAGTACCTCTTATGTCCTTGATACTATTCACCAGGTTGCTGGGGCGGTAGGCAGCTCCTATGACATGAGGAAAGCAATCATCACTGAACATATATCTCTGACCTCCCCCTCCATCGACCGGTTTGCAAATAGCTCGAAGACTTTTCATCTGTACATATTGGTCCACGATTCTTTTCCTCTGTATCATATTGGTCCGTCATTCTTTTCGGTACTATAACTGCGAAGGATAGCTTGGTGAAGTCACTTCCTCTGGGATTCGGTCAATCGTTTATCGCAGAATAATGCAGCGGAGGGGCTAGCATATTGAATGATCGATTGATCATGGTGAAGAAAGGAGGCAGCTGTTATGAGGTCGCGAGAGTTTACATGTTTTCCCTCCATTTATTCTTTTTTCCTTCTTGATATACTCGAGTCTTTGAAATTTTGTTCTGGTAGTTTTTTGATTGCTTTGGTAGGTTCGAGATGATTGTAGTAGAGATGCCATTGTTTGTGAGTAACCTACAGGATATTGTTACAATTGTTGACATATTGAAAATGTGCTGATACTTCTTTCAAAGTGTTTGTGCTAAGCAGTGATGTTATTGCTGGTGTGGAGAGATAAGACTTATTTGCTCATATAATCTATTTAAATAGAGAAGATCTGTATCTGGGTTGGCTAGCTCACAACGGGGCGCTAACAATTAACTCCGAAAGACTCCTCGCTAAGCAGTGTTACCGAAGCGGAGAACTGGATGCACTGACCCGGTGATTATGCCGATTTACCCGGTGACCACGTTATTGCGCAGTTCTACGATCCTGTCAAGATCAAGCCGCTCGACCTCGACTCGAAGTCAGGTTTCCACGCTTCTATCGACACGAAATGAGTAAATGACTGAATTAGAGGGTGCTGTCCATGACAATTTTGGGTAAATTTGTTCGTACGTATAACGGGCCTCGTTTACCAAATTCAACCAGTCCTAATTTAGCGTGCAGTTGCTTAATATTCTAGATGCCGTTGGAACTCGAATCAAATCGTGCCGAAATTGAAGCTCTGCTCCTCGCAAAATAAGAAAGAAGGAAAAATGAGACCAAAGCTCTGCAGTGGGCGATCCATACGGGCCTTAGTACATGGGCCTGCAGGGCCATTATGGTTTCGGGGCCACGCGTCTCATACGGCGATGTTTTAGTCCCACATCGCTGGGTAAACAAGACGAGAGATCTGGGAGTGCTACAAATAGGAGCCGTGGTGGTTTAGAAGAGACACGCAGCTGCGTGGTGAGCACAAAGCGAACTATTCTTTCGCCTTTTACTAAAGAATACCGTGTGCACGCTACAAGGAGCAGCATACGCATATTTTTGGGGGGTGTCTTTTCACTAGAAAGGACCCCAACAAGTATAATATTCAAGGATTTTAGCCTTCTGGTGCTACCCCCTCCATGCAAATGATAAATGCTCATGTGAGTGTTTGGAAAGATAATTATTACTATTTCATGCTTTAAGAGGGCACAAATTTATTTTGTTTCACACGCAGATCACACTGAGAGATTATATCAAGAAACTATCTACACAAAGAACAGTACACCGAAATAGACAAACAAGTTAATTTTGCAGACACATGAACTCCATGCTGCTACCATTACCAAGCTTTTGCCATGTCCTTGCTGCCGAGTTCACCGTGTCTTTCCAGCCCAGCCGAGGGGCGCATGCTGCCTCCACTGCCGAGTTCACCAGGCCCCATGCCCCTGCGCACAATTGTGCCATGCAACTGCCACCTCCCCCGCCCAATTGTGCTATGCTGCTGCCGCCTGCCTCGCCAGGTGCACCATGCTGCACGGAGGAGTTGACGAGGGGGATAGGCTGGAGATGCATAGACATGGAGGATTCGACAAGTGGGATAAGAAATTGGGGAGGGGTGGCGCCATGGAAGAGGAACGGATGTACAGAGGGATTTGTTCGATGGTGAATAAGTAGATGGGGCATGCAGAGGCAAAGGGGCAAGGGTATAATGGTCAGAATAAATGGCTACTTCATCTAATGGTGATGGAATGGTAAAATTCTAGACATTGCGCTCTTTTGGTGGTAAATATCTATAACCAGAAATTTTGATGGTTTTTTCTCTCTCTAAACATCATTTGATGGTACAGACCCATTTTTTCCTTTTTTTTAAATGATGATACACAATGTAAAGGGGATTTCCCGTTTTCTTTTCCTTCAGTGCTTTTGAATGACATGGCCTTCTACTGTTTTTGGCTGTTAAAATTTCCTGTTTGCTCTGATAAAAATAATTGCAGTTACAACTTACAAGATAATCATAATGGAATACAGTAGGCCTGCCAGATCTAAATAATTAATAGAATACCCCAAAAACTATCACAGGCTTCTGTATCTGAATAAAGGTCAGAATGCTCCAGAGCAAGTATCCAAAAGCCGGTACCGGACCAAATCCCGATCGCGGGCTGGGAAAAAACCCGGCCGGTTACCAGATTTTTGGGGGAAAATCCGGACGAATTTCACTTGAATTTGCTTAAAAACCAGCCGAAATTCAAAAATTGGAATTTAAATTTACAAAACCCAGAAAAATCGGCCGGTTTTTCCGTTCCTGGTTAACACCGGTAAATCCGGTTACTGCCCGGGCCGGTTTTTTCTTACCTGCTCCAGAGTACTACGTGAATACCATTTTTTCTACTTTCTATTATAAATTTATAATTACATGTGTCATCGTCATGATTCATGAATGCATTATTGCAATTTAGTTTGTTCAAGTTTTGAGTTTCTGTTTTCAACTGTTTACATCTTTGTCTTGGGCTTCAACTCTGGCTGCATATCTCATGCACATAGTGCATTTGGTGCACATATGCACACACTCTTTGTTTGGGTATCAAACAAGCATAAAAAATTCTGAAAAAAATTCTAGATGTATTTGATGGTGTTTTGTTCCACCCTTTAAAATTTCAAGTTCAAACTCAATGTATGTTAGAAGAAACAAAAAAGAGAAATTCACTATGAATAGTAACATTTCCTGTTTTCTCTTTCCTGTTTTCTCTTTCCATACTATTCACAGTGAATTTCTCTTTTTTGTTTCTTCTAACATACATTGAGTTTGAACTTGAAATTTTAAAGGGTGGAACAACACACTATCAACTACATCTAGAATTTTTTTCAGAATTTTTTATGCTTGTTTGGTACCCAAACAAAGAGTGTGTGCATATATGCACCAAATGCACTATGTGCATAGGATATGCCCCCTTCAACTCTTTGGTTATTTCTTCACAAGTATGAACTACGTCCTTATTTTGAAAAGGTGCACTTCCTGTCTACTTTACAAGACTCTGGGACCCTACTGATAGTATGTTGCTGTTTTCAGGACTGATAATTCTATAAAGAATCATTGGAATAGTTCTTTAAGAAAGAAGCTAAACATCTATAGTACCAGCAATGTTCTGGCAGTTCCGAAAAAACTTGGTCCTGATGATTTCAAGGATAAACCGAAGCCGGTGGCTACTGAGAACCATCTTGATCTGAACAAAGTGCCCAACAATTCAAAAGACATACCTGAAATAGCCCATCGTTCTAATTTTAGCCCACTTCTACAGACATACAAATTAGAACATGCCAGGGACTGCTCAGGGTTCCTATCTCTTTCCATATTACCAACTGCTCAGACACTAACTTTATATGAGGTGTCATCAATAGTTGATGGTTCTGCTGTTACTTCAGCGGTACAAGGTCTGGAAAGTGATTCTGTCCGCGACAAGGGCATGGAAATCGATTCTGTTCATGAGAAGGATCTTGAGGTTAATTCCACACCTGATCCTGTGGAGGAGTCTGGTACCATTCAACTAGAAGCCGCACCAGCCAAAGGTGAACCAGAATCATCTTTGAAGAATGAGGTGCATTCTGTTATGAATATTATGTGTATGTATTCAGAGGTCTAATGAGCAATATATATAGGGTGTACAAGAGGTGTATACCATATACAGATAAAGAATACAAAAGGATTCTTATCTCTATCTCTAATATATCTCTAACACCCCTCCCCCCCCCTCAAATGCAAAGTATATGCAATAGCATTGCATTTGAAGATGATTGACACTAAAATATGAGAAAAAAAATCCGAAGTCCGAGTCTTGATAATATGGTCGTAGCATGCAACTCTTGGAAAATATATCGAGTATCAAAAGATCTCCTCCATCCGGGGTCGTACAACCGCCCATAAAACACAAGGTGCAGGGGCCGAGAAAGTTGACCACAACAACATGACGAAGAAGATGATGAAACCGACATGAATAGAGAGAGCTGTCAAATCAAGCCGAATAGGAATATGTGGAAGCATGACAGTGCAGATCGAAGCCCAAGACGGCGGCGGCCTTAGAAACTCAGGGCGGCAGCTAAGAAAGCGGCGACATCATAGCGATTTCTACGATCTGTATGCGGCTCAGAAAGAAGAGCGGGAGCGGCTGCTGCTGCCATGCATAAGGCAATTCCTATACTTCTATGATTGACAATAAATTTATGGACTCGCGTGGCTTAGACGAACTCAAAGATTGAATGGTACTGACTTGGATGGAATCAATGACACAAAGTATAAAAGACTCAAAAGGATAATTAGCAGCAGCAAGCAATCTCATCTCCAATCACCAATAGCAAGCAGTCGCCCCAGTCCTCACCTCTTCTTCAACTTGATCTCCACCAACTCCACCTCTGTTTTCTCAATCTCCTCTCCCGTATCGCCTCCCTCCCCTCCCCTTTCACCTTCCTCCTCTCCACCTGGGTGGAGCCAGAAGAGGCGGCGGTGGAAGCAAGGTCGGCGTGGAGAGGGAGAGGCGGCTAGGCGTCGAAGCCAAGGCGGCGCCGGTATCTGGCGCAGGCGACGGCGGTCGGGAGGGCGAGCCAGCGCGGTAGGAGCCCGAATCCAGGCCTGGGAGGAGCGGGGTAGGTGAGATCCGACGGTGAGCACGAGGAGCCGAGGTGGCGGCAAGCACGAGGTTGGGGCAGTCGGGCGGATCTCGAGCAAGAGCTCAGGGAGGTGGCTCGGGGAGATCGGTGGCAGATCCAAAGCGGCGGCGAGCACGAGGAGCCGAGGCAGCCCGATCCAGGGGAGCCAAGGCAGTGGTGGCCCGATCTAGGTTGGATTTGGACGGCAGGGGATGCCTCGAGCTCAAAGACCTCGATTGCGATCTGGAAGTTGCGATGGTCCATCTGCTCGACCGAGATTGAGGCCAGCGGCGACGAAGGGTGCTCGATCCGGTGCAAATCGAGCGGAGTCATTGTGGATCGAGGCTGGCAGCGACGGATGAAGCTCGATTCGGCGTGGATCGAGGCCGGCGACACCAGGTGGAGGCACCGCAGAGTGAAGGAGCGCGACGGCAGCGATCCCGGATGGAGATGCTGCTAAGGAAGAACTACGACTAAACGTGGCCGGCCCTCAGGAGTGGAGATAGCTCCTCCCGGAGGCAGCGGCAGCGGAGACGAGCAGAGCCTAGGAGGCGGCGGCGCTGCAGTAGCCCTAACCCTAACCTTTACTCTGATACCATATTATATATATATATATGGTGTACAAGAGGTGCATATCATATACAGATAAGGAACACAAAAGGCATATCTCTAACACATTCTACCCTTGGTCCTCTTTTTTACCAGGTTCCTAACATGGAAGATGTAGCCCCTACGAGTTCCTCACTCTTTTCTGACCATCATACTGTGCATCAGACATCTGAACATTACAGTGATGGGATACTGTTACCTATTGGTTGTACTACTCCCTCTCCAACGAATGGAAAAAATCAGGCCAGCCAAGTGTTGATTCAATATTGAAGAGTGCTGCTAACAGCTTTGCAAGTACTCCTTCAATATTAAGGAGAAGAAAGCGGGATAAATAAGCAGTTGAGCACCTGCTTCAGCTAGTGAGTTGAAGAGTGGAGTAAACACTGATAGCTTTTACACTCCAGCGGGGAAGGGACAAACTACAGATACCCCAGGGTCATTTAAAACTGCATCCTTTTTGTCAATAGGTTCTCTTGATGGGTTATCGTCTTCTGTAAGGAGCTTTGATGTTTCACCTCCATATCGGATAAGGTCAAAATCTTTGAGGACGCTGTCGTCCTACGACCGATGTGCTCTGGAGTATTAAGGAGGAAATCTTTTTGTGGAAGGCTGCACGATGTGTTTCAGCTTTTTAGTCCCCTGTGTGTAACTTGTCGATGCTATCTTAGCACGGCTGATTGAGGCTGTGGGGTTTTTTCGGTTTCAGATAGCTTTCTCTCTCTTCTTGTTTCCTTGAACTTGTTCTCCCTTTCTTAATATATTTGGTCTGAAAATCTTCCAACCGCCCGTCGAAAAAAAAAGGTCAAAAAGAATGGCTGTCACAAAAACCATTGAGTAAAAACTAGATTTTTCATCAGATGGATTGGATTCTTGTGGTTCTGAGATTCTGAACTCTCCTTGCCAGAATTATCAGAGCACAAATTCTACCACTGAAGCCCCAAGAATGAAGGAAAAGGAACTTAATGAACGTGTTATTCAACTGGAAACTTTAACAAAGAACTTTGCGCATACGACCAATTTGGATGTAACCTAATTATGTACTTCGCAGGTATGGTATCACAAATATCTAAAAGGAACAAGTCCAATTTACCCCCTGAACTATGGATCGAGTCCAAAAAACACTATGAACTACAAAACCGTTTACTTTACACCCCTCAATTGTCAAAACCAGATCAAATAACCCCCTCACCCTAAACAACCATGGTTTTAGCTGACGTGGAGCTGACGTGGCATCCAAATCATCAAATAAGCTGACGTGACCAAATGAGTCAAGAAATGAAGAAAAAAAAGGGGCTCAGTCCCTCTGTTCGTGTTCGATCTCCTGCTCGGGCTCGGCAGCAACCCGAAAGCAGATCGGTGCGTCGCCGCCACCGCCTTGCGGTTCTTCCATCGCCTCGGCGTGTTCGTGTGACCTCCTCCATGTGACCTCTGACCCACCCGCCGCCGTGGCGTGCGGGCTCAAGAAGTGGTCAGGTCTGCGGCGTGGCGGACAAGCGGCGCAAGAAGGTTCAGGTAATCGCGTGTCGAACTCGGAGGCCGACATCTAGTGCGGCGGCGCAACACGCACCGCTTCGGGACATCAAGTTCGAGAACGGCGTGCTCTAGATCCGCGCATCCTCATCCACGACGGCACCAAGTCATTGTTCTGAACTCGATCGCGTTCGGCAATGCCACATGGACATCACCACCTGGCGGCAACAACATCACCTCCTACGCCATCTTCATGGACAACCTCATCAACTCCGCCAAGGACGTCAAGTACCTGCACGACCGCGGCATCATCGAGTGGGCGCAGCTCCTCGCTTGAGGACTCAACTAGCGCGGCGGGGACGGACGACGGGGACGCCGGGACGGGTGGGCGCTTCTGCATGTGTGACGGGGCCAAGAGGAGTGGCAGCTCGGGGCGGCGCTCGGAGCTCAGGGTGAACAACAGCGGTGAGCCACGCACGGAGTAACGAGGGAGGAGTAGGGGGCCTGGATCCGGCGCTCGGCGATGGATCTGGTAGCAGGGGCGACGGAGGTGTGGGCCCTCTTGCCTCCCAACTCCTCCCTCGTCTCCCCGCCGCCGCCGCCCCCCGCCTTCATGTCACCACACCGCCACCTCCATCCGAGAAGGGTGGAGAGGGAGAGGGAGAGGATGGTGGAGGCACCTGGGGAGGCTGAGGCCGCCGCCTCCACCGAATCTGGGAGCGCGGCGTCGCCTGGAAGCCGCCTTCCCCGGAGGCCAACGCCACATCCGTTGTCTTCCGCCTCGACCACGGCGGAGAGGTCGAGGCCGACGGCAGGAGCCGGGAGCGGGGGGAGTTGGTGGCGAGTCGGGTATGGGCGTAGGCGGCGGGGTGAGCGGTGCTAGGGCGAGCCACGCCGGAGGCGGCCGAGCGAAAGGAGTCTTTGGGCCGACCGGCGATCGGGCCGAGAGCTGGAGAGTGGCGCCGTGGGGGTGTAGAGTGAATGTGGAGCCGGTGGAGTGAAGGAAGAAGGGCATCAGTACACCACGTCAGCGAAAGATGTACACGTGGACGCCACGCCAGCGAAAGATGTACACGTGGACGTCACGTCAGCTAAAACCAGGATTGTTTAGGGTGAGGGGGTTATTTGATCTAGTTTTGACAATTGAGAGGTGTAAAGTAAACGGTTTTGTAGTTCAGGGTGTTATTTGGACTCGGTCCATAGTTCAGGGGGGTAAATTGGACTATCTAAAGCCATGCTCTCCTGCATTTGTTGCATGTATGTTGAGAAGGCAGATATCACTGCATTTTCTAGGCAGTATGCATAATGTAAGTACATGTTTCGTCCCTCAACTATATCCGATGATTAATTTTCGTCCCTCAACTTAAATACCAGATATAACAACCCTCTAAGTATCAATACCGGATAAAAGAAGTCCCTCCGTGTATTCGAGAGCGGTTTAGTCTGACGTGGGCATCCATGCTGGCCTGCTGATCATTTTGAATGGGTGAACTGTACATACTGGTCCGCCTGGGTCACCGCTGCCCTCCGAGACCCCGCATTCGCGCCCCTCCTCCGCACCGTCGCAATCTCCACCGCCGCTGTCAACCTCGACCGCCCCGCCCTATCCGCTCCTCTTCGACGGACGGCGAGGTGCACGCCATGAAGTTGTTGCCGCCGACTCGAGCTCGTCGTGGTATACACGGCCGCACGGGCACCCGGCAGGAAGAAGCGCAAGCAATCCCTCGCCAAAGACATCAGGCGGATCACCCACCCGGCACCCGCTCCCTTTGCCTCCAACGGCGGCAGCGCCGGAGACGAGATGGAGAGCCCCATCCACATGATCCTGCTCAACGAGGTGCTCGACTTGGGCGTCGTGCCGCTTGAAGTGGCGCCTCTGGCAACCAAGGAGATGAGGGGAAGCATTAGTAAGAATAAGAAGAAGGCGATGAGGCAGTCTCTACCCCTCTTACTCCATGAGACCAAGCAAACCTCTTGACCTACTCCGCTCCTCGATCCGGCCTCTTCATCGTTGTCATGGCGCTCGACATGGTTACACCGCCATCGAGGCATTTTCATCCGACTGGTTTGGACAAGGAGCAGGTTTACATCCTGCACAGACTCATGCTGCTATGAACTTTGTCACACTGAAGAACATGTACAGTCTGAAGGAGGCTTTGCAAGCCATGGTCATTTCGGTGAATGGATACACCGCTTGCTTGCCAAAGAAACCTAGAGGATCGAAGTGAGCAATCTTGTTAGTAATTTGCGCTTTGGTCTTCTTGTCTTTGCGATGGTTCGCATCACTAAACCACTTGTGCATCTTCTTAAGCTAGTCGGTAGCAACAAGAATGACTACATGGCTTACTGGAATATTATCGACTGGAGATGGGACAAGCACACACCACGCCCACTTCATCACCGGCTTCTTTGAATCCAATCCAAAAGGAAAGTAAAAGTAACTCGAAATCGAAAGTTCAAAAGCAGTTCGACAAAACTGGTCTTGCATGACATATTAGGAGAGTATTGCATCAGTTTGTGTGTGTTTTGGATATACAGTAGAAACAGAATCGGACAGCAGAGGCAACAGAGTCCGGTTCTGAAACTGTGCTGTATCCGAAATAGTAAAGTATTGTGTGTGTGTAAACAACAGAAAACCCAAAAAGACTGCAAGTTTTGCAGTGCCAAATTCAGTAGCGTCTTGTGATCTTGTTTCGATTCCTTCCTCTGATTTGGGTCTGATTCTATCGGTGCCGGAACATCCTGAATATAACCAAACTGCCTTGCAACAATGTGTGGATTGTACATCACTGAATTATCCATGCCATCACCGTACCATTCAGTCAACACCGCTTGCACGATTCGCGACTGTAATCCTCCAACCACTCGCTTATCCTTACCTCTAGAGCTCACCAAAACGGTTTCTGATCAAACCACTCGCTTATCCGTCCGATTCAATGAGTTGTGCGAGTAAGGCCTCCACTTGAAGCATGCCTCGTCTGCATAATCAAGTACAACCTCCTCCCTGTGTGGTCGTCTTCTTCCTCCGGCTCCAATAGAGTACCCAGCATTTGAGACGAGGAACTGTGGCGTCCTCATTGCGAGCATGAAAGTGCACTCGGCAACTCGTCGCTCCTTGGCGCGACAGCATGAGTAACAAAGAACGCGAGCGAAGACGCGAGAACCCCACCGCCGCAGCTCATCGTCCTTGCGGGCCGGATCTTTGCTTTGCCGAACCACTCGAGCAGACCACGTGGGACGCGCGGTGGGCGTCGCGAGGCGCAGGGTGGAGCTCCTTGATCTTATCCTTCTCACGACTAGGCGGATGCGGAGGTCGCCCTCCTCAGAGTGACTGCCGGTCAATGGGCGCCGGAGGGGGCAGGCCGGCGAGGAGGAGCGCGTCCTCTACGGAGAAGGTGGCGGGGCCGGTGGGGAGGCGGAAAGCATGGGAAGCCGGAACCCAGAGGGCGAGGAGCGCGGATAGGGCGGGGCGGTCGTGGTTGACGGCGGCGGTGGAGGCCGCGACGGCGTTGGAGACTACGGTGGTGCGGAGGAGGGGTGCGAATGCAGGGTCCCGGAGGGCTGCGGCGACCCAGGCGGACCAGCATGTATAGTTCACCCATTCAAAACGATCATCAGGCTAGCGTGGATGCCATGTCGGACCAAACCACTCTCGAACACTTTTTTTTATGTGGTATTGATACTTGGAGGGTTGTTATATCTGGTATTTAAGTTGGAAGGATGAAAATTAATCATCGGGTATAGTTAAGGAACGAAACATGTACTTAATCCTTTTACAATATCCATGTTGATAACATTGAGTCCTTTAGATGAGTTGATCATGAAACATATGCATAATTGATTCTCCCCTGTCTTGTAGGAACTGATGTCAATCTGATGTAGTAGAACAGAGGAGCTGAAGCGTCATCTGAGCTGACGAGCTTCTCTCAAACGTGTGGGCTCGAACCAAAATGCAAATCAAACACAACCGCTGGAGACGAAAACTCCACAATTGAAATGAAGTACCGAGTACAAAAGGGCCGTCAATTGCCCTGCCATCTCTTTCAACCAGGGTGTACAACGACGGTCTCAGAATTAAATGACATACTATAGAAGAGTAGTACATTTCTCGCTGCAGTTTATGGACTTACAGTTAGGAATTCAGATGGTAGAGGCCACAACTGTGTACAAAGGGGAAAAACAGAGTTTTAGAAACCTATAGCTGAATAAGAGTTTCCTCATTGGAATGTAAGATTTATTCTTATCCGTGCGTCCCATTTGTTGCGTAACAGCAAGGGCGTACTCTTTGTAATGAATAATAATATGGGGAATTGGTTCAATAACATCGCTTTTGATCGTTATTTAGAGAAATAACATCGCTTTGGCGACGCAATGAAAAATAACACCACAAAGACTCAGAAATATTAGAAATAACCTTGTCGCCATATTTTTCATCTATTTTTAACAGCAAGCACGTATGATATGAGAGAATACAATCTTAATGCCTGTTTTAACCCCTCCCTCCAGGTCGACAACAGTGTTTCTCCCTCTCCCTCTCTCCAGTGAGACGGTGCCGATGTTTTTAACATCAAGCACGTATGACGTGAGAGAATATAATCTTAATCCCCGTTTTACCCCCTCCCTCTAGGTCAATGGCGGCGCCCCGCCCCCCCCCCCCCCCCGGTCCTCTCCTCCACCACCCGGCAACCTCCTCCCTACCCATTCCGGTGCCCCCCTCCACCACCGGGGAAAAAGAGGAGGGAGAAAGGAGGCAGAGTAGAGAGGAGGCGAAGAACGCCCAAATGGGTCGCTGACAGGGAGAGAAGGCTACGGGTGATAGTGTCGCGGCCGGGCACGCACCGAGGCGGGCGAGCGGCAGAGTATGATGGTCGGGGCCGGGAGAGAAATGGGGCAGCAACCTCAAAAATGGGTCACTGATAGGGAGAGGAGGCTACAGGTGGCAGTGTCGCGGCCGGGCACGCACCAAGACGGGTGAGCGGCATAGTATGACGGCCGGGGCCGGGAGAGAAATGGGGCGGCAACCTCAAAAGTGGGTCGCTGATAGGGAGAGGAGGCTACAGGTGGCAGTGTCGTGGCCGGGCACGCACTAGGGCGGGCGAGCGGCATAGTATGATGGTCGGGGCCAGGAGAGGAATGGGGCGGCGGTGCTCGGGTGGAAGGGGTGAAACGAAGGTGAGCACCAGCAGGGGGGAGTGAGGGGAACTCACCAAGGCGGACAGTGGAGGCGAAGAAGATGCGAGGCGGCCTGGCAACGAAGACCCAGTGCGGTGCGGGTGGCTCATCGTGGAGGCGGCGACCGGGTGAGGGAGGCTTCAAATCCGATGCCTAGGAAGGAGGTGTGAGGGTGCTCTGCTAGGAGGGAATTGGGGAGAAACTCACCAGAGCAAAAATGGCGGTGATGGTGGCGGATTCAGCCAGACTTGGAGAAGAAGGTGACGCGGCGAGGTTGCCAATGAGAAAATTTCAAATTAGTTGAGGATAAAGGAAGAGGATACTCGGGAACACGTTTTGACGCAAACGATTTGGAGAGGAGCTCACTGGTTTGGCTGAACGACGGTTAAGGCAACCGTATGCGACGTGGGAGGAGCAGGCGTCATGGCGAGGAGGCAAGCCGGCGTGGGAGGAGTCTGGAGAGGAAGGAGGCGGCGGCGGAGGGCAAAGGAGGTGAGGAGGGCTTGGCATCGCGGTGCTGGCGTTCGGCAGAGGAAGAAGAAAGAAAGGAAGAAGAAGAAGAAAGAAAGATGGATCGGGAGGGCATATATGTCTTTTTACCTGTGCAACGTCGACTTATGGGTGTCAAACTAACGACAATGTCATTCCTAATATTGTCGAGCGTCCGCGGTGTCATTTTGCACTGTGTTACCAAAGGAGTGTTATTTATCAAAATATGGCTGAATTCGATGCTACTGGACCAATTTTCCCTAATAATAAAGCTTGTTTTACTAGCTAAAATCTGGCAAGGGTTTGTGAAGAAACTACTTATGACAGTCATCAGGCTTGGATTGTTGGTTGATTGCACCTTCTTACAGTACAGTGTTCCATGTATTTCTCCCCTCCGGATGATGAACTTTTTTAATTATTAATTAACTCTTTTTTCAATTTTATTTTAAAGTTAACCCTTGGCGAACTTTATTTCCAATTCTGACCCCTTTAGTCATGCCACCACCCGTGACGTGACAAAACAATATTATCATGTCATAGAATAAGTCCGCTAAATAGCACTTTTTGTCACGCCACTGGTCGTGGCATTACCAAACAACACTGTCACACCACCATCTATGGTATGACAAGAGCTTGCCCAGATACGGGCTGGTGTGACAGCGTTGTTTTGTCACGTCACGAGTTGTGGCGTCACCAAAGGGGTCAGAATTGAAAATAAAGTTCGCAAGGGTTAACTTTAAAATAAATTAAAAAAATTAATTAATAAAAATTTCCCGAATGATTGATCTTATATCCTTGCAAAAAAAGAAGGAAAACGAATGATCAGTCTTATTTGAATTGTTCTTCGCAATAGTATTCTTCAGTGCAAGATCAGTACTTTGTTTTTGGGCAGAATCTATATCTGAACTAAGACGTTTTATCGTGCACTAAAAATTTATGGAATCTATATAGGGGTAATTAGGTCAATGACATCGCGTTAGAGCGTAATTGGAGAAATGACACTCCGTTCTCATCGGGTTGGAAAATAACATCGCGAACATCGAAAAATTAGACAAATGACATCCTGGCCAGTTACCTCCATTTCCAGAATTTTTTAAATATAGAAACTGAGCTCAAAAAATTATCAATGTTTTTTGTGAGGTCTCCCGACACAGTTTAATTGCCTATGTATTTTTTTTCAAAACTTTATACATTCTGATTTTGTCTCTAAAATTCATTTGATTATACTATTTGTAGGAATTTTCTAATATAGAAAATGAGGTCCAAACATTATGATTTTTTTAGGCTCCTTACATAGTGGACTTGATTATGTAATATTTTCAAAATTTTACAAAATTAAGTAATGTAATTTCATAATGCCTACTACGTGAGAAGTCTAATATTTTATAATGTAAGGATATTATGAAATTGTATTAATTAATTTTGTAAAAATTCTAGAAAAATTACACAATCAAGTTCACTATGTAAGGAGCCTGGAAAAAAATTCATAATGTTTGGATCTCATTTTCTATATTAAAAAATTCCTACAAACAGTATAATTAAATAAATTTTAGAGACAAAATCAAAACGGATAAAGTTTTTTAAAAAATACATAAGTAATTAAACTATGTCGGGAGACTCTACAAAAAAATTGATAATTTTTTAAGCTCAATTTCTATATTTAAAAAATTCTGGAAACAGAGGTAACTGGCCAGAATGTCATTTATCTAATTTCTCGATGTTTGCGATGTTATTTTCCAACCCGAGAAGAACGAAGTGTCATTCCTCTGATTACACTCTAACGCGATGTCATTGACCTAATTATTCCATCTATATATGCGTGAATAGTACAAATATAACCTTGTGATCTGCTAGTGCCGCTGAAGTACGTAATTCATCACTGAAAATAAATTCTATAGGGGAGGACCCCTATGAGGCCTCTCCCTCACAGCCATCCAATCGTCGGATATACACCGTAGCGTATGTGTGTAGAACACACGATCCCCGTAGAATTTGTTTCCTGTGGCTGCAAACAAAACCGTGCGCGAGCATTAAAAACAGGGCCTCTCTCTCTCACCTCGGCACTCGGCCCGCGGTTGGATCCCAGCCGTCGGTAAGCCCGTGGTTTAAGCCCAGCCCGGGCGCGGTCCAAATCAGTTGGCTCCGCCGTCCGATAGGCGCCCGCGGCATCAGAAAACGCACAACTGAAACCGAAAGCTTCTTCTTCCGCTCCAAGAAGCTGCCTGTTTCCTTCCCCTTCCTTCCGCCCCTCGATATAACCGCCCATCTCGAGCCTCCGCACGCACCGAAACCAAAGCGACCAAACCACTGCCTCCGTCGCGACAGCTCCGCCTCGCCTCGCGAACCAATGGCTCCAAGGAAGTTCTTCGTCGGCGGTAACTGGAAATGCGTAAGCTCCCAAACACCCACTCACTACTCGTCTCGATTCCAAGTTGGAAACGCCGAAGCGGCTTGGTTTTGATATGTGATGGCATCTGCTGCGCTGCGTGCAGAACGGGACCAGCGAGGACGTGAAGAAGATAGTCACCGTCCTCAACGAGGCCGAGGTGCCCTCCGAGGACGTCGTCGGTGAGCCATCTCCCTGCGAGGCGAGCGAATCCATTTGGATCGAGTCGATTCGGCGCTGATTTGGGGTTTGGTTTTCGGATGCAGAGGTGGTGGTGAGCCCGCCGTTCGTCTTCCTGCAGCAGGTGAAGGAGTTGCTGCGGCTCGACTTCGCTGTCGCCGCGCAGAACTGCTGGGTGCGCAAGGGCGGCGCTTTCACCGGCGAGATCAGGTGAAGTGACTTTATTCTTTTCTCTCCGTTTTCCTTTCCCTTTTGTGTTTATGTTTCATGATTTCGCATTGGGGTAGATGCGGCGGAATCGAGTGTTATCCGGCGCGGTCAAATTGGTTTAAGAGCATCGAAATTTGCAGTGTTGATGTGCGAGTATTATGTCCAGTTGCTTGTCAGCAGTTTTACTTCCTGGAAATGTAAATTCCGTGCTGGGTTCTAGATTTGATCATCCGAGCCTCGGAGGCCAGATTGGCTTGCTTGCTGAAAAACTTGAATGTGTTTGGGGGTGTCCACTGTCCAGTGTGTCTACGTATTTGGGACCAGTAAATGCACTCGTGTTGGTGTATCTGAGCTTGATGGGGCCATGGACTCATGAGAATGTTTGTGAATGAGCAATGTACTATAATAATCTGCTGTTCTCAGAAAATGCAGCTCTTGTGATTATTGTGGAGGTTCTGCAGTGGTATCAGAGTAATGCGTCCATGAATGTGGTCATGCATAGTCCCTCATTCTGCTATTCCAACTGTGAATACGAGTTCTCTCTGTTTATGTGCCAATTCGCTGACTTATCTCATCTTTTCATTGCAGTGCTGAGATGCTGGTGAACCTCCAGGTGCCTTGGGTCATTTTGGGGCACTCTGAGCGGAGAGCGCTGTTGAGCGAATCAAACAATGTGAGTTCTTCTAAATTTAGGTTCATTGTTGAGCTTATGTTAGTTGGTTCGTCAGTTGTGTTGGCTATCTACGTTGCTGTGTTAGTACTAGTAGTAGGTAGTTGGAAGATACGCCGTTGTAATTAGTCGAATTGTGTTGAAAAAATGGGAACTATTGATGTCAGAGTTGCTTGCATTTGCATCATTTAACAGCTTGAATTAATTTACTCAAATCAGGGTTTAAGTTTGGAAAACTGATTGCCAGTGCTACCAAATTTGCCTCTGGTGAGACACTTCCAAAAAATGTGGGCTCTAGTAGGCCAGGTGACCATAAATTGGCCCCTTTTTAGTCATTCGGCAAAACTATGTCAGACCTGTCGGGTTCTCCTTCACCTTTTTGTGATATTGTGAAATCACATGTTTATGTTGAGTTACAGACTCAGCATAGACTGGTAACCTGAAACTAGCAAGTTTGCAAAATGTAATCAGTTTCTGAACCTTCTCACGATTTAAGTTTATTAATTGTGTTCTTTCATCAAGCTGTCTAAATGTCTGTTTCTAGCTATTGGGAAGTCAACTTTTTTTTTTGTAATAACAGTTGTTTTCATTCATAACAGTTGGTTGCTGATAAAGTTGCGTATGCACTCTCCCAAGGTCTCAAGGTAATTGCTTGCATCGGTGAGACCCTTGAGCAGAGGGAAGCAGGAACAACAATGGAAGTTGTTGCTGCTCAGACTAAAGCTATTGCAGGTAACCTTTACATGCTGCTATTCAAGCAGATTTTGATACATCGGTAACTTTTTGTCCCGATTCATGAAATAAGGATTTGCCTCTTTGCTTACAAAATTCCTTATCCATTCCTTTTACCTTCATCATATTAAATAGCATAAATCCTCCATTTCCATTTTCCCTTAGAACATATTGGCATTTGGCAGAACAGCATACCCTGATAGAAGTCTGAAATGTATTTGTAGTTTGTGTACAGGATTTCGAAATGCTAATGGTGTAGTAAATTACTAATGGAATTATCATTTGAACTAGGAAATAGATTGTACAAGAAACAAATATTAAACTACTTCCAAGCTTGTTTGTGTACCATCTTAACAAATATTAGTTGAATCCATTTTAGCTTTGTACTTATTGGCTGTTCCTGTGCATTTTGTTGCATCGTTCGAAAACAGAATCCTTTTTCCTCTCCCCCATTCACTTTTATTGCTTGCTTATTTTTTCAGAAAAGATATCAGGTTGGACAAACGTTGTGCTGGCATATGAACCAGTGTGGGCCATTGGAACCGGCAAGGTCGCAACCCCTGCACAGGCACAGGAGGTATACCTTGTTAAATAAGAGCAATAAGTGCACATCATTAACACTTTTTTTTCCACGTTGCTGCTTTTATAACACTATTGTGTCTTCCTATATCCGACACTTCTTGCTTGACAAATCACTGTCGGTGATGCCTGGTATTTAAAACTTCCATGATATTAGGTTCATGATGGTCTGAGAAAGTGGCTCAGCACTAATGTTGGACCTACAGTTGCTGAATCTACCAGGATTATTTATGGAGGTACCACCTTTATAATTGTCTTAATCCCTTCAGCGTTGTGTAACTGTCAAATGAAATATGACCAAAATTACTTTCATTATAATGCCACTTTTTGTGAACACGATCACAGTTTACTTCGTACTTCTCTAAATTAGACCTAGCCCTTTATGTTCTCATTTGATATCTTTCCAGGTTCTGTAAATGGATCGAACTGCAAAGAACTTGCGTCTCAACCTGATGTTGATGGATTCCTTGTTGGTGGAGCTTCACTGAAGGTCTTATTCCTATTTCCTTTGTGATCTTCATGAAAATATTACTCATTAAGTCTGAGTTTGTGATGACCTCTACCTTCGTTGCTGCAGCCTGAATTTGTGGACATCATCAAGTCTGCTACCGTCAAGTCTTCTGCTTAGTGTTTTGAGATGCAACCAGATGCTTGTAGGAGTGAATGGTCCTTATCTTCATAAGACATGTTTGACCGGTTTGTTCTGTTCTAATTCTAGTGCACTGTTATGTCGTATCATCGAGCATGCTGCATGCTTATGTTTGCCTGTTTTTGCCTCCAACGAGAAATGGATGGTTTATAAGTGCCATCTGTGCACAAATTCGCAAGTCTGTTGATACTATAATAGTTGGAACCTAATAATATCTTGTTTGGTAAAGTACTGAAATGCCCTTAGATTTGATTACTCTACCTGGAGAACGATTTATTGTATGACCCTACCGTCCAAAGTTCTTGCTTGCCAGGCGAACAAAATGAATGTATGATGAGCGTTACGGTACCAGCTCTATGTAGTAGTACTAGTTCTAACTGCGAAGTCTTCTTTTTAACCAACTGCAAAGTCTTCTTTTTAACCAACTACGAAGTCTGGTTCTTAGAAAATTTCGTTGTGATTTAAGCATCTTGTTAAATACTCCCGTCATTCTTAAATACATGATGTTTGACCAAACGTGTAGTCAAACTTATATAACTTTGACTATTACTTTTTATATGATTTTGTTAGTAAAAAATTACAAAATTATTATATTATGAAAATATTTATCATGACAAATCTAATGATACTATTCACTCAATCTAAATAATTTTTCATATATTATTAGTCAAAGTTAATTAAGTTTGATCATGACTTGATCAAACGTCATATATTTATATTTAAGAACGGAGGAGTAGTGCGGAATGATAATCGAGTCATTGCTTGTCATATTGTGATTTGAACCCGTCGGTGACCGAATCTAGCAATACCGTATTACCTTCAGTGCTTCGTTTATTATCTGTTGCAAGTGTTTTTCAGTCAGGTGTATGCCTGGTGCATCTAGCATTGCGTCACGAATAAAGACACATGTCACACATCATTATGCTACTGAATACAATTAGATTAGTATTACTATCTGTTTGGTGTTAGCGTGCTTTCTTTTACATTTACATTTCCTTTTTCTGTTTGTCTGTTTGATGTACATTAATTCCCTTCCAACCTTTCTACCAGCATGTGGTGCCATGAGCCTTATGTAAGAGAGTAGGACCAATCAGGCTGAGGAGAGGCAAACGGCTCCTCTTAAATACATCATGATATTGAGGGCCTGCTTGGGACGGTTTCCAGCTTTTCCGGATGAAAGTCGGAAGCTGAAGCCATCCCAAACATGCATCTTTGGATTTTCCTGAAGCCGGAAGCCACGTCAATGGGAGAAAGCCGAAAGCCGGAAGCTGCCCTTCGGCAGCTTCCCGCGGCTTTCCACCACCCTCCTTCCAACTTTGTCCCTCAACTTCACTGATTATTACCCACTTTTGCCATCGAATAAAATCACAACTCCCTCCATCGGCTCGCCCCGCTCCTTCCTCCCGAGCTCCTGCTCCTCCTTCCTCCCCTCCTCCTTCCCCCCGAGCTCTGGCTCTTCCTCCCCCCTCTTCCCTCCTCTTCCCCCCGATCCCCTCCTCCTCCCCGCCGGCCCCACTTCCTCCTGCACCGATGTCGCCCCTCCTCCTCCCCACTCGCCACCCCCCCTCTCCTCCTCACACGGCGTCGCCCCTAACCCTAGTCATTGGGGTCACCGGCCAAATCCGGTGTCGCCGTTGGGGCGCTGCCTCCTGGTTGGTGTCTCCATCGCTCCTGGGGTTGCGCCCAATGTCGAGCTAACTAGGTTCGCCACCGCGACCTCCCCCTAGTCTTATCCTCTCCCGCCTCTCGTTCTCGCCTGCTCCACCTTTATACGCAATCTACTCAAAGCATTTCATAACACATGGATGCATGTCCTCTGTAGTTAATCCACTACTTATACAAGAATTGATATTTCAACCTACCTTGATTTCAATAAGAAATGAGATGCTAGGATGTTAATTGACTGATGCTTCAAATGAATTGAGATGCTGATGATGATGATGACTAGGAGATGCTTGATGGCTTGACTTCCTTCTTCCCTTGTCCTTCTAGTTCTTTCTCCCTTCTCTTTCCATGGCAAACATGCAAAGCATGAGCCATGAATCAAGAAAAAGAAAGAGTTGAGAAGAAGAGCGAAGATTTTAATAATTATTTATTATAATAATTGTGTGTGATAATTATTTATTGTGTTTATTTATATAATATTAGTGTATTGTAATAATTATCATTAATTACGCTAATTGTGGTTAATTGCACTACTTGTGCTAAATTGCGATATATTGTGTGTGATTATCCATAAAGCTAGCTTGTTTATTTTAATAATTATTTACTGTAATAATTAATTATTGTAATAACTGTGTGTGATAATTATTTATTGTGTTTATTTATGTAATATTAGTTTATTGCAATAATTATCGTTAATTATGTTAATTGTAGCTAATTGCGTTAACTGTGCTAAATTACGATATATTGTGTTAATTATTGTCAAATATGATCAATTGCGGTAATTATTGTCAAATGCGATCAATTGCGCTGATTGAGGTAGTCGTCGTCAAATACGATCAATTGCCATAATTCCGGTAGTGATTGTTAATTATTATTAAATGTCGTCAATTGCGGTAGTTGTCGTCAATTGTGCTAGCTGTTCATTGTCTTTAAATATTGTTAATTGCATTTAGTGTCGTTTATTATCGTCAGCTGTCGTTAGTTTTCGTTAAATATTGTTAATTGCGTTAAATGACATCAAACAAGCTATTACTGTCCTCATAGGCATTTCAGATATTTTTTATCTCGAAAGCTATAGCCAATCTATCTAAAAATCAGACAGTAAAATATTAAATCTCTTCAGCCCAGCCAAAAACCGCATTTCATGAAAGCCTGGCCGTTCCAAAAGGCGCTGAGACTTGAGACCCAGTCTTTATAAACGGAGTCTCTCTCGCATACGCTCATGTGTAGTAACGGTTCTACGCAAATTCGTTTCCGATCTTACGTCCACGTTTCGTCGTTTCCTCTTCTTCTTCCATCTTATCGCGTTGGGGATTTCATGGACGTCTATTAGCCAACAAAACACGCATAGTTACACGCAGTTACTCGCGTGGAAACGATCAAAAGTACTCCATATAATTTGATAGGCAGCAAACCAGATACACGTCGTTGTGAAACCAACCCTGGTTCTAGACTTGTAGAAACTTTGGTGGCGTTGAACCCTTATTTGAAACTTTGTATCACTCTGATCTTTCCTTCGCAATGAAATCGACACACAAATCTTTTTACGTGTTCGCGAAAAGAAAACAAAAACAAAAGTAGACTTGTAGAAACTGCAGGTAGGAAGGAATCGTGTAGTAATAAGCACGAGTTAATCCTACGAGGATTCATTGGAGGAGTGATCACATGGTGAGGACCCACACGCATGTTCTTGTACCACTGTATGTATGTATTATAGCGAGTTGCAATAGGTCAAACTACAAGTAGCTAATCAACTGGTAGTTAGCGGCGTAGCGCCGCTTCCACGAAGACGTCGATCGCTAAACGGTTAAAGCGCTCGTGGTGGGAAGGACCGAAGCCGAAGGAGGAAGGAAGGAAAGCCTTGAGCCGACCGGTTCAAATAAACAGTACAAAGGAACAGGAATTGGAGATAAAGGAACCTTACGTAGTGAAATAGGGAACCTTATGTAGCGAAATTGTATTCTATGAAGATGGTCAAATAACAAGAATATAGATAAAATTATATAAATCACAAAAGAATATAATAACATAATTTGGATCACATAGGGAGCCCTGGCCTCTCACAGTCCCCTTCCCTCCACCTCAGAACGGGAAAGGTACGAGTTCTCAGTTCTCACGTTGGTGACTAGATCCGGTCCAAACTCGGAAGCTTTGACTTCGTAAGAAACAGTCAGCCAAGGAAGCCCATATATATACGCGCGCACGGGCCTGGTATGGTATCTTAATTCTTAACGCGCGCTTGGAGAAAGATCGACAGACGCAGAGAGGAGGGAAGGAAGAAAAGATTGACCAGGTTTCGAGCGGAGAAGATCTGAAGATGGGTCGGGGTGTTCTGGAGGTGCATCTCGTCGACGCCAAGGGCCTCTCCGGCAACGATTTCTTAGGTCAGTACTCGGTACGTCCGCGGCCGAATTGTAAACAAAGTAGTAGCTTCCATGCATGTTCTTGGTTGTTCCAATGTTCCTGCTTGCTTCACGAACTGTTTTTTTTTCGTTCTTGTGATCGGTTGATGGCGAGCTGGCAATTGATTCGATGGCGTGTGGCTTGTTGTTGTTGTTGCTTGTGCAGGCAAGATAGACCCGTATGTGATCGTGCAGTACCGGAGCCAGGAGCGCAAGAGCAGCGTCGCCCGAGGTCGGTAATTTCTTACTCTGCCGCTTCTTGATTTTTCGTTCAGGGCTTTCTGATTCTGCTCATCATTCCGACTCCGGATCACAAAAGTTTCCTATGCGGCAAATTGAAGTTAGAACGATGCCATGGCCTATGAGCAAGCTTTGACGTTGACGTTGACGATCCACAAGCCGCAATTGTGACCTTTCATAAACGATTTGTGTGCTGTTATGCAGATCAAGGGAGGAACCCGTGCTGGAACGATGTATTCAAGTTCCAGATCAACTCTTCCGCGGAAAACGCGCAGCACAAGCTCTTCTTCCGGATCATGGACCACGACAACTTCTCAAGCGACGACTTCCTCGGCGAAGCAACGTGAGTGCGCACGCCAATGCCAATTATTGCCAACCACGGGCCTAGTATATTGTATACTAATCTTTACCACGGGCCTAGTATATTGTATGCTAATCTTTAAGTTGCTAATTAATCCTGGTTGTCAGGAATCGGTAGCTAAAATTAAAGGCGAAAAAATGTAAACAAAACCAATCTAAATCTTCAATCTATCTTTTTTTTTCTTGCTATAAAAATATTGAATCTATATGTTATGCAGGGTCAACGTCACGGACCTAATCAGCTTAGGCGTGGAGCGCGGCACATGGCAGCTGAATGCAACCAAGTACAGTGTTGTCCTCGCGGACAAAACGTACCATGGTGAGATCAGAGTTGGCTTCACGTTCACCGCCACCAAGGTACAGAAATGCGCAAATGCATGATTTATACACTACTGACCTTGATTGGTCCCTCCAGGACTGTGAATTTGATTCCATGTTGATGTCCAATGTCAGGCTGAAGAAGATGGGGGAGAGGTTGGAGGTTGGAGGCACAGCTTTCGTCAGTAGAGGATGCGATGAACATCAGGTTGCTTCCTTCGGTAGTATCGTGTTGGATGTTGCAGGATGTAAGGTTCATTTTTATACCGACGGCATCTTATTCCTAAGATTGATGTGATTCGAGGTGTATGTATGTTACATTTGTAGCTTTTTAGATGTATAGTCTGGACAGTTTAGAGTCGTCAAATCCGTTTATGATTTTGATTTTTTTAAACAGCAAAGACTTGGCCATTTCTGAATGCTGGATTGTTGCTAGACTGATATGAAGGGGCGCGTTCTTGTACCCGCTCTGTCTTTCTTGACCGTGGTTTTCATCCCTCCGCATGATTGAATTGGCTACAAAAATATTCATCGTACACAGCAGCGTCACTCGTTGCAGTCTTTGGCCGGAGGAGGTCAGAGAAGGAAACGGGGCGAGCTCCAGGCTAGTCCCGCCCTGCAAGTCGCCCGTTGTGATTTGGGATAATTCACGATTTGCCGCTGACCAATTAATCTTTTTTTCAACTTTTGACATTTTTGCCCCTATATGAACAATTATACTCTCTTCTTTCTCCTCCCCTTCTTCCCCCTCTCCTCTTCTCTTCTTGCCCCAGTCATGGGGGATGATCATGGCAGCGCACCGTCCCCCTCACCTACTTAAGCCCTGATGAGACCAAGGTAGTTAGGATCGCGATCCAAGTCTTAAAGTCTTACGACTCTACGAACCCACGACAGCCTGTCGATCCAAGTCTTACTGCCGATCCGATCCTACTCAAGGTAGGTAGGATCGCGATCCTACTCTTAGAGTCTTACGGTTCTCTTAACCCACGACGACTGTCGATCCAAATCTCCTTGTCGATCCTACTCGTGAGAGACTTAGGGCAATTTTTTAGAGGCCGGGCTTTGCCGATATTTTGTTTTAGAGCAAAATTTGTTGATATTAATTTCGAGAATGAAACTATAAATAAACAAGGAGCATGCAAAATATTGTATCGGTGTGGTAATGCTAGTACAAATATCTATATTATGGCATGAGCAATCTTGAGCTTGATAATGATAAGCTATTTTTATTCTGGAGTATGTCTAGCTACTTTTAAGGAACATGCAAGTGGTAAACCATATAACAATCATACAAACTTATAGTATAGATGTTAAATATGTGTATTTTACAAATCAGTAGAATCGCCGATTCTACGATTCGATCTACGATTCGATCCTACCGGAGGCAAATCGATCCGACTCGGGATCTCGACTCTGACTACCTTGGATGAGACGAGCACCGCACTTACAATCTCGTCGGCTGTGAGAACCCGCATAATTAAAACTAAGCTAATCAACAATAATCGGTAATTAGCGTAAGTAAAAATTCCATTAAATCAATCTCAAGCATAATCTCAGCCAATATTCAATTGCATAATTAACAAAATGAACTTGGCAAATTAAGCAAACACCATTTATTCACATCACAGTTTTATAACAGTTCGTTTACAAATCAGAATTAAAATATTACAACCCAAATTCTCGTTACAAATTTATTCTACAACTCAATAATGGATACAAGATTAATTTTTACAAAACAACTACAAGAATTAAATAAAATACAGTTTCATATGCTTGCATCCATTTTCATCGGAACTTTCCTTGCCTCCTCGTCCAGCCATTCTACACCTTTCCTGGTCATGCAACATATAACTCGAGACGTAGTTAGCAAATACCGAAAACAGAAATCTTAGTTAGATTGAAGAAAGGTTGCCGTCAGAATTTCCCGAAGTACAATAGGATTTCCATCTCAACCTAGGTCAACCGGTCCCTCGATCACCAAGGCACCCTGACCAACCTGAGTTAGTTGACTCCTTTAGTAATCAAGGTATCCAGATCAACCAAAGTCAATAGGTACCTTTTACTTCCGAGGGTCTCATCATCCGGTGTTCCGAAAAGCCCAACACCCGCCTTTCCAAATTTCTTGCCTAAACCGTATTGGAATCATACAATGCATTCCCATTCAGGTCCGCCCTCTGTTCAAAGCATCATCGGGCAACCGAATCCAACCCCCACAACATATTATTCCGACCAATCGAAAAGCCCACATTGGTAGCCACATAATCAGTTATACCAAATATTTAGCTCATATGCCTCACAATGGAAAGCAGCTAAGAATAGGAGGGAATAGGAATTAGGGTAAATAGGGTTATGGTAAATAGGAATAGGAAGGCCGTAAAAATGAAATTACCACAAATGAGTATTAGATCAAGCCTCAAGGGATAAGAGCAAGCCTCTCTCACACGACCAAGCACTATCCCCATTCACAAAGATCCTCACTACCGCAAGGGAGAAAGGGAGCAACCAGAGCCTCACCCACGACCATCACCACCTCAACCATTGCAAAAAGGGAAGGGAAGGAAGGAGCACCAACAAAAGCGGCAAGACTACAACCTCTTTCCCTATTCACGAATCCAGAGAAGGTAACCCACCACATTTTCGATTGCTCCACACATCCAAAGCATTCTTTCAAAACCATTGGGTTTCATGGCACTTAATCATCAATCCCAATCATTCATCACAGAGCAATGGAGGAGCAAGGATCGAGAGCACAAGGGGAGTGATACCTCGGTGAGCCTCACCAAACCATCCCCATCACCTCCACTTTTGCATCATCGTAGCAAATTAACCACCTCCAAAGATCATGCATATGCATCAATCAAGCATCAGCAAGCAAAGTGAATAAATCAACCCAATCAAATAAATTCTGATTTAACAAGAGGGGGTTAGGGAAGGTAAGGAACGGTAGGGCTAGAGCAAGTCATAGAGAAGGCAATGGCAGTGTGAGGCTAAGCCAGGAGGAGCCAGTGGCGGGCTGCCTCCCACGCCGATGGAGGAGAGCAGAGGAGGACTGGCCAATGGCGACGAGAGGAGGTTCGGCGACGGGGGGGGCCATGAAAGCAGAGAGGGGCGGGCCCGGGAACCGAGGGGCACGTGGCAGCAGGGGACAAGCCGAGCAAATACAGAGGAACCAAGCAGGTCACATGTGGATCATGAGGGCGGCAGGAAGGAGGAGGTGGCGGGAGAGGAGGCGATCGGGGAGGAGGCAGCAAGACCAACATGACGGCGCCTCCAGGCAAAGACGGGCCCAAGGGGGAAAGCGGCGTAAGCATCGAGCCGGGGAGGAGGTAGAAGCCGAGAGGAGAAGGCTAGGAGCCGCTGGCCGTGGGGAAAGATAGCGCGTCTGGGGGAGGCGCTGGAGGGTGAAGTGAGGAAGAGGAAACATAGGAATAGGGGAATTGGGGGATTTTGGCCGGGAGGAGTAAAGGGAGTGAGAGAGGAGGTGAGGAGTTGTGAGAAGGTTTGAGAAGAAGATGGGAGCCAGGCTTGGATTTTCGGCTGGGATAAAGAGGAGGAGAGAGAAATGAGATTAGGTGAGAGATGGGGGGTTTAGGTGGAAGAAAATAGGAATTTGGTTTAGGAGAGTTGGATTAGGGAGAGGAGTAGTAATTAAAATCCAATGAGTATTGATAATAATAATTTCGATGATCATAGGTATTAGTATATATCGGTGCTATATAATTTTCGGTTTAGCAATTGTTAAAGCCGCGGACGATTAAGTATCGATGAGGCCAAACTCAGAGAAAGAAAATACGAGAAAAGCCGTAAAATAAATCTGAGGTTAATTATTGAACCAATCCTTTGGTTAAAACAAATTTAACCTAAATAGATAGTTAGATCGTTAGAAAAATCCGTTAATCCGGTTATAAAGAAATCAAAATAAACGAGCCGAGTCTATTTAAAATAATAATAATAATAATTAGATGTTTGTGGAATTAAATAATAATAATAATACCAAAAACCTCTTGGGAGTAATTGCGCTAATAAAATTCGATATACCTAAGTAAATCCTAGTACGAGTAGCATTTTAGTTCTGTGCGATAGAACGTGAGCATTGGCCATTTTGACCCTAGAACTAGTGTACTAGAACAACCGCGCTAGGAGAGTGCTAACTTAACAGGGTTTCAAAATGGTTATTAAATTAAGATCCGCTAACAGAAAGAATAATCTAAATAGCATGCACATAGTCCCGCATATTATTGCTAAGTATTTAATTATGTATTTATTATTTCGCACCATCGTATAAATTGCAGCGGGTGAGCCAACAGGAGTAGTTAATATCGATTCCGTCGACGACGATCTTTCCTACAATTCCGCAGGCAAGCTACTCCCTTGATCATAAACCTAGCTATTTTAAATCTAAACTGTATATTGCTCTATCATTATGTATTGCATCAAAACTATTTTCTCAAAACTAAATTGAATTCAAATGAAATTGGGAAGATAAGAAATTAGATGAAAGGAAGGAAGCAAAGAAAGATATTGGATTGGTAAAAGGGGGCCCGGGCGAGGAAACGACGACGACGATGATGTTGAGGTAAGAGGTGGGCCCCTTTTTACAGGTGGTTATAATATAAGGACAAACAAATCTCTTACTCGGTCAGAAGCCGTAAATCAGTACCAACCATTTTCCCATTTCGACGGGCAGAAAATGTTACCTGTTACGTAATTATACTCTCCACATCGGGTAAGTAAATATGGGGAGGATCCCAGCAACTGGGGGACCCAGGGCGATAAACTACCGCACAGTGGAGTGTTGGGACCGGAGTGCCGGCCAACCAACATTACTGAAACTCGGTGTGTGACGAGATCAGCAACGTGATTAAATCAGCACCGACGAAAGGTAATGGGTGGAGACTTAATCACGTAATTGGAAAACGTTCTGTATTGTGAACTCGAACCCGTATCAAAGGAAATGCAGGGGACCCGACTCATTTAGAGCTCAGAATTACTATGGGTAAAGTGGTACAAGCCTGCGCAGCGCTATCAAATCATGAATTCATGCTAGTCTCCTGGATTGGGGTCTACGGGAACCGTCGGGGGTCTTTCTTCTCTCCGAGTAATCAAGTAGTCTCTTCAGAAGTAAAATTGTAACCTAAGTCTTGAAAACTATTTTCAGAATAAGAGAAGAGGTAAGAATTTTGGTAAGGACGGAATTTAGAGTCATCAATTGCATTTTAGCTATTAATGCTTGCTGAGTACACTATAGTACTCACTCTTGCTATCTCTCCCTTTGCTTAGATCCACATCCGGTCGGGAGTTATCCTGGGCGGGATGAGGAGCTTGCAGGTACCAGTGCAACCGTAGAAGGGGGAGGCGCTCATTACGAGGATCAGGGCGAGATGGGCGCCATTTTTGACTCGTGGGATGAATAGGTGGCCAGTGCATCAGTGCAAGCGAGAGAAGCATAGAAGCTTCCTTTTGTAGTTGTGTAATACTTGTAATAAGAACTATAGTCTTGTGTGGCTATTTCTGTAATAAAGATGTACAGTTTCTATCTTATTGTTCTGCTGCGCAACTCTGATAAATGGTTTACTATTCGTTGGAGCAGTGTTCTACTGGGCAAACGAATAGTAATCTGTGTGCCTAAGTGTGATTACCCTCGGGGTAATGACACGGGGCGTCGCATCGGCTCCCTTTTGCCCACTCATCCTCTTCTACCTCGCGCACCAAAGCGCGAGATTGAGCTCGAGTTCGCCATGATGCCATCTTGGTCGTCGCCTCCTCCGTGTGAACTCCGGCCGCTTGGGTGAGCTTCAGTTAGCGCCACCTTGTCTCTGACCCCCGCCTAGATGCCCTCTTCCTCCTTCTCACCCCCATTTCCTCTGTCGTGCACTGGATCGCTGGGAACGCCCTCGTCTCCTTCAACTGTAGTGCCAACGTCACACACGTCGCCGCACCCGATCCCGCCATTCACGTTGAACCTCTGAGAGTCATCCAAAACCACTCGCGTCATCACGTGCTCCACAGTTGTAGCTTCTTTTCCCCTCAATCGATTTCCACTTTGATCTCAGGAGCACCACACACCATCATCTTTCCCAAGTTCGGCTGAAAATCGTCGCTGCCGCCATTCCTCACCCGGTGAGCTCCCCTTCAATTCATCTCTCCTGGAGTATCCTTACACCTCACTCTACCTTCGTCAATCTTTGATTCAAGCTTCTCATCGCCCCAGGTTGCTACCGCTGTCGGAATGTCCTTCCGCATCAAGTCACCGTCGCTAGGCCGCCTCGCTTCTTCCCCGGCTTTACCATCCGCGTCAGTGAGTTCCCCTCACTACCTTATAGCTCATGCGCGCCTCAGTTTCCTCCCCCTTCCTCCCCGATGGTGTCGCCCCCTTTCTTCACCATCCCTCGCCACCACGCGCCAACACGATCCCGTATCCGAGCAACGGAGACGGCGAGTTGATCTCGACGTTGTTGGTCTTGGGCGGAGGAGGGTGAGGAGGTGGGTGTTGGGGGAGGGGGAAGAGATTGGGATCGGTGCTGCCATGCCGGGGCATGAAGAAAATAGGAGTGAGGAAGGAGGGGGGGGAGAGAAGAAAGAAAGGGGCAAAAGATAATGGGAAATTTGCCATTTTGCCAAACCTTAGCGTTGGTTTCTATAAAATGTCATTAAGTTCATTACAATATATATTTTGTCACACCTTATATTGCTTTCTTAATTTGCCACTTTAGAGTATTAAAATGATTTTTTTCATTTAAATGGCCCTGACCCACACATGAATGGACGGTTTTGCCCCTCCCTGTTCGGGCCCAGGACAGCTAAGTGCCTAGGTCAAGCCATCCCGGACCAGACCCAGCGCCCCCATCCCCTTGCTCTATCTCTCTCGCATGACCACCCCCTCTCTCCCTCCTTCAATGCTGTTGACGGGGAGCAGCTATTGCTTGACCGCCTCCCCTTCACCTATTCCTCTTCTTTCTCCAGTCTTGGAACAACATCTTCCTCCTAAGCGTCTGCCACAACCTTCACCATCTCTGGCACTTGGCTTTCCCTCTCCACAGCTTCTCCTGCTAAAGCAACCTCCAAGGCAACATCTTTCCTAATAATTTGTGCCTCCTCAAGCTCATCCTTCTCCTCAACCTCCCCTCTGGAGCAACCATCCTTCATTTCATCCCCAAGATCTCTACATTTAGAGCTCTCTTCTGCTTCCATCTCCACTTGATCTATGTCCTCTGCCTCACCACCACCATCTTCAACTCCACCACACTCCTAGCATTCCACTTCTTTGGTGGAAACTGTTGAACCTCGAGCAAAGTGAGCGGTGGCCGTAGGAGCCGAAGGTCTTCAGTGCCTCGTAGATGTTCACCGAGATCTGGTAAACACATCCCTGGTTCTTCCCCGGGGGGGGGTGGCTCGGTCATCCTCGACACGGCGGAAGTTGGCTTCAGCGTTGTCGCCGACACCACAGCGCCTGTATCGTGAGCGCAGCTCGGCGCGTGGAGTTGTGCTTGTTCTTGCACCTGCCGCCCTTGACGTGGACCTAGCCAATGCAGGTCACCTTCAGCAACGAGGGCTCGGTGGGCTCAACGTTCTCCCTCTTTATAGCACCGTCGCCACGTGGACCTCACCGCGTCGCAGTGGGCTCACATCGCTAGGCTGCTTCTCCACTCCTCTGTCTCCATCGTCCGTTCGTGTGAGTTCCTCTTCCCCCATGGATGCTCATGCGCGCCTCCTTTTTCCCCCTCGGCGCCGCCATCCTTCTTCTCCTCTAGTGCCAACCGTCGCTCGACCTTGTGCCCCACCGCCTTGGATCATCTCCTACAGCTCCACCACCATCCCTGGGACTGCCCCTCCCTTTCCAAATCCATTTTCCCTCCCGCTAGCCGCTGTTGCCGCCCCTCTCGCCAGCGTCGAGCCCCGCCCGATCCGCCTCCTCCCCTCCTCTGTTTTCCTCTGGGCACGGCACATAGCTGGCCCGGGATGGCTTGACTGGGAGGGGCAAAACCATCTGTTCACATGTGGGCCAGGGCCATTTAGACGAAAAAATCATTTTAATACTTCAAAGTGGCAAATTAACGGGAATGCAATATAAGGTGTGGCAAAATATCTATTGCAATGAATTTAATGACATTTTGTAGAAACCAACACTAAGGTGCAGCAAAATGGTAAAATTCCCTAACATAATTGGTCGCTCTATATCTAAACGATAAATTACACTTTGTAGAGTGTTAAATACTAAAACATTATTCGATAGAGCGATAAATCGTCAATTATCCCCTATGATATCAGTCGGCCTCGACTTTCTGTGGTGTACATGCGCTCGACAAAAATTCCCTCTGGCCCGATGAACCGCTGCCTTTGGCACAACATCAGACGCTGCTGTAGAAGCGCCCCACCGTGATTAAAGCGGACGCGGGGTGCCCATGTCACTGGGGCCTGTAGGTGCAACGAGCCAAGCCGAGCCGGCTAGAGCCAAGCTCGCCTAAGCTCAGTTTGAGTTTCGGCTCGGCTCGTTTAGAAAAAGAGCTCGAAAGCCAGCTCGGCTCGAAAAAAAGCTCGAGCCGGCTCGAAAAGCTCGAACAAGCTAGGGACCCCCTAGCCCAGTTATAGCCAAAGGTCAAGCAATGAATTGGCAGGCAAACAATTTCATGTTATTACTCAGTAACAGAGTGATGGTGGAACCAGCAACAAGCAACGTAAACCTAAAAGATATAAATTCTCTACAGATCTACCATCTATTACAACCAGCAAGTAATGCAAACTGAACATATCTAAATTTTGTCTACACATCCACCATCTATAACCAAGAAGGCAAGAACCAACACCTAACCAGCATCACTAATCTAAACCCTTAAAATGCCATCTCAATCATTCCTATGCTGCCATGTAATTGTCAATTGTGCATCAAACATGGTTAAACAGAGGCAAGATAGAGTGTCAATTGTGCATCAAAAAATATATGTACTGCTCTGTCTCTCAGGGGCATCCAGAAACACTCGCTATCAATGTTCTTGCTCAAATTTTCCTTGAAACTGAGCCAGGGTGAGAAGAAGAAATTAACCAAAACAGAACATAGAACTCAACCTCTCATCGCATATCTCAGTCGGAGACCACTTTAGTTCACTGTAAGACAAGAAATTAAATCATGCGAAGGCCTAAAGCACCCGGCCAGGTGAGGTAAGCGGAAGTGGTGATGACGCCACCGTGCTCACGGCCCGAGGCTTCCACCGCCATCGAATCGCCTTTCGGCAAGACCGACGATTTACGATGGCGCCTCGTGATCGTGATTTATACTCCTTCGCACCTCGCGATGACCGCCGAGGAAGCTCCTGCTAGGCCGGCTGTGGAAGAGGAATCGCGAGGGGCGAGGCGGCGGGTGGAGGAGGCGAGGCGGGCGGGGCGGAGGTGGAGGAGGCGCGACAGGAGGGGCGAGGGGGAGGTGGAGACGCCGGCAAGTAGAGCTGAGCGAGGGGGAGGGGGAGACGGCGGGTGGAGGAGGCGAGATGGGCGAGGCGGAGGTGGAGGAGGTGAGGTGGGTGGGGGGAGGCCTATGGTGAAGCACTGAAGGTCTAAAGAGGTGGGGAATTTGGGAGGACGTTGTAGGGGATCAGTGAGACGGTGACTGCGCACTCAACAGTCACGAGCCAATTTGGCTCACGAGCAGCTCGAGCTCAGCTCGATTTTTCACCAAGCTGAAAACTGGGCTCGGCTCGAAAAATCACGAGCTCTATTAGACAAGATTTTTTGCGCTGGACCTTTCTCCTTCCATGCTGGTGCCTTGGCTTCCTGCATGAATGACACTTTCTCTTCCAAGGGATCACGCGTTCACATGATAGCTGTAATCTATATATATGTAACTCATGTACTCTGATTTCTACAATCAAAGATAGCGTAACTTTCCTCGCTTACATGGTATCAGAGGTGTACACATCTTGTGACCACCGCTTCTGCTAAAACATAACTGCTGCTACACATCATCCACCCAAGATCATGACCGACGACGACACCACTGCACGCTGGCGTGAGGAGGAGGCTAGCCATGAACCTGAGGAGGCCGCTGCACGTCAGCACGTAGAGGCTGAGGCCCGCGCTCTTGACTAGACGGCCACCCATTTACGCCAGGAGGCCGACGCCCATGAAGAGGAACTTCACCATGTGATGCTCCTCCACGAGGCCACCGCCATCGCCAACCTGCATGCACAGGCCGTCGCCGTCCAGAACATCCGGGCCCTTGTGACCGTGGTTCTCGATCTCATCACTCCCAACTACAGCAAGTGGCACGGCCGTTTTCTCACCACCCTTGGCAAGTACTCACTCTCCAACCACGTCCTCACCGACACTGTTCGTGCCGACTCCGCCGAATGGTGCCGGATGGACTGTGTCATTTGTCAGTGGCTTTACGGCACCATCTCCCCCGATCTCGTCGAGATCGTCATGGCGCCCGCACCACCACACGGCGCGTGTGGCTCGGCCTCGAACAGCAATTCATCGGCAATCGGGAGACACGGGCCCTCATCCTCGACGCCGAGTTTCGCTCCTTTGTCCAAGGAGATCTCAACATCACCGACTATTGTAGGAAGTTAAAGAGCATGGCTAATGCCCTCGGGGATCTCGACGAGCCTGTCGCTGATCAAATGCTTGTTCTCGCCGTCTTGCGTGGTTTGAACGACAAGTTCGCATACATGGCGGCCCTCCTCAAGCGCCAGCGGCCGTTCCCCACCTTCCTCGAGGTCTGATCCGATCTCCTCCTCGAGGAGATGACCATGGCCTCACGCCCATCGGGACCGTCCACCGCCTTCCTTGCCACTTCAGCCGCGACATGCCAATCAAGCAAGCCCCCTGGTGGCACCACTAGCGGTGGCTCCACGGGTGGCCCAAACGGCGCCACCTGCCCATCTACCCACAACGGGGGCGGGTCTGGCAGCTCCAATCGGCGTCGCCGCCGCGGCAAGAATGGCAGCAACGACAACGACAATGGGGGCTGCCCCGGCTGGCCCTCCTTCTACAATCCATGAACGGGGACCATTCAGATGTGGCCCGGTCCCCACCCTGGCAACCAACTCGGGCGGTTTCAGAGGGCACAGCAAGGGCGGCCGCAGGGCATGCAGTACCAGCAGCAGCCGCGCCCCGGCATCCCCTCACAGGCATTCTTCGCAGGACCACCTCCCGACCTCTTCTTCATGCCGCCACAACGGCCTACCCACCCCTACAGACGCCAAGACCACCGCCTACCACGCAGGCCACCTCCCGGACTGACTCCATCGACCGCTCATGGGACCAAAGCCTGGCGAACGCGCTCAACACCATGACCCTTGCTCGCCAAATTTCGACCGATTGGTACATGGACTCGGCATCCTCGCACATGATATCCGATGCCGGTAACCTATCCTCCACTCACTCGCCACGGTCCTTTACTCCTTCATCAATAGTTGTCGGTAATGGGTCCCTTTTGCCCGTCACCTCTACTGGCTCCACTGCTCTCCCTGGCCCCTTTCATCTTCATAATGTTCTAGTTACTCCTAGCATTATTAAGAATCTTATTTCATCCGCCATTTACCATCGACAACAATTGCTCTATTGAGTTTGACCCGCTTGGCCTCTCTGTGAAGGATCTTTGGTCTCGAACGTGATCGCCAGTGCAATAGCTTCGTCCGCTTATCCTCTTTGTCCGCCGACGCCGCCCCTTGTGCTCTCGCGTCGTTGTTCCACCACCCTCTGGCATCGCTGTCTCGCCACCCCGACACGGCCATCTCCAAACTTGCCAAGATTTCTTCCATGCCGTAACAAAAGCGTGCTGATGATCTTATATGCCATGCTTGTCAACTTGGTCGTCATGTACGGTTGCCATTTGCCACTTCAAACTCTAGAGCTGCCAACAAGTTTGATCTAATTCATTGTGATCTTTGGACATCGCCCGTTGCTAGTGTGTCCGGCTACAAATATTATTTGGTCATTCTTGATGATTGTACTCATTTTATTTGGACGTTAATTTTACGCCTAAAGTCCAATACCTTTTCCACCATCTCTAATTTTTTTCTCTTATGTGGCAACACAGTTCGGCACGACAATAAAGAGCATCTAATGCGATAACGGACGGGAGTTTGACAACTCTTCCGCCCGCACTTTCTTCCTCACGTATGGCGTCAACCTTCGCATGTCGTGTCCCTACACCTCCCAAAGAAATGGCAAAGTCGAACGGATTATCGCTCCATTAACAATATTGTGTGCTCCTTCTCTTTCGTGCAAGCCGCTCACCATCCTTTTGGGTAGAAGCACTTCATACCGCCACATACTTGCTCAACTGTCTCCCAACAAAAACCCTCAGCCACTCCACACCTTACTTTGCCCTCTACGGAGTGCAACCAACTTATGATCATCTTCGTGTGTTCGGCTCCAAGTGCTACCCCAATTTGTCCGCCACCGCTCCACACAAACTATCGCCTCGCTCCACCTTGTGCATCTTTCTTGGATATTCCTCGGACCACAAAGGTTATCGATGTCTTGATCCTTTGTCCAATCAAGTCATCATATCTCATCATGTAACATTTGATGAGACATCATTTCCCTTTGCCAAGTCGAACACTCCATCCACTAATGATTTTGATTTTTGTCACCTCTTGAGAACGTACTGGTGCACATTGGACCAGAATGTCCTTTCTCTCCTGTAGGTACCCTATTTCTTGCAGATACCCTACCGCTAGTCATTGGACCAACAGCCACGCCAGGCCCCGCGCCCCCGCACGCTGGGACGCCGTGCCTCTGGCTTATGGACCGATCGTCACGTCCCCGAGCACTACGTCGCCGGCACCTTCCGTCATTGGGCGGTTCTCGCGCGCCCCACGCTGCGCAGTAGTAATTGTCGGCCCTTTGGTAGCTGGGCCGGATGCTACCCCCACACGAGGCATCTCACCAGTATGACTGACCGCATCACCCCCGGTGGCCACACCTAATCCTGCTCCCGTGGTACACACAGTCCCGATTGTGGGTGCTCTCCCTGACAGTGCGGTTCCGATCCCGCCAGTGAGCAACTCCCACACTATGGTCACTCGCGGCAAGCACGGGTTTTGACAGCCAGTTTCTCGGTTCACCTTTCACGCTGATGCACTGTCGTCAATCCCAAAGACCTATCGGTCTGCCCTGGCTGATCCAAACTGGCGGTGTGCCATGGAAGCTAAGTACGCTGCTTTTCTCGCCAATAACACATGGGATCTTGTTCCGTGACCTCCCAAGGCGAACGTTGTCACTAGCAAATGGATTTTTCGGCACAAGTTTACTACTGATGGCACTCTTGATAGATACAAAGCTCGATGGGTTCTTCGTGGTTTCACTCAGCGTCCTCGGATTGATTATGATGAGACCTTCACCGATTGTCAAGCCGTGACCGCGCACAAGATTTCTCTGGCTCTCTCCGAGGACTGGCCTATTCATCAGCTGGATGTCAAAAATGCATTTCTTCATGGCACTCTATTTGAGACGGTTTATTGCACCCAGCCGACGGGCTTCGTGGATTCTTCCTGCCCTAACTTTGTCTGTCGCCTGAACAAGTCTCTCTATGGGCTTAAACAGGCGCCGTGTGCATGGTACAGTCGCTTCGCCTCATATTTGTTGTCCCTCGGGTTTGTAGAGGCTAAGTCAAACACGTCGCTGTTTATCTATCACCGTGGTGCTGATACTGTTTACTTGCTTCTCTATGTTGATGATATCGTCTTGACAGCATCCTCTGTTCATGTTCTCCACCGGATGATTGCCGTCCTCCAACGAGAATTTTCCATGAATGATCTCGGCGCACTTCATCATTTTTTGGGTATCTCTGTTCAGTGGAGTTCGAGTGGTCTCTTCCTCTCTCAACGATAGTATACTTTGGATATTCTAGAGCGTGCCGGGATGTCAGACTGCAAACCTTGTAGTACGCCTGTTGACACTCATCCCAAAGTGTCTGCCTCTACTGGCTCCCCAGTGAGGAATGCTACTCAGTACCAAAGTTTTGCTGGAGCTCTGCAGTACCTGACCTTCACAAGACCAGATATCTCCTATTCCGTCCAACACATTTGCCTTCACATGCACGACCATCGAGAGCCTCATCTTACGGCGGTCAAACGGATACTTTGGTATCTACGCGGTACCCTTGATTATGGTCTCCAGCTTCACCGATCACGGTCTGCAGATCTCGTGGTTTATTCTGATGCTGATTGGGCAGGATGTCCAGATACACGCAAGTCCACATCGGGCTACGCTGTGTTCCTCGGTGATAATCTTGTCTCCTGGTCGTCCAAGCGCCGATCATCGCGGTCTCGCTCAAAGGCCGAGGTTGAATACTGAGCGCCGCCAACGCCATCGCGGAGGCTTGCTGGTTCCGTCAACTGCTCCATGAACTCCGCAACCCTCTTCGTCGCGCCACTGTGGTTTACTGCGACAATGTGAATGCCGTCTATTTATCGACGAACCCGGTGCAGCATTAGCGCACCAAACACATCGAGATAGACCTTCACTTCGTCCGGGAGCGCATGGCTTTGGGAGATGTTCGCGTTCTTCACGTCCCGACGACATCACAGTACGCCGACATCTTCACCAAGGGGCTGCCGACTTCCGTCTTCACCGAATTTAGGTCCAGTCTGAATGTTCGCCTTGGCGACGTTCCAACTGAGGGGGCGTGTTAGCCAGGATTTCCGCGCTGGACCTTTCTCCTTCTATGCATGACCTTTGACCTTTCTTCTTTTATGTTGGTGCCTCGGCTTCCTGCATGAATGACGTTTTTTCTTCCGAGGGATCACGTGTTCACATGATAGCGTAACTTTCCTTGCTTACAGAGCGAGCCGGCTCGTGAGCCTTGAGCTATTTTTTCAGCCCTAAACCTAGGGCTGGGAGCACCGCCCGCATCGTACATATAATCCCCCATGCGCACGGACATTCCGACAAACAGATCCACCTGCCGACCGCGTGCGCCGCCACGGTTGAAGCACCGTTTCCGTGTGGCGCCGCGGCCCTGAAGAGCACTTGGCCAAATCAGCAAATCGGGCAAGTGGCAGGAGAGTGAGACAGTGCGCAGGGGAAAACTAGGCCATTGGTCCCTGCACCAGTCAGGGTGGCTACATTTGAATTCGATGCAACTGACCATCTTTGGAATCTTCCGCTGGTGATTCCGATTCGCCTTTTTTCGTCAGTCACCTGTTGGATACCAATGACAGCTCAGATAAATCACTTGTAAGGTATGGCACAATTACACGTGGTTGATTGATTCACTATAGGGCATAGGCTCGGCCGGAGTGAATGCGCACGAAGAACACGTCGTCCCCCACCCGACGGCCGGAGCGCATCCCGCTTGCCACACTCAAAGCCGAGCCGAGTCCCGCTTGTCGCGCGCCCAACGGCCCTAGTCCCGCGTGCCGCCCGTGGCACTGGAACTTCGGGTGCTACCGCCCATCAGCTCCCTCCTTCGCGCGGTCGACGGCTGATGCCAGGAGAACCCACCCACGCGCCGGACGGGCTTTTGGCTCTTGCTGCAGATCCGCGCCCGCGGTGCACGGATTCAAGCCTCGGACGGTCGTGCCACCGTTCGTGGACGCACCGCGCGGGCATCCACCTGGCTGGGCATGATGCCCACATCAAACACCCGTACAATTATGGTGACTGCTGCACAGTCCTAAACCGACGGGGGTTCATGAGAGGTAAGAATCATCCATGCTCGATCATTGTTACAAGAAAAGGAAAAATAAACTAGATATGACATCTGTTGATCGGGAGAAGAGGAAGGGAAACGTTAAACTATATGCATGCTCATGTTCTTAAACACGGTGAGATCAGTTAGTTACAGGGATGACATCGTCAATTGTACTTACCACTACTCGAAAAAAAATGTACATACTACGTAGGAAATTAAACACGACAATTAATACTTCAGGACAGATGCACCAGAGAAACCTGCTAGCTAGCCTACAGCATGCAGGGGATAGGAGAAACTACGACGTCGATCGGCGCCGATCAGATCTTGTCGGCCAGCTTCTCAGCCTTGATGAGCGGGTTGGCGCGGGCGATGGCATCACGTCCGGCGCCCTTGAAGTCGAAGCTGCAGGCGTGCTTATCCGGGTACCGGTGCGTCCCGCAGAAGGTGGCCCCGCACCGGCACTCGAACCCCGTCAGCCCCACCTTCTTCTTGCACGTCGCGCACCGGTCCGACGGCGCGTTCGTTGCCGCCTCGGGCTGGGAAGAGACGCCTGTCGCTGCGGCGGCTTGTGCAGCGTCTTTAGCCTCCGTGGAAGCCGCGAAATAGGCGGCTGTCGCGGGCGCCGCATAGGGGGCAGCGGCGCCGGTCACAACGGTAGCAGCAACAGCTTTCGTGACGGCTTTGGTCGCCGCGGTGGTGGAGCCCTAGCCCCCCAGGTCGTCGCCGTTAATGAAACGCCTGAAAAATTTAAGAAATTCAATTAGTTTGAATTCAAATTTAAATCTCAAATTTCAAAATCCAAATTCAAAATTCGGCCAAAATTTGTCAAACCCAAACCCTAACCCTAATCCGCTTTCTCCTCCCGGTCACGCCGCTTAGCGCCGCTTTTCTACTCATGGTGCGGCCGGCCGAGTCCGCTTCCACCCGTGGTTGCGTCGCCGGAGAAGCCGCCACCACCACCGCTTTTGCGCCGCCCGTACCAGAAGCGGCGCCGCCACCTCGCCTGCCACCTGCGCGCCCACTGCAACAACCGCGCCCCAGCGGTGCGGCGCCACCTCCGGATTGCTCGATGAGGCCGCCGCCACCTCGCCGACCCACGCCTCAGTCGCCGCCGACTGCCGTAAGACCGCCTAAAACCCGCGTCCAACCGCCATTCTTCCAGACGCCCATGCCGCCCTTGCTCCCATTTCTCATCGCGCCTCGCCATGGGCTATAAAGCCGCCCGCTCGGCCTCCTCAACCCACACCAACCCTTCCCCCTCTCCGCCTAGCGTCCTCGACGCCAGAAGCACTCGCCGCCGCGCGGTTCCCCGTGAAGAACAAACCCCACCCTGCTCAAATCTCTCCCACAAAGCCATCCCAACCCACCTGTGTCCCTCCCTACCCTCTCGCCCTAGATCCGCTGGATCTGTGCCGGCGCCGCCACTCACTCCCTCGCCGCCACCCCCAAAACCCGAAAACCAAACACACACCCAAAACCCTAGGGTTCAGAGGACCTACCTGGGCGGCGTCTCCTCGCGCTGTCCTCCTTGTCCTACTGCTGGCCTCCGCTGCCGCTGCCTCCGACGCCGCCACTCCCGAGCTCACCTCACCTCTCGCGCCAAGGCGCGACGCCATGAGGGCGCTATGGCGAAGGCAGCCGCCCCACGAGCCCCAATGGCTTTTGGTCGTGCTGATGGGCCAGGCCGCTTTTGGCGAGGTCATAGCAGATCCAATGTTGTGGTCCGTTCTTTGTTTAAAAACACTGTAACCCAACCTTGCTTTAAAACTGCCCAAAGATCATTCACAAAGACATAAAACTTGTTTATTATTTCCAAAATTCCAGAAAATGCACAATAAATCCTATTTCCTGTTCCTAAGCCTAAAATAGTGATTAATTATTGTTTATGTATAATTAATAGATACGGACAGTAAAATGGTCACTATTCTTCAAAAACCCTAAAACTAGATTATGTGTCCTTTCCGACCGTCTCGAACTCTTAGAACCCAATCCTAACTCCGTTTCACCATATCCAACTCATGTTGAAATCTTGTACCTCTTTAAGTTGATTTCTTTTCTCTTTTTATATTTTTGTTGTAGTTGGATCTATTTTCTGGGCTCGTTCCTTGTTGAGCCAGGAGTTTTATTGGTTTTTGTGTCTTATGCTAGGTTTCGACGCCGACGAGCCACTCAGACTTCGCAGATGAGATCTGAGACGTAGCAAGACAGTTCGTGGACTTTGAGCCAGGAGGCAAGTTGCATACCTGAACATATTGAACCTACATTCCTTATAATTCATATTATTATCTTCATTAAAATATTTTAGCCAATTTTTCAACAAAGAAATAATATTTTAGAATGCCATGTTCAATAGATATAAACCCTTAACCCCACATATCAAGCCACCCATTCTTGTAGGCCATATTCACCTTGACAAACTTGGTTCACATAAAATAATAGCAATTATTCTGCTAAGTCATACAAAACTCTGTTCTAAACTTCTAAAATACTGTTAAGAAAGGTTGGCTTTAGGCCAGTAGGTTTTGGGTGAAGTTGAGGGTTGAGACCAAAATGTTGGACAACCCAAGATACTTGGTAAAATGAGTCATTAGTGAGATCTAGAGGTGGGCAACCGCGAGTTGGGCCATCGCCTCACTGGGTGACAAGTAAGGACAAGAACCTTGTGCTAAGTAACAGACACAGTAAACCGCTCAACCACATGCGTGGTCATTACTCCCTAGCTTAGTACACTGCTCATCCAATTGAATATCTGCAATATCAAAGGCAAGACAGGTGGGCCTCTAAGGACACTCATTGGTTCTTGCAACCAGATAACCCGTCAAAGATCGGGTACAAAGTCCACTATTGGCGGTGGTCTCCCGAGGGTCAGATGGATTAAGATATCTGGGTAGAGGCTAAAAAGGATAAGCAGTGAAAAGGCTTTGTTATCCTAACTCAGTTGTACGCAAACATGATGCATGTCAATGTAAGTTTGTGATATCGTGTGGGTAAAGTTGGGCAACTCTGCAGAGTGTAATCAATGTTATTCGAATACACCGTGCTTCCGGTTAATGAAGCTGTGTTCATAGGTGATTCCAATATACAAAACAGAAGTAGAATTTTACAGATGTTAATTGATAAATTCAGTTGTTGTAACCCCTGTGGCTATATTTATTCTTGCTTTTGTTGTCTTTATTTCTTTGTAAAGCTTTTAAACTCAACTATTGCATTCCACATATACCTGTTTGGTAAAACTGTACCATTCCTTTGACATTCCCAGCATATAGTTAAATAGCTTTTCCTATGTAATTTGTTGAGTACGGTAGTTGTACTCATTCTTGCTTAAACAATCAATGTAAGAGTTTTGGGAAGATCCGGTGTTCCTTACGAACAAGAAGATTCATGAGACTACTGACGACTCTCGGTACTAGGGTCTCTCTTGCGCCCAAGTCGCCTGTGGTTCTATCCTTCTTTTGAAGTGTATTATATTACTTTTGGGCTTGGATGCCCGCTCGCTTTCAAACCGGGTCATTAAGCCCTATCTCATTGTAATAAAAGTCTGCTTTTGTTGTAAACGTTTGCTTGCTTGTGAAACCACAACTTTACAACTGAACATCCTGGACAGTTGTAAAGATTCTAGCGGTCCCAGTTTTGGGGTCGTTACAAAAGTGGTATCAGAGCCAGCTTGACCGTAAGTTGAGACCTTAGCTTGGTTATAGGGTTGAAGACCTTTAAAAACTGATAAATTCAAAAACTACAAAAGGATTTCTCAAAACAAAAATATAAGTATTAAATTGCTGTCTCTTTTCCTCTCTTGCTACCTTACCTTACTTTAGACTTTGAAAAACTTGTGTTATTTTTCTAAAAGATTTATCTCCTCTTAACTAAGCTGTTCAAACTTTTAAATCTGTCAGAAAATGCGTAACTCCTACTCCCACCATTCAATGTTTAGAGGATGGACCAAAAGACCGCCGAGATGATACAGCTTTATTGGCGCCACAGTAGAAACAGTTACTGTTTTCCACACAGAGGAACAAATCTGTGATGGAAAAAGGTACCATTGGAAGGCTTGGTAGATCGATCCGTTAGCTTACAAACTGACGATGAATGTCGGTTTGTGGGCCAACACCGCGGAGAGAAAGAGGCAATACAGGATGCTGCAAGGCAGGCAGTGCTGCACCTACGTCAACACTATGACTTTGAGTTTGAACACTCTGAGTACCAGCTTATTCCACAGAAGGGGAGTGATGGATCCAGTTTCCTTATTCCCTGCCCAGGTGATGATGAGGATCCCCGCATTCGTGAAGTTGCCACCCACATATTAGCTCAGGAGATTTTATATACCAGGGTTCTGAAGGAGTACCAGAAGGTGCACGAGAAGTACCACATGGCCAAGCATGGAATCAAGAACATGCAAAGGGAGTTATATCTTCGTAATGACCCAGATTAGGGGACTGGATCAGTTTGTAATGAGAGCCCCAACACTCCTGACGGTCCAGCAGTGGACTATACACCGAGATCACCGGATTACACCCCTCTGTCTCCGGTGTATACTCCAGAGTCACCCCCAGGCGCTCGCCCTCACCCAACGGGTATAGCGCGCTTCTACCGTCGCCGTTTCCGAGGATCCAATAAGGGAAAGGAGAAGGTGGAAGAGGCAAAACCCAGCCAGCAGGTGAAGAAAGCTGCGGAAGAGGAGGAGGAGGAGGATCCAGCGATGTTGATCCACTACACCACCAGCAACCCTCCGTCTGATGGGTGGTAGAGTCCTCCGCAAGATGTTAGATTACGATAGAGTATTGTAGATCCACCTACCTTAGTAGTAGTACGACTTTTGATTGTAAGAAAAGTTGTGTATTGTACTCTATGTAGTATACATCCAGCTTTTGTAAATTAATTTGTCTACTTTGTGTGAAATATAATAAATAAGTTGTTTCCCCTATCCATATCTGTATATCATCATTGTCAAAAGTGATTTCCTTCTTTTCGTCTTAATCACTTACCTATTGCTTTCACCACTTATCTAAAAATCTGAATCTTACTTATCTTACTATGTTTGGTCAAAACCGTTGCAGAAGTAAATTCACAAGATGTCTGGAAACAACAATGACCATGAAGCTGAATCAGCAGGGCAGTAGCCAAGTCTAGCAGAAGTTATGGCTATGATGGAAAGAAATAGATTTCAGGCAGAGCAGAATCAGGCCAGAATGATGGAGCAACATACTCAACTTCTTGAACAAATTGCCACAAGATCTTCAGCTGGACATACCTCTGGAGGCAATAATGGAGGAGTAACCCCAGGCTTCAGATGGGCAGACTTTCAGAAAACAAGACCTCCAACATTCACAGTGTCACCAGAACCGTTAGTAGCCGATGACTGGATAAGGGATATTGAGAGAAAGTTGGACAGCATCTAGTGCAATGACAAAGAGAAAACTTTATTTGCTTCTCATCAACTACAAGGTCAAGCAGCAGCGTGGTGGATGAATTATCAGACTCTTCATCCAGGCAGAGATATACCATGGGCAGAATTCAAGGAAGCATTTCACAAGGCCCATGTTCCTGATGGCATAGTTGCAGCCAAGTGCAGAGAGTTTCTTGCTCTTAAGCAAGGGGGCCGTACAGTCACATAATACCTACACCAATTTAATCAATTGGCACGGTATGCCCCACATGAAGTGGATACTGAAGCCAAGAAGATGGAGAAGTTTTCACAAGGTCTGCAAAAGTCACTGAAATTCCACATTTCAGCTCTTGATTTCCCTGACCTAGCTTCCATGGTGAACAAATTGATAATCTCAGAAGAAGCCAGAAGTGATATGGAAGAAACCAGAAAGAGGAAAATAAAGCAGATGGTTCCAGCCACCAGTGCACCCAGGGGGAGAATGATGCCCCCACCATCTTTCAGATTTCAGCCAAGACCCTCCATGAACTCAGCGCCAAGACCACAAATGAATCCAACAGCAAGACCAGCTTTTAGTGGGCCGGGACCACCACAGTTCAATGTTATAAGCGTGGAGGAAATCATTATCGAAGGATTGTCCTCGAAGTCCTCCAATTGTTTTCATTGTGGGCAACTTTGGTCATTTCAAGGGCAAGGTCCATTGAAGAACATGTCATCGATGCACCAAAGCTCAAGCAAGAAATCACCACGAGTGCAGGAATCCTCCCACCTTCCGGGCCAATAGAGGAGGAATGCTCTGACCGAAAACCGGCCAAAGGCGGTCAGGTCAATTCTCAGGAGGAGGACAGTCTGCACCAGCGCCATCACAAGGAAAGATCAATCATATCACCACTCAGGATGCAGCTGAGGCCACTGATATCATTGTCGGTATGTTCCTACTCAATGCAAGATCAGCTTTAGTTCTTTTTGACTCAGGAGCTACACATTCAGTTATTTCTTTGGATTTTGCTGTGGAGAGTTGTTTGCCTTTTATTGCTTTGCCAAATCCCTATGTGTTGTGAACACCCGGGACTGTAATGAAATCTCAGTATAAGTGTAGTAACTTGAACCTAGAAGTTCATGGGATCAGTTTCAGAACAGAATTATTGGTACTTCAGATGAAAGACATAGATGTTATTTTGGGAATAGATTGGTTATCAAAGTATAAAGCCACAGTTGACTGTGAGAAGAAGACTGTAACCTTGAAGAATTCAGAAGGTGTAGGACCGGAAAGGCGACTAGAGGGGGGGTGAATAGACGCTTTCTCTATTTTTCACCTCGATCGAACTCAACACTACTTTCACTCCAATAGCTATAAAAGCTACGAAGATCTATATACAGGCACAGCGGATAACCTGTGTTGAATCCGATCACACTCCAAAGCAAAAGACTAAAAACATCTTTTCATTAATGCCTAAGATAAGAAAGCTGCAACAAGCACAACAACAAGTCAATGCTGAAAGCTTCTGCTACTAGCAATAAGCAAATCGCTACAACTCTTGTCTACAGAAGCAAAACTCCAAGTGAGACTGCATAAACACAGCACCCGAGGTCACAATACTGAGCCTACTAACACGCAAGGGAAATAGCAGTAAAGATAAACAGATCCAACCTCAATCGCATCACTGAAGGGTGCAGCCAAGAAAAACTAATCAATGCAACATTATATCATACAGTGAACTAGTTGTCTTACATGTATGAGCCAAAAGAAAACCAATACAGAAATTGCAAACCCCTGATTAGGCAGCCGCCGCCCAGGTCATGCACTGGAGAAACCACACATCTGTATGAGGAAAAGAAATGGCAGCCGCCCAACCTTCTGCTTTTCTGCCCGGGCGCACCACAGGCTCTGGTTTTCTTAACTCCAAGACGCCGCACAAAACAAACTGAACCAAAACACAAAGGACCGATCAACTAATTGTCAGATCATTGATAGCAGCTAGCAATTAAATAAACTAAGAGCAAGCAGCTGCCGACGGCATTTGTTTTCTTCTACTGAAGACCCTACACGAAACACTAAGCAGAGGCAACAGGCCGGCGTCAACTCAATGTCCTGATTAAGCAGCCATTTCCACCCGCTGCTTTTTACCTCCGAACCAAAATAGACAAATCAATAAAGAAATTACCAAGATGAGAACAGGAAACCGGCTCCTGCTTTTCGGAAGGCTACAAGCTGCACCGCAGCTCCGGTTTCTGCGGGGATTTGAGAGAAAACAAATCGCCGCCGCCGACAAGGATTTTTCAGGCTTCCTACAGCCGCCGCCGAATCTTTTTTTCCGGGCCGCAACAGGCTCCCGTGATTTCCGTGACCGCTCCAGGTCTCCGATCCGGATGCCTCAACAAGCAGCAGGCCGATGGATCTTGGATCAACTGAATGAAAAGCAAAGTACTTTACTCATGCGAATGAATCAAGAGGACGGCAATCAATTTCAGATATCTCAGTCGGCTGCCACGGACTCTGAATTTGCGAGTGGAACAAAGAAGGCAGTCAAGCAATCAAAATCTAAGCAGTCGCCGCCGGCTTCTATGATTCAATGAGCGCAATTTTTATTTTTTACCAGCCGCTCAACAGGCGCCGCCCAGGTCTGGGTTTTGCGGGAGGACACCTACAGGCGCTCAGATTTTTCTACACGCGCACAGCAACACGCCGCAGCAAGACCAACATCAAGATTTATCTGACTTGACAAGACTGCACGACGCCGGTTTTTGCGGGTGACCACACAGCACTGCGCAAGTTTTCAGGGAGAGCAGGCACACCTAATGACCCATCACACACAAGCATTCACTAGGCAGCGAAATAAACAACTCTTGAAAACAGCAATAAAATCAAACAAGCACACTGAGAAACAGGAGAGGCAATAAATTAATCGGCAGCCAAACTCTGATTTCTGCGGGAAGCTTCAGGCGCCGCCACTGCTCAACTTTTCTAACAGGCGCTCAATTTGGGGGCGCCGCCACCACTCGCGATATTTCTCTTGAAAAAAATGGCAGACCGCCGCCCCAGCTCTAGATTGATAGGCGCTCAGATTTTTGGGGAGCAAGGCCGCCGCCAAAAGCTCCTCCTTTTTTTCTCCGCAGCTCTCTATTTTTCAGCTCCTAATCCTTTTATATGACAGCCACCAAACCCTAAAATCTTTTTAGAATTTAGAGCTAAATCTAATGGGCTTCCGTTAAGACCTAACATCAACGGAACACACACGCACGCATCTCAAAGCGCCGTCTTCAATTTTCTTAACTTAAACCACTTCCTTTGCGCCGTCCTGCGCCGTGGTTTAACCAAAAGGTCACCAAGATGGTATTTGATAAAATTACCAAAATACCCCTTCTCGATCTTTTCCAAAAGACCGAGTCCATCCAGTCGAAGCAATCGCCTGTTTCGTCACGTGTAGGTTGATCAACGGCTCCATATCGTCAAGTCTCCCGTCCGGATCCCACCCGCACCATCGAAAGCACTTGCAACGACGCGCCTCTTGATCCAACCAACCGATCAACCGCCTGATTCGGTCATCCTTGTCCATTCTGCGCCATGCTTGAGTCACTTGACCTCACCCGCATCCATGATCGTTTCGGACCTCACTCTCCAAGCTTAGTCCCGATCCACCTCGCCGATTGGACCGTCATTGACCGCAAGCCACCAGACAAAGAATAGACAAGCAAACACTAAACTGGGAACAAGTTCTTCACAACTTGACCCACGTTAGCCAAAACATGCAATATGTAACACATATGCGCTATTGCCTATGAACTCAATCTATCCCAAAGCCAAATTCCCAAAATCAATCCATAACTAATATCAACATTCAGCCCAAAAGCCGGTCAGACCGCCGCTGACCTGGTAGAACTGAAACTTTGTCGAAAACACTTGAAACTTCAAACCAAAAACACCATTGCCAATTGCTTCATCATCCTAAGATCATGGGCATATCCCCATGATATCCACAGAAGGTCAAGAAGTGTCAGTCACAACAGATCAATCTTTGATGAAGAAACAAAGAAGTAAGGTTAATAGTGCTATTTCAGAAGACACTATGCAGATGTTAGTAATTGAAGAATACCCAGATGTGTTCCCTGAGGAACTACCAGGAAGACCTCCGGATAGAAAGATTGAGCTTACCATAGAGTTGGTACCTGAGACCAAGCCTGTAACTAAGGCACAGTACAGAATGGCAACTAGTGAGTTGAAGGAGCTTAAGAAACAGTTGGATGACTTAGAAGAAAAAGGTTTCATAAGACCTAGTGTCTCACCTTGGTCGGCACCAGTTTTGTTTGTTAAGAAAAAGGATGGAACTTTGAGAATGTGTGTGGATTACAGAGCTTTGAATGCAGTAACCATTAAGAATAAATATCCGTTGCCAAGAATTGATGATTTGTTTGATCAGCTGAAAGGAGCTAAAGTATTCTCAAAAATTGATCTCAGATCAGGATATCACCAGCTCAAGATTAGAGAACAAGATAGAGAGAAGACTGCATTTACTACAAGATATGGACTTTATGAGTTCACAGTAGTACCTTTTGGGTTGACCAATGCTCCAGCATATTTCATGAATCTGATGAACCAAGTCTATATGGAATTTTTGGATCAGTTTGTGGTAGTATTTGTGGATGATATTTTGATTTATTCAAAGAGTGAAGAAGAGCATAAAGAACATCTCCATTTGGCCCTAACCAAGTTGAGAGAGCATCCGTTGTATGCAAAATTCTCCAAGTATGAATTTTGGATGAAGAAAGTGTCATTCTTAGGACACATTATCACAGAAGAAGGAGTAAAAGTTGACTCAGAAAAAGTCACAGCAGTGCAAGAATGTAAGCAGCCAAAGTCAGTAACTGAGATAAGAAGTTTCTTAGGTCTGGCGGGATATTACCGCAGATTTATAGAAAATTTCTCAAAGATTTCCCATCCACTCACTCAGCTTCTCGGAAAGGATGTTCCTTATAAATGGACGGATAAGTGTGAGGAAAACTTTCAGGAATTGAAAGTCAGATTGACCACTACCCCAGTGCTCATACTTCCAAACCCTGAAAAGGATTTTCAGATTTATTGTGATGCCTCAAAGCAAGGATTAGGTTGTGTACTGATGCAAGATGGGAAAGTTGTGGCTTATGCCTCAAGGCAGTTGAGAACTCATGAAGAGAATTATCCCACACATGATTTGGAGTTAGTAGCAGTGGTTCACTCATTGAAAATTTAGAGGCACTATCTACTCGGAAATCATTGTGAAGTGTTTTCGGACCATAAGAGTTTGAAGTATATATTCACCCAGTCAGATTTGAATCTCAGGCAGAGAAGATGGCTAGAGTTAATAAAAGATTATGATTTGGATATCCAGTACCACCCCGGGAAAGCAAATGTTGTGGCAGATGCACTTAGCAGAAAAGCATGTCATAGTCTGAATGCATTACAGGAATGTCAGTCACAGTTAGTGTTGGAAATGCAGCAGCTGAACTTAGAAATTGTTGAACAAGGATCAATATCAGCTTTGGAGATACAGTCAGATTTGGTTGATCAAATCAAACAAGCACAACAGGAAGATCAAGAAATTCAACAACTCTTGGCAGAAAATCAAGATAGAGAAATGGGGGAATTCAAGAAAGATGATCAAGGAATAATACGGTTTAAAGACCGTCTGTGTGTGCCAAACAAAGAAGAACTGAAACAGTTGATTCTGCAAGAAGCTCACTCATCTCACTTCTCAATACATCCAAGGGGAACAAAAATGTATCAAGACTTGAAGAAGAGATTTTGGTGGAAAAAGATAAAAAGAGAGATAGCTGAGTATATAGCCAAGTGCGACATTTGTCAAAAGATCAAGATAAACCACCAGAAACCTGCAGGATTGTTACAACCCCTACCAGTACCAGATTGGAAGTGGGAAGAAATTGGCATGGATTTCATCACAGGATTGCCAAGGACACAAAAAGGATTTGATGCAATATGGGTAATAGTGGACAGATTAACAAAAGTGGCACATTTCATACCAATTCAGCAAACATATGGAAAGAATAAGTTGGCAGAATTGTACATGACCAAGATAATATCTTTGCATGGAATTCCAAAGAGAATAGTGTCTGATAGAGGAGCACAGTTCACATCTAAATTCTGGAAGAAATTACAGGAAGCCATGGGAACAGATTTAGCTTTCAGCACAGCTTACCATCCACAAACTAGGGGACAAACAGAGAGAGTTAATCAGATATTAGAGGATATGTTGAGAGCATGTGCCTTAGCTTATGGAGCAACTTGGGATAAATGTTTACCTTTTGCAGAATTCTCCTATAATAACAGTTATCAGGCCAGCATCAAGATGGCACCTTTTGAAGCCCTCAGATGGCGAGAGAGCGAGAACACCTTTAAATTGGACGGAACCTTTGGAGAAAGACAGTTGTTAGGTCCTCAGATAGCACAAGACTCAGAAGATCAAGTCAGAATGATAAGGGATAAGATGAAGATTGCTCAAAGCCGTCAGAAAGAGTATGCAGACAAACACAGAAAAGATTTGAGCTTTGAAATTGGAGATCTGGTATATTTGAAAGTTGCACCATTCAAAACAATTCGAAGGTTTCAAGTAAAAGGAAAATTAGCCCTAAGGTATATTGGTCCTTACAAAATTGTGGAGAGAATAGGAGAAGTGGCATACAAGTTACATTTGACACCCAACCCAACCGGCATACATGATGTGTTCCATGTTTCTCAGCTTAGAAAGTGTTTGAGGCAGCCAACAGAGCAAGTACCACTTGAAGAGATAGAATTGTAGAATGATTTGACTTATGAAGAAGAACCCCTGATGATACTTGACACTACAGAAAGGCAATTGCGAGGCAAGAATATCAAGTTTTGCAAGGTTCTCTGGAAGAATCATACAGAGGAAGAAGCAACATGAGAAAAGGAATTGAAAATGCAGCGAGATTTTCCCAACCTGTTCCCCGGTCCTGCTTGAATCTCGAGGTCGAGATTCCTTTAAGGGGGGTAGGTTGAAACACCTGAAAAATTTAAGAAATTCAAATTAGTTTGAATTCAAATTTAAATCTCAAATTTCAAAATCCAAATCCAAAATTCGGCCAAAATTTATCAAACCCAAACCCTAACCCTAATCCGCTTTCTCCCTTCCCCTTCCCGCTTTCTCCTCCCGGTCACGCCTTCTCCCTCGTAGTCGCGCCCGTGGCCGAGTCCGCCTCCACCCCGTGGTCGTCGCCGTGAAGCCGCCACCACCACCGCTTTGGCCGCCATAGGCCAGCACAATAGCGCCGCCACGCCGCCACACCACCTGGCCCACCTCGCCACCTCGCGCCGCCACCTGCAACCCCGCGCTAAGCGGTGGCAGGCCACCTCCGGATTGCTCCAGTGAGGGCCGCCCACCTCGCCCGACCCACGCCCTCCGTCTGCCGCCGACTGGCAAGACCGCAAAACCCCACGCCCAACCACCACGCCCTTCTGGCAGACGCCCATGCCGCCCTTGCTCCCGCGCTCGCGCCTCGCGGGCTATAAAGCCGCCGCTCGGCCTCCTCAACCCAAGACCAACCCTTCCCTCTCCGTGGCCGTCCCGGCCGTGCATGACCCCGCCTCGGCCCCGCCCCAGAAGAACAAACCCCACCCTGCTCAAATCCCTCCCACCCGGCCATCCCAACCCACCCGGATCCCTCCCTACCCTCTCCGCCCCAGATCCGCCGGATCAGGTCGGGCGCCGCCACTCTCCTCGCCACCACCCCCAAAACCCGAAAACCAAACACACACCCAAAACCCTAGGGTTCAGAGGACCTACAGGCGTGCCTCCTCGCTGCTGTCCTCGTCTCCGCCATGGCCTCCACTGCCTCCGACGCCGCCACTCCCGAGCCGCTTCACCTCCCGCCCACAGGCGCGGCGCCACAGAGGGGTGTTATGGCGAAGGCAGCGCCCATGAGCCCTAGCGGCTTTGGTCACAAGACGCTGATGGGCCGTGGGCCGTTTGGCCGAGTGGGCTGCACCCAGATCTTTGTGGTCCGTTATCGTTTAAAAACACTGTAGCCCAACACCTTTTAAAAACCACCAAAGACTATTCACAAAGACATAAAACTTGTTTATTATTTCCAAAATTCCAGAAAATGCACAATAAATCCTATTTCCTGTTCCTAAGCCTAAAATAGTGATTAATTATTGTTTATGTCTAATTAATAGATATGGACAGTAAAATGGTCACTATTCTTCAAAAAACCTAAAACTAGATTATGTGTCCTTTCCGACCGTCTCGAACTCTTAAAACCCAATCCTAACTCCGTTCAACCATATCCAACTCCTGTTGAAATCTTGTACCTCTTTAAGTTGATTTCTTTTCTCTTTTTATATTTTTGTTGTAGTTGGATCTATTTTCTGGGCTCGTTCCTTATTGAGCCAAGAGTTTTATTGGTTTTTGTGTCTTGCGCTAGGTTTCGACGCCGACGAGCCAGCTCAGGACTTCGCAGGACAGGACACAAACGTAGCAGGACAGTTCGTGGACTTTGAGCCAGGAGGCAAGTTGCATACCTTGAACATATTGAGCCTACATTCCTTATAATTCATATTATTATCTTCATTAAAATATTTTAGCCAATTTTTCAACAAAGAAATAATACTTTAGAATGCCATGTTGAATAGATATAAACCCTTAACCCCACATATCAAGCCACCCATTCTTGTAGGCCATATTCACCTTGACAAACTTGGTTCACATAAAATAATAGCAATTATTCTGCTAAGTCATACAAAACTCTGTTCTAAAATACTGTTAAGAAAGGTTGGCTTTAGGCCAGTAGGTTTTGGGTGAAGTTGAGGGTTGAGACCAAAATGTTGGACAACCCAAGATACTTGGTAAAATGAGTCATCAGTGAGATCTAGAGGTGGGCAACCGCGAGTTGGGTCATCGCCTCCTTGGGTGACAAGTAAGGACAAGAACCTTGTGCTAAGTAATGATACACGAGAAACCGCTCAACCACATGCGTGGTCATTACTCCCTAGCTTAGTACTTCGCTTCATCCAATTGAATATCTGCAATATCAAAGGCAAGACAGGTGGGCCTCTAAGGACACTCATTTGGTTCTTGCAACCAGATATGGGCCGTCAAGATCGGGTACAAAGTCCACTATTGGCGGTGGTCTCCCGAGAGTCAGATGGATTAAGATCTCTGGGTAGAGGCTAAAAGGATAAGCAAAGTGAAAAGGTTTTGTTGTCCTAACTTCTTGTATGCGCAAACATGATGCGTGTCAATGTGAGTTTGTGATATCGTGTGGGTAAAGTTGGGCAACTCTACAGAGTGTAATCAATGTTATTCGAATACACCGTGCTTCCAGTTAATGAAGCTGTGTTCATGGGTGATTCCAATATACAAAGCATAAGTAGAATTTTACAGATGTTAATTGATAAATTCAGTTGTTGTAACCCCTGTGGCTATATTTATTACTGTTTTATTGTCTTTATTTATTGTAAAGGTTTTAAACTCAACTATTGCATTCCACATATACCTGTTTGGTAAAACTGTACCATTCCTTTGACATTCCCAGCATATAGTTAAATAGCTTTTCCTATGCAATTTGTTGAGTATGGTAGTTGTACTCATTCTTGCTTAAACAATCAATAGAAGAGTTTTGGGAAGATCTAGGTGTTCCTTACGAACAAGAAGATTCAGTAGACTACGACGACTACTGGTACTAGGGTCTCTCTTGCGCCCAAGCTGCCTGTGGTTCTATCCTTCTTTTGAAGTGTATTATATTACTTTCGAGCTTGGATGCCCGCTTCCGCTTTCAAACTGGCTGTTAAGCCCTATCTGTTGTAATAAAAGTCTGGCTTTTGTTGTAAACGTTTGCTTGCTTGTGAAACCACGACTTTACAACTGAACATCCTGGACAGTTGTAAAGATTCTAGCGGTCCCAGTTTTGGGGTCGTTACAGTTAACGAGGCGATCTTGCGTGATGTGACGCAAAGACATGTCGAGGGTGGCTGCTCCGAGAAGCCGCAGGCGTGGCGCCTGGCGGCGCGGCGACGCTTCTCGGACATCTTCTTGCCGAGCAATCGACCGGCTCGATCCTTCTTCGTGGACGAGGGCTCTGCAAGAACAGGTGACAAAAGCAGCTGCGATCGCAGAATTAATCAACGCGTGCGTGGTTTATCGATATGTGGGAGTGCAGGGTGCTGGGCCTGGTGGGGTGAATTATACGGTGTGTTTGATTCCTGCATACTCTTATTCTGGTCTGTACGAGTCATCTAGGTTGAAGCGAGTCAGGCTATTTAAATGTAATATGGATTATTTGGTTAGCTGTTTCTGTTGAGCCAGGCTGTGCTGAGATATTTTTTGGTTGGGTGCATAAGGACGTTGACTATTAATTTTAGATGCAAGAGACGGTGAAAAGAAAATGTTAGTATGACTTTAATTTTGTCTTAATATATTCTAATAACTCTTATTTCACCTTAACCCACTTTAATCCACTATAATACTACCTAATATGCACTGATCATCTCTTAATAACGTCATTAACAGAGCTTGCATCTAGAGAAACAGAGAAATTGGGCGCTTCTGTCCAATCTAGTCCGAAGACATCTTTTACATCTGCTCAGTCATGTTACTTTACACGTACAACCAACCAAACAAACGAAACAAAAAAGATTCTACACTCAGAAGGCTGACCAGAGCTTATACACGAACCAAACACACCCATGTTGGTCAACCATAGCCCAGGTGCCTGGCGGCTGGGACCCGAGTCCATGTCAGACGCAGACTAGTGGTTTGTCCACAGCGTTTGCTGTTCCCATCGAGCTGGACTCCAAATGGTGCTTGTAGTAAGTGACGACTCCAAGTCCGTATTCATTAGCGTACATATGTCCTCTAGAAAACTAGCAATCAACAATATCAACCGACTAACTCGTAGGCGAACTAGTTTTCGTGTAGAAATATTTTTAGCTACCACGGGCCTTCTCCAAATCGCATCCTAATCCACAAGTGTAAACTGTAACGCCCTCAAAATTTGGACCGTTAAATTTTTCACAACCAATCAGGATATACAGTTATAAAGCAAGTAGCATCTCAATCAAGCTTTCAATTACAACAAAAACCAAATTTCTATTACACGAGATTAAGTCTTATCAGCCTGTTTTAATACTAACACGGGCATCCAAGCCCAAAGTTAATATAATACATAACAAAAGAACTTCTAACCACAGGCACGCTTAAGCGCAATCGAGACCTAGTAATAATAATCATTGCTATCTAGGGGTCCACCAAAATCTTCCTCCTAAAGATCCTCAGCATTTTTCCAGATTTCTTCTGTAGTTGATATTGCAAGAATGAGTACACAACCGTACTCAGCGAGCCACATGGAAAAGCTAACTAATTACATGCTAGGAATTCAATGGATTGTTTATGGTTTACCATAACAGGTATATGAGGATACATTTTGAGATTAAATCAGTTTATCTTTAAAACAGTAAAACAATAATAAATATAACATTAAAGGTTTACTCAACAATTGCAATTACCATCTTAACATCTCAAAATCTCTACTTATGCCTTATGTATTGGAATCACCCATGAACACAGCTTCATTAACTGGAAGCACGGCGTATTCGAATACCTTTGATTATACTCTGCAGAGTCGTTCATCTTAACCCACAAGATATCTCAAACTCAGACTATCATGCAATATACACGCAACACGATAGTGTGCGACTGAGTTAAGATAACAAGGATGTAACACCCCAGCTTAGCAAAAGCCAAGATGTAACACCAATCTACTAACTTCAACCTTCACTACAAAATTTTTTATCAAATCATCCACCATTAACTACTAGACCTCAATACCATACGTTTGCAATCACTAGGTCATTGTAAATTTCAGCAAGGAAATAGTATTAAAATCACAACCATCTCAATCCTAACAATTTATGTAGCATCATGAATAATACTCAAGTAGTAAAGACTAACCACAAGCATTGATAAAATCGATAGGAAACCAATAGAGACACAAAGTAACCAATTATTACAATGGGAGTTTCTATCATGACAAAAGTGGTATTTAGGTAATGTGAAGTGCATAGGTGTGAAATCCTCCCATGAGCTACTTCCACCCGATGCATGCCGGTCTCAATGATCACCTAAAACAACAAAAGGCAAGGGTGAGTCCAAGACTAAGCAAGTACATGCAAGGTTAATAAAAAACAATACTATAGCATCAACAATTCTTCCTCGGTATAAAAACATACATCTTTTGATCCGTGAATGCAATGCAATTCATGCATATGCCCAAACCTCTTCTCTTCTGCTTATACCGGTATAACTGAGTGTAACACCTGTCGGTGGTCGCTCATGCCCGCATTATCAAATGCGGGGACCTAAGCCCGTCCTTTTCAGACGGGGACCTATTGCCCATATCTTAAATATGGGTATCTCAAGCCCACTGCCGTGGGTACATCATGCCACCATGCATGCATAATATGAAATGACACGAACATGCCACAATCTTTTATCATAAGCATTCTCAACTAATGAACAACGTATAAGCAATATGACATAAACATTCTCATCGTGATTGATCATATTAAGCTTGCATCACATCAAAGGTGTTACCACACACAACATCGCATTGGAATTGTACTTGCCTCAACCGTGATATGGATAACGATGAGTAGAGTGCTCTAACCCCGGATTCACACCACCACCTAACAATCGTATAATATACTAAGAATACCTTCCAAAAGCACACAACATTGCAATAAAACTAAATAGACATAACCGCTCCTAATCATAACCCACAACCATACAATTCCTTCCCAAGCACCATTCTGTCCAAAACAGAATAGTCACCTTAGAAAAATCATAACTTTTGTTATTTAGCTCCAAAAGTCATGAACTCAGACTTTCTGGAATCTACACAACTATATCCACAATTTCTCATGTGATCTAAAGTTCAGATTATTTGCCTAAACCCTTGCTTTTAACTCCGAAGACCAATCTGTCATATTCGGTAATCTCGACTTAGAAATTCCATATCTTTTAATTGGTTCATCCAAAAATAGTGATCTAAGACATTCTGGAATCCACATGGAATTATCTTTCATAATAAATGTATGCAAAATTTTCTATTCTTCACTAACCTTGCTAATTTAGCATTTTTCCACGACTATTTCCAACAGACAGTCAAAACTGAAATGCACACTTTAAAATTTCATCTCCTATTTTACTTGTCCAATAATTGTGTTCTTGGACTCTCTGAAATTATCACAAACTTATCTATCTATTTCATTGAGATAAAAAAAATCCCAAATTAACCCATTTACTAAATTTAGTCTATATATCTATGCGTGCTGCCAGAAACTGAGGAACTGAACAGACAGTCGGATTGTAAAATCATAACTAATTATCTACCCATCCCATTATCATGCACAAATACTATGTGGAAAGATATTGAAATTATCTACAAATCTCTAGGAGACGACATCCTCAGATTTTGGGGAATGCTACAGTACCCTAGGCGTGCTATAGTAGCCGACGGTGCTACAGTACCTGGGTACTAGGGTTTGGTTTCCCCCCTCCCCCTCTTAAGCCGGCCCCCCACATGGGCCCAAAGAGCTATGGGCAAAAGGCCCGAGTTCTAAAACTCCTCTAAAATTCTGAATTTTCCCTTTCTAACTATATTTAATTTTAGCACTAATCACTTATTTGTTTTATGTTTAAACAGGATATAACAAAGGCATTTTCACTGCTCAACCTTTTTAGCCTCTACCCGGTAGGTGCTAGATCAATACAGCCATCGGAAAACCACTAGCCAATGGTGGAGTGCTCGCTCCGATGCTGACTGGACCATACCGATGTATAGTTCAGCGACTGCCCTAACCGGCCCACTCCTGACTCACCCTAGTTCCGCGGCTACTCTATCACACAAGAGCACACGCCTTTCTTGTAGATATTCAATCAGGAAAGCAGTGTATTAAGCCAAGTTGGAATGACCACACCTATGGTTGAGCGATTTCTGTGTCTGTTACTTGGCACAAGGTTCTTGTCCTTATTTGTCTCTAGTGAGAAAATAGACCAACACCATCTCGTGGCCGTCTACCTGCTTGATTTCACCTTTGACTTACTTTTGTCAAGTCTATTGGGTTGTCCAACCTCCTGGTCTCAACCCTCAACTCTCCACTAAAACCCATTGGCGAACCACCAATACTCTTTTCCAAAATTTATAAACACATTTTGTGACAAAGCTGAATATCTAGCTATTATTTTATGTAAACTTGTCAAGGTGAATATGGCCTACAAGGAATAGGTGGGTTTTGTTTGTGGGGTAATAGGATTTATTTATCATGGCATTCAAAAGTATTATTTTAATATTTAAAGTAATTGGCATAAATACAGTAATGAAGGTAATAATATAATTACATGAAATGTAGGCTCAAAATGATCAAAGAAATGTGACTTGCCTCCTTGCACAAAGTCTTTTAGTAATTCATCTTGTTCGGTGCTCTTCGGAGCTTGGTCGTCGAAGTCGTGACCTAACACAAAATAAAATAAAATAAAATAAACGAAACAAAAATATCCGACTCGATAAGGAATGAACTAGGAACAACATACAACTAAAGAAATTTAGAAGGAAACATAAAGAAAGGTGGTGTGTGATGGTGGAGATTTATTTGGTGCTTAATTTGGCTGAACAGAGTTGATAATGGATTCGCGGGCTCGAAACAATCGAAATGGATATATGATGTCGAATTAGGGTCTTGGGGTGAATAGTGCCGAACGATGAACAACACTATTTTTACTGTGCATGTCCAAAAACAAGTTTATGACAAGTAATTGAGTTTACTGTTTTTAGTTGTGAACAACAAATGGGTTTTGCTGTTTTCGGGCTGAAATGAATAGTGTCGAGTTGATTTTGGTTTTGGGCTTGAAACAGTGTAAGGCTGCACAGTGTTGGGCTGGCCCAACATGCAAATAGGCTAGAGGCCAATTGTGCCAGAGGCTAGAGCTGCGCACGGCTCTGAGCCAGTGCGCGCTCATGGCGCCTGAGCTAGGGAAGAAGAGAACCGGTGGCGCTCCGGCAGCTCTGGTGACCAACGGTGGCAGGGAATGGTGCAGTGAGCACTAGGGTGACAAGAGGAACCCATTTTTGGGTTGGGTTCGGGCCAAGGTGGCTCAGGGATGAGGTGGCGGCGTGGGTGGAGCACAGCTGGAGCAAGGGACGACGTGGGCGGTGCTCCGATGAATCTCCAGCCAAAACGGCCATAGCTTGAGCACCAGTGGAGTGAGAGGGACTCGGGAGTGGCTTTGGTGGAGCGTGGGAAGGTTGGAGGTGGCTTTGCGGTCGCTGTGTTGGGCATGGCGGCGGCGCTCGATGCCAACAAGACTCCGACAAGGGTAGGGTGGGGAGAGGTGGGGGAAAGAAGCGGGAGGACAAGGTGGAGCTAAAGCCGGAAGGGAGAGGAAAGGAGGCGGAGAATTTTACCGTTGCTCGTCGGGGAAGAAGAGGATGGCAGCGGGGATTCATCGTAATCGGCCGGCTTTGGGGACGAAGGAGCAGAGGGGCGGTCGTGTGGTTGGGTGTCGAGGTGAGAACATGCCCTGGGTGGCCTTTTATAGCAATGGGGAAGACAGTGTGAGCAGGAATGGGGTGTAGAGTGCGCGGCGTGTGGGTGGCGACGTGTGCAGCAGTGCGCGCAAATGACGCTGGGCGGGGCGAGACGACGACATGGGCTGGGTGGGGGTGTGTGCCCACAATGAAGGCGGAGCAAGGTGGCGTGGCGAGTTGGCGGGATGCTGACGGAGGCGGAGACGGCAGCGATGGCGTGGCGCAGGTGACGCACCGGGGAAGAAGGGGGTAGTGCCTGGGAGAAAAAGGCGTTTTGGGGTGAGGAAAACGGGAAGGCCGAAAAGGGAAAGCAGATTGGAGAGAAAATCTTTTGAATTGGGAAAGAATTTGAATTCAAGCCAAAAACTTCAAAAAGTTTTGAAAATCCAAAATTTCGGGTTATTTCAATCTACCCCCCTTAAAAAGAATCTTGACCTCGAGATTCACTCAAAACTAGGGGACAAATTGGAAAATCACGCTGCATTTTCGATTCCTTTTTTCATGCTACTTTTTCTGTTGCATGATTCTGAAAAAGTGGCTCCTAGAGTAATAAAAACCAATACTGATCTTGTACGAAGTAAAAACATACCAACAATAATATTTGTGGCTTCTGCAGCTTCATTGCTAGTGACATAATTGATTTTACCTTGAACTGATCCTATTGTTGGTCTGCCTTCTTCTGCTTTTTGTCCCGGTTTCTGGAATTTTGGATGTTCTCTGGGTCGTAGCATACCTCCTTTGTTAGCTTGCATCGTTGGTGGGGTCTTGTTGGTCTGTGGTTGATTCCTTGCTTGAGTTTTGGCTGCTTCTGATGACATATTTTTCATTGGGCATTGAGACTTGAAATGACCTGGTTGTCCACAGTGGTAACAGTTTATTAATTTTTGTGGACATTCTCTTTGGTGAGGACATCCCTTCCACTGATACAACCATCCCTACTGCTTCTAATGTGCAAGGACCAATTACTAGAGCACGTGCTCGCCATCTAAATTATCAAGTAACTTCGTTTCTCGAAGTACATCCATGTTCTATGAACTCTATAATGCTGCCTAAAGCAAGTGATATTATTTTACTTAGGAACCAAGGATCAGGAGGCAAGCTAAAGGGAGATGATGGCAGCACTAAGCATGGAGACGATCATACGAGGAAGTGATATATTAGGCCAACACTTAGCAATAATTGGGTAAAGGAACTTGGTGTTTTGCCACCTATGCTAATGGGCCATGGGCCTTGTATTTTGAGCTGGACACCTAGGGTTGGTACTGTTCATGCGTTACTATTTACACGTGAACAGTACCCGTGGCCGCCGCCCCTTTCTCCCTCCTTTATATAGTGGCCACCAACCTTAGGGTTTTGTGGGTTTTGTTAGATTGATTTTAGCTTAGGCTAGAAGCACCATCGTTTGCTTGTACGACTAGTGCAACCAGACGCTGTCTTCGGAACCCCAAATTATTCAATACATCTATCTTTGTTCCTCAATTCCTATTCAGCAAGTTTGTTGCTTCATCTATTTTTCTTGCTTGATTCTTGATTGCATGCAAGAAAAGACCTTCGTGGTCAGGTCGATCTCACTGCCAGCAAGGTCGATAACGAACGTGAAGTTGGTTCAGCGATTGCGGGTGCAACGGTCGTCGCACGGTTGTAGCATGGATCGTGAGAGTTAGTTTCCACCAATCAAGTTGTATCATCCTCATCGAAAGATCGGGACAACGTCCCCATTACTCTTTGGTGGTGATTTTCTCCACATGTGTAACACTCATTGTGGTTGGTCGACTCATATTGTATTTTGGCCTCAGATTGAGATTGGTAGGTGGTTTCTACTGAATTTGTACTATCGGTGCTATTATCATTCTTCTTCTGGGTGCACTTGATGAAGGCATCATCTGCATTGCTCTTCTTTTTCTGATGTCTTCTAATTCTCTTCTGGTTTCTTCTGAAATTAGTAACTTATTTACCATAGCTGAAAGGTCTTTGAAATCCAAGGTCGAAATATGAAATTTCAGCGACTTTTGTAATCCTTCAGAAAATTTCTCCATCATTTTCTCTTCAGAATCAACATCATTTGGGGCATATCATGTCAGGTAGTTGAATTGATAAAGATATTCTGTCACAGTACTTCCTCTTTGCTGGAGGGTAAGAAACTCTTGGCATTTGGATGCAATCACGCCAGTGGGGACGTGTGCCTTATGGAATGTATCTTTAAATTCTTGCCATGGTATGTCTCTTCCAGGGTAGAGTACCTGATGATTAATCCACTATGTTACAGCTTATCGCGGTAGTTGTCATAAATTGCGGTGGTTGTACAGGTTAATTGTGATTTATGATGCTAATTATGCTAAATTGCGGTATATTGCGATAGTCGTCGTCAAATGCGACAAAATGCCTTAATTGCAGTAGTCGTCGTTAATTATCGTTAAATGTCGTCAATTGCGGTAGTTATCGTCAATTGTATTAGTTGTTCATTGTCTATAAACGTTGTTAATTACCATCAACTGTCGTTAGTTCTCGTTAAATGTTGTTAATTGCGTTAAGCGGCATCAAACAAGCCGTTACTATTCTCAGAGACATTTTAGATATTTTTCATCTCGGAAGCTGCACCCAGCCTACCTAAAAGCCAGACAGCCAAACACCAAACCTCTTGACCCGGTATTTCGACCTACTGACAGAAGATGTAGGGGCCGCTTTTTAGGAAAGCCCAATTGTTCCAAACACCCCCTAAAAGCACCGTCGTGTGTGTCCACCCCCCATCATACACGCACATTGGGTGTCTACTAGAAGCACTGGGCACTACGGTGAAAACGGTTTGGATAGTTTCCGACTGATCCGGATCATTTTCGAATACGAGTGCTATCGGCTCGGATATTTATCGGATAACGTCGAATCAGAAAAGAATATGGATTATTTTTGTCGAAAACGAATACGGATTCGGTAGGACACTTTTTGTTGAATACGAATACGACTTCGGATATCTAGAGATACTGTTTGAGGATGCATGTGCATTGTTTTCTGAAAACCGAAACTTTCTCGTTTGAAATCGAAATTAGGCAAATGAGTAGGCTAAATTTTAGCTCTCAATGAGATCTAGAACTTTGTATTTGTGAATATTTTCTTTGAGTCCATTTAATGTCCCAAATATATGTCCAAATGTCTCAATAGTATTTTCAATACCTGATATTTCTCCAGATTTTTCCTAAACATGACTCCTTTCATCACTCTTCTTTCTTGGGAGTCCCAAAACACAATCATTATGCATAAAAATAAGTACATAAAAATAAAACATTATTTTACAATGAATTATGCAATGTTTATGAGGTAGGCAGTAGATATCGAGTAAGCAAAAGTGGTAAAGATAGTTTATGTGTGTACATTCTCTCTTTTGATTCTTGTACATTAATCCTTTTTTAATATATATTTACAGTAGGGGTGCCTCCCCTCCTATCTTATGTAAAAAAAAAGTGGTAAATAAAGCATATACGGGAGAGCATATTGAGTTATTTTAAATTAAAAACATGTTAGGGGAGTAGATGTAAACATGTACATATATACTGAATTGAATTGACGGATATTTTAATCGTATAAACTAATTCTTTGTTTCAATTACTGCAATAAGAACAATTTAAGGGGTTTTCATGTTTCGCGAAATATTTCGTGACCGTATTTGTTTCGATTTGTATTCGCTCCGTATTTGTATTTGATATTATTCTTTTTCGTTTTTGGGATATTCGTATTCGCATCCGGGAAAAATATGAAAACAAATATGGCAAAGCCATTATCCGTCTGTATTCGATCCGTTTTCACCCTTATTAGGCACTGACCCCTGAAAAGGAATTCCAGAGCACCAAAAGCAATGTCTCGGCACTAATAATGACTATTTAGTTGCTCGACATGTTTTGTCGAAGTTTTACTTTTGTGCTAAGCAAATTGTTGGCCACAAGTGTAACAAGATTTAGCAGACAAATCTATCATATGTTAGGCAAAAACCAAACACTACTCTAACAAAATCAAACATGCCTAAATCATATGTGGCAAATTGTAGCACCAACCAAATACCCCCTAAGGGTTTGTTTGGATATGAAGGGATTAGAACCAATTCCTTCGGATTGGAAGGGATTTTAGTTTAAATTCTGAGCCAACCCCGAAGGGATTGAGTCGAATCACAATGTATCCAAACAAACCCTAAGGGGTTGTTTGAATAGGGATGGATTAGAACCAATCCCTTTGGATTGGAAGGGATTGAGTCGGATCACAATATATCCAAACAAGCCCTAAATGATGCAGACATACCACGTGTGAAGGGCTACGAGCCTACGAGCGGCAGCAGTGGCCATGCAAATAGCACCGACACTCACTGTCATAGGTTCACATTTTAGATGGAATGGAACACATCTCTCGGCGAGCAATGGCGACAGCAGCAACGCAGATAGCAAAACTATCGAGGGCATGTTTGGTTCATTTGGCTAGCTTGCCTAGCGTCACTAGTGGGCAAAGCAATCCTTGGTATTGGAGGATAGCCAATTTAGTTGTCCCTTTGAAAGCGAGAAAATACTTGCTCACCTTGCCCAAAAGTAAGGTTAGGCAAGTAAACCAAACATGCACTCATTTAGGGCATCTCCGATGTATACTCCAAAGGTAGGCATTAAGGTGTGGTAACATGACTTGTGCTATTTCCTACAATGTTTTAAGTAGGGGTGCAAATGGAGCGATTATCGCTCATCCTGTATCATTTTCCATATTTTTTCTCGGATTCGGAATCAGACATGGACAGTGCTGGATATGAATACGAATGCGAATAATCTTAGTCACCAATACGGAGCGAATACATGCCGAGTCGAATACAGATTTTCTCAGTCACGAATACTTATTCGGATATTGCGCGAAAACATAAACCATATATATCGCACAAATAAAGATCAATCAACAATACTACATGTCCAAAATGCAACTAGATTAGTAGTTTAACAAACAAATTTAAATATATCACATAATAACATAGGCTATTTAAGCAAGTAGTAGTAACTACTAACTAGCAAGTAGCAAGTACATGACAGGGGCTAAGTAAACTAGTATAACTACTAACTAGCAAGTCACAAGTTCACAAAGTGATTATATTTAACTAAGTATTAGTGACTTGATTAAGCTCTATAAAAGCACGTTGTATTTACCTATAGCCCATATCAAAAAGATTATATTTAACTAAGTATTAGTGACTTGATTAAGCCCTTCTTTAAAAAAAAAGATAAATCTCTATAAAAGCACATTGTATTTATCTATAGCCCATTGATTTGTAATAGAAGCACGGTCAAATCCATTTGCCTATATTGGACCGCCTTGATCTGCATTCTTGGTAGGCAACTTTCCGACGGAAACACACAACTAATTAAGTCACGCATATGACAAAACATGCATTAATTCAGTCTTGCAAATGACAGAATTTTGACTCTACATGTGCTTAATATAGTAGTATCCAAAAACAATTCTGATTCAAGAGTAGTTGTTTGGATTTTGAACAGTATTAGGATTAGGAAGTTGCTACAATCTTTAAAGGCGGCAGAGAAGGTAATACAAGACATTGCTAGTACATATAATATCAACCTTAACATGGATCATCATTTTTATATAAAAAAAATCTATTACAGACTTAATGACAGTATGCCAAGCCTGTAGTGTCCATAATAGTAGATAAATCAAGAAGCCAAAGTTTTCATTTGTGTCACTTCGAATATTTGCACTATTTACCAGACCCTCACAATGACTTACAAGATTAAAAAGGTGCCAAAGGGAGGCAGGGAGGAGGGATGGAGAGAGATGTACCAGCATTCTGATGAATGTAGTTTTCCCTGTCCCGTTCTCACCAAGCATCACAACAATATGAGAATCGGTGAATTCACCCTCAACGACATAAAGCTTGAAATTTCCTGTGTTTTGCTCATGGTAGGGTACTTGTACACTGGTATGTCTCAATCTCCTCGGCACTTTCTCGAGTCTCCACAATCTAAAAGGATTCAGTCTCGACATCAAAACAAAGTTTCATCACCGAACAAGAATCTCAAATCCTATGTGCATATGTTACCTTAAATGTAAGAGATTCATCTCGAAACCAAGATTTTCTGTTGGAACAAATCTGCCAGAAAATGTTGATACCTTCTCGGACCGAAAATGGCAAAGTAACTACACCATAAGCACGGCTTCCCATATAAGCAAGCAGATAAAATCGGACAAGTAATCTAAGACACTAAAGTCATGTTCCTAGCGATGACATAGCTGAAAACAAAATCAAATAGCACTCAATATTAAATTTCTTCAAATTTTTACTCGAAGATTTAAAATAATCATTATAACAAATATATGTTACTGTTGGTCCTAAGCAAGGACCTAACGACTTGTCTTGACTTTAAGCCTCGCTTAACATCAAGATAACTTGATGGCTCATCAAACATGTAAATTTCCGCATTTTGTACAACGACAAGCGCTATGGCAAATCTCTGGAGCTCACCACCGGACAAATCTACATTTCATTAATAACTTGGTTCAATTCAAGGTCAACGCACAACTCAACTTTCATATCCCTCTCATCTTTACGGTCAAGTACTTGCCCTACATTTCCTTGAACAACTTTTGGAATGTGGTCAACATATCGTGGCTTGATGATTGCTGTCTGAGAGATAGAGAGAGCACACAAGGACACAAGGTATCGAAGTATTCATTTGTAAAAAAACAAAATCATATACAACAACAGAGTATCTAATATGTCGAATACGATGTATTTGGTATGCCAAGATAACTAAGGTACAATAACAACTCCAAGACATGAATAATATCAGACTATCTACATTTTACACTTATATGGCTAAATGCAAAAGTGAAAGAGAATATTGTTATTATCCTGCCAATGCTAAGTTCATTCACTGTTTGGATGTAGTACAACTACAAACTTTTTCTAACAATGCACAACATTACATACGATGCTATAGAACAAAAAACAAGACTCCAATAAAGACCAAAGCTAGTATAAAATAGTTGTCATAGCAAGTGTGTAGAGATTGTAAACAGGACATCTAGAGCTTCTTGTTCGAGACTACATACTAATTACTAACATACCCTACATGAATTACAAGAAGAATGAGTAAAAAAGTAGCAATACATCACCTTAAGGTTATCATCTAGAGCTTCGATCACAGTTTGGATTTTGTCGTTAGTGCCATCAGTTAGATAAGAAAGAGCCCAGCATGCATCAGTGAGAACTTCCTCGTCGTTGGAATTAATAAGTTGTGCAAGTGCTGGCAGAGCAGGCTTAGTCTATGACACCCAATAAACACCAGGTTAAGGAACTGTTGTCGCTCATTCAACTGTGCTAGCAGGGGCATCAATGCGCCATTGGCGAGAACAAGGTCACGGCACTTTGGGGAATCACCAGCTACATTGCCCAATGCCCACACAGCCTTCGAATTGTTTTCAAGAAGTGCAGTAGATAATGGTATCAATGTAGCACAACTCTATGAGCATAAATCATAAACACTACTCTATGAACAAGAGTACAAGACTTAAGGTAGTTTCCAGATTCGTCAAAAAAGCATTGAAAGAACTACTTAGTGATAACTGATGACAACTAATGTCAATTTCCAAGTGGGAACAACACACCGTGTGACCAACCTAACTAGTCCAAGTTAGATAAAGGAAATGGCATCTATCATTAAATAAAGATAATTCAAGCATGTATTGTTAAACAACGATAATTCCACTAGCATATTATATTGTGCCTCTACAATCATAAGTAACGTGATGGGAGCACCACGATTTATAAGCACTATTGAAACTTAGTCAGATCAGCAAGACAAGTGGGCCCAAGAAAAGCAGGCAAGGCCCATCAGTTTAACTTTTGGTCCATTGGTCATCATTTGGTATGGACACATTAGATCCATAATTTCAGCTCATAACAAATGAATTAGTCGGTAGAACAGAACATTTGCAAGAACATAAAAAAAAACAAATAAGCACATCAATATCTTAATTATAATACCAAAAAATGCATGACTAGAAACACTAATCTTCAAATAATATCAAGCTTGCTACACTATACGAACACCAGAGAGTAACAAGGTAACAAATCGAGCTGCAAACAAGAATAATATAGCAACATAGAGGCTTTTTGAGCATGCCTATAATTGCAATGAGAAAATATAACCCAGAAAGCAAAACATATTTAACTTCCTCCTACATAACGTTCGACAGTTACTAAACAAGCAAAATGATTTAAACATCTTAAAACGCACAAAGCACAACTTAAAACCTAGGATCCAATAATCCAATATCATATTCTTCACTCACTGCACAAAAACGCCGAATTGAATTGCATCCAACATAAAAACAAAGATAACAAAACACCAGCTCACAGGTAAATAGACATAGCATAACATTAGCTCATCAGTACACTCCCATCAAGACCTGTGTTGCTACAAATAAGACATCTACACCAAAAAAAACAACGAAGAGACAAATCAATAAAAAAAACCGAGGCCCTGGTCAACTGACTAAACCAGCCGTTCTAAAAAATGATTTCAGCCACAGTAGAATCCTAGACAATCTTATCCTACACTCCTAATTTGCATCTCCAAAAACCATAATTAAGCTTTTTTTTTACAGAGAGACGTCATAGCGCTAGAGTTGGTAGACATACGTGTCACAATCAACAAAACATATACATCCAAAATAAACATTTCAACACCACGTGATCGTCAAAGCACCAACAAAACTGACCTCTAAAAGCTGACATCAAGAGGCTAATCCAACACCACGACACCAGAAATCAAGTGTCACTAATCAGGATTTGAAGAACTATGATGACTAGCTGTTGCTTCCAGCTACAAGCAACACACCTTCTCACACTAGTCGGCATGCGCGCGTGCACTCGTGTGCACCACACCCATATGTGCTTACAAGCATGCACACACACAAACAACAAATCTACTGCACAGGAAGCAAACACTTCTCGAAGTGATAAATAATCTGAAACCTCGTGTGCTCATCGCAATAAAACAACCTACAAATCAGACTCCACGAGCACTAGGATAGGAGGCGGAGGACGGGAGATAGGAGGGGGGTGCCGAGTGGGGGTGTGCATATCTTCACCTTCTTCTCGACACCGGAGGCACGGAGGTCGGCAGTGGGTGGGCTCGAGCCCTCATGGCGCTTCTTGAGAAGGCTCTCTCTGCGGCGGCTCTTGCGGATCTCCACCATGTTGTCCTCACGCCGCCACCATCATCGCTTCTTTTCCTCGCTTCACTCCTCGACGCAAAGACTGCAGGCGAGAGAGATCACGGTGGTTGCGATGTGGTGGTGGCGAGTGGTATTTGTAGCCATGGGATTGCGAGTGAGAGTGGAAGGAACCGTACCGTTAATGGCGAGGAGGGAAGGAGGAGGAGGCGGCAAGGGGGGGGGAAGAAGGCGGCGAGGGAGGGAAGGAGAGAAGGCGGCGGCGGCGAGGAGAGGAAGGAAGGCGGCGGCGGCAACGGGGAGGAAGGAGGAGGCGGCGGTGAGGTTAGGTCTAGGTGGGCGCGGAGGAGGAGCGCGGAGTCTTGCACGAAGCGAAGCGGAAGAAATGGCCATCTGGTGCGGTGTTTTGTTCGGATAGTCAACTGGATATATCCGAATTTTTCTCCATATAGTTCCAAATTCATCGGATATGAGTTATCCGAATCCGACAGAAAATATCCGAATCCGGATAAAACCGGATATCCGGGAAAAAGCTCCGAATTTTGCTCACATTTATTCAGTCGGTCAGAAATTATCCGTTCTGTTTGCACTCCTAGTTTTAAGACCTCTTGTGGGTATTAAGTAGGACCCACAACTTCAAAAAAATCCAAGCCCCATCTCTCCCTTTCTTCCTCCTCAACTCATCCACTCACCCAGTCCACCGAACCGCACTCCTCATCATCACGAAGTCGCCCCTCCCTCTCATCTCCTGGCGACGACTTCCCCTCTCCACCCCACTGTCGTCACAGACTCCCCCTCTCCACTCTATTGCTCCTCTCACGCCCTCCCGCTCACCCGTCGCCCCCATGGACCCTCCCTCCCCTCCCTACCGCCGCCACAGACTCCCCTCTCCCACCCTCCCACTCACTGTGTCGCCCCTACGGCCCTCCCTCCCCTCCCTTGACCGACGACGACTGCTTCCCCGTAGCGGTCAGATCCAATGGCGGCGACGGCTCCTTCCCTGAGCTCGCGGCGGCAGGATTCGGTGGTGGCGACCAACGACAACCGGCGACGACTCCTCCCCTGAGCTCGCGGCGGCAGGATCCGGTGGTGGCAACCAACGACGAATCCTCCCCTAAGCTCGCGGCGGTGGGATCCAGTGGTGGCGACCAACGACGACCCATGCCTTCACGCGCATCTGACAGGCGGGCTCCACATCATTTTTTATTCCCGAGACCGGGCCTTAAGCTTGTGGCCAACCTTGCTTCCCCGAGTTCACGGCGGCTGGATCCGATGGTGACGACGACTCCTTCCCTCAGCTCGTGGCGGCACGATTCGTTGGTGGCGACCAACGACGACGACTCCTTCCCTAAGCTCGCGACGGCAGGATCCTGTGGTGGCGACCAACGACGACTCCTTCCCTGAGCTCGCGACAGCGGGTCCAGTGGTGGTGACAAACGACGACCCATGCCTTCGCGCCATCTAACAGGCGGGCTCGTCATTTTTTATTCCTTAAGACCGAACTTTTCGCGCCATGCCTTAAGCTTGGCAGCCATCCAAAACGATATTCACGGCTGAGATCAAAGTCCCCTCCCCCTTCCCCCCGCAGCCACTTAACGTATTTTCGTCCCCCCACACGCCGCCCCTCTGCGTTGAGCCGACGATCCCCTTAGGCAGCGCCGCATGCCGTCCTCTCCCAACTTGTCGCCTCCCCGAGCTAGGGTTCACCCCTGCGCGCCTCCTCCATCGGCGCCGGCGCGTGTCTCGTCGACCCTACATCGCCTCTGCGCTGCACCTGCATTTGCACCTCCCCAGGCGTATAATTGCAATTTGATGGTTTAAGGCATCGTATGCATCCCCTTACTGAAACTTGTAGGAACATTTTATCTAAGGATTTGAACTACATGAATCTGCCCTGATTTCATTATTTGAAACTTCTTCAATGCTTTTACTGAAGTAACCGAACATTTTGATGAAATCATGGCTTTGTAGAAATTATGCAAAGTATGTGTTTTGCTGGACGGATTGAATCGAGGCATGCCAAAACTAGGCATAGGAGGATCAGGCGGTCTTTGGAGCCGATAAGCGGCAGCGGCAAAGAAGCCAAACGTTTGGAGAGGAATCAATCAAGCCTACAGGGAAAACACGGGAACTTCGACTTCTAGATGTCAACTGCAATTTTGTTCAAGGACTAATGACTACTGTGGAAAAAATGTTATTTGTACCACTATTGGTTCACTCTTGCGTTTATCAGACTTGATTGTATAATATATACATGTATAATTATCAACAGGCTGTTTTCATCCGCACCTGTGCATTGATAACAGCAGATGTTTCAACTTGATGACCATATGTCCATTTAATGACCATCTGTGACTGTGAATCCAGAAATGTGAATGACCATCTGAACATTTTTTGGAATGGAAGCATAGACTTGTTTTTTCGGAATGGAAGCATGGATTTGAAATGTTACATGGCAGTTTTTTTTTATCATTGTCTGAACTTGAAATGTTACATGGCAGTTTTTTTGGAATGGAAGCATGGCAGTTTTTTGGATCATTCAACAATTCATCAATGACAGAAACTTTCATCCATTTGATTTTGCATTCAACAATTCATAAATTCAACAATCTGCAATGCAGTAATGAATTTGCTAGGATCTCTGGAATGTTTGTTGACAAAATTCTTGAAATGCGGTCTTAAATGTTTGTGATTTGAATTCTTGAAATTAAGTACTAAAATATGGTCTAAATGTTATATGAAATGTTGTCTGAATTCTGTACACAGATGATGATGGCAGTGAGAATTGTGATTGTGAGAATTTGTTATATCTATGTAATGGTAATTTGATTGTAATGGCGTTGTGTTGAATTGAGTCTGAATTCTATAAATTTGCTGAATAGTTCCTGATCTTCAATAGTTGTGTCCATTTTAATCTTGTTACTTTCAACGGACTTTGTTTCATTCAATCCATAGTGACAAAAGGAACTTTAGTATCAATGAGAGAATGAGAAGTCAGGAAAGTGGTTTTATTTTGTTCATTTGTAGATATGTTTGCAAAACATTTGTAGAGAGCTGGAGATGAGCCAAACTTGGAAACTTGATACTGTAGCTGTCATTCCAGTAATATGTCCAGCAAATAACAAAACATGCAGTGCTCTGTGCTGGACTTATTTGCTTGAATGCAAACTATTTATTCTCTAGAAAAATGGCAGCATACTTCTTATTTCTTCTCATGTAAAACTTATTACTTCCATTCATCCAGAATTCTCTCTGAACAAGAACAAAAATAAAAACAAGAAGAAGTGTTACATCCACACACATTCAATCAACACCTTATGGAACTACACTAAAAAGCACTCAGCTGCAGCAACAGTTTCAGCTACCTGACATTGTGTCTGTACATAATCTGCATTCTAGAAATTTTCATTCACCAAAAAGAATAGCCAAAATTACATTCAACAGGTTGTCATTAATCTACATTCCAGAAATTATTCATGATCCGGTTCACTCAGTGTCATTCAGAAAATGCAACATGATAAAGCAATGCAACATGATAAATGCAACTCAATATGTCAAAGTGTTTCTATTGCCTCTTATGACTTGTATGAGTTGTATCAGGCACACACTTCCATTGCCTCCATTACTACAGTATCAAGATGCAGCTCATTATTTGGCATTCATTCATACAAACCAAAACATGCACATACATTTGGATCATTCATACAACACAAAACTCCCAGCTCATTCACTCATACAAGAATTGAAATCATACATTACTTGTTCGTCAATACATGGAAACTCCCAGAAGGCCCGGCGCAGACAACTGGGACTGCCACAACATTTGGAATTACCTTGTTTTCAATGCTGTGTATGCCTCAATCAACTACTTATGCAATTACAGCTTGCATAGAATCGAATTAACCAACATCAGGCAACCCTTGGGAGCACACAAATGAAGCAGCATCAGCAGCTAGAATTTCAATCAGGCACAAGCTGCTATTCATCATCATGCTTGATGCCTTCTCCATCATGCTTGACGTAGCGGCGGCGAGGAGCAGCTGGAGAGGAACCGGGGCAATGCGGTGGGATGTGCAATCTTCTTGGTTCGGCGACGCTCTTTGTAGAGGAGCCGGGCGACGCCAATGAGGGAGAGGGCCAGCGAGGGCGTGGAGGCCCGTCGATCTGAGGCGCTGAGGGCGGGGGGGCAAAGGAGGGAGGGCATGGCGTAGGGCGACTCGGACCAAGACGGCACAAGACCAACGCCACTGTGGCGGCTCGAACTCAAGGCGACTCGGGAGGAGGGGCGAATGAAGTTAGTCGGCGGCGCGGCATAGTCGGAGCGGCGGACAGAACCCTATACCATGAGCTCCCTCGTTCGGCCGAGTGGGGTGGGGGGGGACGCAAAATTCCCGACGCGCACGCTCTCTCCATCCAGACCGTCCAATCCGCGTTGAATGGGCCAGATCTTTCTTGTCCATATGTTCACACATATCTCCATGTGCACCTGATACGGCCCCTTAAGCTTGTGGCCGACCTCAATCTTTTTGCGTATGAGGCCAAACCCCGCAATGTGTTGAGCCGACCTTAGCAGTGCCATGTCAGCCTTAAGGCCGACTTTTCCTGTACATTGGAGATGCCTTGAGTGCAAATCGTGCTAAGCATGGCTAGCCAAGGATGGGTAAGGGAACCAAACATGTTCCCAACTGCGTCCAGATTGGAGCGCACTAGGAAACAGCCACCTTCACAAATCTGTAATTTTAAATTGTTATTCATAAGTACTTCTATATCATTATTATTTTTATATAATTTTTGTTACCACAATTAGAAATGTAGTATTAAAAACCGTATCGGCATTCAAAACATACTGAATGCAAAAGTGCAACAAGTTTCTCGGACGCAAAACATACTGAATTTGGTACTTCGCAATTCCACCGTCTTAACCCTTCGGTAGAGTCTTCCAAACAAGGTTAAGACTATTTCAAGAAATATTACTCATCGTCTCATTCTATAATCTATACATCGAGATCGAGTATACACCTAGAAGTTTCAAGAGATCGAGTATAAAGTTTCAAAAATAACTGCAGAAAATGTACAAGATATGATGTATACCAACACCAGCAGGGGCACCGAACTCCGAAAAAAATGTTTCATGCGTGTCAGCTATACAAAAAATATTCCCAAGTATCAGCATTTGAACCCGAACATCACGAAGATCCTAGAAAATTCAACTGAAGCGGACCTGCGCTTTCATCTGATTGCCTCAACTTTGACGATTGGTACCTGTTAAAAGGTTCAAAATGTGACCATACCACTGCACTTTACCAGTTCTACAATGCAAGACGGACTTGATAGTAAACTGAAGAACATGGTCATGAAGTGGAAATCCTCGCGTCAAGTGTGAAGGTAATGAACCACCTCTAGCATTTGCACCAAAATCAATAGCTGCAGATCACAACAGAGGAAACGACGAGTGCAACATTACTTGAGAAGACCAAATAGCAACGCTATATGTTTCTTATGTGCATATAGTACCTGCAGCACCAAGTTCAGGGAGTGAGGCAGTCAGCATCGAAAAGCCATTGCGTGCATTTACTCCTCTGTATCTTCTGTAATCTCGGTAACTGATAAGATGTCGTCACGTGGATGAGCTGCTTCTACAATGACACTAACTTCATCTCCCACTTTCCCAGTTGAAACTATGGTTGTAGCTTGGATCCCAACCTGTCAGTGCCAGACTTGGAACAATGATACTCGTAATATTGAGGGAGACAGAGACAGAGACAGAGAGCTATATATGCCTAAAACGGAAATAATTAGAAAGAACTTTGGGCCAAGTAGGCTAGTGCAGGGGCAAAAAAAAATCAGCTGTGACTGCCAGTTGGTTCTGGTTAGGGATGGAAGGGGGTGGGTTGGGTTGATCCATTGCTTGGCCCCATGTCCCACTACCGAATGGCAGGGTAATGGACCGACCCTCCTGACTTGCCTTCCCAGAACCAAGCGACCCTTTGGGTCATGTGGATCGACCCTCCTGACTTGCTAGGCAGGACTTGATCTTTGCGAGCGCGCCATTGTCGAGCACAGACGTCCTGCTCTCCTGCCGGGTACTAGTGGGCTAGTGGCATGGTGCTACTGTACTAGGCATGCATGCTTGCTGCTCACTAATTCATGATTTACAGAGCAGCACATCTTCCTAGTTATCAATTGATCCTGGAGCACTTCTTCCTTACCTTAACGTGCTCATCCTGACCATGGCCTTGGGGAACTCGTAGCTGAACCTAAGCCCTAACAGGCCACGGATGTTGCCGGCGTAGTTCTACACAGGCTCCTGGCTCTTAAGCTCCATCGGCTCGAGTGACGGCCGCCGCAGGCCGTAGCACTCGACGTCGCTGAGCGTGCGGGTGGCCATGGCCAGCATGACCATGACCCTGTCAACCAACCATAGAGGCAGCCAGTGCATCATGGCCACCAACATCTCAAATGTCAACTTGCCTAGTCCACCGAGTTCCTAACAACTATGGTGGGGGAGGCGCCGTGGTGGCAGCAGAGGTCCAAGGCAGACCTCCATCTCAGAGTTGCCATAGCCGACGATGAGAACGTGCTTGCCTTGCCCTTGAAGGGCTCGCCGGACCTGTAGTCGGCAACGTGCATGATGGGACCGGCTTAGAAGCGGCCATCGTACTGCTAGTCGTAGGCCATAGCGCATCGTAGGCGGCGGCGTGTTGAAACGAGCAGTGGCGAGCGGAACGACGCGTTGGAACAAGCAGTGACGTCGGAACGACGGGTTAAGGTTTGATCCACCCGAACCTCAAGAACTAGTAGGTTCCAAACCTATTGAACCGAATCTCCTATTGGGCCCCGCACCTCTGCCCATATTGCTAGAATTTTTCGGCGGTTCGGTGACCCATTGGATCAGGCCGAACCACTCCGACCCCTAGTTTTGGTGACCCCTAGTTTTGGTGGGAGCAGGGTATCTTGTTCCTTATTTGAACAATATTTAGCCAGTTTGACAAGTTTGGCTGGAATACAGAGTGCTTAGGCAGATTTATCAAAAACTAGCAAAACAAAATCCATTTGGACAAAAACAGAAAGAACTTGACAACACTTTCTTTTTATCGGAAAGAACTTGACAATACTATTCCAATCAACTACTTGCCTACTTGACAATACTAGTCCAATAAACTACTTGCCTAGTTCAATGGTATTTGTACATGAGGCGCTAAGCAAACTGACTAGCATATACCATGCATGCCTTTTCCCTATTCAAAAGCATGTAGATTTTGGTGACCTGAGTCAGAAGGTAAAACCGGTTTATTCCCCCTAATAAATAAGATGGAACCAAGCTGGTTCCTGTTCCCCTACTGATTTGCCTGAAACCAGCAAGGAACCTGGCAGTTCTCAGAATTTATGGAAAAATCACGAATCAGCCTAAATCATCTGGGATCAGTCAAAATCGGTAAAAAAATCGGAGCAACGCAGGACTAAATTGGCGTGAACCAGTAATAATTCGGTGTTTAAACTGACATGGATGTCGTATCCTTCCCCAAAGAAGTTTGGCCAGAAAAATGCAAAAATAATACTGCTATGCAAATATCACACCATCAAATAAAAATCTATTGGATGAAGCATGTTGACTTACCTCCATCAAAAGCAAAGTTGTCATACGATCCTTAATAAACTTAAGAATCAGTGCTTTATACTTCCTCCCCTTTGGCTGTCTCCTTAAGTGTTCCAACAACCAGTAACGTAAGCTGTTGCTATGGAGCCTCCTAGCTACTTTAACATGCATGCTCGCAATAAATGTCATTCCTTCTAGGTCACCAGCTGAATATGGTGGAGAGTCACCTCTAAGAAAAGCCTTTACCTGCAATTTAATACACATCTAGCGTCAATATTCAAAAGTAGGTAGATCATAGCTGTGCTCTTTGGATCAAGCTCAAATGAAGTGGATAAAACTACACTCCATTCATATGAATAATAGAGGCATAATTACCTGATAATGAGCTAGCAGATCGACATATCTTCGAATAGGGGAGGTGAACTGTACATAACCAGGAATACCAAGGACACCATGTGATACAGGTTTCTGAAAATCCATTTCTGCAGCACGGAGCACACCGATATTGGCAAAGCTCCTAGCAGGCCCTTCAGGTAGATGAGCAAATGCTGATACAGCTGTGTTAGTCTGGGGATGCCCTCTATATGGCAAAGGAATATTGTTGTCAGAACCAAACGCAGCCACGGCCTCCCCACAAAGTATCATCATCTCAGATACAAGCTGCATAGCTGGGTTGGCTTGATCTTCGACATATAGATTAATTTTTGGTTCAGGGTCATCAGGATTTGACACCTTGATACGTGGTTCTATCATAGCAGTGTCGATTGAACCCTGCGGACTTCAGAGTGTCAACATTGTCAAGTAACAAATGCATCTACAATATTCAGTTGGTTAGGTAGACATAAAGCTTCAAAAAGTCTCCAAAAAATATAGGCTTTTGCTAAGTGGCATAGGGACTGATGCACAATGTCTAGTCAACTGTTAGGCATTTATTCTGTAACCTATCTTATTGCCTGTGAATGAAATCTGGAAAGGGTAAAAAGTTCTTTTTAGGGAAAAGCCATGGAAAATGTTCGTTCAAATTGGGGAAAGAATTATTTGCAACAATAAAAGACCACAGTATAACAATATGAATATTAATCAGCCACTGATGTCGTGTTGATATTTTTTCTCACTCTAAGAAAATTACAATTATGGTGTGTTGTGGTTTCATTTGCTAACCCCGAATGACTCGTGAATGGATGAAACATAGACCAGTAAGTAACAGAGGCCTGTTTAGTACTTACCTGACTACGACGCCATTGTGCACGAATTGAAGCAGCTTCTTGAAGAATCCTCAGTTCTTCCTCTTCTTCCAGGTTCATGTACAGCAATTCAGTTGCGCTCTCATATGTTAACATGTAGGTAGGTTTGATGACTGAATTCTCTATAGTATATTCTGCAATACTATGCACAGCACAAATAAAATGTTAACAACTTTGTTGTGCTCTTATTATAAAAGAAAAACAAAGTCCCTCTCAAAATAGTGGAAGGTTACCTTCCATCTGGCTGCAAAATCACAGATACGCTTACAGATTTACAATCTTTACCCTGTTGCAAGCTCATAGCATTCATAGCAAATCTCTCTGGGAACATTGGGAAGGTAGCAGTTGGTAAAAAGATCGAGGTTCCTCTGCGCATTGCTTCCCTGTGGGAAAAAAAGTTTTCTTCCAAATATAAGATACTACTGATAGAAAGGCTAGAACAGGAGATGCAACAGTAACCTGTCAATGATGCTCCGGGGTTGAACCAAGCACGTTGGGTCAGCAACATGTATCCAGACCTTTAACCTACCATCAGGTAGTCTTGTTGCACTTAGTGCATCATCAAGCTGAGTTACCAAAAAAAATCCCAGTGTTTAATGCATTTATATGTGGGTACTACTGCTAAATTATATTATCCAATCTCTTGCTAAAGATGCAAGGGCAGAAGAAATAGAAACATACTTCATCAGCCTCGTCTACATCAATGGCATACACTTTCAAAGTTGAAAGATCCTTCCTGATATGCTGAAAAGAGAATGCCAGAGATGTTGAATCTTGAATGATATACATATATGAAAAGCATGAGCAGTAACTAAATATACCTTATCTGAATCAGGGCAGTTCGCCAGAAGTTCTTCAGCAGCTGACAAAACTTTCTCAGTATATCCGGTGCAAACATCATACCTGTAAAGATCAAGATTGACATGCACAGGCAAGTATCCAACATTTATAAGGAGTTTTAGGGCAGCTGATGACGTCCTTGAGAACCCCATAGCCTTGAGAATCTGCCATTACATTAACAACCATGTTGGCAAACATCAGCAAGAAAGGAAAACTCAAATATTTCCTGCAGTAAAGAATGATATTTGATTAAAAAAACGATTTTGAGCCGATTTTTTTGAAAGACCTATGCTTAATAAGCTAACATGATGATAATCACAAGGATTTTGGATATCCAACAGAACAACACTGATGTAAATAAACTGCAAAAGCTTATATATGATGATTACGCATGACAAAATAATGTTAGTGGAACTGGATATATTACATTTCCTGCCACTCTTCTTTGTATGTCGTCACATGCATCAACCGCATATGCCTGAAGAGACTCAATTTTTTGCCTGACTTTCTCTTCCATCAACCATGAATTTTTAGGAGGCTTAGAGTCCAGAGGCAATCCTTTGGCGGACTTGAGCAAGTGGACAAATTCTTCCAGTTCCTTCTCAGCTGCCTCTTTAGCAAGTTTTCGTCGTAAAAGTTCCTCCACCTACTACCAGATGATAAACATAAGTCTACCAACCAATACAACAATGCGGGGACTAATTACAGAAAAATGAGCAAAAATAACAATTTATGAATATGTATACTCGAATCAAATATTTAGCTGGCAAAACATGCCAGATTAGCAATTGCGAACTTCACATAGCATCGGAGCATCCAATCATACAAATCACAGGAAAAAGATGAGCACAAACACAGTGGACCCAAAAATTATCTTCCAAGGAGCTTATGGTTCCCTCCCTGTCACCATGTACTGAGACTTGTATTGGGTTTTATACTGGAAACTGATAAGCAAAATCAGCATCCAGAGGTCAAAATGCTAATTCATACATCCACATGTCAACTTATGCAAAACCATGCTCTCCAACAAACCACCATGGGCTCAAACTGACAGGCTTGAAAGAGAAGACGGCGAATTGAATTGTCATAAAACTAGAAACGATAGTCAGCCAAAGAAGCTGTCCGTGAGGCTCCTAAAACATACCAGCAGAGGGAGAGGAACACAGAGCAGTGTGGGGTGGGTCACATGACCTCACAACATTTTTCTTGCAAAAAGGTCCATTGTTTTTTTCTGTTAGATTTGTGAAAAAGAACCACCCCTAATACTTACATGCAAGGGTCATGTAACCGGAACCGGAATGGATCCCGCCCCCTGGCCGGTACCGGTAACCGGCCGGTTACCGGTCCGGTTACCAGTTTCCCGGTATGAAATTCGCTAAAATTTGATTAAAAACCATCCGAAATTCAAAATTTAGAATTTGAATTTGAAAAAACCGAGAAAAGCGGCGGGATTTCTAATCCGGCTCGGCCGATAGCCGTGATTCTTACCGCCCGAATTTGATCCCTGCTTACATGACTATTACACTTCTACCACACATTACACTACTACCCTTAACATTTTCGAGAACCACAAAAAAGGTCATTTTATATAATTTTTTTTATAGAATTGACACCACAAGACACGCAAATTCTATAATCGACCTGACAGGTAAAGAATCTGGATCTGCCACTGATACCAAGATCAACTAGACACAAAATTCCTAGATAGTGCTACTTATTAAACATGTGAAATCTTACTTGTCAAAAGGTATTGTTGAAACATTACTGAGGTCGCCGACTAATTAAGCATGTGTATCACAAGAAGTAAAACAGGCATATATTTAAAAAAAAATGTACCTGAGAAGGTGGGCGAGGTTGGTACATGACAGAATCTCTGCTCTCTACCTTGACAAAATATACTATATCCCTTGATAATAAGAAGTGTGCACAATAGCTTTCCAGAGACTCCTTGCTACCATAAACTATCTGATAAAACCACAGGAATCACATTTGAATATGGAAATTCATGGATAGGAAATCAGACAAATCAGTTTGAATATGGAAAGACACGAATAGGAAATCAGACAAATTTAGTGAACCTCTGACCTCTGCAAAGTCCTCAACTGTTACTGATTTATCCTTCTCAGAAAGCTCCATCCAGGCACACTCCAAAACAGTAGGGTCCTGTAGCAAATCATATGATCAGTCATGATGCACATTATACCTAGTACATTACTACACTTACAGATGCAACGTTTCTTACCAAAAGATCTTGTGCTTTCTCGAGAAATTCAGCTATTCTTGAACAATCAAAATTCATGACACCAGGTACAACATATGTAACCTGCTGGGGCTTTATAGAAGACAAGATACCATTCTGTACAAAAGTAAAACAGCTATGTCACTATATAGTCCATAATGACTCTCCATTTGCGAAAAACAACTACAAATATATGCTTGGAAATAAATTCACTAGACACTGGTCTATTGGATAAACTATAGTTATTCTTTTTTCAAGACCTGGTCGGTCACCATCCAGTTTTTCTTTCCGTCGGGCCTTTCTACAACTGCAAGCAAAGATCTCTCAGAATCTTTGTGAAATTCAAGCAGCAATCCTTTTTGTAATGTTATCTTATCTATTTTATGGTCAGATAGTTCCTTTGTGCCATGCAGTCCTATCCTGAAAAAGAAGGAATTCCGATAGTAAGCTTCAGTATCTTTTTAAGTGATTAAACAAAACAATTAGTGATCATAGCAAAATTAAAAATCCTTATGCAAAATTTCAGAACTAATCATAAACACCTTGAATGTTAAGAGTGTTGTACATCCTCATTCTCTCTCTCCCTCTCTAGCCCATGAGGCCTATGTAACAATGTCTATATATATCTCTCAATCACTGAATAAGATGTATAGTTGTGAATAGAAAAACCCTAGTCTCATATTATTCTAACACGGTATCAAAGCCATCCCCAACCCTACTCCTATTTCCATAGCTGCCACCGCCACCGCCACCGTTGTGCCTGTGTTTTCTTCATGAGTAAATTTGGCGGGCCTGAGCCATTGCTCCATTCCTCTTCATGTTCCTCTTAAATCCTTTGCATCGCTTGCTACTGAGGTCGCCGCCTCATGCTGTCTCCATCGCTCGCGCCTGGAGGTCGTCGCCTCAAGCTGTCTCCATCGCCCACACCTGGAGGTCGCATCCGCGCCGCCTCTCCATCTCCATCGTGTGGATCCGTGCGTCTGGAGGTTGCGTCGTCTCCATCATCTGCGCGCCTGGTGGTTGCATCCTCTCTGCATCATCCGCGCGCCTGGAGGTCGCCACCTCGCTCTGTCTCCATCACCCGCGCCTGGAGGTCGCATCCGACCTCCATCACCTGGCTCTGTACTGCTGTGCTGCTCTATACTGTTGTGATTAGTACCGCTGTTGCTCTGAGATTAGTACTGTTGTGTGATTAGTAGTGTTGCTCTATACTGCTGTGTGGTATGGCTAGATCTGACTCAATGTTTGGGGGCGGTTCCTCTCTCGTGTTCACGGACATCAAGCTAGATGGGTTGAACTACCGAGCATAGGCCTTCTTAGTCAAGACTACTCTGAGGGGCTATGGTTTGGCCTCTCACTTGACTGACGATCCCCCTGATCCGAAGACAGTTGATATTAAGGCAGTAAAGGCTTGGCAGAAAGAGGATGATCGTGTCATGACTGGTCTTGTTCTGAGTATTGATGTCTTTTTGAGGACGAGTCTTGAGTATCATACTTCAGTCAAGCAGATGTGGACATACTTTGAGAAGAGAGATGTTCAGTCCAGTGGTACTCTTCGCTTCACATTGCTCAAGAACATTCATAGTATCCAGCAACAGCCGGATCAGTCAGTGGAAGAGTACTACAGTGCTTTCACTCATATCACTGGCCCTCTAGAGTCTATGACACCGAAGACTGCTGTTGCTTGTCAGTCTAGTGCTGCCAAAGATGAGTATGCTCAGTAGACGCTCATGTATCAGTTTGTGATGGGGCCTCAATCAGAGTTTAAGCCTGTTCGTACTCAGTTGCTCAATTATCCCACTCCACCGACTTTAACTGAGGTGCTCTCTAGTTTGATTGCAGAGGAGACTCGTCTTCATTCCCTTATGCCTTCCTCAGGATCCTCACCACATGTTGTCCTGAGTCTCTCACAGCGGTGTAGATCTACTAGAGCGACACCCCCAGGAGTGTTGATATGTTCTCATTGCAAGAGGATTGGTCATCATGTTGACAAATGCTTCAAGTTACATCTAAATCAGCTTATTGCTTATCGTGCTAGACAGCCATCTGACCATCATCATGGAGCACCTACTGGGCCTCCCAGAGCACTTACTGGAGCAGCCACTGTAATCACATCCACATCTACTGTGATTTCTGGATCAGTGTCTGCTACGACATCAGTTGCACCTTCTGCTCCTAGCGCTGCTCATCCTTGGGTTCTAGACTAAGGTGCCTCTTTTCATGTCACATTTGACAGCTCTCAGCTTGTTGCTCGTAGGCCCGTAACTGATGCTACATATGTTCACACTGTTGATGGTACACCTTGATCTATTACCCATTAAGGCATTCTCTATACATCTCGCTTTTCTGTTTCCAATGTGTCTTTTGTTCTTCAGCTATCTATGAACCTTCTTTCTGTTGGTCAACTCACTGATATGAATTATTTCATAGGATTTGATGATTCTTCTTGTTTCGTTCAGGATCGTCAGAGTATAAGAGTGATTGGTTTTGGCCATCGCCGTAGAAGCTCTCCTAGCCTCTATGTCTTGGACATCTTACATCTTCATTCCACCAGTACGTCGAAGGCCTTAGTGTCTTCTACTGTGTCATCATCTCAGTCTCCTATTGGGCCTTCCTTCAGCAAGTGGCATCATAAACTTGGTCATCTTTGTGGAGCTCGCCTCACCACTTTAGTTCATCAGGGTTTACTAGGTCATGTCACTGTTGAGTCTAGTTTTCATTGTACTGGTTGTAAGCTAGGAAAACAACTACAACTTCCATATTCCAGTAGTACTTCTCAGTCCTCTTGCCCTTTTGATTTAGTGCATTAAGATGTATGGGGTCCATCTCCTTTTGCTTCAAAGGATGGTCATAGTTATTATGTCATATTTGTTGATGATCACTTTCGATATACTTGGATCTATTTTATGAAACATCGCTCTCAGTTGATTTCCATTTATCAGTCTTTTGCTAAGATAGTTCATACACAGTTTTCTTCTTCTATTCGTGTTTTTCGTTCTGACTCTAGGAGAGGGTATCTTTCATCAGCCTTTCGTAAGTTCCTTTCTTCTGATGGTACTCTTCCTTAGCTCTCGTGTCCTGGTGTTCATGCTCAGAATGGTGTTGCTGAGCATAAGCACCGTCACATCATCGAGACTGCTCGTACTCTTCTCATTTCCTCCTCTGTTCCTCTTCTTACGTGGGGGGGGGCAGTCTCTCAACTGACTTATCTTATTAGTCGCCCTCTTCCAAGCTTTAGGGCAAGTGTCCTGGTGAGGTCCTGTACAGAGAACCTACTCACTATGCTCATCTTCGTGTTTTTAGTTGTGTCTGTTATGTCCTTCTAGCACCTCGTGAGTGCACAAAGCTGAGCCCTCAGTCAGTTGAATGTGTTTTTTTTCTGGGTTATAGTCTTGAGCATAAGGGCTATCGTTGCTATGATCCCTCAGCACGTCGCATTCACACCTCTCGTGATGTGACTTTTGATGAGGGACGACCTTTCTTTTATCATCCTTCTACACATCCCACTTCTTCTTCCACAGATTCCACTTCTTTTTTGTGTCTACCTCCCATTCCTTCATCAGACTTGCCTTCTTCAGATACACTTTCTCTACCAGTTTCACCTTCTAGTGTGCCTCCTTCACCAGCTTCACCAGTTTCTAACACTTCCACTTTTCCCTTTCACTATAGTCGCCGACAGAGAGTTCCTTCTGATCCTCAGTCCTCCTCTCCTCCACTTGACCATCCGGCCAGTACCACCAACTCTGACGATCGTTCTACTATATCACAGTATGCACTATGTGATCGTTCTTCTATTCAAGCACTAGAGAGATGGTGTTTTTCTCGTCGAGTGCGATGGTGAGTCAGTACCTATCGAGGCGCCCTGCACTGCGAGTGGCAATTGGCTATGACAGAATCACAGAAGAGCTCACAGCACTAGAGTGTACAGGCACTTGGGATCTTATTCCGTTACCATTTGGAGCTGTTTATATCACTTGCAAGTGGGTGTTCAAAGTAAAGAACAAGTCAGATGGGTCAGTAGAGCGATACAAGGCCCGTTTTGTTGCAAGAGGTTTTCAGCAGGCTTATGGTCGAGATTATGATGAGACTTTTGCTCCAGTTGCTCATATGACCACAGTCCGTACTCTTATTGCAGTTGCAGTAGTACACACATGGACTATATCTCAGATAGATGTCAAGAATGCTTTTCTTCATGGTGATCTACATGAGGTCTATATGCAGCCACCCCCTGGTGTTGAGGCTCCTACAGGCTATGTTTGTCTCCTTTGGCGTACTCTATATGGTCTCAAGCAGGCTCCTCGTGCTTGGTTCGGACGTTTCAGTTCTGTGATTCGAGCGGCTGGTTTCACTCTGAGCGAGCATGATCCTGCCTTGTTTATTCACACTTCTCAACGGGGTCGTACTTTGCTTCTGCTGTATGTAGATGATATGCTGATCACAGGAGATGACATGGACTACATGGCTTTTGTCAAGAAGAAATTGAGTGAACAATTTATGATGTCCGATTTGGGACCATTGAGCTATTTTCTAGGGATTGAGGTTCATTCCGATGGTGATGACTACTATCTCTCTCAGTATCGCTACGTTCAGGATCTGCTTGCTCGCTCTGGGATGACTGATACTCGTACTGCTGCCACACCTATGGAGCTTCACTTGCAGATTCGACCTACAAACGGTGTACCCCTGACAGATCCTTTCCGCTATTGTCAGCTCGTTGGGAGCCTTGTCTATCTCACTGTCACCGGGCCAGACATTGCTCATGTTGTTCATGTGCTCAGCCAGTTTGTTAGTGCTCCGCTTTCGATTCGCTATGGTCATATTCTTCGTGTCTTTGAGATACTTGAGAAGAAGCTGCGTCGAGCGTCGTTTATGCGATTCGAGTCGGCTCGGCTTCACGCTTACTCGACTCCTTGGGCAAGTGATCCTGCTGATCGCCGATCTATCACTGGCTACTGTATCTCTCTTGGTACTTCGCTCATTGCCTGGAAGTCCAAAAAGCAGACTGCGGTGTCCCATTCTAGTGCAGAGGTTGAGCTTCGAGCTCTTGCCGCTACCACCTCAGAGATCATTTGGCTTCGACGGCTCTTGATTGATCTCAGAGTCCATTGTGACAATCCTACACCTTTTTTTGTGACAACACCAGTGCCATTCAGATTGCCAGTGGTTCAGTTAAGCATGAGCTGACAAAACATATTGTTGTTGATACATCCTTTACACGATCTCATTGTCAGCAGTCGACCATCGCCCTTAAGTATGTTCCCTTAGAGCTTCAAGTTACAGATTTATTCACTAAAGCTCAGACTCGAAAACATCATCGACTTCATCTACTCAAACTCAGTGCATTAGATCCTCCTAATCCACCTTAAGTTTGAAGGGGAGTGTTAAGAGTGTTGTACATCCTCATTCTCTCTCTCCTCTCTAGCCCATGAGGCCCATGTAGCCCATAAGACCCATGTAACAATGTCTATATATATATATATATATATATATATATATATATATATATATATATATATATATATATATATATATATATATATATATATATATATATCTCAATAAATGAATAAGATGTGTAGTTGTGAATAGCAAAACCTTAGTCTCATATTATTCTAACATTGACAACATGCAAAAAGTAAAGAAAAGGAAACACCCTCATTTGTCGTTGTGATCGTATCTAAAGCCCTTATTGCATTGCTACTAGAAAGCATCACGATATATTCCCCATATAAAATGGTCTCGGACATTAGCTGTCTACACATCCACAACTAAACCTATCTTCGTACTACAGTACAAATTGCAGTGAGCATATCTATCCAGAACAATTGCTGCACATAGTATTCACCTTTCCCACAAACACGTCATCTAAAAACAGCTCAGCGTCCTTGAGTCCAATAGAGCAAAGCAATGCACGATTATTATTGTTCATAACTCCACTGTTTACAGAAGCAAATCCTAAGAATACTAGCAATGAAAATAATGAAACAATTTCTCACAAGTTCATTATGAATCAACTGAAGTGGTTTATCAAGAGGCATATCAGGAGTCTCCTTCCTAAGGAGCGCGCATGATCTCTCAAAATAATTGCCTGTTCCCCAGATTCCAGGGATCCAAACAACTTCTAGCAGTCATTAATCGCGGTTCAGTGGCACCAGTGTCCAATAATCCAATTCCAAGCTCCTCAACTCAATATGCTTCGTAGTTAAAGTCACATCCCAGACATACGACACAAACAATGCACTGGCACCTAAGTATCGCTAGTGATTTATGGGCAGAAGAGTCTCTATAGAATGTGAAGGGTACGTTACTTTGCCGAGACCCGAACACGCCTCCGGGATCGGAGCTCCTCCAGGACAGAGTCGACGAGGTTATGGGCAAGGCGGCCCCTACAGCCGCCATAGAGGGAGGAGAAGTGCCCACCGGCGAAAGAGGCGGCCGGGCTGACGGCGCGGCCGAGGGGGCGGAGGTGGAAGAAGGCCAGCGCCGCCGAGGAGCAGCCGCCCGCCGCCCGCGCCGCCATGGGCGACGGCCTCATCGACGCGCGCGGCTTCGCCGGGGACGGAGAGGGCTTCTGGGTAGCGCTACTCCGGGTGGGGTTTTTGGCGATAAGAAGCCTCCCGCGAGTGGAAGGCAAGGATGCAAGGGAGTGAACGTGTGTGAGTCTGTGAGATAGAGGCTGCTGATATGGCAATGGCGGAGAGCCGGAGAGGGGGAGGAGGAAAAAAAATCCCCACGACCACGAGGTGTTGTTTATACGGGCCTTGGGTTATCTAGTTATGTGGGCTAAATGGGCCTTCGATTTCTTCTAGCGTTGTGGCTTATAAGGAAAGGAATTAATTGGGCTATATATGGGCTGACACTAGTAACCTTTGAATTCCACGAAAATCCTCTCCAAAAGAAAAAAAAATCCACGAGGAAAAAGAACTCGAGCCTGTAATGCAGTCACCCGACAGTACTTGCACTTCCATATAAAACACGACAGTACTTTTACTAGTGCTGTACTCCTAAATCAGATGAATGTAAACAAGTGGTCCTCTAGGCTACATCAATCCTGATATGATTATTTCCTCACAAAAAAAATCCTGATACGATTACTATCATTAGCATTTCATGTCGTATCTGTCTGTTGGTTTTCAGGCAAGGTTTCTTTCAGCTCCTCTCTTCCTTCAGGGAGCATATGTCCTTCTCATCTACGGGCGGCAGATACCAACCAGATCAATCTGCGATGCATGGCCATGCGCAATTAATGTGACATCCGCGGGACCATTCATTTTCCGGGCAACACACGCAGACCTTCTAGAAGCTAAACATGTGCCATCATTGCAAGGAAGGCAGGAACCGAACGATCGACCCCATAAAGAAGAGGCTTTTCGGATGTCCCGGTAATGCCAATGCGATTGCTGCTCTAGGTCTTAAGCTGACATGCACATAGGGCTGCTAATGGTCTAGAAACCAACCAAAATCCACACCAACCCACTTCAATAAAGCACATGAATTAAACTCAATCCAGCCTACCAATCTATATTCAAAAACCAAACCAACTCAATCCATATATAACTTCAATCCAAACCATTTATCTCATTATAGGTTTAACCCATTAAAACCCATGGGTCCAACCCATTTGAACCCATGCCGACGCCAAGATGGTTCATTTGTCTCCTTGTAATCCCGGCAGAAGAAGGAATCCTCGTGGAAGCCATCATCACCACCCACCGGCAGCCACCGCCGCGAGGCGTGCCTCCCCCCGCTCCGACACAAACTCCGTGCTGCCCATGTTTAAAGCTCGCCGCCCATGTATGACGCGTCCGGCAAGTGGTGGTGGTGGGCGACACAGTCTTTGGCGGCCTTTGTGGTGTGCTGCGAACCTGTTGGTCAAAGTGGCCGTGTCTGTGCCTTCGACCTCGGCGTCGCTCAGCAGCGCCGCCAAGGTCCTTATTCTCCGTCGTTTCCTCTTCGCTTTGGCTCGAGTGCATGCCGGTGGCGCCTCACCTAACCAGCTCGCGTCCTAGTTGCTGCCGCCTCGCCTCCATGGCGGATGCCTCTCTCTCCCGTCTACATCCTTTCTCTCACTGCTTTCTTTTCCTTGGGGAGAAGGGATCTGCCATTCTTTTTCGTCTTCTCTCCTCTCTCTCTCTCTCATGTTCTTCTCCTGTTGCCTTCCACTTTGGGGCTCCTCGATTCAATTCCTCCTTCCTCTCTCCCAAAAAAAAATCCCCTCTTGTGCGGTCATCGGTGGATGGTGCGGCGCTATGGCGGTAGGCGACAGAATCGATATCGTCGTTGGCGAAATTCAAAAACTCTTGAGCTTGAAATCAATACTCTTCGAGCGAGCGAGCGAGCGAATGTACACGCCTTGTCATCGGCTACATCCATGTCAATTGTCAAAGTCGGGTTAATTTGTCCAGCAGGCGCTCTGGAAGGGCGCTTCGTCGCCGCCATGCTCAAGATGGGCAACATCGCGGTCAAGACCGGCGCCAGTGGTAATCGCCTCAAGCTGCGATGTTGTCCTTGGCGCCGTCGTCCGCCGCCGCCGAGATGATCGAGATGCTCTCCGGCGGCAAGCAGCGAGGCCGCCACAGTGACACTACTACGAAAAAGGTCTTCTGAGACGGTTCAAAAACTTCATCACGAGCGGTTTTGTGAGCCGTCGAATTTATGGATGCTGTAATGACATGAGTCATCGCGAGCGGTTTTTGAACCGCTGTGAAAATGCTATCCTGAGCGGTTCTTGTTGAGAAATGCGTGAAAAAACTATCACAGGCGGTTACGAACAAGAACCGTCGTGATCATACTATCCGCAGCGATTCTTGTTGAGAACCATCGTAATAGTTTTTCCATTGCAAAAAAAAGCGGATTTTGAGCCAAACCAATCAAGTGCTGAGCGATGGTTTACATATGCAATCTCTAGCAAGACAACTAAAATCAATTAAAATTACGATGGCAAACACATTATAGGAAAGGAAACCAAAAGGTTTCTAGCGTCCCCTCCGAATGGGAAAAAAGAATAAAGTTACAAAGTTAAACTAGCTAGAAACCATCTATGCCTCCAAGCTCTGAAGAACTCATCGGCTTCTTGGATTGGTCTTGTGAGCTCCTCTCAGTACCTCACCTGACATATCACAAGATGTTCTTGCATGTCGTCGAGTTCGACTCAAGCTCGTCGACAAGGAGAGGCGGTGAAAACCTCCGGTGGCGTTAGGCCTTAGGTAACACAAAATTAAGATAATTTTCTTTACAACAAACGACCAACAAATTATGTATGTTATGGGGATGTACCGTACCTTCCGGTGAGACAAGGAGCTCCTCTGCATCCCTCCTCATCGTCATCGTCATTTGTGTCTCCTCATTGGTGCGAGCGGGGAATCGAGGGTGGTCATTGGAGCTTCGGTGTGGGGAGGAGAAGAAGGAGGCGATGGAAAACAAGGTGTGTCTAATATATAAGGACAGCGCCAAAATATTTTGCTTCAGCAGCGTTCAAAAATTTTCAAACTCCCAGCTGCGAATCACGAGCGGTTTTATACAAAAACCGTGCAGCGGCGACTATATCCTGAGCGGCGGATGCCTCTCTCTCCCCGTCTACATCCTTTCTCTCCCCTGCTTTCTTTTCCTTGGGGAGAAGGGGATGCCGCCATTTCTTTTCGTCTTCTCTCCTCTCTCCCTCTCATGTTCTTCTCCTGTTGCCTTCCACTTTGGGGCTCCTCGATTCAATTCCTCCTTCCTCTCTCCCAAAAAAAAAAAGAATCCCCCTCTTGTGCGGTCATCAGGTGAATGGTACGGCGCTATGGCAGGCGGGCAGCAAATCAGTATCGTCGTTGACGAAATTCAAAGAGCTCTTGAGCTTGAAATCAATACTCTTCCGAACGAACGAACGAACGAATGTACCTGCCTTGTCTGTCAGCTACATCCATGTCAATTGTCAAAGTCGGGTTAATTTGTCCAACGGAACGCTCTGGAAGGAGCGCTTCGTCGCCGCCATGCTCAAGATGGGCAACATCGCGGTCAAGACCGGTAGCCAGGCGAAATCGCCTCAAGCTATGATGTTGTCAGCGGCCGCCGTCGTCCGCCGCCGCCGAGATGATCGAGATGCTCCTCCCGGGCGCCGACAACGAGGCCGCCACGAGCTGGACGGCGTACGTACGGAAAGTACAAAGTGTATAAATATGGGCTCTGGTGTTGAGACTTTGGTTCAAACCGAATGGAATCGACTCAACCCAAAGTCTCAAACCACAGATAACCCATAGGTTCAAACAGAATGAAACCGAAAATACTCCACCCGAACCAACCCAAACCAAACCGCTTCACAAGCAAACCCAACCCAATCCAATCCGTTTTGCTCTTCAACTTATTTGAATCCATCCTATTATACATATCCTTTGAACTCAACCCATTAAACCCATTTAAACCTAAACCATTACCAGACCTACATGCACATGGTCAAAGCCAAAACCGATCAAGCAACGGAGGAAAAAAAATAGTTATCCGCTAGAATTACGTGCCGGGCAACTCCGATGCTCGAAGCCTGCAAATTAAAGCCAAGTCAAAGGCCACATCTCCAAGCTCTTTCTGTTCTAGCTCGTCTGGTCAGACCGCTACTCGCACCTGCCCATGAAAAGGCAAATCAGCAAAGCGCTCCAAAGCTTGGGCCGTACGGATACACTGCACCTGGACACTGTTTGGTGCGCCTAATTAACAATTCCCATGTGGATGCTTAGACGATAAGACATCCAGCTGATGGTCAGTGATTAGCGTATCTTTATTATAAAACGGGTCGTGCTGGTGCGATGTTTGGGTAGATCAAGATGCATAATATGTGGTGCATGGAAATGTTTGTTTAATTTTGGGAAGTTTTCCTGAGACATGGACTAAACTGTTTGGACCATGCATGGTTATAGAGGTGTTCAACCTCAAACGGACAGGCAAGCCGGTCCGCCTGAAAATCAGTTTTTTTATTTATAAATATTATTTTAATTTTTTTTATAAAAAATAATAGTTCATTTATTCTCATAATTAACTAAATAGTTTTTTTATTTTTTTAGTCTTATTTCTCATGCTTTTAAGCCGAAAACTGAGTCCCAAGCCCGATCCGAAATGGCTTGGACTCAGGCCAGGCCACGGGACCGGACCGGACCGCCCTTGAACGTGCTAAGGTTTCTTCCACTAGAAGATAAGCTTGAAAAAAATTCACGCAGATAACGACATTAACACCACGTCATTAGCGGCATAATCGAGGCGCTAATTAACGATTAACGTTGTAGTTCTATTACTCTGTCATATAGTAGTACGTACGTACATAATAACATAGGCAGAAACAATACGTGCAAGATAACATAGGCAGAAACAATACGTGCAGATGCAGGTACTAGAGTGGGAGCTATGTCACAATCTGGTGATTATTGGCCTTGACCTGTAACGCTAAGCGACAGATCGAGCAAAAGGAAGCAAAGATTAAGAGACACAGTTATCCCGTACATTCCTCTGATGATGACCGAACGGCAACTCCTTGCGTGCATAGCATAGCCAGTACGCACGTCTCTTCTCGGGATTTGCTTTTTTTCCTGTCAGAGTAGAAACAAACCTAGGAGAACCGACGACTGGTCGGTTGGGTAGACCCTGGTGTGTGTGTCCTCTCGATCAGGATCAAGAAGAAACCGGCCGGCTATCGCGGTAATCAGGAACAGAAAAATCGATCGGTTTTTTAGGTTTTACAAATTTAAATTCTAATTTTTTTAAATTTTAACAGGTTTTTAAGCAAATTCAAGTGAAATTCGTCCAAATTTTTCCGAGAAATCCGATAACCAGCCGGTTTTTTCCCCAGCCTGTGACCGAGATTTGGTGCGGTACCAGCTTTTGGAGCCTTGCTCTCGACATTGCTCCTTACCTGAATAAAATTGAATGCATGTGCGTGTCCAGTGAAAAAGTGTGTTCACGTTTCACGAGACATTGATATCTTCGCAAAAATTCTCAACATGTGTAGAAAACACACAAGTGCATATGTGACATGAGTAGACTGTGTGTTAGATACGTGCGCCTACCTTACACTCTAAAAACAAAGCTAGCGGCACCGTACGTATGTTCTTCTACGCACTGCTACGCTCGTTACATCCTGGATGGATCAGAAAACGTCTGGAGATCCAAGTCAGGGAGGGTGCAAAGTCTAACTTCTCCAGCCGATCAAATTAAACAGTTAACCAAAATGACGATGCATGACTGATGGATTACGCTAAAAAGGGGGTCGAGACAGGTTACAGTATGCATGGTGCGAGGACTCTATGCGATGACGACAAACGGCACGCAGAACGGGAGATTTCCGGGATCGATATGATCGTTCGCGCTAGAGAATTTTATATCACGTAGCGGATGCTGAGGCATGTGAATTGGTTTTTTGCTGCATGCGACGGCGACGGTTTGCAATGGAGAATTTAATGGACTATGTATTTTCTACTACTAATAATCACTAGATGAACAATGTAGTTGTTCCTGTTCCATTTTCCCAGCGCTATTTTTTTTCTCTCCCGAACACATTCCCCCTGGGAGTGCAAGTGGGGCGGGTTATGGACAACCCGCACCCACTTCGCGCTGGCCACATGGATGTTGTGACTGCAGCTAGCCCGCAAAGCATGCCCGCTTGCTCTTTGGTGGGTTTGGGCGGCAGCCCACAACACATCTGCATCTCATCTCTCTCTACATCTCTCTCCTCTACCACGCACGACGGCCGCAAGTATCGACCCCATCGCCGAGAGCCCCACCTCCCCATGCATTGTGTTACCGGCGATGGCGACCCGGGCCTCCGTCCGCCGACTCTTGCCACAAACCACCCTTCGTGCCATCTCAGCGCTTGCGCGCCTCGTCTTCTCCCCTTGGGCGCCCGCCTCGCTCGGCCGCGCGCCGCTGCCCTTCTCGGCGTCGTCCATTTCAGGAGGCGGCGCCGCCGTCACCTCCGCCTCGCTTCGGCATTGCGCTTCCACGAGTGATGATGGCGCCACGAGGTCTCCTCTTGGGCACCATGGCTGCGAGGTCGTCGACTCTTGTCGCCATTGTCGGTTCGAGGCGAGGCGAGGCCGCCGAGGAGGTTGTCTTGATCACGGATCTTGCGGCCCTTCCTCGTATTGTCGCTCAGGGAAGCGGCGCCGCCGTCGCCGCCGCCTCGCTTCGCCAAGGCTCACGAGGTGATGTCCCCGCCGCCATCGCCGTCGCGAAGCGGGTGGTCGAGGTAAGCGGGCGGAGCGCTAAAGGGCAGACCCCGAGGTGAGAGTGGAGGAGCAGGCGGGGACGACGAGTAGCTACAGAAGAGCTATAGAGGTTGGTCGGAAGATCTATACGGTGCCCGGCGGGTTTATGTGGGCCGGCTTGTTTGGAATGCTAGCTCCAAGTAGGTTGTTGCAAAGGAATGTGTGGGCTGCTTTTGTAGAGCGGGTAAACGGATCTAGCGGATAACCCACCCCACTTGCACTCCTAATTCCCCCGTGCTATTGTTCCCGTATGTCGTTGTCGACTAAAATTTGCTTCATACTAAATAGATTGCTCCAAGAAAACAAAACCTAAAAGAAAACAAAAGGCCTGAAATGCCTGTAAAATAACGACCAGGTATCGCGGGGCACAACGCTAGCTCTGCTACTTCGATCGAGGTCATCCTCCTGTCTGACCCCAAAAGATTCCACCTGTCAATTTTGTTATTCATTCCTGGTGTCCAATGTACCGATACCTTCTAGAAGGAATCCCTGGGGCTCACTCCACTTGCATCTGCATGTGATGCGGCTCGTACATAAGTACTCTAACAAAGAGCAGCAAGAAAACTAATGAGAGGGATATTGATTTATGGAATATTGCATTATCAATATGAACATCTGCAATTAAATATTACTCCCTTCGTTATTTTTTTATTTGACATTCTAGAATGTGTGATATCAAACTTTTTGACCATCAATATGTTAAAAATATTTTTTATAATATCATACCCTTCGTTATTTTTTATTTGACATTCTAGAATATGTGACATCAAACTTTTTGACCATCAATATGTTAGAAATATTTTTTATAATATCATAATTTTATTATAATATATTACATCTCGAAGCGGTAAAAGAAAGAAAAAAGGAGTATTCACAGTTTCCTCGGTCGAATTTTTTGCAGATACGATGCTTTTTTATCGCGTATTTGCGGATCTGACCACCGCAGCGAAGTATTTGCACATCTAGCACCACCGGCGCATGGCCATCATCATGCGCTATACGACGATCTGGCACCTAGCGTTAAGACGTCCACCGTGCTCAACCTTGCCTGCCTAGCAAGCCACCCCCTACCACCACCACCGCGCGCGCCTTAGCGGCCCGCCCTTTATACCCGCCACCTGGCATTGGCGATAGTGGCCATCGTAACCCCTTGGTGCATGGTCACCATGCACCACACACACAGTAGCCACTAGGTTAATTAGTGTAGGTTAATTAGTGAATAGGTTAGTTAGTTTTATGCTGAAATTTGGAGGAATTTTAAAATATAGCAAATGAGTCTAAACAATTATGAATATTTTTGTGGAGCCTCTCGACATCGTGTACTTGCTTGTGTAAATTTTTCATAATTTTATTCGTTCAGAATTGTTATTGCTATTTCGTATAATTGTCATGTTCGTATGAATCAATAAATATAGAAAATGAGCTCAAAAAATTATGAATTTTATTTTGAAGGGTCCTCGCGTAGTGGACTTGATTGTGTAATGTTTCAGCAATTTTATATGTGTTCTGGTATTGTCTCGAAAATTTAGGATTTAGGTCGCGAAAATTTCGATTTTATGTTTCAAAAATTAGGGTTTTATGATTTCATGTGACTTGGAATGTATAAAAAAAGCTACATTGCAACTCTATTGGAGATGTCGATATACAATATGGCGCTGGAGTACACACGTAATAACCAAAATACGCGTACAAATATAGCAAAACAAAATATGAATATAAATATACCCAAACATAATTGCATAACACGAGATATACCAAAGTCTAGATAAGCTTGTGCATGAACCGGGATGAAGGAGGAGGGGTACTATCACATGTAACTCGATCAAATAAGATACTCTTTGTTTATTTATCGGTTTAATGTGGATGACGCATTTCCCTCGGTTGGTTCATACACAATCTTATGTAGCCTGTTGTACAATACAGATCATCCATGGCAAACTGATAATTTGACAAAGAGTGTCCTACTTAACGATGTGTGCAACTAGTCTCTGCGGCGCCATAGCGAGTGCCCCTTATCTCGGGGCTGCCCACGGTGGCGGTGAGTGTAGAAATTGTCCATGTCCTGCGATTTCATGATGTAAGTGGATCGTACAGTAAGAAATGCAACAAGGATGCAAATTGTATATAACTCACGTCTTTGATCTGGTCTTTGGTCGGCTGATACACTTCGGCGTCGGTACGGTCTCGGTCGAAGAGCCTTCCCTTTCCTTGTCGTGGGACTCTCCACGTCGGGCTGGTGTGTCGAAGTCGTCCATGTCCTGCTATTCCATATGTAAGTGCACCGTACAGTGAAAAACGTAACAAGGATGTGAATTCTTTATAACTCATGTCATCGATATGGATTACGCCTGGGCGACCGGATACGCTATGGTGGCCGGGCTCAGTCGCATGAGCCTTTCCCTTCCCCTTGTCACAAGACTCTCCACGTTGGGCTAGTATGTCAAAGTCGTCCATGTCCTGCGATTATATGATGTAAGTGCACCGTACAGTGAAAAACGTAACAAGGATGTAAATGCTTCATAACTCACGTTGTCGATATGGATTATGCCTGGGCGAGTACTGGGCTCCTTCGGTGCCTTCTCAATAGGGTCCGGTACATAAGGTTTCCACCACACGAAGGTCTCAGCCCACATCGAGTTGTTCAGCATGTACTTCTGCTGGATGAATGCCCTGTCGTACATCTCCGAGCCGTCGATCCACTGAAAGAAGTGGCAGCGCATCTCGGGCTGCCATTACATTACGTGGGGATAAAGTTAAAAATTTAAGGAATTCAACGTAGGGAGAGGAAATTGATGCGTGCGAAAGAAACGCTTACAAGGTGGTGCCAGCACATGTAGTACGCCTGGGCGGTGGTGTTTGGGTGTGTGGACTAAATAATCTCCGCCGGCTCGCGCACACACACACTGTGGGATCGAAAAACATGGTGGTACTTGAGCATCTTTCATTGAAAAATCTAGGTATTACAGATGTTTCCTCTTCTGTGCAAGTCACTTGTGCTTCTGCAACACCCTCGCATAGAAGTTTGCCAAAGAGTCCATAGCTGGGTATCGTAGAATTTTGCGTTGTACATAACAAACAAGGTGGAAAAACATTACATTACGACACTAAATGACGACCAGACGAGCTAGGCCTGTTGGGACAATCCTTCATTGAGTGCCCAGGGGTCTTGCATATCCTGTACTTGATTGTGTGGCTAATACTGGTACGTTGACTAGCATCCATGTCATTTCGGAAGCGCCGCGTCTGCCATCACCCCTTCCCTATTCTCTTCAAGTCCCTGTTGGGACCCCATTGCACCATGTCCAGCCAAAGATCCTTGTAGTTCATTTCCAAGCCGTACGAGTGAAACTCTTCACTCCATGTACCGAATAGGTGCTGCATGTCGTAGTACTCAGAGATGTATGGTGTAGACATCTGCCTCATTTGCGCACACGCCTTGTACACATGCGAGCATGGCTTATGGAGGAGCTTCGGCTTGTTGCAGGTGCATGTCACCACATCACCCAGGGTGCATGCCTGTTTCCTTTCCCCCCTGACATGACTGTTGACATATTTCTGTCGAAGCCTAATCTCGTACTTCTGCTTGAGGCCGTTGATCACCCGAATGTCATGCATTTGGGCCTTCTCCATCTTTCGGTCCATGTGCTCTACATGTTCTCAGACCACTGCTTGCCTTCGTCCATCTGTCGCTTGGCTGTGGTGGTTCTATTAACGAAATAACCAATAGTGCGAGTCCATGTCTCCTGGACGATTGCGGTTATAGGGAGGCACCGCACACCTTTAAGGACGATATTGTAGACCTCGGACATGTTGGTCGTCATAATCCCGTACCTCGCACCATCTGTGTCATAGAGGAGGGACCATTTCTCCGATTCAAGAGCGTGGCTGTTAATCCACTCGGAGAAGTTTATGGCACTACTGGGTTGCTCCCCCTCCGGAGTGGACTCCCTTGTATGCCTCGTAGTCCGGTGTTCGAGGTCTCTCCAAATGGACTCAAACTTCCGCCCCTGGTTCTGCAGACACAATGTCTTGAACGTCTTCATGAGTTCTTGACTGCAGAACCGCGTGAACAAGTTAGATGCAAGATGCCTCATGTACCACCTAGATTGCACGTCGTTCCACTGGTGAGACAGATCTGTCCCACGCTGCATGGTGTTGATGGCCGCCAACAACCCAGCATTGCGGTTTGTGATTAGGCAGACGTTGGACCGGTCTCCCACCACCGCCCTCTTCACGTTCTCCAAGAACGACAGCTAGCTGGATGTGTTATCGCTCTCCATGATGGCAAATACCATCGGGAGAAGCTGGTCATTCGCATTGGCCGCCACCGCGGTGAGGATGGTGCCCTTGTACCACCCTGTGAGGAAAGTGCCATCCATCGTTAGCACGGGACGGCATAACTTGAAGCCCCCCGATGGCCTGAGCGAAAGCCCAGAACACCCGGTCCAGTATGAAGCGGTTGGGCCCTTTCCCAGCATCTTCATGGTCAAGCTTGTTTATGTATGTGCCGAGGTTTGATCCGGCAATATGGTGAAGCAATCTCGGCATAAGGTTGTACGCCTCTTCGTATGTCCCGTACATGGTCTCGATGACCTTCTGCTTGGATCGTCGGATCTTGCTGCAGCTAACTGGATAGCCAACCTGATTGACGACTTCAGACATCATCATCTTGGGGGAGACAGACACGTCCGCCTCAACTAGGTGCGTGATGAGGTTTGCAACATATGCGAAAGTCACGTTCCGATGCTGCCACAGGGGCTCGCTGAGCTTGCAAGTGTGGTCGATCAGCTCCTTGACCGTGAAGACCGAGCCGAAGATCTTTGCTCGGTGAGCGTTGACCTTGCCAAGGCAGCCTTCTACTACACACTTCACTGCGTACTTTCTTGGGTTGGACCGATGCACTCGGTACATACGGTTGATGGACAAAGCGTACCATGCTATAGCTTGTTGCACGGCCACCTTGTCCGGGAAACGCTGGTCAACTAAGAGAGTGTCGGCTTTAAACCCCCCACTAGGAGCCTTCTTCTTGCGGCAGTACGAGTGAACGCACCACGATATCATCAAGTCTCGATGCCACGTAAGGACCACCGGCTTGGTGTGCGTCCTTGTCGGTACCATCCGAGCTTGGGTCGGTGTCCTCGTCGGACTCCAACCCGAGAAGCTCGTCCTGTAGATATTCATGGCAGTCGATGCAGGTTGACCACCATGTTTCTTGCCCCTCATTTGGCACAAAATTAGGCACGAGACTTCCATCCGAGGCAGCATATTCTGTGCTGCCATCTTCAGGCTCGGGCTGCACTTGCCCGCTTGTAGAGGCTCTGGCATCATCAAGGTTTCCCAGGGCCCTACGTACGAAATTCACGTACATCATAGGCTTCCCGTGAATGGTCGCCTCGGGCTGGGAGACAGTCTTCATGTATTGCCTCCATACTATGCTTCTATCCACCTTGACGAGCTCCCACACATAATTCGTGCAGGTGATCGCCTCGTTCATAACTTTCTTCGTCGTTGGCTCCGTCATGAACTCCCTTCGGATGCAGTTTCGCAGCTCGTGAATATTCATCGCGTGGAGCCCCTTCGCCCGGACCACCTTGTACTGGCATCTCGACAGGTCCAACCCATCGGGTCCGGCCCGTACGATACCATTGACGTAAAACACAAACAAGTCTTGCATGTTCAAAAATACCTAAAGCCACAACAACCACTAAATAATTACGAATGAGTTATGCCTAACTAATTCCTGCTTATCTAATTACGACTGATTAATTACCACTACATAAATTACTGGTAGTTCATTTCCACTAATCATTTCTGCAAACAACTGATTACGACTTATTAATTACCGCTAAAAAAATTACAAGTACTTCATTTCCACTGATTCAATATGTCGTAATGATGACTACTAAACTAATTACAACTAATTAATTACCACTAAACTAATTCATTACTAGTGAACTAACTAATTATGATTAATTAATTACCTCTAAACTAACTAATTACGAGTGATTAATTACCACTAAAAAAATTACCAGTACTTCATTTTCACTTACTTAATATCTCAGTAATGATGACTACTAAACTAATTACGACTAATTAATTACAACTAAACTAATTCATTACTACTGAACTAACTAATTACGACTAATTAATTGCCCCTAAATTATCTAATTACGACTGGCTGACTAAGACAGACTAATTACAACTACGGTAATAACGGCAAAAGCATCAAACAACTTACGCGCCGGAGATAACTAATCAATCAAGGTCGGTACCGAGCGGCGAAGCAAGAAAAGCAGTTAACCTCCCAATAAAAATAATTATATTACGTTCTCGAGTTCTTAGCGGCGAGCGCAAGAACGAAATCAAACGCATAAATGAGATGGCGAAGAAGCGAGTGATGAGTTCGGTATTTATAAATTTGAGCGAAGGAGTTGGCGCTGGAATTTCTAGACAATGCGATAGATGTGCGGAGGAGGGAGGAGGGACGGTGGGAAAGATGGCCACCGCGAGGTCTTTAAATTCTCCGCAGAACAGTCCGGGTGTGTGGCGGATGTTGCGGATGGCAGGGAGGGCCGAAGGGGGCGCAAGTCGGGAGGGTGTTGCGAGAACAATTCTCAACAAATAAAATTATGGAAAATTTATACAAGCAAGTACACGGTGTCGAGAGGCTCCACAAAAATTTTTATAATTTTTTAGACTCATTTGCTATATTTTAAAATTTCTCCAAATTTCAGCCTAAAACTGGCTAACCTAACTAATTAACTAACCTAACTAACCCATTCACTAATTAACCTAATGTGTCTATTGTGTGTGTGTCCATGCGCCACTGGGGGCTGGCGTATGGCCACCATGCGCCAGCTGGTGAGGTGGCGGGGGTGGTGGGCACACGTCGGCGGACGGTGCGTTGGCGTACGGTGGCCGTGTGCCAATACCAAGTCTTGTATTGTCGGCGTTAGCCTTGAGGTGGTATCTTGCCAACAGTGCTAGATTCACAAATATTTATTTGCCGTGATCGGATCCACAAAATCTGATTTAAAAACGCCGTATCTACCAAAAATTCTTCCACGGTCATCATTTTTTTATACTTGTGGTGTGGGTATATATACGTACGGATCGACGCAGCTGTTTGGATCCTAGTTCGCCTACAAGTTGCAATAATGGCCTCATTAACCCATATTAATTCCCGGTGAAAACGCCCTCGGCCACGCTAGCCACGTCACCGCAAAAAAAAAGCGTTCGTCCGATCGCGTCCTGCTCGACTCCGGGCCGTCGGATGTGGGCCGGTGCGCTTGGCGAACTATTGGGACGCACGTTTGCTCGATGCCTGCTGCTTCGCTCGATCGCCGTGCCGCTCCAGACACCCGCGCACGCGCGTCCGCTCGATGCCCGCTGCTTGCTTCGCTCGATCGTTGTGCCGCTCCAGTGGGCTCGTAGCTGCGCGCCTATCCACGCCTTCGGTGAAACGGCGTGTGGCGCGTTCTTGCCCGCGTAGAAGGGCGCTGGTGATCTTCTAGTAAAGCTAAAGCTCGGAGTAGTTTGTTTCAGATTAAGCCTAGCTGGTCCTGTTCGGTTGGAGCTTAATTTGGGTCCCGCTGTTTCTTTCTCGACGTCGTTCTAGGCAGTACTGTGGTATCACCAATTCTATATATCTGCTATATTTCCAGTAAGATGGTCCATATATGCCCCTTTGCCTGCACAAATTATTGTTTCCCATTTTTTTGCTACACACGAGATTACTTATGTACTTCTATCATAGTTATAAAATCCGGATCGGTCATCCATCCGGTCAAGGTCTCAGGTCACTAACTCGGTGGTTGGACCGGTGGGTCAACAGTCAGACCACATATTTTAAAATTTAATACACACAGAGTAGGTAAACATCAATGATACACAAAAAAATAATAATAATTAAAGAATATGAATCCTGAACAACAAATTAAGTCAGTCAAAGAGGAACATCATAGATACACACAATAACGAGATCATTCAAACAGTTGTTGTTCTAGTCTATTTTTCTTCTTTGAATGAATATGTTTAAATATGCTCTAATTCCTCTCACATCCGGATGCACTACATGTTTGGTTAAATACATGAATTGTCAACGTACATCTTACTATATATGTATTAGATCTAACTATATATTACTTTGATTAGAATATATAACAGTAAAAATCTAACGCTTGCATCTTAACAAAGACTAGAGAGGAGACAAGCAAATCAAGCAAGTAGGGAAATGTATCGTATCTTGCTGATGGAGGCAAAAGTGGCGGAGAGAATGAGAGGAGGCTGCTTGCATTGGTGAGAGAGTGAGAAAGATGAAAATTATTTATGTGTAGTTGCCAATTTCACAAGGGGATTCCTACTAAAACCTAGTAGCACCTAAAGTATGAACATACTCTTCAGTTTAGTCTTAAAAAAACTCTTTTATTTGAGGGGTTTCTTGAAAATTGGCTTCACGAGCAAAAACCAGCCCGATCAAGCAAAACCGGCCGGGTCGATGAAAACTCGGTCAGATCGACCAGGTTTTTCCGAATCAATTGCATCTCCGGTCTTGTGAGTGTGCCCGACTCAGTAAAACCTCTAGATCTGAATTTTTCTGGTTCTACAGTCGGTCCGGTCTAGGTTTTATACTTTTATAATTATGCTTCTATGATGTAAAAACACGCGTGAAACACATCACGATCCCTGCCTTGCGCTTGCTTGGTGCCAGTGATGGCAACTTTGTTTTGGTGAACAATCTTCTAGAGTCACCAAGCCCTGATCTTACATTTGTTGGGCGGTGGACAGTCGGCGACGATCCCAAAAGTCATTTTAGGCTTTGGGCGGCCACCATAGTTCTCTTGGGTGTCACCGTAGCCGGCGGCACGGGTGGGATGTGTCCTTGTTGGCTCCTTGATTCATCGTGTAGATGCCCTCGCAACCCACTGGCCGGATGCGTCACCCGGCCCGCGTACGACGATGTGGAGGGCCCCTGCACCGCACCCACAGTGATGACGTGTCGATCGGCTGCCAGTCGGCCTCGCGCTGCCATGGGTCTCGTATGTGGAAGCGGCGTGGCTAGCTCGGGACCACCACGTGGCCAAGCTAACTGCATTCCGTACATCGGTGCACCCGGCTCACGCACCGGACCCCACTGCATGCCGCACCAGTCGCAAACCTGACGAGATATTTCCGACTGAGCACGGGAGTTGCGGCTCCCCAGAATACGGTGACGAGGAACCTAGATGCCAATGCGGCAATGCACATGCGATCTGAGCCGTGCGACATTGGGGCCGGCCGTGGAGAGGTCGCTGTCTAGTTTCCTTCTGATGCCACGGTTTATATATAGGGAAATTAGCCTAGTAACAGTTTAAAGATGTGTAATTAGAGGAATAACACAGTAAACACACTCAACTTCAAAAATAATATCGCAAAGAGCATAAAATTCTAGAAAATAACACTCCCGTGAGGGTGAAAAGACACTTTTGCCCTTAGAATTTTTTGAATGACAGAAGATTTTTTTTGGAGGCCAGGTAAACCAGTTCATCTGTTTGTACTAGCACAGTGAAGAGAAGACACAACAGGGAAGTGTTGTGTGCCTAAAGATGGAGGAGTTGGGGGAAGAGAAGGGTATTCATGTCATTTTGAAAATATTATAATGGAATATTCTTCGAGAGTGTTATTTTCTAGAATTTCTGCTCTTTACGATGTTATTTTGAAGTCGAGTACATTTGTGATGTTATTCCTCTAAATACACATCTTTTATAGTGTTACTGACCTAATTTGCCCTTAGATATACCGACAACAATGATCGCGTTCTTATCAAGCTTTTAAATTTGGTGCATATTGATGCCAACCACGGTGGCGGAGCTTCCTGAGGTGCATGGGGTACAGCTGTACCCCAAAAACTTTGCATGCAAACTCACTATATATACCTAGTATAATGCACAAGCTATACAATGAATTACACTATGTGTTATTCTCAGCAATCAATAGTCAGCAGCCCACCAATACAAGCTATATTTTGTGACGTTGGCTGTACTAAAAACATGTTATTTGTTTCATTTGAATATTTACTATGTCATTTAAACTTTTATGTTGGAATGTGTCATTTAAGTTCTCACATTTACGCCACACGCGAGTGCACTTTCAGTAGAAATTTTGTAAGATCACGGATTTATCCTCGGTTTTCGTCTTTCTAGACGCATCTTCCTTGTAATTGCCAAAAAAAAAAGTTTACACCCTCATCATTGAAATCCTGGCTCTGCCACTAGCCAACCACATTCAGTACGCAATGACAGTCTGAATGCTAAGAGTAGTATAGTACATGGCTAAAGTATAGAATTAGTCTCGCTCCTTGACAGATAATGACTCAAGCATAGAATTTTGATCCAACAACACTCGTTTTTCGAAGGCGGTCAAACACCAGCTAGGTATCAGCGCAGCGTAACACTTCCACTGGGCCCAGTCTCCAACAGTCAACAAGACTAGGTGTTCAAGCGCACTACGCTGTGGAACATAGGATGTTTGGTCATGGTTTGTAGGGCGCTTAATATGGCACAATGTAATTTCATATGTACTGTATGAAACATGATGAGGACTAATAGAACTTTAGTGTTCGTATTAGATGAATAAAAAATAAATCTATTTTGAATGATATGAGGTCGATAAAAGTAAACTGGTTTGTACATGTGATAGTTATGGTTGTCAGTTATATATTGTACGGATTATTCGCCAATACATGGCAATATAAGTAAGTGGGTCAAGTAATCATGGGTGCGGTTATACTGTGACTAAACATATTGAGTGGTGGCATACCGGTATGTGCATTGAGTATGGTTAAACTAAAATACTAATAAGTTGATATGCAGTACCATGTCATAGAACATATATAGATATTGGCATATGTTTTTTAACGGATAGCAGCCTGCTTTTGATCCCATGTTGTGCACAACAGTAAGCCTAGTGGTGGTAAGATGGTAATGATCATCGAGCATAGAAAAGTAATATAAGATATATGTTAGTAAGACTATCTCTAAGGTCGTGGTGTAGCACGGTTGAAAACCCAAATGGTTCAAGATAGAGCTTCCATAACAATCATGGTGCCAGTCATGCCATAGCCTATGTACATAAGCAAATCTATAATGTTGCATATACAAAATAGTGATGTTTTTTTTAGCAATACGATGGGGCTAAACATAAAAATACTGCAAAAACAAAGCCATGTGATATGACCGGTGGTTCTAGGTTCGTCACTACAATAGGAAAAACATATATGATTGGTTGGGTGAGCAAGCCAGTTTGTTTATGCTAAGAATATAATATAAAAAAGGTAGAGAAAATACCTTTGAAGGGCAGTGCCATGCGCATCATCTACACTGAGCCTCTACATTGCTGATGGCCAATAATTTTCCCCTGCATAAAACGATAAGAAATTTGGATCATGTAAAGATTATGCCGAGATCAGTAATATGACAGTATACTAACAATATATTTATGTGACCTTTTATTATAATCGGAGCAAGCTGTAAGTTCTGTAGTTTTAGGTGCTAAGCATTTAGCAGTAGACATGATTGTTAGGGTGGTCTGCTCATCATAAACAACAATGTCCATAATCAAAAATATATTATGGACTAATACTAATACCAATATTTACAAACATTCACTAGCCACAAGAAAAGCATGCACAGTCTATATGAAGTACAAATAATAAAGATGCATGCGTTATACGTACACGAACCGGACCAAAAGCTATACCATCTTTGACAGCAAAGCAAAATTCGTTAAGGTCCATATGATACACTCGAGTCACAATGTATAGCATATACTACTTACAGTACTTACATACATACTACTTGCTAAGAATAGATGATTTTGAACATTAAAACTAACAACAGTGGGGTCTTACAATTTTATCAAATAGCTCACCAGTAGTGATGTATTGCAAATAATATGTATGTGAGCTGGTGAATATCCTACATGATACTTGCTGAAATGACATAAGAAAAAGAAAGATAAATGCTTTAGCGGGTTATGTTATTTGATTGAATCTCTGGTGTTATCATGTAGTTATTATGTTAGCTTTTTTTTTTGGAAACCTCATAATTCAATTCTTGATACATAAGTTATGTTTTCCTCTCTAAACATGAATTCTAAAGCTGATATGATGATATTCTTGTTTTTTTCTTTCTCATGATTGAGATAAATCAAGGCCTTTAATGAGTCGTAAACTAACCCCTTTTTCTTTTTTTAAAAATTGTCCAGATAAAATTAAGCTAAAATGTAGTCTGAATTAATGTTTTTACACATGAAGACATATAAATTTATTAATTATTGTATTGTCACAACGATTATTCTCATTTGACCAAATATAACTACAACAAATGTTTTGTCATGTCTTTTTCAGGCAATGGTTGCAAAATTCTCTTCCATATGTACTCAAAGCTATCTAAAGCATTATGAGTGGTCAGTCGTGATAAAACTATGGCTGCTACAAGAAAAAAGAGCATTGCATGTACAAATATTAGTGTAATCCAGAAACAACTGATTAATAAGGAAGTAGCTCACCGCCTCTAAACCAAATGTGTTTATTACTTTCTTGCGATTACTGGTAGCAATTGTCGATAGATTAAAAATCGTTTGAATTTTAGTTTCTCGTTAAGACAACTGAAAGAACTGCTCACCTTTGTTTCGGGATGATCTGGTGCCACTCCAGAACAGACTAAGCCAAATGGTGTCGGTGATCTATCGATAATATCGACTTGAGCACATTCACGACCCTTCAGCATCTCCTTAAATCCAGGAAAGGAACACCCACCATGGAAAATGCGGAAAAAAAACTGATAGCTTTCAAATGGAAAAGCTTTGCAACAACTTATTCTCCTTTTTTTTGGTTTGTTGCAACATATGCAATAGAAAGCTTCAAACACTTTTAAGTATGCAATGACTTCATTCTCATTTTGACTACACTGCAAATCAAACGTAGCTATAAGAAATCGAATTATGTGATGGCATCTGAACGTTGCATTATTGTCCTTGGTTTAGCATTTGATCTTTATAGTACAACAATTAGTTCCGGATCCCAGCACATTTGACAGATAAACTACGAAACTAAACAATTCCACAATTACGTCTACATCTTAGCATTTGGATATTCATTCATAGACAGAATAGATCTGGATTCCAGAGCATTTCACAACTACAACATAGTGAAGGTTGAAGAAAGCACCCTATCCCTATGAAGAAAAGACCACAGCACATGAATTGAAGAAACCAACCCCCAAAGCCGCTAGTCGCGTCCTGCGAAGCAACAAAGAGAGAGAGGCAAGAGCAAGGAGCTGAGGGTACCGCAGAGCCATACCTTGTCGGCCTTGTAGAATCTAGCGGGGCCGCTGCCAACGACGCAGACGTGGAGTGGCTCGCGTCCTAGGCACCGTGGCGGCGGCGGAGAAGCCCCTCAGCTGCGGGAGCAGCAACAGCCTCCTCCCGTGGGGCAGGAGCAGCCCGCTGGCCATCTCGGAAGTGCCCCGTGTGGTGGCCGCGCTACTCGGGGGCAGCGACAGAGCGAGGTGCCCCGGATCCTTGGATTTCTCTCACCGTTTTAGGCAACCAATGCTGAAGGCGGGGAGGAGGGAGCGGCGGCGACATCCACGGCGAGGAGAAAGGCAACGTGAGGGCAGGGAGGAGGTAGGGGATAGCAGGCGAGGACAGTCGAGCGGAGGACACGAGGGGTTGGGCGCGTGGGCGGGAAAGGTGCTAGCGATGCGCCAGAGGAAGGAGGCACGAAGCTTCTCACGAGAAGAGCGACCGGCGGCGCTGCACACGCGATCCACCGTCGGACGGCGAGACGCGCGCGAGATGGAGGAGCGCGCTGTGTTCATGAAATCCCGGGGGCAGGCGTTGGTGCACGATTGGGAGAAAATCCCCGTGAATTGCGGGGAGGGCGCCGATTCCACACGCAATAAGGAGCTGGGTATTCCACCTGTGCTTAGCTCTTCCTTGCGGCCTAATAGTTGGTTCGGCGAAACTCCCCTCGCGCACCTTACATCCCTCCGTGAACCCACCCTGTACACTACCCGACCACTTTCGCGCCGCCCATCGCAACCACCTGCGCCGCGCCGCCCACCGCGGATGTGGACGGGGCGTACGGGCAGGACACACGCTCCGTGAGGATGAGGGTTGTCGAATAATATGAAATTTCACTGAGCCAATCACACACAATCAATAGACAAACCAGAGAACGTGTAGAGGGGATTGATTTCTTTATTGCCTTCAATGCTTTCCATGCACAGGAGATGTCATATTTAAAGACTACTATGGCTACTTTAGGTATTTGCCTATAAAGCTCTTGGTCAAGGGTTTTCTTAACACTTTTCCTTGGGCGAATACCACGTCATGCGCATGCCTCATTAAAAACTCCTTCAAAAAAACCCAGTGGAAAAAAAGGGATAGAGAAAAGAGTACATTGCATCTGCTAGTTGTATTGTTTTTGTTGCCTCATCAAAAACCTTCATGTGAGAAACCTTCATGAAAAACTCGCTATGGAAAAAAGAGTGCAACTTCTCTACCTTCTGGATTTAATATTCAGGATTAAGGTAAAACTTCAAAACCTTAAGTAGGCTATGATTCAAGGATTTCTCCCCGTGATCCCTACAATTCTCTAAGCCACCTCATTACAATGCCACGAACGCATAGTTGGGAACTGGACGTAGGCAGAGACTTAGGGTGTGTTCGGTTGGTGGGATGAGAATGAATGGGATACGACGGTCCTGTACCATGTGGTTCCATTATTTTGGGTGAATGAGTTGGTGTAGCATTTGGAGAGAATATTTCTTAAATTTGTATCCCACTGTCCAAGATGGAATGGTTTAGTTCAAGCAAACCAAACTCATGTATAACTTTTTTCTTGAACCATCTTATACATGTACCATTCGGTACAAGCAACCAAACACACCCTTAGTGAATAGAGCAGCCAGATTTTCGCAAGACTTAGTTTGTAGGATCTTCACTTCATCGTTCTTCTGAAGTTCATGAGGATAGAAGAATTTGGAAGTGTGAATACCTTGAGGATATGCTCATAATCCTATGTGATGATACAATTGGCAATTTGGTTGAAGGTTTGTTGGATTTCATGTTTGTCAGAAAGTTTCAGCAAACTGTCAAGATAATCGATAATCCGGCGTGTTAATCATGTAATACCGCTTCTTGAACGACCGCTTGTTGTTAAGCGGTATGGAAAAACCGAGCGAATGCAAAATGGTCTTGGATTTCTTTGTGGAAGCGGTATGACCGCATCTTGTTTAGCGGTAATACCGCACGCCGGTATGACCGTTGTTTTGCGGTATGCAAATTCGGAAGAGTGGTTTTGGAGAGTTTTGGATTTCTCCTAGTTGCGTATCGACCGCGAGTTTATTGAGAGGTATGACCGCGGTCGGTATCTACCGATGATTACTGTCGGTAGTACCGTTTTGGAATGATTTGAGTTGAATGTTATTTCAATTTGAGAATTGTTTTGGGTTATGTCATTTCCATGTTTGTTAATGCATATGTGTTGCATGATGCATGTTTTGAGCTAACGTGGGTCAAGTTGTGAAGAACTTGTTCTCGAAGCGATTTCTCGGTCTATTCTTTGTCGCGAGGTGGCTTGGAGGTCAACGACGGTCAGCGGCGAGGAGGATCGGGACTAAGCTTGGAGAGCCGAGGTCCGAAGCGATCATGGATCTTTGGGTGGTCGGTGACTCAAGCATGGCACAGAATGGACAAGGTGGATCGAGCCGCGATTCGATCTGTTGGTTGGATCAAGCGGCCATGGGTTGGTGCAAGTGCCTTGGAGGTTCGATGGGATTGGACGGGAGAGACTTCTTGAGCATGATGAGCCGTTGATCAACCTACACGTGGTGAGCGGCGATTGCCGACGAGTTGGACTCGGTCCATGGAGAAGGATCGAGAAGGGTATTTTGGTAATTTCACCAATCGCCTTGGTGACCTAATGCCAACCAGCGGCGCAAGGCGGTGCGTCAGAAGTGGATTAGGTCAAGAAAAGTGAAGACGGCGCTTTGAGATGCGTGCGTGTGTGTCCTATTTGTTATTGGGCCTAACGGAGCCCATTAGGGTTAAGTCTTCTAGAAGCTCTAGGCCTCATATAAATAGAGAGTCTTTGCTCATAGCGACCAGACACTTCATTTGAAAACCCTAGTTTGGTTTTTAGGGTTTAGGGAAGAAAAAGAGGCTTAGGCTCTAGAGATGGATTGATGTGTATGCTCTTGGATGGAGCTCTGGTCCTCCTTGAGGAGTGGTCAGTAACCGGCAACATCATGAATCGATCTATGGATGTTCTACCAAAGATGAGCTCCCTCTTGTGTTCTTATTCTCTTTTGATGATTTTGGGTGCTTCCTTGATCCTTTGGTTTTGGTTGTTCTTGTGCACTTTTACTCCTTGCTGTGACATGTGGGAGCGTATCTAAGGTCACCTAGATCATCAATCTCCCACGAGCAAGAGTTGGATCAAGTTTTTCGTTTTGCTCGGTTCTTTGCCCTTCTTAGGTAAAACTGAAAAAGGTCGAAACTTTGATGTAGATCTAGACGATCGCCACTTGGAATAGGTTCCTAATACCCTTAGGAAGGTGTGTTCCAAATTTGGTGGAGTTTGGCCTTACGGTTTAAAAGTTACGTCGATTTTGATTTTTGTTTTCAGGCTGTTCGGTTCATCGTCGGGATAAAAGGTAGTACCGCACTTTTGCTCGAGGTAGTACTTGATCTTGATAATCCGCACATTTGCTGTGGTAGTACCGCGATGAGGTAGTACCGCATTTACAACCGTGGTAGTACCTTTGTCCCCGATTTTTGAGATTTCTTGAGGAGTTCTTTGTTGTGCTTTGAGGGTTTAGGAGTGGATTCTTTTCAAGTCTTCCACTGTGCTTAAGCTTTCATCTTCATAGCTCTCATAGCTATTGGAGTGATTTGCGATTTGCGAGTTGAATCCTTTATCTTGCAAAAAAGATTCGGTGCTCCTATTCACCCCCCCTCTAGTCGCCTTTCCGGTCCTACAGGAAGCAATATGTTTTGTGATATTACCATTGACATAACCCATTTGTATTTGTGCAACACAAGCATCGTTATCTTCATAGATAGTTGTGGAGGTATCGACGGTATTAATGTCACAAGGCTTGGCTAATCACTTGTTTGAGCCAAACACATTCAAGTGATGCTTCATATAGTGCTATAATCTCTGCGTGGTTAGTAGAAGTAGCCACCAAGATTTGCTTAGATGACCGCCAAGAGATGGTTGCACCACCACAAAAAAAAATAGAAATACAGCTTGTGATTTTGCACTATAGGGATCTGACAGATAGTCGGCATATCTTCATGATTTAGTAATGATCATCAGGATATATGCATGATCTTCATGATCTTTGCATTATCGACCAACTAGATCTAAATTATTAAGTGGTAAAAACCTTCAAATGTAAATTTAAGCAGTAATCATCGTATCAATACCTTCTAGACTTGAGTAAAGTTAAGATTTTGAAAATCTCCAGTATGATAATCAGTGTTTAGCATATGCTCCCCTAATGAAAACTTCCATTGAAGTCTTGTTGCTCTAATGCCTTCCATATATTTTTCACAAATGAATATAGGCAAGGATATTGAGGTCAAATCAAATATATTGTCACAATGCAGAGTCTTACAGACAAATAACCCATCACTCATCTTGAGATTTTAGAATAAATACTACTAGCGAGTAACATGCTTAACTTATCAAATACCACTATTTGATTTTGCAACACAAGTAGATAGTCCTTGCAGAGGATATGAGGGTAATATTAGTTGCAAAATCGTATGTCTTTCGGATTTGATTTATCGAAACCTTTCAAGGTCTTAATATTTTGCAACTATCTCCGGGTGATTAAATTGACAACCAGTAGTTTGTTTTGCAGATCTATAAAGTATGGTCGTACCACTCTAGAGTAAAATATAATCAGTCTTAGTTTCGGCGTTTAGCGAACTAATTGCCAATATCATCAATGTATGTCGTACCTTTATGGTACTAGAGGAAACCACCATTCCACTAACTTCTGATGGGACATGCACTTTATAAGTGTTTGTGTGGCGTACTTCTAGTATTTAGGTTCTTCATTACATTCTTTCAAATCTTGATGGGTCATTGTCCACTTCTATGGATCATATGATCATAGGTGTGATTGAGAGGACGACATGTAAGACAATTTCCTTTAGGAGATGCTCTTTCTACATGTAAGAGACTAGTGAGTATATATATATATATATATATATATATATATATATATATATATATATATATATATATATATATATATATATATATATACGCCGTTTGCATATTCGGGAGTATGTACTCCCACTTCCAATATATCACTTAAACTCATATATTATACTTCTTTATCACTTTTAGTATACTTAAATACCACTCATAAGACACTCCAATGCGACTTGATTGAAAATTTTTCATTGGAGCCCTTTGTTTTTTGCTATATACATTTTTTCATATATAAAAGAAGTATATACACAAATTTTGCTCTAAAAAGTGAACTTTCATGAAATTTTTCATGAAACTCACTTTGGAGTATTGTCGGTGTTTTAGAACCGATCTTACGTAAAGATTGTTTGATTCGGGGGGTCTCCTAGAACAGAATCACGCAGAGAGATTGACACGGGTATTTTTATATAGGTTCAGGCCTTCTCCGGAGAGAATAACAACCCTACTCCTGTGTGTGTATGGTATTAAGTGTATTCTGAACAATCAGGAGAAAAACTAAGACTATTACAAATGATAGCACTTGTCTTCCTGATAGCCCTCGATAGCGTGTGTGTACGCCTCGATTGCTCTGTCCCCTTTCCCTCTTTGACCGTTGCCTTTATATAGTCGTGAAGGAATAGCCGTTTTCCCCTGCTGAAGAGACGCCTCATCAAATCCAGTAATGGGCGCACGTTTGCAGTAATCATCAGGATAGTAACTCCTTCACACCGCCTGGCAGTTACTTGTCAGAGATAATGGGGTATTGCGTGTTATTATTTCACATAATAACAACGTATGTTGACTGTTTGGATTCCTTAATCAATTGGACCCACTCGCCTGTAGGTTTTATTGATCATAAGGTGGTCGTAGCTGACCTGGTCGTAGAAGAACTTACGACCATAAGGTAGTCGTAGCAAGACTTACGACTATGGGGTAGTCGTAGAATAACTTACGATTGGGTAGTGATCGTAGAAGAACTTACGACCATAAGGTAGTCGTAGCAAGACTTACGACTATAGGGGTGGTCGTAGAAGAACTTACGACCACCTAGTAGACTTCTCCCTTGTAAACTTAAGGGGTATACCCAGGGACCACATAACATCATATTTACTTATAATAAGAATTATAGATAAAAGATAAAATGAGGATTATTAGATCCTCGTCAAGTATCTTATAATCATTATTGGAGTATGCTTAAATTGATAAAGAGGTATCATCATGAAATTTAAGTGGTATATAAGAGGGTAGAATACGTACTCTGTGAGTACCATACCATTTTCATATACATATATATACATATAGACACACACACACACACACACACACACACACACACACACACATATATATATATATATATATATATATATATATATATATATATATATATCGATTTTGTTTCCTTTCTTACTCGAATTTTGAGTTATTCGAGGATCTCGTCAAGGATTTTGAGAACACATTGATTGCATAATTTATTTATTCGTTCATGCCATTTGCGAGTTACTATGCAATGAAACATTTATCTAATTCATAATAGGAGAGTAACGATCTCTACGAGAACCTCTGAACCATAGCTTTCACCACCTCATTATATTCAAAATGACCCATCAAGCCTGATCTATCTGGTTCCAAGACATTTATTTATCAAGTATGGTTCAGCCTCATATGCTATCATTATGTGACCCGATATGAATGCTTGAAGCGCTCGGCCATGGACTTTTGTTCCGAATCCGTGTTCTCGTAAGAGAAATTTAAGTAATTGTAGAGGCAAAGTGGTTGTCGACAACTTTTTAGCCCTTGCTTGTGTAATCAGTCTAATCGGGATGTCCTCATCATCCTTCCCCTCTTGAAAAGGAGTCGTCCTCGACTCTGATTATTCGGGTGCACAAGATGAATCCGATTGCTCCTTCCGCGGCTAAACTCCGAATATAAGAAATGATATATGTATTTCTTCAAGGACTTCGAAGCGCATCTTCACTTTAGGCTTGTACAGATCGTATATACGACTGCATATAATTAAATAAAATAGTAATAGCTCTGTGTCTCTAAGTATGATAATTAAAGACCAAATTAAATTAGAGTTCACCTGGTAATATTTAATGCGGCTCAATAATTCTTTCCAATCAAATAATATATTTAACTGAAAAGTACTAAGTGTGTATATATCTGTATCATCCTCCCCTTCTTCAAGAAAAGCCGTTCTCGGCTTTTGATAACCTGAAAATATGCTTAACAAAGAAAACAACGTGTATGCATGGTATATGTATTCATCGTCAATTGTTATAGTGTTCCCCTTCTTTTGCACAATGTATTCAGCACAATAACCATAAGGTGTATACAATGTATTTATTGAACTATTCACATCAAATTGTTCTAGTATGGGTGGGAAAATTTTTAGTATCTTCCATGCTTCAGTTGCGCTACTTTGATTTCTTATATATGTAAGAGGCGAAAAAGTATGCAGCATATTTTGTTTTAAATAGTAAACACTATCATTTAAACCTATCTTAGAAAGATCACGCCATTGTACAAAAGATGGTATGTCCACAATATGTAATTTCAATTTAGCAAGCTTATCACAAGTAATACATATTCGATAAAACATAAAACTTATTCCTGGGTTCGATCCTCCGGATTGCAACCTTGTCGCCTCATGGGTGGGTGGGTGTGTGTGTGTGTGTTGGGGGAGGTGTGTGTGTGTGTGTGGGGGGGGGGTTGAGGACGGTGGGGCTCGGTTGATCGAGGATCGAGCTGGGCTCGGTGGCAAAATGAGGGGCCCTATAGGCTCTCGGCCGCCAGCAGTTCGAAAGGCTGGCTCCGTGGTGCCTCGCGAGTATGGGTGCTTTCTTCTTTAACGCGGACCGGATGGGGTTAAATCCCGGGCTTTCAAAAAAAAACTTATTGTCTACACCTTAGTCTCCAATCAAATTGAATTTATAAGTATAGGCGTAGGTACTAATTAGAGATTTTAGACATGAAACTTCATCAAGGTTCTCAATCACACTAGATAGCTCTCTAGGATCATCGAACATGATATAATATAAAGAATCATTAGGGGATATTCTAGTAAGAACTTCATCATAAGTAATTAATCCCACATTACGTAAATTAAGCGCATTAAATTCAGAATATGGAATATTCAAAGGAACACTAGAGTTCTCACTCTTACTTACCTCTTCTTGATGACTATTCAATTCAACACCATTATTGTTACCTTTAACGTCCTCCTCAGTTGTTGTAGGTGTTGTAGGTATCAAATCTTCATGATGAAACCACGGGGCAGCGAGCACTCCATCCCCAACCGTGGTTATCTCATCATCTTTTACTTTCAACGGTGCCGGTTGTTGAAACTTCAACTCCTCTTCTTTAATATCAACTTGCACAATGTGAGAAACAACACTAGAAGTAGAGAGTAAATCGTTAATTTCAGAAATAACCTCACTTTTAGTTTCATCTACTTCACTCATTTTTTTTGGTGTATCCCTCTCACTCTCAAATGGGATGCTTTCAACCTCACATATGGTGGAATCACACAACTCACAATTTTCAATACTCTCACTCAATTTGGTTATGTGGCTCTCATCTTCACATGGGTTTCGAAGCATTTCATCTTCCATTAATCGTGGGACAGCAATGGCGTAATTGCCATCAACCACGATCTCAGTGGATGAATGAGAACTAAAGAGTCGGCATAGATTTAATTGATGGACATGCATGTCTTTAAGTCTCTTTTCCACCTTCATTGCATATTTCACAAGATCTTGCAGACTACGAAAATATTTATCTTGAAGTGCAGCAATGATATGAAAATTCAAGCCCGCTTTGAAGTATTTCTTTTCTTGATATGCACTAGTGATATTGGCACAGCACATTGCATGACTCAGCTCAACATAGTGATCTTGGACAACTTTGTATTCTTGTGCAGTGCTCTCCACATGGCGTAGAAACTCCCACTCATAATAGGATGGAACAAATTCTCTTCTCATGGCACATTTTAAATTGATCCAAGATGTAATGAGTCTTTTCTCACTTAGTTGTTGCCACCAACTAGAGGCATAGTCCTCAAAAAACATAATGGCCACTCTCACTTCCTTGGCTTCTGATTCGAACTTCTGGCATGCAAACTCGAACTCCATGTCTTGTACCCACTCAAGATACTCCTGTGGATTATTACTACCATAGAAAGGAAGATATGTATACTCGTGATCTGCCATAGTTAGTAGCAAAGCAAAGAAAAACTATATATGTGGATATAGAAGTTTTTATTTGTGGAAATCACTCAACCTCACCTTCTCTTACCAACCGAAATTCTTATGCGTCTTTGATGGAATTGAAGAGCTGCACGCACTTTGGTGACGGTAGACAACACAAGGTGATAGATTAAGCGAATTCAATTGCACAACCACTGTTAGACAATGGCTTATTTGTGGAGCTTGGAGGAAAAGTATTTACCTATGCAATTGGAAGTTTCTAGATATTGTAAAGCTAGGTAACAATCCAAACTAGAATTCAACGCCTAGTTGCTGATCTTATGATATAAGCGAAGAATGAAGCAACTCACACGTAAAGATGATGGAACTGTAGCAGCGGGAACAAAATTCGCTCGTTTCTTGGCGTCCTAGATCAGCGCAGCGTACTGTAGCAACCAGAACACTGTTTATGCGCGTACTGTAGCACGCGCTACAGTCAGATCGTTTTTTTCCCCACGCGGCTGGCGGCGGCCTGATGCAGCGACCGTAGCAGATGGAAGCAACGCTCGCTGTGTCTGTAGCTCGCGCTACTGTAGTGCTTGCTTTTCCCCGCGCGACGGGCGAACGGAACACGCACGGATGAAATTCGGAAGAGGATCCGCGCGTACTGTAGCACGGTCACTGTAGCAGACGATTTTTTACTTCCGATTAACAGATTGGAAACAAGGAGTTAAAGCTACGCAAAGGAAACAAGGATCAGCGATTAAACATAATTTCTAATGGATTGAGACCTAACCAAACTCATGAAAAAAAAATCAGATTGAACTACGGGCTAAATAGATTTTTTTTGTGCCTTTTTGTGTATAGGATAAAAAAATAAATCTAACTATGAGTAAATTGATTCTACCATGGCAACCGATGCTCTGATACTAAGATGATACGGGGGAAGTCCGATCTTCACGACGTAGGATCGTTGATAACTTTAGATCCGTGCAACCTGACGAACCGATGGCGCCAACCACTGTCAACATAACAACCTGTGACAAAAGAATTCGTCAAACCATACGCTCGTGATCCCGTCTACCCGATCACACAAAGTAGACGTGGCGCTGCTCCTACGAAACACTAGTGAGGGTAATATTGCTCAAACCCTAGAATCAAAAATATATTGATATCTGAAAAAAAAATGCTGGCCCTATTATATAAGGTACACCCCTTGATTTTATAGCCAATAAAATCTCACGTCCGTATAACCTAGGGTCGGCGCACGGCCAAAAGGAAACCGACCTGGACTCTGCATCGTCTCGGACTCAAGTCAATACCCATTAATCTAAAGTTCGGACTCAGTCTAGGACATGACCGAATCTCATAGGCATGCATGGGTGGACATGACCGAAAGGTCTCATGGGCATGCATGGACCGAAACCTCCAAAGATGGTCTTCTCTGTTGTTTCCATACATGGTTTGTTTGTCCCTTTGCTCCACGTGCAACTACCAAAGCATGAGTGCGTGGCACATACATGAGACAGACCCGCATGCATGAGATTATGGTGGCATTGTTGGTTGATTCGTTGCATGCATGTATGTAAAATACATTCCATCTTTGATGTAGAACCATATCCCTCCTGCCTCACGCAATTTCTTCTTTTCTCCCTTCCTTCATATGGCAGTAGCCCTCCATGCTTTCCTTCCTGTAGCAGCAAGCAATGATCTTGTACAATACTTCCTTCCCTGTTGCTCTCGGCCTCTCATGGTTCTATATATGTAAAACGGCACACACACAACATAGAACTATTAGGTAGTAACATATTCTCATTAGAATCAAGATTAAAATTATTTAAGAGCGAGTTCACCTGTTGATTAATCTTTTTAGCCCTTGCTCGTGTAATCGGTTCAATCAGGATGTCCTCATAAATTATATTCGCTTCAAGCAAGTGATATGACTTCTGGTGGTGATGTAGTTGCAAACCACATTTACCAATATACATGTGGCATTTCCGATGAGTATGACACGCTTTTGTGCATAGCCAACATGGTATATGTGCGACTGCGTCAAGCGGCCATCGTTTTGCCGTGTGTATTCCCGCATGTTGGCGGTTAACATATTGCTGAAGGCACAAATCAATTGCCCTTCGTGGGCTGCAATGATTGTGATTGCCAACAACATCGGTATCGGTAATGGCGTAAATGTAATTTTCCATATCAACTATATAAGGATAATAATCGTGCAATTTACTTTAATTATCTTTCAAAATAAACTAGATTATTTTATTGCTTCTGGCTTTGACCTAGTATATGCTACTGCGCTTACCTTGACTCTTGTTTTGAACATTTTTCATATGCCTCTTAGGTTCCTATATCCCACACATGCCCAATTTCCTCCTCCTTTTCATGTCAACTAAAAAAAATCCCGAGTGATAACGTGTGCATCAGGCATTTGCTTAAAGTCAATTCGGAGTTTTAGTAAAGATTTGCAGTCATACTTCAGCAGGGGTACAATTTTTTTAGCACGAAACCAATATATATTCTTTAACATTATGCTTACAAAGTTCTTCAGTTGAGAAATTATTGTGGTGGAGGATAGTGTTATATAGACTCCAAGTCTTAGGACGTAAGTTATTCTGTACTTATTTAAGGATTATTGTGACGCCTTAGTGTCATTATCCCAGGGTAATCACACTTAGGCATACAGATTACTATTCGTTTGCTTAGTAGAACACTGCTCCAACGAATAGTAAGCCTTTACCAGAGTTATGCAGCAGAGCAATAAGATAGAAACTGTTCTTTATTATAACAGTAGACACACAAGGCTAAGGTTCTAGATACAATTATTTAATCACAAAGGGGAACACATTCCCACGCTTGCCTTCTAGGGCATCCACCTCGCCCTGCTCCTCGTGACCAACGCCCTCGTCACCAGCGGCCTCTTCGGTACCTGTGAATCCCTCATCCCACCCGGGATAACATCCCTTGCTCTTGTTGGTTGCGTCGGTCCTGGTAGTCGACGTCGTCCTTTACTCCTGGTCTTCCCCTTCTCGCTTGCTCCCTTCCTCCTTCTTTGTGATTCTTGTGGATGGTGGTGATGTTGTGTTGGTGGCAGTTATCTCGAGTGAGATGAGGGATTCGTAGGTACCGAGGAGGCCGCTGGTGACAAGGGCGTTGGTCACGAGGAGCAGGGCGAAGTGGACGCCCTATTCGACTCGTGGGATGAATAGACTGCCGGATGGACCTAGCAGGCAAGCGTGGGGAATGTATTCCCCTTTGTAATTAAATAATTGTATTCAGAATCTTAGCCTTGTGTGGTAACTGTTGTAATAAAGAACAGTTTCTATCTTATTGTTCTGTTGCGTAACTCTAGTAAAAGCTTATTATTCGTTGGAGCAGTGTTCTACTGAGCAAACGAATAGTAATCAGTATGTCTAAGTGTGATTACCCCTGAGGTAATGACACTGGGGCGCCACAATTATGGAGTTTTCTAGCCAAATTAATCCGTAAAAAATGAGCACATGACTAGTTTTGTTCTGGTGCCACTAGAAAAAATTGTTTCCCTTTTGCCATCTGGGCATCCGTGCACTACAAACTAGTGAATTGAGGCTTAGTAGATATCAAGAGCACATGTCCAATGTTTTGTTAGCAAGGCATGACAACGTTTTTTAAATTTTCAGACATATGGTTTACAAATTTTATTCCATACAAGATTTGTTATTTTTACTACAGGTAAGATATGCTACTGACAATATATTCTATTAAGCATATTTAATCAACTCTTCATAAGGGGATAATGCTATGATTGAATAACTCAGACCATTATTTTATGCATGTCATATGGGAAATATCAATCTAATGCATAAGTTTTCAGCTTAAAGCAAAATATAAGAGATGCTCATCATGAATGTGATCAAACTCAGCGGGAGCTGAATTTATAATACTAATGTGACTCGTGCAGGAAAGCGACATCTTTAGAGAAAGCTATAGTTCATGCTACAGGTCTCCATAGAACATACCATGGGCTTATCTTTTAGAGAAAGCCATAGAGCCGATGGATAACTTTTAGTCACGTAGTCATTCTTAAGGGTAGAGTAGAGGTGGTACCGCATAAACTGCAAAGCCTTTGCCTTTTCAGCGGCAGTAGATTCAGGAGTGCCAATGGCAGGCTCAACAACGGTATGACATGGAGATAAACCAAGGTAATATCGTTGCTGCCATCCAGGGCAAGCAAATTTGCACATAGTGATGTCTAACATATCCTACATAATTCATGCAATTTTCTATATGTTTACAGGTGGTAAATAATTTTAAATGCATGAAATGCTGGAAAAATAGTAAATATTAATTTTATCTATTCAGTAGACAATTTTATAAATTTCCCAGAATTTTCCTTGTATTTTTGGGGGATTTTTCTGATAATTTTAAGGTCTTGAAGCAATTTTCAAAATTACTAAACCCATCAATTAATTTATCAAAACACACAATACCAGGAAAAATAAACCATAGAATATAATACTTCCAATGGTGTACTCGGTCTAAGGTTTCACAATTTATGGAAGCTCATATACCTTAGAAATCCAGTTTCTATGATTAAATGAAATTTTCATAATTTCTAAATAATTAAGGTGATTAAACTGAACCATAGGATCTAAGTTGCAAAATTCCTTATGCAAAAATCTGATTCCTGAAGGGTTGTTCCATAATAATATATAAAAATATGAAATCCTTCGTAATACCCCGAACCTCCAGGGGTTTTTCTGCAAAAAAAAATCTTGTAATTTTCATAATTCTAACGGCCTTTCCGCAAAAAATCAGGTTTTTATTTTTTATTTTTTTTTCAAAAATCTAATGGGTCGCCCAAAATGAAGCCCGACCGCTTCGGGCGTGGCACAAAACGGGGAGACGTTAGGGTTGGAAACCCTAGCTCTCCTCAATTACAACGGCGATTAGCGCGCCGCGACGAGTCTTGCGTCGGTGTATGGTATGAGGGCGCGGTGCTTTTTCGGCTCGGCCTCGGCGGCGATGGCGTTGGGTGGTGCAAGGTGGCACGTCGGGCGTGGAAGCGGCAAAGATGTTGCGGTGCGACGATGTGGTGCATCACGCAAGACGGAGCCCCGCCCTAACGCGAAGTGGTGGCGCGGCGGACGCGCTCGACGGCAAGACAACAACGGGCGCGCAGAACACGGCTACGGCGGCAATGGGTGCATGGTCGGAGGCGGCTTCGAGCCAGCGGTGATGGTGGCGACGTGCGTGCTACGGCGATGGCATGCAAGCTGATGGTGATGGCGCGATGTGAAAGCAAGCAAAGGTCGCCGGCAGACGACGGCGCAGCAGCGAGGCATCTCACATGTACGGGTGTGTGGGCACGATACGAGGCCGACAGAGGTGGTGGCTGGCGTCGGGCCGGCGCAACGGTGTGTCGCTGTTTTTTCGTTGTATGGACAACAAAGATGATTGTAAATAGCATCTAATATGAATGATGAACAGTTATCCAAGCTAATCTCAGTTCTCACACATTAATCGACCAGATTAATCTAATAGCAACCAGGGATTAAAAAGGAGGTAATTCGGCACGACATACCGCTTTACCAGAAGAATAAATCATGCTGATAACATGTTGAATAATCGTAGTTGTTGCGGTAAATTATATGAAGCCAATCACACACAATCTATAGAGAAAACAGAGATAAAATGCAGAGGGGACTGATTTCATTATTGCCTTCGACATTTTTCATGTACAGAAGATATTCTATTTAAAAACTAAGGCCACTAGAAACACTTTAGGTATTTGCTCGTAAAGCCTTTGATCAATGGTTTCTTAGCCAGGGTGTCGACATTTTCGCACGCACCCGAGTAAATAATAAACCCGGCTCGGGCCAGGCCAACCTGCGCCTCTAAAAAACACTGGTCCGCCTCCACCGCGTCCACCTCGGCACCTCCTTCCCTCTTTATCCCCCTCGCGTCTCGCGTCTCGCCTAGCTTGGTCGCCTCCCTCCCGGGTCGCAGCGCAGGTACGTGCACCTTGACAAGGAGGAGCTCGTCGACTCCGAATTCCGTACTTGTCAGTGACGTATCGAATTAGTCAGCGAGTTTCAACCTGTGGATTCCTGCGCTAATTTCTGTTTCTTTTTTCGTTCTGTTTTTGTGCATATACCAGGTAGGAGATTGATTGGAGTATTTTGGCCTTGCATGCTCTGTGGCGGTGGTAGTGCTGGTGTGGTGCGGAACCCATATCGATGGTCATGGACGCTGGGCTGCACCACTTGTGCACGCTGCTGCCCGGATCCAAGCGCGACGGTCGCCTGCCAATCTACCCCCAAATCGCGGCCGCCAATGGGTTCACGGCGGAGGAGCTCCAGTCGTTGCTGGTCCTGTCGTCCGATGGTGTCGACGCGGGCGGCTACCTGAATGTTGCCGCCCCCCTGCTAACGGCCGCGTCCTCCGATAGCGCGTCGCCACCGAGAGATGTCTCGGTTTCTGCGGCGGCGGCGGCGGGGCAGGCGCAGCCGGACGACTCGGAGGCGTTCTCGGATATCGTGCTCGGGTACATCAACCGCATGCTCATGGCTGAGGACATCGACGAGAAATTCGAGCACTATCCGGGGCATGCCGCGCTGCTCGCCGCCGAGAAACCGTTCCTCGAGATCCTCGCCGACCAGCCGCCGTACTCCGCCGACAGCGCGGTAGAGAGCCCCGACGGCAGTAGCGTCACCAACTCCTGCAACAGCCTCAGTTCCTGCAACTGCGCCGCGGTGTCCGATGGCCCCGGCGCCGTGCAGACGCCGTCGGTTCTCGAGTTCCCCTCGGCCGCGTTCCTGCAGTCGCCGCCGCTGTATCGGGATCTGAGCCCCGAGAGTGGCGTGGTGGAAGCGGGCGGCGCGTGGCCGTACGACCCAACGGAATTCTACCAACTCCAGACGAACCCGGTGCCCGAGGCCTTGCTTTCGCAGTCATCGTCGTTCGCGTCTTCGAACGGCAGCAGTGTTACATTATCAGAGCGCTTCGAGTCGTTGCTGAGCTCGGCTGGTGTGGTGCGTGATGTTGGCTTGAACGATTTTGTTGTGCAAAGCCAGCAAGCTATGCAGTTCTGCCGCGGGTTGGAAGAGGCAAGCAAGTTTCTGCCTGATGAGAGCAAGCTCGTGATTGACGTCGACAAGTTGCCAACAGTTGCAAGCTTCCAGGCTGAGGTTAAAGAAGAGATGAAATTTGTGGAGGTCAAGACAGAGAAGGCTGATGTTGAAGCAGCAATTCACCGAGGAAAGAAGCATTTCTATGGTGATGACTTGGATGCAGAGGAAGGGAGGTGCAGCAAGCATTCGGCATCAACGATTGACACAGACCACCTTGTGCGGGAGATGATGGACAAGGTCTTGCTATGCAACGGTGAGACATGCTCAAAAGGTGTCAAGGAGCTGCGTGAGGCCCTGCAGCATGATGTTGCGAAGCACTCAAATGGTGTCCATGGCAAGGGCCGTGGCAAGAAACAACCCAAGAAGGAGGTGGTTGACTTGGAGACTTTCCTTATCCATTGTGCTCAGTCTGTGGCCACTGATGACCGGCGTAGTGCGACCGAGCTCCTCAAGCAGATCAGGCAGCATGCGTCTCCCAATGGTGATGGTGACCAGCGTTTAGCGCACTGCTTCGCCAATGGCCTTGAGGCGAGGCTCGCTGGTAATGGGAGTCAGATTTACAAGTCCTTTACAACAGTGCGGTTTGCATGCACTGATGTGCTGAAAGCCTACCAGCTGTACTTGGCGGCTTGCCCATTCAAGAAGATCTCTCATTACTTTGCCAATCAAACCATTTTGAATGCTGTGGAGAAGGCCAAAAAAGTTCACATTGTCGACTATGGCATATACTATGGCTTTCAGTGGCCGTGTCTCATTCAACGGCTATCTAATAGGCCCGGAGGCCCTCCAAAACTTCGGATCACTGGAATCGACACACCTCAGCCTGGTTTTCGCCCAGCAGAGCGTATAGAGGAGACAGGAAGATATCTTAGTGATTATGCTCAAACCTTTAATGTTCCCTTTGAATTCCAAGCTATCGCATCTCGATTTGAGGCTGTTCGGATAGAGGATCTCCACATTGAGGAGGACGAGATTCTGATTGTCAACTGCATGTTCAAGTTCAAGACTTTGATGGATGAGAGCGTGGTGGCTGAGAGTCCAAGGAACATGGCATTGAACACAATAAGGAAGATGAACCCACATGTGTTCATTCATGGGATCACCAATGGATCTTACAACGCACCATTCTTCATGACACGCTTCCGGGAGGCCATGTTCCACTACTCTGCTATCTTTGACATGCTGGAGACGAACATTCCGAGGGACAATGAGCAGAGGCTGCTCATTGAATCGGCTCTGTTTAGCCGGGAGGCAATCAGTGTGATCTCTTGTGAGGGACTGGAGAGGATGGAGAGGCCCGAGACATACAAGCAATGGCAAGTGCGGAATCAGAGGGCTGGGTTCAAGCAGCTGCCACTGAACCAGGGTATCATGAAGCGTGCACGGGAGAAGGTCAAGTGCTACCACAAAAACTTCATCATCGATGAGGACAACAGGTGGTTACTGCAAGGATGGAAAGGGCGCATCTTGTTCGCGCTCTCGACATGGAAGCCAGATCACCGATCTTCTTCCTAGCTTCTGCAGCTTCTACGATTGCATAATATTGTAAATGGAGACCTGTTCATATTTTTGGGCACTTGGGCTGATTGTTCCTGGCCAACAGCACATTAGTAGGTCATTTGTTCACTAGTTATCTTCTTATATAGTGACGTGGCTAATTTCTCTGTTGTTTGCATATGATGAACCTGCATATTCCTCTAGTGCCATATGTGATTAGTTTTGACAGGAACAGTTAGTGTATTTTTTTGTGGAGCAGGCTAGGTGTGTTATTAAGCTCTAGACCTAGGATTGTTTTATGTATGGACGGTCTTGTACTATATTTCTTCCAGATTATTCAGTAATGTTAAAGATTTCGATTTGATTGGTTGTACCCTTTTCATTTGCTTTATCTGCAATTGTAAATACACCTTGTCATGAATTCCAATATGTGAAGAGCTAACCTTCGTGTTTCTTTGTTCAATCCGCGTTTGTCTGATGCATTTGAGTTGGGCAATGCTAGTGTGCAACCATGCGTACATGATAGACCACAAGACGTCTAGGCTATATCTACCAGATGTGTTATCAGTGTACTGTATGGTGATCTGGGTATCTAGAAGAACGGTCGGCAGCGTGTGAATTTGATCGACATGACATATCACGCGAAAGATCCAGGTTTAATTAGCTACTGCCGGAACCGATCGCCCGCCATGGATGTCACTTTCTTGTGAAAAGCCCGGCTCATCTGCCAAAGTAGAGCAGCAATTTTTGCCGTATAGATCGTCCTGACTTCTCTCGTCAGTCGTCATACACAGGAGCAGTGGAGAAAAGATTGGTCCAACGAATCTGTACGTGCCCGCATTACAAGCAAGAAAGACTTGAAAAGTTCTTACAGCGAAAGATGCTACAGGGAACCTACAATGCATCTTAATTCTTAACTGAGGCGAGCTGAGGTAGTAAATACAACAAAAAACCGAGCACAAGACATCGATGTGACAAGTTAAAAACAATCCAACACAACACAGGAACGATCGCGGCATGAAGTTACAGCAGCTCGGCGATAACAATTACAGACAAGGCAGGTCACCGTCGTTGGCGCGAGCGAATCAGCGTGCGTCGAGACGCTAACTAAAGTAGGCCTGGAGATAAATAAAAGCCGCAGAGAGCCAGAGACCCAGGCGCTGAGGACGGGCGTACACGTGGTGGCGTTAAATATGCTGTTCACACTAGGCCATCACGCCGGTTCACTGAACCTGATTACAGGTGGAGTAGACATCTTCGCACGAACAGGGGAATCAAACAGAAGATTTTTGTGTGATTGCCTGGATATTATACGTCCCCGCTAGATTTCGTAGAATCAAACGGGATATACAAAAGTGCAACTCCAGCAATTTTTATTCGACCTAGCCGATTGAGCAGCGAGATAGCGGTGGCAGTGTATTTTTCAAAAACTTTTTAAATACCCAGTGTCACGGTGTAAAGGGCAAGTTGGGCATTATTTACAGAACAGTGTCTCCTAGAATCGTCTCTGTGCAGTGGTCATGTGAAGCAGCGAGATGAAAGCCTGGAACGAGATGTAGAAGAACGCCTCAACCGTGCAATTTGCGGCGTCAACGTACGCTTAAGGTGGGGAAGCCTTGTCTGCCCATAGGCCATTGACAGAGCAAACAGGGGAGAAAGCTTATTGGACCATTTGGGCGTGTCAATGAAGCGTCAACGTCCCGGGCAACCTAGAAGCCTCAGTTTTAGTCAATAGGGGGGCGAATGTATTCTTCTTCTCTCGTGCCATCGTTGAAAGGGACAGATGTCGAGAGGCTGTGTCGACGGAAAAAAAAATGTCACTCGGTTGCCATGATAAGTACGAGCAGGCATGCAGGAGCGATTCTGCTGACCTCTGCAAGCCGCTTGAAACCTTGCGTTTGACACGACGAAGCAAACCCAAAATTGGACCAAGTCACATGTGCAAGCTGCTTGAAACCTTGCGTTTGACACGACGAAGCAAACCCAAAATTGGACCAAGTCACTGGGTAAGCGTAAGCCACACCATGCACTGATGCACAGCATAGAACGAGGCCGTCCTACTTGGGCAACCATTCATGCTCCATCGGCCTGCACGCTATCAAGGTGTTCAGCCTCCATCTCTCTTTATCTTTAGGCTTAGGGTTGGTGGTGTACGTCTGTCAATTGGGCTGCACAGACCACAAGGCCCGTTAAGGGATGGGTTTCCACCAGGTCCACCACCGCTCGAGACGGCCTGGGTCGCCTCCATGCTCCAATAACCACTCCATCCTTTCAATTTCAACGCGCTTTGTGTATTTTCCGTGGTGGGCTGGTGGTACCGGTGTCCTGCAATTTCTTAAAAAAAAAAAAAGGAAAAGGCAAGTTGCCTTTATTGCATTAAAGGAGGAGTAACAAAACAGTAGTGTCAGTTTTCCGGCACACGAAAACATAAAACAGAAAGCGCAAACAGAGGAAAACCACGCCAGGGGTCAGCCCTGACGGTATGTACAGTGTGGCGAAGAACTGTAGCTGACGGGTAGTTCGAGTGATTACCTCGTAGATAATTCAAAGTCGTAAGAACAATTCAAGAACATAAGAACAAAATAGTATATTGAACACAGAGATACGAGGGGACTTCTGATTTCTCTTTATCGCTTTTTCTCAGAAACAAAGAAGACAATGATTAGGGTCCCTATTCTTTTATATAGGCTACTGGATGGATGAGGAGTTCATCGTGGGCTAGGATTACCGGCCTGGGTCCGGTTTCTTAACGCTTCCCCTTGGACACTCATTTGACATATTTATGTCTCATTAAAACTCTATAAAAATTCAATAGGAAAAATTTATAGAAGGGGTACATGAAACACGTTCTGCTGTGTTGCACGAATTGCCTCGTTAAAAACCTTAGCCGAGAAACTTCAGGAAAACTTGCCAAGGGAAAAAGAGTACAATTCACCCAATTTCATTTCATCTCCAAGATTTATTCTTTGGGTACTCGATCTTCGTGATCAAGTTTCAATAAAGAGTTTGTGAAGATTCTCCCCCTAAATTCTGCACTTCTTTAAGTCTCATCATTCCAATTCCACGTATGCACCTTTCAAAGCTAGATGCTGGAAGTGACTTAGTGAATAAATCTGCTAGATTTTCACATGACTTAGTATACAGTACTTTAATTTCGTCCATCTTTTGCAATTCATGAGCATAGAAGAACTTGGGGTTGATATGCCTTGTGAGTGGACTCTTCACACAACCCATCTGCACTTGTGCAACATAAGCTGCATTATCTTAATAAATAATAGTGGGCGTTTGTACAGTATTCAATCCATACGACTGCTGGATGTGGTGAATCATCCGCCGAAGCTAAGAACATTCTCGTGGGGCTTATCATCTCTGTCATCATGTTTGGGGCCCAAACATGAGTAGACATCCCCTAGGCCTCCTAGGTGGCATTTCCAACCAGTCCAAAAGAAGTGGTTGCGCTTGGGATACTCTTCCTTTGGGTCGGATGACAACCTGCTTTGCCTACTGCTTGCGTGCTCATGTCTTGGGGGGAGAAGTCCTCCAAGATGCTCAAGTACACCGGCACCCAGTATTGTTGGCCCTCCCTGCTATGGGCGATCGGAGTGGAAGGTGCTGGAAATGATGGTGCCAGCGCCGGGGCTTCTTCAGGGTGGTCTAGCAGGGTCAAGTGAGTGATTTTTGGGATGGCGTCAGGATCACGAACCTAAACCCAAACCACCCAGATCAAGGAGTTCTATCACGGTCGCGGGATAGCTTGTCCACCCAGTCAAACTGGCAATTGGCCCCCGCCACACGCTTTGCCGTAGAGTAGCGCCAAGCATGTAGAGGCATACCCTCCAAGAAAAGCAATGCCATGTATCTCCAGACGTTGTGCTGAGAATTGGCCATGTCGTCCGAAGGTAGGAATTGGAACTATAATCTATTGAAGGAAGTACCTCCCGCCTCCAGCACCACATCATGTTGGCGCTTCATCTCGAACTCCACCAGGAAGTCTTCCGGGTGGCAGTGGGAGACGCGGATGTCTCGTAGCGGGAATCGTAAGTGGACCTGGATGGCTCTCGCCAGCACATCCAGGGATGGGGTTCGCCGTGGGCCAACAATGTTGACGAGGATCACCTTGTTGCGGAGCCGATGTAGTTCGGCTTCCATCTCAAGGGCCACAATGATGGCGGTGAAGCCTTCAGTTAGCTAGTTGTCTGCATGACCAACTAAATGGTTGTTGATGGGGCAGTTGTTGTGTAGGCTTGCTTGTTTTTTTGTTGAGTTTCAGTGGGCAGGAGCGAGCAAAGTGTCTGTTTCCTCTACATAGAAGGCGTTTGGGAGGGTCTCGGCAGTGTGCTCTTTGATGGTCTCGAGCAAGGCGATTGAAGCACCTTCAGGCAAAGCGGAATTTAAGGCTCGCAGCTGTCCGGATTGCATTGACGTGACCCCCTTGCGCCGCTGTTGCGTTGAATGCAGCGTATCCTTTTGGGAGGATTTTCTTCACCAAAATCTCGGCCTAACTGGCTCCCACTATAAATGCTTCAGCCCAGTTGTGGCATCTTGAATGTTGTTGCCCTGGTCTGAAGCAATGTCCAGGAGTGAGCTGCCCTTCCGACATCCAGCTGCCAGCTGTAATTTGGATGCCCAGGTGGTGGAGGAGGGCCACATCGCTCCTTGCATGCGCTGGGTTGAATGCAATGAATGATCTGCTTGTCGAGTACCCACCCTGGAGTTACTAGCCTCACCTACCTTGATGATTTTCGTGCCACCCACTCCCTCTCTGCCACAGTCTCAGCCTGAGATCTTAGCAGGATTTTTGTTGGGGCGGCGAAGTGCGGGTTGCTGCCATGAATGCCCTGGGGCAGTTCCTGCTCTGAAGACCATCCGGGCTGTCGAGCGGCAGGGGGGTTTCATTGGGAAGGAACCTTCCCACGTGGTTGTCGGCCGAGGGACATCCTATTGGGTCTAGGTGAGAGATTTATGGGGGCTCGGCTAGATCCGTGCAATCTAGGAGCAGAGCTAGGTGTTGCACTAGATCCGGGTTGTCATCACCCAGTGATCCATAGTCCAGCTGCTCCTCCGTTAGATCGTGTGGCTTGAGGTCGGACGCCATGAAGGGGGGTGGAGGGGGTCGGTAGAGGTCACTTCTTTTCGTCGGCTCGGGGTCACAGGTAGAACTTCACTGTATTATCACTTACAAGCACAAAAATCGTCATATGATTGCGCGGAATATTCCGGTTATAACTTAACTCACAACACAACACGTCACATTCAGCCCAGTTCTGCTTAAATTCCAAGCCCATTGCATTCCACCATTTAGTACCTTGGCAGGTAGTTTGACAGAAGGACAAAAGCAGAAATCTTTTTGAATAACTTGGGCCTAGAAAGACACAACTTACACAAAAAAAGGTTTAGGGGCTTTCTCGTTCAATTCACGCAATTGTTTATTCAACGAGTATCAAAACATTGTCATCGTAAAGTGGTAAACAAATGAAAGAAGAAAAATGAAAATAACAGAAAATCATAAGAAGGTCAGCTAGGAACGGACTAAATACACTAAAACTTCCTGCAGGAGAAAACAATCGCAAATTGGCGAACAAACCAAATGAGTAAACAATATCCAACAGCTGTGATCAGCTGGTCCGACTAGCATTTGGGAAGATCAGACGGCGGAGGAAGCAGCTTCTGGTTCGGCAGGCTCCCGTCCAGCACCAGCCATGCCATTTTCAGTCCCCACGTCGTATGCACCTCCAAATGGCAATGCATGAACCATACACCTGCGCATACATACATTCATAGCATATGTAAATGTGCTACACAATTTGGTACTTAATGAGTTACTAGCTAAGACATTCCGTTTCACGTATGGATTGTATGTAACTCACCTGGGTTGTCGGCAAGGAAGCGAATAGCCACCCAGCCGCCGGCCGGCACGCCGACGGTGTTCCGCTCGACGGGGTCGACGAGGTTGAACTTGGCCGGGTCGTTCATCGGGTCGTAGTTGCCGAACCCTTGCCCTACGACGAAGAAGTTGAAACCGTGCAGGTGCAACGGGTGGCTCTCGACGCCAAGAATGCTCGTGTCCTGCATCACCAACTCCACCGACGTGTTGAACGGCAACACGAGCAGCTTGGTCCCCGTGGCCACGTTCGTGTTGTTCGGCGGCGTCCCCGTGTAGTTGAACGGCGACAGGGGCACGATCGGGAAGTCCGAAGCGTAGATGCCCCTGGACAGGCCGGTGAAGTGCGAGTGCAGGAGCGCCTTCGAGGGGAGCACAAAGGAGACGTTGTTCACGGCCGCCGCGAACTGCGTGCCGTTGGGCCCCTGGCACGTTGTGTTCGCGGGGCATGGGAGCGTGCCCAGCCCAACCGTGAAGAAGAACCGCCTGTCCACCGACTGTGGCACGGCCGCCGGGTACTGCGCCGTGGCGAGGCTGCGGAGCTGGGTCGTGAAGTTGGTGACAAAGTCGGTGTCGTTGAGCTGCGGTAGGGTCGGCTTGAAGAGCGGCAAGTTCTTGTCAAAGCTTGATGCGGAGGGCGAGTTGGGGTTGTGGTACTCGAGGATGCCGGCGACGGTGGTGTTGTCGAAGGTGCCAGGCCTGGCGGTGGAGTAGGGCGCGGCGGACATGTAGAAGTTGGCTTTTGGGTACAACGGCTTGCCGGTGAGGAGCACGTTGGTGGTTTGGCCGGGGGCGATGACCAATGTCTCGACAGTGAACGGCTTGACGTAGACGGCGTCGACCTCGACGACGGTGAGCGTGTGGTTGGCGACGGAGAAGAAGAGCTCGTCGTTGAGCGCGGCGTTGATGAGGCGCAGGAGGTACGTTTTCCCGGGTTTCACCTTTAGCTTGAACGTGTCTGCGTGTCATGCATGCACGGTAACAATATTAGTTAGCACGTTTTACGAATCTTCGACGCCGACTTGAATGAATAGAAAGCACACCTAGTCTAAGGTGTAACAAAGGTTTTGTTTACGTAGCACCGGCCGGACCCAACACCATCGATTGCTTTCTAGTGTACCAAATGTTAGGTCAAGTACCACTGGGAACCCATGACATCATCATATATCGCATTAACTCGAACAACTAATGCATAATTCCGTTCCCGTTTCGAGAAACCGGATCTTCTTCACTTCTGGTGATTTGATTGGCCAACGTCCGAGCTGACAAGTCTTTTCGTGACTGCATTCCAAAACTAAAAGAGGCATGGAAGCACAGAGTGCGCGCGAACGGCGAACATTTTTTGCTTAGCGGTACTACGACTCCATCTCCATTCACGGTAACATTTTTCCTCCTCTAAAACACTCTAACAGCGACACGTACCTTTGGCAGAGCAGTTGTAGAGCGGTCCAGGGAGCCCATTTATCGTGAAAGCGTCGGAGACGTTTGGGCCTCCGCCCGACTGAAGCGCCTGGTTGACCACAGTTTCCGTGTCCGCCGTCCACCACTCGCCTACACCCCAAAGCACACCAATGTCGTGATCATCACAATCATGTACAAATCGCTACTCCTTTTTTCTTCGCGGCCACATCACAAACTAGCTAGTACGAGTAGCTACTTACCGAAGACGACGGGAACCTCCTTGTACGGCGCGGCGAACGGGTAAGGGACGCCGACCTTGGGGAGGATGACTATGGCGCCGTAGACGGTGGCGCGGAGCCAGGAGATGTGCGCGTGCCACCACAGCGTGCCGCGCTGCCCATCCACCGTGAAGTTGTACACGTAGCTGTGGCCCGTCTGGATCGGGCACTGCGTGATGTACGCCGGCCCGTCGGCCCAGCCGCTCCGCACCTGCCGAACGCCGTGCCTGACAAGTGACAACGACGTACGTATACGCGCGTGTGAAAGACCTAGATAACTTTGTGCGGAAACGGTGGAACTTTGCGGCGGAACAAACTAAAGCTAAAGTGGTTGCACCGACGTTCGCAAAACCTTGGAGACTTGACGGTCACGTACGTACCAGTGCAATGTCATGTTGTGCGGGACGTGGTTGGTCACGCGGACGACGACGCGGTCGCCTTCCCTCGCGACGAGCTCCGGGCCGGGGAACTGCCCGTTCACGGTCACGATGCTCTTTGTGGCACACAGCCTCGTCACGTTCGCCATTTGCACCTGCAGATCAAAGTTTTCAAGACGATCATGAGAAATTAAGACGGGCGTGCATGTTTGGCTATGTGTATACCTAGTAGCTTGGTATATATGTAAACATGTACAAGCTAGTGAGCTTGGAGGAATTGAGGACGTACATCGAAATCGTAGTGCCTAGTGATGCTCTGCGCTTGGATCATGAGCAGCATTAGGGTTGCAAGGAGGAGAGAGCTAGGAGCAACAGAGGAGACAGTCATGGCCACGTTTTTAGGCTTTGAGCTGCTATCTGGAGTTTTTGAGGAGTAGGTGGCCAGGTGAGGATGGAATGTGTGTTGGAACAAGCACTTGAATTTTCCATATATATAGGAGATGGCAGGCGTATGGCAACTACCACCGCCATTTCTTCGAGGTTTCTACATGGTCACAGGTGAGATACTCAGCTTAGGCGGCAATTTTTGTTTGGTGATTCGGTGGATGAACTATCAAGGCAGGAGAATTGAGCTGGAGCGCTCTAGCTTTGGAGTGTGGCTAAAGCCAGCGGCAACCATCTATTTTGACCATGCTGTAGCATGCATGCATTCGATCGATCGCCGGCCTCTGGCTTAATTTGCATGCGTAGTCACGTACTGTTACCGATGCATTGGACTTGCCGAGAAGTGAAAGGTAAACTGCACACAACGACACAAGAGTAAAAAACCGTTGGCTTACTAAATTGGTTGCGAAGGAAATTACCGATGGGAAATCCAAATAATACATTTTAAGCAGGTGAAAACCTTGCCCTACACATGTTCCCCGAAAATTTTTATCTTGGCGTCCTACACTAATTTGTTAAAATGTTGAATCAATTGAGTGGTTCCTAAACTATGTACTTACTAATTTTGGTTCCTCAATGAATTCAGAGAACAAGTGCCAAAATCAACTAGGAGCAAATATTCAATGAAGTAACTTCATGAACTAGTTTTACTCCATATAAATCCATGACACGTAACCAAAATTCAACAGGAGCTGATGTTATATATATCCGTGACACTTAACCAAAATTCAACAGGAGCTGATGTAAAAAAAATGTCGACGTCTATTTTGAATTGAAGGCATTCTAGATACTATGTGCGCGCATATGGTACGTTCAAAGTTAGGTTGTGCAGCTTAATCGAAACATCACTCGATCGTATGATACACGCGCTAACAATTCCTTTACAAGGGAAAGTTTCCTTGTTACATCAATCTTATCTCCTTTCTGAAAAGCAGAACGATGGACAAATACTTTTGTTAGTCACCGTCACAAACCTATATAGCTTAGCTTCCTCCATTTCCAGTTGATCTCCAAAGACCAAAGTTCACAAGTCGCTAGGCGGTAAACGTCACTTCGTGATGCTCGCCTTCTTTCACCTACAGTACAATGAATCTAGGTTATATATATATAGTATGTTCGACAATGTTTGCATGCATGATCACTTGACATGGATCCCAAGACACCCATCCAGTAGGTGCAACCTGCATAGTTGGTGTCTTAGCTTTGGCGTGTCTTCTTTCCTTCTACTCCCAACGGAGAGAAGGATGCTTGACCCAACCCGATCGATCGAGCGATGCAACATTTTCCTTGTATTTTATTGGCTCTAAAAGAAGGAGCGAACAGTGACATAAAATGTGATCAACGTTCAACAACTCACGCTGAGATCCCTCCAGTTCATACCCTTTCCTACGCTTCTTCCTGTTGTTTATCTATCTATCTATTATCTTATTAAAGCAAAAAAAAAGTTACCACCTTGGCTCTCAAGGGTTAGAAATTACCATATTAATCGGAGGAAAAAAAAATCTACACTATCGATTGTGATCGGTCCACTTCTTACCTTTGGGAAGCTTACAAAGAAAGGTTAGGGACATCCATTGCACCTGTTATGCACTTCAACCTCGCGGATTTAATTTCACCTCTCCAAAACCTGGAGTGGATGGAGGACCCTTTTCAAACCCAAGAAATTGATGAGATCGTCAAGCTCCTCCCTCTGGACAAATCTCCGGGGCCAGACGGCTTCAATGGATAGTTCTTCAAGAATTGCTGGAACATTATCAAGCAGGATTTCTATGAGCTTTATGCTGCCTTCTTCAGGAATGATCTTAACCTTCAATCCATAAACTCGGCATTCATTACTCTGATCCCAAAGAAAGACAACCCTATCGGGATAAATGATTTTAGGCCGATTTCCTTGCTAAACACCTCTTTTAAGATCCTGACAAAGCTTCTGGCCAACAGGGTCCAACAGGTTATCTTGAGCCTTGTCCATGCAAATCAATATGGATTCTTGAAATCTCGTACAATTCAAGACTGTTTTGCATGGGCCTTCGAATATCTTCATATCTGTCATGATTCGAAAAAGGAAGTGATCATTCTCAAACTGGACTTTGAAAAGGCCTTTGACAGAATCAAGCATAAGACTATTTTAGCAATTCTAAAGCATAAAGGTTTTGGACCGAAATGGATTGCCTGGATCTCCAATATTCTTAACACGGGAACTTCCTCATTACTTCTCAATGGGGTGCCCGGCAAGCTCCTACACTGCAGAAGAGGTGTTAGACAAAGCGGCCTGCTTTCACCACTCCTGTTTGTTCTGGCTGCTGACCTCCTTCAGACATTACTCAACAGAGCAATGTGCGTGGATTGTCGACTTCAAAGATTTTGCAGCTTGCCTGCACTTCCGTAGTTCAATACGCTGACGATACGCTTATAATAATGCAAGCCTATGCGAAACAACTTTTTTTTCCTTAAAGGAATTTTAAGCACCTTTGCGGACTCCACTGGGCTCAAAGTCAATTTTGACAAATCGTTAATGATCCCAATCAACGTTTCGCCGAACAAAATGGAAGTTCTTCACTTGGTTGTCATCAGGGTTCACTACCATTCACCTACCTGGGACTCCCCCTCACTACTACAGAAAAGGTATTCACAGACGGTTCAAAAACATCATCACAGACGCATTTATTTCGTGAGCCGCCTCGAGTTTATGGGTCAATGATGACATGAGGTCATCACGCACGGTTTTGAACCGCTCGTGATGCATACTTTCACAAACGGTTTGTGGTGAAACCGCTCGTGATAAGTACATATCACGACGGTTTCACCACAAACCGCTGCGTGATAAGTTTATCACAGACGGTTTCATCCACAAACCGCTCGTGATAAGTACTTATCACGATGGTTTGTGGTGAAACCGCTCGTGATATGTACTTATCATGCACGGTTTAAGGTCAAACCGTCTGTGATGAATTTTCTCTATAAAGTCCCAGCGGTGGTCGCTTGTGCCATTAAATCCGATCATATATATATATATATATATATATATATCATATTGTTCGTATGTCTCTCGGCCACTTTGGGGATCGTAGCAACTAACCATTGACATGAGAAGGATGAGGCAATAAGAACACAAGCAACCATTCTCATATTTCAAAAGAATTCTCAACTTGTTGCTTGGTGTTCTTGTTGGCTTTAAAGACAATTACATGCTTAAGAATTGTTGGTTGTCGATAGATGATGCCACTTCCCGCCGGAGTAGTTAAGATCAACGCCACTTTTTGAACATAGCGACGCCCAATCCGTAATTGGATGTCCTAACGCCTCCTTGCATTCATACTTTTAAACTTGCAAGGGCTCAATGAGGTTGCCCGTGGATACCGCCTCATCCTTCTCATGTTTCAGGACGAATTCCTAAAGTGGTCAGGATCTTGTTTAATATATATATATATATATATATATATATATATATATATATATATATATATATATATATATATATATATATATATATATATATATATATATATATATATATATATGATGCCGGTTTTAATGGCACAAGTACCAACGCTGGAGACTTTATAGAGAAGAGATTATGAATGGAATGGTAGGACGACTGCACGCAAGAGGTAGGAGAACTTGACCGCATAAACAAGGGACTATTAATATGAACTAATTATCAATTCAATTTCAGCATAAGACTATTGACATCATTACATCACATAGCAAGGAACTATTAATATGAACTAATTATCAATTCAATTTCAGATAAGATTATTAACATCATTACATCACAGAGCAAGGGACTATTAATATGAACTAATTATCAACTTCAATTTCAGCATAAGACTATTAACATCATTACATCACAGAGCAAGGGACTATTAATATGAACTAATTATCAATTCAATTTCAAGATAAGATTATTAACATCATTGAGCGGTTCAACAAAGAAGACAAAGAAGACCAAGGGTGTCCAAACCCGACCACCGCACCAGTAGTAGCCCTCGGCATCCATCGCAGAGCACTAGCCATTTTTATCACAGAGCAAGGGGTAGAGACAGAGAGGGAGTAAGGTAGGGTGATACCTCAAGATAAATAAGAACCACGGCGGCGACCCCACCACCAAAGACAACCTCATCCATCTCCTTCACCTTGCATAAATCACACAAACATCAGACACAACTTAAGGCTCAAGCATAAAAATCAAACTCAACACACAACTTAAGGCTCAAGCATAAAAATCAAACTCAACACAAGACATTAAGCTAACAGATCTAGAGGAGAATAGAGGGGATGGGGAAAGCAAAGATCGCCAGGCCCGAGCGCAGGAGGCCGAAAGCAGAGAACCAAGCCATGGCGGCAAGAAGCGACACGCTGAGGCCAAGCCCTGGTTTAGGTGGCGGCGTCACCGTAGTTGTGGTGACGACTCGACATCGCAGAAGACACTACTATCGTATGAGTGTCTTGTGCAAGGCAGAGTGGTGTCACAACCGGCGGTGACGGCGACGGGGTTGGGCGGCGACGGCGACGGGGTCGAGCGGTGGCGTCAAGGTGGGGAGGGGAACGGAGTAAATACGCTGGACAGTGACGAGTTAGGGCGGACGCAAACCCTAGCGGAGCTGGGGAGTGACGAGAGTTATGGCGAGCGCAAACCCTAGCGGCCGGGCGTACTAATAAAGAGACTTATCATAGACGGTTCCATAATAGAACCGTCAGTGATAATTATCACAGACGGTTCCATTATGGAACCGTCCGTGATATGGTTTTTTCTCAAGTATATTTATCTTGTATATACACTTACATGACATGAAGAAATTACATGTTTATATGTCAATTTTGTCATTTAAATATCGCTGAAAATTTGCTTTTAACTATATATATATATATATATATATATAGCAATAATTCAACATATAATTAATATAGTAACTTCACCTCCAAACTTTTTTTTCATTTTGGAATTTTCATATATATGGCCAAACAATGTGGCTACCGCTACAAAAAGATTAAAAAAGTAGAAACCTATAAATAAACAAAGTTTTTCTAGTGACGGAGGTAGGTCGCTATCTTCGCCTTCAATACTTCATGGCGGCGGCGCCGACATCGGACGGTTCTCGATCATCACGAATGAAACTCGAAATCGCCCACTCACGACGCGCTTGCTCAAGTGTCTCGAAGACCTCGATCGTTGAACTAAGAAAAATTGAGCCCATAGGCTCTCTTCCTTGCTTGAGGGATCTCGGCACCGTCAACTCGATTGCTTTGCCGCCTCGACATGTGAGCCCAAGTGACAAGAAGCCTCCTAGAGACGGCAACGCCGCTTTGTAGGACTATGTCGATGACGCGGTAAACTCGCCAAAAGTGGGAGATCACCTGAAAGACACGGCGGAGGAGGATGTCAAGACGGCGGAAGGTGGCTGTCACCTGCTCCGGCAAATTCTCCGCCGGCAGAGGAGTGAAGACACTTTTGATCAAACAGTGTTCTTCCGCAGCACGGTTCGACGTACACCGAGAGAGGTGCTTGTACAGTGCGGCCAAGAAGGCCATCAATGCCGGCAACAAGGAAGAGGCAGCCATTTCTGTTTTTTTTATTTATAAATATGTGGGGATGATCATCTTGGATGGTGGATGATCATTTTTATAAAACAAGGAATAAATTCGGAGCGTGAGACGAAGAGACGCATCGGGGAGCCGAAGTGGATGGCGACGAACAAACGCATCGGCGACGAAGAAACTCACCGTGGAGCGGTAGCGATATTATCATAGACGGTTATAACAAAAAACCATCTGTGATATATGGTAATATCACAGACGGTTATTGTTAAGAACCGTATGTGATGTTTCACAGACGGTTCTTTGTTGAAACCGTCTATGATATGTAGTATTATCACAGACGGTTATTAACAAGAATCGTCTGTGATGTTTCATAGACGGTTTTAGCTATGAACCGTCTGTGATATTACCTCTTCACGAGCGGTTTTAGCGCAGCCAAGAATACGCGGTGTCTAAACCAAAACCGTCGTGATTGCATGTAATACAGATGGTTTTGGTCAACCATCTGTGATGAGGCGTCCAGTATTAGCCTTTTTGTAGTAGTGCCTGGGGACTGCCAAACCAAAAATCCTAGACTTCTTCCCGCTCATTCAGAGGGTAGACAGAAGACTAGCTAGTTGTGCATCCTACTTATCCATTGGAGGTAGACTAACAATGGTGAACTCAGTCTTCTCACAGTTGCCAACTTTCTACATGTGCTTACTGAAACTTCCAAGTGGAGTTCTAAGGCAGATAGACAAATATCGCAGGAACTGTCTTTGAAGAAGCTCTGCCTCTGATAGCCGAGGAAAATCACTGGTGGCCTGGAAAGAGGTTTGCAAACCAAAAAAAAAACAAGGTGGCCTATGTGTCCTAAACCCGGGGGCTCAAAATCAGGCGCTTCTCCTTAAAAACCTCCACAAGTTCTTTAATCATGAAAACCTTCCCTGGGTTAATCTTGTCTGAGAGCCTCATTACTCAAACTCACAGCCTTCGGACCACGTGCGGGTAGGATCATTTTGGTGGCGACACATTCTTAAGATGCTACCGCAGTACAAGGGCCTGGCAACATGTTCAGTAGGCAATGGGGACTCAGCTCTCTTCTAGAAGGATTTGTGGAATGGAAACTTACTTTGTCAGCAGCATCCAGAATTATTTTCGTTTGCTAAGACAGACTCCCTCTCAATCTCCTCAGTCAAGCAAGTTGATAACTTCTCATCTCTCTTCCATCTTCCGCTGTTGGCTCAAGCGTACTCCCAGTACCAGCATGTGCAACAACTCGTTCAAGACCTAATGCTCACAACCTAGGAAGACTCTTGGCACTATATTTGGAACTCCGCGCAATTCTCTTCGGTCAAATCTTACCACTTGCTCATGGGCTCCCTTCCGGTGCCTCCCTACTACAACTGACTGTGGACAAGTGCCTACTTGAGGCGTCACAAAGTCTTCTTCTGGCGCCTGCTCAAGGATAGACTCAACACCAGAAACCTTCTTTGATGCAAGAATTGTGCTTTGGATGACTACTCCTGCTCTCTTTGCGACCTTGGAATCGAATAATCAATTCAGCACCTCTTCTAGACATGCCCTTTTGCCCAACAATGCTGGGATTTGGTTTGTCAACGATGATCGTCCCTCACCTCAACTCAACAAGCATTACCTCACCTCAAAGACTCGATAAACAACGGTTCTTCATGGAAATCATTGTGATGACTACTTGGACCTTATGGATCACAAGGAACAATCGGATTTTCAAGAATCTGGCTCCAAACTTTGTGAATTGGCGTTCCTTCTTCACCCAAGAGTTTGGCCTGATTATCCATCGGACGAGGCCCCCCTTCAAGCCCCTGTTCTCCGCCTGGCTAAACAACCTGGACTAGCAAGGGTGGGCTTGTGCAGCTTGTAGTTCTTTCCCTTTCTGTTATCTTCTTCTTCTCCTTCCTTTCTTACTCTTTTCTCTTCTTTACTTCTTTCCCTTTGTAACCTCTTTGCAACTTGTTTGTTTTCCCTTATAGGAGCCTCTCCTATTGTTTTCATCAAAAAAAAGTCCATGTCAAGTCAAGTACAATCCAAAAACAACTAAAATTTGGAAAAATAAAATAAAATTATCAATTTGATTTCCATAAGAATTCCTAAGTAAAGTCTATAAATAAATATAATTCTGAATAAAAATTAAACAAAAAATAGCACTTGGATTGGTATACAAATTCCAACAAAAAATAATTGATATTCGTAATTAAAATATATTAAAACTAGCAATTTTATTTTGATACTAATTCAAAAAAATCCATAAATAATTGTAATATGGAAAAAAAAATTAAAGAATAAATATTAGCAATTGAATTTGTATATGGATTCCAACAAAAATAATAAAATTTGGAAATTTTATTTTTTTAAAAATGCAATTTGATTTCTATATGAGATCCAAACTAAAATCCTAAATAACTAAAGTTTACAATAAATTTAAAAAATAGTGATTTGATTTGTATATGCCTCCAATAAAAAATAATTAAAATTTGGAATAAAAATAAAAGTTAATAGCACGAATGGTGTTAGAGGAGACCACTGCCGATGTTTTAATATCGAACTTATGAAATGAATGCTAGCAGGGGGGTCTCCTTACTCGAGACTACACAGGGAATTTAGACAGGTTCGGGTTTTCTCCTGAGAGAATAACAACCCTAATCATGTGTTCTTGTATTGATTGTGTTTACAACAAGAGAGAAGTCACCGAAGGCTAAGACTAATGACCATGTCTGTTTCGTTGCTTGTGTGCTTCTTATCTCTGTCCACCGGTGTTATCTCTTATATAGTGTCTGCGGGGGTGGCAGTTGTCCATGCCAGGAGGCGCCTCAATGGTTGAAGAAAAAAAAGCATATGTTGATGGTAGTTATTGTCAGAGAGATCACGCCCCACGTTCGCCATGTGGTTATGCCAAATAGAGATTAATACGTGCAGTTATACTAGAGAATAACGACACATATTTAATACTGCATGTAATTAAACACAACGTATGAGGTCCCTAGTCGATTGGGTCCAAATGTCTGTGGTCCTTATCAACCATAGGGTGGTTGTGATTGACATGGTCGTAGTAAAGCTTACGACCACAGGGTGATCGTAGTAGAACTTACAATCAGTAGGTGGTCGTAGAAGATCTTACGAGCACAAGATGGCAGTAGAATAACCTAAGACCATATAGGGTGGTCGTAGAATAGCTTATGACCACTATGTAATCATAATCTCCCTTATTATTGACAACGAGGGGTACTTATGAAAGTTGTGTAAAGACGTTGTTATCTATAACGAATATTACAGATAAATGGTTAAATTAATCGAGTATTATTATATCTTCGTCATCTAGCCCCCCCCCAACTTCAAGTGAAAATGACTTACATGGAAAAGAGGTCGTAGGATTATGGTCGAAGATTAGTATCTTCGACTGGTTTTTCTTTTGACCAGAAATTGACTTGGTCAAGAAAGGTATTTTTTTTTAAGTTGCAAAAATAAAAATCCTTTTCCCGAACAGACAGAGTAAAGAATGCCAACCGTCTCTTTGAAAGCATTTAGGCCTCTAAAAATGATTTTGGCAATTAATGATAATATGTGAATATGGGATTAACATGTTTATTGAGTATTTACAAGGTTAAGTCCTATTGGTGAGTTTCATGTCTTGAAGATGCATGCTAAAAGACAACATGAAGATCTTTTGGATAAAAGATAAGGTACAAGTAGTCTAGGATCCTTTTTGTATTTTTACCGGTCTTAGGAGAAATGGTTGGAAGACCAGATTATAGGTTAAATATCGTACTATTAAGAGGGATCATGACTAGTAGCTTCATAGCATGTTCTTGTGCCATTTGGATCAATTTAGGATCATACATGCATTTGAATTTGAATTTGAAATTTCTTTGTGCAATTGACAGCACAAACGGTAGTACCGGAGGTTAACTGGTGGAACTACCGCTTTGCGGTATGACCGTATATTAGTTGGCGGTACTACCGTGGGCCGTTCGGACCGTCCGAACAGCACTTGATCGTGTGGTTTAAACAAGTGGTCCGAACAGCCCAATCAATCTGGGCCGTCCACGTAAATGGTCCGATCGTCACAGCCAACTGATTGCTAATGTGGTATGACCAGCCTTTGGAGTGGTACTACCGCATTGAGGTCATTCCGTTGTTTAGTTGGCGGAACTACCGTATGCCATTCGGACCGTCCGAACAACACATGATCGTGTGGTTTAGAAGTGTGATCCGATCAGCCCATTTAATCTGGAACGTCCACGTGTGCGTTCAAACGTGCTTGTCAATTTATTGTGGAGCGGTATGACCGCATCACGGTAATTCCGTTTTCTAGTTGACGGTACGTAAATTCCAGAGAGACTCCATTTTGGTTAAGTTTGCAAAACCCATAGAACGGTAGTACCGCCGTTGTTTAAACGGTACTACCACTCTACAGTACTTTCGGAAAATTGAAGCGGAACATATTTTCCAGAGAGTCTCTTTTTTGAGCTCTTGTGCTCTCTTGGCAGACGTAGTACCCGTGCTTGCTTGGCGAAACTACTGCTTAGCGGTATTACCGCACTTCCTTTGGCGGTACTACCGTGGGCCGTTCGGACTGTCCGAAAAGTTCAAGATCGTGTGATTTAAACGCATGGTCTGAACAGCCCATTTCATCTGAGCCGTCCACGTGGCCAGCATGTTTGGGTGAGCTTGCTCAAATCAGTGGTGTGGTAGTACCGGAACTTCAATGGCGGAACTACCGCTCCACGGTAGTTCCGAATTTTATGTGGCGGTACGTAAAAACCAGAGAAGCACATTTTTTCAACTGAGTTTGAAACCCTGTGAAATGGTAGTATCGCCCTTGTGAGTGGTACGACCGGGATAAGTGGTATGACTCGCATGATAGTTGGCAGTAGTACCGCACCGCGTTTAAAATAGCTATGTCAGAGACAGTTAATGCTCCTGTTGTAGCCGTTACAGAGTGGTTGGTGAGAAGCGGTAGTACCACACCTTGGTTGGCGGTAGTACCGTATTTCACTGAAATTCTGGGGTTTCTCTCATAACGGTTGGATTTGGTTGTGGGGGTTATAAATACCCCTCCACCTGCTCTAGGACAAAATGCAACTCTTCATTTAACATCCTTAGAGCCTTGAGCATTCATTCAACACCTCAAATACACTTGTGCATTCATTGTGAGGTAGTTCAGCCAATTCAAGTGCATTCACTCATTCTAGTTGATCTATGTGCACTTGAGTGCCATCAAGAAAAAGTCATCGATTTATTACTCTTGGAGTTTTGCTGAACTCCTAGACGGCTTGGTGGTGGGACCACGGTGATCTCTTCAAGAAGCTTGTGAAGAGGCCTGGTGCCAAGATTGTGAGTAGTTCGGTGTTCACTATCTCCGGAGCGGAGGAAGAACAACCAATAGTGATTAAGGGAAGACTTAATTCGTGGAGCCAGCTTGATTCGTTCAAGCTTCCTCAACATGGACTAGGGAATACCGGCAAGTCTTTGATACCACGGGAAAACATCGTTGTCTCTTTGTGGTTAATTCTTGTCTTTACTTATTCCGCATTTACAATTCTAGCTTTTATCCTGTATCTTGCTTAGACATTATTCATAATTGGTTTAAATTATTAATTTGCTAAAAAGTTTAAAAACCTCCTATTCACCCCCTCTAGTCGGTTATCCTTGATCCTACAAGTGGTATCAGAGCTTGGTATCTCGTTGTTTTAGGCTTAACTGTCTAAGAGAGAAAATGATGACTAGTGAAGGAATTGCTATAGGAAAGGCTCTTTTGTTTGATGGCTCTAATTATGCTTATTGGAAAATTAGAATGTTAATTTATTTAAAGGCCATGAGTCCAAGCATTTGGAAAATCGTAAATGAGGGTTACGTCATGCCTCTTAATCCACTAATTCCCATGGATCAAGAGACACGTAATTCTCATTTAGATGCCCAAGCTATGAACGCTCTCTTTGGTGCTTTGAACGAGGATGAGTTCAATAGAGTTAGCAATTTAGAAAATGTTCATGAAATTTGGATTACCCTCTCCGAAATTTATGAGAGAACATCCATGGTCAAAGAGGCCAAATTGCATAGGCTTCAAATTAAATATGAGACATTCGTAATGTTAACTTATGAAAATATCAATGAGATGTATTCACGACTCAACAACATTGTGAATGAGCTCAAAGGCCTTGGTACTAACCTTCTTGATGTTGACATTGTGCGCAAGATCCTTAGAGCTCTATCGAAAAAATATGAGGCGTTCGTGACGCTATTCCTCCACTCTCCCAAGTTGCCAAGAATGACACCAATGGGACTTTTGGGTAACCTCATAACCAATGAGTTGTTCAAAAAAGATAAGGAAGAGCTCTTGGAGTCGTCTTTCTCAAAGAAGAAAATTACCGCTTTTAAGGCGAAAGTGGAATCAAGTGATGATGAGGATGAAGAAGGAGACTCCGAAGAGGAGTTTGCATTTCTTGTGCGAAGAATGAAGAAATTCATGAGGAGGCGCTTACATAGAAGTTTCAACTTCGACAAGAACAAGAAAAGGCAATCCTCAAGTGACAACAAGCGTTATAGCAACATTCGATACTATAATTGCGAAGAAAAGGGGCACATTGCCTCTCATTGTCCTTTGAAGAAGGATGACAAGGGCAAGTCATCCAAGAAGAAGGAATACAATGGCAAGAAGAAGTTTTTCAAGAAGCTTTACAAGGATGGCAAGCATGAAGCCCACATTGGAGAGTGGGACTTCGATGAGGAGTCAACCGACTCCGACTCCGATGAGGATGAGTCCCCCAAGAAGAAGTTACTCGTTGGCATCGCCATCAAGGAGGCTCTATCGCTATTCTTCACTCCTACTTGCCTCATAGCAAAAGGAGATAAGGTAAAATCCATTAATGATAATGAACCAACATATGATGAATTAATGGATATGCTTGAAGACTTGAATGAATATCTTGGAAAAGAAATGTCAAAACATAAAATCTTAAAGAGGGAGCATATCTCTCTAAAAGAATCTTATGAGGAGCTAAAGGAAGCTCATGACTTGCTTATCCAAGAAAATTCAAGCAAGTCTTGTTCTAGCATAGGAATTATATGTGATATTATTGATGATATGCCTACTATAGAAACCACTAGAACTAGTGCATCTACTTCATGTAATGATCTTATTGCTATGCCATGTTGCTCAAATATTAATGCTAATCATGATAATGTTGAGCGAAATGATGGAAAGCTGCTTGTTGAAAACAATGAGCTAGAGGAGCAAGTGGCCAAGCTAAGCAAAAGTTTGGAAAGGTGCTTCAAGGGTAAGGCCACCCTTGACAAGCTTTTGAGTGAGCAAAGATGCTCATTCAATAAGGAAGGACTTGGGTATATGCCCAAGAAAGATAAGAAGCCGGCAAACAAGCCCACAAGGTTTGTTAAGCTAAATGGCAAGTATTGCCATAAGTGCCGGGAAATAGGACATGTGCAACAAAATTGTCCTATTGGTAAGACTTCATCCCTTGGTATATATGATTCATGTTATATGCTTAGAAAAACTAAGAATGGTAAAGTTATTGCTAGATTTGTTGGCACTTCAATTTTAGGTGCTAAAAAGAATGATATTTGGGTGCCTAAATCCTTGGCCACTAACCTCCAAGGACCTAAACAAATTTGGGTACGTAAAAGAACTTGATTCTTGTTTTGTAGGTGAACTATAAAACCGGTGGGAAATATTGGGTGCTTGATAGTGGATGCACTCAACACATGACCGGTGATAGAAAGATATTCACCACATTCGAGAATAGTAAAGGAGTTGACAAGATCACATTTGGTAACGATAGAAAAGGAAAGGTAATAGGATTGGGTAAAATTGTTATCTCAAATGACCTTTATATTTCAAATGTATCTCTAGTAGAATCATTAAATTTCAATTTGCTATCAGTTGCTCAAATCTGTGATCTTGGCTTAATTTGCTCATTTTCTAATGAAGGTGTTACAATTTCAAATGCAAAAGATAGCTCTTTAGTTTTCAAATGGTTTAGATTTGGAAATCTTTATTTGGTTGATTTTACTTCAAATGAATCATGCTTAAAAACTTTTTTAATTGTAAAAACCTCATTGGGTTGGCTTTGGCAGAGAAGGCTAGCTCATGTTGTAATGATTCAACTTAAAAAGCTTTTCAAACATGATTTAGTTGTTGGCTTGAAAGATATGAAGTTTGAGAAAAATAGACTTTGTAGTGTTTGTCAAGCCAGTAAACAAGTCGCTAATTCTCATCTTTCCTGAAGTATCATGTCAACTTCTAGACCATTGGGACTTTTACATATGGATTTGTTTGGGCCAACAACCTATAACAGTATTGGGGGTAATAGCTATTGTTTAGTCATTGTGGATGATTACTCTAGATACACATGGGTATTCTTCCTAGATGACAAAAGTGAATTCTCCGGTATTTTCAAATGTTTTGCAAAAAGAACTCAAAATGAATTTGATTTCAAAATTAAGAAAATTCATAGTGATAATGGTTCCGAGTTTAAAAATACTAAAGTTGAAGACTTTTATGATGAACTTGGAATAAAGCACGAACTTTTCCACAACCTACACTTTAGAGCAAAATGGAGTTGTAGAGAGAAAAAATCGTACATTAATTGAAATGGCTAGGACAATGCTTGATGAATATAATACTTCCGATATTTTTTGGGCTGAAGCTATTAACACCGCTTGTCATGCCATAAATCGTCTTTATTTACATCGGTTTTTGAAAAAGACTTCCTATGAACTTCTTATAGGAAGAAAACCGAATATCTCTTACTTTCGTGTTTTTGGTTGCAAGTGTTATATTTTGAAGAAGGGTGTTCGTTTTTCAAAATTTGCTAGTCGCTGTGATGTTGGTTTCTTGCTTGGCTACTCTTCAAATAGCAAAGCTTATCGTGTCTTTAACCAAAACTCCGGTTTAGTTGAAGAAAGACACGACGTGCAATTTGATGAAACTAATGGCTCTCAAGAAGAGCGTTAGAATTTAGATGATGTAGGTGATGAAGCCTTAAGAAAAGCCAGGGAGAACATGCAAATTGGTGACATCAAGCCTAATGATGAGCCATCTTCTTCCACCCAAGTTGAACCTCCAACCTCTTCCACGAATCAAATTCAAATTGATGAAGATGACAATAAAGAAGATGATCAACCATCCAATCTACCACCAAGAATCCACAATGCAATTACAAAAGATCATCCAATAAACCAAATATTGGGTGACTTAAGTAAGGGTGTCCAAACTCGCTCTCGTGTTCCTTCTTTTTGTGAACATTATTCTTGTATCTTCTATTGAGCCAAAGCATGTAGAAGAAGCACTTGATGATCTGGATTAGGTGGATGCAATGCATGAAGAACTCAATAACTTCACCCGGAATGAAGTTTGGACATTGGTGGAAAGACCCAATGAACATAATGTCATAGGTACTAAATGGGTCTTTAGGAATAAGCAAGATGAAAACAGTTTGGTTGTTAGAAACAAAGCAAGATTGGTCGTTCAAGGTTATTCACAAGTTGAAGGTTTGGATTTCAGTGAAACCTTTGCTCCCGTAGCTAGACTTGAGTCAATTCGGATATTACTTGCTTTTGCATTATGCTTTGATATTAAATTATTTCAAATGGATGTCAAGAGTGCTTTCCTAAATAGAAAAAATATCCGAACTTGTCTTTGTTGAACAACCTCCCGGTTTTGAAGATCATAAGAATCCAAATCATGTCTATAAACTCTCCAAGGCGCTCTATGGTCTTAAACAAGCTCCTAGAGTATGATATGAACGCCTTAGAGATTTTCTAGTCTCAAAAGGATTCAAAATTGGGAAAATTGATTCAACTTTATTTACTAAATTCTTACATGATGATTTCTTTGTATGTCAAATTTATGTTGATGATATCATTTTTGGGTCTACTAACCAAGATTTTTGTAAAGAATTTGGTGATATGATGTCTAGGGAATTTGAAATGTCTATGATTGGAGAATTTAAAAGAATACTAAGATATTTAAAGCATTCCTCTAGCATTGGCCTATGATTCCCCAAAGATGCTAAATTTGATTTAATTAGATATTCGGATTCCGATTATGCGAGTTGCAAAGTGGATAGAAAAAGCACCTCGGGTAGTTGCAATTCTTAGAAAGGTCTTTAGTATCGTGGTCATCCAAGAAACAAAACTCCGCAGCATTATCCACCGCCGATGCCGAATATGTTTCCGCGATGAAGTTGTTGTGCTCAATTGCTATAGATAAGGCAAACTTTGATGGATTATGGAATTAAATTTGATAAAATGCCTCTTTTGTGTGACAATGATAGTGCTGTGAAAATAGCCAATAATACCATCCAACACTCAAGAACCAAGCATATATATATTCACCACCATTTCTTGAGAGATCATGCGAGCAAGGGAAATATTGAAATTAGCCACATTCGAACCGAAGACCAATTAGCGGATATTTTCACCAAACCATTAGATAAAGGCCGCTTTTGCAAATTGATGAATGAATTAAATATCATAGACTATTCAAATATTGGTTGAACTCTTGCCTCATATATTTTTCTTCATTTGGTGTTATTTGATGCCCTTTATGAAAATATTTTCAAAACAATTATTAAATATTATTATGTTCATAAAAATTATGTTCTTACATAGAAATTAGTCTATTCAATGCATAATGATCCTAAATGACATTTGTTTGAGTGCAAAACTAAGGATCATTTGCATAATTCTCAAAATCAAGAGTCAAATCCTAAAGTTCCAGAAAAATCGGAACTACTGGCGGGTTAAGCGCGGTCTGACCGCAGTGCGATACAACTGGCGTTATAATCACGGTATGGCCGCAGTGCGGTACTACCAACGGTAAAGAAGCGGTACTACCGTGTAGGTTCGTTTTTGGGCATTAACTGCCGTGCGGTTACTTCTTCGTGCCTATTTCACTCCCGAAACGGTCCAACCGCACTTCTCACCGCTTCATTTCTTTCTCGGCCTCTCTCTCTCTCCAACCCGAAGAACCTCGAATCCCTTTTGTTTTTCCACAAATTTCTTCGGCGATTATTCGCTCCTTGTTGATTCCTTGCATCACTAGGGTTCATGTTCATCTCTCTCAATCATCAAGGTAAAACCTCTTTTGATCTTTGTTTTACCTAGTTTTGGAACCCTAGGTCACATTTTAGGGTTAATTTAGAATGTGGATGGTTATTTGAAGTTCTAGTTGGGCAACTAGACAAATGTGATGTTTTATGATGTTCTTACATCTATTCCATGGATTCAATCAAAAGAAACATTACAAATTTCATTGTAATTAAAGCCCTAGAACTTAGTCTGGAAATACGGTTCTACCGCTGTCTTGAGCGTGGTACTACCGCAATGCGGTCGTACAGGCCCAAGAACGGCGGTATTACCGATTATCCTGACAGATCAAAAATAACATTCCATTTAAATTAATTCTATTTTGGTTGATCTTTTGAACTCTTTGTAATCTATCCTCTCTACTTGAAGATGCCAAGGACCAGAGGTGTCTCTCGCAAGCCCGTTGGCGCCGGTAGAGGTCAATCCTCTTCGTCCTTTCAACCTCCTGCAGCACTAGCTCAAAGAACTAGAGAAGTTCACCAAAAGGAAGCACAGGACAAGGGCAAAGGACATGCAGCCAATGACCCTAAACCTGAGGACAGCCCGTCCAATAATGAGTCAGAACCTGAAACAGAATCAAATGCATCAGAAGATCTAGCAGGATCAGATGAAGAAATGGGAGAACAAGAAGAACCTCAAGATGATTTGAGAATGATTTCTGCTGATCAGTTTGCAATCAAGAGACATATAAATCAATATCTCTTCTCTTCAAACTCCATCAATCCGAGATTCCACACAAAATTTCAAGAGCAAGTCTATGAGCAGCTGTATGGACCTCATAGAAAATTTGCAGACCATAAATGGATCAAGTGGGAGCACATCAACTCCTTGGAAAAATATAATGGAGTGTACTAGATGTTTCAGCGAATCCGTCTTCATGATCTCGTAGCTTTTAGGAATAACTATGATGATGAGATCATAAGACAATTTTATGCCACTGTCCATGTGTCTCCAGATCTTTCAACTATGAAATGGATGACAGTGACCAGGTGTTTGGAGTGCACTAAGGATGACTTTGAGTGTGTTTTGATAACACAATCCGACACTTGGGACAAGCTCTATGACAGTCCTGCTTTGCTTGCTCCTGCTTAGACATATTTTTATGATCCAGCTGTCAGGCATACCCTAGGAAAGATCCATGGTCTCAAGCCCATTCCAAGTTTGATTAATAGAATTATTAATCATACCTTCTTTCCAAAGAGTGAAAACTTTGATGCAGTAAGAGAACATGCTTGCAATATCATTGACAATATCATGAATGACAGAAAATTTGATGTGGTGGAAGTCATTATGAGGGGCATAGTTAATTCAAAGAATGATAGGGTCAAAAGGATTTACCATGCTCCCTACATTATGGCTCTAATTCTTAGCAAGTTTGAGTATCATGAAGGGTTGGGTTCTCCCCATAAGCCATACAAGCCTCGGGAAGGTCCTCCAATTCGGAGAGGTGAGCAAGAAGAAGATGCTCTAGAGGAGGCAGCTGCAGGTGGTGCTCAAGGTCAAGTGACACTTGCATAGATTCTTCAAAATCAGCAGTTGATCCTCAATAATCTGCTACAAGTTAAGGTCACTCTACAGGAGATGAGGACAGCACAGCTTGAGTTTCAAAATGAAACTCACAACAGGCTAGCAGCTCTGTCAGAAAGTATTGATTCTATGGAAAAGATGATAACTACTCCTCAGCGTTACACTTGTCGTCCTCCACCTCCAAGGGCTTCCTCTACTCCAGCTGGTCCTTCTTTGGCTCTTGCTACTGCTCCTTTAGCCCCAGCTGATCCAGCCCCTGCTCCTCAAGATCCATCTCCTCAAGACCTAGTTTCAGCTCCTCAAGATCCAGCTCCTCTCCCTCCTCAAGATCCAGCAGTTTGAGATGTTTTTTGGTACCTTGATGCCAAAGGGGGAGAAGTAGAAGCGAAGAAAGATTTAGGGGGATCTAGACTTATTATAATATACTCTATGTGTTTTGTGTTGATGTTGAACTTCTAATGGTTGAATGCTTATGTGCTTGTAATAGTTTAACCCTTGTTATGGTTGTTATCTTGTTGAACTTGATCAATATTATTCTTATGTTATTCTCTTCAAATGCAATCTTTATTTTGGTCATTTTATATTGTTGCATTTTCCTCGAGTTCAAAACAAGCAAAAGAAACTCTACCAAAATTTCTAAAAACCTCTACATATGCTTATAAAGATGCTCTGTCATTTATATGCGCATGTTTAGGAGGAGCTTTCTTTATTTTGGCTTTAACAAGAAAATAATTCTCTAAACTCTTTTGAGCTCATTGCAAGAATTATTTTGTTGTTAAGTCATCAAAAGAATATACTCTTGTCTCACAGCAATCAGTGTATACAAAACAATCTTTCTCACATATTAGGTGTGTTGTCATCAATTACCAAAAAAGGGGGAGATTGAAAGCATCTAGGCCCCTAAAAATGGTTTTGGTAATTAATGATAATATGTGAATATCGGATTAACATGTTTATTGAGTATTTACAAGGTTAAGTCCCATTGGTGAGTTTGATGTCTTGAAGATGCATGCTAAAGGACAACATGAAGATCTTTTGGATAAAAGACAAGGTACAAGTAGTCTAGGATCATTTTTGTATTTTTACTAGTCTTAGGAGAAATGGTTAGAAGACCGGATTATAGGTTAAATGTCGTACTATTAAGAGGGATCATGACTAGTAGCTTGATAGCATGTTCTTGTGCCATTTGGATTAATTTAGAATCATACATGCATTTGAATTTGAATTTGAAAGTTCTTTGTGCAATTAACAGCACAAACGGTAGTACCAGAGATTAACTGGCGGAACTACCACTTTGCGGTATGACCGCATATTAGTTGGCGGTACTACCGTGGGCCGTTCGGACTGTCTGAACAACACTTGATCGTGTGGTTTAAACAAGTGGTCCGAACAGCCCAATCAATCTGGGTCGTCCACATAAATGGTCCGATCGTCACAGCCAACTGATTGCTAATGTGGTATGACTGGCCTTCGGAGCGGTACTACCGCATTGAGGTCATTCCGTTGTTTAGTTGGCGGAACTACTGTGTGTCGTTCGGACCGTCCGAACAACACATGATCATGTGGTTTATAAGTGTAGTCCGATCAGCCCATTTACTCTGGAACGTCCATGTGTGCAGTTCAAACGTGTCTGTCAACTTATTTGTGGAGCGGTACGACCGCCCTTGTGAGCGCTACGACCGCATCATGGTAATTCCATTTTCTAGTTGACAGTACGTAAATTCCAGAGAGACTCCATTTTGGTTAAGTTTGCAAAACCCTTGGAACGGTAGTACCGCCATTGTTTAAACGGTACTACCGCTCCACGGTACTTCTGAAAAATTGAAGCGGAACGTATTTTCCAGAGAGTCACTTTTTGGAGCTCTTTTGCTCTCTTGACAGACGGTAGTACCGGTGCTTGCTTGGCGGAACTACCGCTTAGCGGTATTACCGCACTTCCGTTGGCGGTACTACCGTGGGCCATTCGGACTGTCCGAAAAGTTCAAGATCGTGTGGTTTAAACGCATGGTCCGAACAACCCATTTCATCTGAGCCATCCACATGGCCAGCACGTTTGGGTGAGTTTGCTCAAATCAGTGGTGCGGTAGTACCAGAACTTTAATGGCGGAACTACCGCTCCACGATAGTTCCGAATTTTGTGTGGCAGTACGTAAAAACTAGAGAAGCACATTTTTCAACCGAGTTTGAAACCCTGTGAAACGGTAGTACCGCCCTTGTGAGCAGTACGACCGGGATAAGCGGTATGACCCGCATGATAGTTGGCGGTAGTACCGCGCCGCGTTTAAAACAGCTATGTCAGAGGCAGTTAATGCTCCTGTTGTAGCCGTTACAGAGCGGTTGGTGAGAAGCAGTAGTACCGCACCTTGGTTGGCGGTAGTACCGCATTTCGCTGAAATTTTGGGGTTTCTCTCATAACGGTTGGATTTGGTTGTGAGGGTTATAAATACCCCTCCACCTGCTCTAGGACAAAATGCAACTCTTCATTTAACATCCTTAGAGCCTTGAGCATTCATTCAATACCTCAAATACACTTGTGCATTCATTGTAAGGTAGTTGAGCCAATTCAAGTGCATTCACTCATTCTAGTTAATCCATTTGCACTTGAGTGCCATCAAGCAAAGGTCATCGATTTATTACTCTCGGAGTTTTGCTGAACTTCTAGACGGCTTGGTGGTGGGAGCATGGTGATCTCTTCAAGAAGCTTGTGAAGAGGCCCGGTGCCAAGATTGTGAGTGGTTCGGTGTTCACCATCTCTGGAGCAGAGGAAGAACAACCAATAATGATCGAGGGAAGGCTTAATTCGTGGAGCCGGCTTGATTCGTTCAAGCTTCCTCAACGTGGACTAGGGAAGACAGGCAAGTCTTCGATATCACGGGAAAACATTGTTGTCTCTTTGTGATTAATTCTTGTCTTTACTTATTCCACATTTACAATTCTAGCTTTTATCTTGTATCTTGCTTAGATATTATTCATAATTGGCTTAAATTGTTAATTTGCTAAAAAGTTTAAAAACCTCGTATTCACCCCCCCTCTAGTCAGTTATCTTTGATCCTACACTCTTACAATTTCTATCCGTTGGGAGCGGTTCTCGGAGAGATTTGCAACTATTGGGACCCCATGATCTTTTACTCAGACCAGTAGTTATAAATAGCTCTCAGATGGTAGACTTAGGGTTTTTACTTTCCCCAATAGTTCTAATCCCTTGAGTTCTTGCTTCCTCTGTTTTTGCCCGAATCGCATTTTCCCCCAAACCTTCAAATCCAAAACAAATCTTCTCGAATCCGACTCAAACCCTTGAAGAGATGAGTGGAGTCGTGTCAAAGTGGGAGAGATCGAAGATGGATGTCGCAAAGATGATGGCTCTGGTTGCCGCGGAGAAGATAGCAAGGCACGCCCTGGTGAGGTGGACCAACACTAAGGGAGAGCATTGGCCATCGGGGGAGGAGGGAAGGATCCCCATCTTCCAGGCATACTACGAGTGCACCTTCGACTGTATGGTCATCCATTCCTAACGATGGTTCTTGAGCACTTCGAGGTAGAGTTGGTGAACTTGGTTCCCAACTCCATCATGATGCTGAGTGTATTCATGTACCTGTGCGAGGCCTATCTGGGAATCGCTCCAGATTTGGACCTCTTCAGGTACTATTATGGAATGAGTAAGCACCGGTCGATTGCTGGCAGCTGCGGTTTCCAACTCCACGATGGGATGTTGAGGGAGTAGATCCTCATGTTCGCTAGGTCTTCGTGGCCGAGATGGAGGAAGAAGTGGCTCTACTGGACCGTGACCAAGGGCGACAGTCTGTACTTCAAGGGCAAGTCCGTAGAGAAGAGGAAGACTTTGGACTCGGGTCTAGAGAACCTCAACCACTTAGCCCCCTTCATTCGAGTTATCAAGGAGTTGAGAGAAGGAGGGCTAATCGGATGGCATGTGGTGCAGGATATCACCACACGTCACATTAGCCCCCTAAAGAATCGAGCACATCCCATGTAGGAGTACTCGGGGGTTAGTGATCCCACTAGGGACTACGATGAAGGTAATATTATAATTGATATACTCTTTTCAATTTATGATTCTAGCACATCTATTAAGCATATTTTTTTGCTCGTAGACCTGCCAGAGAAAGAGAGGTTGATGCTCGGGTCAGGCTCATCTGCGAGAAGGCCCGTACAACCATAGAGGGAACTCCTCAGATTCTAGCGATCGTATCCGAAGAGGAGAGGACAAGATGTCTAAAGGTAACCAATACTTGTATTGGTTTCATCTTTAGGGAGTAGTATTCGTAGTTTCGACTACTTGTTGATTCTTGTTTTGTGTGCTTTTGCAGCAAGTCGGCTTACCAGATCCTCAGGATGTCCCCGAGATGGACTTGGGGTCTGCTAAAGAGGACAGAGTTCCGCTGAGCAAGAGGCACCGTCTTGTGAAGGTGGTCGACAAGTTGAAGAAGGATGTCGGGAGTTCAAGCTCCACTTCCCGACCAACCACTGCCATAGGCCTTTTTTTTTGGCAGATCTCAGCCAAGGATATGCAAGAGTTGGTCGTAGACCTCAAGCACAAGGTGTCTAAGGCCAAGGTACCCTTATATTATGATGATAAGACATTCTCAGTTTCTCCTTCTACTTTTGTCAAGCGAATCGAATTTTTTTGGAAGAGTTACATTTCTTTTGTGAAGGCCACTGCCGATCCAGCAGAGCCTGTGGTTGAAAGAAATGACAACCTCCAGGTGATCAAAGTTTGCTCCGATCACTCGGCAGAAGAGGTTGTACAAGAAGCTCCGACCACCCCTCTTGATGCACGACTAGCTGAGGTCATACAGGACGTGCTCGTCCAAACTAGCGATGTGGGGAGCCTTCTAGAGGCTGAAACCGTAAAGCCGACAAGAGCGACCAAAGAGGAGGAAAAGAAGAAGAAGAAGAAGAAGAAGATCAAGTTTTCTCTCGGGAAGATTTCTTCGAGCTTCAAGATCGTATCTAGGAAGCTTAGGTGTGTAAAATTTTAAAAATAAATACTCATACTTACTTTTTATTTTACCTCTTGATGTATTAACATCTGTCTTGTTTCAGTCCTGCCACTCCAGCCCCTAGGGATGTCCCTACGAAAAAAGATGTCATTGTCATGGCAACGACTGTGGGAATGCTAGTCTCTCCTCCAGTTGTAGAGACAGAAGTGAAGGTGGTTGAGCCTTCGACCACCATCCCTGGGGCCACATGAGAAGGGACGTTCAACGATGCACACTGAGGTGGTCGAACCACCCTTGGTCATGGAGGCAGAGATGAAGGCGCTCGAAGACAAAGCAACGATGATGATCGAGTCAACTGTCGAGGACATCAACGTTCGGATAGGAGATTTGACATTGCAATCACCAAGAGTAGCTGATCTGGTGGTTGTGGAGAGCTCCGACCGCCGTACTAAAAAAGAGGTCGTCGAAGTCATCCCTTTGAGGCATCAAGGGGGAGTTTCTTCTTCTCACAATGACCACAAAGAAGAAGAAGAAGATCTCCCCCTCTTTCTAGAATTTTTTGGAGCCTAAACTGTTGAGATCTTGTCATTTAGGTCCCGAGACTGAGTCCCCAACCCCAAGGACATTCCTAATAGGGGGTTTGTCTTTGATGATGAGTGTCTCCAGGAGAACTGGTGGGAGAAGGTCAAGGAACTCAATCAACTTGAGGACCCAAAGACCGTGTTCAGAAACTTCACTTGATCAGCAATCGATGTAAGTGTTTAATACCAAACATTTGGATATTTGGGTTTTTCTCTCTTCTGTTTTTCCTCATGGCATATTTTTCTTTTCAGAAAGCTCTTGAACAAATTGTCACTGTGGGTGGACAGGCAACTTGTTTTGATGAGGAAATAGGAGGCGAAACTCTACGAACAAGCAGAGAGATGATAATCCACTATTAACAAGTAGTTTTCGATCACTTTTTCAGTGCTCATATCACTTTTCCCTTGTAGGTTTAAAAGTGATCAAATGACCTTAGCTGATTCGCTCGACTACGAAAAAGCCATGTCGCAAAGGCTAAAGACCAAAAAGGAAGACCCGCTAAAGGACCTGCAGGAGGCTAACTCTGTAGCTTGCGAGTTGCAGAATGTAATTAAAAGTAAGTAGCTTACTTCTAATTGTTGTTTCGACAAACTTCTTTCTTTCTCTGACTTCTTTTCTATTTTAGATAAAGAAGTTGATATGGGTAACCTTCGATCTGAGGTAGAATCAAAGAATATGGTGATCGATGAGCTTACCTGTATCACTAGAGAAAAAGATAAGGCAATAAAGCAATGGGAGGAGCATTGCTCGAAAGATGCTGCCTCTCATGATGGATAAGTCAAGAAGCTTGACAATCGCTTGGTAGGTAAGAATTCTTTACCTACGACCAGTATAAAATACTAGCCTTAACTCAAGGTTTTATTAACTGGTCGTTACTCCATTTTCAAAGCAAGCGACAGAAATAAAACGGCTTCAGAAAACTCTAACTCACAACCAGGAGGAGACGAAAGCCTCGAAGATCAATCTTCAAGATAACATATCTCTCCTGAACAATGTGATCAGAGGCCTAGGTCCCGAGGAGGTAACTCCTCTTGAAGACACCATGGTCGGACATACGAGCATAATTGGATAGCAAGTTGGGACTCTCCAGGAGTTGATGACCACTCTGAAGACCAACCAAGCCTAGTCGATTAAGCAGGCGGTCGAAAATGGAGTGAGTTTTGCCTTAGCAAAACTCAAAGCCCACGACCGTACTCTTAATCTTCTTCCAGTTGAGGCTGATTTCGACTGCCCTAAAGCAGAAGCCTAAAAGCTGGTCGAAGAAGCTCAATCGGTCAGAAAGAAGGTTGAGGAGTAGATACAGCTAGGATCTCCTTCTTCTTCTGAGTAAAAACAATATGTCTTTTGTGTATATAAAGTTTCATTTCCTACAATAGTCTTTTCGAGTAGTTAGTAACTCATAAGACAAAAAAAAATGAGAATTGAAATATAAGATTAAGAATTAAAGTCGTGATTATAACTTTATCCTAGCCCCCGATTGTTTTCTTAGTTGGTATAATGGAACTAAGGAAGTAGTGGAAAAAATGCTCGTTTAATACCTTAGTTCCGACCACATCTTTTGAACTTAATTCCTTGTATTGGTAGCAAGAATTAGGGTCTGGTCGACGCTAGGAAGCCCCTTCTAGTGAGCAAGACCACTTTGACTAGGTGACATTCCCATGTTCCTACTAGTGTAAGGAGAATCAAGTATTTGTAGAAATAGTCGAAATTAAGATCTTAAGCTTGGCTTACTAGATAATTATTTTGAACAACAATACTGTAAAAAATAATCATAAAGAAGAAAGTGGAGAAAAGAACTTGCATAAGAATTCTTCGACCACGTTTTATTAGACTTAGTTTTCTTGTATTGGCAGCTAAAGATAGGAACAGATCGACGCTAGGAAGTTCATTCTAGTGGGCAAGACCATGTGTAGAGACGAAAAGACTTCGACTAAGTGATGTTATCCTTCTTCGACCAATGTAAGAAAAACTAATTATTAAAAAGTTATCGATAGAACATAAAAGCATTGCTCTTTTATCAACTTCTTGACACAACAAAGATTGAATAAAACATAAAAATTATTGAGGGTATAGGAATTTATACATAGAGTTTTCATAACTAGTCAATATTTCATGAATTAGAGAGAATTCTAAAATATCTAATTGTCAGTCGTACCGAACCTGGTCGTGTAACTTCGACCATAGTGTAAGGACCTTCCCAATTGGGGAAAAGTTTGTTCCGATTAGAGTGAGTTTGAATTTTCTTCAAAACTAAGTCACTTATAGCAAGGCTGCGAGGTTGGACATTACGATCGTAGTATTTACGTAGGGCTTGTTGGTAGACTGCCGAATGGATTAGGGCTTGATTTCTATTTTCTTCGAGTAGATTGATGTCATCAGCTCAGGGCTTGATTTCTGTTTTCTTCGAGTAGATTGATGTCATGAGCTTAAAGTTGTTCTTGGTCAAGGTTGGTATAGTTTTTGATCTGTTTAGACCGAATTTTTAGTTTTGGTGGAAGCATGGCTTCCGCACCATAGACTAAAAAGAAGGGTATTTCGCTTGTAGCCTGACAAGCAGTTGTGCGAATTGCCCATAATACTGAGGGTAACTCTTTTACCCAAGCCCCCCAAGCGCTTTATAAGCTGGTAAAAACTCGAGTTTTGATTCCTAGCATGATTTGACCATTTGCCCTTTCGATTGCCCCATTACTTTGTAGATGGGCAATAGAGGCATAACATAATTTAGTACCAAATTCTTCGCAAAATTCTTGAAATTTTGCGCTAAAAATTGAGTTCCATTATCAGTGATGATACGATTTGGAACACCAAATCAAGTGCTCATATTTTTATCATAAATTTCTTGGTTGATTCTATTGTAATCCCAATAACCGATTCAGCTTCAACCCGACAGTTGCGAAGATCATGGACTTCCTTTTTATGTAATGGAAACCACCTTGGCTTATCAGTTTTCCGCTTAGAACGTTTGCCATTGCCCTGATGAGAATACTATTTGGAGCTTCGAGGCTCCTTGTCACTCACAGCTAAGACCTTTCTTGAGCTCTTGGCTTGTGATTTTTGTTTTTGGACTTGCTCTTGAATTTCTTGGACGGGTTGTCCTTCTCCTTTGTACCTTCACTTGCTCCTCAAGTACTTTTGTCATCACAATCGATTATGCGATTCCACTCGACCGCTTCGGAAGTGGTCGCATAGCGGTCTGCCATCGCGAAGAACTCAACGATGGTATCGGGAGGGTTGAGAGCAATGTTTTCTATGATCCTCTGGTTCCGAACACCCTGTTTGACTGCTCTAATAACAAAAGAATTAGAGACTTCAGGAATTGCATTTCGAACTTGATTGAAGCGTCTTATTAATTGATTCAAAGTCTCGTGAGAATGTTGTCGCATTCGTTGCAAGTCATCCTCTTTTCTAGGACGCTTGTGTGTGCCCTGGAAATTTGCCAGCAATAGATCACACAGATGCTACCACGGGTAGATTGATTCTATGGGTTGGTTCAACAACCATGATCGAGCAGAGCCTTCGAGGACAGTCGGTAAGTAATTTGCCATAACATGCTCGTCTTCTCTAGTGGAAAGGACCGCGGTTGTGTAGATTTGGATAAATTCAATGGGATTTTGGGATCCATCATATTTCTTCATGTTGGCTGGTCAAAATCTGACTGGCCAGCGAACTGCTCGGACATCAAATGAAAAAGCCTGACATCCGGTAATGGTGTCATAGCACCTCCTTTGTGGAAAAGAAGGGTTAGCGTCACCAGGTGATCATACTCGATGATACCCAGTGGTAAATGGGCCTGATCTATCATAGATCTCGGCCTTACGAGGGTAACATTCCTTGCGCTCCATTTGATGGCGTAGATTCTTTTGAGGAAGTAGTGAATGACCACCTCCCCTGGGAATCCGTTGATCACTAGCTGTTGGAGGGTTTCTTCTTCGACCAACATCATGGTTGGGAGATCGACTGGTCCTGCGGTCTTGTTGCCCTCTATGAGGAGAGTTGTTCGAACGACTGGTGTTCGAGGGTGTGGTCCCGGTGTGACTTTTCGGAACGGCGTTGTCGGTCGCGCTCGATTTTAGTCATGGTGACTTGAAGTCTCTGTGCGATCTCTTGAGCGAAGAGATTGTAACTTGGTGCTTGGCCAAGTTCCAGAGTTAGGTTCTTGATCAAACCATTGATCCGCTGAATCTCTCGAGCGGTTTTCGACTGATAATTGATGCGCCCAGGCAATGTATCCTGGCTGCAATCCTTCTTCATCAAATGGTGTCAGGATCGTTAACATCTGAGTTGGTGGGAACATGCCTTAGTGGAGTGTGATCACTTCGAGGATGTCCACTACGCTCATGAAGGTTGAGATCCTGGCCATTGTCGGAGGCGTCCTCGCCATTCGACGAGAGCCCAAAGCGAGTGATCGATGGGAAGCAACCCAAAGTCTTGTTTCCTGGGGAACGATCAAGATCTGAGGGGAGGACAAAGACCTCCTTGGTGCTGGTGTCTTCACTTGCGGTCGAGCCCTCCAGGCTAGACGAGTAGTCGAAGGACAACACCTTGTGACTTGGAGTAATCCCCTCCAAGAAGGAGAATTCTGGGTTATAACCGTCTTCGGTTGAATGTGAATCCTCCGGGGATGTGGTTGAATCCACAATTGTAGAAGGTTCGACCATACTCCTGGTGGGGGTAGCCGAAGGGTGATGTTTTGTAGGTGAAGGTCGACCCGTGGAACCATGGATTTCAGGACTTGACGTGTCAGATCGGATGGCCTCAAATGGACTCGAACGTTTGGAAGAGGAATCCTTGTTACGTTCGGCTCTTGTCTTGGGGCTTCTTCGAACATGCTCGCTTGGACTCTTACTGTATGAGGGTTCTAGCTCCTCATCTAGTTGTACTATTGTGGGGAAGAAGGTTCCCTCATCAACCTTGTTTGGTATGTGACTTTCGGGATATGGTGAAAGATCCCTGGAACCGGTATTGTCATTGGGTGAAACCATGCTTGGCTCATAGTCGTAGTAGACATCCATGTCGAGTCCTTCATAGTCTGCGAGATCGAACCAATTCTCCTTATTCCACTCCCCTGCCATGGTAGCATCAAAGTGGGAACAAAGAGAATTTGTCAAAATAATGAAGGAGAGAATGTAAATCCCCACGGATGGCTCCAACTGTTGATGTATTAATATCGAACTTGTAAAATGAATGCTAGAAGAGGGGTCTCCTTACTCAAGACTACACAGAGATGAGACACAAGGAATTTAGATAGGTTCAAACCTTCTCCTAAGATAATAACAACCCTAATCATGTCTTCTTGTATTGATTGTGTTTATAATAAGAAAGAACTCACCAAAGGTTAAAACTAATGACTCCTGTCTGTTTCGTTGCTTGTGTGCTTCTTGTCTCTGTCCACTAGCGTTATCTCTTATATAGCATTTGTGGGGGTGGTAGTTGTCCATGCTAGGAGGCGCCTCAACAGTTGAAGAATGGCGCACGTTAATGGTAGTTATTGTCAGAGAGATTACACCACATGTTCGCCTTGCGGTTATGCCAGAGAGAGATTAATATGTGCAGTTACTACTGTGTGTAATTAAACACAGTGTATGAGGTCCCTAGTTGATTGGGTCCATATGTATGTGGCCCTTATCAACCATAGTGTCGACGATCGAGTCGCCGATCTTAAGAAATAAATAGAGGAAAATGGCTAAGAGTTCTTGGGAGAGAATGAGATTGCTCTTTATTACAATGAACTGGATCCTTTACAGAGGGTGCCTTAGACAAGGCAGTGGACTAGTCCTAATTACACTTGATGCACTATGCTATTGCTTCAACAGTCTTCAGATCGTTAGGTCTTGTCTGATCATCGATTGGTTTTCAGTCTCTCTGTCCTCCGTTGCCTCTTGATCTTCTTTTAAATAACTGACCAAGGGGTGATAGTTATTCCTAGAGAAGGCGCCCGTTGGAAGTGACGCGTCTGGTCAGATGATCAGTTATTGTTTAGTGAGACAGTAACTGATTGTTAGTTAATGTCAGTGGGAGACATAAATGTGTTATGGTCATGGTTAGTGACTCAGGACTGTGAAGCGTCGGGTGGTTTGGAACAAATATGACATGTGTTCCATTCATCACACGGTAAGAAATATACTTGGAATCGGATCCAAGTGCCAGTTCATTGCTTCTACGAGTAGTCACCTGGTCGGGTAGCAGGTACAAGACCTCTCCGACTAGGGTACCCATAAAGTAACCTCTGGAATCCTCACGACAAGGGGGTCGTTAGCCTTAGAGGTTACGACCACGAAGGACATGCGGTCTTTAATTAAATATTAAAGTAATATTTAGAGATTTTAATCCTCGTCACATAGTGTGGTCGTGATTGACCTGGTCGTAGTAAAGCTTACGACCATAGGGTGAGCGTAGTAGAACTTACGATCAGTAGGTGGTCGTAGAAAATCTTACGACCACAAGATGTCAATAGAATGACCTACGACCATATAGGATGGTCGTAGAATAGCTTACGGCCACTAGGTAATCATAATCTCCCTCGTTATTGACAATGAGGGGTACTTCTAAAGGCTGTGTAAAGACATTATTGTCTATAACAAAAATTACAAATAAATAGTTAAATTAATTGAGGATTATTAGATCCTCGTTAACCATGAAAGTGTGCAATGGCATCAATCTGTCGCTGCAAGAAGACAATGGCCCACAGGGAAGCGAAGAGCCGAAGTGGTGGCGACAAAGATGAGGACAATATCATACTGCCTACCTTAGCCGTTCGACGAGAACAATGTCATCATGCTCGCCGGGGTCGTTAAAGAGAAAGTCCATAGTCGAAGGGGCCAACGGTCACGGCGACGAGTGGTGGGCGTCGACATTATTGAAGAAGTCATTGGCAAAAAAAAGCTTGATGATGGGGAAGCCTTGATAGCAAGGAGATAAAGTTTACATTGAAGACGAGTTATGTACGACATGGGGACCATTGGGTAGCTAAGAGTGTGCCATCGCTTGCGAGGGGCATGATGTCACCGACGATGGCGAGAAGATTCTTTATATCATTAGACAACGACTAAAGTGGACATGTCGGCATCAACGAATATGGAAGGTTACCGCTGTTAGTGAGGAAGCCATAATGTTGAGTTGGCCAATGTCGAAGAAGAGGAGCGACCGACACGCGAGAAGAGGACATCGAGCTCGTATAACATCATGCATGTGTATATACATGCATGCATCCGCACGAATATAAGCACGGGCGTACAGAAGTAGAGGAGAAAACTGCTTGGAGTAGAGATGACACAACCGTAGGGAATAGGCTCGGGGTCACCGGAGATAGTGTGACCAGTGTCCCCGGTAGGAATCGATCGACAATGGTTGCACGTGTGTGCGTGTTGATGTCACAACGATCAGCAGTAAGAATAATTGGAAGAAAGTAGAAGATAATTATGTGATAGAGTATTGCATTGAAGGGGTAGTGCTAAGAGGGATTGATCAAAAATTGGGCTTGTTGTTGGAGGTTGAAGCAAAAAAGTTGGACGAAAAGAGATAGAATACACACGGTTCGCTGGGGGCAGCTGGTGTGTGAGGGGAGATATGTTCAAGGTAGGTCTCCTATGGTGCATCGATGTATGCATGAGTAAGGTACTCTAATACCATATAAAATAATAAGATAATTTTCCACACACATAATCAACGTATTGCTTGAGATTAAATACAGATAGATGTGCATGCATACATTTTAGAAAAGAGTAACTAATGGAAGAAGAATATATGCATACATCTACATGATCTATTCACGATGGATAGTTGTTATGTTTCTAAGAACACCCATCAACTTATTATGCTCAATGATTTTCTTTCATCAAAGCTCATACTTTAATTATATTTCTTAAGTTGTATTTTTCATCAAGCTTCTACTGTCATTTCTAATGTTTATGTTGTCTTAAAAAAACTAGATAGCCTACAAGATACATAAATATATTATCAAGCATCTAAGTTATATCATTTGATACTATAAAGTATGAAATAAATCTAGTCGCGCAAATGCGCGGGCCACCCTGCTAGTTAATTTGGAATGTTGAACACATGAAAATTAGCTAGTAGATCAAATCACTATATACTCAGAATGTTTTTTTTAATCTGGGATTTAACCCCATCCGGCCTACATTAAAGAAGAAGAAGCACCTTACCTCTGAAGGCGCCAACAGGAGTAGCGCTCCAATCGTGACGGGCTGAGAGTCTAAAACTCCCCTGTACCACTGCGCCCCTGCGCCCTGGGTGAGATACCACGGCTGAGCCCCAAGGCTCGATACCTGGTCGGCTGGGTGCCGCTTTGTTTCTAAGAAGAACTTAGTTATAGTACGTAGTGTGCAATAGTTCAAAACTTGAAATAGTGTACTCTATTAATTTCACCAAGAATATTGTGGGTAATATATAGTTGCAAGAATTAAAATAATAAAAATAACACTAATCTTACACACTAATGGTTGTTAGAGTGACGATAGTGTCATTTTCAAGAATTTCAGTTGTTCGCGATGTTATTTCGCAGTCAAGCTCGATTTAAATGTTATTTCTTTAAATACCAACTATAGGAATGCTACTGAACTAGGAATGCTACTGAACTAATTTTCCTTTTTAAAAAAATGTAGACCCTCAGTAATAACTCCTGTTGTTACCACACGGAATGGGTGGTTAGCAATATCAAACGTGGTTGAAAAAGTTTATTTCATCTGTTTTTATTTTTTTGCAAAGACCACTCTGTTTACTAATATGTAGCAAAACATTTTTTTAGGATATGTAGTTATTTTTTTATCACTTTGACTAATAATATAAGTAAAAGTACCTAGATTTGTCGTAACAATACTTTTCTAATACTAATGTATTCTGAATTTTTTAAAAATAATCTATTTTTATTTTGAATTTGATAATAATACCACCTTTTTTTATTTTACAGAATAATCATATGTCGCTCACCCGTTGGGCGACTAGCCTAGTCGCTCAACGGGTGAGCGACTTGGACACTTGTCGCCCAGCGGGCACAATGCATACCCTGTTAGCTTAGTGAACTGCATGCTAGGATCAACCGTTGAGCGATAAGTGTCCAAGTCGCTCAACGGTTGAGCTACTTGGACTAAGTCGCTCAACGGTTGAGCGACTTGGTCTAGTCACCCAATGGTTGAGCGACATATGATTATTCCTGTAAAATAAAAAAGGTGGTATTATTACTGTAATTCAAAATAAAAAATAGATTATTTTTTTAAAAAAATTCTATGTATTCTTACAGCGTTTCAAGAACAAATTGTAATAGAATTAGTGGTCAAATTTGCATCTTGTAGGCTGTGCATGATAACACATGATATGAGTTATTCTCAATTTGAATTTGCATACGGAAGAACTACAATTAGAAAGATTTTGTTGTCCAATAACCGTCCAAATATCATCCAGCAACCAGAGAGTTTTCACAATAGCACTTGAACGTTAATTTGAACTGGATGTATCCGTCCCGCAATGATTGAATGACGAGAATTAAACATGCAAATAAGATAAAAACAATTTTCTTGCCATAAATCAAATACTGGTACAAATTATTAGATAGGCACGTGGATGTATGATCCAGTACCCGCACATGTTACAAAAGACGGCAATTAATAAGCAGTACAAAATTAAAAGGCGTTGCCTGTGATCAAGAAACCTATCAGATGACGACTTGACTTGGAAAAAAGCACGCCACTAGGAAAGCATTGCATAGCACCAACCGCGCGCAACACAAGCAAGCAATTGAGAACGCACGCAAGAAAAACCTGAGGAATATCCTATGGAAATTGGAGAGGACGCAATCTCTGTACGTATGAACGGTCGATCGATCACGGTCGTCCGTGGTGACATGTAATCCCGTACACTCCATCTTCTAGCATTTCGGTAGATCGGACGGCGGGGGGAGGAGCTTCTGGTTGGGGAGCCTCCCGTCCTGCACCAGCCATGCCATTTTCAGGCCCCAGCTGACATGCACTTCCAAGTGGCAATGCATGAACCATACCCCTGCAAGCGTGAAAATAAACGGTCAAGATTTTCCACAACTAGTACTAAATTATTCCCAACGTACGGCGCGTTTGCTTATTCAGAACTCAGTTTCTTTAGTTATGTTATAGGTACGTAATGTACGTTGCTCCCGTTAATTTGTTATTATGTCACGATGATCTTATTTTTGCAGTGCGTGAAACAATTAAATGATCCAATTAATTGATGAAGGATGTGTAATTCTCACCTGGATTGTCAGCACGGAAGCGAATGGCCACCCATCCAGCCGCCGGCACGCCGACGGTGTTCCGCTCGACGGGGTCGACGAGGTTGTACTTGGCCGGGTCGTTCGCCGGGTCGAAGTTGCCGAAGCCCTGCCCGACCACGAAGAAATTGAAGCCGTGCAGGTGCAACGGGTGGCTCTCGGCGCCAAGGATGCTCGTGCCCTGCATCACCAGCTCCACGGAGGTGTCATACGGCAGCACGACCACCTCGGTGCCGTTGGACACGTTCGTGTTGTTCGGCGGCGTCCCCGTGTAGTTGAACGGCGACAGGGGCACGATGGGGAAGTTGGACGAGTACACCCCCTTGGACATGCCGGTGAAGTGCGACTGCAGCAGCGCCGTCGTGGGCAGCACGAAGGAGACGTTGTTCACGGACGCCGCGAACCGGCTCCCGTTGGGCCCCTGGCACGTCCCGTTAACGGCGCAAGGGTGCGTGCCCAGCCCGACCGTGAAGAAGAACCGCCTGTCAACCGCCTGCGGCACGGCCGCGGGGTACTGCTCCGTGGCGAGGCTGCGGAGCTTGGCGGTGAAGTTGGCGACGAAGCTCGTGTCGTTGATCTGTGGCAGGGTTGGTTTGAACACAGGAAGGTTCTTGTTGAAGCCCGCGGAGGAGTGGGAGGTGGGGTCCTCGTACTCGAGGATGCCGGCGACGGTGGTGTTGTCGAAGGTTCCGGACGCCGCGGTTGAGTAGGGCGCGGCCAGCATGTAGTAGGTCGCTCCGGGGTAGGACGGCTTGGTGGTGAGGAGCACGTTGGTGGTTTGCCCCGGGGTGATGATGAGGGTCTCGACGGTGAAGGGCTTGACGTAGACAGCGTCGACGTCGACGACGGTGAGCGGGTGGCCCGCGATGGAGAAGAAGAGCTCGTCATTGAGCGCAGCATTGATGAGGCGGAGCATGTACGTCTTCCCGGGCTCCACCTTCAGCTTGAAAGTGTCTGCATGACATTGACACACGCAGGGTATGCAGTCAACTTGCTCGATTAGTATACGCACGAGTCGGACATGCTGCATGTTTAAGCATACAACCTTTGGCAGAGCAGTTGTAGAGCGGCCCAGGGAGCCCATTGATCGTGAAAGCATCAGAGACATTCGGGCCTCCTCCCGTCTGAAGTGCTTGGCTGATCACTGCCTCCGTGTCCGCCGTCCACCACTCACCTACCACCCAAACACAAGCCGATAAACTTGGTCATTCCATTCCTATGCACAAACTTACCCACCATTATTACCGATAATATAACTCTACTTTGTAACACTAGACTCCATGTATACATAATACATGTACGTACGTACCGAACATGACGGGAACCTCCTTGTACGGCGCGGCGAACGGGTAAGGGATGCCGACCTTGGGGAGGATGACGATGGGGCCATAGACGGTGGCGCGGAGCCAGGAGATGTGCGCGTGCCACCACAGCGTGCCGCGCTGCCCGGTGATGGTGAACTTGTAGACGTAGCTCTGCCCCGGCTGGATCGGGCACTGCGTGATGTACGCCGGCCCGTCCGCCCAACCGCTCCGTAGCTGCCGAACGCCGTGCCTGCACGAGCGCGTTGCGCCCCGCGCCGCGCAACAATTTGCTCGATCGTAAACTCTCTATACATGCAAGCTGCAAGTAATTAGCGTGCATGGGGCATGTGCGTGCTACGTACCAGTGGATGCTCATGTTGTACGGGGCGTGGTTGACGACCCGGACCACGACGAGGTCGCCTTCCCTCGCGAACACCGTCGGGCCGGGGAACTGCCCGTTCACTGTCACGATGCTCTTGCTGCTGCACAGCCGTGTCACGTTCACCGTTTGCACCTGCATTGCAAATTTGCAACGTTGCATTATTGAGATGCTCTGTCTCTAAAACCGTGCAATTAAGAGAAAAGGAAAAAAAAAAGGATTGTCTATTTGTAAGGTGACAAAAAAAAGGTATAAATCACATTTTTTATCCATTAGATAAACATTCAATCGCATGACACATCAATCTCTACATAAATCTAATAGTTACAAAAATTGACTTAAAATAAATTCAAGTGACTTAGAAATAACAAATCCTAGCTAAAAATAAAAAACTTGAGAACGTGCGGTGGTACTGCATGCATGTTGCAAAAACTTACGTCAAATTGGTACTCCCTCGTGGCGCCCTCCGCCACGTTGATGGAGAAGAGCATTAGCACGGCGATGAGGAGAGCGGAAGGGGCAAGGTAGGAGCTAGCCATTTTCTATGCCTTCGATCTTGAGCTATCGACGACTTACGTAAGTACGCTTGTTTGAGCTCTCGATGGCTAATGGCTATGGATGTGTTTGAGATGCTAGGTGTGCCCTAGAGGTGGCTATATATACTAGAGAAGGAAGAGCATGCAGGGCACAAGATTAATTAATCTGTACGTTTCTCGCATGCATGTCTGTCGAGACACAGTTCAATCGTTTAACCCAGTTGAGTAAGCTTTATTTGGTGCATGGTTGGTTATTGAGCACGAGGTCGCCGCAACGCAACACTGATCGAGGACGGGGCCCATGGCTATAGCTTCGGAATGTGGCTAAAGTCAACCACTCATCTGTTTATATGTCATCTTGACCACCCCGTGGCCTTTGCATGACTTAATTAATACGCAGAATATGGTGAAGAATCATGGGTATTTGACTTACTGTGCGACGTTTTCTTATGTGGACTTGATTGCACAGATTAATTTAGCTCACCTATCCTTCCAAAAGAGAGAATTTTTGCTCAACGATTTTACGTTAAATTAAACCGTATGAAGTGTGATCTACTCCAACAAATCCCAAGGAATTATCGCACAAATTTCATAAAACCTCATGTGATTGGTGGATTGTACTTAACCCCTGATATTTTGGCCTAAATGTTAAACAAAACTACAAGTAATTCGAATACAATGCAAGAGGTCCCCGCCAGCGGCCACGTCCACGCCATCTCGATCCGGCCACTGTTGTCACCGCCGCGTGCCGGGAGCCAGAACTGTGCCGCCAGGAGCTCGGCTTCCATTCAAATTAATTTCTTGCATTTTCGTGCTACCTTTAGACCACAATACTTAGGGTTACGTGAGAAACTCCGATCCAGATCTCACTTTCCACTACTAACGTTTAACTTCTCCTGAAAAAGTACTGATGTTGAACTAACTATACATGGAACTTTCTACCAAGCCAGAGATCTTCGAGACTTGTTCGATTTTTTTTTCTTTTCACCTAACTATCAGAAATGTGTTAAATCAGAAGTAGTTGAATTTTCGCTTTGAAACTGAAGGTCAGAGGCGAGACCAAGTGGACCTATTGCAAATCACAACTTTCTTTAGGATCCTACAATATCCTTGCGTGCCAAGGGACTGGAGCAAGCGAAGACAACGACCTGAGCTGGAGGAAGGTAGCCTAAGCCTGTTCTTGATTGGCAACACATTCGCATCGGCCACAAATGGTCTGACCTGCATGATTTATATAATGTAAAACCGGGGGATTCGTAATTTGTAAGCTGGGCTGGTTAGCAGCAGGTATGTCTCCTGTGGATGGTTTGGTCGGCGAGTTGTGTTCGAACTGTTCATCTTTCCCCACAAGTCTCCAAAGGAAGAGAAGGATGCCTGACCCAACCTCACCTCTTGCTTTCCTTCCTTTCAATGGCTACTAGTCTACAACTGATTTTTTTTAAAATAATCCATTTTTTATTCAAAATTACAAAATTATACCTGCAATTTTTTTACAAGATTATACGTCTGTCGCTGAATCGTTGGACGACTGGTTCCAATCGCCCAATGGACAAGCAACACCAATATAGTAGCTGTGTCGTTGGGCGACAGAGATAAAGTCGGCCAATGGTAAGACGATACGTTATGTCGCCCAACCGGTAGGCGACTGCATCCTTGTCGCCCAACGGTTCGGCGACAGGAGGCTGGAGTTGGTTTTTTATTTATTTAATCCTTCTTATTTGAAAGTTAATCCTCTCGAACTATTCATAACTTAAAAGTAGAGAATCTATGTGTGAACCATATATAAGACCATCCTTTTAACTGACCGTCCGGTAGCACAGCAGGCGGGAGGGTTAGCGTGGCCACATACGGCACACCCTGACGAGGCTGTAGGCTCAACCAGGCCACGTCCGACACCGCCGCGGCCTGAGGAGGCCGGAGGGTCCGGTTGGGCACAGCCCCGTACATCGGCAGCATCGCAGTACATCGGTCCTCTGGACTCCTTCGCCTTCCACACGCAGGGCGCGTACGACGTGCCGTACTTCCCTCCGGACTCCTTCTTGCACGCCATGGTGCTAGCTGAGGGTACGTCACGTCTCTGTTTGTTAGTACGCATCGCGTTTTTTTTATTAACTAACAATATTTGCAGTGCAGGTGTTCTGCCCTATGACGGATTAGGGGCCTCCCCAGGCGATGTGGACATGCACGACTTCCTTGTGGACGAGGACCCGGCACCTCAGCCCACACCCGCTGAGGTTCTCTCCGGTCACTTCGCAGCGCCAAGATACCCACAATGACGATTCATCCACCCTCCGCCTTTCGATTCTCGTCAGACCAGGCCTCCAGACCGTCTTTCCCTCTTAGGGCCAAGGCCCCGACACCCAGCGCAGAGGAAGGGGCCCAAGCGAGCCCATAGGGGAGGACGCAGAGGTGGAGTGGGTCGTGGCGACGCCTAACAATATTTGCAGTGCAGGTGTTCTGCCCTATGACGGATTAGGGGCCTCCCCAGGCGACGCGGACATGCACGACTTCCTTGTGGACGAGGACCCGGCACCTCAGCCCACACCCGCTGAGGTTCTCTCCGGTCCTGACTCAGCTGGTGCTTGATACCCACACAATAGGCAGTTCTGTCCACCCCTCCGCCTTTCGATCCTCGTCAGACCAGGCCTCCAGACCGTCTTTCCCTCTTAGGGCCAAGGCTCCGACACCCAGCGCAGAGGAAGGGGTCCAAGCGAGCCCATAGGGGAGGACGCAGAGGTGGAGTGGGTCGTGGCGACGTGGGAGGGGATGCTGGGGGTGCGGTTGGGGGGGGGAGGGCTAGTAGGGGGCGTCCCCCTGCACTGGCTGTACTTTTGTTCGTTATGTGATACTTAAATTTTGCACTTAATGTGTGATGCATGTAATACTTTTGCGTTCTTATGTGTAATCGTTCGTACAATGCATGTTTGTTCAATGCATATCGACGCCTATAGCTTAACGCACGCGACACATCGATGCAACAGTCAACTTAATAAAAGGAAACCGCAATGACGCATCCACCATTTAGTTACATGCTTTACGAGATTGAACATAATTGTGTACAGAAGGGGAGACTATCGAGGTACAAGCTTCTCTAGTAGTGCCTAATGGTATAAGGTGCCTCCCACTACCCACATAGAATGTTGTACAGGGGGGCGCCTCGGATGTGGCTGGCCGTCGTTGTAGTGGCACGCACATATACAGCTAGGGTTCGCACAGCAACATGTGGGATCATAAGAACTTCATATGTGTTGGCAGAGGTCATCGTTTTGCTTGTTGAGATTGTCAATCCGCGCCTCCAACTGAAAGATTCGGTCCCAAAATGTATCCACGTATATCACAACATGTCGTTCATGAGGACAATCGATCTAGCGGACAAAGTCGCATTTCGCTATCTGCTGCAAAGGACGGTTAACATGGAGGCTCTATTAGCAGCAACATGAAGCAAACTATTTGCTAATTGTACCCTAGAGTGTGGGCATCGGAAGAAACGTCGTCCGCCATCGAAAAGGGCATCCATGACCTGCACGACAACGTCCTCCTTGTGTCCGCATTTCGGCCATACCGGTTGAGCACGTTTGTTCGGCATTAACCGGTAGTTAGGGCCGAAGTCCTCCCTCCTTTCGAGGGGAAGGTCTTGCTTCGACGACCCCGGTTGGACTGGTCCCTCGGCGTCTGCCATGGTATGTTACTGTACGATGGAGAAGATTCTTCTTCCTATGGTTTGAAGGGTCAAGTGGTCCTACTTTCGGAGCGTGGAGCATGCATTTTATAGCCCCGCGGGGGGAGGCTAACAAAGCAGGTAATGCGTTAGCTTGCAGATGACAAGACCGAGCGAAATTTGGCGCGCTGCGTAAAGACAAGACCAAGCGAAATTTGGTCGCTGCGCAAAGACAAGACCAAACGAAATTGGGCGCTGCGCAAAGACAAGACCAAACGGGGCAACTTTGCACAGTGATAAGACCAAAGGAGACAGCCTTGCGCAGTGATAAGACCAGACGAGGCAGCTTTGCGCAGTGACAAGACCCAATGAGACAGCTTTGCGTAGTGACAAGACCAAAGGAAACAGTCTTGCGCAGTGACAAGACCAAATGGGGCAGCTCTGCGTAGTGACAAGACTAAAGGAGACAGCTTTGCGCAGTGACAAGACCAAAGGAGACAGCCTTGTGCAATGATAAGACCAGACGAGACAACTTTGCACAGTGACAAGACCTGGCGGGGCAGCTTTTTTCAACGAGAAGACCAAAGGACAACACTCCATGCCAACCCTCTGGCTTATAAAGGGAGGTGGAAGAGATCTGGGAGAGAACACTACACAACCAAACCCAACACTACACCAGAGCTTGCTTCACCACGCCAGGATAGACAACATGAAGAGGCAATGGGACGGGATCCGTGAACTAGCAAGGGCTGTTGGGGCCCGGGAAGAGCAAGCAAGGGCTGCTGCGGCTCGGCTCGAACAGGAGGAGCATGCTAGGATGGCCGCTCTTTGTAATGACGCCCCCCGTAGCAGCAACCTCTACCAGAACGTTTCAATCGAGCGTTTGTCGCAACACCCGCTAGAGGGGAAGACGCCGCTCCTCTATTGGTAAAGGGACCCATGCAAGTTCTTCAAATCTAAGCAACAGCTGAGCCTGGGCATGCGTTACTAGGGTTGCGTGAACTACTCCAATGACTATCCCGACCGGCGTTGGGACATACGCAGCTATCGGCAGCCGGTAAGGACCAGTTATAATGTGTTTCCCTCCTATTTCTCTTTCAAAGTACGTACTAACAACCTCTCCCGTCTACCCATAGTCCCCGGATCCGCTATGTAGCTACCGCAAGTGGATCGACCAAGAGATCCACCCACATGACCAGTGAACTCTCGACTACGAGGAGTGGGATGTCAAAAGGGCCCGTGAGATCCGAGAGGAGGAGCGCCGCAACGACGAGCAAAACGAGTGCATACGTCAGAAGACGAAAGCTCATCTCGAGGCGTGCAGACGAGAAAAAGAGGAAAATGGCAGCCAAGGCCAAAGAGACCGGCGAGTAGTTCAACGCCGAGCTAGCAAGGAAGGGAAAATAGCCCCGATCCACGCAATAGGTCGAGTCATTATGTACTAGTCCCCCGTCGAAGGTCGAATCTATTTCCATTCCAAAAAGGCACATATGTATCATAGGAGTACGTTGGTTTGTTGCATCGTGCATGATGCTATTTCTTATACACGTAACCAAACCCTATATGCCATGTTATTCTTAGCTTCATTATAAAGTCTATTTTAATTTGTAACATCAAATCTCCTTGTCTTTTCGCATTCAATTCTTCCATGTTATTCCTAGCTTCATTATAATGGCATCCAACAAAATGTATTACTTCTGAGGCAAGGCCCGGAAATATTGTGCAGTTGTTTATGAAGGATATATATACCGAAGTGTAAAAGGTTATCAATCCAGAAAAAAGATTTTCAGTCAATATATGTATTTACGCTCAGTTAAAAGAATGGTCTTATATATGGTTCACACATAGATTTTCTACTTTTAAGTTATGGATAGTTCGAGAGGGATTAACTTTCAAATAAAAATGATTAAATAAAAAAACCAGCTCCAGCCTCCTATCGCCGAACCGTTGGGCGACAGGGATGTGGGCGACATAACCTATCGTCCGACCATTGGCCGACTTTATCTCTGTCGCCCAACAACACAGCTACTATATTGGTGTCGCTTGTCTGTTGGGTATCCAGTCGCCCAACGGTTCGGCGACAGACGTATAATTTTGTAAAAAAAATCGCAGGTATAATTTTGTAATTTTGAATAAAAATAGATTATTTTAAAAAGGATTCTCTACAACTCACAACGCATGGCTGATTGGCTGTAAGGTAGACTTGAAACAGAGAACTTTTTTTATTCATTAACATTTGTTTTAAAATTTTATTTTAAAGTTAACTCTCGGCGCACTTTATTTCCAATTCTAACCCCTTTGGTCACCACTATAATACTGTCACATGCCAGGATAAATCCCTAAAATAACACTTTTTGTCATGCCACTGGTTGTGGCGTGATCAAATAACACTGTCACGCCACTTTTAGTGGCGTGACAAAAGTTTGACCAGAAATGGGCTGGCGTGACAGTGTTGTTTTGTCACGTCACGGGTGGTGACGTGACCAAAGGGGTCAAAATTAGAAATAAAGTGCGCTGAGGGTTAACTTTAAAATAAAATTCAAAAAAAGTTAATTAATAAAAAAAATTCTGAAACAGAAGCCAGGTCTCCAGGTGTGTACTACTATACATTCTACGTCTATGTTCTCTCCTTTTAGCGAATACTCCCTCCATTCTTGGAAGGTTGACGCTGCCCAGGGAGAATTATCACTACTTGACGTCAAGAATATAAGAACGGAGGGAGTATATACGTAGGATAGAATTCTTGGATAGAGGCGGGGTATGTGTTGTGCCTGATTTGCCAGTTAATTTTCTCAGATTTTAGGCGCAGCGTCTGGTGACTGGTGCTCGTGCTTTCCATGAGGAACTTTTCAGATGAAAAAAAATGCATCGTCTTTTCCAAAAAAAAGAAGTGTACTTCCTTGTCTGGTAGGTTTTGCAGCAACGTGAAAACTACTGGTATTTCAAACATGATATACGTAAGGATTATATTTTTGCGGACAATTGTATTCATTTCGTTAAGAGTTCCCAAAAGGTACAGCTTGTAAGTGTAAGAATGTAGCAAATCCTGCTCTCAAAGAAAAAAAGAAGAATGCATCAAAACTGTCAAAGTACGGAAGGAAAACAAATATACCCCAGACAGACTCGACAAATCAACAGTGAACAGTTAACACCAGTTCTTCATCCCACCAGTGCCAGTAACAGGATTCAACAATAAACCTCAGGGCATTTCGTGGCGCGGTGCCGATTGCAGGGATAAATCGTGAACTCCCACGGGTTCTCAGTAGATTCGACAGGAGGATCACCTATGGAAAGTCGACTACATTTCAATTTGGCCAAAAAAAAAGTGCCATAACTTGACAAAGGCATTCTTTTATACAGCTTCTCATGCGCAAGAAAACATAAAAAATTGGTGGAATAAATATGCAATATACAGCTACAATCTTGTAAAGCTATGTTGGCACAGCCTCGCCAAGGGATGATGATGGATCAACTTCAGCAATCTTATTGCTATCCTCATCTTGGAAACCTTGTTTGAAGCGATCATAATTAGTTAGCTCGGCTGTCTTAAATGGGCGTTCCCCTAGAACCCGAACTAGATCTTCCTGGTGGAGGACCTCCTTCTCAAGCAGCAGCTCTGCAATCTGTGCAACTTGCTCCTTGTGCTTCTTAATCAACTCAACAGTTTTTTCATAGGCCTTAGCAACCCATTCCCTCACCTCAGTGTCAATGATGGACGCCGTCTGGCTGCTATATGGCTTGCTCATTTCAAAACCATCCTCCTCCCTTTGAGGGAAAGAAAGAAGCCCAACCTTTTCACTGAAGCCGTACACTGCAACCTGGGCGTAAGTCATCTTAGTAACTTTCTCTAGATCATTTTGGGCACCAGTCGAGATCTTCCCAATCAAAACCTGCAAAAAAAGAAAAGCACAGTTACATACTTACTATTAAGATAAAGCTCAGTTATACAAAGATCTATAAAATGTTGTGTACCTCCTCTGCAGCTCGGCCACCTAGTGTCATGCAAGTAATGTCAAAAAGCTGCTCTTTTGTCATCAAAAGATTCTCGTTTGGTACGTACTGAGCGAAGCCTAGGGCAGCTGTTCCACGAGGGACAATTGTGACTTTAAGGAGTGGCTCTGCATGCTCCAAAAACCATCCAGCAACAGCATGACCAGATTCATGGTAAGCAACAGTTCGGCGCTCCAGTTTGCTAATGACCTGCAGACAGATCAATAAGCACATAGTCAATAAATATGAATATCAGTACCATATGTCCAATTGTCCATAGCTCAATTAATTACATCATATGAAAAGCAAGGTGTAACCTTAACTAGTTGTGCTCCATATTGTAGTATTGGCATTGGATAGTTCATCCAATGCAATGACACTTAATTCTTCTTAGGGTTTTTATATTCTAACAAATATGTAGTTCTTTCTATATAGTTACGAACTTACGATTAAGTTTGATTACACTAAACAAGTGGAATAAACTACCAGATTCAGGCTAACCTATTGCAGGGTGCTCTCAAGTGAACAACAACTAAGCAAAACAGGGGGAGGAACCAAGGCATCTCACAGAAAGTAGCTAGATTTCAAACTGTAGCCATTAGTCTCTCAATGCTCTTGGCAGCTAGTATTGGTGTTTCAGAGTCTCCCACAGAAGCAAAATATGATTATGATCAATCATAACCTAAGATGAAATAGATATAAATAGTTCTCATGCACAAGTGGTAACCTTAACAAATTTGCTAACCTATATATCATCAAATTTGCTACTTCCCGGAGTTTGTGACATTTTTCATGCACTTGTGTAGTTTTAGTCTCGCAGACTCATAGTCTAGCAGCATTACAGACAAGCCTTATCTATGCATGGTAACACAAATCTTGATTCTTGGTGCAGATTTGGAAAATCAATTGGCAGAGGAAAAATGACAAATCGATACTGTGAAAAGTTACCTTATTTTTCTTCTCCAAACCCCCAATTACCCTATCAATTGCAGCTTCAAAATGCTGCATTGTAATAAGTGTCTCCTCACTTCTTGCAGCAATTAAAGCAGCCTCATTACAAACATTGGCAATGTCAGCTCCAGCAAATCCAGGTGTCAAAGCAGCTAATCGTTGTGAATAAAATGATGGCTCCTTGTCCAGTTTAAGCTTTTTAAGGTATATGCGAAATATTTGATCACGACCCTTTATGTCTGGTTTATCAATACTTATTTGACGATCAAATCTTCCTGGTCTTAGCAAAGCCTTATCCAGGATGTCAGGTCTATTGGTACCAGCAAGAACAACTACTCCAGATGTAGTTCCAAACCCATCCATCTCTACAAGCAACTGGTTCAATGTGCTTTCACGCTCATCATTTCCACCAGAAAACCCTCCGCGGCCTCTCGCACGACCAATCGCATCAATTTCATCGATAAATATAATACTAGGTGCACATTGCCGAGCTTCTTGAAATAAGCTTCTCACCCTGGATGGTCCAACACCAACAAACATTTCCATGAAGTCTGAGCCAGAAATAGACAAGAAAGGCACACCAGACTCGCCTGCAGTAGCTTTAGCAAGGAGGGTCTTTCCTGTGCCAGGGGGGCCCACAAGAAGAGCACCCTTCGGTATTTTAGCTCCTAGTTCTTCATATTTCTTGGGATTTTTCAGGAAATGAACAAATTCCATGATTTCTTGTTTGGCTTCATCACAGCCAGCTACATCCTTAAAGAACACCTGCAACATACAATAAAACAAGGATTAATTGAGTTGAATCATATCATATGTGTATTATTAGCCTTCAAAATATTATATGTATATTATATTTCTTTTGGTGATGACGAACCAAGACAAGGCTCCTAAATTACTACAGCATTATCTTTTTACAGATGTAGCCATGGAATGAAATAGCAGACAAAAAGCTAACCTTGTTTTTGGAATTTTTATCCATCTTTGTCACTTGAGCTTTTCCAATATTGAAAATACCACGGCCTCCTTTTCCAGGACCACCAGTACTAAATCCACTCTGCATCTTTGTCCCCATGAAATATATCAATCCAATAATGAGAACCGTTGGGGCAAACTTCAGCATTTCCTGGAACCAATTTAATTCAGCAGCATAAGTTACTGGAACATAATCATGTGGATCTATACCCAATGCTTCCTGGGCCTCTTCTAACTTCTCTTCAAAGGAATCAACACTTCCAATATTAAAGTAATACTTGTATTTGCTAGGAGCCTCTCTTCCAGGAAGATGACTGGTAGTGATATGGATATCACTATCCTGGCTTTTGTTTATTGAGGGTGAACTACTGACATAAACCTTTGCAACTGATTTGTTTGAAACAACAATGTGGTCAACTAACCCAGGTTCCAATAACTTATTCTTGAATTCTTGGAAGCTTATCTGCAAAAGTTAGAAGCAAATGAACTTTAAAAGTTATAATGGACTAGTAAAAGAAACTGTGTTCTGTACATAGAAAAGGAAACAGATAGGTAACTGCAGTGTGATATAGTTTTATCGTATTAATTAATTAATGGGAGGTGCATTACCCACCATATTGCATTCATATTAACAGGAGATTAAGAAAATATAACGCACATGGTAACAATGCCCTAGATCAAAATCTTAACTAGGATGGCAGGATATGCCATCAGTTGTGAATTACTGGGATGTTTTTTTGTGCCAAAGAATCGCATTGATGCTATTCCTATCAAGCAATAGCATACCGTCTCCATTAGTACAACTATGCAACCTCTTTTTAGTCATCTACTACTTTAGTGATTGCTAATTAATCATCATCTATATTGTGTTACAAATAACCATATACTAAGAACATCTAAAGGTGAAAGCACAAATGTTTTCTCTATCACTTTGCTAGGCCACACCACCAAATAAATTTTTCAAGAAAGTGTGATCTTTTTTCACAACTGCCTGCCACCATTCAAATTGGATGCTAAAAAAAAGGCCATAGCAAATAACTTATACACCACACAGAAGTGAAATAACTCTTTTTTGACATTTACAGGACAGGTCAAGGGTGGAGACCTTGAAGAAAGCACAAGCAGATTTAGCTACCAGTTATCTTCTATGCACAACAGACCAGCTAAATAACACAACAAAATAAACAAGTAATGAACTATTATAAGCATGTTTCACAGTCAGTTTGCCAGTAAGAAGAGTACCTCCTGCTCAGATATACCGCGAGATATGGATGATAGTAATAGGCCAAGAAGGAGTAGAGGAGCAAGCATGTCTTGGAATAGTTTCACAGCGTTCTCTTGAAAATTCCATTGATCATCTGATTTGGATTCCTCTGCACAGAAGAAGTAACCACATAAAGTGCACGGCGTGTACGCCAAAAGTTATAAGGGCCAAATGCATTCAGCTGCATGAAAGTTTCAAAATTGCCGGGAAATTCGCAATGTTCATGCCAGTACACACTCCCTTTAGAGGCGAGCTGCCGGCAAATGTGGTACTAACTACTAACACACCAACATTAGCTTTTAAGCTATATATGATATTTCAATACTGTTGGGGATATTTTTGCAATAAGATAAGTTTGGTAAAACATCTCTATGGATCCCCTAACTATAAACTATTGCTGAGCATAGCGCTCCATCGATTATCTAGTTCTACTGCAAAAGCTCTGTTTATCGTCTGCCTATCACTGATATCTACTATTAATCTACCAAAACCCTGGTAATAGGTGTACAAATCACAAAGTTATATTAGCCTAGTTTTAGCTTAACATTCTCCTTCAGGGGCGGAGATGGGCCTCAGGCTGGTGGGGCAACGGTCCGAGCCCGAAGGGAATAGCAGTAGGATTGTTTACTGTTCATTGATGCCATTTTTCATTTGCCAGCAGGCCGGTCCGAGTCATACAACTCCCCAGCCGGCCCAGTCGCGGAATACAACTCCCGGCCCGGCTTCTGCCCGCTCGGTTCCCCATCGCACCGCCTCTTCTTCCCAGCAAGACACCGCTAACGCCCACACTGCGTGCCTCCTCGGCTTAACCGGCCGCGCCTAACGCCCGCGCCCGATGGTGGGCTACGGCCAGCTCTCCCGCGCTCCGGTTCATGGCGCCGCCGCCACCTCAGCTCCTTTTGCCACCACTGGCTGGTCAGGCCACCTGCGTGCCGCGCCGGTGCCGCCTCCGCCACTGGTGCTCGCCTTTAGCCCGCCATGATGCGCCAGATTCAGCTCCTCAGCTCGCTCTCCTTGCCCTCGGCCCAAGACCACCCCGGCGCCTGCTGACCCTAGCATTCTCGTCGTGTTGGTGCCTCCACTCCTGGCCGGCTCGGCTTGCCGCTCGAGCCTCACTGCCTCACCTCCCTCCCATTAGCCACTCGAGCCTCAACAAAGGTGTTGTGGTGACTGGTGAGTTGCTGGTGGTGGTGGGGTTTTGCCGCAGATGCCTTGCGGTATACTACTCTCCAGTCCCTTCTATTTGCTCTGTCATGTGGGTGATGGTCTGATGGATGTGGGTGATGATGATGCACGCAGCACGGCAGTAGCACTTATTGACTTATGTGATGTCTTATTAGTAATTGAAATTGAGTATGACTACTGACCGGTGACACTGAGAGTCTGAGACAGGAGAGTGGAGAGTGGAGACAGACCGATTGTGATTTACTGATTTGTGAAACCATGTCAACTAGTTTTTCTGATTGATACATCTGTATGAGTAAATAGTAATTGAGTTGTATGTCTTGATTTCATTTGAGCTGCTACTTGTCCAACTTTAGGATGGAGTGGGTTGTAGGATGGAATCTAAGATTCATTTTGTTGATTAAGAGTTGGTTGTGCATTTGATCGGTGAGGGGATCATTCAAGGTGTATGTCTTGCAGGTGATGGTGCATGTTTGCATGGAACCGTGATCTTAAGGTGATAGAAACAAAACAATAATGATTGTGAACTATAAATCTTTAGCGGTCTAGATTTTGTGTTGTAGCTTTGCCTCATTGTGTTATCATGTATTGCTGAACAAAAACATTATGTGAATCTTCTTTTGGAAAGGTAAGGAGGCTTTTAATGATTAAGTGCACTATATTACAAACTAGTGCTTGGAACTATATATCAACATCTTCCCCGCAAAAGATGTCATTTGATCAATATTATTTGATTTGATTCTATTTGATGTAATAGATATACATGATGAAGAGGACAAAGACATTGGCATCTTATTTTCCATCGCAATCCAATCAAAACTCTCCGGAAACAATTAGGTATTAACTTTTGTACCGCTCCACTATATTTTTTTTGTCATGTTTTAGCTATTTTGTCGTATCGTTAAACATGGAATTCAAATTTCATTCTAGTTACACATTTGTGTTGTACTTTTGTTATGTCTCGGTGTGAATAGTATTTGACGTTAGTTATAGCCACTTAGTTTTGTGCCCGAGGCTTTGTGGAATCCTGGCTCCGCCACTGTTCTCCTTAGTCCTTACAGGCATTAAGTAAGTCAAGTTGCTACTGGTGTAAGAAAAGCTACACGATTTACAAACTATTCTGCAAAACACACAACAAAGTAACCATCTCTCTACACAACACAAGTGTGCAACGCAAATTAAAACCACAACTTACTCTTCGAGTCAGACTTGTCGCTCCCATCCCCTTTCGGTTTCTCCTTCTTCTCCTTTGGGAAATACTTCTCGTAATCTAAATCATGAAGGGCCACATTACAAACAGATTCACCGAGCGGACCAAACGACCACCTAAACCCGCAAAGAGAGAGAGAGAGCTTACTCTTGTTCGACTGGTTGGAGAATAGCCGCCGGAACTGCGAGCTGGCGAGCAGGCACCTCCAGTCCCCGACCTTCCCCGCCCCGTTGGCCGCCGCAGGGCTCCCCAGAGAGGACGTCAAGTAGCCGCGCATAAACCCCAACCCGCCGCTCCCACGACCGGGGGGCGGCGACGACGGCAGCGGCGCGCGGAGCCCGCCATGCCCACCGAGAAGAGAACCCTAGGGAAACACCAAACATGGCAAACCGTTACGCGACGCTACACCAAACTGGAGACGGAGAGGAGGGGGGAAGTGAAGGGCTCGGGAGCTCACCTGGCGCGATCGGGAGGAGCGGGCGAGGGCGCGGGAGAGGGAGGAGAGGCTCATGGCGGCGTCAGCGAGGGCATCGGAAGGGGAGCGGGGGGCGAGCGCGCCCTATCTAGGGTTTGGATACCCGCGCCGCGCGATCGAACTCCTTTTCCCCCCCGGGGGGCGTTCGTGCCGTGCCTTTGGTTGGAGCTGCGGACGAACTGACGAGACGACGGTCGAGGGCGGCGGAGGCGGGGGCCGGGGGCGAGACTCGACAGGGCGATAGCGCTTATGACCGGGCTGGTCGACACGTTGCCGGGTTTACCACCGATCTAGACTTCTAGATCCTGATTCGGATTTGGGGTGTGCTGATGGCGTAATTAGTAGCTGGATTTTGATTTAGAGTGATTACTGCCATGCTGCAAGGCTATACCGGCTTTGCCCAGGGTCCCCGTCCAACGCCGAATACGATACGAGATGATTCCTTAGGCCTCGAGCTTTCCTGCTTGCTTGGCCCATACAGCAGACGTGAAGCCCATAACTCGCCATACGTTGAACAAAGTCGGACCATGGCTGCGTGCCTCCTCGTCGTACCCGTAAACTCATCGGGCCAGTGTGCGGGAGTGCCAGCTACATTAAAAAACAAGACTTTGTAATTTACTAGGGTCAGAAAAGAAAACGAGTTTAACCTACGGTAAAAAAAAAGCACACAATTCCATAGCGGTGATCCTCAGTCGATGTGCGGTTCGTATGGAGCCTGCTGGTCTGCTTCTGTTGCCAGAGGCTTGCTTTTGTTGCCGAGATTGATTACTGTTGTTTTTGCCTCTGAAGCTAGTATGCAGCTAGTTTTGCTTTGTACATAGTTACATTACCTTTGCCCGGATTCTCTGTGGAGAATACTGTCTGAACAGTTTTTTCTAAGTCTACGCGAACAACGACAGGCGGCAGTACTACAGCGAATACCGTAGAAACAAGTCCAATGTATTTCTGATTACTGTACAAGCCGAGGTTTACTCCCTTCAATCAAAACAAGTCCAATGCCCTGCTTTAATACAAAAACAAAGTTGTCACTTGTGACAAATCAATCAGCACTTATGATAAACTATCAGGTGAACCCTTTGTTCTTCCTTCTAAGCTCTTACAAGCGTGAGGTATGACAGTGGAATTCTTTTTTAAAAAAAGAATGAAAGGAAGAAAAGGCATGACGTTTATCTCAAAGAAAAATAAAAGAAAATGTATGGTGCTGGAAAAATCTTAGAACGGTACTAGTCCCCTCGTAGTCGAAGAATCTGATTATACAGTATAATTTTGTCTGTTCTCCTGCCATTCGTTCAAAAAGAAAGAAAGAAAACACGGAGTCGTCAGGCGTATAAATGAAATAGCTTGACCACTCAACAGATAATCGTCAGAAAACTCTCACGAAAATGAAATTTCACAGGAGAATCACTGTCACTAGTTACTCAACGACAGCCCTGATTAAGGAACAATCGGTCGAGAGGATTGCCTGTTGTGGTACTGTTAAGCTAGTCTGGACTCTTCCGCATCGCAGCACTCTTGCTTTTCGAGAAAGGACGTACTGCCGACTGAAGTCTAAGTTTTTCCCATCGAAAGGTCAAGTCTGATCACTGGCAAATAGAAGCAATTGATAGGAAATTAAAGCGAAAATGGCTATTCCCATCAGTCCAAACTATATACCGTTTCAGCTCTATGCCAACTGGACAAGAAAAAAAGTTTAGTAACTTAGTTTTTTTACATCGTTTGCTCCAATTAATACTAGGAACCCTTTCTTAAGATGGTAATCGAATGTAAATTCTACCGAGTCTCAAAAGAAAGGTACTAGAAATCCTACCAACTAGTATTTTTAATAGGAGATATTGGTCTAAAAGTGACTTATTATTGAAACCGTAGAATCTTTTTGCAAACCAAAACTACTTTGCTGAAACGAAATGTAAATGGCACCGGAAGGATATATACTCCGCAATGGAAAAGCTGCAGTGACGTTAACACTAAGAGACCAGGGAACACATACGTTTCTTTTGATTTGATCAAACATCTCTATCGTACGAGTAATTACCGAACAGAGCATATTATAATCAAGTACCTAGCTATCAGATGCATATACCTGGGGACCATTGTTAGTTGGCAGCGTTCCAGTTAATTAATAGCTAGTGCCTTCAAAAAAGATATTATAATACTAGCTAGTGACCGTGAAATGGACTACTCCAACAACGTCGTCAAGAAAAAGAAGTGGTCCAATTACTGATAAAGTACATAATAGTGAAAGTAACAATTAATGATGATGAGGCCAACAGCACGACCAACCAATTGCTATGTTAATTATTCGGAAATCGGGATATTATTATTTTGAATAGAAAATAAGCATGTGTTTCAAACCAATTGTAAAAACAATTGTAAGATGCCATGAAAACAAACAACATTCAAATGTATTTGCGTCCCTTCAGATTTTTCGTCCCTCATGTGCAATACGGTTTAGAATCTATTCTCAAACAATCAAACTCAATCAAATCACAACCCAAGGCTGGCACTCTGGGCAGTTTTGCCATGCTGGTTGCCATATCATTAATTTTGCCATATAGAATGCCACAACATCACTTGGACCCACATTTCAACCTCCATTCTTTACTTTCACCTCGACACCGACCTTCCATTCGTTGAATATACAAGCATTTTTTGAATTACTTTAATTCAGAAATATACTAGATAAATCATGAAAATTATTCTAGCCATTTTCACAAAGCAGGTAATCAAGAACACTATAGCCATACGAATTTCTAGAAGGACAGAAGCTAGCATATCTATCTCAATGTTCAAGACTACAACAGATAATAAAGTTAACCAAGTAACAAGTGCGAGATAGCCATACCCAGATCCAGTGGAAGAAGCAGTAGCAGTAGGAGTCTTGATGAGGTCGGCGTTCGTCATGGCATAGTGGACGTCGTGGTAGTAGTCGTGCGATTGATGTAGGCGTAGCGAGAGAATCGATGAAGAGAAGCAACGGCGATCGTAACGCGCTCCCAAAAACCTTATTCGTCCTCGCTCGTGCAAGCCTTCAAGGACGAAGGTTAGGAGGCTCGCTTCTCCCGGTCTTGGCCGTAGACAGCGCCTCATTGGGATGGAGATCGCTAGAGACAGCAACAAACAGTAGAGTTCTGTCTTAGTCTTTCGTAGAGAGGAGAGGATTTGAGAAGAACCAGTACTCTGTTCTTTTTGATAGCCAAAAACAAAGAGGCCATAGGCTTTTAATTCGCCAAGGAAACGGTCGCCATTGATTCGCCATCAACCAGTGTTAACTGGAGGCATTACTCACTAGTAACTGAACTGTTACTACCAGCCGTTCATTAATGTCATTTACTACGAGTCGGTGCGTTTCGATTTTCGAATAGATAAAGAAAAACAGCGTCGCGCTCGACACGCTTCACAAGCGCGACGCGCGTACACACACACACCGCATCAAGACGGCTCGGCTCGGCGGCGGCGGCGGCGAGTCGCAGCGTGTGTATTGGCTCTCTCCAATTCCACAAGGGGGGCTATCACGTTCCACCTTATAAAATGGTGTAACTCCCCTTCATCCCTCCATGTGGGGCTAAATAGTTTTAGCACGTGCACATGGGCCTTTGAGATTTTTCAGGAATTAATTAGAATTAAAATTGGACCTAGCCTGTATTAATTCCAACACCATTTTCACTGCCCCACCACACAACTCGTAGGTGCCGTCGTCATGTCCATGCCACTCGGCCCGCCCTAGGCGTTCCACCTATCTGGTACCTCGCTGACTGTGTCACCACTACTGCCTCATCCTCCTGATCCTCTCTGTCCCCTCTCCCAAGTCGCATAGTCACCAGAGAACACCGCCAACAAGGGCCTCCACCTCGCCATGGCCACCTCCACCGTCGGCATGTCTCAGGCCACCTCCACCCTAGTAGACCGCGTCACAAGATACGCGTCTACTTGCTGGTGCTCTCTATGCCTTCTCCCAAGCCAAGACACCACCGAGGAGAATCGTCACCAAGCTCCTCCACGCCGCCATAACTGTTGTCGTCGCCACCCTCGTTCACACCACCTAGGACCATGCCTCCATAGCTAGAGGGGCCACAGGCCACACGGTGTTCCTGCACTTGTGACCTAAGCTGGGAAGTCGTCGGACTCGAGTAGGGACAGTAGGGAGGAAGGAGCATGGGACTATGCAAGCGTGTTGTAGAGAGAGGGAGAGAGAGATGGGGGTAAGGAAGAGGGGGCTGACATGTGAGGTCAAGTTGACGATGTGGTAGATGACATATCGAAACTGATGATGTGACGGCACATCACTCAAAACCACCCATCCACAAATCCGGCCTCAGGACATGATTTGCTCTGGTTTTGCTAGTTGGTGGACAAGTTCTAAACGGTATTGAACACCTGGGACAAAAACTGAACCACATGAAGAGTTGAGGGAGCACAGATGGACTTTTCACTTTGCTATATTTGGTCGACTAATTTAGCTTCTTAAATGGTGAAAGTCGTTTATATAAACGACAGTAAATGGAGAGGACATATGCACTTACTCCTTACTCTTTCAAGTCACAAAAGAATGCCATTTTGGGATACATGTAGTCAAACTTTCTAAACTTTGGCTATCGACACTACACCATGACATAGAATTAAGGGCAATTAACTACCCAAAAAAATGGGATGAGTGGCAAAACATATACCGGCAATGTCCAAGAGATTACGGGTCCTGTTATTTGCCAAAAATAATTATTGTCTAGAATAACCTATCTACTGGTAATGTTTTTTTATGTTAGCTACAATACATCTGCCCTAGAAAAGGTCAACCAGGTCAACGTAACTGCTGGAAAAACATTGGGTGGGAGGTGAAAAAATTAACCGCGTGAAGACTGAACAGGTGACCTCATATCTGACGGCGAAATATTTTAGGCGCGAAGGTGAAAAAATGGAGCCGCGCCTCCACCTTATCCTCTCCCAAAAATCCTCCCTGTGCCTGCTCCTCCCGACGGCTTCCTCTCCTCCCAATGCCACTCCCCGCGCCACACCTCCTTCCGGCGCTGCCCCTCCTCCCGACGGCACCTTCCTCCCAGCGCTGCCCTCCTCGGCCACCTCTCCTCCCAGCGCCACTCCCCCCCGTTGCCCTCCTCCCTGGCCGCCCCATCCTCCCCCGCCTCGCCTCCTCTGTAATACTCTGATTTATTCTAAGAAAGAAAGCATTCAAAAGAGAAATTAGACATAATAAAAAGGGGGTTTCTGCAGTTCTTCGGCAACTTGGGCCTCGGGCCCTGGCCCAGGAGGGGCTGGCCACCAATAAAAGAAGGGGAAAACCCTAGCCCACTACTGTAACATGCTCTGCTATAGTAGCACTGCCGCCGCTACAGTACCCCGCTACAATAGACGCCCTCCCCCTTGCACTCCATTGCTATTCCCCTCCCTCTTGGTGGTGCTCTCCCATTACTGTTGACTAAGAAGAAAGGTGCAGGAGAGGGAGACGAAGAGGAGAGGAGAACCTCGCGGGGATTTCAATGAGTGCACACATGTATTCTAGGGTAATTATCACCTCCTCATTGTTTAAGTTCAATTAGATCTATGGTAGTTGTCGTTTAGCGAATCGTCGCTACTGCTGTGATTGGAATCAATATCTGTACCCTGTTTATTCATCAGTTTTCGGCTAGTTCAAGGCAGAATTGGAGGTTAAGGTATCATAGAGAATTGTAGGGATTGTCTTCAGGTTTCTATAGGTTCTGAGATCACCTAATTCGGAGTTGTAGTTTGGAAGATACGTTAGTTTCTTTACTGCTGTCCAGAAATCCTCACGAAATACAGTAGTTGTTTTGTTTAATAAATAAGGTTTTGTTAATGGCCGATTCAGGGAGGTCTCCCAACAAAACTTTCGTAGAAAATTCTCTTAGCTTTCCAAATTGTTAAAGATCATGAATTTGGTTCAACCATTTGAAAGATATAGATTTTCTTATCTTCTTTGTTCATTCATGCAATACGATTCGACTCTAGGTTTTAAGCGTATGTTAGATTCAGATAATGGCAGACTTAGAGGATCTCACCAACTAAGTTATTTTAGATAATTTTGTTATCATTCTAGATAATCTGAGAATGCATTTTTATGATTTACATAGCGAAAGTTATGTAATTTATAAGGCCACTGTCCAGTTATAGTTTCTTGCTAGTTTGTTGTCTGATTTGAGTAGATCAAATAATTAAACCTTGGGTTTTGGGAAGGCGTTTGAAAGCGTTGCGAATAGCGTCATGTTACCATGTCGATATTATTTTGAGTAACTTAATTGTTGTAGGAGTGGCTTCGGGGTTAGTGGCACCTTCCTTGCCACCTAACGCGTCGCAACGCGAAAGGCAAGTACAATTTGAATTGTCTTGACTATTTATTTGTTCAAAGTGATTGATGCTTATGCAATGTCTAAACTCTACGAATTGTGAGTAATTCCAATATTACTTGTTTTCTTTCGTGGTTGTTATCCCATGCTTCTTTGAGAGTATGTTTTTCGTTACAATTTCTTCATTCATTCATTCATGATTCACCCACGGGAGTGGGAAATGAAGTCACATCTTTCCAATATGGGCAAATAAGACCCATCATTCCAATATGGGCAAATTGGATCTCCGTTTGAAAGATTCTTCATACGGGCCTTGGATCCCCGCATTTTGGATAATGCGGACCTGAGTGAACACCGACGGGTGTTCACTGGCTATACCGGTATAGGCAGAAGAGAAATGGATGCATTTTCATACTTGCATAAAATTCATATCAGTTTCTTATGTATTTGAATTATTACGAATGGCATGGTTATGATTCGTTGCTTTCACCGACAATCAATTGTATTTGCTGAGTCGTGGACTCACACTTGCTAGTTTTTTTTTTAGGTAACTTTTGAGGATGACACGCTTTGGGGAGGGAGTAGTCATATGGAGGAACTCATTCTATCACTTATTTCACAAATTAGTTAATAAATATGTGACTACATTTTCATCTGAGAGTTTTGGATTGTATTAATTGGTGTCATAATGATTATTATTGTTTGTCCTTAAGTTTTGTTTACACTAGTTGATGTTTTACCTTTATCAGATTTATTCTTGATATTATGCCTCTTGAATGAACATTGTAAGCTAAAATTTAGAGTCTTTATGCTTGCTGAAATTTTAGTTAGGTAATTTTAAATTATCTTTGTGTAATGATAGTTTAGCTGTCGGTAGTTGTTAAATTATTGAAAACATCTTATTATTGAGTTATGCTAGAAGTTTAGGTATATCTTGGCTTTCGCATAGCCAGTGTGTTACAGTTGGTATCAAAGCAGGCTTTAGGTCCGTGATGAATATGTTAACAACTTAAGTAACTTAATTTGCTAAAATTTGTTCATGGTTAATTAACCCAAAAGTTGACACACTGGTGCACAGTAGGATGGGATGGGTCAAGCAATGTATTTCCGTTTTCATTATGTTGCATTGTTAATCTATGATATGGTATGATCTTCTATACCTATGAATTTATTCTACGAATGTTATGGGATGATCTTGTATACTTATAATTGATTATATTGGTTATGTGTGATGATAGTTTATGTTGAGAGGTTGAGATTGTGGTTGTGGCCTTGGCTTTGCTAGGTTACACCACTGTTCGTGGTATGGGAATAGAGAAGTAGTTACCTTGATTACCATAGTTATAGATGTTGAGGGTGAGTTTCTTTAGAAAAGTTGTTCTCTTCCTTGAGCTTGAATTTTAGCCAATTCTGGTTATAGTTGCGGTTGATGAATTTATTCTTGAGTTAGTGTTTACAATTCAGCTGGTGAATTTTCATTTGTGTTCCTTGGTTCCATAAAGCGATCACTTGATCTCATGACTACTCATCTATTGTTGCTTTGTATGAACGTCGGTTAACAGCAAGATTGATCTTTTCATGGGAGTTCTGCCCTTCTTATTGGAAAATATGACTCGTTTATTTACTTGGTATTCTGGATACTGAAAGTTCTCTGTTGCAAGTTCTTTAACATGTGAAAACTTTGGCTTTATGTATTTCTTTTGGATTATTTCGAGTGTTGAAGTTTAATACCTTTTTTTCTGAAAAGAGTTAAAATCCTTCTGTGGTGTCTTGTTATGTTTAAGAGAGAGGTGGTAAACATAGAAGTTCATTAAAAAGGTATGAGTTATCAAGTCGAATCTGTAGCGTGGTACATGATTGGTCTTAACCCAGATCCTTATAATTGAAGTTGATTAATTTGATGTTGTCATAGAGTAATTACCTGATAAGTAGTGACTAAGAGTATGTCCATATCTAATTGGGGTTAGAAGAGTTATTAAGAAGTATGGAACATTGGTGAACTGGTTTGGTCATTAAAATTGTTTAGTTCGCTGAATTTGTTGGATTATTTTGTCTTAATGGATTAATCTAATTGTGTGGAAAGGGAAACTTGAGGAGATGCTAGGTTATTACCTTAATAGATATTATTTGTGGGGTTATCTTTTCTATAGATATTTGATGATCATATATGGTTGCTAGCTTTACATATACCTTATTATGATTAATTGTTAGAATTGTGTACAAAAGATTGAAGGGGTTGAATACTGGTGGATCTAGAATTTATAGGAGGAGTTCTGGATAGTTCTTCCTAATGGAATGACGCGATGGATTTGGTTGTAGTGTTGTTGAGACTTTTGATTGATGGAAGATTTCGATTCTTGAAGTTTTAGTGTGATTTTGCCGAAAACTAAACGTGAGGAGGAACAGTTGAATATGTGTTTGTAAATATTCAAGTGATTCGCAAAGGAAAGTAGGTAGCAACTAGACTTCATAAAGAAGCTAACAACGATGGTTGGAGTGCAATTGTTGTGTATTAAAGTTTAGTGTTAAGCATCACTAAGAGTTGAACTGATATAATTTAATAGGTGGCTTATGCCTACACAATTCTGGAATCGTCAGATGAAAGCATGTCCTTGATGAAAGGGTTTTGGTAAAACTTTTTAATTTGTGTAGTAGATCCCTTCTAAAATAAAGGGTTTTTGTATACTCTCATTTTGAAGATGGGATGGTAAAGTAATATAAAACAATTTGGTGAACTTTTGGGGGCTTTATAATGGAAGAGTTGACAATAATAAATCGTGTTAAGAGTGTATTATTCTTAATGTTAGTAAGATTGTCTGTAAGAGATTGTGACTTGTGGTTGTAGTGATGATTCTTTTAGAAAGAAAGTAATCTGGTCGCTTTTTGTAATATCAGTTAAATGAAAAGTTTGGAGTTTTGCATTCATGGCCTTTGGTAGTTCCTGAATTATGTGGTAGCTGAAATTTGTTAAGCAAAGCGACGTGTTGGAAAGTTATATTTGGTTCTTGAGTGATTCATGTGATTTGATCTTAACGCTCTTCTGTTTGAGTTGGCAAAGTGAAGTTGTAATCAAATAAATTGTTCTATTTGTTAAAAGAAAGAGTGTAGTAGAAGTATTTGAGGGTGGACTCAAGTTTTGTAGCTTGCAGCTTATTGAAGCGTGCTTAACCTAGTTATTTGGATGCATAAGAGTTTCTCAAGTTTCAAATGCAATGTTTTATTCTTATTGGTTGATGTTTGGTATTCTCTTCTTGTGGGACTTGTGCCTTTAACTGTGGTGTCATCTTCTGCCTTCCGAGATCATTACTATTTGACCATCTCTATTGATCTTGTGTACTGTGAATGGAAAACGTTTCCTGTGTGCTAAAAATGATTTTTATTTGCCTCCTCTTTTGAGAAAGGAATAATCGATTTGTTTCACAAATCCTAATAGAGTGTATAGTGGCAACTGATTAGTAGTTGTCAAGTTTACGATGTTGTGAGACCTTCAGTTGCAAGTTAATTGAGGAGCATTAGAGGATGAATTGATTTCGTGATATAAATCTCGTGGAGAATTGGTTCTGAAAGGAATGATGGTCGTTCGGGGCAAAACTGATTAGGTTGTTACGACTAGTAGAACATATAGTGAATGGTGATCCAAAAATATTTATTCATGTTGGTGGAGTATTGAAATCATCAAATAGTTAGAGTAATGTGATGGTATTTTGCAAGGTTGTGTAGGTGAAATCGAACAGTGTGGTTTAGTGAGGGTTCAAGATTTGTGAAGTTAATCGTTTTGGGTACTTAATTGATTAGTGAGGATTGTTGATATTAATGACCGAGAATATTGTTTGGATTGTGGAAAATTTAGTCATCGGATCAGATGATTTCCTGTCAAGTATACCAGAAATTCATTGTAGGAGTTTTAGAGGTTGATTTTGAGATTTGCTTCTTTATTTTAGCACTTTGGTTGCCCAATGGTTATGTGTAGAAGTAGTAGAATATGGGTGGATTTCCGAATAGTGGGATGATTATTGATAGAACCCTTTTGATGTAGTACGTGAGAGTGTGTGATGTGAATTCTGAGTTGTTTATTCTTAAAAGATTGAAGTGATGTGATTGCATGTGAGATCTGTTTAGATATGCATTGGGAGTCTTTTGTCACATTAATTCCGTCGGTAGTGGAGTTATCTAGAGTATGTTTCTGTGGGGTCAATAGAGACCCTCTACAAAGGTGTGGATGATGTATTTCAGTTTGAGCATAGTGTTGACGATGCCAAATTTATGAGAGATGAGTTAGTGTGATATGCGATGAATTGGAATTCCAAAATTTGAGAGGAATTTTTTTATTCCTAATGGAGAAATTGAGCAAAAGATGTTTCCTCGGGTAGTAAAATGCTATCTTGATTATTGTTGAGCTGCGTGATTATGGCAGAGGTCATTTGTAATTTGATTTGGCTTTATGTTGGCATGGTGGTTCTTTCCGTTTCAGAAAAATAAAAGAAGTGTTTGATTTGGACATTCGATTGACTTCTCTTTCGGCGTATGTAGTGTTTACTTGCAAACTGCCTAATTGGAAGGTGGAAAAGTTTCACGATGAATCTTCGGTTTTGGATATGTCTCTTTTGGTGGGGAGTTGGTAATGCGTGCTTATGATGAGGACTCGTCATTTTCAGTTGGGTTCTCCTGGTAAAACGGTTGTTTAAAAATGAGTTCTGTTGTGCATTCCTGGTTAAAGGAGGTGCTCCTTGTTAGATGAATAGATTGATTGAGAAGTGGGACGGGAGTTTCGTGTGTTTTGTGCATGTTGTGTGTTTTGGTAGCCGAGAGGAAATTGGTCTAAGGTACATTGGTTTGTTTTCGATAGTTGCGGGGAATTTGGAAGATGGCGTATCATTAGGACCGTCTCGGGTCCATACGCGGGGTACGCAACGTTTGGTATGTTCTGGAGCTGAGTGAGAACCTGGAAAATCCAGAGTTTTTGAGGTTTCGCTAGAGCCGTTGACCAACGAGTAAGACTTGACGTCCGAGTCTCGTCTGGTACATATTGGATAGGTCGGAATGAGCGTTGAGGCATAATACGTGGTATCCGTCAAGGTGCCATGATCACATCATTATGAGCGAGAAGCGACTTGGGAGCTAGAGTCTCGCATGCGCGAGCAATATCTGGATTTGTTCACAGCTGGTACGTGTTTTTACCGTTGTTAAATTCCAATCACAATTTTCTTTCGCGTAGATCGGTGTGTAGATTCGGGGTCAAATCCTGTTAAGGGGGTAGAATATAATACTCCGATTTATTATAAGAAAGAAAGCGTTCAAAAGAGAAATTAGACATAAGAAAAATAGGGTTTCTGCAGTTCTTCGGCAACCTGGGCCTCGGGCCTTGGCCCAGGAGGCCCATGAGGGGCCAGCCACCAATAAAAGGAGGGGGAAACCCTAGCCCACTACTGTAGCATGCTCTGCTACAGTAGCACCGCTGTCGCTACAGTACCCCACTACAGTAGATGCCCTCCCCCTTGCACTCCATTGCTATTCCCCTCCCTCTTAGTGGCGCTCTCCCATTGCTGTCAGCCAAGGAGAAAGGTGGAGGAGAGGGAGACGAAGGGGAGAGGAGAACCTTGCGGGGATTTCAACGAGTGCACACGTGTCTTCTAGGGTAATTATCACCTCCTTGTTGTTTAAGTTCAATTAGATCTATGGTAGTTGTCGATTAGCGAATCATCGCTGCTGCTGTGATTGGAATCAGTATCTGTACCCTTTTTGTTCGTCAGTTTTCGGCTAGTTCAAGGCAGAATTGGAGGTTAGGGTCTCCTAGAGAATTGTGGGGATTATCTTCATGTTTCTATAGGTTCTGAGATCATCTAATTCGGAGTTGTAGTTTGGATGCTTTGCACTCTGCAGACTCTAATACAATGCTATTGTCATGACAAGAAGTAGAATTCACAGTTGTATTCCTCTTTCTTTGGATGGAAGGACGCTTGATTTTTCTGGTCAATTAGTTGTGTTTGAGTATTGACTGCCTGATCATGACCACCTCTAATCGGTTACCAGGTTCCAGGTAACGAGTTCCAGGATAACCTCCTAGAGTGTTCTAGGGAGATTCGCCTTAGGCTTTGATGTGCCCACTACTTAAATAAGTAAGAGTCTAATCATTTTGAGTACTGGTTGGTGAGGGCTCTGGCTTTTTTTTCTATCAACTATCTCTTTTTTGGAAATCGAAAAAAGGAAATACTTACTTACCATGGGCACATCGTGCACATCTTTACTACTGTCTAGAAATCTTGACGAAATACAACAGTCATTTTGTTTAATAAATAAGGTTTTGTTAATGGCCGATTCAGGGAGGTCTCCCAACACAACTTTCATAGAAAATTCTCTTAGCTTTCTAGATTGTTAAAGATCATTAATTTGGTTCAATCATTTGAAAGATATAGATTTTCTTGTCTTCTTTGTTCATTCATGCTCGCCGATTCGACTCTAGGTTTTCCATTGTATTTTAGATTCAGATAATGGCAGAATTAGAAGATCTCGCCAACTAAGTTATTGTAGATAATTTTGTTATCGTTCCAGAGAATTTGACAATGCATTTTTATGATTTACAGAGCGAAAGTTATGTAATTTATAAGGCCACTTTGTCGATTGTAGTTTCTGCTAGTTTGTAAATCGATTTGAGTAGATCAAATAATTAAATCTTGGGTTTTGGGAAGGCGTTTGAAAGCGTTGCGAATAGCGTCATGTTACCATGTCGATATTATTTTGAGTAACTTAATTGTTGTAGGAGGAGTGGCTTCGGGGTTAGTGGCACCTTCCGTGCCACCTAACTCGTTGCAACGCGAAAGACAAGTACAATTTGAATTGTCTTGACTGTTTATTTGTTCAAAGTGATTGATGCTTATGCAATGGCTAAACTCTACGAATTGTGAGTAATTCCAGTATTACTTGTTTTCTTTCGTGGTTGTTATCTCATGCTTCTTTGAGAGTATATTTTTCGTTACAATTTCTTCATTCATTCATTCATGATTCACCCACGGGAGTGGGAAATGAAGTCACATAATTCCAATATGGGAAAATAAGACCCATCATTCTAATATGGGCAATTGGATCTCTGTTTGAAAGATTCTTCATACGGGCCTTGGATCCCCACATTTAGGATAATGCAGGCCTGAATGAACACCGACGGGTGTTCACTTGCTATACCGGTATAAGCAGAAGAGAAGTGGATGCATTTTTATACTTGCATAAAATTCATATCAGTTTCTTATGTATTCGAATTATTACGAATGGCATGGTTATGATTCGTTGCTTTCACCGACAATCAATTATATTTGCTGAGTCGTGGACTCACTCTTGTTAGTTTTGTTTTTAGGTAACTTTTGAGGATGACACACTTTGGGGAGGGAGTAGTCACATGGAGCAACTCATTCTATCACTTATTTCACAAATTAGTTAATAAATATGTGACTACATTTTCATATGAGAGTTTTGGATTGTATTAATTGGTGTCATAATAATTATTATTGTTCGTCCTTAAGTTTTGTTCACAGTAGTTGATGTTTTACCTTTGCCGGATTTATTCTTGATATTATTCCTCTTGAATGAACATTGTAAGCTGAAATTTAGAGTCTTTATGCTTGCTGAAATTTTAGTTAGTTAGTTTTATATTATCTTTGTGTAATGAAGTTTAGCTGTCAGTAGTTGTTAAATTATTGGAAACATCTTATTATTGATTCATGCTAAAAGTTTTAGTAGCATCTTGGCTTTCGCATAGACAGGGTGTTACATCCTCCCAGGCCAACCCCTCCCAGCACCACCCCTCCTCCCCCGTTGCCCTCCTCCCTGGTCACCCCTCATCCCCCCGTTGCCCTCCTCCCCAGCCGCCCCATCCTCCTTGCACTGCGCTCCTCCCTGACCGCCCCTCCTCCTCGATCGCCCCTCCTCCCCGCGCTCGCATCCTCCATGGTCTCCCTTCCTCTACGCTCTGTCCTACCTCCTAGCGCTTCCCTCGAGCCCGCCGCCTCCTCCTCGAGTACACGTCGCCTCCTCCCCAAAGATCGTCGCTTCCTCCTCCCCGAGCGCCAAGCCTCCCCTTCGACGCCCGCCCTCTTTGCAGATGTTCTGCTCGTCCTTCTCCTCGACGCCCAAAGGTAACCGATGTCGAGTTGCTTACCCTGAGTATTTTGTTTTGATACTACTACGTACTAGTATCTGGTTCAAACACTGAGTAGTTTGAGGTGTTGTACTTGTTTTAGGAATTTATATTTGTTCTAGTCAGTGATTCATATGGTATTTGTTTTGATACTAATACGTACTGGAATATATTGCAATGTGGTGTGGTGGACTCGAGATGAATGCTCTGTGATGATAATAGTCTTGTGCTGAAATTGTTTTGATAATCGGATTTGAACTTGAGCTCTAATTGGAATGCTTACTCTACCTCTGAGAGCAATATAGAAATATTAAATCTTAGCTTTATGCTGATTTCATTTGTTCACATGATGTTTGTGTTGAGTATATTATTCCTTTTAAATGACTTGGATGATTTACATGTTTATATGTCAATTATGTCATTGTATTGGTCCTAATGTGTCAGAACTTCTATTTCTTGTGAAGATGTCTTCCGCTCATTCTTCGTCATCGTCGCATCATGTGTCTGATGCATCGTCCTCTGGAATATCGTCCAAGCGCGGTAGAGGAATATCGAAAAGGTCTGGGGGCCGACTTACCATCACGGAGGTCGATGAGTCTAGGACCCCTATCAATCCTCGCAAAGCAGCGTCCGCATTCTGAAGAACGGTCGAAATAGTTGCATAGGAACGGGTGAACATCACCTATGATTCGTGGAAGGACTTGACCAAAGCTCAGAAAGATGAGTTGCTGACGGATATTTTCAAATCGTTCGAGATCCCGGAACAACACCAGGACTTTGTGCGACTACACGCGTTGCTATAGGTGTTCAAAGCGTGGAAGAACTTTAAGAGCACGCTTGTTAAGAACTACATGGAGAAAGATCTGATGCCCTTCCATAAGTATCCGTTCTTAGAAGAGTACTGGGAAGACTTTGTGGCGAAGAAGACGACAGATGAGTTTATGAGTGAAAGTGCGGCGCACAGGGCCCTCCAGGAAAAAAAAATACACACCCCCACAGACTCGGCACCGCTGGGTATGTGGGTAAACTCCCGCAATGGAGGTATCAGGACCAGCAGGCAAACCTTTCGATTGCCTCCCCACCATTTACCGAGATCCCTGATGAGCGCGCCTGACAGTGGCTAAGAGCGAGGTTAGCTGCCGTGTCTTCGGGGACCATCTCCTTCCCAAACCCCGCAGACAAGGAAGTGTCCCAACACCTGGTAAGATATCGAACTACCTAGTTTGTAATTACTTCATAACTTCATAGGAAGTGAAATGACATGTCGGGCTATTGTAGGGAATGCTGAGTGTACAATCTTCCCAAGACTCATTCCAGGCAGTTAGGGAGAGAGATATGCTCTCCAAAGCCCTAGGAAACAAAGAGCATCCGGGTCGCACGAGATACCTTGGTCTTTAGGTTATATGGAAATATGGATTCGCACAGGACTCCGGGTTGTACCGGAGTAGGAAGAGAGCCAAAGCCGAGCACGATTCAAAGCTACGAGAGGTATCTTACCTAAAATTAACCATTCATGTACATTTACACACATGTACCATTAACTTCAATCTACATTGTGGAACTTCCCATCTAGATTTATAACCTCATGGTTCAAGAATGACGCAAAATGTCCTCGAATCTTTATGAGCTGGCCCTGTTCCAACGCAGTTGTAGCGATGCTCGCAACCTGTTGCAAGGAAGATTAAATTCGTGCTTATATAAATTGGTAAGTATGAAATAATTATTGCAAGATTGACAAACCTGGGGATCATTGGTTATCGCGAAACCGACGAGTAGTTCCATGTTGTGGCAAACATAGTATCCACAGAGGTCGCAGGCCGACGGCTGCTGGTGGCACTGTAAAAATAGAATTGGTTAGTTCGAGAGGTATTACTACGAAGTATTATATAGGATTAATATGTACTAGCGAATACCGCGAATTTTAGATCATGTCATAGGATCCTTCCCTTGCATATCCCTCCTTTTGCAAAGTACATCCTGAACGACCTACGTGATTCCAAGAACTTAGCCTTAGCCATTGTAAAGGAAGGAAAGACTGTACAATAGAGATATCTATGGAGGAAATATGTTTACCCGTCGATTAATTCTCGAACAATTGTGAAGCCATGTGTGGCCCTCTTTAGGGAATCTAGGTATATTACCTTGTTTCGTTTTGGTATAATCACAATTAGAATCCAGTGGAACCTACCCAGGTATGTCGCCATGGTCATTAAACCTAAGTTCGTGTTGCATATAACGTACAAATCAACAAGTATAGCCACTAGTACAGCACTTACTCCTGGTTGTAGGGCAAAAGTATGAATTCCTTGTCGCGGTGTGCCAGCAATGACTCCGTCATGTAATCCTCAACAAACGGTGGTAGGGTGGCGCTCTATATTCTCGACCAACGGCTCGCCTAGCATGAATTTTCGGGCCAACGGCAAGAAGGGGATATTAGAACAGGAGTCGACCGTTTTCGATTTGCCCTTGCTGCCTCGCATTTTAGAGGTTGACTTCACGAGAGTTGACCGAGCACGAGGCGTAGATGCATGTGATGCACCAGACCCTTGCTACTTTGGTGCAGGTAGCTCTGGTGCATGTAGCTCCCGTGGACTTGACACTGTTGCAGGATATTCCCGAGAAGTTGACACCGGAGCAGGTAGCTCCAGGCAGACGTCCCTCTTGAGCCACTGGATGAATGTTCCAATGGCTTGTCCTAGAGTCATAACCTCGTCGTTTGGGAGAATCTGCAGCGGGACGACCGTAAAATTGGCATAAACACCGTCCATATCCACTTTTGCGAAACCCGACGTTGGATTTACACCGTGCACCAAAGTCTTGACACCGGATGGATACACCTAGCCCCAAATAGCATCTAGGGCAACGGAGGCATATCTCACTTGGAGCTTGCACTTCATTGCCATCTACATAACGATACAAAATTAGCTACTCCAATAGGCCTATCAATGGATCGAGCATTCCAGAGATAATAATTATTACCAGAATGTCATCGATAGGAAATATGTCGTCGTCTTTTGGGGTAGGGTTAGGGTTGGATGCGCATCTACTCGGAAGGTTGGGGGGGGGGGGGGCTAGCTAGCACAGTAGGGGCAGGGGTTTGCAACTGATATTCCCTAAGCCTTTCCTCAAGGCTCTCCATCTGTCGTCGTGTCTCAGCTCTGACGCCATCATCGATCTCATCTCTGATGGATTCAGTGATCTCATCTCCGAGGGATTCACAAATCTCCTCTCGTAGCTTTGAATCGCGCTCGGCTTTGGCTATCTTCCTACTCCGGTACGACCCGGAGTCCTGTGCGAATCCATATTTCCATATAACCTAAAGACCAAGGTATCTCATGCGACCCGGATGCTCCTTGTTTCCTAGGGCTTCGGAGAGCATATCTCTCTCCCTAACTGCCTGGAATGAGTCTTAGGAAGATTGTACACTCAGCATTCCTTGCAATAGCCCGACATGTTATTTTACTTCCTATGAAGTTATGAAGTAATTACAAACTAGGTAGTTCGATATCTTACCAGGTGTTGGGACACTTCCTTGTCTGCGGGGTTTGGAAAGGAGATGGTCCCCGAAGACACGGCAGCTAACCTCGCTCTTAGCCACTATCGGGCGCGCTCATTAGGGATCTCGGTAAATGGTGGGGAGGCATTCGAAAGGTTTGCCTGCTGGTCCTGATACCTCCATTGCAGGAGTTTACCCGCATACCCAACGGTGCCGAGTCTGTGGGGGTGTGTATTTTTTGCCTGGAGGGCCCTGTGCGCCGCACTTTCACTCCTAAACTCATATGTCGTCTTCTTCGCCACAAAGTCTTCCCAGTACTTTTCTAAGAACGGATAATTATGGAAGGGTATCAGATCTTTCTCCACGTAGTTCTTAACAAGCATGCTCTTGAAGTTCTTCCACGCTTTGCACACCTGTAGCAACGCGTGTCGTCGCACGGAGTCCCGGTGTTGTTCCGGGATCTCAAACGATTTGAAAATATCCGTCAGCAACTCATCTTTCTGAGCTTTGGTCAAGTCCTTCCACGAATCGTAGGTGATGTTCACCCGTTCCTATGCAACTATTTCGACCGTTCTTCAGAATGCGGACGCTGCTTTGCGAGGATTGATAGGGGTCCTAGACTTATCGACCTCCGTGATGGTAAGTCGGCCCCCATACCTTTTCGATATTCCTCTACCGCGCTTGGACGATATTCCAGAGGACGGTGCATTAGACACATGAGGCGACGATGACGAAGAATGAGCGGAAGACATCTTCACAAGAAATAGAAGTTCTGACACATTAGGACTAATACAATGACATAATTGATATATAAACATGTAAATCATCCAAGTCATTTAAAAGGAATAATATGCTCAACACAAACATCATGTGAACAAATGAAATCAGCATAAAGCTAAGATTTAACATTTTTATATTGCTCTCAGAGGTAGAGTAAGCATTCTAATTAGAGCTCAAGTTCAAATCCGATTATCAAAACAATTTCAGCACAAAACTATTATCATCACAGAACATTCATCTCGAGCCCACCACACCATATTGCAATATATTCCAGTACATTGTGAATTAGATGTGCTTGTTTTCTGAAATGAATGTGAATTGGATGTGCTTGTTTTTGAAATGAATGTGAATTGGATTTCAACTTATTTCAGAGGGCATGACTAGTATTTCCTGAGGTTAGCCAATAAACAGAAATAGATTTAGCAATTCAAAAGAATATCACAGACGGTTTGTAGATGAAACCGTCGTGATAATCAACTATCACGACGGTTTGTAGATAAAACCGTGCGCGATAGTTGATGTATCCTGACGGTTTCATCTACAAACCGCTCGTGATAGTTAACTATCACAGAAGGTTTTGAGTTAATAACCGTCTGTGATAGTATGCATCACAGACGGTTCATAAACCGTCTGTGATGATCTCATGTCATTACTGACTCATAAATTCAGACGGCTCATGAAACTATCTATGATGATGTTTTTAAACCGTCTGTGATTACCTTTTATGTAGAAGTGATTACTCTTGGCCATTTTTTAGAGAAACAATTACTCTTGGCCTGATCTTGTAGTTAGCAGTAAACCACAGCAACAAATAAAGGTAGAAGCGCCTCTCGGCTGGAGAGAAAGAAACAACAGCAACAAGATATCTTGGTTCAGCAGCTTGATTTAACACGCCAAACACAAGAAACTTCTTCACCCGCGAGCACGTCTACACGACCTGGCCGCCAAAGACCATGGCCGACATATAGGGAAATAAATTTTCTGGGAGGACCTCTGTGAGGTCCCTTTCCCAGCACCGTTCGATCCCCCTCGTATTGCTACAGTTCGTATGTTACAGTATACGTGGACGGCCGGATGCGAAGAGTCTCACGGAGGCCGAGCCTCAGGAAATTTATTTCCGACATGCAGCACCCAACTTAGCTAGTTTTCACCAGTGTCGGCCAAGTCCCACCATCCATGGGTTACTTTGGTTATTTTCGCGGCGACACTAGGATCTGATCCTTTGATCTATCCACTACACATACGTATCTATCTAATTACACCGTGCTAGCTAATACTCACTCTGACGAAAGCTATATATAGCTCCCCCTAGTCAATTCAGATCATGCATCTAGGCGGCTACAGAAGTAGAGCTTCCGGGGACGACGGGAAATCCAGGCAGGACCAGTTGGTAGGCGGCGAATCAGAAGAAAACACGGTAGCAGCAGCAGGCAGTACGGAAGAGGTCGAACCGTCGCACGAGCCGTCCGTGGTTACGGGTGGCACGGCGTCCTCGGCGCGTCTCTTTTGACGCCCCTGCAGCTTGCCTCCTCGTACCTCGGCGTCGCACGTTTCTTCTGATGGCCCTAGCTGCCCGCCAAGACCCCCCGCGCCGGACGTCGGCGAGGTCCTGGCCTTCTTCGCCGCCGCCTCGTACACGTCGCCCGCCGCGCCGGAGAAGTCCATCACCGAGGACTGGAGGTGCGGGAAGAGCGGCTGCGGGACGTGGAGGTGCGACCCCTCGTACGTGACGATCAGCATCTCCGGGTCGTCGGTGGACTTCTCGACGTGCTTCTTGGCGCTGCACCGGGAGCTGGTGCACTTGTAGTAGCTCCTGCGTGCAAAAGTAGACGCCAGTTAATTATAAGTAGCAGTAGCACTAGCCGAAAAAACTCGTGTGTACTGCTCTGTATCTGCCATGGATATACAGATCTAGCTACTAGCTAGCATTATATATTTTTTAGTTTTTGGCTCCTCAAGCTAGATATCGCTAAGTTCTAACAGCACATGTGCGTAGCCGGTACCTATCATTAGGGGTGAAAACGGGACGTGTAATTCCTACCCTATACTGTATCTAAAAAAATCCATCCCGGTACTATTTTACGAGAAGAGCAATATCTGTCCGTATCCAACCCATTTTCACCCCTCCCTATGATCAATCGGTCTACTTGCAGTCGTTGATTTTTGTTGCTCTGAAAGGACTGCTCATCTGAATCCATCCCTTTTGAGTTAATTTGGCACCAATTAATGAGACGTGATCGTAGATGGCTGTTAATTGTTTGCGACGAAATACACTTGGAGATTGTTCGTCGCACGAGTTATCCAAAACGAGCCGATCTTTCGGAACATGATATGAAAGTCTTGGCTAGCTGCTGGTCCCGTAGCACCTTTCGTCAACACGTGTTCACCTCTACACAGTGACGCTGACTCACTAGACCTATGAGTTCATGAACGTATCTGTGCTGAGTGCTATACTGCTATACATGAACTAATACGTTGGATTTTCTCAGGAAGTATACACAATAATACTTGATCTATTATGTCGTTGTTTGCGAATTAAAGGTTCGCCACTTCTCAACCGAACGTACAGTTCACCACAGAGGAAATAAGGTGTTAAGTGTGTTAATTTAATTGAATGTTCAGGTGGGCGCCACGCACTAAGAGCTAGTTGCAGGTTGTTCATGCACGGTGTCGCCCAATTACACCGAAGAAAGGGCCAGTCTGATGAGAAAGCAAAGTTGACATAGAATGAATGTTCTCTATCCTGTCCTGATTAATTCTAGAAGCTGACGAAATGAATGGTGAATATGAATGAATGCTCGGCTGTCCTCGTCGGTTGCTAGCTGCTGGACCCCAATTTCGTGTACTTAATTAGCTGCTGCTTAAGATCGATTTTGCAGTTCTATCGGAGTACGTAGGAATGAAAACGTCTGCTAGAGGTAAAAATTAAGTTACCATAAAAGACTTGCTGTAGATTTGGAGTTGGTTTTGGTTGGTTTTTAGGTTTCAGACTTGCAGTGCTCATAGTCATAGACTACAACTCCTCTGTTATTTACTCCCGTTTAGTTGAGCCTATTTATCATTGTCTAATAAGCCCCTCTGCATCACGCCTTTGTTTACTTCAATCAGTATACTAATTGACATGCAGCATGCATCCTAGTACTATCTTTATAATGTTCTCTAAAACTCTCGTCTGTTCTCTATCCCCTTCTACTTACGCCACTCGCACCTCTCTCGTTACTTCTTCTGCCTCTCTGCTTCCCTTCCTTGATTTGTACTAGTACCTCTCGCTTGCGTCTCTCGTCTTCCTACTCCGAAGGCCCTCCTCTCCCATGCGCTAAAATCATATGCATGCATGCATGGGCGCCGTGACGCCCTTGCACGCACACTAGCTAGGGAGAAACGCGCGTGTCCCTTGCCGATTGGCACACGTACATGGAAAACTCTTGAGGAATCCCACCCAAACACGCACTACATGTGCAACTTTGCTCAAACTACACGGACGCGCAGTGCAAACCACCACATGCATGGCCGACAACGCGCGGCGCGGCGGGGCCATGGATGCATGGACTGCAGTGATTTTGCTCTCCAGCTGCTAGCTACCCCAGCGTTTCCTGGTACGACGACGCATGGCGGCATGGGGCCGCCCCGCGTGTGCGCGCCTGGCCGGCCACGGGCCACGTATTCCGATTTCGTCAACACAAGTGCTTTACAGCTATCTTTTTTTTTTCGATCTTTAGATGCTGCCAACTATCACTAACCTTACTGCATGACACTGTTTAATCCCCTTGCATCGCCGTGTCTACTCTAGCGAGCGTGCACGCTTAATTAGTCACACAAGTCACCTAGCCTTAGGCAGTACCTTTGCAGTTAAATTACTAAGCTCTTATACCTCCTGCCCGGTGCATGATCCCCATATATATATATATATATATATATATATATATATATATATATATATATATATATATATATATATATATATATATATATCAAAAAATGATCAAAGGATAATTCAGAAGGCGAAGTAAATAGGTGGGTTGGTAGATGCATGTATCGATCACTGCACCTCGGGTGGGGGTTGTTCTTGATGGACTTCTGCCCGTACTTCCTCCACTTGTACCCGTCCGTCGGCATCTTGCCGCCGCAGCTCCTCACCTTGGCCGTGTACTTGCTCTCCGGCGCTCTGCTCGACGCTCCGAACCTGCGGCTTTTCAAGCAAAACCATGCAGAGGTTGTTAGTCTTCTTGAGATGTGCACATATGTATGGTTGATCAGTACACCAAATAATCACAGCTATATATCCATGCATGCACCTACAAATACAGTGAATTGTAAAGGCGGCTGGAGGGGTAAGGCCGCGACGACAGCGCCTTTTCGATGTCCCGGATCGTCGGGCCGGAGTACACCGAGCACAGAACCCTGCTCACCGCCGCCGGCTGCAGCAGCTCGTGCTCGGCCGTGGTGCTGCCGCCGCTGTTGCACGGCGCAGTGGCTCCTGATCCCGTGTCGCACGAGTAGTATTCCGAGTCGTCGGCAGCCGGTACCAGGGCGCCGAGGAGGCTGTCGTCGCTTAGCAGCTCGCTTATGAGCTGGTCGTCGAGCTCGCCGGGCCAGAGGCCCACCTCGTCGGCAGCCGCGGCTGCGGCAGCCTGAGCTTGCAGCACATCTTCCATCAGGTGTTCCTGGAGAATAGGGCGCCGTCGCTTGTGAAGGGATTGGCCATATAACCCGGCTCATAGGCCATAGGTGGAGACGGAGCCATGGAACGGCTTAAATAGACACGGAGTCCATGTGGATGGAGTGTGGAAATTGGCATCGAGTTTCAGAGGAAAGTCAAACGGCCTTGGAGAAACATGCAATTGCGATGTTGTACTACTAGTAGCGGTATATCGGCCCAGCAACCCGTTTATTGGTGGGCGCCCCATCTAAATCCTAGTAGAGTTTCTAACCTATAAATAGGGGTACTAGTCATTATAAATGGCTGATCGATTGATGAAATAATAAAACAAAAGCAAGAAGCCCCTCATATCTCTGTGTTTAATCTAATATTTTGTACTTGTGTTCTTGCATAGTTCTAAGCAATTCTACGCTTGTCTACGAGGTGAACGATCGGACTGGACTCGCCAGCAACGGTTCCTCAACACGTTATCAGCACGATCAACGCTCCTCAGATCGAAAGGTAACCGTCGAAGAACGACGCTCGTAGATCGAATCATTTTTTCTAGATTACTTTCAGTTATGCAAATTTCGCTTTCTAGATTGTATCCTACGGTGCAAATCCGCTCTAATCTACCGCGAGCCGACTTGAAGTCGCCGGTACAATGCCGATCGGTAGATTGCATGGAAAAGTGGATGTCGGTTGTACCGTAGATTGGAAATTGCAAATACGTTCTAATCTATAGCGAGCCGACTTGAAGTCGCCGGCCAAGCTGATCAGTATTTGCATGAACAATAATTGCATGAACAGTAGTACTAGGATGAACAGTACACACATTGCATGAACAGTGAACACGAAAAAAAGGATTAGCACATGGCAGTCAACCCAAAGCCATCGGCCACCACGCGCCGCCCATGAAGCCATAGCAGCACCGAAAGGGCACCGCCCCCGCATGGCTCCACGCTGAGCTCCGGCCGCCCTATGCCCTCCCCACGTGCAGCCGACAACGCCGCTCGAAGCCATGCCTCCGGCCCCGCACGGCTGGCAGCTGCCGCCGGTACCACCCGCACGCGCATCCGCCAACATGCAGCCACCAGCCCCACACCGCCCAGCTTCTGCACCACCGCCTTGAAGCGATGCCGGCACCACACGCTCACACACCGCTTAGAGCGCCCGCGAGCCGACGCCACACGCCGCTTGAGCGCCGCTCGGCCAGTGCTTAGAGCATGAGCCGCCGAGCCACCGCCGCCTGCTGACCACCCTCCGACCACCGCAGACAGACGGCAGCGTCGCCGCACCACACGGCCTCGCGACGCGTCGCGCCGCCGACCTTTTGCCTGGCTGGCCCATGCGGTTCAAGACGCGCCCGACCCTCGCGTGCTTCGCCCCTCTAGCTTGAAACCGCACTGCAGCATTAGCGTCGCTTCTCTGCCTCCGATGGCGTTGCGACCTCCACGCGTCGTGCACACCCGCCATTTTACACACTGGCTCGTAGCCGCGATGCGCCGTCGGCCTACACGCTAGACCGTTGCATGCGCTGCGCCAACTCGGTGGCCCCGTTGGTCACTCATGGGAAGACGCCTGAAGCCGCCGACCGCCGCCGAAGAAGCAAGCATCACCTCGCCATCACAGCCAAGAAGCGTAAGAGGCTGCGCCTCTATGAATAAGGGGAAACCCTAAAACCCCACCCCTTTTTGAACTAGGCCGAATAGGCTAAGTGGATCCCAAGTAACCGGGCCAAGAGAGAATAGGACCCGGCTGAAAGAAAAGAAGGGGCCAGCCGTGAAAAAAAAGGGAGGGTGAAATAGAAAAATCTTGAAATTTGCAAAACGACCCTCGGAGTTCTGAAAATTATGAGGAAATATTCCGAGACAGAAATTCTTGCAGAATACCCCTCAGAAATTGAAAAATTGCACGAAACATTTCTTAGAATTAAAATTTAGCGGTTTTAGCCCCTGAAAATTGCAGAATTCATCGAGAATTTATATTCCAACAGAAAAGGGTCTCGGGAATTCAATTTTGAATCTTTTTGAAGCATGTTTAACTTTGTTATTATTATTTCTATGCAATTTATGTATTGTATTTAATGTTTTATATTACTTTTAATCACTAAAAATAGCAGTAAATATTGAAAATGCATAGAAAAATATGGGATCATGAACTGGGAGTTCAGAGAATATTATGAGAATTTTGCAACCATTTTATGCAGATTACCAGCAGTAATATTATGAACTCTTTGCATGAATATGAAGATGACTGACATCACGAACCAGGAGTTCAAAGAATTGACCCAAAGCATGGCCAGAATTTGTACCAATCTTCAACTCTGTGATAAGATAATCACAGATGAGCAGAAGATTGAGAAGACTCTCTCTACCTTTTACCCGAATGCGGTGCAATCCGCACGCAACTATTATCAAGACGGCTACAAGGAGTATGCCGAATTAATTGACATCATGCAAGTTGCGGAAGTTCAAGATGATGTTCTAAGGAAGAACTACATCTCATAGCCACCTAGTAGCAATATTGGCCATGAAGCCAATACTAGCAGCTACAAGGTGATGAAGCCTCTCATGAAAGGAGAGAGGCAAGAAGGGTAAGGTCGTGGGTCACACGCTATTGATGCTTTCTAGTCTAAGAAGAAGGGCAAAGAACAGTATGAGGCACACCTCGCCATTGCAGGCACGGAGGATCCACCTCCATTAGTTACAGTTATGAATGTGGACAACCCAGTAGCAGCCCCCATTACCCCTCCTTTGGACATTGTAGTGGCCGCAGCCATGGTTGCCCAAGAGGAGAAGATCGCCATGGAGCAGATTGAGGCAGAAGTTTCCGAATACTTCATTGATTGGATCTAGTGCACGTATTGCACATAGATATTTTTATAGCCACTTGCAGTTTGTGGTTGTGATGGAACATCGAATTTTTTTACTCTTTAAATAATGGTTGTAAGCTCTAGGAGAGCAAAGCACTAAATTCTTATATGAGTCCTACAAGGCTTATATTCCTGTATTTATAATAGCAAGTTATGTTCTGATGTCTAAAGTATTTTATTTATGTGTTGCTTGTTTCCTGTTGTATATTAATAAAGTACATTATATTAGAACGCGTGTGGCGCCCTATGGAGGAAGTGTGCTTAGCAGGATAGCAGCACAACGAATACCACCTCGAGAGAGTCGAAATTTTTCAATCGATTAGCAAGAATGCTGGTAGTCTTACGACAATCGCAGGCAGCGATACTTGTATAATAGGCTCAGGAAGGGCCACAATTATACTCCCGATGGGCACCACTTTGGTCATTAAAGAAGCCTTGTTGTACCCAGAATCAACTAGAACTCTCAAAGATATTCACACTAACGGTTTCCACGTAGAGACTAAAGAAGAGTATGGTAAGGAATACCTAATCATTACAAAGCATAAAGAAAGTGGAAATGGTATTAGAACGAGTTCCTTCATTTGAAACTGGGCTATACTACACTAATATTAAGGCACTTGCAGCCTATACTGCCCTGAGAACCGTATTTACACTACAACAAAAAAGCTAATACCGGACGCCTCATCACAGACGATTGACCAAAACCGTCTGTATTGCATACAATCACAGATGGTTTTGGTTTAGAGACCGTCTATGTTACTGGCTGAGGTAAAAACCATCTGTGAAGAGGTAATATCACATACGGTTCATAATAAAAACTGTCTGTGAAGTATCACAGACGGTTCTTAATAATAACCGTCTGTGATAATTCTACATATCACAGACAGTTTTCAACAAACAACCATCTGTGATACCTCACAGACGATTCTTAACAATAACCGTATGTGATATTACTACATATCACAGACGGTTTTTAATTATAACCGTCTATGATAATATCGCTATAGCTCCCTATTGAAGCTCGATGAGTTTCTTCGTCGCCGATGCGTCTCTTCGTCTCATGCTTTGAATTTATTCCTTGTTTTATAAAAAAGATCATCCGCCATCGAAGATGGTCATCCCCGCATATAACTCTACTACTACTTCTAAAAAAAGCATAAATGGCCCCCTCTTCTGTTTCTTTGTCGCCGGCATTGATGGCCTACCTAGCCGTACTGTACGAGCACCGCTCTGACCGTACGTTGGCGGATGCTTCGGAAGAACACTATTTCAACAGTGTCTTCACTCTTCTATCCGAGGATTTACCGGAGCAGGTGACGGCCACCTTCTGCTGTCTTGACATCCTCCTTCGACGTGTCTTCCGGGTGATCTCTCACTTTCAGCGAGTTTACCGCGTCTTCGACGTGGTCCTCCACAACGACGTTGCACGTCTCCAAGAGGCTTGCCGTCACTTGGAATGCTTAATCGAGGCGGCGGGCGACCGAGTCGACCAGGCCGAGACCCCTCAAGCAAGGGAAGAGAGTATATGGGCTCAATTCTTCTTGATTCAACAGTCCGAGGGTCTTCGGAAGACACTCAAATGAGCGTGTCAGCGGGTGGACGCATTTCAGGTTTCGTTCAATCATGAACCGTCCGCCGCCGCCGCCTACGAAGTTTTGAAGACGGAGATAGCAGCCTACCTCCACCACTAGAAAAACTTTGTTTATTTATAGGTTTCTACTTTTTTTTAATCTTTGTAAGAAGTGACTGACCACGCTGTTTAGCCATATGAAAATTCCAAAATGAAAAAAAAATCTAGTTTGGAGGTGAAGTTACTATATTAATTATATGTTGAATTATTACTATATATATCGAGACGATTTAGTGGAACAAATTAATTAATTATATATATTCGATCATGATACACACACACACACATATATACATACATACATATATATATATATATATATATATATATATATATATATATATGTATGTATGTATGTATGTATGTATGTATGTATGTATGTATGTATGTATGTATGTATCATATATAGTTAAAGCAAATTTTCAGAATATTTAAATGACAAAATTGACATATAAACATGTAATTTCTTCATGTCATGTAAATGTATATACATGATAATATGCTTAAAACATGGAACTTGAGAACAACCATATCACATATGGTTCCTTAATAGAACCGTCCGTGATATGGGACATATCACGGACGGTTCTATTAAGGAACCGGCTGTGATATGTGACATATCACTAACGGTTCTATTGTGGAACCGTCTATGATAACTATCACTGACGGTTCCTAATATAACCGTCTGTGATAAGTCTCTTTATTAGTAGGAGCCCAGCTGCTAGGGTTTGTGCCCGCCCTAACTCGTCACTCCCCAGCGCAGTTACTCTTGTCCGTTCCCCTCCCCACCTCAACGCCGCCGTCGCCCTTCTTCCCGTCGCCGCTGGTTATGACACCACTCTGCACTGCACAAGACACTCGTACGATAGGAGTGTCTTGTGGAGTGTCAGGGTCGTGCCACAACTACGGTGACGTCGCCACCCAAGCCACTGGGCTTGGCCCCGCGTGTCGCCTACGCTACCACCTGCACCTAGTGCCTGCTCGCGTCCATGGCTTGGTTCTCCGACGTAGCCCGCGCCTGCTCAACCTCCTACGCTCGGGCCCTGGCCCCCTGGCTTTACTTCCCCATCCTCCCTCTATTCTCCTCTCTGTTAGCTTAATGTCTTTTGTTGAGTTTGATTTTTATGCTTGAGCCTTAAGTTGTGTCCTGATGTTTGTGTGATTTATGCAATGTGAAGGAGATGGATGAGGCTTGTGCTAGTGGTGAGGTCGCCACCGTGGTTGTGCTGTACTGAGGTATCACCCTCCCTTACTCCCTCTTTGTCTCTACCCCTCTGCTCTGTGATGAAAATGGCTAGTGCTCTACGATGGATTCCAAGGGCTACTACTGGTGTGATGGGTTGGACACCCTTGGTCTTGTTGTTATGCTGTTGAACTGCTCAATGATGTTAATAGTCTTATGCTGAAATTGAATTGATAATTAGTTCATATTAATAGTCTCCTTGCTGTGATGTAATGATGTTAATAGTCTTATGCTGAAATTGAATTGATAATTAGTTCATATTAATAGTCCCCTTGCTCTGTGATGTAAATTGAGAGTTATTGGTGTATGTGCATTCCGTGCATCTTGCTTATTTTATGCTGTGGGTTCAGATTGACAAAAATAAATGGGGCAAAATGGTGGGTTATTGAGGGCTCTTTGATGGATACTGAGGGTTATTGATGCCGGTTCTTTGTGCTTGGTTGGCTTACATGGGATGTGGTTCGAATGGGGCTTGGCTACAATTAACTTTTTAGATTTGTAAAGGTTAGGCTAATTTGTAAAGCTGCAATTAACATACAAATTATTTATTAATTAGCGTGTATTCTTTTAGAAAGCAAGACCAAATGAGTCAAAAACTACTACAAGACCTCTTCACCTGTCTCTTACCATTCATTTCACCTTTGTCTGTGTAACCGTGTTCATGCTGGTCAAGTTCTCCTCCCTTGTGTCCCAAGCACGATACGCCCTACCATTCTATTCTGATCTCTTCTCTATAAAGTCTCTAGCAAAGGATCGCTTGTGCTTTTTAAACCGGCTTCACACACACACACACACACACACACACACACACACACACACACACACACACACACATATATATATATATATATATATATATATATATATATATATATATATATATATATATATATATATATATATATATATATATATAATTGTTCGTAGTCCCCAACCACTTTCGGGGTCGTGAGGAGGATGAGACAGTGCCACGGGCAACCTCTCATCGAGCCTGCAAGTTCAAGAAGTATGGCTGCCAGGAGAGCGTGTGGACACATAATTACCTGGATGTCGTCGATAGGTAATTGGACTTGACATCAATGAATGGTTGGTTGCTGATACATGAAGCCACTTCCCAGTTGAAGATTTGGTTGCAAGGTTTATATACCTATACCACCACCGCATCGAATTGCAATGGGCCCTCTCCGAAAGTCTGGGATATACGTTAGTTATGAGACAACATCCATAATCAGGTACTTAGACCCCATGACTGAAGATTTGCATGCAGCCCGCTTCGCTGATAATATAATTGATGATGATAGTTTCCCGTTATTAGGGGGAGAAAATCAACGCCTTGATGAAAAATATCGGAAAATAGAGAAGTCCAGAAGATAATTGAAATCCATGCACATGACCCCACGCACTAGTGAAGCAAATAGAGTAGTCTAGAAGATAATTGAAGTCTAGAAGACAATTGAAGTCGAGAAGATAATTGATTTGCAAGCATTAGCGAATCAACTGCCTGACCACTTTAGTGATTTGAAGAGCGTGACCAAATCGCATATGCTTGTACGCAATGCATCGGAGAGGATTGAAATACTGATGAAGGTATCCCTAATACCGTCCTAAGGCCTCAGAAAGGACGAGAACTCTGGCCCCTCGAATCTGAAGTAATCGGGGACGCCTGGTGAAAAGGATAAGAAGAACTTGACACAGCCGGTCACCGAAGTTTCCCAGAACCAGAAGGGGAGCCAGTTGAGGCCTGGCACCAGTATGGCACCTTCAGAAAAAGCATACCAGAATTGAACATCCCCATGAAGGGAGATACCAGCATGGATGTGTGCACACACATCGGAGCTGAAAAACTAAAGGGACTTGCCGCATAATTGTAACATCCCAAAAATTTGGTCTGTTTTAGAGTTTTAAAAGAAAAATAACCATTTGAATTTTTCTGCTAAAGTTAAAAGCTTAATTGAAATTTTTAGAGTTCAAAAATAATTTAATGTGATTAAAGTCAACATCAACTATTATCAAAACTATTTTATTTGGATCTTATGAGTTTGGATATATTTTCTAGAATTTTCTAGAATTTTTCGAGTTCATTTGCTATTTTCTAAGTCTTAATTGGATTTTCAACTATTTTCTAAAAAGAAAACTATTAAAATCTCATAAATAGTGGTGGGCGAAACCAGATCCTTTCCCACGCTGCCCGCCCTTGTGCGGCCCATTCCTTTGCCTTCGCCCGCGTCTCCCGCCGGCTTTTCGCTTGTGACACTTCGCCTCCTCTCTCTCCTTGTGGCATGACCCCACTGCCGATCCTTTGCCGCAAGATCAAGACGCGACTCGCCCGCTCTGAAGTCGCCTCACGATGGGCCCCCTCGCCACGCCATCTTCATCTTCTCCGCGGACTTGAGTCCGTGTCAGCTGCGGCCATAGCTCGCCGTCTCGGATGCGAACTCCTCTCCGTGGCTACTTAAGGTCAGGATCGTCGTAACGATCGCACCACCTCGCCTCCCAAAACCCTAGGCCGCCCTTGTTCGCGCCGCCGTTTCGACGAATCCGGCCTTGAAGCTTTCTCCGCCGCAACTTCGGTGAGCTTGTTCTTCGCCATCGACGCGCAAGAAGCCTCGCCGCCGCCTTCTTCGAGTTCGCGAACGACGAGGGCTACCTCCGTGACCTTGGCTTTGCCTGAAGCTCACCGAAGCCCAGATCCGCCGAACCCGAGGTCTCGCGCCGCTTAATCCTCGCCACGGCCGCCGCAGAGGTCTCCAAGCACCGGAGCACGCCGCGAAGTTCCCTGCCTCGCCTCTACACCTCAGAGCGCCCGCTGCCGCTGAGCCGCCGCTGTCACGGCTTCCGTGGAGCCGAAGCGCCACCACTCACCGGCGCCCACGCCGGATCCGTCGCCGCCAGTGTCACCCCGGTTTGCCCACGTGTCGCCCACGTGTTCGCCTCGTCAGTGCCACGTGGTAGGTCTGGTGTCCAAAACCCTAAACCGGCTCGGTGAACTTAGTCCACCGTGGGCCATCTCTCTTCCAAGGGGGTCCCACTTGTCAGGGGGATTTTCTTTTTCTTTTTCTTTTCTTTCCCATGAAAACCTCACGACGTCACCGTAAGGCCATAATTCCGAATTTCCAATAGGAAAACAATTCGGATTAATCCATAAATCCTTTTAGGTTTATTTCATGGATTTCAATCTTTCAAAGCCCATATCGTTTGCATCCGAACTCCGTTTCAGTCCATTCAAATTCCTAAATTCATCTAAATTTAAGATCTATCTTTATGAGATTTTTATTTAATTTTTGGAGTTTATTTCCTCTCTGTTATTTATTTATTTGGTTTATTTGCTTGTTTGCGATTAGACGTTGATACTTCGGGAAGCTTTGAGCAAGGAGGAGTCTACCAAGATCAAGATCAGTCTCAGAATTTATTCCAAGGCAAGCCCTAGTCCTTTGATCATATTGAACCTATGATTTCAAAAGTATATTGTTTTATACAATTGCATGCTATCTTTATATAAATTGTTTTGGGATTAGCTATTACCTTTTGTCATTATGCCTCCTTTGATTATTTGAATGCCATGAATCCTTTGTCACCTTAGCATGGGTAATTTTAGTTGGACATATTCATATTGCCAACATGGGTAGCGATTAATGCTTAGTTCAAATTTTAGATACGATGGGTTTATCATCACATGTGTCATAATGATTAATCTTGACTTAGTGATATATGGAATCGTGGTGGTGAGCCACTCTTGTTAAAATTTCAGGGTACCATGACGGGTGAGTCATGGGTGTTGGTTAAACAAAATGGTTTTCACTAGGGCGAGTGGTTGGTGGATAGTGGGGTGCGGGTTTAGCACGGATTGGGTTTGTGGTAGTCTCGCCGAGTAATTTGTCAAGGACTTGATCAGTGCGCCATTGAACGGGCCTTGACCGCATAACCACATGTTCGGTATAGGACGGACCGCTAACTAATTAGCAATGTCTTAATTTGGTTACGCCGTGGAAAGCGTGAGTTATGGGAAACGTTTCTCACGAAGGCGCAAGAGGGGGGCCCTGTCTAGTCGGAAAGACATTCAGTGTTGAAACCTTAGCGGGCAGAACTGGGTTGAGAAGGAACTTTGTAAAGGCCTTGTCATGTGCTCTAGACTGCTTACCTAAGGTAATGAGCAGTGGTATCGACGGATGCGAAACAAACTAGAGAAGTCGTGTCATGTGGGGAAAGCTGTACAACCTCTGCAGAGTGTAAAACTATTCGAATAGCTGTGTTCGCGGTTATGGACGTGCTCGGGGATTTCACACGGGAGATAGAGTTTCTTTAAAATGAGTCGGAGTGTGGATGGGAAGTTCACTTGATGAATATAATGTTTGTTTGGTGAACGATGATTTCACTTGGTGGTTTGTGTCGATGGGTGAATAGTGGATTCACTTATCTTTGGTTCGGTTGGGAAGTGAATGGGAAGTTCACTAGTTGTTTCAAAGAAATTGTTTAATTATTTATTATTGTTTTCAATTACGCATTTCAATCTATTTATTGTATTTATCGTAAATGCTGCTTTCTGCAAAAGAACCATACAACTAACCTTGTCAAGCCATCCATGAATATTATTTGCATACATTTTCTTACGGTTTGTCGAGTACATTCAAAAGTACTCATGGCTTTTGCCCTCGATTGATCCGCAGCTTGAAGAATATCAAGTCGCCCAAGAGTTCTTTCGTAAGGAGGACTATGAAGGTTTTATGGATTAGGATGCGTTCTCCACTCGATTGTTCAGAGGCATGTTGAATGGCCATTTGAAGAGTTTTGTTTCACCGCAAGAGTCTTATTTGTTTTTAGTTCTGCGTGGCAAGTTAATAAACGCTGACCATAAGGTCCAGATTATTATTATTATTCAGATTCGAGATCTTTTAGTTAAATCGAATAAATGGATGGTATTTCATCATCTGCTTCTGTGTGAGCTAGCTATCGATCGGGACTAGTTCAAAGATACACGAGGGTTTCTGAGATGTATTTTTTGGGTCCCGACAATAATTGAAAGCAGTGGTGAGCAAGTAGAAGCATTAGAAGAATCGCCCCTTGAAAAAATAGCTATAAACTTTGTGACCTCGGGAGAATCTATGGATAAGACAACAGCCCATGTCGACATTGATTTTGCAAAGAAAATTGCCACAATCGTCGATCTTGATCCAGAACCTGTATCACTCGCTGAATGAAAGAAAAGATCATGGGAAGATTGGAAGAAGGCAATAGAAGCAGAATTATTATCTCTGGAAAAACGAAAGGTGTTTGGGCCTGTAAGCCATTCGCCTCCCCATGTGCACCCTGTAGGGTATAAGTGGGTATTTGTTCGAAAGATAAATGAAATAATGAAGTAAAGCAATGCTTGTTGCACAAGGTTTCACTCAACGTCCAGGAGTTATTTATAAAGAAACCTATTTTCCGGTCATGGACGGAACCACCCTTTAGATATTTAATCTCAATGGCAGTCAACTTAAAATTTTGAAATGATATTGATGGATGTGGTAACTGCATACCTTTATGAAAATTTGGATTCGAACATTTATATAAAGATACCTGAATGTATCACTGTCCCCAACCAAGACAGAGAAAATAGAAATATGTGCAGTGTGAAACTCAGAAAGTCATTATACGGAATTAAACAATCAGGCAGGATGTGGTATAATCGCTTGAAGTGACTTTCTATGCAAGAAAGGCTACACGAACAATGAGAATAATCCATGTGTATTTATACAATGATCCTAGGTTGGATTTTGTATCATCTCAATGTATGAAGATGATCTGAATATCATCGGAACCCTGAAGGATATTAAGAAAGCAAGCTTTTACCTAGAGTCGAAGTTTGAAGTAAAAGATTTAGATAAAACCAAATATTGCCTAGGCTTGCATCTTGAACATGCCCCTGAAGGGATATTAGTGCATCAATCAACCTACACTTAGAAGGTGTTAGAAAGGTCCGACTTTGAAAAGGCATACCCTTCGAAAGTGTCGATGGTTAGGAGATCCTTGCTACAAGACAAGGACTCGTACAAACCTAGAGAAGAGGAGGAGGAAGTCATGGGACCAAAATTCCTGTACTTAAGTGCAATAGGAGCACTCATGTATTTAGCAAACTATACAAGAACGAACATTGTATTTTACATAAATCTATTAGCAAGGTATAGTGGAGGACATACCAAAAGCATTGGTAGGGAATGAAGGATATCTTCCGATACCTCCAAGGAAGCAAAGAACTTGGTCTGTTCTATAGAAAAAAACAAGACCTAACTATGAATGGCTATGCAGATGCCTGGTACCTGTAGAACCCGCATACAACCAAGTCGCAAATAGGCTATGTATTCCTATGTGGTGGAACTGTATTTTCAAGAAAATCATCTAAGCAAAGTCTTGTATCAACTTCGACGAACCACTTGGAAATAATAGCACTGTATGAGGCCTCACGAGAATGTGATTGGCTTCGGAGGATGATTCACCACATCCAGCAGTCCTGTGGATTGAATAGCACGCAAACCCCCACTATTATCTATGAAGATAATGCAGCTTGTGTTGTACAAGTGCAGATGTGTTATGTGAAGAGTCATCTCACAAAGAATATCAACCCCAAGTTCTTCTATGCTCATGAATTGCAAAAGATGGACAAAATTAAAGTATTACATACTAAGTCATGTGAAAATCTTGTAGAATTATTCACTAAGTCACTTTCAACATTTAGTTTTGAAAGGTGCATACGTGAAATTGGAATGATGAGACTTAGCAAAGTACAGAATTCAGGGGGAGAATCTTCACGAACTCATTATTGAAACTTAATCATGGAGATCGAGTAGCCAAAGAGTAAAATCATGGATATTAAATGAAATTGGGTGGATTATACTCTTTTTCCCTTGACGAGTTTCCTAAAGTTTTTCGGCTAAGGTTTTTAATGAGGCAATTTGTGCAACGCAGAAAAATGTGTATCATGTACTCTTTCTCCAAATTTTTCCCACGAGGTTTTATAGAGTTTTGATGAGCCATGGACATGTGAGGATGGGTGCCCAAGGGGGAGTGTTGGGAAACCATGGGCTTGGCCCAGCAGCTGGCCCATTGGTGGGCGCCCCATCCAAACCATAGTAGGTCTCTAGCCTATAAATAGGGGTACTAGTCATTGTAGGCTGATCGATTGATGAAAGAATAAAGCAAAAGCAAGAAGCCCCCCATATCTCTGTGTTCAATCTACTACTCTGTACTTGTGTTCTTGCATTGTTCTAAACGATTCTACGCTTGTCTACGAGGTGCATGATCGGACTGGACTCGCCAGCGACGGTTCCTCAACAGTATCAACGTACATGGCACATATGAGACGGGGGAAAATATGGAGTAGACAAAACTTTGGCATAAATGACATTATTTAAAGCGGCATTAGCAAAAACGACGTCCTCACAGCCGCAATTGCAAAAATGGCGCTCTTGTCCGTCCTGTGAAGGGACGGACAAGCCACGGACCGACACGTGGCGCTCGTCCGTCTTGTGGTCGTGCGGACGAGGCGCCACGTGTAGCCCCATGGATTGTTTGTCCCTCCATGGGACGGACGAGTGCCATGTGTCGGCCCGTGGGTTGCTCGTCCCTCCACAGGATGGACGAGAGCACTATTTTTGTAATTGCGGCTACGAGGGCGCAATTTTTGCTAATGCCGCTTCAAATAGTGCCATTTATGCCAAAAATTCTACAAAACAATAGTAGCACTACAATACAATTAATTTTAGCCAAGACTTCAACATCCATGCTCTTCAATGGAACAACAACTCGTGATCAAGTTCCTTCCATGTAGTCTCTGAGATATGATTTTGACCATTATATTTTATAAATTTATATTAGTACATGTTAACAAAATTAAAAAAAATATGAAAATACTTATAGCGATAAATATTGTGATATAGTTTTCATAGATAGTTTTAAATATATTGATAGTTGTAGGATCGCGGCCGACGATCAGAGGGGGATGAATGCGAGCTGAACCCCCCTAGTATTTCAAGGTTCTTTCACCCCAATAGTTATGAAGATCGAGTCTAACACACACACAACTAACACTACCTAAAAAACCAAGCAAAACAAACAACGATGCACTGAAATACCTGAGTTGAATGGTCCGATTCAAAATGGAAGGTTCGACTGCATCCAGTAGGATGGTCCATCTTCACCCTGGATATTCCGACTTCACACGAACGGAAAAACAACAAATCGCAATCAGGCAAGAACTCGCACAAGTTTCAAACCGAATCTCCAAAGGGCTTGAAACTTGAACCTAAGCAAGAACATAACCTTATGAACCTAGAACACTCAGGGATCTAGTAAAAACTTCTCAAACCAAAGAACCTTTTACTCTCCAACCCAAGAAACACCAAAACCATGCCAAAAACCAAAAAAAAAAACCATGGTTGTGGGTAGCTTGTAGGAGAATTCAAGCCAACATGACTAGGATGATTTCCCACACATCCTAGCACTCCAAATCATAGCAAGAAGCAATCTGAAACCCTTTGAAATAGGAAACCATAAATTTCAACCTTCTTGACCTAAAACCAAACAAATTCAAAAACTTGCTACAAAAGTGCCTAAATGGATGGGATCTAAACTCCAAGAGCTAAAACCATCTCTTACATGTCATTGGCACAAAACAAGATCAAAAAGAGAAGAAGGGTAGGCAAGAACACAACCAAATCAAGTAATCAACAACAAGTATTGTCGATGGTTTAGTATCGATTGGGAATTTCCATGAATTAGACCACACAGAAAAAGACACCAGGATTTTATATAGGTTTGGACCTTCTCTAGAGAGAATAATAACATTACTCATGTGTTGTTGTATTGACTATGCTTTACAACAGGGAAGAAATCACTAGAACTAGGTCTTAATGACTTTTGTCTGTTGATCATGTCTCTGTTGTTGTTGTTCTTCTCGTTGCCCTTTGTCCACTGGCTTTACTCCTTATATAACACGTGAAGGGTTGACAGTTGTCCTATACTAAGAGGCGCATCAACGTTTGATGAAATGCGCACGTTTTGTGACGGTTACTGTTAGAGGCTAACCCTCCCACATCACTTTGTAGTTATGTCAGAGACAGAGGCTTAATACGTGCAGTTATCCTAGAGAATAACAACACATATTAATTATTGTGTGTATTAAACACAGCGCATAAGTGCCCGTAGTCGATTGAGTCCATATGTCTGTGGGATTTGTTAACTATAAGGTGGTCGTAGTTGACCTGGTCGTAATAAAGCTTACGACCATGAAATGATCGTAATAAGGCTTACGATCATGAGGTGGTCGTAGGAATCTTATGACCACTAGGCAGTTGTACAAGTACTTACGACCATGTAGGGTGGTCATAGAATGGTTTACGACCACTCGACTAAGCTCCTCCCTTATTAATGATAAAGGGTATCCTTATGGATAACATGAAGATATTGCTATCTATAATAACCATTACATATAAACAATTTAATTAATTGAGGATTGTTATATCCCCGTCAAGTACTTTCACACCAAACATGTGCCAATGAATGTGTGTGAAAAACTTAAAATCATCGGTGAGACTAGCAGTAGTTTACTCAAAAACACACACACACACACACATATATATATATATATATATATATATATATATATATATATATATATATATATATATATATATATATATATATATATATATATATATATCGATATACTAAACCTCTATTGGGCCGAAAGCTTTGGGGAAGGCTGCCCGTTGGGGTCTGGGTGAGTGGGTGGGCGAGATAGATGACAGAGAGGAAGAAAGGAGAGAAGTGAGGGACGTAGATCCTCTACCATCGCATGTAGCTACGGCAGGAGTGCACAATACACACACATTAATGGTCATCCGGGCCGTCCAATCACCAACAAACAGTTTAGTTCAATAGTGTGTAGCACATGCCACAACAATAAACAGTAAAGTGGATACAATATTTTCCATGCACAAGAAAGTCAATGTTGTTTCTACAAGATTTTCCTATCAGACATCAGAGAGTATTGTAGTAGCAAGCTCAAAGTACTATTGCTATAGCACTCATACGGTTTTACGGGACCCAAGCTATGTTAGGCGCAAATTAGCACAATTCACATATTTAATGACAGTGCTCTTGTGTTTAATTTTCTCTACCTTCCAGGACGGGGAAAGAAGTCTGCATAAAAGAAGACAAATATCAACAACCAAATCCGCATACATGAAGAGGACGAATTTAGGTTTGGGACAGGTGAACCATATGTGCATGGAATGGATTTGAGTAGGGGCGGAGATGGGCCTCGGGCCGGTTGGGCAACGGCCCGAGGCCCAGAGAAAATAGTAATGGGATCTTTTAGTATTCATACAAAAAATTGGAGTACACAATAGCCAGGCCTGACTTTTACCAGCTGGCCCGAGGCTATCCCCAGCCGGCCTAGGCGCCCAGTGGAGCAGCCGCGTGAGGGACCAATGCCAAGGGGTAGCCCTAGCCGCCTTTGGTCTCTTCCCTAGATCCCATTTCGGCTTTGGTAGTTCCCCGAGGCAGCGAGGCCCGAGCGACCCTCCTCGGCTCCTCCTCTCTGCTGCGGCATCGCCCAACGCTCTGCTTCACCACGACGATGCCCCCATAGCCTCCTCTCCACGGCTCCACCGCCCAGCGCTGCCCCACCCCCACCGCCTCCACTCCTCACCCGGAGGTCGGCGCCGCCCCCCGACTCCTCTCCACGGCTCCACCACCCAACGTGCCGCCGCCTCCCCAAGCCATCGCCTCCCGCCCTCCTCGCCTCCTATCCTCGCTTCCACCCCAGCAGCGGCCTCTCCTCTTGCTCTTGCTTCTCAACAAGAAGATCGCATCGCCAACCCCGAGCCCCTCGCCACCGCTCGCTTAGTGCTCCACACCTCCACCTCAGCAGCAAGAAGATTCTCCTTAGCTCCTACTCCGCCCTCCTCAGTTCCTCTCCTCACCGTCGGTGCCGACTCCCGGTGAGTTCGAAACTTTGAATTTTCAATCTTCGATGTGTTACACACTTAAGACGTTGGCATTGGCTTGTATGAGTTAATTAGTTATGACTTATGATTTATGAAGTAATGAGTGTGATCGTGTTCGATGACAAAGACGAAAGTGTTAGTGTATGTCTATTAACTACCTATTCAAATTTTAGAGTATGTCACTTAAAACTCCTATTGTTGATGAAGATATGATAGGCTCAAATGAACCAAATCTTTGTTAATTAAGCAAAAATTACCTCGTGCTAGTGGTATGTTACATTCTCTTTTTTTGTTATGTTTTATCTATTTTGTCGTATCGTTAAACATGAAATTCAAATTTTATTTTGAGTGTGCATTTATGTTGTACTTTTGTTATGCCTCAGTGTTGATAGTATTTGATGTTAGTTATAGACTTATAGTTCCTTAGTTTTGGGCCCAAGGCTCTGTGAAATCCTGGCTCCGCCACTGGATTAGAGCAAGAGTGTCATAGCAATTTGACGATCTGAAAAAGGCTGATATACAAGCAGAAACCTGGAAATTTTTAGTTTGCCCAAACATCTGAATGAGCCACTCCCTCCATTTGCCTTACTTTTCCACTGAAAGCATCAATCACTCGTCATCGCATCACCTCCTTGTCTCATCCATCAAATCTTTGTCCCCCAAAATGCATGGCTTAATTAGCATGTGTGGGATAAGGTTTCCCTTCGAGCAGCGGCTATAAATTAGAGGGAGCGAGCGATTTATTTCTGCCGCCGCCGCTTTTTCGCTGCTCATTTCATTTCACACTACTGCTTGTTTCTCTCGCTGCTCATTTCATTTCGCAGTCACTCACTCTCTTGCTCTGTTGATTATATTTTTTGGGACATTTCAGCGTTATAAACCGCCGTCGTTCGCAGGTAGTTTGGTTATAATTTTTAATTTATAGTGTTTATTAGTTACAAAATAATTAGTAGTAATTAATTAATTAATTAGTGTACATTAATTTGTAGTGTTAGTTTTGTCGTAAAGCGAAATCAAATAATAAGAAATGCATTCACCGAAGAATAGAGGAGCATAATCTAATTAAGCTAGCTTATCATGTAGCTTCTCACCCCAAGAAAACTACTCTCCAATTAATTTGTAATCTTTTATGTTCATTAGCCACATTCCCACTAATGTTCCCTCTATTCCATGTGTTGCAAGCCATCTCTACCGGAGTTTTTAGAACACTTCTACGATGAGGACCACCGGTGCAAGCTGTGGATCGTCGGTGACGCCGATGGCCCTTCACCTCGCCGCTTCAAGGGAGAGATTATCGAGCCGGACGATCGCTACGCCCCAATCCTCCCGACACGGGCTTGTTGCCCTTGTGAGGTCGGGTCTCCGCGGACACCGATTCACCCTAGACGCCATTGCCAAGACTTGTCGACATGTGTAGGCCCGAGACACACACCTTCCACTTTCGGTGCGGTGAGATGACGGTCACCCTGTAGGATGTCTCGTTCTTGACCGGACTCCCGGTCCGGGGTGAGCCGCTTGTTCCAGGCCCTCCGGGTGCGGACTGGAAGGTCAAGATAGAGTAGCGGTTCGGCCAACCTCTCTCGGAGGGTGCACATGGCGTCCCTTGGGCTTGGCTAAGGCAGTTCAGTGAATGCCCGTAGGGTGCACCTCAAGAGGTCGTTAGGACATACCTCGTTGCTTACCTTCTCTAGCTCTTTGGTTGGGTCATATTTCCAACCACAAAGGGCGATTTTTTGTACCCCAGCTTCATTTGCGTCGCCGAGTCTTTAGTTAACATGGGGGCTGGGCAAATGCCTCAGTACAGCTGGGGATCAACGGTCCTTTGCGCCACATACCGGGGGTTGTGTGACGCTTTGCGGCGCGGCCCCGCTAGTACCAACCTGGCCGTTTGCTACGTGCTCCTATAGCTGTGGAGTTAGGAGCACTTCCCTGTTGGGCGACCGACCATCGAGATAGCGGTGCACCCGTACCCTGTTCCGCATGACCAGGTAGACGGGCCCACCATGGGCTTACGGTGGACTATTGTCTGTCTGTGCCAGGCCAGCGGAAGACCGGTGACGAGGATTAAAATCTCGATGTATTACTTTAATACATCATAAAAGACCATATGTCTTCATGATCGTAACCCCTAAGGCTCACGACCCCCGTGGTCGTAAGGATTCTAGAGGTTATATCAAGGATACCCAGCTCGGATGAAGTTCTGTACCTAGTCCCTGACCAGATGACTACTCATAGAAGCAATGAACTGGCATCCGGATCCAACTCCTGGTATATTCCATACCATGTGATGAATGGAACACATGTCATATTTGGTCCATACCACGTGACGTCTCATAATCCAAAGACACTAACAACAACCACCCTACAGTTATTTGTCTCACAGACACACAACCGCCGAATGGTTTATACTTTTTCAACCGATGCCTCCCTCCGACCGGACGCATCACTTCCCATTAGGCACCTCTTCAAGGAGCAACTACCACCTCTTCGACGGTTACTTAAAGATGGAGCGCGGAGGAACAAGGGGATCAGACTGCATCGGATTGAAGCACGGCAATCAGCATTAGATTCATGTTTCAAGTCTGATTATGCAATATAGCAAGCATTACACTCAGTGTAATTAGGATTAGTTCACCGCCTCGTTGAAGGCACCCCCTGTAATAGCCAGTTCATAGCAATAAAAGAGCAGTCCTATTCTCTCCCACAAACTCTTTGCCATTTTCGTCCGTTCATTTCGTAAGATTGGCGACTCGATCGTCGACAGCTGGCGTCGTCCGTGGGGAAGAAGGCGTTGAGTTCTTGAAGATTACTTCGCTCAAGCATTCCTCATCCACTTCCTTTGCTCCATTATCGCTCATGCGAACATGGCGGAGACTTGGGATGAGGAAAACTTGTTCAACCTGGCGGACTATTCCAACCTCGACATGGACGCATGCATTCATGCGATGGAAGAAAACGGGATGTCATCACCCTCCTCCTCTTCCATCGGTTTGCCAGTTGCAGAGATTGACGAAATAGACCGGATGGATGTGGATACACCGCCACCAACAATGGCGCTCTCAGAGGAACCGCTTGTTCCAACCAGTTCGAAACCTCCCAACACCTCTCTACAAGCCCAGTCGATCCGACCGGCGGAAGCGACAATGGGAGTCCAATGCGGTGACTAGAGAGTCCAAGTACTCTCGATATTATCATGGGCGACCAGTATTCGCCAACTGCTGGTACGCATTCTGGGGGCCAAGCGACATCTGGTAAGGGTATTCATGAAACTATCACTGATCGCTGGCCAAGTGGGCATGGTGAAACTCAGCATACGATCGGCAGTACGCTGAATCAGGCTAAGTCCACCACAAAGCCCGCCAGAGGCAGTAACCTCCGACCGCTCCCCATCGTGGAAGCTCCTTGCAGAAGCATTAGAAAGCTCTCCCTTAACTACGACGGGAGTTCCTCGGAAGATTACTGTTGGCGCCACGAAGTCAACACAATCAGAGATACCAATCTGGATGCCATGCACGATCCTCCATGGATTAACTCACCACCACGTGCTGGTGGAAATGTTACGAGCGCTCAAGCACCAACTACCAGAGGTAATCGAGCTGATGGACATGCATCAGTGAATTCACCTATTCCTACCCTGCCACGGATAAGGAATCGGGTAGGGCCATCTAGGAGGTCGAGGGATAAGTCGACTCATCGGACGCCCACTGCAAGCGGTAATCTGCCACGACCTTCGTTAACGAGACAAAACCTGCAACGAGTTCGTGATATTTTGAATAACCCAGACCCTGCTTTAGTGGGAACTCCAGGTTATGTCCAACTTGCAGGTCAGGTGTCCAAGATCCTCCGACAAACCATGCAGCGTACATAAATAAACCGGGAGAAGAGGAGTTCACAAAATCACACGATGACCACATCCCAGCGCTCCTCTCTCAGTAGAGGACAACATGGTCGAGCAAAGGATTGAGTGACATGAAGGCCCCCTCGTAGATTCCGATGAGGAAATCACGAGGGGAGATGGCTTTTTACAGCAGCCACTCTTCCTCCTTGCTAAGAGGAAAGACCACTTAATTCAAGCGATCTTAGGCATCATCTAAACCAGGTAGGTAGTCAGAGGCGTTTTCATAACGTCCACAACTGGGTTGGGACACTGGATCCTGGATATACAAATCTAAGGAATCGATCCCCAACTGACTATAATCCAGCTCCTTTTCAGAGAAGGCACCACGACTCTATTACGGGCTGTCGAGCATTCTCAGTAAGTCTCTAAGCTGTTCGTTCGTTGGACAGGTTCCGACCAACCAACATAGAGAAGTTTAATGGGACTCAGAACCCATTAGAATTTCTTCACATTTATTCTACCGCCATCAAGGCCGCTGGTGGTAATGATAACGTGATGGCAAATTATTTGCCCATAGTCCTTGAAGGGTCTGCCCGGTCGTGGTTGCTTATCCTACCGGTCGGATCTATCTATATTTGGGAGTAGCTCTGCGATACTCTGATCGCCAACTTTCAAGGGATGTACGACCGCCCCAGAAAGGATGATGATCTTCATCGGATGAAGCAGAAGACCAATGAAACTCTTCGATAATATATCAAGAGATTCTGTCAGGTTCGAAACTCCATCCCAAAGATCACAGAATCTTCTGTTATCTAGGCCTTTAAAGCAGGATTGAGGAATCACCGGTTTACGGAGGATATTACAATAAATCCTCCACGAACAACCGTCAAACTTTTCGACATGGTAGACAAGTACGCGGCCGCTAGTGAAGTGGTCGAATGGCATGAAACTATAGATCAGAAGGACAAAAATCCCGAGTCGGGTCTGGAGAAGCAGGAAAAGAAAAGCAAGAAGTCTCTCAAGAACAAGAAGAATCACAAGCCTGACAACAAGGAAGTCCTTGCAATTCCAGAGAAGTATACCAAGGGCAAGAAAGATTTCACCAATCGGAACAAAGGTAAATCTCCGACCAGTGACTTCAAGAAAACTAAGAAGTGGTGTCCACTTCACAAAGCGGCAGGGCATGATCTGCTCACCTACCGAGCCTAGCAAAGTAAGCTGGAAGATTACTATTCAGGCAAAGGACCCTTCCCCTCCATAACAGAACTTAGAGAATCAAGCTCCAAGAAGGGCAGAGATGACGACGAAGAGATGGATTACCAAGAGCCGCAACATACGGTGGATATGATTTTCAGAGGATCGTCCTTGTACGATTGCAGTCATCATCTGAAGGCCATGGAGTGGGAGGTCAACCTCGCCGAGTCTCCGATCGCTGTCAAGCCATCCAAGTGGTCAGAAACTATAATCTCCTTCAGTATAGAAGACTGCCCCATCCTGTCGACTCGACCAGGTAGGTTTCCTATCGTAGTTAAACCTACTATTAACAATTGTAAAGTTAATCGAGTCTTAATAGATGGAGATAGTTCTTTAAATATTTTGTTTGCGGGAGCATTGGAAGAGATGCAGATCCCAAGGTCAAAGGTGAAACCTGTGAAATATATCTTCCATGGCATAGTTCCTGGTTCTACCGCCAAATCGATAGGGCAGCTGTCCCTACCGGTTATGTTCGGAAGACCCGACAACTTTCGAATAGAGAAAATTTTGTTTGATGTGGTCGATTTCGAAACCGCATACAATGGAATCCTCGATCGTCCAGCTCTAGCAAAATTTCTGATAGCTACGCACTACGGTTATTAGAGTCTAAAGATGATATGACCAAAAGGTGTCATCACGGTTTGAGGAGACTGAAAATGGCTTATGCATGTGATCGGAAGTCCTTAGAATTGGTCGATGAGCTCCTGACTAGGGAAATTAACCCGTCACCCATACAGGTCAAGCACTCAAGGCCAAAGATGGCGCCAAAGCCTTCTGACCAGACCAAGGAGGTACCACTCGGCAAAGGCGCTTCTCCGAAAAGCACCAATACATCGTCTGGGTCAAGAAGCGCTGAGGTGTCTGCCCAAAAGGTACTGGTCGGGGCAGGACTCAACCTCAAATAGGAAGAGTCGCTCGTCTCCTTCCTCCGAGCAAATCAGGACGTATTCGCATGGCAGGCATCCGACATGCCCGGAGTCCCTAGGAGGTGATCGAGCACAAAGCTAGCTCTCCACCTATCAAAACCAACAAGGTAAGCTCGTATTTCACACTGATCGAAGGAAGTAATCCAAATAAGATTGATAAGCTCCTCAAAGCTGGGTTTATTCATGAAGTCGACCACCTGGAGTGGCTCGCCAACCCTGTAATGGTTAGAAAAAGCAATGGGAATTGACGAATATGTATTGACTTCACATATCTTAATAAATCTTGTCTGAATGATGACTTTCTCCTTCCACACATTAATCAACTTGTATACTCCACTTCCGGGTATGAGCTGTTAAGTTTTTTAGATGCATACTCAGGGTACCACCAGATTAACATGAGTAAAGAAGATGAAGAGAAAACTTCCTTTATCACTCCATATGGCACTCACTACTATGTTAAGATGTCATTTGGTCTCAAAAACACTGGTGCGATTTTCTATAGGTTGATGCAGAAAACCTTTAATCATCAGATTGGTCGAAATCTGAAAGCCTATGTTGATGACTTGGTCGTAAAAAGCATCAACGTTGTCGACCATATTTCCGACCTACACAAGACTTTCAATAACTTAAGACGGCATAACCTTAAGTTAAATTCAGATAAGTATGTGTTCAGAGTTTCATCTAGAAAGCTTCTTGGGTTCCTAGTTTCGACTAGAGGTATTGAGGCAAATCCAGCAAAAATCTCGGCCATCGACCAGATGCACCCTCCGACCACAAAGAAGGAAGTCCAAAAACCAACCGGCTGTATGGCAGCGCTTAGTCGTTTCATAGCACAGTTAGGTGAAAAAGGACTCCCTTTCTTCAAACTTCTTTGGGAACATGAGAGTTTTGAGTGGACTAAAGAGGCAGACGACGCCTTTGAAGAACTTAAAAAGTACCTTACGAGTGCCCCGATCTTAGTCTCTCCGAGATCGGGAGAAACATTGCTGATTTACGTGGTTGCAACGCCGTAAACAGTCAGTGGTGTACTATTCGTGGAACGTGAAAACATCCAACGACTGATTTATTACGTAAGCGAAGTCTTACATGGACCATAGGAACGATATCCACAGGTACAAAAGCTGTTCTATGGTCTCCTTATGGCTTCAAGGAAACTAAGGCATTACTTTCAGGCCCACAAAGTAGTCGTACCAACCGGATATCTCTTGGATCTAGTCCTTGGAAACAAGGAATCATCAGGACGAATAGCAAAATGGGTGGTCGAACTTAGGGCCTTTGACCTCCATTCCATCTCACGAACAACAATCAAGTCCCAGGCAATAGAAGAATTCATTGCCGAATGGACAAACCCTGAATCCACCCAAGAACCCGAGTACGTAAGCCACGATGAGTGGACAATGTACTTTGACGGCTCCTTGATGCTCAAAGGTTCAGGGGCTGGAGTTGTCTTGATATCCCCTACTGGTGAACACACCAAGTACACATCAAGACCGGTGATGAGGATTAAAATCTCGATGTATTACTTTAATACATCATAAAAGACCATATGTCTTCATGATCGTAACCCCTAAGGCTCACGACCCCCGTGGTTGTAAGGATTCTAGAGGTTATATCAAGAATACCTAGCTTGGATGAAGTTCTGTACCTAGTCCTCGACCAGATGACTACTCATAGAAGCAATGAACTGGCATCCGGATCCAACTCCTGGTATATTCCATACCGTGTGATGAATAGAACACATGTCATATTTGGTCCATACCACGTGACGTCTCATCATCCAAAGACACTGACAACAACCACCCTATAGTTGTTTGTCTCACAGACACACAACCGCCGAACGGTTTATACTTTTTCAACCGATGCCTCCCTCCGACCGGACGCATCACTTCCCATTATGCACCTCTTCAAGGAGCAACTACCACCTCTTCAATGGTTACTTAAAGATGGAGCGCGGAGGAACATGGGGATCAGACTGCATCGGATTGAAGCATGGCAATCAGCATCAGATTCATGTTTCAAGTCTGATTCTGCAATATAGCAAGCATTACGCTCAGTGTAATTAGGATTAATCCACCGCCTCGTCGAAGGCACCCCCTGTAATAGCCAGTTCATAGCAATAAAAGAGCAGTCCTATTCTCTTCCAAGAACTCTTTGCCATTTTCCTGGTATCTGTGGTATCAAGATTTCCTACGCACGATAGCACCGCACGGGCTGTCTGTGCAATGCATCCTGGATAGAGGACTGTGGACGACGACCTGCCACCTGGTGTTTGCACATATGTTGGAGCCTTACGCGCCACAGCGCGTAATGCAATAGTTTGGTTGGTACCAGTTCGTGCCCCCCTCGGACGACAGGCTCCTGCAGCGAGCCATATACCTATGAGTCAAACTTCATCCGAGTAATGTTTACAGTCCTTACGTTTTCTTTTCTAACATGAATCCTTCCGTAAATACAAGCAATCGAGGGCGGGTGGGCATATTCATGACTGGTGCCTGGTCCAGGAGGAGTGGACTACGGCATGGATGGATAGAGCGCACATGGATGTCTAGAATGAGCTGTGTCCGCACGACCTTGAGATGTACAGTGCGTACTTGGAGTGGTATGTGCCACAGACGCGCGTAAAACTCACCATTCCTCCACCGGAGCGCCCGGACCGGGTGACATCGCACACACACCATGAGAGCCTCCATCAAGACGTATGATCGCCACAAGGCCATGGCAAGGATGACACTCAGACGCCACGCATAACCTCTCGGTCATTTCATTGACGACATTCGTACTCCTTGTTAATGAACCTATTACGTATGTCGCTACAGTTAGAGTGGATGCAGCGCATCCATAGCGCATCGGAGGCCGCCCTCCACAGCCCAGATAGAACCCCAACAGGATATAAAAAAGTTTTGAAGCACATCTCGGTGGAGATGAAGAAGATAATAAAGAACTTGAGCTGCGGTCATTTGATGGACGACGTCCTGCGCATCGGGCACCAAGTGGGTGGGCCGTGCTCACCCGCTAGGTCACTACGGCCTAGCGAGTCCGGCAGGTATCGTAGCGTTCCCCATCAGTTATCAGCGGGCCAGGTTGGCGCGGAGGTAAGTCGCTATGTACAAATCTATGTTTAGTTTTTTTGGTTATGCCTTACGTTTCGCTAACATCATGGCGTTCTCCCGCCGTAGGTCCGTCGAGATGAATCACTGCAGATTCGGACCGCAGACACGATCGACGCTTCCCCTTGGTCATCTACACCGCACATCCGGAGGTACAAGATTCTCGCCACGCCTAGAGTGTTTATTTGTACTAACATCGCTCCGCCTTGCGCCTTCGCTAACCATGGGGTGATACCGTGGGGGTGACGCTACCACGCCGACCGATAAAAACGACACGGCCTCCCAGCCTCGCCAGAGAGAAGTACATCGTGCTGTGGTACGGACAATGGTAGCCAGTGTTTCTTGCGTACACAGGGCAGAGCTCCTCCGGGTTCACTGTCCTACCGTACGTTCAAGGGCAGAGCTCCTCTTGGTTCGCTGCCTCACCGTACGTTCAAAGCCAAAGCTCCTCCGGGTACGCGGGAATCCCGTACGTCCAAGGCCAGAGCTCATCCACGCAACCGAAGTTGCTGGCATCGTACTGTCGGAGTGATTTTATAGCCTCCGTCGTAGATGAATTCTTTGAAGGTGTCCCCCAGGTTGGCGTGGCTCATCATGGCGACATGCACGCTCGCCAGACTCTGCTCCAGAGTCAGCCTACTGGTCCACCTCCATCTCAACGGTCTCCGTACCCCCCTACGAACCGACACGCGCTCTCTGGACCGATGGACGTATTCCACGGGTCATACTCGGCGCAAAACAAGGCCACACACGCGGACGCAGCCATAGCAGTCAGAAAGTAGTGGCTTGGTCGAGTGAGCCATATAGTATCGTGTGTTATGCGATTTTGTTTTGTTATATTTGTATGCATATTTTGGTTGTTACGTGTGTACTCCAGTGCCATATTGTATATCGACATCTCCAATAGAGTTGCAATGCAGCTTTTTTTTTATACATTCCAAGTCACATGAAACCCTAATTTTCGAAACCTAAAATCGAAATTTTCGCGAACTAAATCATAAATTTTCGAGACAATACCAGAACACATATAAAATTACCGAAACATTACACAATCAAGTCCACTGTGTGAGGAGCCTTCAAAATAAAATTCATAATTTTTGGAGCTCATTTTCTACATTTATTAATTCGTACGAACATGACACTTATACGAAATAGCGATAAAAGTTTTGAACGAATAAAATTATGGCAAATTTACACAAGCAAGTACACGGTGTGGGGAGGCTCCAAACAAAATTTCATAATTTTTTGAACTCATTTGCTATATTTTAAAATTCTTCTAAATTTCAGCATAACACTAACCCTAGCCCTAATTAACCCTAACCCTAACTACTACGACACGTGGCGACCGGAGGCCCGTTGGCACACGGTCGTCATGCGCCAACGATTGGCGTACGACCACCGTGCGCCAACGGCGACATAGCGGCGGCTTCGGCGTTGGCGCATGGCCACTGTACGCCAACGGTGCTATTTTTGTAAATACCGTTTCACCGTGGTCACATATACAAATACGTGACGAAAACGTGCTAGATTAGCCAAAAATTCTCGTGGACATGTCTGCAACTCAGCCGTAAGTCTACGGTCTACCTCTCACCAAACAACCAACCCCTGGAGAGAAAACGAGACGAGCGGACAAGAACAAGCAGGACCTTTACAAGCACTCACAGAGTTACCGTTTTGCCGTGGTCACATCTACAGATACGCGATGAAAACATACTAGATTAACCAAAAATTCTCATGAACGTTTCTGCAACTCTACCATAAGTCTACAGTCTATCTCTCACCAAACAACCAACCCCTGCAGAAAACGAGACGAGCGGACAAGAACAAGCAGGACCTTTAGAAGCACTCGCAGGGTCGCAGTCGAAGCTTCCTCCGAATTTTCTTTGCGAATTGCTAGGTTTCGATCTATCGATGTCCACACTAGCGATAATGAAACACCTGAAAAATTTCAAAGTTTGAAAATCAGTTTGAATTCAAAATCGAATTTCAAAATTCAAATCAAAATCAAATTTCGGTCAAATCTCGCCCAAATCCCAAACCCTAACCCTAACCCGCTTCTCCTCTCCTCCGCTTTCCGCTCACGGCGCGCCTCCAGCCTCGCCCACTTCACGCTTGCGGTCGCGGTCGCGCCCGCGTCCGTCTCCACCCCTTTGGCCGCCGCCCACTCTTGGCTGAGCCGCTACAGCGCCGCCTCCACCTCGCCTCGCCTTCAATGCACCCTGCCCCCGCGCCCCAAGCAAGGCGGCGCCACCTCCCGGATTGCTCCAGTGAGGGGTCGCCGCCACCTCCTTGCGCCATTAAGGCCCCACCGACCGCCCAGACGCCCTGCCGCCGCCTGACCCGGCACCGCCCAAACCTCGCGGCCAACCACCACCCTGGCAGAGGCGACCCACGCCGTCCCCCATGCCCTCCTGCTCCACATCGCCTCGCGGCTATAAATAGCCGCCGCTCAGCCTCCCAAGCTCACACCAGCTCGCCGCCACCCTCCCCTTCTTCCCCGACCCCGGCAAGAAGCCCCACCGCCGGTTTCCCCACCCGTAAGAGCAAAACACCCCACCCCTTGCAAATCCCCCACCCGGTGCAAACCCAGAGCCCTCCCCTCTTCCTTGGTCACGGCACCGCCGGATCTATGCTGCGCCGCTCGCTGCACCCCAAAACCCTAACCCTAGAAAACCCGAGCCCACACGCGCAAAACCCTAGGGTTTTGAGACCTACTGGCGGCGCCTCGCTGCTGTCCTCCCGTCCCCCTTGGCGCGTCGCTTGCTGTCTGCCCGTTGCGGCGTGCCATCGTCAAGGCCGCTGCTCCCGAGCCGCGCTCGCTCCGCCCACGCAGCGCTTGGGCGCTTTAGCTAAGCAAGCCCCATGAGTCCTCGACCTTTTGCGCATGAGAGTGGAGCGGCCGTGGGCGTTCGGCTGCTGCTTGCCGTTTTCTTTTAGGCCGCACAGAAAAGCCCAGATACTGTTCATCCTAAAACCGGCCCAACACTGTTCCTTGCACAAGTAAAATTTGGTTTTTATTCCAAAATTCCAGAAATTGCTTTTAAGCCAAAATTCCTATTCCTAAGCCTAGATTAATGATTATTTATTGTTTGTGTCTAAATAATAGATATAAACAAGAAATGATTATTAATTGTCGAAAACTCCTAACTTGAGTTAGTATAGCCTTCCTACCGCCTCGAAACCGTAAAGTCTAATCCTAACTCCGCTCAAATATCCGGCTTCATTTAATTTTCTTTCTCTTTTCAGATTTTTGTTGTACTTGATTCGTTTGCTAGGCTCAATCCTTGTCGAGCCAGTGGTTTATTGGTTTTGTGTCTTGCGCTAGGTTTCGACGCCGACGAGCCACCAGACTTCACGGAGACAGACACCGACATCGCAGACAATTCGAGGACGCCGAACCAGAGGCAAGTTGCATACCTTGAACATATTGAACCCACATGTCATATATTCATATTATTATCTTCATTAAAATATTTTAGCCAAGTATTTCAACAAAGAAATAATACTTTGGAATGCCATGTTGATTAGATATAAGTCCTTAACCCCACATATTAAACCACCTATTCTTGTAAGCCATATTTACCTTGACAACCTTGGTTCACATAAAATATTAGTAAATATTCGCTAAGTCATGAAAACCTCATTCTAAATCTTTGTTATGAATGTTGGCTTTAGGCCAATAGGATTTTGGGTGTAAGTTGAGGGTCAGGTCCATTGAGTTGGGCAACCCAATATACTTGGTAAAATGGGTCATCGGTGAGATCAAGAGGTGGGCAATCATGGTTGGGCCATCGCCTCCTTTGGATGACAAGTAAGGACAAGAACCTTGTGCTAAGTAATGCATACTGATAAACCGCTCAACCACATGCGTGGTCATTACTCCCTAGCTTAGTACATCGCTTCATCCAATTGAATATCTATAGCATCAAAGGCAAGTCAGGTGGACCCCTAAGGACACTCACGATCCTTGCAACCAGATATGGGCCCGTCACCTCGGGTGCAGAGTCCACTATTGGCCGGTGGTCTCCCGAGGGTCAGATGGATTAAGATCTCTGGGGTAGAGACTAAAAGGATAAGCAAAGTGAAAAGGCTTTGTTATCCTTACTCGGCCAGCGCAAACATGTTGCGTGGCAATATGAGTCTGTGATATCGTGTGGGTAAAGTTGGGCAACTCTGCAGAGTGTAATCAATGTTATTCAATACACCGTGCTTAGGTTAATGAAGCCGTGTTCATGGGTGATTCCAACATACAAAGCATAAGTAGAATTTACAGATGTTAATTGGTAATGTCGGTTGTTAAACCCCCGTGGCTATATTTATTATCGCTTTTTCGTCTGTACTATTGTAAAGCTTTTAAAGTCAACTTTTGCATTCCACATATACCGCTTGGTAAAGCCGCACCATTTCCTTGATATTTCCAAAGATATAGTTAAATAGCTTTTCCTATGCGATTTGTTGAGTACGGTAGTTGTACTCATTCTTGCTTAAATCAATCAACAGTAAGAGTTTTGGGAAGATCCGGTGTTCTCACTTAACAAGAAGAACCTAGAGACTTCGACGACTACCGGTACTAGGGTCTCGTTACGCCAAGCTTCTCCGTGGTTCTAGCAATTCTTTTGCAAGTGTATTATATTACTTTAAGGCTCGACGCCGCTCGCTTTTAAACCGGGCCATTAGCCCTATCTCTGTTGTAATAAAAGTCTCTTTTGTTGTAACGCTTGCTTGCTTGTGAAACCACGGCTTTAATCGTACATCCCGGACAAATTGTAAAGATTCTAGCGATCCCTAGTTTCGGTCGTTACAAAAGTGGTATCGAGCCGACTTGCCCGTAAGTTGAGACCTTAGCTTGGTTATAGGTTGAAGACCTTTAAAACTAATAATTTCAAAAACTACAAAAGAATTCTCAAAACAAAAATATAAGTATTAAATTGTGTCTCTTTTCCTCTCTTGCTACCTTACCTTACTTGAGACTTGAAAAACTTGTGTTGTTCTTCTAAAAGATTTATCTCCTCTTAACTAACCTTTCAAACTTTCCGCTTGTCGTGAAAATGCGTAAATCCTACTCCACCACTCGAGTTTAGAGGATGGAGCAAAAGACTACTCGAGATGATGCAGGTTTATCGGCGCATAACAGAAAGAAGCACTGCCTTCCACAGAGAGGAGCAGATCCGTGATGGAAAAAGGTACCACCGAAGGCATGGATAAACCTCGTTCGTTAGCTTACAAACCCGACAGATCAATGTCGGGCCAGGGTCAACGCTACAGAGAGAGAGAAGCGTCTACAGATCTTTGCAAGGCGGCGATGCTACACCTGCGTCAGCATTATGATTCAGAGTTTGAACACTCTGAATATCAGCTGATTCCACAGAGGGGAAGCGATGGATCCAGCTTCCAAATTCCTTGCCCAGGTGATGATGAAGACCCCCGCATCCGTGAAGTTGCCACCCACGTGCTAGCCCAGGAGATTCTATATACCAGGGTCCTAAAGGAATACCAGAAGGTGCACCAGAAGTATCACTTGGCCAAGCACGGAATCAAGAACATGCGAAGGGAGTTAGATCGTTATAATGAACCAGATCAGGGGACAGGATCAATCTGTGATGAGAGCCCCGACGTTCCTGAAGATCCAACAGTGGAATATACACTGAGATCACCGGATTACACTCCTTTGTCTCCAGTTATTACTCCAGAGTCACCTCCAGGCGCTCGCCCTCATCCAACGGGCATAGCACGCTTCTCGCCGCCGCCCGAGGATCCAACAAGGAAAGGAGAAGATGGAAGAGGCAACACCCACCGCAGTGACGGCGCTAAAGAAGAAAAGAAGGAGGATTCTCAAGAGGAGGAAGACCTGAGATGCCGATCCACTACACCACCAAAGAACCCTCCGTCCGATTGGGTGGTAGAGTCCTCCGCAAGGTGTTAGATTACGATAGAGTATTGTAGATCCACCTACCTTAGTAGTAGAACGACTTTTGATTGTAAGAAAAGTTGTGTATTGTACTCTAAGTAGTATACATCCAAATTTTTGTAAATTAATTTGTCTACTTTGTGTAAAATATAATAAATAAGTTGTTTTCCTATCCATATCTCAGATATCATCTTGTCAAAAGTCATTTCATCTGCTCGTCTTAATCACTTACCTATTGCTTTCACCGCTTATCTAAGAATCGAGTCTTACTTATCTCATCGTGTTTGGTCAAAACCGCATGATAAATTCACAAAGATGTCTCGAAATAACAACAATGAAACCGGTTTGAATCAACGGGCAACCACCAAGCTTGGCAGAGGTCATGGCTATGATGGAGAGAAATAGATTCCGAGCGAATGTAATCGGGCCGATTAATGGAGCAACATACTCAACTCCTCGAACAAATTGCCGCAAGACCTCTGGTGGACATACTCACGAGGCAACAATGGAGGAGTGACTCTGTGCTTCAGATGGGCGATTTTGAAAACAAGGCCACCAACTTTCACAAAGGTCACCAGAGCCGTTAGTAGTCGATGACCGGATAAGGGATATTGAGAGAAAGTTGACACTATCCAATTGTAGTGACAAAGAGAAGACTTTGTTTGCTTCTCATCAACTACAAGGTCAGCGGCGTGGTGGATGAATTATCGACTCTTCATCCAGCGGAGATATACCATGGGCGTAATTCAAGGAAGCATTTCATAAAGCCCATGTCCCCGAGGGCATAGTTGCGACCAAGTGGAATTTCTTGCTCTTAAGCAAGGAGGCAGACATCCAGAATACTTGCACCAATTTAACCAATTGGCGCAGATGCTCCACATGAGGTGGATATCGAAGCTAAGAAGATGGAGAAGTTTTCACAAGGTCTCAAAAGTCACTGAAATTTCACATTTCACTCTTGACTTTCGACCTAGCTTCCATGGTGAATAAATTGATAATCTCGGAATAGCGAATCGATATGGAAGAAACCCAAAGAGGAAAATGAAGCAAATAACTCCACCACAAGTGCACCAAGGGGAGAATGACGCCCACCCATCTTCCAGATTTCACCAAGACCCTCTATGAATACTGGCGCCAAGACCATCAATGAACCCAAAGAAGAAGATCACTTTTAGTGGAAACAGAGTCAGTAGCTCAATGCTATAACTGTGGAGGAAACTATTATTTGAAGGATTGTCCTCGTAAATCCTCCAATTGCTTTCATTGTGGACAACTTCCGTCACTTCAAGGACAAAGGCCCATTGAAGAACATGTCATCGATGCAACCAAAGCTCAAGCAAGAAACCACCACAGAGTAACCGAATCCTCCCACCTTCCGTGCCAATAGAGGAGGAATGCTACTGACCGTAAACCAACCGAGGCAATCAGTCAATTCTCGTGAGGAGGATACCGCACCAAAGACCATCGCAAGGGAAGATCAATCATATCACCACTCAGATGCGGCGGAGGCCACCGATATCATCGTCGGTATGTTCCTACTCAATGCAAGATCGCTTTAGTGCTTTTTGATTCAGAGCTACACATTCGGTTATTTCCTTGGATTTTCTTTGTGGAGAGTTGTTTGCCTTTTATTGTTTTGCCAAATCCCTATGTGTTGCAAACACGGGACTATATTGAAATCTCAAGATAAGTGCGAGAACTCGAACCTAGAAGTTCAAGGGTCTGCTTGAAACGTAGTTATTGGTGATCCAGATGAGAGGCATAGATGTCATCTTGGGAATGGATTGGTTATCAAAATATAAAGCCACAGCTTGATGTGAGAAGAAGACGAGAACCTTGAAGAATGCGTATGGGCAAGAAGTGACAGTCATGACAGATCGGTCTTTGATAAGGAAACAGAGACGAAAGGTCAATAGCACCATCTCGTAAGTCACTATACAGATGCAAGAATTGATGAATACCCAGATGTGTTCCAGAGAAACTACCCTAAGACCTCCAGATAGAATGATTGAGCTTACTATAGAGTTAGTACCGAGACCAAGCTCAGAATTCAAGGCACAAGATGTAATGGCAACCAAAGGAGTTAAAGGAGCTTAAGAAACAGTTGGATGAGTTGGAAGAAAAGGTTTCATAAGACCTAGTGTCTCACCTTGAAATCGCACTATCTTATTTGTTAAGAAAAAGGATGGAACTTTGAGATTGTGTGTGGATTATAGAGCTTTGAATGCAAGAACTATTAAGAACAAGTATCCTTTGCCAAGAATAGATGATTTGTTCGATCAACTAAAAGGAGCTAAGGTATTCTCAAAATTGATCTCAGATCAGGATATCACCAGCTCAAGATTAGAGAACAAGATAGAGAGAAGACTGCATTTACTACAAGATATGGACTTTATGAGTTCACAGTAGTACCTTTTGGATTAACCAATGCTCCGGCATATTTCATGAATTTGATGAACCAAGTCTATATGGAATTCTTGGATCGGTTTGTGGTAGTATTTGTGGATGATATTTTGATTTATTCAAAAGTGAAGAAGAGCATAAGGAGCATCTTCATTTGGCCCTAACCAAGTTGAGAGAGCATCGGTAGTATGCAAAATTCTCCAAGTGCGAATTTTGATGAAAGAAGTGTCATTTTGGGGCACATCATCACGGAAGAAGGAGTAAAAGTTGACCCGTAAAAAGTCGAGAAAAGGTAAGAGTGGAAGCAACCAAAGACAAAGGATCGAGATAAGAAGTTTTTAGGTCTCAAGGGATATTACCGCAGATTTATAGAAAATTTCGAGAATAGCCGCCCACTTACTCAGCTTCTCGGAAAGGATATTCCTTTTAAATGGACGGATAAGTCGAAGAAAACTTTCAGAATTGAAGGTCGATTAACCACTACCCCGGTGCTCATACTACCAAACCCCGAGAAGGACTTTCGATTTATTGTGACGCTTCAAAGCAAGGATTAGGTTGTGTGCTAATGCAAGATGGCAAAGTTGTGGCTTACGCCTCAAGGCGCTTAAGAACTCATGAAGAGAATTACCCCACACATGATTTGGAGTTAGCGTTAGCTTGTGCACTCATTAAAAATTTGGAGGCACTATCTATTGGGGAATCATTGTGAAGTGTTTTCGGACCATAAGAGTCTCTGAATATATTTTTACCCAAATGATTTGAATCTCAGCAAGAGAAGATGGCTAGAATTAATAAAAGATTATGATTTGGATATTCAAGATCACCCGTAAAGCAAATGTTGTCGCAGATGCACTTAGCGTAAAGGCACATCATAGTCCTAATGCATTGCAGAATGTCATCGAGTTAGTGTTGGAAATGCAAGTGACTAAACTTGGAAATTGTTGAACAAGGGTTAATATCGACTTTGGAGATACAATCGAGTTGGTCGACCAAATCAAACAAGCACAACAGAAGATCAAGAAATTCAAACAACTCTTGGCGTAAAATCAAGGTGGAAAAATAAAGGAATTCAAGAAAGATGATCAAGGAATGATAAAGTTCAAAACCGCTTGTGTGTACCAAACAAAGAAGAAGCTCAAAAGCTTGATTCTCAAGAAGAAGCTCACTCATCTCAATTCTCAATACATCCGGGGAACAAAAATGTATCAAGACTTGAAGAAGAGGTTTTGGTGGAAAAAGATGAAAAGAGAGATAGTCAATATATAGCCAAGTCGACATTTGTCGGAAGATCAAGATAAACCATCGAAACACGTAGGTTGTTACAACCCTTACCAAAGTGCAGATTGGAAATGGGAAGAAATCGGCATGGATTTCGTCACAGGATTACCAAGGACACAAAAAGGATTTGATGCAATATGGGTGATAGTAGACAGATTAACCAAGGTGGCACATTTCATACCAATTCAGCAAACATATGGAAAGAATAAGTTGGCAGAATTGTATATGACCAAGATAATATCTTTACATGGGATTCCAAAGAGAATAGTATCGATAGAGAGCACGGTTTACATCTAAGTTTTGGAAGAAACTACAGAAGCCATGGGAACGGTTTAGCTTTCGGCCTGACTTACCATCCACAAACCGGGGATGACAGAGAGAGTCAATCGGTATTGGAGGATATGTTGAGAGCATGTGCTTTAGCTTATGGAGCAACTTGGGATAAGTGTTTGCCTTTTGAAGAGTTCTCTTACAATAATAGTTATCAAGCTAGTATCAAGATGGCACCTTTTGAAGCCACAGATGGCGAGAGAGTGAGAACACCATTGAATTGACGGACTTTGGAGAAAGGCGGTTGTTAGGTCCTCGATAGCCCAAGACTCGGAAGATCAAGTTAGACCGATAAGAGACAAGATGAAGATTGCTCAAAGCCGTCGGAAGGAGTATGAGATAAACGCAGAAGGATTTAAGTTTTGAAATTGGAGATCTGGTATATTTGAAGGTTACACCATTCAAAACAAATCGAAGATTTCAAGTAAAAGGAAAATTGGCCCCAAGGTATATTGGTCCTTATAAAATTGTGAAAAGAATTGGAGAAGTGGCATACAAGTTACATCGACATCCAACCCAAGCGGCATACATGACGTGTTCCATGTTTCTCATTTCGAGAAAGTGTTTGAGGCACCAATGTAGCAGTACCACTTGAAGAGATAGAAGCCGCTGAGAATGATCGACTTATGAAGAGGAACCCCGATGGTACTTGACACTCTGAGAAAGGCGGTTGAGAGGCAAGAATGTTAAGTTTTGCAAGGTTCTCTGGAAGAATCATCTTGAGGAAGAAGCAACATGGGAAAAGGAATTGAAAATGCAATGAGATTTTCCCAACTTTGTTCCCGACCTCGCGTGAATCTCGAGGTCGAGATTCCTTTAAGGGGTAGGTTGAAACACTGAAAAAATTTCAAAGTTTGAAAATCGGTTTGAATTCAAAATCGAATTTCAAAATTCAAATCAAAAATCAAATTTGGTCAAATCTCGCCCAAATCCCAAACCCTAACCCTAACCCTTCTCCCTCTCCTTCCCGCTTTCCCCTCACGGCAGCGCCTCCGCCCTCGCCGCTGTCATGTCCTGTGATCGGTCTGCCTCCACGTCGCCTTGGCCGCCGCCGCCCATCTTGGCCTTCTGCCGCCCACCTCGCCTCGCCTCAATGCACCTCACACCCGCGCCTCAAGCAAGGGCGCCACCTCCCGGATTGCTCAGGTGAGGTCGCCGCCACCTCCCTTGCGCCATTAAGGCCCCAAGACCGCCCAGACGCCCTCTGCCGCCGACCACGCAAGACCGCCCTAAACCTCATGACCAACCACTCACCCTGGCAGAGGCGACCCACGCCGTCCCCATGCCCTCCTCGCTCCTCATCGCCCATGGGCTATAATAGTCGCCCTTTCGGCCTCCCAAGCTCACACCGGCTCACGCCACCCTTCTTCCCCGACTCCCAAGAAGAAGCCCCACCGCCTTGTTTCCCCACCAGAAGAGCAAAACACCCCACCCTTGCAAATCCCCACGGTGCAAAACCAGAGCCCTCCCCTCCTCCTCGGTCACGCAAGATCACATGGATCTATGCCGGCGCCGCACGCTCCAGACCCAAAACCCTAACCCTAGAAAACCCGAGCCCCACACGCGCAAAAACCCTAGGGTTTTGAGACCTACCTGGCGGCGCCTCAGGCTGCCCTCCCTGCCCCGCTTTGGTTGCCGCTGTCTGCTGCTGTATGTTCAAGGCTGCCGCTGCCAAGGCATGCATCGCTTCCCGCCTCGCTTCGCTCGCCATCCGCCCATGGCCATGGCTGCTTTTATCGCAAGTTACCATGATCCTCAACCTTTTGGTCAGTGGTGAGCTGGTGGGGCGTTCGACTGCTTTCGGCCTTTTTTTTAGGCCGCCTGACAAGAAAAGCCAAGATCGTTCATCCTAAACCGCCCAACACTGTTCTTGCACAAGAAAATTTGGTTTTATTCCAAAATTCGTAAATTGCTTTTAAGCCAAAATTCCTATTCCTAAGCCTAGATTAATGATTATTTATTGTTTGTGTCTAAATAATAGATATAAACAGTAAAATGATTATTAATTGTCGAAATCCCTAACTTGAGTTAGTATAGCCTTCCTACCGCCTCAAACCGTAAAGTCTAATCCTAACTCCGCTCGGTTGTGATCCACTTTCATTTAATTTTCTTTTCTTTTCGTATTTTTGTTGTACTTGGATTCGCTTGCTAGGCTCAATCCTTGTCGAGCCAAAGTGGTTTATTGGTTTTGTGTCTTATGCTAGGTTTCGACGCCGACGAGCCATTTCAGACTTCACGGGACAGACACCGACATCGCAGACAATTCGAGGACGCCAACCAGAGGCAAGTTGCATACCTTGAACATATTGAACCCACATGTCATATATTCATATTATTATCTTCATTAAAATATTTTAGCCAAGTATTTCAACAAAGAAATAATACTTTGGAATGCCATGTTGATTAGATATAAGTCCTTAACCCCACATATTAAACCACCTATTCTTGTAAGCCATATTTACCTTGACAACCTTGGTTCACATAAAATATTAGTAAATATTCGCTAAGTCATGAAAACCTCTGTTCTAAATATCATATGAATGTTGGCTTTAGGCCAATAGGATTTTGGGTGTAAGTTGAGGGTCGAGTCCATTGAGTTGGGCAACCCAATATACTTGGTAAAATGGGTCATCGGTGAGATCAAGAGGTGGGCAATCATGGTTGGGCCATCGCCACCGATGACAAGTAAGGACAAGAACCTTGTGCTAAGTAATGCACACAAGAATCGCTCAACCACATGCGTGGTCATTACTCCCAGCTTAGTACAATCGCTCATCCAATTGAATATCTATAGCATCAAAGGCAAGTCGGGGTGGACCCCTAAGGACACTCACGATCCTTGCAACCAGATGGGCCCGTCGGCCTCGGGTGCAGAGTCCACTATTGGCCTGGTGGTCTCCCGAGGGTCAGATGGATTAAGATCTAGGGTAGAGACTAAAAAGGATAAGCAAGTGAAAAGGCTTTGTTATCCTTACTCGCCAGCGCAAACATGTTGCGTGGCAATATGAGTCTGTGATATCGTGTGGGTAAAGTTGGGCAACTCTGCAGAGTGTAATCAATGTTATTCAATACACCGTGCTTAGGTTAATGAATTTGTGTTCATGGGTGATTCCAACATACAAAGCATAAGTAGAATTTACAGATGTTAATTGGTAATGTCGGTTGTTAAACCCCCGTGGCTATATTTATTCTTGTTATCGTCTGCATACTATTGTAAAGCTTTTAAAGTCAACTTTTGCATTCCACATATACTGCTTGGTAAAGCCGCACCATTTCCTTGATATTTCCAAAGATATAGTTAAATAGCTTTTCCTATGCGATTTGTTGAGTACGGTAGTTGTACTCATTCTTGCTTAAATCAATCAACGTAAGAGTTTTGGGAAGATCCGGGTGTTCTCACTTAACAAGAAGAACCGTAGACTTCGACTCACCGGTACTAGGGTCTCGCTTACGCTCAAGCTTCCCGTGGTTCTAGCAATTCTTTTGCAAGTGTATTATATTACTTTCGGCTCGACGCCGCTTCGCTTTTAAACTGGGCTGTTAAGCTATCTCTTTGTAATAAAAGTCTGTCTTTTGTTGTAACGTTTGCTTGCTTGTGAAACCACGGCTTTACGACTGTACATCCTGGACAGTTGTAAAGATTCTAGCGATCCCTAGTTTCGGGGTCGTTACAGATAAGCGTCAGCGTCAGCTCGCGAATGGGATCGATGTATCCAGCACTGTCACGAATTCATTTCCCAAGGCCTCGCTTTATTCTACGCCCGCCAATCTTTCGCTCTGCAGGGTGGTTGTCGGTAGTGATTTCTCGAGGGTCCAATGGCCACATCCATTAGATAATCTGCAGCCACCTGCTGCTAGTTTTAATTAAAAGATGCTAGTACGTACTGAAAGGGAGATGCAAAGCTGTTCTTGCGAAAAGGATCCAAGGAATTACGAAATGATTCGATTTCGTTTTAATCTGCACATTAACGCTTGGGTCAAGCTACTATTAACTGTACTTTCTGCAGAACGCCTAGCTTGGTCGAGTGCATATTTATTTCTCTTGGTAGAGTCAGCTGAATACAGTTGAACGATAAAGATAAAGCCTGTTTCCTTTTTCACCACTAGTATTCTGCCCAGAGGTCAATTCCGGGATAGTAATTGGTCGATTAAGTTGGTAAGTAAGGCAGCCATTGCATATCACTAGTCTTCCCGCAGTCCGTCCGGGGGGAGAAAAAACAGAGGCGATCAGGCGATGTTGAGACGTTGGGTGCGAGCGTAATACGATTACAAATTGGGTATGGATATGACATAAACTTCTGTCGGATTGTTGGACCGAGGAGACAACTAGAAGTGAGGTTTAATAGGCGTTATACAATTAACAGTATCTTTAAAATCTTTTGCTTTAAGAAGTTTAAGATTCTTTCATTCTAATAGCTACCTGGAGCTATGAAGATCAAATAAAATCATTTAAACAAGAACAAGACAACAAGAAGACTAAGACTCGCCCTCCTACTAGACCGGCCAGACCGGATAAACAATAGCGACAAACTGGTAAACAATGTGGTCAGATAGGTGAACAGTAAACTCAACACAGAAATTGAATTTTAACACGATTTCAATATCATAAATTTATCTAACTTTTGATCCACAACTCTAAACTTCATGGAACTTCAAGCACATATTCTCTAGGATGTCAGGAATCTATTCCAGTGAAAGATCTTGAAGATCATGCCAAAGTTCTTTATTTTTTCCGTTCGAGTCAAGGTTGCACCAAAACGAGAAACACAAAACCGATGATTGAGAGGAGCTCATGGGAGAAATCAATCCAAGATGGCTATGGATGGTTTCCCACACGTCCTAACACCCTCAATCACAGCAAAAATCAACTCAAAAGCCCTGAAGAGTAAAAACCCCAAAATCACCATTTCTTCCACCAAAATCAGGCACACGCAAGAACCTACAATAGAAAGTATCTAGATAGATGATATATGGTCTCCAAGAGATATATCCACCACTTACACATCCTAGGTACAAAGCAAGATTAAGAGGGGAGGAAGGAACACCAAAAACCAAGCCAAATCAAGAAATCAATACCTAAGCATATGAGAGGAAGATTTGGACGAATTTGGAGATTTGATTTCTTCTTGGAGAGAAATGTTTACAGTCACTCCCTTGGGAGGACAAAACCACTAGGGAAGTACACATACAAGTGTTCTCATCTCTCTCAATACATCTCCCAAACGCTAGCATCCTCCTCTCCACTTTTCCCACATTTCACATTAGGGTTCCTTGGCTTAAATGGGTGTGCAGGTCTTGCACCACCCCCCCTTATATAGTGGAGCCTAGGTCTAGAGAGAAAACACTAACAGGCACCCGTTAAGCCCACACATAAACGAGTCACACACACACACACACACACACACACACACACACACACACACTTCTCAAAGCGTCGTCTTCATCTTCAACTCCATTAGGCCAAACCCAACATGCTTTGACCTACATGGAGTATCCTTGACTTAATCCACTTAGACCACCGTCTTGGTTTCGCACACCACCACTTTTCAGGTATTGGGCAATTTACCAAAATACCCCTCGACCTACCTTTCCTGATTCCTTCACATCGAAGCATCGTTCATGTTTCGCCATCATCTATGTGGCCCCCAATGACTTCCCGCTAAGCCTCTCACGCGTCCGGATCCCATAGGATCGTCCTCGCTTGCAAACAGGCTCAAGTCACTTGGTGCACCACATGCCTTACCATGCACCATAACTGCAACCAGCTTCCCTAGCCATTTTGGACCTTAGCTCCCCCCCTGAGCTTAGCCCCGATCCACCTTGTCATTGCCTATCATGTCCATCACCGGTAGTTCTCACTCTGGTTCCTTGTCTTCTCGGCTGGTAACCACCTCGGTAACCTCGGGCATCTTCTAGCAGCACCTTGATCATTCTGGATCTCAGTTCTTCAAACTAGTCTTGATCATGTCCGCCTCACCATGACGTAGCTCCAGAGTCCTACAACCATCACTAACAACGAAACTGTCATGTAGCACCACACGACACACAAAATCATCAATTTACACAATTAATGAGTCGAGAACATATACCTTCAAAGCTTCACTCCCGAAAGCATCACTTTACCTCAAAAGTTATTTGCTCAAACTTTGCCTTCCATGGTTTTTTTCTATCTTGCACCTTGGTTGAGTACAACTATCTCACTCGATATCCATGAACGTTCTGGACCTTGGTTCTCCTAACCAAGTCTTGGTCCTCCTCGCCTTTGACCATAGTTGACTCCAAGCCACCTAAGTAACAATAGACCAAACAACTATTTTCAGACACAAGTTCTTTGCAACCTAACCCGTATTAGTCCAAATATACAATATGCAACACATATCCAACATTTCCATGACTCTCGGTCAAAACCCAAAAATTAGCACACCTCGCTATGTTGAAGCCAACATGGCTGATCAGACCGCCAACCAACGGCCAGTAAGACCGCTTTCCATTTCAAGAAAGGGGCAATTTGCCCAGTAACATCACTCAAAAATCACGAATTGGAAAATAACATCGGTGTGAGGATGACATGTGGCCCCATGGCCCACCTGTCATCCTCACATTGGATGTTATTTTTCAATTTACACATCAACACAATGTTACTGACCAAATTAATCCTTCAAGAAACACCCTCTTTGAACTTTTCGGCAAAACTCTATATAGTTTTGCGTACAATCTCTATTTTTGATGTTACCTAGTGCACACACACCCTCAAACACTCCCACACAAGTATTTGGTGTGCAATCCTCAAAAGCTCACACCATCGCCCACGGTCGGTCTAATCGCTACCGCTGGCTGGTCAGACCACCGGCCTCAGCCAGTTAGACCACTAGCTGTCTGACAACAAATAAGGCAATTTCCTAAACCGAGAGTTTGAACCCCAAACCGTTGGACACAGATGACAATTCTTCAACACTAAGATTAGGATCGTAACACATTATCTCCACACCTACTCTAACTCACAGTTCTATTATTACACAGAGTTTCTCATGTACTATTATAAATATATCTTTGTAGTCTATAAGAAAGAGCAAGAACATTATTGTAAACATCTCCTCATATAGTGATATTGCATTCGTGCGCTTGTGGTTTTCCCCGAAAGGGTTTTCTATGTAAAATTTGTGTCTCACGTTCCTATCTTTCTGTGTATTCTTTACAATAAGTGGTACCAGAGCACAGGTCGTATCAGGTCAACAGCGTACGACGTCTTGTCGTGGTCTTGATGGCCTGGCAAATTGACGTATTCGAAGCGGAGGACACACGTTCCTTCGCGCCGAGTATGAAGTCAAGTCCTTGTTCGAGCCGAAGTCGAAGCAGAGTCATGTAAAGCACTCAGCCTGCCAACCATCTACAAAAGTTGTCGCACACGCGACAGAGAAGAGGCGAGAAAGAAAATAGTAAAAAGTTGTCTAGCATCAAACCCGAGGTGAACTTGTTGCTTCGGGACGTCATCCAAAAAATTGGCTTCCTTTTCTTCGAGTACGCATGAAATGTACCAGGGATCCTGACAAGCATTGCTACGTTCACACTGTATTGTAACAGCAAAACTACAGTTTCTTCCGCATGGCGACATTGAATTATGATCTTCCATGTTGGATCGAAACATGAGGTTTTCTCTATGCCAAGTCAAGATGCGAGCTATTCTTGCACAACTCAATTTGGATGATGTTTTATTGGGGATTGACAAGATACCCACTGCATTGTCACTTGAGGAGAAGCAAAGAAAATATTGTAAAGTCTAATATCGTATTCATCTTCATCTATCAAATAATATTCTACATAAGGTTTTGAAGGAGAAGGTCGTCGCTGCATTATGGTTGAAACTGGAGCAGATTTGCATAACCAAATATCTTACCATTAAGATGCATTTGTAGCAGAAGCTTTATTCACACAAGATGGTGGAAGGGGGGTCATTATTGAACCACCTGACAACGTCCAAAGAAGTAGTCTCAGATCTTGAGTCTATGGAGGTAAATATGATAATGAAGATTTGGGTCTTATTCTTTTATGTTCGCTACCTAGTTCATACTCTACGTTCATAGATACTATTCTATATAGTCGAGATACTCTTACACTTAATAAAGTTCATGAAGCAATGCATGCTAAGGAAAGGATGAAACTCATGGTTCCGAACGAAAGTTCAAATTTGCATGCAGAAGTCTTGGTTGTACGTGGCAGACAACAGGAGAGGAGTTCAAACAACGATTCAAAATGCAAAAGCTCGAGAAAAAATTGCAAAGGCTGGTACAAGTCGTGTAAGTATTGTAAGAAAGATGGACACACCATTTATGAGTGCTGATGGGTAAAGAAAAAGGAGAAAAGGAGAAGAAAAAGGATCAACAAGAAGATTATGCTAACACCACCATTGTTACTAAGCAAGATTCTGATGGAGATATTCTCGTTGCCTTTGTTCGCAATTCTAAAACTGGCGATGAGTGGATTCTTGATACGGATTGCACTTTCAACATGAGTCCAAACCGAGATTGGCTCGTGAATTATGAAGCTATGCCAAGTGGTTCTGTGTTGATGGGTGATAATTCACCTTGCATGGTCACAGTCGTTGGTTCTATCTAGATCAAGATGTTTGATGGTACCATAAGAACTTTGTCGGATGTTCGACACATTCCGAGTTTAAAGAGAAATCTTATCTCGTTGAGTACTCTTGATGCTAAAGGGTACAAGTATTCAGATGGATGTGGAGTTATGATGATCTCCTAAGGCTCTCTTGTTGTGATAAAAGGTGATATGAAAGCAGTCAACTTATATTATTAGCAAGGTACTATAATTTTAGGTAATTGTGAGGAGCCTAACAAATTAAATTAATCTAATCGTCGATAAGCGATATTTAGCCATAAATAAAATTCATTTAAACAAGAATAAGGCAAGTTTCAGTTTAGCATTGGGCTCATCGTCAAACAATTTCATACAAGAATTATTTACAAAGCAAAAGTAATACGTTATAAACTCGATGGTTATTACAAGATTGTTTTGCAACAAAGTGGATTATAATGTACATCATTTAATTAAATTACGATCTAAATTCTTGCATGCATATCTCTGGAGTCCTCCTTGCCATTTGTCCATTTATCGCCAGTCCATAGAACCATCCCTCGATCCACATTTTCATCGCTCGTCAAGAAACACAGAAAATGATTAGTAAGCCAAATTAAGAGCAGTAAATAGAAATTAGAGTATAGAAGGTTGCCGTCAGATTTCACGAAGTACAGCTGGATTCCCAGACCAACCTAAGTCAGCCGACACCTTGATCATCAAGAAACCTAGGCTAACCTAGGTTAATCGGCACCGTTTACTTCCGTAGGTTTCATCACCCCACGTTTATTAAAACCCAACACCTACGTTGTATATAGTAACCAACACACCCGTTGGACCATTGGACCATGGCCTAATAGTAGCATAAGAGAGCAAAAGGGACAAGGGCAAAGGACAGACCTCACAGCCAAACCATACCCTGCATAAAAGCCTCTTTTCCCCTCACTACCACACCATTTCCGAATTTTGGACTATTTTGGCCCTGTAGCGCAAATTAATTCCTAAACTAGCCCCTTAGCGTTAGAATTCCAGATTTGGCCCCCTCCTACGACATGTCGCCGTCCGACGGAAGAACTCACCGCTGCCGCCGGGCGCAACATCTACATGTCGCAGTGGGGCTCAAGAAGAACTGTTGTTGTGGTTTCAAGCAGCAAGAAGACCAAGGTGTTGCTGCTGGGGACGGCTTAGACCTTGGCCCCCCGCCACGCGGCCGCACCGCCTGCCCCGCCTCGCCCGGCCCTCGCACGCCACGCCGCACACTTGGCGTCCGCGCTGTTCACATAGCGGCCTACCGCCTGCACGCCACGCACGCTTCGGCCGGTGGTCGCTTGTTTTGTCGCTCAAGGCGAGTCACAGATAAATCGCTCAACGTCAAACGCAAAGCATTTCAATGACGCCATTTCCATTTGCAAGCCAGAAGCAAGGCGAGAGGAAGAGAGCCAGAGAAAAGGGCTCATGGAAGAGAAGGAAGGCAACCAGAGAAGTTGAAGTTCGCCGCCACGAAAGTTGTGCATCGTGGTTGTGAGCACCTAGAAAAGGTAAGTGTCATTCGCATCCGGCTATAGTTTTAGCAATGTCATTAGGATATAATTAGATGATTTGTAGTTTCTTATTGTAGCAACTAAGTAGTTATAGTTGTGCAGTTGGTGTATTTTGACTTAGTGTTCGGACATAAAATTAGAAGACTTAGTGTAACTTAGCAGTTAGCAATGTGATTAGCTAGTATTTAGCTGACTTAGTAGACTTATTATTGTTAATGTTGTAGATTAAATAGAGTTAGCAATATACCTTCCAGTGAGGAGATAACTCCAGGGGAGAGAATCCTTGGAGGAGGAATGGGAAGGAAAGAACAATTGGGATGGAAGGATGGCAGCTAGGACATTTCGGTGGTGAGAAGATAAGGGAGAGATAAATGGAAGGGATTAGGTGAGGAGAAGATTAGAGTAAGTGGATTAAGTAAAGGGAAGGATTAGGGATGAGATTAGGTGAGAAGGGGAAATTTAGGAAGTAGCAAATTAGTAATACTATTAACAGTTTAGTAGAAACAAATCTAATTAGGCACTAGTAAAATTAAATATCGACGGTGTATTTTTTTAGACCAACGATTTAATTAAGTCTGCGACGAGTCAAATAGCAAGAGGGTCGGCGATAGATAATTAGTCGGATAAATAAAATGTAAAATTAATCATAGAATATATAAGAAAAATAATCGCCAATAAAACTCACTACATTAATTAAATAATCGGGGACGTTAGGAAATATTTTAAGACTTAGTAGTCAGCAATGTAAAATTATTGACTTACAGACTTAGTAGTTAGCAATGTGATTAGCTTTTAATTCGAAATGTGTACAAGGAGAGAGAAAGAAAATAAAAGTGGAAAAAAACCAATTATAAAAAATAAATCGGAAAATTCGGAAAAAAAAATTGGACATGAAAATTTTTAATTAAAAAAATTTGAATATAATTGAAGTTTATTTTATTAATTTAAATTATTTATCATTTTCTAAAAGACTCTGAAAAACGGGAGAATTGAAAAAAAATATCTTGGTCGCTACGGTTCTTGATCACGTTACTTCAATATGATGTAGTTAAAGCAGGGTACTTTATGGAGCTTCTCGAATGCAATTGAAGAGGCCGAGAACGCCACAGATTATGAAGATGCCCTAAAACATGGAGGATTCAATGTCGGTGTGAGTGGTTCTTTCGGGATTCCACTAGAAGAGGCATACTTGCAATAGACGTGGTTCGTCTTCTGACTCTTATGTAGTTGCAATATAGGCTTACGGAACCGTAAGAAGTATGCCTCTTCTAGTGGAATCCCGTAAAGAACCACTCACACCGACATTGAATCCTCCATGTTTTAGGGCATCTTCATAATCACAACGAGCGTTCTCAAATTTCTTCAATTGCATTCAGAGAGAAGTCTGTGAAAGTACTCGCTTTTAATTACACCATATCAAGTAACGTGATCAAGAACCGTGAGTGACCAAGATATTATTTTTTTTCAATTCTCCTGCTTTCGAGTCTTTCGTAAAATGAAAAATAATTTAAATGAATAAAATAAACTTCAATTAAATTCAATTTTTAATTAAATCTTTCATGTTCCAAGTTTTTTTGTTTTTGAAGTGTAAAAAAATCGTTTTTTTCCACTTTTCTTTTCATGTAAAATTCATATAAACCGCAATTGAGACTTAATCAATTTTTGTTGGTCATGAAAATTTATTTTGTAGATAATCATGTAATTTTTATCTCCACTAGTATTCTGTAATTTTATGCGAGATGTTTAAATAGAAATAGAATTGAGCCTAATGTGCAGTTTATTAGATTATGAACAAATTACAGAAGTGTCACGAACTTGAACCAAAAATTTCAAAATATCAGTGGTTTGATATGCACCTGTGTTAGGTACTTCATGGCGGAGATTCAAGATCTGTTCGTGTTCCATGGGGATGCTCTCATACGCGACGGGCCGTACGGGGCGGACCCGTCAAATTGTGGCCGGACCGTGATCTGGGCGCCGGGTCTGAAGGACATGAGCCTGTTGGATCTAAGGCGATGCGTGCATTCCGCGTTCGATCGTGCAACTACAAGGAAGAAGCTACGCATTGAGGTGTTGTATGCCTCGGTGGTTGTTGGTGCAGACGAGATAGTTTGGCAACTTATGAAGGTGACAAGTGACGCTTCATGGGCCTATTACGGAGGTGTTTGCAACCCCGATCTTCGTGATATATGCACTACCGATGGTCTATGTTCGAGTTCATGGAGAGCGCAGGCCATCTGGTGTTGGTGGTTCCAAAGTGAAGGCTTTGGTGAGGAGGAGCTGCGTTGGTCTCGTGTTGGAGGAGATGCAAAGTAGGAAGTGGGTGATGGAGACCTAAGGAGGCGCGTCGACAACTTCGAGCCCAACGAAGGTGGGAGCGATGGTGGGCGGCCAGATTGATTGCCCACGTACCTGGCCGACCAAAGGAAGAGGTGGAAAGCGAGGAGGAGGACGTAGAAACAGCTAGTTTTGAAGACGACCAAGACGGAGAAGCTGGTACGTGAGGTGTAGTTGGTGGTGTTGTGACCACCGACATTTCTTACGTCTCCTCAAGATTGGACGATGTTGCAACGACATCGTTAGTTCTGCCACAGCCGGAGGGGGCCGAGTGGGGGTTCAATGAGGACACCCTGCTCCTAGGGCAACGCTTCCCTAACAAGAGCACCGCCCAGCATGCTATTGCTAGATACGCCATTAACATTGGTCGGACGTATCGGGTGCAGAGGTCCAACCCCGACACCTACATCGTTAGGTGTGTTAATGAATCCTGTGCTGGCAAGGTCCGTGTGCAGCGGTTCACAGCCGCGGCCACGGGCTTCCAGATAACGGTGCTGAAGGACCACACATGCGAGCTAGCTGAGCCGCTTCAAAGGCACCGTAGCATGACGTCCTCGTATGTTGCCAGCTTGATAAGCCACCTCGTCGCTGGAGATGTGTCCATTTCACCAAAGCTCCTACTGGCGGAGGTTGCCAATATGGTGGGGTTCGCGGTCAGCTACAAGACGGCATGGCGGGCGAAACGGAAGGTCGTGGAGCAAATGTTCGGCACATTCGAAGAGGCTTACAACTTAGTCCCAAGGATGCTGCATCAAATCGCACAATCAAACCCTGGGACATACATAAACAAGCTTGATCGAGTGCACCGGACGGAGGGGCCGAATTGTTTTGTTCTTGAAAGGGTCTTCTGGGCCTTCAGTTAGGCGATCGAAGGATTCAAGCATTGTCGTCCCGTGCTAACGATGGACGGCACCTTCCTATGTGGGAAGTACAAGAGTACCATCCTCATCGCCGTTGCAGCCGATGCGAATGACCAGTTACTCCCCGTGGCCGTCGCAATTGTTGAGAGCAAGAACACTGATAGCTGGCTGTGGTTCCCATCCAATGTGAAGCAGGCGGTGGTCCAAGACCGCCCAGATGTGTGTATCATCTCGGACCGCAATCTTTGGGTTCTTTGTCGCGTTGAGTATGATGCAAATGGGGCCTTAATCGTCGTTCTAGTGGAATGATGTGAAGAGCCATTGGTGCATGAGGCATCTCGCGGCGAACTTCCACACAAGGTTTCGGAGCAAGGACCTGATGAAAATGTTCAAGAAGCTCTGCATGTAGAACCAAATGCGGAAGTTCGATGTGGTGTGGAGACGGCTCGATGAGGAGACCGGGAAGCATCTAAGGAACTCGGCGGACGCCGAGGCAGGGGCAGTGGCAGGAGGGTCCGCGAGAGTTGGGGAGTTCACATAGTGGGTTAACTCGCACGCACCCGACTTGGAGAAATGGTCCCTACTGCACGACACCGGTGGTGCAAGGTACGGGATCATGACGACCAACATGTCTGTGGTGTACAACGGTGTTCTCAAGGGTGTCCGATCCCTGCCGATCACTGCGATCGTGGAGGAGAGCTGGAACCGTACCGTCGGGTACTTTGTTAACAGAGCCATGATGGCCAAGAAGCATTTGGAGGATGGAAGCAATTCTCTGAAGTAATGCACGCGTACATGGACAAGGAGATCAGCAAGGCTCATTCGCACGTTGCACGTACCATGGATGGCGTCAGGCAGAAGTTCGAGATCCGGCTTAGGGAGATGTGATGGGCCACGCTAGAGGGGATCGGAAGCAGGTCTGCACAATTGCTAACGAAGCATCGTGCACCTGCAACAAGCCACAGCTTCTGCACAAACCATGCTCCCATGTGTACACGGCGTGCGCGGCGTGGCGCCAGGCCTCGGAGCGTTACATCTCTGAGTACTACGACATCCACCACCTGTATGGCACTTGGAGTGCCGAGTTCTATTCATATGTCCTGGACATGCACTATAGGGACCTTTGGCCGGGATAGGTGAAGTGGGTGCCGAACGACGACCGGAAGCACCCTACCGTGGAAGACGCGATCCACGACGATTCGAACGACATGGATGACGACCAACGAACAACGGGTTCGCCACCCGGTGATGCAGATGTAAGGCGGTTGGCCACTACCGGCCCATTGCCTCAACAGATCTAGCACAAGCAGCGCACCATAGCGAGCAAGATATAATTACTAAGTCGTGATGTTGCATGCTTAATTTAATGGCTTGTATGAGTTGTATCGTTGTCAAACCATGCCTTTCTGTACGGACGTAATGTTATGTTATCTGGGTCATATGTTAACTCATTATAGTCATATGTACTGTTATGTTGTATGGGTGTGTATATGGTGTTATTCACTTTGTCTTACATTCTGTTATGATATGTTTCGCTTTCTTTTTCTGTGCCATACATTCTATTTTATACGCGAACTAACGTGTTGTTTCTCTTTTGGCAGGAGATGTCACAGCCTCTAGTTGATGGCCCATATGAGCTACTCGACGCACGCTGGGATGCGCGACACCGATGCGAACACAGTCGTTCGCATCGGCCCTCCGAGCTTCGGGTCCCGAGCGCCCTAGAGAGGTGGCCTCTTGACGAGTGGTATGTCCCCACACTACGGGACGCCGGCCTCCTGCCCCTTGCCCACATGTTGGACGCACCGCATGCGTTTCAGTTTGACGCGACACTCCTATCTGTGCTCGTGGATCGTTGGAGACCAGAGACTCGCACCTTCCACTTGCGGTGGGGGGAGATGACCATAACTCTGGAGGACGTAGCTATGCTTACGGGTCTACCGCTGAGTGGTCTTCCAGTAGTGCCACCTCCAAGATGACCAGACTGGAAGGTGCGTATGGCTGAGAGATTCGGTCATCTGATTGCTGACAACATATCGGGTGTGCCACATTCCTTGCTGCGGGAGTACATGACTTGCCCCTTGCATGCGCCTGTCGAGGCAGTTAGGACACACTTCCTCGCGTACCTTTTGTTCCTGTTCGGATGGATCTTGTTTCCTACAACTCAGGGAGACTGCGTGTACCCAAGCTACATCCATCTCGCAGAGTCTTTGGTAGACGCTCTTCCCGACGAGGTACCACAATACAGTTGGGGCTCTGCAGTGCTTTGTGCCACTTACTGAGGGTTGTGCGATGCCACTTAGTGCAGTACGGGCGGGGAGCCAGTCCTCGCGGTATGCTACACACTACTGCAGCTATGGTCGTGGGAGCACTTTCCTGTTAGCCGGCCGTATTTTTGGAGCAGGGTGCACCCTTTCCAGGTGAACGCCGAGCTTTACGGTAATACTAGAGGCGATGACCCCGTCGATGGGCCTACAATGGGAACGCGTTGGACAGTTGCCACCCTAGGTTGGGCCAGAGAGAGACCGAGGCGTGTGTACCCTGAGTTCCACAACCTATTCGAGACTCTACACGAGGACGAGGTCATCTGGTGGCCATAGACTGCACAGTTCCTTGCGGAGACGGCCCCCTACGGATTATCCTCGCAGTGCACTCAGGATGAGACGCTACGGTTGACGACATGCCACTGGTCTTCTCCCACATGGTCGAAGTCGCACAATCCACAATGGGTCATGAGACGATTTAGCCTTTACCAGAGGTGCCACCATGGCTGGGCGACCTCTCACCGAGAAGGCCCACCCGGTATGTCATTTTTAGTATCATATTAGCCTCATGTCCGACTTACATTTTCTCGACATCGTAATTCAATTGCGCATAAACGAGGAGAGGCCGAGGAGCGATGACTAGAGGCAGAACAAAGCGGCCCGTGGACGGCGCTAGGGGGCGAAGGCGAAGGATGAGACGTGGTGCACGAAGTTACGAGGCTCGCCATTCGTGACGTATGGTGCGTACTTGCGGTAGGGTGCGTTCCGCAAGACTAGGTGTAGGCTTATGGGCGGCGCCCGAGCTGCCTAGTGGAGGTCATGCAAGATCTTTGTTGTACTAGCAGTCCCGACCGTCACCGAAAGCAACACACCGACGAGACGGTAAAACATTCTTCGTACAAATTTCATTCGCAACACGTTTCTAACTTATTATGGGTTTCTTGCAGCACTACCACGCTTATCGTATCGGCGTGAGGGTTTAGAAGCTCTACGCCGTGGTCGGAATAAAGACATTTGATCGCCTCCTACAGACGGTGCGCCCACGGCCGAGGACGTGAGGGCCGCAATTAGGAGCATAACTTGTGGTCGCAACAACGACGTTCACGTCAAAGATCAAGGACGCTTAAGGGCCCCTCCACCCGCCCGCCCAAGACTTCCTCGGCACCGCCCTCGCGACGTCCGTCAGACTGAAGTCATCGAGCTACGGTCACTCAACCTCGACGCTACCGGGCCATGAGTTGTTGTCATCAATACTTGTCCATGCAATCCTTTCAACGATATCGACATAACCGCTTGTTCTTGCAAAGACTTGAGAGGACAACACTCGCTTCACCGTCATCGCCACGGAGGGAGCCGAGATATGACTTCCTCGCCGACGTGACGCTGTTCCATCAGAGAGCGATGACCAGATTTCGTTAGAGCGCCAAGACGACAGGTTGGGATCATTGGCGCGCGGTATTCATCCGCGACGCGCGAGAGCGCGACGCTGGTTGGCGAGATGCACCAAGGGTACACCGTGCAAAGAAGATGCGATACGCATCGCCAGAGGATCCTTGTCCACACAACAACCTACTCATGGCATCGTTGGCCAGAGGATCCTCGCCCACACAACAACTCCACGCAGTACGCTTTAACGAAGTTACGCAATTTTCCCGCTGCATAAATCAATGACTAACTCACCAAGTACCTTCCGGCGGGATGAGCACGAGTGGATCAACAGATCGCTTCGGCTTTTGATCAGACACCTACATCGCGACGCCCCACGCAACACCCCTACTATGGCTTACGAGGCGACGCCGCTCCCCGACAAGTTTACCTTCCTCAGATCGCCACGCCGTCCAGCAAGCGACAGGCGATGTACCATAACTAATGTCATGGTCGTGTAATGCATGTTATGTAATATCATTGTGTATTGTGCCATTGTGATTTATGTTGTGCCAGTGTGCAATATGACATTGTGATTTATCGACACAAAATGTTCGCCGAAATATTTAGTACAAATGACAACTTGGGCCCGCTACCTCGCGGACGCGAATTACCTTCAACGTTGCCACACGATTCGTCCTCGGGCCCGCTACCTCGCGGACGCGAATTACCTTCAACGCTGCCACACGATTCCTCCTCAGGCCCGCTACCTCGCGGACGCGAATTGCCTTGAACGCTGCCACACGATTCCTCTTCGGGCCCGCTACCTCGCGGACGCGAATTTCCTTCAACCCAATTGCAATTCAGCCGCATGCTATATATGGATGCTTTGGCTGCCATTCACCTCACTCTTCATTTCCTCCTCTCCTTTCTTCTAGTCTTAGATGGGATGTCTTTGGCCTCATCTAACTTTCGAGTGAGCAGACAATTACAATCACTGCGGCAAAGAAATGGTTTTGCCCTCGTTGCGATGATCCGTGAATGTTTTCACCTCGCATACACCAACGAATCCATCCCGAGTGTTCATGAAGTGTTCGAATCTTACGGTAACTTGCGCCTGATCAATTCCATTCAAAACATCATGTTTTTTTTTTTTCACTTGAAGCTGCAATTCCTTTTCAGAGCACAACATGTCGGTTTTGGCAGTAGGCTGACGAAGCTATCCAGTGGTTCAAGATATTGCAATGCAAATTGCAGCCTTGCAAGATGACTCTCATGGTGTTACCGCATTTCGTCCAGTGGCTCGACCCTCTGAAGCACCATTGCAGAATGAAGAGAATAGACTTAAACGACTAGATGAAAGGATGGAAAGAGTTGAGAACATGCTGAAGAAATTAGTTAAGCTAGTTAGTTTTGCGGTCTTTCTTCTATTATTTCTTGTTGTTGCGAAGTAGAAGATCTGTTGTAATGAGATTTAATGTCCACTCTTTATCTATGCATCGCAGTCCGTCATGAATGAGAATAAACTAGTAACATTATCTACCCATGAATGAGTTTGTCGAATGCATATCGATGCCTATAACTTAAAGCACGTGACACATCGATGCAACATATCAACTCGATAAAAGGCAACCGCAATGACGCGTCCACCATTTAGTTACATGCTTTAGGAGATTGAACATAAGTGCGTGCAGAAGGGGAGACTACCGAGGTACAAGCTTCTCCGCCCGTGCCTAATGGTACAAGGTGCCTCTCGCTACCCACATAGAGTGTTCTCCAATTAGGCGCCTCGGACGTGGCTGGCCGTCGTTGTAGTGGCACGCGCATATGCAGCTAGGGTTGGCGTAGCAGCATGTGGGATCATAGGAACTTCCTATGTTCACGACCTCCTCGTTGCCCCTCTCGCGTTGCATCTATTGGCGGAGGTCATCATTTTGCTCCTTGAGATCGTCAATTTGCGCCTCCAAATCAAAGATTCGGTTCCACAATATATCCACATGCCTCGCAACATAGTAAGCGTGGGGAGGATCGATCCAGTGGGTAAAGTTATATTTCGCCATCTTCTGCAAGGGACGGTTAGTATGGAGGATGTATTAGTAGTAACATGAACAAAACTATTTATCCTAGAGTATGGGCATCGGAAGAAATGCTGTCCGCCATCGAAAGGGCCGTCTATGACCTTCACGATAGCGTCCTCTCTGTGTCCGCATTTCGGCCACTTAGGTTGAGCACGCTTGTTTGGCATCAACCGGTAGTTAGGGCCGAAGTCCTCCCTTCTTTCGAGGTGAAGGTCTTGCTTCGGCGACCCTGGTTGGACTGGTCCCCGCGTCTGCCATGGTATGTTAGTATATGACAGAGAAGGTTATTCTTCCTACGGTTTGAAGGATTGAGTGGTCCTACTTTCGGAGCGTGGGGTGTGTATTTTATAGCCCGCGGGGGGAGGCTAACAAAGCGGGTAATGTATTAGCTTGCAGATGACAAGACCAGACGGGGCTACTGCTTTGCACAGAGACAAGACCACACGGGGCAGCTTTGTGCAGTGATAAGACCAAAGGAGACAGCCTTGCGAAGTGACATGACCACATGGGGCAGCTTTTACGCGAGAATAAGATCACACGGGCAAAGATTGCAAAGGACAAGACCAAAGGAGACTGACCTTAGCAGCGATGACATGACCACACGAGGTAGCTTTGTGCAGTGATAAGACCAAAGGAGACAACTTTGCGCAGTTTAGGGTTAGGCTTTTCAGATCGACTTGACAACCCTAACGCCTCGTCGACTTTTCGCATCAAAAGACAAGATCGTGCAAAGAAAGACATGATAACACTCTCGCGCCGATTTTTCAGACCGATAAGACAGCACTCTGCAAAACAAGACATGACTTCTCACTGCAAAGTAAGACGTGACAACACTATGCCTCGCCAGCTTTCCAGATCGACATGACAACACTCTACCTCCTCACCAAAGTTTTGAGTAACTAAAAGACAGACTCGCATGAAATTAACCACACCATGCCAACCATGGGGCTTATAAAAGGGGGTTGAACCAAACCCAACACTACACAATACATACCCAGCTATGGACTCTTCGGCAAACTCCTACGCAAGGATGTTGCAGAAGCAAAAGTGGCTTAAGTAGAAGAGGAAACAGCTACAATACCCAGATAAATCAATGAAAGATGCTCCAGTACCACCACATTTTCTAATCCCGTAGTGTGTGTGTGGCGAACCGACAGAGATCATTCAGTCCACACACCTGTGACACCGCCGCCGCGCATTCCACGTCGGCGGGCACTACCGTAAGCGCTTTTCACAAGACGATTTTCCTCTCCCAACATTGAATTCCTTAAATTTTTAACTTCATCCCCACGTAATGGCAGCCCGAGATGCACGGCCCGGAGATGTACAACAGGGCATTCATTCAGCAGAAGTACATGCTGAACTACTCGATGTGGGCCGAGAATTTCATGCGGTGGAAACCTTACGTACCGGACCTTGCTGAGGAGGCACCGAAGGTGCCCAGTAGTCACCCGGGCGTAATCCATATCGACAACGCGAGTTATCAAGAATTTACATCCTTATTACGTTTTGCACAGTACGGTGTACTTGCATCATAGAATCGCAGGACATGGACGACTTCGACATACCAGCCCGACGTGGACAGTCCCGCGACAAGGGCAAGGGAAGGGCTCATGCGGCTGAGCCCGGCCACCACAGCGTATCCGGTCGCCCGGGCGTAATCCGTATCCACGACGTGAGTTACGAAGAATTTACATCATTCTTACGATTTTCACTATACGGTGCACTTACATCATGGAATCGTAGGACATGGACGACTTCGACATACCAACCCGATGTGGATAGTCTCGCTACAAGGGCAAGGGAAAGGCTCATCCGTCTGAGTCCGGCCGCCACAGCGTCTCTGGTCGCCCGGGCTAATCCGTATCGACGACGTGAGTTATGAATAATTTACATCCTTCTTATGATTTTAAATATGCGGTGCACTTACATCATGGAATCGCAGGACATGGACGACTTCGATATACCAGCCTGACGTGGACACTCCCGCGACAAGGGGAAGGGAAAGGCCGGCGAGGAGTTCAACGCCGAGCTAGCAAGGAAGAGAAAATGGCCCCGGTCCACGCAGTAGGCCATGTCATTACATAGTAGTCCCCCGTCCTACCCCCCATGTTTTTTACTATCCCCTAAAGGCATGTATACTTATATGCTCCGGAAGCTTGTGTCGCATTGTACCGTAGTAGTAGCGAGGATGACTAAAGCAATTAGCCGAACCATCATGCCATGTCACTATGTGTAACGTGCTTCTGTCCGCGGACTCTAATGTAGTTCTGGTTCTGTGTCTCCGCTAAGCCAACAAAGCAAGCCTATATTGCAAGTATGCCTCTTCTAGTGGAATCCCAGAAACAACCATTCGCACCGACATCGAATCATCCATGTTTTAGGGCATCTTCATAATCACAACGAGCGTTCTCAGCCCCTTCAATCATATTCTGCCTGGCTATATACGCGTTTACATTCGGACGACTCCATCGATGAGAGACTCCAATAGTACTGGTCCCTTTTTATCCCACTTCTAAAAGACAACGAGTATTTCAGCATACAAAGTTTGCTTGGACGACATCATCAAGGTTATACCTCGTCTGATATGCTTATCAATCATCCTTTCTCAGAACGAATCAAATAATAGAAAAATTACGTAGCAATGACAATGTGACGGGAGGCTCCACAAAAAGTTTAGTAATTTTCTAAACTCATTTCCGTCAACAAACAAATACCGAAACCGCGACAAAACCCCGATTTTGCGAGAAAATGAAGCAGCTAATTTACAAACCTCAATGCCCATATTTCTTAATGAATGTTTTTTTTCAAATATCGATTGCCCGTTGAAACCCTAATTGAAATGGTGAAGAAAATTTAAAGATTCGCACAAAGCGTAACCCAAACCGGAAACCCTAATTCCATTCCGCTCAAAACCTAATTTTTTCCCCATTTCGCAAACCCTAAACATTTTTTCTTTTCTTAGCGATAAATGAAACCCTAATTTACAAACCTCGGTGCCCATATTTCTTAATGAATGTTTTTTTACAAATATCAGTGCCAGCTGAAACCCTAATTGAAATGACTGAAGAAAATTTTGTATTAGTACAAGTGCTAACCCAAACTGGAAACCCTAATTCCATTCCGCTCGAAACCCTAATTTTTTCCCATTTCTGCAAACCGTAAACATTTTTTATCCATTTCTGCAAACCCTAAAAAAAATTTCCATTTTCTGGGGAATCGGCAAGGAGCTATTGTTTGCGTCGTGCAAACATCTTCAAGTCATGGTTGGGACGGCAAAGACCTTAATGCTATGATGACAGCATGACCTCGATTCTTCAGCGCCGTCCGTCAGAGGCAATGACACATGCTCATGGGGCAATCTGAATCTGACGCTAAGGGGCCAAATTAGGAATTAATTTATGCTACAGGGCCAAAACAGTCCAAACTTCACCATTTCCTTCACAAGCCTCTCCCATTTCACAAAGCCAAAGACAAAGCCAAGCAAGCACCACCAGAGCAAACCATCCCTCCCACTGCCAAACCCAAGGCGAAGAACAAGCACAACCAAAGCCACCCCCACTATCTCACTATCAACCAAAGGGGCAAGCACAAGTCTCACAAGACCAGCATACATCAAGCATCAAGCACCCTCAATCACACAAGGGAGGACAGGGCTAGGAGTCAAGGAGACAAGAAAAGGGAAGGGGCAGAGGACGACCACCACCACGGCCTTCGTCATCAGGCACTGCCACTTCCAATCCCAACCCGACCATCAAGGTAAACCAACATATCGTCACACCCACATGTATTCTGGCCCAAACCAAATCACCATATGAGCCAAGCCTTTCACAGAAGCAACATTTCACCACATGCCTGCAGAGAGCCACCCATAGAAACATCTTCCATCAGTATTTCACCACAGAGCAATAGGGGAGAGGGAGTAGAGATAGGGATTAAGGGGAGTAGTTTTACCTCAATACAACGACAACAACCTCATTAGCAAACCACATCCAGTAGCCCACCTCCACCTCCAGTCAATCACCATGCATAAACTTAAAAACAACAAACATCAAAGCTTGCCAAGCACATTTGTAAAATCAAAACAAAACAAAAGGGGGAGGGGGGGAGGGAACCACAGGGGAGCTGAGGCGAGCCAAAGCCGGGCCAACATCGGGTGTGGTGAAATTTGAGCCACGCCGAGCCGGGCAAGGTATACCAGGGAGAGGCAGGCTAGGAGGGAGATGGTGGCGCGAGGGAACCCGGAGCTGGGTAGGGGAGCTAGTGGGGGTAGCACCATGGGGGATAGAGGGAGGATGCAAGAGCTCCAGAGCAACATTTCAAGGAAAATGGAGATAGAAGAGGAGTTAGCGAAAGAAATGAAGTGGAGAAGATGAGCCTAGGAGCATGTTGGCCTTGAGTAGTAGTGAGGAGAGAGAGAGAGAGAGGGTTGTAAATGAGTGGCTAAGAAATTTCAGCCGTATGGCATTAGAGAAAGTGAGGGTAAAAATGGAAAAAGAGAGGAAAGGAAAAAAAATCAAAGGAATTTTCAAAATAAAATTTTTACAAAAATAAATATAGGTAGATAGAACGCATACGCACCATACCTATGATTTTTGAACAAATCGCCAAACGTATGAATTTTTTTTAAACCACTTTGGAGTGTTTAACAGCAGACCGGCTAGTAGAATAATTAAAAGTGGGGGAAATTGAGGTAAAATAAATCTAATAAAATCTCTATTGCATTAGGTAAATAATTTGACATGTTACCTGTGAGTTCTAGACAAATTGCCAGAAAAATGATTTTTTAAAAATCACGTATATGTGAATAATAGTAGACTAACCGATAGACAATAAAAATGGAAAAATGTGTATAAATTAATCTGAGACTTTAAAAATGAGTTAGTCACCGATAGAACTCCCAAATTAAATAAATAAATAGTCTCGGGCGTTAGAGATAATTTATTCGAGATATATTAATTTAATCAGCACCGATGTAAAATCGAATTAGGCATTTATTTGTGCGCGTAAAATTCAATAGACTTAATTGCATGCAGGATTCGGTTAGTATGTTATTTTCGTACGATAAAACGTGAGTTTTGGCAACCTCGATCCTAGAGCCAATAGACCGTAGAACGACTGTAGTTGGGGAGTGCTAATCTAACGGGGGCCAGAAATATGTTATTAAACTAAAATATGCTAACAAAATGAAATCCACTTACTTATGTACGCATAATATCACCCAAAAGTAATTAAGTATTTATTTATTTATTATTCACGCTACCGCATAATTACAAAGGATGAACCCACGCATACTGGAGTAGCTGATACCGAGTTCATCGACGTCGGCCTTTTCTACGACTACGAAGGCAAGCTTATCTCTTGATCACAAATCTAATTATATTAAATGTAAACCGTATATTGCTGTATTATATTTGTACATGCATCAAAACTATGTTTCAAAATAAAATCGGATAAATGAGATAAAGAGGAAAGAGATAATGAGTAAGAAAAGGGCAATACAACTGAGAGGAGTAGCTGTACTGCAAGAGTTAATATTATGGCTGGTAAAGGGGGCCCGAGGTAGGAAAGAGATGAGGGAAGAGGTGGGACCCTTTACATATGGTTAATATATAAGGACGAACAAAACTCTCACCTAGACCAGAGGCCGTAAATTAAGTACCAACCATTTTCTCATTTCGACGGGCAGAAAATGCTACCTTGTTACGTGGTTATACTCTCCACATCGGGTAAGTAATATGTGTGAGTGTGATGGAGGAACCCAGAGCCGGTATAGAGTCTGGGAGTGGGTGATCCAAGGCGCTATAGAGCTAGGTGGAGTGTTGGGTGCGGAGAGTCCGGCCCAACCAACATTACAGAAACTCGGTGGAGGACTGGGTGAGCGTCCCAGGACATTGATGAAAAGTAATGGGTAGAGAAATTAATCACGTAACCTGGAAAACGTTCTGTATTCTGAACTTGAACCCATATCAAAGGAAATGCAGGGGACCCAGTTCATAGAGAGCTCAGAGTAGCTATGGGTAAAGTGGCACAAGCCTGTGCAACCGCCGCAGCGCTAAATAAAATCATGAATTCATGCCTGTCTCCTGGATTGGAGTCTACGGGAACCACTAGGGGGTCTATCCTCTATTCGAGTGACAAGTAGCCTTTTCAATATTAAAATCTGCCACTTAAAGTTTTAACGAGTGTTTATTTTCATAAAAGAGATGATCTAGAAAATGTGATAAGGAACAGAGATGAGTCATCCAGTGCATTTTTGCTATTAATACTTGCTGAGTACATTAATACTCAACCTTGCTATTATTCTTTTTTTTTAAGATCCTAGTCTGGCCGGGAGCTATCCCGAGTGGGACGAGGGATGCGTAGGTGTAGATGAGGTCGCAGGAGACGAGGACCCTTACTACGAGAAGCAGGGCAAGGTGGACGCCCTATTCGGCATGTGGGATGAGTAGGCGACCAAGGGAGTATGGTAGACAAGCGAAGGGACTTAGTCCCATTTTATAGTTGTAAATTACTAGTTATAATGTAAGACCATAGCCTTGTGTGGCTAACTGTTGTAATAAAGAATAATTTCTATCTTATTACTCTGTTGCGTCAACTCTAGTAATGGCTTACTATTCGTTGGAGCGGTGTTTCGTATGCTTAAGTGTGATTACCCTCTGGGGTAATGACACGGAGCACCACAGCTGGTATAAGAGCAATCGGTTAGGGCCACGCTAATAAAATATAAACTATTGCAGAACTTAAGTATACTTCCTCGCTTGCTATATTGCATTAAGTATTTGTTAATTCTCGTCTATATATCAATTTCTATTCTAGTCTGGTCTCAAAAGTATTATATTAAAAAGCTTATCTTTCTTAAGGTAATACCAGTACTAACACAGGACCATTCCTTTTTCGGGATTATTAGGTTCCGTATCCCATCCAAGAGATTGATCGCAGAAGCTGATATTGTTGCTTATACTTTAAATGTGGCAGAAGAAATTGAAGGTACTGCAGAACATTTCACTTATTCAAAGGCTATCTCTTCTAGTGCTTCAGAGCGATGGACGGCTGTCTTGTATGATGAGATGCGATCTCTTGAGAAGAATTGCACTTAGGAGCTAGTCAAGTTGTTAATTGATAATAAGGCTATTTGTTGCAAATGGATCTTCAAGAAGAAAGAAGACATTTCACCAACCAAAGAGGTTAGGTACAAGGTAAGTCTCATTGCTAAAGGATACAATCAAATTCCAGGTATTGATTTCATATATGCTTTTCACAATTATGAAGCATGGTTCTATTCATACCTTACTCGGCATAGTGGCTATACATGATTATGAGCTTGAACAATTGAATGTAAGAACTGTGTTCTTACATGGGGAATTGGAGGAAGAAATTTATATGGAGCAACCGAAATGCTTTGTCTTTCCAGGAAAGAAGAATTATACTTGCAAGGTAAAAAAATCTCTTTATGGTCTGAAGCAATCACCCAGACAGCAGTACAAGGGATTTGACTCCTTTATGATCTCTCAGGATTTCAAAATATTCAATTATGATAGCTATGTTTATTTGAAGACAATTAATGGCTTGGCTATTTATTTGCTTCTATATGTTGATGATATGCTAATTGTTGTAAAAGATAAGGCAGAAATTTCAAAGTTGAAGGCACAATTGAGCAGTGAATTTAAGATTAAGGTTCTCAGTGCAGCAAAGAAGATTCTTGGTATGGAAATTACCAGCGATAGATAGTTTGAAAAATTATACCTAAGTCAGAAATGGTATATTGATAAAGTTCTTCAGCATTTCAACATGCATAAGGCCAAACCAGTGAAAACTCTGTTAGCTGGACATTTCAAGCTTTTCTTCAGTGTCATGTCTACAGTTAGATGATGAAGTTGCGTACATGTCTAGAGTTCCATATACCAACAAAGTTGGTTCACTTATGTATGCCATGGTATGTTATCGCTCCGATTTATCTCAGTCATTGAATGTTGTCAGTAGATACATGGCTAATCCTAGCAAAGAGCATTGTAAAGTAGTTCAATAGATTTTTAGATACTTGTGGAGCATATCTGATGCTTGTTTACAGTTTGGGAAGACTAAAGATGAAATCGTTGGTTATGTGTTCACTATTAGAGGATGTGTTGTTAGTTGGAAAGCAAGTCTGCAAGCTACCGTTGCCTTGTCCACTACAGAAGTCAAGTATATGATTATTTCTTAAGCTTGCAAAGAAGTCGTTCGGCTAAGAGGTTTGTTTACTGAGCATTGTGAAAGTACATTTTGCACTATAATATTCTACGATAGTCAAAGCACTATTTGCTTTACGAATGATCAGATGTTTCATGAGAGAATGAAGCACATTGACATCAGATATCGTTACATTTGAGGTGTCATTGCTCAAGGTGACATTAAAGTCAACAAGATAAGTACTCATGATAATGTAGCTGATATGATGAAAAATCCAGCTCCTACCGCTAAGTGTGAGCTTTGCTCAGACTTAGTTGGTATCATTCAGTAATCCTATGGACATTTGACGCACAAGGTGTTAATGCTAATATGTTTTGAGGAGACCACATTTTGATTTGGCTACAGGAGGAATTCGTCTCAAGGTGAAAATTGTTGAGTTTGAGTGTGATATGAATTGAGTTTTAGTATGATATGAATTTCGTTTTCAACACCGGCTCATAGCTCTACTCCTATACGGAGTCTTTCATATACCACTATAAATATATCCATGTAATCCATAGGAAAGAGCAAGAGCTTAATTGTAAATATCTTCTCATACAGTGGTATTTGCCTTCGTGCGTCCGTGGTTTTTTTGGAATTAGTTTTTCACATAAAATTTGTATCTATCGTTCTTATTTTTCTATGCACTATTTATGATAAAGAGATTGAAAGTGCGAGCATGGTCTATGCTCTAAGAACTCTCTCTATTGGCCAACCGTCAGACGAATATATATAAGTTTCGAGTAGTAGAGTGTGTTAGGTCCTGAGTTTGATCCGTTCCCCACCAGCGTAGGGATGGAAACAACTTTCTTTAAAAGAAAGCAGGGATATATGAATATGACAGTGCAATATTAGTCACATGTCCCATTTTAGACATGAGGGTGATTTTCAAGACTACATTGTTTCCTATCAAATCTGTGGCGACCTAGCCACGGGCTAACCCGAGAGGTCCAAAGGATCTCTCGGGCAGGCCTCCCAGGAGGTCCAGCCGGACCTCCTGGAGGTCCAGGGAACCATTCCCCAAGAGGCACAACCAGACCTGAGGGAGGTCAAGAGACCAACCCGAGGAGGTCATGAGACTTGGAGAAATCCTAAACCTCCTGTGATCCGAACTAGTCCCCAAGGATTAATGGCTAGTTCTCACAACAAATAAAAAGTGATAACATACGTCCACAAAAGACTTTATTAACAGCAAGGGAGTTGATTACAAATATTTTGCTTACAAACCAACAAGAGCAATATACACAGTGGAAACAAAAGTCAAGTCCATCCAATACACCACAAGCAATTGGCTGGAGATCGGCCTATTCATCTTGAGCTTCATCATCCTCAAAGTCCTCTCCTGCTCAATGATTAATCAAGCAAGAGTGAGCACAACAACCGTGCTCGCAAGTTATACCCATCAAATAACAGAATGACATGCATACGTGGATATCACAAGGGAGAGCTTATATGGTTAATTTGCGTAAAGCCAAGTTTGTTTCAAATACAAGTACTAAGTTCCAAAGCATATAACCATAATTAAAATTCATTTTCAAAGTCTCATTTTTCAGTTGGATAATATTCATCAATATAATGGTGAAGGATACCCTCTTGTCACAAGGCTCCCTGCCCAACCCATTTGGATAGAAAGCCAAAACCATTTTTAACCAACCATTTTGAAAACAAACCAGAGGTCTAACTTTGAGCAGCTTTGCTAGCATGTCCATAACTGCGGACACAGCTATTCGAATAGTTTTACACTCTGCAGAGGGGTGCAGCTTTACCCACAAGAGGTAATCCACTTATACTGTCTACTCACACACTCCCAAGGTGTGCGACGAAGGGATTACCACAAGGCCTTTACAATGCATCATTCCACCGCAATCCATCCTACTCTAAGGTTTCACCCCACCCTGTGGATAGAAACCCGTAGAGATCAAGGGCCCCCTCTTGAGCCATGTGGGAATAACATAGTCATGAAAGACAGGCCATAAAAGACCACTCACACCCCAGCCGGATCAACCGCGATGGAACTTTGTAAATTATTCGGCCAGGTCCCACCCACACAGGACATGTGGTTACACGATAAGGCATAGCAAAATACACTCGCAGACCGGTCCTTAACTGACCTGGCCGGCCAACCACAAACCCAAGGGCATCGGTCAACTATAAAGGCACGATCCCATGCATGGACATGCACCAACCAAACAACCAGATCCGCCTAAGTCCAAACCATTTTCCATTTCTTTGCTTTTCAAACATGTTTTCAAACCTTCATGACACACCAATGCCATGGCCAATTGCAAGACCTCCATAACACACCAATGCCACAGCCAATTTAGATAAGTGATATTTTTGATCAAAACTTCCCAAATCAAGATTCTTTTGGTCTAAGCACAACTAAGCTTTTCCTTTTTAAAAGGGTCTGGTTCAGGCTATTGCCTTTAACCAGTTTTTAACTAGGGTAACAACATGTTCGGTTCAATGTCAAGACTGGCATACAAAGGATTTGGGCATAACTATGAACTTAAAAACAGGTATTGAAATTAGTAAGTAAAGTAAGCATGCATAAACCTTTGAAACAGAACATAGTAATTGGAAGTAATGGGTGCAACATGGTCAAGGGTGCAACTTACCTTGATCAAAGGCTTGGGTGTCTTCTTCTTCTTCTTCGGAGAGCTCTTGCTCCTCAGTGTCTTCACAATCTACACGAGGAAACCAAAGCAACTCAATACAAAGCTCAAATAAGGTCCAAAGAAACTTCAATGAAACTCCAAAATAAAACCAACAGAGAAGCTAGGTTGGTTTGGAGGAGGTCCAAGGAGCTTGCTGGAGGAGGTCCGAAGCTTTAGGAGGAGGTCCAGAGAGCTTTGAAGGAGGTCTGAAAGCTTGCTGGAGGAGCTAGAGAGTGCAAATAAGCAAAAGAGTGAAGAGGAAGGGGCTGCCCAGGCTTATATGGCCCGAACCGCTCAGCTTTCTAAGGGTGTACGTGTTCAAGAGTTGGTGAAGAAATGATAGGAGTAGGTAATAGATGAGACAAAAGATAGCCTGGTGCTGCCAAAAGGTAGTAGCATTTAATGCGGCACAACATGTGTTAAATGCTTTGAGGACTTCCAAGTGTAAAGGACATGGTCAAAGGATAAAAAAGATGTTGTGACAAACAAATGGGGCCAGTCAAAGCTCAAGGGGGAGGTCCTGCGGATAGGACGTCCAAAAGACACAACAACGGGGAGGTCTTGACGATCAGATCTCTCAAGGGGAGGTCCTGACGGTCAGATCAAACCAAAGGGGGGGGGGTCCTGACGGTCAGATCTCTCAAGGGGAGGTCCTGATGGTCAGATCAAATCAAGGGGAGGTCCTGATGATCAGATCTCTCAAGGGAAGGTCCTGACGGTCGGATCAAATCAAAGAGGAGGTCCTGACGGTCAGATCTCTCAAGAGGAGGTCCTGACGGTCGGATCAAATCAAGGGGAGGTCCTGATGGTCAGATCTCTCAAGGGGAGGTCCTGACGGTCGGATCAAATCAAAAGGAGGTCCTGACAGCCAGATCTCTCAAGGGGAGGTACTGACGGTCGGATCAAATCAAGGGGAGGTCCTGACGGTCAAATCAAATCAAGGGGAGGTCCTGACGGCTAAGATCTCCAAAGGGGAGGTCTTAACGGTCAAGATCTAAACAAGGGAGGTCCTGACGGCTAAGATCTCCAAAGGGGGGTCTTAACGGTCAAGATCTAAACAAGGGAGGTCCTGACAGCTAAGATCTCCAAAGGGGAGGTCTTAACGGTCAAGATCTAAACAACGGAGGTCCTGACAGCTAAGATCTCTAAACGGGAGGTCTTAACGGTCAAGATTTAAACAAGGGAGATGAGTGATAGCGAGATAAGAAGCGGGAGAAGCGGGAGCCAATGGATTTCAATCGAACGGACCAAAGTGATTGGGCCGTTCGGACCATCCAGAGCTAACGCTAGATCTCAGCCATTGAACTGGATCGGGCGGTCCAAAATGGTTGGGGCGTTCGACCGTGAAAACGCCTGCAGGTCGGACCGCCCAAAGAAAGATCGAGGGCTCAGAGTGGGTGGGACGTTCGGATCATCCGAACGTCTCACCAAGACCAAACCGTCCAACGCAAATCGAACGGTACACAAGCGATAGAGGTCTGGATCAAGCAGAAGGCTCGAACGGACGCGAGGGAGGTCCAAGTGAACGTAGGGGAGGTCCTAGAGGACATGGGGAGGTCCTGAAGGACACGGGGAGGTCCAAATAAACAAGGAGGAGGTCCTAGAGGACACAGGAAGGTCCTGAAGGACGCGGGGAGATCCAAATAAACGAGGAGGAGGTCCTAGAGGACACAAGGAGGTCCTAAAGGACGCGGGGAGGTCCAAATAAACGAGGAGGAGGTCCTAAAGGATACAGGTAGGTCCTGAAGGACACGGGGAGATCCAAATAAGCGAGAACGAGGTCCTAAAGGACACAGGGAGGTCCTAAAGGACACGGGGAGATCAAATAAGCGAGGAGGAGGTCCTAAAAGACACAGGAGGTCCTGAAGGAGACAGGGAGGTCCAAATAAGCGAGGAGAAGGTCCTAAAGGACACAGGGAGGTCCTGAAGGACACGGGGAGGTCCAAGCACTTGGGAGGTCTAGACCTAAAGAGGTCTGGACCAAAGGAGAACAAAGCCAGCACAGAAAGGGAGAGATCACCAAAACTCCAACAAATCCAACAGACCAATAGAGTCTTTAGTTGATGTTTGAGTTAGTCAATTGATATCCATTCTAAAAATTCCAAGTTAAGCTTTGAATTCTCATCAAAACAAAATGGTTCTTTTTATTTTGCAATTTTCAAAAAGGCTCCAAAATCAGGGTGTTACAAAATCTTTGGAGAAGTCATGCATTCAAAACAAGCCAACCCTAGCTTCAAATCTTTTTAGTAAAAAGTCCGGTTCACTCCCTCGAACTATCAGAAAAGTCTGGTTTACCCCCTGAACTACAAAACCGGTTATTTAACCCCCTAAATTTGAGAAATTTGGTCAATTAACACCCCACAGTGGTTTAGAGCGGTGGTTTTGCTGACATGACCGGTTTTGTCAAGTCGGCATGTGTTTTGACCAGTGTGAACGTGTTCTTCTCCATCTCTCTCTCTATTTCTCCACCTTATCTCTATTTCTCCACTGGCTCTTCTCTTTCCTTCTCCCCAATCCCCCATGGCGCTGTCTTGGCTGGTGCATGGCACCGCCTCCCCCTTCCTCCGGCTGGCCCGGCTCCACCGCCGCCTCCGGCGCCTCTCTCTCTTCCTCCCTAGGGTCTCCCCACGGTGCCACCCTCTCCTCCGGGCTCCTACGCAGCGCCCGCCGCCACTTGCTCCGCCTCTGGCTCCTCCCCCCGGCATCGCTTCCTCCCCTGGCACCGTCGCCAATACCGCCGGGCTCGGCCCCGCGTGTGCGCCTCTGCCCAGCCTGTTGCCACCCCTCCTCTCTCTCCCAGTCAGCAAATGTTAGGGCTCAGGAGTAGGGAGCATAGCATGCGGCAATGAGAGCGCGGGGAAGCTGAGAGAGCGAGAGAGGATGCAGTTGCCGCAGCATCATCATCACAATCCCAAGCCCTCTGTCTCCAGCTACTCGTCATGGATTCGGAGCTCGCCGCCGCCGTTGCCGCCGCTCAAGAAGACGTGATGCGCCGGCTCGTCACTCGTCGTCACCACTGCCGATTCAGGTACTCCTACTAGCCCGCCCGGCCGCTCGATTGTGATTTCTTCTTGCTCTCGCCACCATGGATTCCTGAATTAAATGCTTCCCCTTCTATGTTGTAATGGCAACTCGTTTGCGCCGCAGAGTGCATGGAGCGGCACGAGGACATAGAGGCGTTCAAGACTGGCCGCCGCTGCCGAAGCAGCTGAGGATGACGGGCTACCAATGGCAAGACTCAGACACGGGAGCCCACAGGAGGAAGATGCAAAGGAGGAAGGCGGCGATGACTGCTAATTGGCAGGGCCTACAAGTCAGAGAGAGAGGAGGAGGAGAAAATAAATTTGGGTGCGCCACGTCATATCTTTGAGTTGGCGAATTGTACGTCAAGAAACCACCGCTCCAAACCGCTGTGAGGTGTTAATTGACCGGATTTCGCAAATTTAGGGGGTTAAATAACCGGTTTTGTAGTTCAGGGGGTAAACCAGACTTTTCTGATAGTTTGAGGGAGTAAACCAGACTTTTTCCATCTTTTTATACATGAATCGCAAGAGGTGCTGATCCATCGAGTGCATTGCCCATGCAGTCCACGAAAGTCACCTGATCCGCTTGACCTGAATTTGCACGGCTTGGACTAGAGGTGGTCAAATGGGCCGTGCCAGCCGGGTCGGTCCAAGGCATGGTACTATTGGTCTGGCCCGGACACAACATAGCCTGATGAGCCATGTCGTGCTTGGGTCGTCACCTCGGCCCGTTTGTTTTTTAATATTTATATCATTCTATTTCCATTTTTAATGTTTATATTATATTATTTTATAGGTTTTAAATTTTATATAGTTTATTTTACAAATATATATAATTTTTTTGATTTTTTTATAATTCTATATACTTTCTAGGATTTTGTACAATTTTTATGTCATATAGACCGACAACGGTCTGACAGGCTAACCGTGCACGGACCGGCCCGACACGGCCTGTGTGCGCTCAACATGCCGTGCTTGGGTCGGTACCTCGGCCTACAGGCCGGCACGACCTAATTAGTTAGCTAGACCGGCCGTACCAGACCAAATCGGGCCGTGCCGTGGCGGGATGGCCGACCCATTTGGACAGCACTAGCTTGGGCTACGGTTACCACCACTGTCAGGTACGTGAACACACAGTAACACTGTGTGACCGATGCGGGATAGTTTCAACTTTGGAGAGTCAGGCGTACGTACTGTTGAGGAATCGTTGCTGGCGAGTCTAGTCCGATTGGTCACCCCGTAGACGGAAGTCGAATCGCATACACAAGGACAGAAAGTAGATTGAACACAGAGATATGTAGGGGACTTCTTTCTCTTCTTTATTTCTTTCTACAGCCAAAAGCACGTACAATGATTGGGGATCCACTCCTATATATAGACTAGAGGTGGATGAGGAGCCCACCATGGGCCAAGCCTGCAAGGCCCAAGCCCAGGTTTCTCGACATTCCCCCTTGGGCACTCATCTGACATGTTCATGCCTCATCAAAACTCCACAAAACCCAGTGGGAAAATTTGGAGAAAGAGTACATGATACACGTTCTGTTGTATTGCACGAATTGCCTCATTAAAAACCTTAGCTGAGAAACTTCAGGAAAAACTCGTCAAGGGAAAAAGTGCACAATCCACCATATTTTATTTAATCTCCATGATTTATACTTTGGGTACTCGATCTTCGTGATCAAGCTTTAATAATGAGTTCGTGAAAATTCTCCCCCTGAGTTCTGCACATCTCTAAGTCTTATCATTCCAATTCCACGTATGCACCTTTCAAAGCTAGATGCTGGAAGTGATTTAGTGAATAAATCTGCAAGATTTTCACATGACTTAGTATGTAGTACTTTAATTTTGTCCATCCTTTGCAATTCAGGAGCATAGAAGAACTTGGGGTTGATATGCTTTGAGAGATGACTCTTCACATAACCCATCTGTACTTGTGCAACACAAGTTGTATTATCTTCATAGATAATAGTGGGAGTTGGTGCAGAATTCAATACACATGATTGCTGGATGTGGTGATTCATCCGCCGAAGCTAAGCATATTCTCGTGAGGCCTCGTATAGTGCTGTGATTTTTGAGTGGTTCATCGAAGTTGATACAAGACTTTACTTAGACGATTTTCATGATATTGCAGTTCCATCACATAGGAATACATAGCTTGTTTGCGACTTGGCTGTATGCAGGTCCGACAGGTACTCGGTATCTGCATAGCTAATCATAGTCAGGTCTTGGTTCTTTCTGTAGAACAGACCAAGGTTTTTGCTTCCTTGGAGGTATTGGAAGGTGTACTTTATTCCCTACTAATGCCTTTTAGTAGGTTCTGCACTATACCTTGCTAATAGGTTCACGGCAAATGCAATGTCCGGTCTATTATAGTTTGCTAAATACGTGAGTACTCCTATGGCACTTAAGTATGGGAATTCCGGTCCTAGGACTTCCTCCCCCTCTAGGTCTGTACGGATCTTTATCTTGCTGCAAAGATCTCTCGACCATTGGCACTTTCGAAGGGTATGCCTCTTCAAAGCCAAACATTTCTAACACCTTTTGAGTGTAGGTTGACTGATGTACTAATATCCCTTCAGGGACATGCTTAAGCTGCAAGCCTAGGCAATATTTGGTTTTACCTAAATCTTTCATTTCGAACTCCAACTCCAGGTAAGAGCTTGCTTTCTTAATATCTTCTAGGGTTCCGATGATATTCAGATCATCTACATACACTGAGATTATACAAAATCCATCCTGGGATTGTCGTATAAATACACAGGGACAATCCTCATTGTTCATATAGCCTTTCTTGCATAGAAAGTCGCTTAAGCGATTATACCACATCTTGCCTGATTGCTTAAGTCCGTACAATGATTTTCTGAGTTTCACACTATATAGATTTTTATTTGCTCTGTCTTGATTCGGGACAGGGATACCTTCAGGTATCTTCATATAAATGTCTAAATCCAAATTTTCATAAAGGTATGAAGTTACCACATCCATTAATTTTATTTCTAAATTCAAGTTCACTATCACACTACTACTACAAAAAAAGGTATTCACAGATGGTTCAAAAATGTTATCACAGACGGTTTCGTGAGCCGTCTGAGTTTATGGGTCAATGATACATGAGGTCATCACAGACGGTTTTCAAACTATCTGTGATGCATACTTTCAGAGCGGTTTGCCAGGTCAAACCGCTGTGATGATTTCTCTATAAAGCCCCAAGCAATGGCTGCATGTGCCATTAAAACCGACATCATATATATATATATATATATATATATATATATATATATATATATATATATATATATATATATATATATATATATATTGTTCATAGTCTCTCATCCACTTTGGGGGATCGTCCATGCTGACATGATGAGATAGTAGCCACGGACAACCTCATTGAGCCCTACAAGTTTAAAAAGTATGGATGCAAGGAGATTGTCAGGACATCCACCTAGATGTTGTCGATAGGTAATTGGACGTACGTCGCTATTTCAAAAAGTGACATGGACGCGCAGGTATTCCGACTGGGAAGTGGTATCATGTATCAGCAACTAACCATTCTTGAGCATGTAATCGTCTTTAAACCCAGTATTAGCCCTTTTGTAGTAGTGTCTGCTTTATATCTTATAACTTTATTATTTTCATTTCTCTTTCGAACAAATACCCACTTATGCCCTACGGGTTGCACATGGGGATGCCGGCTTATAGGCCCAAATACATCTCTTTTATTCAGAGATGATAATTCACTTGCTATTGCCTTCTTAAAATCTTCCCAATCTAATCTTTTCTTATATTCAGTGAGCGATGCAGGCTTTGGATCAAGATCGATGATTATGGTAATTTTCTTTACAAATTAAATATCGACATTGGCTATTGTCCTATTCATAGATTCTTCCATGATCACATAGTTTATAACTATTTCTTCATGGGGCGATTCTTCTAATGCGTCTACTTGCTCACCGCTACTTCCAATTACAGGGGCAAGTCCCTTTAGTTTTTCAGCTCCAATGTGTGCGCACATATCCGTGCTAGTTTCTCCCTCCATGGGGATGTTCAAATCCAGTATGCCTTTTCCTGAAGGTTCTATACTGGTGTCAGGTCTCAACTGGCTCCCCTTCTGGTTTTGGGGAACTTCGGTGATCGACTGTGTCAAGTCATTTTTATCATTTTTCACAAGGCATCCCTGACTACTTGGGATTCGAGGACCAGAGTTCTCGTCCTTTTATTCTGAGGCCTCTGGACGGGATTAGGGGTGCCTTCAATTTTCTTTGGTATTTTAACCATCTCCAGTGCATTGCGTGCAGGCACGTGCGACTTGGTCGCGCTCTTCAAATCACTAAAGTGGTTAGGCAGTTGATTCGCTAATGCTTGTAAATCAATTATCTTCTGGACTTCTCTATTTGCTTCACTAGTGTGTGGGTCATGTGCATGGATTCCTGTGGCTTGCCACGTTATTTCCCAATATTTTTCATCAAGGGGTTGATTTTCTCCCCCTAATAATGGGAAACTATTCTCATCAAATATGCTATCAGCGAATCGGGCAGTATGCAAATCTCCCGTTATAGAGTCCAAATACCTAATTATGGATGTTGTCTCATAACCAACGTATATCCCAGACTTTCAGAGAGGGCCCATTGCAGTACGCTGTGGTGGGGGTATAGGTACATAAACTTTGTACCCAAATTTGTGAAGATGAGAAATTTTCAGTACTGACTCTTGCGCTAGTTGCATAGGTGAATTGTTATATGCCGATGGTCTAAAGTTGATGAGGGTTGCTGCGTGCAGGACTGCTTGTCCCCAACATGTAGTTGATAAATTACAATTTTGCAAAAGCGGTCGGCCAATAAATTTAATCATTTTAATTAATGCCTTTGCTAGTCCATTCTGGATGTCGACATGCGGTACGGAATGCTTAACGTTAATTCCCATTGCCATGCAATAATCATCAAATGCCTTCGAAGTAAATTCTCTAGCGTTGTCCATTCTGATGGACTTCACATGATGATCAGGGAAATTATTTTTAATTTCAATTATTTGCGAGATTAGCTTTTCAAAAGCGTAGTTTCTCATAGACAATAAATATATGTGCGACCATTTTGAGGAAGCATCGATGAGCACCATAAAATATCTAAATGATCCTGACAGGGGCTGTATAGGATCGTAAATATCTCCCTGGATACGGTCCAGGAATACAGGGATTTCATCCTTCACTTTCAAAGCAGAACGTCTAGTATTTAATTTTCCAGTGGCACATGCAGGGCACACAAAATCTTCCTGATTCGATAAATTCTTTATATCGATATTATGTCCCTGTGAATTGTTAATTATATTTCTCATCATCCTAAGACCTGGGTGGCCTAATCTATCATGCTAGAGACAGAAAAGTTCAGAGCTTCTAAATATAATTTTCAGGATAGTACATGTTGCGGGTGCCTTAATATTAGTGTACTACAACCCAGTTTCATATGAAGAAAATCATTCTAATACCATTTTTTCACTTTCTTCATGCTTTGTAATGAGGTGGTATTCCTTACCATACTCTTTTTCAGTCTCTACGTGGAAATCGTTAGCGTGAATATCCTTGAAACTTAGGAGAGTTCTAGTCAATTCTGAGTACAACAAGGCTTATTTAATGACCAAAGTTGTGCCCATTAGGAGTATAATTGTGGCCCTTCCTGAGCCTATTATACAAGTATCGTTGTCCGCGATTATCGTAAGACTACCAGCATTCTTGCTGATCGACTGAAAGAATTTTGTCTCTCTCAAGATGGTATTCGTTGTGCCGCTATCTGCTAAGCATACTTCCTCCATAGGGCGCCACACGCGTTCTGATACAAAGTATTTTATTAATATATAGTAGGAAGCAATCAACACATAAATAAAAGACTTCAAAGATCAAAACATAACTTGTTATTATAAATACGGGAAGAAAAAAAAAGTCTTGCTGGATTTATCACAAGAATTTAATGTTTTGCTCTCCTAGAGCTTACAACCATTATTCAAAGAATAAAATAATTCAATATTCCGTTACAACCACAAACTGCAAGTGACTATAAAAAGATCTAAATGCAATGTGTGCACTAGATCAAATCAGCGAAGTACTTAGAAACTTCTGCCTCAATCTGCTCTATGGCGATCTTCTCCTCTTGGGCAACTACGATTGCGGTCGCTACGATGTCCAAAGGAGGGGTGATGAGGGCTGCTACTGGGCTGTCCACATCCATGAGTGCATCTAATGGTTGTGGATCTTATGTGCCTGCAATGGCGAGGTGTGCCTCATGCTGTCCTTTGCCCTTCTTCTTAGACTGGAAAGCATGAATAACGCGCTGCGGCTCACGACAAATCCGTGACCAATGCCCCCCATATGCCACATTTGTAGCATCCTTGGTCCTGCTGGCCATAGGGCTTGTCATCGTGCTTCCTTTGTCCGCCCTTCTTGGCTTGAGCACCCACAACCTTACCCTTTTTGCCCCGCTCCTTTGTGAGAGGCTTCCTTACCTTATAACTTCTAGCATTGGCTTCATGGCCAACATTGCTATTAGGCGGCTGTGAAATATAGTTCTTCCTTAGAACAACATCTTGAGCTTCCGCAACTTGCATGATATCAATCAATTCAGCATACTGCTTATAGCCGTCTTGACGATAGTTGCGTGCGGATTGCACCGCATTCGGGTGAAAGGTAGAGAGAGTCTTCTCAATCTTCTGCTCATCCGTGATTACCTTACCACATAGTTGAAGACTGGTACAAATTCTGTGCAAGGCAGAATTATACTCTCCCACGGTCTTGAAGTTAGCAAAACGCAGTCACGTCCATTCCTGCTCTACCGGAGGAAGAATGGTGTGCTTCTTGAACCGCTTGTTCAGTGCAGTCCACAAAGCTAGTGCGTTCTTCTCCACCATATACTCATTCTTGAGCGTTAAGCAGAGATGGTGTCTGAGGAAGTGAAGTGCCTGATCATTTTTCTCAGCAGTGGGATTGGCATTCTTTGAGGTGAAAAACCCGATAGCAGCATAGAGCTTCTTGGCCCCAAGTACAATCTGAACGTTGGAGGCCCAAGTCAAGTAATTCTGGCCATGTTGGGCTAGCTCTTCGAACTCTCGGTTCGTGATGCTAGTCATCTACATATTTATGCAAAGCGTTCATAAGATTACTACTAATAATTTGCATAAAATGGTTGCAAATAATGGTACAGAATTCTCATAATGTTCTCGTATTTTTCTATGTATTTTTCATGATTTACTGCTATTTTCAATGATTAAAAGTAATATAAACAATCACAGATAATCAAAACTTACATACAATATATAAATTGCATAAAAATAATAATAACAGAGTTAAACATGCTTCAAATGCTCAAAACGATTCAAAATTGAATTCCCGGGGACCTTTTCTGCTAGAATATGAATTTTTGGTGAATTCTGCAATTTTCGACGGCTAAACCGCTAATTTTCAGTTCTGAAAAAATGTTCACGCAATTTTTGAAAAATCCAAGGGCTTATTTGCAAAATTTTAGAATTTTCATTTTCATTTTCATTTTTTTTGGGTTTGGTGGGCGTTTTTACTTTGGCACCTTACGACCAGTGACTTTCTTCTTCGAGAGGTTTTCCATAGTGCCATTATTGGTGGTGGCGGTGGCATGCAACACGCGAGGGCGCGGCAGAGAGTCTTGGCCGGTGCAGCATGGCGCGATAGGCGTCTTGTATTCTTGGCGTGGCGGGGCCACGTGAACATCATGGCATCGGCGGCGCGGCGTGGAGGCGAGCGCGACGCAGTGCGACTTTGGGTGTGGCGCATGGCTAGGCGACAGATGCGGCCGGACGGTTTCGAACATTGTTGGTGATATGCCCTAGAGGCAATCATGGAGATGATTGTATCACATCTACATTTATGAGTTATTGAATAAATATTATTTTGTTCCTTGAATGAATCATCGGTTATAAAGATTAACAAGTATGTGACTTGTTGGTGAGTCTCTTTTAACTTATATGATGTCATTCTAAAAGTATCTCTGGTCGGATGTCACTGGTTGGAACACTAGTGACTTATTCACCAGCACATGTATTGATTGATGACTATATTTCATCGATCATGGATATAGGGATATCCAATCAATAATGTGAACACATGTTAGAGAACATGGAGTTGGTCTCAAGCAATGATGATGTATAATCCTTAGACCTGATATTAGTATGGTTTCCTACATGTGTAATAGTGCACTTAGGGGTTGCCAAACGCTACTCCGTAACTGGGTAGTTATAAAGATAGCTTTCGGATATGCTATGAAACATGTAGAGGAATGTGGCTGGTCGGATATGGGATTTGCCCCTTCTAACATAACAGGAGAGATATCTCTGGGCCCCTCGATATGGTCAGATAAAGAAAGTGCATGGCCATACCACTGGTGATCGAAGACTTCAACCACATGAAGTTATCCAAAACTTGATCGAGAAAGTATTGAACAATCCATGGACGGCATAATATCTCACCTGGAGTTCAACCAAATATCATGAGGCAAAGGGAGAATACATGAACAAGTCTTTCAGTTCGATCAGATACGGACTAGTCATATAAAGATACGAGCTAGTGTAGTAAATTTGGTGAATATGATCACTAAGTGGTCGAAATCAGTCGTGAGGAGTTCTGGTAGTCGAGACCAAATATAAATTTGGTCGTATAGAGATACAAGCTGGTCGTTAGTGATAAGGACCTGGTCGTAGATCATATTGCATTAAGATTCGTCCGATATAATTTGTGTGTATTCGGGAAATGTTATATTATGCTAGGAGCAGCTAACGACTCGTGATCAGAAAGGAGTTTCCGAGTCACAACCGATTACGCATGAACCTAACGGCTCACACATTTAATGGGTTGGGAACAAACGTGTTCGGATAGGATCCGTTATGGGCACTATATAAGGAGATGCTCGAGGCTATGGGTGATACAGACGAGAGATAACGTGAGTTGCTCCACCGAAACATTAGCCGCCATCTTCTCAAGAGAGCCATACCGTGCTAGTTGGTGCTAGCACACCGGTATATGGTGTTCCACCCCTGGACGTGTGGATACCGTGGAAGCGTTGTTGTGGTTGCTGTTGCACTTGAGGACGATCCACAACTTCTCAAGGAAATCGATTGGTTGCTGGAGGAGACGATCGACATCGAGGAACATTGGACGATCGACTACAACCACTACATCGACGCACTTTTCATTGGATCAGGCTACCCCAACTCTTCTTCCACTGCACTGCGCGTCTAGAGGTAACGATCTATAATCTCTTGCTTACATGGTGTCCTGGTTTACGTGATAGAATTTTTTAATTGCCACCTAGTGTAGCCTACCCATATCCCTTCACTGGCAATGCGCACGTGCGACTATGTACGGGCAGCGTGACGGCGGCGCGTGTGTGCACGGGTGGGCGGTGGCTATGCGACTTTGGGCTGACAACGCATGTGTGAGGCTCGGCCTTGCGAAGCCAGCAACGGTGCGGCTGTGCAAGGCCGATCGGTGTCCATGGTGGGGATCATGCGGGGTCCAACAGTGACGCGGCGACGGCGCAGCGTGTTGGCATTAGACGACCTCGGGCGCTCCATGCAGAGGGCCGAGCAGCGCGCATGCGAGTGCCAACGCCAGAGGTTTTTTCCTTCTCTTTTCACTGTTCATCTGATCTAAAGTGCAATCGACATCCTCCTTGTCGTGCGATCTACCGATCAGCTTGGCCGGCGACTTCAAGTCGGCTAGCGGTATATTAGAGTGGATTTGCACCATAAACACAATCTAGAAAGGAAAATGCGGAATTGAAAGCGATCTAGAAAATGCGATTCAATCTACGAGCGTCGTGCTTCGATGATTACCTTTCGATCTGAGTAGAATAGGCCTAGAGGTAGGCCGGAGTCGATCGTGCTGATAACATGTTGAGAAACCGTCGCTGGTGAGTTTAGTCCAATTGATCACCCCGTAGACAGAAGTTGAGTCGCATACACATGTACAGAAAGTAGATTGAATACAGAGATATGGAGGCGGCTTCTTTCTCTTCCTTATTTATTTCTTCAGCCAAAAGCACGTACAATAATTAGAGATCCCCTTTTATATATAGACTAGAGGTGGATGAAAAGTTCACCATAGGTCAGTCGCCCGGTTTCCCAACATGTACCACTTGCCGTCTTCTAGGCGTTTAACCCTTGGGCAACAGCATTATCTAGATTCGCTTTCCAGTGCGACGACTAGGATGTATATTCAACCGGCTTGCAAATCTCGGAACGGTACGTACGTACATCTAGGGGTGGACCCATCTAGGGTCATGGGTGTTCAGCTGAACACCCAAAATTTTTAGGTAAAAATTATGTATATTTAGAGTATAATACATATATATATATACCAAAAATGATGTTGAATGAGCACGTAGCTTCCTCGCCTCGCACACCACAGCACCCTTTGGAGTTCGACGCTTGCGCCTCGCGTCCCAGGCTCCCAGCCTAGCCCACAGGCCAGCCACAGCACGCTTGGTCGTCGCTCACGAGCCCAATGCTAGAAGCCCAACTGCCCAAATGCAAAATCAATCCCAGTAGTATACCACGGAGGCATGCGCAGCGCACCCAACTGGCCAACTCCCATTCTCCCAACCCTAAATCTAAATGGCTCCATCCTTGTGCAAGTGGCCTTGGCGGTGGGCGTGGCGTGGCGATACTTGCGGGCCGGCAGTCGAGGCGGGGACTCGGGGCTAGGAAGAACCGGAGAAGGGGTCAAGGGGAGGACGGAGGCGAGAGCAAGCGGCGAGACCTAAGGGCGTGGGCGGACCGGGCGGCGCCTGGCGAAATCTTGGCCGTCAACATTCGGCTCTGCGCCTCGAGAGAACCGATCAATCGGAGAAGGGAGGCCGAGGACCGAGGGGGGTGGGAGGCGCCATGCTGCTGGTTGTCTTGGCGCTGGCTGCAGCTGATGGCGGCTTGCTCGATTGCTTTCGCCATCACCACTTGCCACTTCGCCCACTGCTCGACTCCGTCGCCCGTCGGTATGCTGCGGCCGGCAATGCCCAAACCCTACACATCGAATTGGAGACTTGGAGTCTTGCAGGTTGTTGACTTGTAGTTGTAGACTTGTGATTTGTGGAATGCAAAGAAAGGGGTTGTTCTTTCTTTGCTAACTTAGCTCATCCTGGTGACGAATTTGTAGTGTTATTACTTTGTGAGCATAGCCCACAGAGCCAGTCAGCCAGAGCCAAGCAGTCAAGTAGATTAGCAGAGGGCATCAGCCATCAGGGCAGAGGTAGGCAGGCAGCCAGAGTGAGAGCCAGGTAATTCCTAATTCCCAATTTGGCAGTGAGCTTGTGAATGAATTAAAGTGAATTGTGTATTTGTGTTATTGTCATATTGTGGTCCTGAATCTTCAATCTTGTATGTATACGAATTGTAGATATTAGAGTTTTAAAAATGGAGAAGAAGTCTGTCAATTTGAAATCTTTGTGGGAGAGATCCGGAAAGAGACTTAAGAAACCATCCACCTCGACGCTAGAACTAAAACCTATTGAAAGCCATGTTGAAGACCAAATAGAATCTCCTCCAATGAGAACCAGGTAGAATCTACTTCCAATGAGCTGCAGTTGGAAGTGCATGTACCGGAGATAGGCGCAAGCACAAAACCAGAGATAGGCTCAGGCTCTCCATTATCCCCAATAACAGAAGACATAGAAGATGAAGAAGCCATTTATGATATTGATTTGCTTGTGCATGATCCCGGAAAGAGAATTCCCATCACAGGCTATGATGTCAATGAACAAGATGCAGTGAGAAGAGGATACATTGCATTAGGGCCATGTCAACCACGAGCACATGATTTTCCAAAAAGAAATATTGGAGGTATGTGTCGCTTCTTAGCTAGTTGGTTTGACCATATAATTGGCTTGAGTACAGTGTGGAATGAGATGCTGCCTTTTGCTTCGTATGTTATTTGTTCAAGGATAAAACTAATTATGCTGGTGGAGATAGTTTTGTGAATGGAGGATTTAGAAATTGGAACCATAAAGATAGATTTGACAAACATGTTGGTGGTATTAATAGTGCCCACAATGAAGCTCATGAGAAATATGAGTTCTTCATTAAACCTAAAACATCAATTGAAAAGTCTTTTGCTTCAAACTCCAAACAATTGAGGGCTTTGTACAAATCTCGCTTGACATATTCACTTAAGTGCTTGAGGTTTATTTTGCGCCAAGGATTGGCTTGCCGTGGACATGACGAAGGTGAAGACTCACAAAATAAAGGAAATTTTCTTGAGCTTTTAAATTGGTTGGCAGAAAATTTTGAAGAAGTTAACAAGGTCATTCTAAAAAATGCTCCAAAGACTAGTCAAATAACTTCTCATAAGATACAGAAAGATCTCATCAACTCTGGTGCCAATGAAACCACTAGGCTAGTCATATATGACCTTGTGATGATTATTTTGCAATACTTGCCGATGAATCTAGTGATGTGTACCAACAGGAACAATTGGCTCTTTGTTTACGTTATGTTGATAAACAAGGAAGAGTTGTTGAGAGGTTTTTCAGCATTGTCCATGTTGAAAACACTACCGGTTTGACACTTAAAACAACAATTGAGTCTTTACTTATGGATCATTCATTGAGCTTGACACGGGTCCGTGAGCAGGAATATGATGGAGCTAGTAACATGAAGGGTCAAGTTAATGGTCTAAACAAACTAATTATGGATGAGTCCCCTTCTGCTTATTATATTCACTGCTTTGCCCATCAACTCCAATTAACTCTTGTTGCTGTTGCTAAGGAGAATGGTGATTGTGTTTGGTTCTTTCAACAACTCACATATTTGTTGAATGTTCTAGGGATGTCTTGTAAAAAGATACAAATACTTCGAGTAGCTCAAGCTCAGTGGATTGTAGAGGCATTAGAATTAGGTGACATTGAAACTGGTCGTGGTTTGAATCAGAAGATGGGCCTAGGTAGGCCGGCTGATACTCGTTGGGGATCCCACTATAAAATTGTTATGCATGCTATCTCTTTGTATCCTTCAATCTGACAAGTTCTTATAAAGATTGGAGAAGATCGCACTTCAAGCGCGGAGGCTATACAAGCTCAAACTACGTTGACATCATTTGAGTCATTTGAGTTTGTTTTCATGGCACACTTGATGCTAACCATATTTGGGTACATAGATGACTTAAGCAATGCTTTGCAAAAGAGGGATCAAGATATTGTTAATGCAATTGATCTTATTTATTTGACAAATACTCAATTGCAGTTATTGCGAGAGGATGATGGATGGGAAACTTTTCTTAATGATGTCACTTCCTTTTTTGCGAAGCATGACATCAAAGTTGCTAAAATGAATTATTTCTATAAGCCAATTGCAAGATCCAAAAGGTTCTTGAAAAAAGTCAAGAATCTCCATCGCTTCTATGTTGAAATGTTTTTAAGTGTCATTGATAGACAACTTCAAGAGCTTAATGACAGGTTTGATGAGGTAAACACGGATTTGCTTCTTTGCATGTCTTCATTCAATCCTGCTGATTCATTCGCTGCTTATGACAAGGAAAACTTGGTTAGACTTGCTCAGTTTTATCCTAAAGATTTCTCAAGCAAAGAATTTATGCATCTTCCCTTTCAACTTACACACTTCATTACTGATATGCGTAGAGATGAAAGGTTTAGAAAAGTGAAAAATCTTACCGAGCTATCAATCGTTCTTGTTCAATCAAAGAAGAACATCCATTATAAAATTGTTTACAAACTTCTTAAAATGGTGCTAATTCTTCTCGTAGCAACTGCTAGTGTTGATAGAGTCTTTTCTTCAATGAAGTATGTGAAGAATAAGCTAAGGAATAAAATGGGTGAGCAATACTTGAATATTTGCTTAGTCACATTTACGGGCGGAATTTTTCATGCAAGTTAAGGACAATGACGTCATATCTCGCTTCCAAGGCATGAAGCACCGTTGAGTTAAATTGTAATTTTCTTAATTATTTTGTAATTTATTTGAAATATTTGAGAATTGAGATGTTATCTCCGGTACAAACAATTAGTACTTCATTATTATTATTGTGGTCTGTCATCTGTGGACTTTTTGTTCTATATTAATTAATATTTTTGTAACTTCGAACACCCGTTCTAAAAATCTTAGATCTGCCACTGTGTGCATCTTGCTCGTCCTCAGACCTCACTCATCTCACTCACCGGCTCCTCACCGGTACACCATTATGGCGCAATGAGATGGACCGCCCGGAGCCATTGGCTGCAGGCAGGACAGGACACTGGATTGACCTTTATGCCGGCCAAGTTGATAAGAGTCCAGATACTTCAAGATATTTGACCTACAACATTCCAACTTTCTGATAGCTCCATGGTAACCACTAGATGAATTAATATATGAACGACCACGGATTCACGCATACATGGGCCAGGCAAATGTAAGTGCTTGCAATGCAGGTCAAGTCAAACTAGCAAGCATTAATAAAAAACATTGGCATTTCAGTGAAAAACATTGCTCACAATTCCTGCAGTATCAAGTATAGTTATTTTTTGGAAAATTGCTCTCATAGCACTTCTTTTTTAGCACTTTGCAAGCATATGATACCACTCCCAAGTGACACTTTACTAAAATAGCACTGGTCAACACTTTGGACGGTATTGCCCCTCCTACCATCTTCTCCGGTGAGCCTTGCACCACGGTCCCACATTGGCGACATTGGCGTGGTCCTAACCAGCAAGATACGAGGCGGCGAGGTTGTGGAGGCCTGGATCCGGCGATGGCGTGGTCGTGGATGGCCGGACTTAGAACTGACGCGGTCGAGGCCGGCCAGATTGGGTGGAGGCGCAGTCAAAGATGGACGTACGGGCTGGCGGTGGGCGAAGAGGAGGAGGAGGAGGGCGGCGACTTGGGAGGGGAGGAGGCAACAGGTGAGGATGTTGGTGGCGAGGGCATGGGGAAGGAAACGGCGGTGCAATGGAGCTGATGTTGGATGAGGATGCTACAGTGGATTTAGGCCTTGAGCGGGTCGAGGGCTGGAAGGATGAGGGAGGAGACGATAGTGAGGGAGGCAAGAGGAGCACCACTAGTCCACTGGAGAAGAAGAGGATGGAGGTGAGCGTGGAGAGCCGCCGGAGAATAAGAGGGAAGTGAGGACGTGTGGGCAAAAATGACCATAGTGCTATTTGAACAAGGTGAAACAAAAAAGTGGTATAAAAGCAAAGTGCTAGAAAAGTAGTGCTATGAGAGCAATTTTCTCTCGTTTTTTCCCTTGGAAATTAGAATGAGTATCTACAACTGTACGTGCATATTCTTGTGAGGTCAAACAATGAAAGATACGAAACGATAGAACAGAGGATGCACGACATGAGAGATGTAACTGGCCAAAACATCACTAGCTATGTAGTGTAGCACTGGGCTGGGACATGATGGGCTCAGATCAGGCCCATGGTTGGCTGGGGGAAGAGCCCACCTGGGATGGGAGTGAACCGCTGCGTACGGGTCAACGCGCCGAGCTGCTGTTTCACACCAGAGACCAGACCACCCGTGCTCCTTCCGATGCGGGGCCCACGTGCCCCGGGAATCCGAGGGCATGTATAATCTACAGACCATCGTCTATAAGCATTCTCTTTATTACTTGTAGACAAGTACTAAAGATAAACATCTGACGATCTGAGATAATTGCTTTGTCTTTTTAGTTGTCTTTATAGAACCACAATCTTTTAATGATTTTCTTGTTTCTTGTGCTATATAGTAAATTTCTGAGTTGTAGACATCATTTTTCTCTCTCTTCATTCTCTTTCATCCACGTCAACAAAAATCCTACGTGACAATGACTATAGACGGCTGACATAAGCCCATTGTACATGCTCTGAGGAGGAAGGGTTGTTCCAATAGTTGGAATCGCACTGCCTGCACCGGGTCCAGGTGGATCAACGACTGCTGGTCGCTAGTCTCGATAGTGTATTTATTGTCATCTTTTAGTTACGTCATGTCAACAAAATTCTACGTGGTGAAGAGAGAGGGAGGAAAGAGAGCACAGACCGTCTCTTTGTGAAGATACTGCCATGCACGCGAAACAAGACATGATATATTAATCTACTCTAGTTGACATGTAGACCCGTTTCAAAGGAAAATTATAAAATATAAATATTGGAGAGTGTACTAGAGACTATCTATTGGAAATGTTATCTCTAAAAATGATATAGTATATGTTATAGACAAAGTTATGTCTAACTATTGGAGATACCCTAAAACCCTGACCACACCGTGAGGCGCAGTCATGAATAGGGATGGCGTGCGGGCCCACCGTATTCGCTAACTCACCACTGCCCATACACACCTGGCACCCTACACTCTCGCACACCCCACCCACCATAACACAGTGGATTCCAATGCGACATATTAAATTAAATCGGAAAAGATTCCCACATTTAGTAGTTGATGTTGTTTGTTGTCCAACATGGATACAAACAAAAATCTTTTGGTAGTATATAAGACACTTAGGGCTTGTTTGGAAGCAAGGGTGAAAAAAATAGGGGGCAAAATACCTGTCGGGATTTTGAGGGTACAAAAAATCCCTCTCAACTCCAAGAAAAAATCTTCTTGCTTGGGAATAAAATTCATGTTGCTGTTTGGGAACAATAGAGATAAAAATCCCAGTTATAAAAAAAATTCAAAAAAAATCATAAAATTCAAAAACAATAGCACAATTAAACAAGCGTTCACGTTGCAAACTTAACATCAGTCTACGAGATTATGAAAGTTTCCAGCTGAGTAGAGGGCATATAAGATATGATGTTTCAACAAACATCGAACTAAAACTAGATCCTAGAACCTGCCTCGCCCTCTGAGACCACGACCTCCGCCCCTTGGAGGTCTACAAAAGGTTCACCAAGCGATTCTGCATTAAAGCAGTGGCTCTGCAGGTTGCACTGTCACGAATCAACACTTTAACCACTAGCCTGCATCCCCAAACAAATGAGCAGACCAACCAACAAATGCTAATCAAGCCCAACATTGTGCACCACTTGCCACTAACGTTTCTCCCAGTATTTGCGTTCCAAAATTATAGCTGGGATTTCCAAGAGACATACCCTTTTCGCATTCACATCCATGTCAGGACCAGTGAATTCTTTGAGCATCATAGCTGCTACTGGCAGCAATATCCTGCTTGAGAAAACGAAAGGTACATTCAGACTCAGTTGCATGACCAGCCAGCATATATATCCTCTGTTGAGGATTCGCATCTTTCTGACTCAAGAGTCTGGTTTTTGAGGACTCTGCTGAACAGCACCCTAATCAAAAGGAAAAGTACAATCAATATGTCATAGTTTCCTAAGGAACGGCTCCTAGCACAAACAGATATGCAGAATTCATGACAGGTTAAAACAGCAAGAAGCACCAGTGGCCACGACCTCTTCCACCACGGCCACCACCTCTAGGTCCTCCTTGAGTTTGGTCCCTGCAAAGAAGAAGCAAAGCAAAACCGGATTTAGAACAAGCCAAGCAAAACAGGATCACATAACCCCTTGCAATGTTAAATAACTAGATAATGGTGAACCTTTTGTTTAGTTTCTGATATGCATTTCCCGCATTACTTATAACACCCAGGTGAAGACTCATGAACAAAGAGAAGATGTTCAGACACATAAAAAGTTTTTTTAAAAGATTTTATGGAAGTTTAATGAGTTTTGATAGCACTTGTTCGAATAAAGTTGGCAGTTGGCACCTTATCAATTCAGTAAAAACTAAATGTAAAGTAAAGTTTACCCATGAATGAAAACATTTATATTCCATTGTCAAAACTGACAAGCAAATAATGCACGAGAAATGATAAGCCAACAGTTAGATCACAGTTGTACTTTGGCTGCGACAGGTAGCGTGAGAGAGGCAACAGCTTCATAGGGTCGATGTAGAACTTGTCACCTTCATTGTAAGATGTTGCAATAATCCCCTCCATCATCTTGACTGAGAAATACTACAGACAACACAAACTTCTAAGATATGCAGCACAAAAAGGTCACAAACTTCTAAGAACATTAATTACCAAGCAATAGTTAACTAAAAAACATTACCATGCTCCACCACAACATTTTTAACTGTAAACAACCAAGCTATTCAACCAATCTTAGCTCAATGCAACTCAAAAAATTTCAATTTCAAGAGTAACGTTTGTAAATTCACCACTAAAATCTAGATCGAACAATATAAATTGCTAGTTCCAACCAAGCCAAAACTAAACTAAACAACCCAATTCCAGTCCTACACAGGGAACCCACATCCATGGACACAACACCTCTAAAGCCTGCAACTTTATCACCCCAACCTTAAGTCACCAGGAGCAAGAACAAGGTTAAAAAATTTCGAGCTGCCTAGAAGCTTAGGAGCCGAAGCGCTCACGGATTCGTTGATGGGGCCGAAGATCTCGTCGACCTTACTGATCTGGGTCTTGTTCTGGAGGTAGACGTGCGAGTTGAAGTAGGGCACCTTCTCGTTCGTCAACTTCGTCACCACATCCCCCTCGCACATGTGCAGGAACGTCGACACCTCTGCACGAACAAAACCAGCAAAAACCACATCAAAACCACCAAAATCTCGCAACCGAGGCACAAAAGTTTGGGTTCTTGTGGGTGTTAGAATTGAGCCCTTATTTGTAAAGGCTCATTCATTCCCAAAATTCCAAAGCATGCATGGTTTAGTTTCTTTTGCTAACCGTGCATTTCTCTCTTTCAAAAAAGTGGTCCATAAGACCAGTGTGTTCGGAACACTATGGTCGAAACAAGTGGTCCATAAGACCAGTGAGAGTTTTCCTTAGACCACCCATGGACCTCCCTTGGAGATATCTTAGGATCGCTCCAAGAGAGTGTGGTTGGAACACTGTGGTCCCATTGGACCTCTTCGAGAGATCCTCTTAGACCCCCATTGGAGATTTCTCTTGGACCTCTTCAGGAGATCCTCTTGGACCTCTCGTGGAGATTTCCTTGGATCACTCCAAGAGAGTGTGGTCAGAACATTATGGCCAAAATAAAGTTGTCAAACCTGAGTGATCCAAATAACGTGGTCAAAGCTGTAGACCTACGTGTAATCAGGATATAATAAATACTACTTAATTACCATTAATTGGTTTTGAATTAGCAGTTACTAGAGAGTAATTGACTTGACCCTTAAAATGATCTGGAGACGTCCAGACCAAGGATGATCTTTTCTATGCCAATTATTCTTCTTCTTCCTCTCTGTTCTCTTGTGCTGGAGGGTTGTGTTATTTGAACCAAGCCGTCCCTTCTCCTCGGCGTGCACCAGGAAGGAGGGTGAGCGGTATCTCCAAACCATTGTCGCAGAATTCACCTGCACAGGGCGGCAATAAGGTTTCGGCAAGCGATCTGTCTGACCGCTTCTTTGCCTGATGATGTCTACGATCCGCACTACTACATTCTTCATCGACCTATACTGTAAGTTGTGTGTACAACCAGTATATTATGTTATAATCATGATATTGAGTATGTTTAGAAGTGCAATGTGTAGCCTGTTGCTGTTAGCATCGATTTATGCATCACTAGTTATTTGTGATCTGTGCCTCATAATCAAATCGGGAATTAAAATGTCATCCACATTTCCAACAATCTAGAAACCTTATTGTGGATATTTTTGTGATCTAGCAATGGCTGGTGCTTCTGATGCTATGAAACCTGAGAGGTTTTCTGGTCAAAACTTTTGTAGATGGCAGACAAGGGTCAAGTTTTCGCTCATGTCTTTGGGGCTATGGTGGGTGATCCATACACAGTATCCAATTACGGATGAACAGACCAAGCATTTTGACACAGATAACAACACAACCCTTGGATGCATACTGACCATACTATCCGACCTGCTCTATGATGTGTACATGGACTTCAAGTCCGCCACAGAGTTATGGGATGCACTCGAGCACAAATATGCCGAAGTTGAGGCTGGTCGGTGGCTCTATATGTGCGATCAATTCTTCGACTACAGCATGGATGATGCTAAGTCGATAGTTGCACAAGTTCATGAGCTACAGTTACTGGTCGGAGAGATTGCACATCTGGGTTGTGTTTTGCCTCCTAAGTTTCTGGCTGCGGGCATTGTTGCCAAACTTTCTGCTTCATGGTGGGGTTTTGCCACTGGCTTAAAGCACAAGAGGGAAGAGATATCTATTGAGGATCTCATTGCTGCCCTTGATGTGGAAGAAAAGGCAAGAGCAAAAGATGCACCAAGCACTTCCAGTCAGAACAATCAGATCAATGCAAATGTCATAGAGAAGAGAAATGGCAAGAATAACAAAGGCTTTAAACCAAAAAAGACAACTAGCTTTAAGAAGAAAACTGAGAAGAAGGATATGAGGAACATCACCTGCTTTGTGTGTGGGAAAACGGTCATATGGCAAAAGATTGTTATTTCCGCAAGAGCAATGATGGTGTACAACCAAAGAAAAAGGCTGTCAACGTGATCATAGGCGAGGCCTCAACAGGAGGGTATGGTAATCCACCTGTTGTATTTTTAGTATGTCAATGCACTGATTGGTGGGTCGATACTAGAGCTAATGTTTACGCATGTTCTGATATTTCCTTGTTTTCTTCTTATCAGGTAACCGGGGCTTCCTCCGTCCTAATGGAAAACGGGTCGCATGCTTCTGTTCTTGGTGTTGGCACGGTGGATCTGTAGGGGCGGAACCACATTATGTGATCTGGTGTCACAGGACATCAGGTAAAAAAAATTAGCAGAGATTAGTCCATATATACTATGTGTGCACCCCTAGCTCAAAAGTTGTGCACCCCGGTTCAGCCCAACCTCTGGCTGAAAGATGCATTTTGGCAAGGTTTGCCACATAAATTACTATTTAGTACATTGTTGCTTGAAAATTATATATGTTGTTATCTGTATAGTGAAGTAGTGAACCCCGGTCATTTTCGTTCTAGTTCCGCCCCTATGGATCTGTGGCTTACTTTAGGGAAAATTATCCATTTGAAGAACGTGCAGCATGCGCCAACCATAAACAAGAACCTTGTTAGTGGTTCCCTCCTATGCAGGGATGGGTATAAGCTAGTATTTGAGTCAAATAAAATTGTATTGTCTAAGTTTGATAACTTTGTTGGTAAAGGCTATGAGAGCAGAGGCTTGTTCCGCATGAGTACTTTAGAGTACAATTTGAATATTGCAACTGGTTTGAATAAATGTGAGGCCAATATATGGCATTCTCATTTTTTGTCATATTGGTTTTGATAGTATTGCTAGAACGTCAAGATTAGATTTAATTCCAAAATATAAAATTGTCAAAAGATCAAAGTGCCAAACTTGTGTGCAAGCAAAACAACCTTGAAAACCCTTTATGGGGTTACAAGAGGAAAAGAACTTGGCACCTTTAGATCTTGTCCATTCTGACTTGTGTGAGATGAATGGATTATTGACCGAAGGAGGCAAAATATATTTTCTAACTCTTATTGATGATGCATCACGATATTGTTATGTGTATCTACTAAAAACAAAAGATAAAGCTTTAAATTACTTTAAAATTTATAAGGCCGAGGTTGAGAACTAACTAGAAAAGAAAATTAAAAGACTAAGGTCTGATCGTGGAGGAGAGTATATCTCTCATGAATTCTCCCAATTCTGTGCTAAACATGGAATAGTCCATGAAGTTACACCACCATACTCACCTCAATCAAACAGGGTGGTTGAGAGAAAAAACCGGACACTAACAGACTTGGTGAATGCCATGTTGGAGAGTGCCGGTATGCCTAAGTTATGGTGGGGGAAGTTATTTTGACATCAACCTTCGTCCTAAACAGAGTAATCACTAAAAGTTGTGAGATTACTCCGTATGAGGGATGGAAGGGGAGAAAACCCAATATTAATTTTCTACGAACTTGGTGGTGTTTGGCAAAAGTCAATATACCATTGCAGAAAAAGAGAAAGCTTAGACCTAAAACAGTCGATTGTGTCTTACTGGGATATGCTCATAATAGTATTGCCTATAGATTCTTAATAGTAAAATCAAAAACTCCTGAGATTATTGTTAACACAATAATGGAGTCGAGAGATGCTTTATTTTTAGAGGATATTTATCCTATGAGAACTGTAGGCAGTACTTCTCGAACTGAGGATAATCAAACTATAAATAATAGTCTTGAACCTACCACCATCTCTGAACTCATGAGTGATAATCCTAAAGAAGATAACAATTTAGTCCAAGAGGCTCCTCGCGGGAGCAAGCGACAAAGGGTTGAGAAAACCTTTGGTGATGACTTTATTATATATGTCATGGATGATGTACCAAACACTCTTTCAGAGGCTTATGCATTACCTAATGCTGATTATTGGAAAGAGGCAGTCCATAGCGAGATGGATTCCATCATGGCTAATGGGACTTGAGAGATCATTGAACGTCCTATCGGGTGTAAACCTGTTGGATGCAAGTGGATGAGGTCTGACGGTACTATTGATAAGTATAAGGCAAGACTTATGGCCAAGGGTTATACTCATGAAGAAGGTGAGGATTATTTTGATACTTACTCTCCTGTTGCCAGATTGACCACCATTTGTGTAATTATTGCATTAGCTTCTTCCCATAGTCTACACATTCATCAAATGGATGTGAAGACAGCTTTCCTTAATGGAGAGTTAGAGGTAGAAATCTATATGGAGCAACCGGATGGTTTTGTAATTTCTGGACAGGAAAGTAAGGTATGTAAATTAATCAAATCGTTGTATGGTCTCAAGCAAGCACCTAAACAATGGCATGAGAAATTTGATAAAACTTTAACATCCACTGGTTTTTCTGTAAATAAGACAGATAAGTGTGTGTATTATCGTTATGGTGGGGGTCAAGGAGTGATTTTGTGTTTGTATGCCGATGACATACTTATATTTGGGACAAACACTGCTGTTATTGACAAGGTCAAATCTTTCTCATCTAGGTGCTTTGATATGAAAAACCTAGGAGAAGCAGATGTTATTCTGAATATTAAATTGATCAGAAATAAGGATGGGATCACTTTGAACCAATCCCATAATGCTGAGAAAATCTTGAGCCGGTTCGGTTTTGAGAACTGCAAGATTTCTCCAACTCCTTATGATGCTAGTATTAAGCTTCGAAAGAATAAGGGATTAGGCAAAGATCAATTGAAATATTCACAAATTATTGGGTCCCTTATCTATCTATTTGGTGCCACAAGACCTGACATATCATTTGCTGTGAGCAAATTAAGTCGGTTTACCTCTAACCCAGGAGATGATCACTGGGAGGCACTTGAGAGAGTGTTGCACTACTTGAGAGGCACAACCTCATATGGAATTCACTATACTGGATATCCATCTGTATTAGAAGGATATAGTGATTCAAACTGGACCTTCGATGTAGATGAGATCAAAGCTACAAGTGGGTATGTGTTTACCCTTGCAGGTGCTACAGTTTCATGGAGGTCGTGTAAACAGACCATATTGATGAGGTCAACCATGGAAGCAGAACTTGTAGCATTAGACACAGCTACTGTTGAGGCTGAATGGCTTAGAGAGCTTCTGCTGGACTTACTACTGGTTGAGAAACCAATACCGGCAATCCTTGTGTATTATGATAATCAAACAGTGTTGATTAAGGTTACAAGTACTAAGGATAACATGAAGTCCTCTAGACATGTGAAGTATAGGCTTAAATCTGTCAGAAAACTAAGGAACTCTGGAGTGATTACTGCGAATTATATATGAACTGAGAAAAATATGGTAGACCCTTTCACAAAGGGGCGAGCACGGAAGGCGATTTCCGTTGCGTCTATGGACATGGGAATGAGACCCATTGGAGTTATAACTCAACACTAACCCATACCTTTTTTATCGGAGATCCCATGACTTAGGAAATGGAAAAAACAAGTTGATGTTTGAACAAGAGAGTACATTTTAATAAAATATGTACCCGTGTCCTGACAGACAAAGTACTTTCAATTGTATAGAAGAGGATGGATTAAAGCCTTGATGTATTCTAGTGTCCAAGGAGGGAAAAAGGTATTAGCCTACAGGATACCTAGAATGAATACACCTACTTGAGCTTAACTGAGGTCGCAGTTCACGAGAATAGGGGCATTCTCTAGAAAGCTCATGAGCAGATAAGGGAGCATGACCAATAAAGCTCTGGTTAGGCTTGGTTCTTTGACAGCCTAGTATCAGTTGAGTGAAATCTAATCACGAGAGACTGTGAATTCAAGGCATAGTCCATTCATCAGTGGTGAGAAGATGAATCTTGTTATTCTATGTGCAAGTTCAACCCGTACGGGACTTACACTGAAAGACTGGTATATTAACAACTTTTCAGCACAATAGTTGTCATCTTCCTTTTTGCTACTTGCCTTGGAATTGGTGGGGAATTGTTAGAATTGAGCCCTTATTTGTAAAGGCTCATTCATTCCTGAAATTCCAAAGCATGCATGGTTTAATTTCTTTTGCTAATCATGCATTCCTCTCTCTCAAACAAGTGGTCCATAAGACTAGTGTGGTGGTCCATAAGACTAGTGTGTTCGGAACACTATGGTCGAAACAAGTGGTCCATAAGACCAGTGAGAGTTTTTCTTAGACCACCCTTGGACCTCTTCGGGAGATCCTCTTGGACCTCCCTTGGAGATATCTTAGGATCACTCCAAGAGAGTATGGTCGGAACACTGTGGTCCCATTGGACCTCTTCAAAAGATCCTCTTGGACCTCCCTTCGATATTTCTCTTGGACCTCTTCAGGAGATCCTCTTAGACCTCCCTTGAAGATTTCTTTTGGACCACTTCGGGAGATCCTCTTAGACCTCTCTTGGAGATTTCCTTGGATCACTCCAAGAGAGTGGTCAGAACTCTATGGCCAAAATAAAGTGGTCAAACCTGAGTGATCCAAATAACGTGGTCAAAGCTGTAGGCCAGTGGTCAAAGCTATCGACCAACGTGTAATCGGGATATAATAAATACTACTTAATTACCATTAATTGGTTTTGAATTAACAGTTACCAGTGTTCTAATGTGTGTCTTATTGAGAAGTTACTAGAGAGTAATTGACTCGGCCCTTAAAATGATCTAGAGATGTCTAGACCAAGGATGATCTTTTCCATTCCAATTCTTCTTCTTCTTCTTCCTCTCTATTCTCTTGTGCTGGAGGGTTGTGTTGTTTGAACCATGGCGTCCCTTCTCCTCGGCGTGCACCGGGAAGGAGGGTGAGCAGTATCTCTGAACCATTGTCATAGAGTTCACCTGCACGGGGCGGCAATAAGGTTTCTGGGTAGCGCATCTGCGCGACCGCTTGCTGCACTGCGACGTCTACGATCTGCTCTGCATCAAGTCTGCACTACTTCATGTTCTTCATCGACCTATACTGTAAGTTGTGTGTACGACCAGTATATTATGTTATAATCATGATATTGAGTATGTTTAGAAGTGCAATGTGTAGCCTGCTACTGTTAGTATCGATTTATGCATCACTAGTTATTTGTGATCTTTGTCTCATAATCAAATCTGGAACTAAAATGTCATCCACATTTCCAACAATGGGGTGGAGGAAGGCACTCACCGACGACCTCGGTCGAAGGGCCCTTGTCGTGGTACCCACCACCACCGCCGCGGCCCCTACCTCCGCCGAAATGGCCCCTGCCTCCATAACCTCCACGCACCATCCACCATCGCCACCAGAAACGCCGCCGGATCGCCTTCGCCAGCTCAGGAGCGCAAGGGACACGCACTGGCTCGGAGCCGTGCGCGCTAAATTGGTCAGCGACCCAATAAGGCTATTGGGCTTAGCCCAACGCTATTCAGCGCAGTTGCACTATTTCGGCCCAAACACTGTTCACTACTATTCATAACCTGAAACTGTAAAACCCACTACTATTTAAAGCCCGAACCCATTTTCATCCATGAACAGTAAAACAACCGTGTTCACCGTCTGACACTATTCACCTGTCACGACCAGGGCTCTCAGGACCACCCAGGAGGTCTTTCAAGGCCACCCGAGAGGTCAAGACCACCCTGGAGGTCCTTCAAGACCACCCAAGAGGTCTAGACCACCCGGAAGTCTATCAAGACCACCCGAGATTGTCCAGCAAGACCGCTCAGAGGTCCTTCAAGACCTCCAGGAGGTCCGAGAGTGGCCGTGAGGCCTAGGATCACCCCAAGTTCACGACCAAACCCGTAGGAGGTCATGGGACTAGGGATCACCCTAGGACCTCTGTGTATTTGAGCTAGTCTCAAGATCAGCTGCTAGCCCACACAGTAACAAAAGTGGTGATATCCACAACGAAAACTTTATTAACAAAATATCAACAGGGTAGCTTACAAAAGCGGCCTTGGGCCGAATATAAAATACAATGGAACAAAAAGAGCGGCAGTCCATCAGCTCGCCACAGGCAACTGACTGGAAAGCACAACCTAGTCGTTTTGGTCCTCTTCTTCGCTGTCAAAGTCTTCACCTATCCAAAGGTTAAGTCAAGCAAGAGTGAGCACAACAACCGTGCTCGCAAGTCACACCTGTGGAGTCACAGAATGATATGCATACATGGATATTTCAAAGGAAGGCATATAGGGTTGATTTGCATAAAGCCAAGTTTCATTTAAATACACATACTAAGTTCCAAGGCAGTTACACTTATAATTAAAATTCATTTTTCAAAACTCAATTTTACAGTTGGATAACATTCATCATCAAGTGGTGAAGGATACCCTCCTGTCACAAGGCTCCCCGCCATAAAACCCATTTGGATAGAGATCCAAAACCAGTTTTACAAAACATTTTGAAAACAAAACCAACATCTAACTAGGAGCAGCTTTGCCAGCATGTCCTTGACCGCGGACTCGGCTATTCGAATAGATTTTCACTCTGCAGAGGTGTACAACTTTACCCACATGACACGAATTCTCTAGTTTATTTAGCATTCATCAATACCACCTCACACTTCCATTGGTGAGAGGTCTAGAGTACGTGACAAGGCCTTTACAATGCATCATTCCACTGCAGCCCCTCCTCGCTAAGGTTTCGCCCCCTTTGGACTATCCATCCGCAGGTTCAGGGCCCCCTCTTGCACCAAGTGGGACTAACATAGGTCATAACATGACTACCCACTGCACCAACAGGAATGACCACGATGGAACTTTGCAAATTAATCAGCCAGGTTCTGTCCATACAGAACATGTGGTTGCACGGTGAGGCATGGCAAAATACACTCGAAGACCGGTCCTTAACTGACCTGGGTGACTACCACAAAACCTTGGGCCTCAAGCCTACCCAGCATGAGCCCGTGCATAAATGTGCACCATCCGAGCAACTAATTCGCCCAAGTCCAAACCAATTTTTCCTTTTCCATTTTCTTTGAAAACATTTGCAAATCTCCATGACAACCCAATGTCATGGCTTAAAGTATTTGATAGCATTGGTCTTTTGGCCGAAAGATTTCCCAAAACCAGAGTTTTGGTCTAAGCATGGCTAAGCATTAAATTTTTGCAATGCTTATAGCTCATACTATTGTATTAGCTAGATTTTCATCTATGGCATCAAGGGTGAATGATTCAATGTCAGATCTGGTTGTACAAAGGGAATAGGAATAACTATAAAGTTTAAAAAAAACAGGGATTGAATTACTTAAATTGAAGTACATGCAATAATCATTTGAAATGGAACTTAAATAATTTGAATTACTGGGCTCAACATGATCAAGGGTATGACTTGCCTTGCTCTAAAGCTTTAGAATCTTCCTCTTCTAAATACTCGAGCTCCTCAGTGTTGTCACAATCTACACAGGAGAAAGGAGACAAACTCAACCAGAGCCCAAACAAAACCAAAGAGCTTCAAAGGAAAAGTCAAAACTCAACCAACAAAATGACACAGCCCTAAAAACGGGTTCTTCAGAAAAAGACTTGACTCATAGGGAGGAGGTCCAACGAGGTGGGTGGTCTTTGCAAAAAGACCCAAGAGGGTGGTCTGTGCAAAAGGCCACGGGGGTGGTCTTTGCAACAGACCAGGGAGGTCCGGGAAGGTGGTCTTTGCAGAAGACCAAGGAGGTGGTTTTTGCAAAAAGGAGGTCCTAGGAGAGCAAGGAGGGCCAAGAGGGTAGTCCTTGCAAAGATAGGCCCTTAGGAGATCCAAGAGGAGGAGGTCCTAAGGATGATACGACTGCTCAACGAGGTCATAAGAACAAGAGAAAGAACAGGGCACAAGGGGACTCACCAAGGCCGAGAACGAGTTCGAGGACAAGATGAAGGAGCTGTTATAGTGGTTGGACGGCAACCAGCTAGCGATGGTGGTGAGGGCGTCGCAGAGGCTCCGGTGGAGTCACCGTCGGTGAGGCGGCCGCGACACAAGCTCAAACGGAGTTCTTGGCGACGAAGCTTCAACACCATGCAACTGGCCAAGAGCAAAAGGAATAAGTGTGGAAACAAGGCGATGACGATGAGCTAAATAGGCTATTCTTAGCCAGGGGAGAAAGAGAAGGAATGGCATTGGAAATCTCAAAGGCATACGTGTCCAAGGTAGGTAGAGATGGGGCAGGGTACGACCCATCAGATGAGAGTGGATTAAGTCAAAGTATGCTGTGAACGGAGGAGACCAGGAAAGAAATCAAGGTGCCATGTAAGTGGCCGCATTTAATGTGACATAACAGGCATTAATCGCACAAGGTACTTATGTGGCAGAGAAAGATAAAGGTGAGCAAGACTGGCAAGTGGGACCAGTCAAACTTGGAGAATAGTCTGGTCAAAGAGGAGTGGTCACGGCCTAAGGAGAGGTCGTGACCAAAGAAGGAGGTCGTGACCCGCAGGGGAGGTCTTGACCACAAAGGTGGTCTTTGCAAGAAGACCAAGACGGGTGGTCTTTGCAAAAAAAAGGCCATGGAGGGTGGTCTTTGCAAAAGACCACTGGGGAGGTCCGCTGGACAAGGAGGTCCTGCGAGGTCATAGGAGGTCTTTGAGGAGGTCTGAAAGGCTAAGAGGTCCTGAGGACTAAGAGGTCCAAGGGACGAGGAGGTCCAAAGGACGAGGAGTTCCTGAGGACTAGATGCAATCCAAAGAGGTCTTGATGGTCAAGATACATTCAAGGGAGGTCTTGATGGTCGGAATGAAATTAGGGTAGGTCCAAACACAGAGGAGGTCTAGACACAAGGGGAGGTCCAAACACAAAGAGGAGGTCTGGACACAGAGGGAGGTCCAAACACTAAGGGGAGGTCTGGACACAGAGGGAGGTCCAAACACTAAGGGGAGGTCTGGACACAGAGGGAGGGACGGCTCCAGAACCCGCACAACTCAAAGAAGACCAAGCTTTTGATTAGTTGAAGTTTGTCTTAGTCATTTAAAGCTCTTTTTAAAATCTCATGTTAAGCTTTGAACTCTCATCAAAACCAAAGGGTTCTATTTTATTTTAGAAATTCGAAAAGGCTTAGAAAATCAGGATGTTACATCACCCCAAACCCTAATTTGACATTTTATACTATTTTGGATCATCTCAAACCCATAAAGCCCATTCTCAATTCAATTCAGTTATATCAAACTCCCAACAATCCTTTTACCATTTTATCCTTCTCTTTATTTCTTTTCTAGTTTTTGACTTACTTGCCTTTATTTCCCGGCTTAGTCCTTGTCAAGCCGGATAATTATTTGGTTATTTTGTCTTGCGTTAGGTTTCGACCTCGACGAGCAAGCACAGGACATCGTCGGACAAGACACAGGAGCAGTAGGACTTTTCAAGGACTTCGAGCAAGGAGGCAAGTTGCATACCTTGAACATATTGAACCTATATTTCATATAATTTATGCTATTACTTTCATTAGTATATTTTAGCCCATTATTTCAATAAGGAAATAATACCTTGGAATTCCATGTTGAATAGATAAAGCCCTTCACCCCACATACCAAAACCCACCTATTCTTGTAGGCCATATTCACCTTAACAAGTTTAGTCCACATAAAATAATAGCAAATGTTCCACAATATCATACAAAACTCCTTTCTAAACACTGATAAGGAAGGTTGGCGTTACGCCAATAGGTTTTTGGTGGAAAGTTGAGGGTTGAGACCAGAAGGATGGACAACCCAATATACTTGATAAAAGTGAGACATCGGTGTGACCTGGAGGTGGACGGCCACGAGTTGGTAAATGGTCCATCGCCTCACTGGATGTCAAGTAAGGACAAGAACGTTGTGTCAAGTAACAGACACAAATCTCGCTCAACCACAAGCGTGGATTATCCAACTTGGCTTAGTACACTGCTCTCCCAATTGAATATCTATGGGATGTCAACTGCTCTAGTGTGATAGAGTAGCCGTGGAATAGGGTGAGTCAGGAGTGGGCCGGTTAGGGCATTCGCTGAACTACACAACAGTATGGACCGATTAGCCTCAGAGTGCGGATTCCACTGTTGGCCGGTGGTCTCCCGAAGGCTGTATGGACCTTGAACCTACCGGGTAGAGACTACAAAGGTTGAGAAGTGGAAAATACACTGTTATCTCAGCTCAGTCGTATGCTATCTGGTTGCGTGTTTATAGCTTGACAGTGTGAGCTTGAGATATCTTGTGGGTAAAGTTAGGCAACTCTACAGAGTATAAATAATGGTATTCGAATACACCGTGCTTCCGGTTAATGAAACTGTGTTCATGGGTGATTCCAAAATACGAGGCATAACTAGGATTTTTGCAGATGTTAATTTGGTAATTACAGATGTTGTAAACCCTTGTTGTTATACATATTACCGTTTTACTGTTTTAAGTACTATATTGTTTTTAAAATTCAAATTTTGCATTCCACATATACCTAATATGGTAAAACTGTATCATTCCTTTGATAATCCTAGCATATAGTTAAATAGAAATTCCTATGCAACTTGCTGGGTACAGTTGTACTTATTCTTGCTAAACATCAACAGAAGAATTTTGGGAGTAAATAGGTGATCTTTTCGATCCAGAGGAGCCACTAGATGGTGACGACTATTGGTGTTAGGTCTCTTCTGCGCCCAAACTTACCTGTGGAACTTGAGCACTTTTGTGTTGTAACTTATTATGTGGGCTTGAATGCCCGCTTTTGCTTTCAAACTGGCTGTTAAGTCTTAACTGTTGTAATAAAAGTTTGGTTCTTGTTGCGAACATAAGCTTGCTTGTGAAGCCACGCCTTTACAACTGTACATCCTGGACGGTTGTAAAGAGTTCAATAGTCCTAAATTTGGGGCTGTTACAAAGTGGTATAAGAGCCAGCTTGACCGTAGGTTGAGACCTTAGGTTGGTTATAGGATTGAAGACTTTTAAAATTATAATTTCAAACACTACAAAAGGGTTTCCAAAAACAAAAACATAGGTAATAATTGTTGTCCTTTCTCCTTCTCTTGCTACCTGATCTTGACTATAAATTTTGGAAAACTTGTGTTGTTTCCTCAAAGGATTTATATCCTCTTAGCAAATCTCAACTTTCCGCCTGTTAAGAAGATAACGTACTCTTACTCCACCCTTGCAGAACTGAGAGGATGGGCCGCAAGGCTGTGGAGGATGATGTAGTGCATGGGTGCAACTATGTGGCAACTACCTATCTTTCATACCAAAGAACAAAGAATCCACGGCAGACGCTACCAGTGGACGCCGAAAGTCGATTTGTGGGCTACCACCACAGGGAAAGGGATGCAATTCAAGATGCAGCCAGATTGGCTGTCTTGCACCTCTGACAACATTATGATGAAGAATTCAAAGATTCTGAGTTCCAGCTCATTCCGCAAGAGGGACATATTGGGTTCAGTGTCCTTGTTCCCTTGCCGGATGACGATGAAGACCGACGCCTCCATGAAGCTGCCACTCACATAGTGGTCCAAGAAGCTCTGTATGCCAAAACTCTGAGCGAATACCAGAGGATGCATCAGAAGTATTTTCTGGCCCAACGGGAAAGACGTGATTTTCGAAGGGAACTTCTTCACAGGGATATGCTGGAAATGGGATCTGGATCCGTTTGTGATGAAAGTCCCAATCCTCCCCCTGAACCAGTAGCAGACTATACACCAGAATCACCAGACTATACGCCAGAGTCACCAAACTATACACCAGAGACACCTAGCGCTCGCCCTCACCCAACGGGTATAGTGCGCAACTTTCGTCGCCTATTCCAAGGATCCTCCATGGGGAAAGAAAAGGTAGAAGACCCAGCACCCAACCACCAGGAGGATAAGACCGAAGAAGAAGAAGAGGATCCAGAGGAAAGAATCATCTACACCACCAGTCATACTCCATCCAATGGAGAGTAAAGACGGTCCTCTTCAGCCAACAGAACTCGTTAGTGTATTTTAGAGTCATCCTAGTCTAGTACGGTCTTTTGCATGTAATAAAGGTTGTGTAATATACTCTAAGTAGTATAAGTCCAGCTTTTGTATGATATTTGTGTAACCTATGTGATATATAAATAACTTGTTTTTCCTAAATAGTACTTGGATATCATCCATGTCAAAATTCATTTCATTCTTTTCGTCTCGCCCTTGCCCTATTCTATCATCACTTAACCTAAGTCAGAATCTTACTTATCCTTCTATGTTTGGTCAAAACCGCTGCAGAATTACATTCCCAAGATGTCTGGAATGAGAACAAGAAATAACACCAACAATGAGGCCGATACAGCAGAACATCAGCCAAGCATGGCAGAAGTAATGGCCATGATGGAAAGGAATAGATACCAAACTGAACAGAACCAAGCAAGGATGATGGAACAACACACTAGACTCCTCGAGCACATCGCCACCAGACCACCAGCTGGACCCTATCCTGGAACTAATAATGGAGCAACCCTAGGATTCAGATGGGCAAATTTCCAGAAGACAAGACCCCTAGTATTCTCAATATCACCAGAACCCTTGGCAGCCGATGACTGGATAAGGGATATAGAAAGAAAAATAGATACCATATAATGTAATGACTAGGAGAAGACTTTTTTTTGCTTATCATCAACTGCAAGGACAAGCAGCAGCCTGGTAGATGAACCACCCAACTCTTCATCCAGGCAGAGATATACCCTGGATAGAATTTAAGGAAGCATTCCTTAAAGCACATGTTCCCTTAGGCATGATTACTGGTAAACACCGAGAGTTTCTTGCTCTTAGGCAAGGAGGACGTACTGTGATAGAATACCTGCACCAATTCAACCAATTGGCACGGTACGCCCCACAAGATGTGGACACAGAAGCCAAGAAGATGGGAAAATTCTCAAAAGGATTACAGAAGTCACTGAAATTCCACATTTTAGCCCTTGACTTTAATGATCTAGCATCTATGGTGAATAAATTATTAATCTCAGAAGAAGCCAGAGGTGAAATGGAAGAAACAAGAAAGAGGAAGATAAAACAAATGGTTCCATCTACAAGTGCACCAAGGGGGAGAATGATGCCACCACCATTCTTCAGATTCCAGCCAAGACCACCCGTGAATCCAGCTTCAAGACCACCTTTCAGTGGGAGTCGACCAACCACAATTTAATGTCACACTTGTGGAGGAAATCACTATCAAAGGGGTTGTCCTCATAAATCCTCAAACTGCTATCATTGTGGATAACCTGGTCACTTCAAGGGACAATGCCCATTAAAGATTATGTCACCAGATGCAGCTAAAACCCAAGCAAGAAATCAGACACAAAGCAATCGGACTCCTCCCGCCATCCAAACCAACAGAGGGGGAATGCTACAGCCCAGAAGCCAACCCAAGAGGCTAGGGCAATTTTCAGGAGAGGGCAACCGACACTGGCACCAACACAGGGCAAAATTAATCACATCACCACTCAAGACGCAGCCGAGGCCACCGATGTCATTGTCGGTATGTTTCTGCTTCATTCAAGATTAGCTTTAGTTCTTTTTGATCCAGGAGCTACCCATTCTATTTTTTCTTTGGATTTTGCCATAGAGAGTTGTTTGCCTTTTATTGTTTTACCAAATCGATCCCTATGTGTTGCAATCACCTAGGACTAGAATGAAATCTCAATATAAGTGTAGTGGCCTAAACCTAGAAATCCAAGGAATCAAATTCGCAACAAAATTATTGGTACTTCAGATGAAGGGCATATATGTTATTTTGGGAATGGATTGGTTATCAAAGTACAAGGCTACAGTTGATTGTGAGAAGAAGTCAATAACACTGAAAAATTCAGAAGGCCAAGAAGTTTCAATTACAACAAATCAGTCATTGATGAAAGAACAGAAAAAAAAAGATTAACAATGTCATTTCAAAAGTCACCATGCAAGTGACAGTGGTTGAGGAATATCCATATGTGTTTCCTGAGGAACTACCCAGAAGACCTCCAGATAGAAGAATTGAGCTTGCCATAGAATTGGTACCTAAAACCAAGCCTGTGACTAAACCTCAGTACAGAATGGCAATGAGTGAACTAAAAGAGCTCAAGAAACAGTTAGATGAATTGGCAGAGAAAGGCTTCATACGACCTAGTATCTCGCCCTGGTCTGCACCAGTTTTGTTTGTCAAGAAGAAGGATGGAAGTTTGAGAATTTGTGTGGACTACAGGGCCTTGAATACAGTGACTAGTAAAAATAAATACCCTCTACCAAGAATTGATGATTTATTTGATCAATTGAAAGGAGCCAAGGTATTCTCAAAAATTGATCTCCGATCAGGATATCATCACCTCAATATTAGAGAGCAAGACAGAGAAAAGACTGCTTTTACTAAAAGATACAGACTATTTGAGTTCACAGTAATACCTTTTGGTTTAATCAATGCTCCAGCATATTTCATGAATCTGATGAATTAAGTTTATATGGAATATCTAGATCAGTTTGTGGTAGTATTTGTGGATGATATACTGATATACTCTAAGAGTGAAGAAGAACACAAACAATAGCTACACCTGGCTTTGACCAAGTTGAGAGAGCATCAGTTATACGCAAAATTCCCAAAATGTGATTTTTGGATGAAAGAAGTTTCGTTCCTAGGACACATTATCACAGAAGGAGTAAAAGTCAACCCAGAAAAGGTGTACAAGAATGGAGACAACCAAAGATAGTGACTGAGATAAGAAGTTTCCTGGGTTTGGCTGGATATTACCGCAGATTTATAGAGAACTTCTCGAAGATTGCTCGCCCACTCACTCAACTTCTCAGGAAGGATATTTCATTTAAGTGGACAGACAAATGTGAGGAAAACTTTCAGGAATTGAAGGTCAGACTGACCACTACCCCAGTACATACTTCTGAACCCTAAAAAATACTTTCAGGTTTATTGTGATGCTTCAAAACAAGGATTAGGATGTGTACTAATGCAAGATACAAAAATTGTGGCATATGCTTCAAGACAATTGAGAACTCATGAAGAAAACAATCCTACACATAATTTGGAGTTAGCAGCAGTGGTTCATTCTTTGAAAATTTGGAGGCATTATCTACTAGGAAATCATTGTGAAGTATTTTCTAACCATAAGAGTCTGAAATATATGTTCACCCAACTATATCTGAATCTCAGATAGAGGAGATGGCTAGAGTTAATTAAAGATTATGATCTTCATATTTAGTACCACCTGGGAAAAGCAAATGTTGTGGCAGATGAACTTAGCAGAAAGGCATATCACAGTTTAAATACACTCTAGGAATGTCAGTCACAGCTACTAATGGAAATGCAGCAGCTAGACTTGGAGATAGTTGAACGGGGGTCAATATCAGCTTTGGAAATACAATCAAATTTAATTGATCAAGTCAAACAAGCACAACAAGAGGATTAGGGAATTCAGGAACTCTTGGCAATTAATCAAGATGAAGAATCAACAGAGTTCAGAAAAGATGAACCAGGAATAATACGGTTTCGAGACTGTCTGTGTGCACCAGATAAAAGGGAATTGAAACATATGATTCTACAAGAAGCCCACTCATCCCAATTTTTAATACATCTAGGAGGAACAAAAATGTATCAAGATTTGAAGAAAAGATTCTGGTGGAGAAACATGAAAAAGGAGATAGCCGAGTACATAGCTCAGTGTGATATATGTCAGAAGATTAAGATAAACCATCAGAAGCCTGCAAGATTGTTACAATCCCTACCGGTGTCAGATTGGAAGTGGGAAGAAATTGGTATGAACTTTATCACGGGATTACCAAAGACACAAAAAGGATATGATGCAATCTTGGTGATAATAGACCGATTAACAAAAGTGGCACATTTTATTCAAATCCGGCAGACTTATGGAAAGAACAAACTGGCAGAATTATACATGACCAAGATAATATCACTGCACAAAATTCCAAAAAGAATAGTTTCAGATCGAGGAGCGCAGTTTACATCTAAATTTTGGAAAAAGTTACACGAAGCAATGGGAACAGATTTAGCTTTTAGCACAGCTTACCATCCACAAACTGGAGGACAAACAGAAAGAGTGAATCAAATATTAGAATATATGTTGAGAGCATGTGCATTAGCCTATAGAGAAACCTGGGATAAATATCTACCTTTTGCATAATTCTCTTACAATAACAGCTACCAGACTAGTATCAAGATGGCACCTTTTGAAGCTCTTTATAGCAGAGAATGTAGAACACTTCTGAACTGGACAAACACTAGGGAGAGATAGCTACTAGGTCCTCAAATTGCACAAGACTCAGAAGATCAAGTCAGAATGATAAAGGACAAAATAAAAATTGCTCAAGGCCGTCAGAAGGAATATACGAACAAACACGGAAAATATTTGAGTTTTGAAACAGGAGATTTTGTGTACTTAAAGGTCCCACCATTCAAAACAGTGAAGAGATTCCAAGTAAAGGGAAAATTAGCCCCAAGATACATTGGCCCATACAAAATCCTGAGGAGAGTAGGATAAGTAGCATACAAGTTACACCTGACACCAAATCCGACTAGCATACATGATGTGTTCCATGTATCTCAACTCAAAACGTGTTTGAAACAACCGACAGAGCAAGTACAACTCGAAGAGATTGAACTGCAGAATGATTTGACTTGTGAGGAAGAACCCCTATTGATACTTGACAAAAAAGAAAGGCAATTGAGAAGTAAGAATGTCAGATTTTTCAAGATCCTATGGAAAAATCACACAGAGGAAGAAGCAATATGGGAAAAGGAATCGAAAATACTGCGGGATTTTCCTAACCTATTCACTGGTTCTGAGTAAATCTCGGGTCAAGATTGTTTTTAAGGGGGTAGGTTGAAACAACCCAAAAATTTCAACATTTCAAATTTTCTTGAATTTTGGTTTGTTTTTTTTAATCCTTTCCAAATTCGGCAAATCCCCACTCCTTCCCGCTTTCCTTTCCCGGCTTGGCCATTTTCTTCCACCAGAAACGCCTCCACCCAAAACCCGCTACCTCCCTGTGCTCCTTCACCGCGCGTCACCGCCGGAGCCATTGTCTCCAACCACCTTTGGCCGCCTCACTCCACGCCAAGGCTACACCTTGTCACGCCACCTCGCTGCGCCTTCAATGCGGTGCTTTCCCCAAGCTGCCGCATGCTGTACGCGCCGCTTCGGCAAATTTCGGTCGGCGTCTTGCGCCTAATCGGGCGACCTCAATCGTGCTAGCTTGCGCCCTTGCTCCAGTGAGGGAGCACCGCCACCACAACGCCGTCGTACCCGCACCCGTGCCCATGCCTCCACCTCGCTCCTACCCAACGCAAATTATGCACGACCGCACAGCTCGCCGCCCACGCGCCGCAAGCCCTGCACCTCACCACTGCTCCCACCACCTCCGTAGGTTATAAAAGCCACCCCGCTTGCTCCTCCACCCTCACCCCAAGCACCAGCAAACGTCCACTGTCCTCCTTCGTCTTCATCGTCGATCATTTTCGAAGAATTGCCTCCACTTTCCCCCTCGTCTCCGATAAGCCTGAAGGGTAATCCACCGCTCTGCTCCTCCCCTTCCCCTTTCAACCCCGCCATCACCACCGCCTCCCTGCCCTGACCATTTCCCCCAACATCCCAGCCACCATCCCTCGCCAGAGCCTCACCGACACCACCCTCCCCTGCTGCGCCGCCCACGGCACACATGGACAGGCTGCCTCAGAGCACCCCAGCTCCCACCGCCACTGTCCCCGACACCCCCTCCATCCTCTCATGCCTAAGCCTCGGCCAATTTGGTCAGAGCACCACCACACCGTCGCCGCCTCCATCCCCTACCACGGCCATGCGCCACTATCGCCACTACCCCTCACCCAAACCTCCTCAGCCCTCGAAACACCCCAAAACAGAATACCCTTACCTCAGTGAACCCACCCGCACCATCCACCGTCATTTGTCGCCACAAATCCATTGCCCAGAATCGCCACGGATTACCAGCCGTCGGCTTGGGAGCATAAGGATGCATGGCTGCTCGTAGCCATGCGGGCTACAAGGCCTTAAGGCTTGGCCTAAATAGGTTGGTGGCCCAACAAGGTTGTTGGGCTTAGCCCAACGCTATTCAGCGCAGCCCGTACTATTTCAGCCCAAAACAGTATTCCAACGCTATTCAGTGCAGCCCGTACTATTTCAGCCCAAACACTATTCACTACTATTCATAACCCGAAACAGTAAAACCCATTACTGTTTAAAGCTCGGACACTATTCAGCCCAACACTGTTCGTAAACTCATTTTCGTCCATGAACAGTTAAAACAACATTGTTCATCATCCGACACTATTCGTCCCCAAAACCCTAATTTGACATTTTATACTCTTTTCGACCATCTCAAACCCATAAAGCCCATTCTCGATTCAGTTCAGTTATATCAAACTCCCAACAAATCCTTTTTACCATTTTATCCTTCTCTGTATTTCTTTTCTAGTTTTTGACTTACTTGCCTTTATTTCCCAGCTCAGTCTTTGTCAAGCCGGATAATTATTTGGTTATTTTGTCTTGCGCTAGGTTTTGACTTCGACGAGCAAGAACAGGACGGCATCGGACAAGACATAGGAGTAGCAGGACTTTTCGAGGACTTCGAGCAAGGAGGCAAGTTACATACCTTGAACATATTGGACCTATATTTCACATAATTTGTGCTATTACTTTCATTAGTATATTTTAGCCAATTATTTCAATAAAGAAATAATACCTTGGAATGCCATGTTGAATAGATAAAGCCCTTCACCCCACATACCAATCCACATATTATTGTAGGCCATATTCACCTTAACAAGTTTAGTCCACATAAAATAATAGTAAATATTTTACAATATCATACAAAACTCCTTTCTAAACACTGATAAGGAAGGTTGGCGTTACGCCAATAGGTTTTTGGTGGAAAGTTGAGGGTTGAGACCAGAAGGATGGACAACCCAATATACTTGATAAAAGTGAGACATCGGTGTGACCTGGAGGTGGATGGCCACGAGTTGGTAAATGGTCCATCGCCTCACTGGATGTCAAGTAAGGACAAGAACGTTGTGTCAAGTAACAGACACAGATCTCGCTCAACCACAAGCGTGGATTATCCAACTTGGCTTAGTACACTGCTCTCCCAATTGAATATCTATGGGATGTCAACTGCTCTAGTGTGATAGAGTAGCCGTGGAATAGGGTGAGTCAGGAGTGGGCCGGTTAGGGCATTCGCTAACTACACAACGGTATGGATCGATTAGCCTCAGAGTGCGGATTCCACTGTTGGTCGGTGGTCTCCCGAAGGCTATATGGACCTTGAACCTACCGAGTAAAGACTAAAAAGGTTGAGCAGTGGAAAAGAAATTGTTATCTCAGCTTAGTCGTATGCTATCTGGTTGTGTGTTTATAGCTTGACAGTGTGAGCTTGAGATATCTTGTGGATAAAGTTAGGCAACTCTGCAGAGTATAAATAAGGGTAAAGTCTATTTTACAACCCTGAACTTTTTGAAAAGTCCGAAAATCAACCATAAACTACAAAACCGGGTATGAGCCAACCTCCAACTCTCAAAACCGTTCATTTTACCCCCCTCAACCGAAACAGGGGTGGTTTTGGGTGACATGGCGCTGACGTGTCAATGGTTTTGACAAGTAATATTCTTTTCGATGACATGGCAGCCACTTAGCAAATAAAACAAAAAATATATATTTACGGGCCCACACGTCATCCTCTCATTTCTTTTTCTTCCTCTGATTCTCACTCCCGTTCTCTAGCTCCTCGATGCATCTGCTGTCTCCACCGGTGAAGCGCTCTACACTCTCTCCCCACGGATGCGGCGGACGAGCTGGATGTCCCTAGGCATGATGGTGATGTGCTTGGCGTGGATGGCACAGAGGTTGGTGTCCTCGAAGATCCAGACGAGGTAGGCCTCGGCGGCCTCCTGCAGCGTGACGACGGCGGAGCTCTGGAAGCGGAGGTCGGTCTTGAATTCCTGCGCGATCTCCCGCACCAGGCGCTAAAAGGGGAGCTTGCGAATGAGCAGATCCGTGCTCTTCTGGTACTTGCGGATCTCCCGAGGGCGATCGTGCCGGCGAAGCGGTGGGGTTTCTTCACGCCACGGTCGTCGGGTCGACTTATGCGTCATTGCCGTCGCCCACTCCACCGGTCCTCCTCTCCTCGACCTCAACAAGAAGCGAGCCGGCGAAGTCCTTGAGCCCACCACGATCTCCGACGCACGGTAGCCCACCACGCACGTGGACAGCGCGCCCGTAGGGCCGACGAGGCTCGAGAGGTCGTGATCTGAAACGCGCGCGTCCACCGACCGGCCGTGATCTGAAACGCGCACGTCCACGAGCCGAGGCTAGTGCGATGCGCCTCCTTGACTCCCAGTTCAGCGGCGACTGGTCGTGGCTCCACTACCTGTTGCACGTCGCTAGTGAGCATGATGGATTGCGCACATGGCGTGGCCCATGGTCTCCTTAGCGGCCACGATGTTTGAGGATGGGGAAGAACACCTCGGCGACGAAGGAATCGGCCGGCCAGCCACCCAATTAGGAGATTTGGCCGATGGCGCGCTTGGCGCTGTGAGGGAGGGGAGGCAGTGGCGGCAGCAAGGGAGGAGGGACGAGGGATGAGGAGGCGGCAGCGAGGGGGGAGGGAGGAGGCGGCGGCAGCAGCCAAGGAGGAGGGAGGCGGCTGCGGCGGTCAGGGAAGAGGGAGGCGGCGGGGGAGGACATGGGCGGAGGAGGCGGGGGAGGTGGCTCATGGAGGAGGCGGTGGCAGCAGCCAAGGAGGAGGGAGGCGGCTGCGGCAGTCAGGGAAGAGGGAGGCGGCGGGGTAGGGGAGCGAGGAGGAGGTCATGGGTGGCTCGGGGGGCATGGGGAGGGAGGAGGCGGCTCGGGGAGGGAGGAGGAGGCGGCGGGGGAGAGGGAGACAGGGAGGGAGGGGCGGCGCTGTGAAGGCACGGAGAGGGGAGAGAGAGAGAAAAATAGGAAGAAAGGAAAAGTAGGTCTAACATGTGGGCCCCATCAGCAAAAAGCCAGGGTGAATCGGTGTGGGGGGGGTATTTTGTCCGGTTTGCAAACGTCGAGGTCTTGTGCTGTCTGGTTTTCGACTTCAAGGTTGTTTTCCAGACTTTTTAAAAAGTTCAGGGTTGTAAAATAGACTTTACCCTATAAAAATAATGGTATTCGAATACACCGTGCTTCCGATTAATGAAACTGTGTTCATGGGTGATTCCAAAATATGAGGCATAAGTAGGATTTTTGCAGATGTTAATTTGGTAATTACAGATGTTGTAAACCCCTGTTGTTACACATATTACTGTTTTACTGTTTTTAAGTACTATACTATTTTTAAATTCAACTTTTGCATTCCACATATACCTGATATGGTAAAACTGTACCATTCCTTTGATAATCCTGGCATATAGTTAAATAGAATTTCCTATGCAACTTGCTGAGTACGGTTGTACCCATTCTTGCTAAATATCAACAGGAGAATTTTGGGAGGAAACCGATGATCTTTTCGATCCAGAGGAGCCACTAGACGGTGACGACTATTAGTATTAGGTCTCTTCTACGCCCAAGCTTACCTGTGGAACTTGAGCACTTTTGTGTTGTAATTTATTATATGTGCTTGGATGCCCGCTTCTGCTTTCAAACTGGCTGTTAAGCCTTAACTGTTGTAATAAAAGTTTGGTTCTTGTTGCAAACGTAAGTTTGTTTGTGAAGCCACGTCTTTACAATTGTACATTCTGGATGGTTGTAAAAAGTTCAGTAGTCCCAAATTTAGGGCTTTTACAGAAATTTTCACATACATTCCATTGACGACAAGCAAAATTATTTTGGCAAGAAAACACCAATACACATTTACTCCTCATACTTCCTATCGCCAACAACTGCAGGTGAATGTTGTGGATATTTTGCCTGCAAAAGTCATCGTAGTCTCACCATGCCATCATTTATGTGAGCTTGCAGGGGCCCAAAAAGAAGAGAGGGTTACCGTCCAAGAATAATTGACAAATAATCCGTCGCACATATAAAAGATGGGATTTTCATACTCGTTGAGCTTATTCTGCCAGTTGAGCTTGAGATCACCATTCACGATAATTGTATCGTACCTGTAGATCCAAGTCAAAGACACAAGTAATTCAGTAAACAAGCTTTACAACTAAAACCAGTCATGCTTACAACACAGTAGGAAATATCAACTCCACCGAATGACTAAAATGAACTGAATCGAGTTTGATCTCAATATTGTTCTGAAGGATGATTCAGTATCAGTGATAGACATATCTCCAAGAAAAAACGAGCAACAACACAGATCAGATAACTCTTGCCATCAAAACAAACCGTTCATTGGTGTTTGTCCAATTTCGACACGACATAACAACATTTGCACTCTGTTATGTATGATGTATCCCATCTTTCTAAAATCCCATTTGAATGTGAATCATGTTGCTAAAATGTATATTACCTTTTCTCTAGGATCTAGGAAGTATCACCCTTAGAATCTAATATCACTTTTAAAACCCAAAATTACAAGATATCATGAAAGAGATTACTAGCCAGCCATCAAATCCCAAGGTAGCAGTCCACTCTCTGAGGCTCTCGACATACATCTGCGTAGAAGCCTCCGTTGCAAGCGTCTCTTTGCATATTTCCACACCTTTAACCCACTCTGTGATGAACGTTCCCAAACCCATGACCACAAAAAGTAAAGCAAAATTACGCGTCCAGCTGATCGAATTGAAGAACCAAGGCAATGTAAGCAAGAAGAAAGCAAGAACTTGCGAGAGGGGCGAGAATCTGAAGAAATGGGCACCTTGGCTGCTTGGCCGTGGGCGGCGTTGGTCCTGCACGGTAGTGGGAGGGTGACGAGGCAGTGGGAAAAGTAGACGAAAACATCAATAAGGTGTCAGTGCCAGAGCGTGTAGGAGTCCGGGTTCAGGCCGCCATGTGGCGTCGCGTTATTGCGGTACCTGCCCAGCCCCTGCATGTTATGGAACACCAAGATGCGTCGCCAGAGATTCAGTGGAGCCGCTACCGATTCGGCTCAGGGGCCGCCGCACCGAGATCTGAGGCCCCACCATCGAGCCGCATCCTCCCCTCGGTCTCTCCCACACCAGCCAAGGAGAAGCCCATCGACATGGATTTTGAGGGGAAGGGAGTGGATTCGGTGGGAGGGCAGCCGGTCGTAGTTGTGCGAGAACCTACCATCGACGTCGACCAGGAGGAGAATGCCAGTGGTGACCCAGATCAGGAGGGGAGGGGAGCGGAGTGGACGAGAGAAGGGGTCCTGAGCCTAGCTTCTTGGCCGTGCAACGTAGAAGAGAGGAGAAGGTGTGAGACCTGGGGTTGGAGAAATGGAGACGGAAGACGTGGGGCGGTGGGGGTCGAGCGGTTTCGAACGAGGGGGTCTGGCAATGAAGGCCCGCATATTGGCGCGAGCAAAGATAATAATACGAAGCGGTTCCGCACCGGTCAGCTTTTTTCAGAACCACCGTTGTGTCGTTGGACTGACTGGGCCTGCGGTCAGACCAGTACGGTCAACTTTTTTCAGAATAGTGTTTCTGGAACTAGATTTTGAAATCTTGCTTTGCAGACTGTCCGTCGTTGCTAGTCTAACCACACCGGTCAATCTTTTCAAGTACCATTTTTCTGGAGGTCGCTTCCATTTCGGTCTGGACGCGGTTGTTTGTGCGGACTAACCGGACCCCGGTCTTACCGTCGTGGTCAATATTTTCCAGTAGCATTTTTAGCCGTTGTTCCGGGATGTTTTAACCCCCGGGTTTGACCTTGTCTATACAGTCTTTCTGACCTCTATTTTCAATGGGTAATTTATGTGCATTAAATGCTACAGAAAATAGCCGTTGGAACTATTGGCCGGATTGACTGGTGGTATACCTACGGTCAGTCCGGGCTTGTTATTTTTTTTAGGAAAATGTGTCCAACAGCTAGTTTGGTGAGTGAGGGTTATAAATACCCCTTCACCAACAGCAAGGGTAATATCTTGAATCCCTCCATTGAATACACTTGAGTCCTTGCTTCTTCTCCTGCACATTGTGAGCTTAAATTTTATCTTCTAGAAGTTGTTGAGTGCATTCAAGTGCATGAAAATTGTGTTTGATCTTTGTGGCACTTAGCATCATCAAGCGAATCATCGTCGATTTATTACTCTTAGAGGTTGTCGCCTCCTAGATGGCTTAAAGGAGTTGCATCGGTAATCTTCTCAAGAAGCTTGCTCATCTGGAGAGGAGAAGAGCTACAACCAGTGATTGAGGTGTGTACTCGTGTGGAGCCAGCTTGTTTCGTTCAAACTTCCTCAACGTGTATTAAGGGAGACCGGTAAGTCTACGAGACCATGAGAAAACATAAGTTGTCTTCAATTTGTGGTTTATCCATATTGCTTATTTCCTTGAGATTTTACTTTCATAGCAATTATATTGTTTACTTGATTTGCTTGTTTAGCTTAGACTAAGAAGTTTGGAGCTCTTAGAGAGACTTAAATCTATTTAGGTTTTGAATTGTGAAAACCAATCTCATTTCATTATTTGATATTTCCTCCACCTTCTGTGTCACCACCGGCAAGCACCAATCCTCCATTGCCAAACATACAATCCTGTGTCGTGGCATCATCTGCACCAGATTGGAAAGCATGAACCAGCAAACGATGGTAGGAGGCCGGAGGTGGTGTCGATTATGGCGTGAGGGGAGGGGAGAGGGGTTGGGATCAGGAGGAAAATGTGACAGGATCGTTTGGTGCAATTTTATCTTGCTCAGGGAAGGATGGATGAGGGAGTACGTGGGCACGCAGGCAGTTGCCGATAACGAGAAAGGTGGGGGGGAGGGGGGCTTTCACTCCAAGGGGAGAGGAACCCACGTATCAGCGTGGATGGTCAACCATGAAAAAATCATCAGCAATTGGGTGGGTTTTATTTTAGTGGAAGAATCAAAAGGGGGTACGTGACTTTGGGTGGGAAGATCATCCCAATGCGCGGGGGTAAATTCGATCTTTTATTAGTAGAGATCGGAAAGATCGGAAGGAAAATGTGACGGGATCATTTGGCGCAGTTGTTTCTTGCTCGAGGAGGGATGGATGAGGGGGGACGTGGGCACACAGGCAGTTGCCGATAATGAGAAAGGTGGGGGACGGTTTTCACTCAAAGGGGAGAGGAACCCACGTATCAGTGCGGACGGTCGACCATGAAAAATCGCTAGCAACTGGGTGGGTTTTATTTTAGTGGAAGAATCAAAAGGGGTACGTGACTTTGGGTGGGAGGATCATCTCGTTGCGCGAGGGTAAATTATTTTATTGGAAAAATTGAAAGGGGCACGTGACTTTGGGTGGGAAGATCATCCCATTCCACAGGGGTAAATTCGATCTTTTATTAGTAGAGACTAGGAGGAAAACGTGACGAGAAATGTGACGGGATCATTTGGTGCAATTGTTTCTTGCTCGAGGAGCAATGGATGATGGGGGACGTGGTAATGCAGGTAGTTGCCTATAACAAGAAAGGTGGGGGCAGTTTTCACATGGGAGAGGAATCTACGTATCAGCGTGGACGGTCGATCATGAAAAAATCGCTAGCAACCGGGTGGGTTTTTATTTTAGTGGAAGAATCGAAATGGGTATTGACTTTGGGTAGGAAGATCATCCTGTTGCACGATGCTAAATTCAATCTCTTATTAGTAGAGATAGAGATATTAGTAAAGATATAGCCCTTGTTATGTGGTCCACTACCACTAGGGACTCATGTGTCAAACCAAAACATGTCCGTGCTTTATAGCAAGAGTTTTAAACGGAAACAGTGCCTTGCGGCTTCCCGCCCCTTCGTGCGCATTTTCCCGCTTAATTCCCTCCTCGGATCTGAGGGCATAGGATCCTCCACGTCATCGATCCCGCCCCGTCTTCCGCTGCAAGGAGCCGTCCAGTGCCGTCCTTTGGAAGGCAAATCCTCCCGTCGCGGACGCGTCCTTTATAATCTCCCCTACCCGCCACTCTTCCCTCCCAATTCCCCATTTCAAAATAAGGAAACAAATTCCTCCCAAAAAGAAAAACAAAATCCCCAATGGAGAGCAATACAGAGGCGGCGGCGGCGCTGGTGGTAGGCGGCTACCGCGGCGGCGGGTGGGAGACGCCGAAGCGGGAGGAATGCCGCATCCCGGCGACGCTGCCCTGCCCCGCGGCGCCGAGGAGGGCCGTGCCGGACTTCGGGAAGCGCCGCGGCCCGCCCAAGAACGGCTACTTCCAGCCGCCGGACCTCGAGGCACTCTTCGCGCTCTTGCCACGCCGCCAGGCGTCCTCATGCGCGTGATTAAGCGGGTTCGGTTGCGGTGGCGGCAGCAGCGGAGAGCTCTGTTTTGATTTAGTTTTGGGAGCTGTAGATACTTTGCCAGTTTCTCCTCTGTTGTACTCTAGGAGTCTAGGGTATTAGAGGGTTAGGGAGGTGGTAGGAGGGTTCTAGGGAGTAGTAGGTAGGTGGTGGTGGCTTGAGATGAGATCAGAGCTCATGAGCATACTGTTTTGTATTGGTTGAGATGATGGAATCCTTACATGTTTCTTGGCACTGCTGTGCTCTGCTTGCTTATTGGGCATATTTTTTGCACGAACTGTCTCTGCTGATGTTATTGGTTCTTGATCTAAATGAGATGTACTGGATATATTTATTAAGACCTATAATGTCGGCGGCTGTGGCTTGAAGAAATCGGCCGGTGACGCCGTGACGCTGTGCGGGTGGCTCCCCTGAATCCCTGATGCAGGGGAACGTCGCTGTGCAGTTTTTTGCTTCACTTGTGCGCGGCATCCAACTATCTAGGATGGTGATCGCTGATCAAGATTCAAGTTGTAGCTTGAAGGCTTGAAAAGTCTCCTGTCTATGCTTCCTTCATCACCACCATATTATAGTCTTCTGTTTAGTGCTAGTACTAGCAGTAGTTGCAAACTGTTGTTCACTGCTCTTGAATCTCGACGCAGTTAATGTGGTTTGTGGAAGCCCTGCAGCTTGATGTGGCTTTGCCTCCTACCTAGGAGTATTGCAATGTATGTGGCCGTGTGTGTGACTAATGTCAGGGCTTCAGAACCCTCTGTGGTCCTGAAAGAGACGAAGGAAAAATATCATGTGACGCGGACAGCTTCCAGCTCCTATGAACGACGAGCCGACAAGATAACGTAAGCTCTTCGGCTGTTCGGTCGGTGGATGGTGGAATTTTTTGTGCATCTTTTTACTTTGTATTTACAGGAGTGGTTGTCCCCGAAAATTATTTGCAAAAAACGGTCTATTGCTGTGCGGCAACCCTTCACCCGCCACGTTGACCATTGCCGCATGTCCACCGTGCGGCAACCCCTTCCTCACGCCACATGCCCTCCCCTTCGCTCCCCTCCACACGGCCCTCCCTCCCGCCACGTGGAAAGCGGTCCGGTCTGGTTCTCCAGAGAATCCAAAAACCAGGGGAAAATCGTCATCTGTCGTTGGGAGATGCTCCGAAGCCCAGGCCCCTCCCCTAATCCCACCGCCCGTCCTCCCTCCTCCGCACATCTGTCGCTTTGTCCAGAATTTCTGGCGTCAATGCTTCCGGAATTCCCGACGCCAACACCGCGGCTCCTCCCTCGCTCGGCTATAAATACCGAACTCTCGCAGTTGCTCTTCGCTCATCTCAATTGCGTTTCGATTCTCATTCTAGCGCTCGTCGCTGAGAACTTAGAAAACATAACATAATTAATTTTATTAGAAAGTATTTTCTTGCTTCTCGTCGCTCGTCACTCAGCCTTTTTTATTGCTTTCGTCCGAAGGGCAGGTAATTTGTCTGATGCTTTTGTCGTTATTACTGTAGTCGTAGTTAATTAGTCTTAGTCAGCTAGTCGTAATTAGTTAGTTTAGTGGTAATTAATTAGTTTACTAGTAATTAATTAGTTTAGTCGTAATTAATTAGTCGTAATTAGTTTAGTGGTCATCATTACGATATATGAAATTAGTGGAAATGAAGTATTGGCAATTTTTTTGGTGGTAATTAATCAGTCGTAATTAGTTAGTTTAGAGGTAATTAATCAGTCGCAATTAGTAAGGTTAGTGGTAATTACTTATTTTGCTGGTAATAAATTAGTGGAGTGGTAATAAATTAGCCCTAATTAGTTTAGTGGTTATCAGTCCGGCATATTGAATTAGTGGAAATAAACTATTCATAATTTATTTAGTGGTAATTAATCAGTCGTAATTAGTTCAGCAGCAATTAGTTAGGTATAACTCTTTCAGTGCAAATTAGTTAGTCGTAAGTAATTAAGTGGCAATGAACATATGCTTTAATAGTGGTAAGGACGGTAGTAATGAATTACCAACAATTTTTTGAATTTTTTGGTAATTAATTAATTATTCGTATTTAATTACACATATGTAATCCATCACTTGCATGCAATTTGTCGTATTTAATTACACAAATGTACCGTGGATAGGGTTGTTGTAGCTTTAGGTAATTTTGAACATGTAAGACTTGTTACTGTTTTACGACGATGGTCTCGTACGGGCCGGACCCAATGGGTTGGACCTGACGAGATGCCAGTGCAAGGTGGTCCGGACATAGGGGCTCCACACGATGAATATTCTTGACTTTCGAAGCTGCATCCGGAGGGAGTTCGTCACGGAGGCAACGATGAAGAAAGTTGTGATCGAGGGGATCACGTGCACGAATTATGTGTGGGAGCTTGTCAAGGTGAACGGAAGCACTGTATGGAGGTAGTACATGCAAATTGCCTCCTAGCCCGAGGCGACCATTCACGGGAGGCCGATGGTGTACGTGAATTTCGTACGCAAGGTGCCGAGAAACCTTGATGATGTCGGGGCCTCTACAAATGGCTAAGCGCAGCTCGAGCCTGAAGACGGCAGCACAGAATGTGTTGCCTCGGAGGGAAGACCCACGTATAACTTTGTGCGAAATGAGGGGGCGGAAATGTGGTGGTCGGCCTGCATTGACTGCCACGAGTTTCTACCGGACGAGCCTCTTGGGTTGGAGTCCGACGAGGACGCCGACCCAAGCTCAGATGGTAGCGACGAGGATGCACACCAGGGCGGTGGTCCAACGAGGGAATTGTGTCATCGGAGATGCCTTACGTGGCATCGAGACTTGATGATATCGCAGTGTGTTCGCTCGTACTACCGCAAGAAGAAGCCTTCTAGTGGTGGTTTGATGTCAGCACCCTCTCAGTTGGGCAGCACTTCCCTAACAAGGTGGTCGTGCAGCAAGCTATAGCATGGTATGCCTTGTTCATTAGCTGTGTGTACCGAGTGCACCGGTCCAACCCAAGACATTACGCAGTGAAGTGCGTAGTGGAAGGTTGCCTTGGAAAGGTCAGCGCTCAATGAGCAAAGATCTTCGGCTCGGTCTTCAGGGACAAGGCGTTGATCGACCATACTTGCGAGCTTAGCGAGCCCCTGTGGCAGCATCGGAACGTGACTTCCGCATATGTTGCAAGCCTTATCGGACACCTAGTTGCAGCGAACGTGTCCGTCACCCCCAAGATGCTGATGTCAGAAGTCGCCAATCTGTCTGGCTATCCAGTCAGCTACAGCAAGGTCCGACAAGCCAAGTAGAAGGTCATCGAGTCCATGTACGGGACATACGAAGAGGCGTACAACCTTGTGCCGAGATTGCTTCACCAGATTGCCGAATCAAACCCCGACACGTACATAAACAAGGTTGACCGTGAAGATGCTAAGAGAGGGCCCAACTGCTTCATACTAGACCGGGTGTTCTAGGCTTTCGCTCAGGCCATCGGGGGCTTCAAGTTCTGTCGTCCCGTGCTGATGATGGATGGCACTTTCCTCACGGGGTGGTACAAGGGCACCATCCTCACTGTGGTGGCGACCGACGCGAATGACCAACTTCTCCCAATGGTATTTGCCATTGTGGAGAGCGAGAACACATCCAACTGGCTATGGTTCCTAGAGAACGTGAAGACGGCGATGGTGGAAGACCAGCGCAATGTATGCCTAATCACAGACTGCAATGCTGGGTTGTTGGCAGCCATCAACACCATACAGCATGGGACGGAACCCCCTCACCAGTGGAACAACGTGCAATCCAGGTGGTGCATGAGGCATCTTGCATCTAACTTGTTCACGTGGTTCCGCAGTCAGGAGGTTATGAAGACAGTCAAGGCATTGTGTCTGCGGAACCAGAGGTGGACGTTTGAGTCCATCTGGAGAGACCTGGAACACCGTACTATGAGGCATACAAGGGAGTCCACTCCAGAAGTACCGAAGGGAGAGCAACCCAGCAGTGCCATAAGTTTCTCGAACTAGATTCATGGCCACACTCCTGAGAAGGAGAAATGGTCCCTTCTCTATGACACAGACGGTTCGAGGTACGGGATTATAACGACCAGTATGTCCGAGATCTACAACAGCGTCCTCAAAGGTGTGCGGTTCCTCCCTATCACCGCGATCATTGAGGAGATATGGACTTGCATTGTTGGTTATTTCGTCAATAGAGCCACCGCAGCCAAGCGACAGAGGGAGGAAGGCAAGCAGCAGTCAGAGAACATGAAGAGGGCACATGGACTAGAAGATGGAGAAGGCCCAGATGCACGACTTTTGGGTGATCGATGGCCTCAGGAGGAAGTACGAGATCAGGCTTCGGCAAAAATACGTCAACAGTCATGCCAGGTGGGAAAGGAAACAGACATATACCCTGGGTGATGTGGCGACATGCACCTGCAACAAGCCGAAGTTCCTGCACAAGCCATGCTCACACGTGTAAAAAGCATGTGCGCAAATGAGGCAGATGTGTACGCCGGACATCTCCGAGTACTACGACATGAAGCCCCTTTTCGGTACATAGAGTGCGGAGTTTCACTCGTACGGCTTGGAAATGAATTGCAAGGATCTTTGGCTGTACAGGGTGCAATAGGGCCTGAACAAGGCCTTCAATACAATAGGAAAGGGGTGATGGCAGACGCGGCGCTTCCGGAATGACAGGGATGCCCGCCAATGTACCAGTATTAGCCGCACAAACAAGTGCAGGATATGCAAGACCCTTGGGCACTCAGTGAAGGATTGCCCAAACAAACCCAGCTCGTTTGGTTGTCATTCTGTGTCGTAATGTGATGTTTTCTCCGCCTTGTTTTGTTATGTACAACAAAACTTGTACGATAGCAGAATGTACATCCTTGTTACGTTTTTCACTGTGTGGTGCACCTACATCATGGATTCGCAGGACATGGACGGCTTGGACTTACGACATCGACGTGGGGAGTCCCGCGACAAGGGGAAGGGCAAGGCTTCGCCGACTCAATGGAATCACAGGACATGAACAACTTCGACTTACGTGATCATGGAAGGGGAAGTTACAGACATCATTGCATAGATGATACATAGGATTTTCTTTGTTAATTTATCGGTTCAATGTGGACGACATTCTTTAAACATGCAATATATAATTACCGTACCTTCAAACGCACACGCAGATGAGGTTGTACATGAACTATATGAAATCGCATGCCATGCAAATTTCTGCTTGGTTCATGTACAATCTTATCTAGCATGTGGTACAATACAGTGTTAAAAAATGTCATCCACATTGAACTGATAAATTAACAAAGAGTGTCTATTTGATCAGGTTACATGTGATAATACCCCCTCCTCCTTCATCCCGATTGTACTAAATCCGCGCGTGTATCATGTAATGCTTTGTAACGCTTCAAATGTCGTCATTTTTATGTATGAAAACATATATTGCATCTCCATTGCAAAGTACCTTAGTAGGGTAGGTAGAGCTTAATGAAAATCATGTTTGCTTAATTGAATCTCTTAAATTGACAAAAATTAAAATCCTGAGGGAGTCAGCATCGGGACTCCCCACACCACCCACTTGCTAGCATGACTCCCCCACACCACCTTTTCATATCGATATGACAACACACTGCGATGTTGCGACGCTTACTTTTCAGACTAACAAGACCACACTTCGCCCCCGTGACCTTTTCATACCGAAAAGACCGGCCCCCGTCAATAGGGGTGAAAACGGATCGGATACGAACGGATAATGGCTCTGCCATATTTTTTTCGTATTTTTTTCTAGATCCGGATACAAAAACGAATACGCCGGATATGAATATGGGTATGAATAATATCAAATACGAATATGGAGCGAATACGAATCGAAATGAATACGGTTGCGGATATTTTTGGGAACATGAAAACACCTTAACTTGTATGCCATAAATTAACGAAAACATACAACTAGTTTATTTGATGCAAACATTCATGAATTGTTCATATTTTCAGCAACCACACATAACATTAGCACTAGCAAGCTGCATTAACTAGTTCATCACAAACATAATACTTAGTTTACCATATTTAGCTCATTAGTCAGAACTCACAAAGTCACAAGTCATCACGCATTCACACTTAGTCATCACATACATAAAACTTAGTTCACACTAACATCGATCAAGCTGGATGGTTAATTTATACGCAAATGATTGTAACATCCCAAAGTATGTTACCAAAAATAATATTAATAAAGTTATTATTTTATTGGATTTTACGAGATTTAAAGAGTTTTCTCGGTTAAAAGCATAAAAATAATAAAATATAGTCAATTATTTATTTTCCTAGTTTTTAATGTCAAAAATAAAATTTATTAAGTTTTTGGGATTTTATTGGATTTAAAGTGAAAAGAAAAATAATTCAAGTTTATGTTGAATTAATTTTATTAAGTTAAAAATAATTCAAGGAATTTCTATGATTTTTTCTAGAATTTTTTTTAACTCTATTTGCTATTTTCTAAAAGGATATTTGATTTGTTGTATTTTCTGAAATTCAGAAATCAATTAAAATCCCATGTTCTCTTTTGGGCCGAAATCCTCTTTTGGGCCAAAATCCAGATATCCGTATTCATATCAGTATTCGATGGATAACAGGGCTACTGTATTCATATTCATTTCCGACAAAAAAAATGTATTCATTTCCGATCCGAGAATTATCCGAGAAAAATTCGATCCGAGACAATCCAAATATGTTTCCGTCCGAATCGGTATGAAACTATCCAATCCGTTTTCACCCCTACCTGTCAAGCCACAAGTGGCCACTTTTCAAATTGGCAAGAACACACTACGCCACGCGACTTTTTCAGGCCGAAAAGACCGCACCCTATCACGCCACACACTACCACTTTTGTAGATCTATAAGACAACACACTGCGATGCTAACTTTTTAGAACAACAAGACCACACGATTCCTCCTCAGGGTCGCTGCCTCGCAGACACGAATTTGCTTCAACCGGATTGCACTTCGGCCACTATAGAGGTGCTACAGCTACGTCCGCTCCCACTAGAAATACAACGCTACTCGGCCAGGAACTCCACACCAACAACAATACCTAGAAAATATGGACAAGGAGAAGTAATGGGAGCACATCCGCGAGCTTTTGAAAACTTTTGTGTGGACTACCCCGGCCACAGGTATGATATGCCAAGCCACAGGCAGCCGGTAATGAAATCACATTTAAGTGCACACCACTATTTTGGTTCCCGTTACGCCGTAACCACGTCTCTCTTCCCACTACAGTCTCTGCTACGCCTATACGACTTCAGCCAGTGGATCAACGACAAGATCCACCCCTACGATATGTGGATGCTGCTGACACGGAAGGGATGGGCTAGGGAGGACTGCGAGGGCCATGAAAGGCACCTCGAAGAGCTGCATGCTGAGATGGAGGAGAAAAGGTGGCGGGAGTGGTTGAATGAGGAGCAGGAGCACGAGCATGCCATGCGATGCGAGGCCGAGAGGGCGCGGAAGAGGGCCCCCATGGCAAAAGCCAAGGCGCAAGGCGAGGAGTACAACACCGAGCTGGGTCGCAAGGGCAAATGGCCACGTTCCACGCGATAGTTCGACCCTCTTCGTCCATATCTCCCATGTATTTCTAATTCTCTAAAGGCATGCGTGTACTGTCCTTTGTTCGTTAGCCTGCGTGCCATGTAACCCCCTTGTTAGATCAACTGTCGTGTTGTTATCGTTGTGCTATTTCTCCAAAGTTCTCCACCATGTATGAAATCCCTAGCGCATCACAATATCACTTACCTTCCTACTTACGAATCATTGCTACCTCAATCGTCCTCACAAAATTCTTCAGAATTTACCGCACTACAACAATATACGATGATCACAAAACTCCTAAATTTTTTCCATACGTTCCAAGTCGCATGAAATCATGAAGCCCTAATTTCCGAAACCTAAAATCCAAATTTTCGCGGCCTAAATCCAGAATTTTTGAGGCAATTCCAAAACACATCTAAAATTGCCGAAACATTACACAATCAAGTCCACCACGTCAGGAGCCTTCAAAATAAAATTCAAATTTTTTGAAGCTCATTTTCTATATTTACAAATTCGTACAAATAGTACACTTATATGAAATTGCGAGAAAAAATCTAAACGAATAAAAATTATGGAAAATTTACACAAGCAAATACATTATGTCGGGAGGCTCCACATAAAATTTGATAATTTTTTAATGCATTTGCTATATTTTTAAAATTTGTACATGCAGCATGAAACTCTAATCGGCTTAAACCCTAATTTCGACTGAAACCCTAATTTACACACGTGGCGCGGGGTAGGGGTTGCCGCATGGTGACCGTCTTGGGAACAATTGCCAGACGGTGGTCAGGCAAAGAACGGGTGACATGGTCAAGGGGAGGGTTGTTGCCTTCATGATCGTCTTGACAACGGGCCATTTTTACAAATAATTTTTGGGGACGGCCACTCCTATAAATATGAGGTGAAATGATGCCAATACGGCCAAAAATTTGTGGATGGTGTGCATGTATGGTGTCCGAAGGACGCCGGGCAGTATCCCCGTGAGGCGAGGTGGCCCGTGCGGCAGCAAGAGGAAGATGGAGGGTGTACATCATACGTACAGTGTGCTACAGTCGGCTACAGGGAGACGGATCTTGACAGCAACAAGGCACCAGCCAACCTTGGCATTTAATCTGATTAATGCGGTAATTTCACCCAAAATATATGGCTCTTCACCCGAGGTAGAGAGAGTTCGAGTTCGAGTTTTTGGCTTAAATGGCACCGTTGGCGCCATGATTAACAAAAACGACGTTCTCACCATCATAATGATAAAAATAGTACCGACCATCGACATACATCCAAATCCAGCCCTTAGGGACTGGACGTGATCTCCACCATTCCCGAGCTGTAACATACATTTTTCTCGGGTCGTCCCGACATCATTGTTGCACGCGTTTTCGCCGAGTCAGTGCGCTGGCCACACGGACGAGGGCACTTGTCGTCTACTGGCACCTTTGCGGTGCCATTTTTGACAATTCACCCGCGAAGAAGTTATTTTTGCTATTTTGCCTTGCAACAATGCCATTTTAGCCGATAACTCGAGAGAGTTTGTTGAAGCTGCCAGTTACTACTCCTACAAGATAGCAAGTGCAGCGGAAGGGACCCCATACACTCCATGACACTAAACTATGAGACCTAGGGCATCTCCAATGTATAGGGCCCAAATGGGTCATAAGATGAGATGATGTGGCTTAGTACTATTTTCTACAGTGTATAGAACTCAGATAAGTACTAAGGTGGGGTTCACAACTTAATAAAATATCACTCCACCCTCTCCCTCCCCAGTCCCAAACTCCCCGCCCCTCGTTCACCCATCTCTCTTCCATCTAGATCCAATCCACCAGCCTCCTCCACAGTGCCACCACAACCGGCCTCCACCACTGCGCCACTCCTTCCTCCTCCTCTCCCCCCCTCTCTCTCTCTCGTGAAGCAGCAGAAGGAGGCAGAGAACCCGCAGTATCCCGGCGGCGATGTCTGTCTGACCGTCGGATATGGTGGTGGCATGCCGCCCGCAGCCTCCCAGTGGCTCTTCGAAGGTGAAGGTTCGGCGGTGGTGCCCTCCCCGACGAGCTGGATCTGGTAGTAGCGCTCCTCCCCGACCTCCCGACAGCCGGATCCGAAGGTACTGCCCCTTCCCTGTCTTCCCGATGAGCACATACAGCAGTAGTAGTCGGCGATGTGTCCGGCTGTTGGCGGCAACAACAACAACCAGTGTGGGCAACATGTTTTGTCCTATTTTTTAATTGTTGAGACCGGGCCTCAAGCTTGAGACCCACTGTGGGATCAAGGAGAACCGACTAGAGGGGGTGAATAGGAGGTTTTTAAAACTTTTCAATTAATTAACAATTTTAAACAAGATTGTCTTAACAAAGCTTCCTAGCACAAATGTAGAGAAGAAACTACTAAGCTATTTAAGACAATTATGAACTATGTCAATACTAGATACAATTGTAGCTAAGCAATTCTACACAAGCAAATAGCTAGAAATGTAAATGCGAAAGTAGTAAATACAAGAATAAACCACAATGGAGACAATGAAGTTTTTCCCGTGATATCGAAGACTAGCTGGTCTTCACTAGTCCACGTTGAGGAAACTTGAACTAATCAAGCCGGCTCCGCAAATTAAGCCATCACCCTCGATCACCATCGTTGCTCTTCCTCCGCTCCGGAGATGGTGAGCACGCAACCACTTCACAATCCCTTACCTGGTCACTTCACAAACTCCTTCGAAGTAATCACCACACAACTTCTTCTTCGAGCCGTCTAGATGCTGGCAAGCACCAAGAGTAACAAATTGTAGCGCTCGCTTGAAGACAATTAAGTTCCAAGGTAATCAACTAATGATGCAATGCAGTTGAATACTCTCAACTACCTTAAAATGGGAATTCAAATCAAATGAGTAGTTGAAGAGTGTATATGAGCTCAAGAGACTTCAATGCAAGAACACAATGCTTAATGATATCAAGAGTTACTGCTAGAAAGGAGGTGGGGGTATTTATACCCCTCACCAACAAATCTAGCTGTTATAACCACTTTCCTGAAAAAATTAGGATTTACGGTAGTACCGTCGTTGAAGGCCCGGTACTACTGATTTTTGCTCAATGATCGGAACAGTGGCATTTAATGCTCTGAACTAGCCATTACAGATAAGGTTGCGGTACCACCGCCAACTATAAATCGGTACTACCGTAGTGTGGTAATACCACTCGGCTAGAACGGAACTACCGATCTCAAGAGCTCGAGAAAACTCAGAAATACACCTTCTCTGGAAAAAATGTACCGCCATTAAAATATCTGTACTACCGCACTCCGGTAGTACCACTCAAAACAGGCGGCCATACCGTTTCTCAAGGGAGATCAAAAACTCCCAAAAACACACTCTCTGTTATTTATGTACCGCCATATAAATATCGGTACTACCGACCTGCGGTAGTACCGCAGTTGAAATGCGGTCATTCTGATTTTTAGAGAGGATCAAAAACACATAAAAACATTCGGACCACATGATCGGACCACCGACCTGCGGCAGTACCGCCATAAAAGTATCGGTACTACCGACCTGTGGTAGTACCGCTTCTCACTTGCGGTCATACCGATTTACGAATCATTTTTCCAGAAGCTCAATTCAAAACAATGCATGAACCCTAGTTGATCATTATGGCACAAAAATAGTTTCTCAAGCTGCTAGCCATAATCCCTCTTTATAGTACGGCGTTTATCCTATAAAGCTAGTCTTTTCTCCAAACTCCGAGACTAGTAAAAACTATAACAGGGTCCTTAGGTAATACAATACCTTTGTCTTGATTCATGTTGATATTTCATCTTATTCAAATTGCTAATAGCCTTGTCAACAATCAATCATTGGGACTTAACCTTTAACACATCTTAGCACACATGTTAGTCCCTTAACAATGTTGATAGTAATTACCAAAAACAAAACTAAAAGCCTAGATACTTTCTATCGGTGTTTTAGAGTCGATCTTACGTAATGATTGTTTGATTCAGGGGGGTCTTTAAGACTCAAATCACGCAAAGAGAATGACACAGGGATTTTTATATAGGTTCAGGCCTTCTCCAGAGAGAATAACAACCCTACTCCTGTGCAGCTATATTGAGTATACTGGTTACAGATCAAGAGAAAGACTCAAGTCTCAAGTCTTGTGTTCCTGATTGCCTCCCCTTCTGCTGTCTGCTAATTCTGCCCTTTATATAGTGCTCAAAGTGGACGGCGGTTTCTCCAGTCCAAAGGGCGCTTCAACGCTTCAAATGATGAAGTAGTTACTGGAGATTATTGCGGGAGTAGTAACGTTCCCACATCGCCAGGCAGTTATCATCAAGACAGAGAGTTTAATCGTGCAACTATTCCAGAGAATAACAGCGTATACTAACCGTTTAGATGCCCTAATCAATTGCGCCTGCTTGTTTGCAAGCTCAATCAATTATAGGGTGGTCGTAGTTGACTTGGTCGTAGATGGACTTACGACCGTATGGTGGTCGTAGCAAAACTTACTACCATGAGGTAGTCGTAGAAGAGCTTACGACTATGGGATAGTCGTAGCAGAACTTACGACCATGAGGGAGTCGTAGAAGATCTTATGACTCTAGCTTCTCCCTTATGAACATTAAGGGGTATACTCAAGAACCATACGATGGTATTATTATCCATAATAAGAATTACAGATAAATAATTAAATGAGGATTATTAGATCCTCGTCATCTAGCCCCCAGCTTCAAGTGAAAGTAACTTACTTGGAAAAGGAGCCGTAGATGATCTTACGACTAGATGGTCGAATGAAAGATTTTTCGACCGGTATTTCATTTGACCAAAAATAGACTTGGTCAAGAAGGTTGTAGGAAATCTTACGACTCACAAGGTGGTCGTAGAAAATCCTACGACTACAAAGTGGTCATAGTATGGTAGTCGAAAGTAAAACCTTTCTTACTGGTATTTCATTTGACCAGAAATAAACTTAGTCAAGAAGGTAATTTCGCTTGAGGTGTAAAGATAGACTCGGTTTTCTCGAACAGACAAATTAAAGAATCTCAATCAACTCTCATAGACCTGTCTGTTGGAGCGAATCCCAAAGAGGTGGTAACTGTTGGGTTGCCACGTCTTTAACTAAAGTGCGCGGTTATAAAAACTTACCGTGGGTGTGATTTTAGAGTTCTTACTTTTCCCCAATCACACCAACTGTTCATCGAGCTCTTGCATTCTCCGCTGCCAACCAAATCATATGCTCTCTTGAGACTTTTCTAAATCCAAATCCCCCTCTCTTGAGAAAGATGGCTGGAGCCGCTTTCTAGTGGGCTGAATCGGAGATGGATGCGGCCAAGATAAAAGCTTTCGTCGCCACCGAAAAGATTCCGAACAAGGAGTTTGTGAAGTGGATTGAGGCTGTTAGGAAACATTGACCATCGGGGGAGATTGGGCAAATTCCTGTCTTCTAGGCATACTGTGAGTATGGCCTTTGATTGCCTGCTCACCTTTTCCTCACACTCGTACTCGAACACTTTGGGGTGGAATTGGTGAACCTCGTTCCTAATTCCATCATGATGTTAGGTGTGTTCGTATGCTTGTGTGAGGCCTACCTGGGGATTCCGGCCGACTTGGAGCTATTCTAGTATATCTATGGGATGACCAGAAATGCAGGAATCACTGGTAGCTGTGGTCTGAAGCTCTACGACAGGAAGTCGAAGGAATACATTCAGATGTTCACCCGGTCGTCATGGCCGGGATGGAAGAAGAGGTGGTTCTACTGGGAGACGACCAGTGAAGACATCCTCTCTTTCGCTAGGAATGCTGCCGAGAAGATTTCTTCCTGGGATTCAACGCCCAAGGATCTTAGCTGGATCACCCCTTACATTCAAGCCATCAAAGACTTGAAGGAAGAAGAGCTTACCGGATGGCACGTGGTGAAGGATTTCATCACGTGCCACATCAGCCCTATGAAGAAACGAGCACATCCCATGTGGAGGTACTCGGGGCCAACAGACCCGACCAGAGATTAAGAGAAGGGTAAGTAAAATTTCAACTTAGATCTCTTTCTGTTGATTTCAAAGTTGTCTATTGAAAGTTTATTTACTCATACAGATCTCTCACAAGCAGAAATTGATGCTCGAGTCAAGCTTGTTTGTAAGAAATCCCCGCCACCCAATGTGGTGGCGCCTCAAACCCTAGTGGTCTTGCCCGCAGAGGATAAGATGGAACGCCTAAAGGTAATCAAATATTGATTTCATCTTTAGGAACTTATAGTCATAGAAAACTTACGACTAGGTATTGATCGTAGGAGAACTTACGACCAGAGGATTGTCGTAGAAAAACTTACAACTAGGTACTGGTCATAGCCCGACTCCTCCAGCTCTCAAGGACGTTCCTGTCGAGGAACCCACTGCTATTTCTCCGGCAGTCGGAGAAATGATAGTGACAGTGGTCGAAGGGTCGTCCACCGTCTATGTGGTGAAAGAAATCATTACTGCCGAAGTGACTGTGACCACAGTAGTGGTCGCAGAGGCAGAGGTGAAAATGGCACGTGATACGGCAGAGGCATCTAGCTAAGGTGGTGGATCATCCGACCACTGTGCCAGGAAGGAAGTCACCGTAGACGTCACCCCCTCCCCCCGCGTTCCCCAAGGAGAAGCTGTCATCACCGAATCAGAAGAAGAAGAATACATCAACTTCTTTTTTGAGTTCTTCGGTCTAGCTACCATTGTGGGGTCTTCTGCATTCAAGTCTCGTAATTGAGTTCCCCACCTTAAGGACATTCCTAACAGGGGGAATGCTTTCGATGACGAGTGTCTCGAAAAGGTGCGGTGGGACCGAGTACAGGAGATCGATGAACTGAAGAACCCAACAAGGGTATTCTCTTAGTTTGCTCGGACGAGCATTAATGCCTCGCATTTATATATGTGGCTTTTCTCGCTTCTCCCTGTTTTTTTTATGCAGAGAGCTCTAGAGCAAATTGTTATTGTTGCAGAGTACAACCGACAACTTGTGTAACTGCGACAGGAGAAAGCGAAACTCTGCGAGCATGTAGAGAGATGGTAAGTCACTACTACTTGTAGTCATGTATGTTTCGTCTACTTGCACAGTGTTCATGGGGATTGTCGTAGAAGAACTTACAACCAGAAAATTATCGTAGAAAAACATACGACTAGATACTGGTCGTAGAAGAAGTTACGACCAGAGAATTGTCGTAGAAAAACTTACGACTAGGTACTGGTCGTAGAAGAACTTACGACCAGAGAATGGTCATAGAAAAACTTACGACTACTTGTTCTGTGCTCATGTCTACTCTTCACCTCTGTAGGTTTAAGAGCGACGAAAAGACCTTGGCTGATTCGCTCGACTATAAAAAAGTCGAAACGAAAAGGCTGAAGAAAGAGAAGGAGGCCCTTCTAAAGAAGCAGGAGGCAAACTCTGCAATTCAAAAGCTGCAGGGACGAATAAACGGTAAGTTCTGAACTTAAGACCGCTTATGATAATGAACTCCTTTTCTTTTTCTAACTCTTATTCTTTTTCAAAAAAAGAGGTCAAAATGGAGAAGCTCGAAATCAAGGACAAAGAAAAGGGCTTGGTTGTTCACGAGATTTTCCGTATCGCCAAAGAAAAATATCAGCAGATCAAGTCGTGGGAAGTGCGATATGCAAAGAGCACTGCTTCCCATGACGATGAAGTCAAGAAGTTAAATTCTCGACTGGCAGGTAAGCAACTCTTTACCTGCGACCAGCTTTCCAGTCTTTTAAGGGTTATTTTGTTTGACTAGTCTTACTCTTTTCAGAGCAAGCAGTTGAAATAAAACAACTCCGCGAGGCTTCGACTTGTAACCAGGAGGAGATGAAGTCAATGAAGGTCAACCTTCAAGACAACATTTCTCTCTTGAACAATGTACTTGGTGGGCTACGTGCTGAGGAGGTGACTCCTTGTGAAGACACGATGATCGCCCACACGAATAACATTAGAGAACAAGTCGGGACTTTGCAAGAGTTGGTGACCACTCTGAAGACCAACCAAGCTAATTCAATAAGAGAGGCGGTCGAAGGTGCAGTAAGTTTTGTTCTAACAAAACTTAAAGCTCATGACCCCAATCTTAATCTGCAACCAATCGAAGCCGACTTCGATTGCTCTGAAGCAAAAGCGGAGCAGTTGATTGAAGAAATACAGTCGGTCAGCAAGAAGGTCATGGAGGAGATGCAAATAGGATCTCCCTCGTCAGAGTAGTTTGTAGTAGGGAACTTGAAAAGACAAGCTTTTTGAGTATGACTATATAAATCCACTTTTTTTAGCAAATCATCTTGTCGAGTAATTAGTAACTCATAAGATAATGCATGGAAAAAGATATTAAGACTAACAATTGAAGTCATATTAATAACTTTATCCTAGCCCCTGACTATTTGCTTAGTTTATTTAGAACAACTAAGTAAATAGTGTGAAAGGGTTTTCTTTAAAACAAAATTTTAGCTAACTTATAGTTTTCGATCACAATTATCATGCACTGGTGGAAAGAGTGGGAATGAGTCGATACTAGGAAGTTTCTTCTAGTAGGCAGGACCATGTGCAGAAAGGAAAGGCTTCGACTGGGTGATGTTACCTTCTCCGACCAAATTAATCAAATCAAGAGTGGCAACTTGAGTTAGACAAATATCTAGAGTACCTTAAAATTTTGTTTGACTTATTCCAGTGCACTCGATAGGTTTGCTCTGGTAGCAAGAGTTAGAAACAAGACGACGCTAGGAAGTTTCTTCTAGCGGGAAGGAAAAGACTTTGACTAGGTGTTATGTCTTTCTCCGACCAGTTGGAACAAACCGACTTTACCAAAAGTAGTCGAACAAATTACAAAGGTGTACTCTGCTTATAGTATTTTTCAAAATGAATGAAGAAATAAACTAAGATTATAAAAGTTGGCTTGGAAATATTTCGACCATGTTTTTTGAACCCGAGCTCTTTGTGTTGGCAGCAAAAGTGGGGAACGAGTCGACATTAGGAAGTTCCTTCTGTTGGGCAGGACCATATGCAGAGAGGAAAGACTTCGACTAGGTGATGTTACCATCCTTTCGACCAGTGTAAAGAAAGACTGGCTAATGGTCGTAGAAGGACTTACGACCAGAAAATGGTTAAAAAATTATCAAAGCACTACTCAAAGTAAGACAATAAAGATAGAAAGAACCTGATACTTTATTGTAGGGTTGATTGGTTACACAAAAAATTTGTGTAACTGGTCAATGTTCTAAGAATTGGAGAGAATTCGGCCGTCTTCCATTACTAGTAATACCGAAGCTGGTCGCGTAACTTTGACCTTTGTGTAAGGACCTTCCCACTTGGGGGAAAGTTTATCCCACTTAGACTGGGATTGAATCTTATTCAATACCAAGTCACCTACAGCAAGGCTGCGAGGTTGGACCTTACGATCGTAGTATTTGCGTAAGGCTTGTTGGTAGACTGCTGATCGGATTATGGCTTGATTTCTCCTCTTCGAGCATGTTGATGTCATCCGCTCAAAGTTGTGCCTGGGTAGAATCGCTGAAAGTTTCAACCCTTGTCGACCTTATCTTTAGTTCTAGTGGAAGCATGGCTTCAACACCGAAACTAGGAAAAAAAAAGGTGTTTCATCTGTTGCTCGACTAGCAGTTGTACGAATTGCTAATAATACTAAGGGTAATTCTTGTACCCAAACCCCCGAGCGCTTGACAAGCTGGTTGAAGATTCGAGTTTTGATTCCCTACATTATTTGGCCATTCACCCTTTTGACTGCCCCATTGCTTTGGGGATGGGCAACAGAAGCATAACACAATTTGGTACCCAACTCGTCGCAAAATTCCTGGAATTTTGCGCTGGAAAATTGCTTACCATTATCTGTGATTATTCAACTTGGGACCCCAAACCAAGTAATCACGCTTCTCATCATGAACCGTTTTGCTGCTTTCGTTGTTATCCCAGTCACAGGTTCGGCTTCGATCCATTTTGTGAATGTATCAATAGCCACAAAAAAGAACTCTAAGCCACCTGGAGCTTTTAGAAACGGTCCTAGGATATCGAGACCACAGGTCACAAAAGGCCAAGATAGAGGAATTATTTGTAATGCCTGAACCGGTTGGTGCATTTGCCTGCTATGAAACTGGCATTGTACACACCTCTTAACCAGCTCTTTGGCATCATAGAAGGCTGTTGGCCAGTAGAAACCTTGTTGAAAGGCTTTTTCGACCAGCGTTCTGTAGGGAGCATGAGTTTCACGGATGCCCCCGTGTATGTCGTGAAGGAGGTTTAATCCTTCTTTCTATGATATGCATCGCATGAGTACCCTTGAATGCCTCGTTTATAGAGGACTCCTTCGACCAAAGTATACATTTTGGCCTCTCAGGATAAGCGATCTGCCTTGAGATCATCATCGGGTGTTGTACCCGTCTGAAGATACTCGTAGATGGAATTCATTCAGGTATCCTCGTATTCTAGAGAGGCTGTCTCAATAGGAGTTGTCTCTGGTGTTTCGACCAGAGACGACTTTTGGAGCTGCTCCAAGAAGACTCCTTTTGGTACTTGTGATCGGGAAGAAGCCATACGATCAAGCTAATCTGCGAGGAAATTATCCTGTCAAGGGATAAATTGTACCTCGAAACCGAAAAAATGCTTTTCAAGCTTTCGATAAGTACCGAGATATGGTCGGGTTAGACTACTGGTACTCTTTTCTGACCTGATTCACAACTAGTTGAGAGTCTCCTCTCACGAGTAATCGTCGAATCGCGAGCGCTTTCGCGGCTCGTATGCCAGCCAGTAAACCTTCGTATTTTGCCACGTTGTTGGTGGCCTAAAATTTTAATTGAATGGCATACTTTCTACTGGCCATTTTGCCATGTGTCCGACTGCTTCCTTGTTCTGGAGTATGACTCCTAAGGGAAACTCAAACGGTACAATTATCTTGTGCGCCTAAAAATAATACTGCAGTTTGCTCAAAGACATGAGAAGGGCACATAGAAGTTTTTGGACCTTAGGGTAACGCTCCTTAGGCCCGTGCAAAACTTCACTTACGTAGTAACCGGTCTGTCGTAGCTAAAAAGACTAAACAGTAGAAGAGGGGGGACCCCTCATGCCCGAAGGGTCCTCGAAGAGGGGACTGGTTGTCAGGAAACAGATGAGCTTATATTTCAAACCAAATACTAGCATACCACTCTCCCCTCTACATGGGGGGGGGAGGTGGCTATTTATAGCCTTTCTATTGGGTACATGAGATTACAAGTCTGTCCCTTACAGGGCCCTATGTTGGTAGGGGCTGCAGGGACCTTTCCTACCCCTAGGCATAGCTTCTGGATCATGGTGGACCATCCTAGTCTTGGTCCACCACTCTGATGCGCTCGGTTCAGCGGTACTGTGGTCCCCTCGGACCCTTTGGGCTTCAGAGACGCCTTTGGGCTCCCCTCGGACCCTCCGGACCGCTTTGGGCCCTTCGGCCCCCTCAGGGCCTCCGGACCCTTCGAGGCCCTTCGGGCCATCCTGTTGATGTTTGGCGGGGTGCGCTTCGCTGTTCACCTGGTCATGGGGGCCGGTGTGCCGCCCCTATGACACAGTCATTGGACGTTATCACATTCTACGACCAGTAATGCGCTCACTGCCTGTGGCGTGGCAAGTAGATAAATTAAGAGTGTCTCTTCTGGTTTCGGAGAAACCAAAATAGGAGCACTCATACGATACCTCTTGACATCCTTAAAAGCAGTGTTTGCCTCTTCTAACCACTCAAAACCCTCGTGCTTCCTTAGAAGTTTGAAGAAAGGTAGTCCTTTTTCTTCCAATCGTGTGATGAAATGACTTAAAGCCGCCATGCACCATATGAGTTTCTGGACTTCTTTCTTCATGGTTGGAGGGCTCATTTGCACGATGGCCTTTATCTTTTTGGGATTTGCTTCGATTCCTCGTGCAGAGATAGGGAATCCAAGCAATTTTCCTGAAGAGATTCCAAAAACGCACTTCTCATGATTGAGTTTCAAGCGGTGTTTTATGAGGTTGTCGAATGTTTCTTGCAAGTCGGAAACATGATTAAGTCACTTGATGCTTTTTACGACTAGATCGTCAACATAGGCTTCTAAATTCCGGCCTAGTTAAGGTGAAAAAGTCGATTGCATCAAGCGTTGAAAAGAAGCACCAACATTTTTTTAGACCAAATGGCATGTTGACATAATAAAATATTCCAAATGGAGTAACAAATGTGGTCTTTTCTTCGTCTTCTAGACACATATTAATCTGATGGTTACCAGAATATGCATATAAAAAACTTAATGTTTCACAACTGGCAGTAGAATCAACCTTCTGATCGATACGAGGTAAAAGGAAATCATGTTTTGGACAAGCTTTATTGAGATCAATGAAGTCTACACACAAACACCACTTGCCATTAGACTTCCTAACCATTACAGGGTTGGCCAACCACTCTGGGTGATCGACTTCTCTTATAAAGCTTGCTTTAAGTAGCTTGTCCAATTCGGATATGATAGCATCTTGTCGATCTGGTGCAAATCTCTGTAATTTTTGTTTTACGGGTATCTTGTCAGGCCATAAAGCTAGCATGTGCTTGTCAGACCCGAGAGTAACCCCCCAAATCCTCTATGCATTTATGAACTAGTCCCATGATCAGTAGCTAGTTCACACAGTAAACATATATGGTAACATCCATAACTCACGCCAGGTTCAGGCCCTCTCTTGCGCCAGGTGGGAATAAATAAAAGTAGGTCATTCTGACACCCACACATCACATGGCACAACCACGATGGAATATTGTAAATTAGTTAGCCAAGTCCCACCCACTCAGGACATGTGGTAGTACGGTAAGGCGTAGCAAGGAACACTCAAAGGCCGGTCCTTAACTGACTTGGGCGTCTTTCAAATTAAACCCTGGGCCTTAATCCTAACCAAATTAAGCCCGTACAAAAACCTGCACCCACCATTCATCCATTTCGCCCAAGTCCAAACCCATCATTTAATTTTATTTCATTTTTCAAATCATTTGAAAAATCCCATGACACACCAATGCCAAGGGTACAAATTAAACAATATTTGAATTTTTGGCTGAAATTCCCAAATCAAGTATTTCAGGTCTAAGCATGGCTAAGCACCGTTTTTGTCAAAATGTTCTAGTTCATTCTATTGCATAAACTAGATTTTCATTTAAGGTGTCAAGGTTGGTTTATTTCAATGTCAAGATTGGCAATACAAAGGAATTAGGCATAACTATAATTTAAAACAAGCATTTAAATTAACTTGAGTATAAATAAGCATGCAACAATTTAAAAACAGAATTTAAATAATTTTAAATAATGGGATCAAATATGATCAAAGATGTAACTTGCCTTGCTCAATTGGTTGTTCTCAAACGGCGTTGAAATCCGGTCGTCCGAAGTCGTCGAAATCTATACGCGAAAATAAGCCAAATTCAAACAAAATTCAAAATAGAATTCAAATGAACTCCAAATTAAATAATTTTGGTTTATTTAGCTAGATCTTGAATTTACATGAATTTAGAAATTTGAATCGACGAAATCGGAGTTCGTATGAAGGAGAACGAACCCCGGGAAGTTTGAAAATCACATAAAATGATGAATTAGGGTTTTCTTGGAATTAATGGAATTAATTTTCTGAAGAAAATTCGACTTATGATGTCAGCGGCCGGTTTCCTTCACGGGTGAAAAGTTGTGCCACGTGGACGACACGCAAGTGGTGACGGGGCAGCCACATGGGCGTATTTGGTGACGTGGCCGTGAGATGGCTGTGACGTGGCAGTGCCACGTTGGCTCTAAGCCGGCGATGGCTTGGTGTCGAGCTCGTCGGCGCTACGCACCACGGCGAGCCCCGTCGAGGGGCTCAACGCGAAGAGGGGGCGGTGGGGAGTGCGATGCTCACTAATGCGGTGGATGGGCGCGAGGCGATGGCCGGCGGCGAGCAGAATGGCGACGGCAAGATCGGGCTTGCAGCGGCGAGGGTGCTCCCGTGGGTTCCTGGTGACAACGAGGAGAGCCCAAGGTAGCCTTCATGACGGCAGTTCTGAATATGCGATCAATGGCGCCAATGAGTCCTTGTGGCTGCTGGAATTGAGGAAGAAAGGGCGGGCGGCCAAGGATCCTCAAACGCGAAATACGGCAACACCAAGAGAGGAGAGGAGGAGCGAGTCGAGGGGTTTGTACGAGGGAGAGATTGCACACCTGGTGCTCCTGTTTATAGGGCCGGGAGGTGAGGAGGAGATCATCTTGGCGTGCAGAACGTGGCGGCCGCTCTTGGGATCCGTGAAATCGCGCACGAGGAAGGGGAAAGGGCGTAATCGAGGGCGTGGTTGAGGAATTGAATGTGCATGCGGGCACGGAAGAAGGGGTGGAAATGGCGGCGAAATCGGAGCTCCCACGATGCAGCCATGGCGGTTACATCGGGTGCGCGAGATGGCCCCACTTGGCGATGGCGGGAAGAGGGCGTGGTGGGGCCAGGGAAGGAGAGAGGGGTGGAGCGCGGGCGATTGGGCCAAAAACGGCCAGTGTGGGCGTGGAAGAAATGGGCCGAACGGAGGATTCGGCCCAAAGAACGATTTGGGATTTTTAATGCGTTTTCTAATTTATGTAATCCAATTAAATAAAAAGAGGCTTAGAAAATATCAAATAAAATCCAAAAATTCTAGAACAATTCACAAAAATTCCTAGAGTTATTTTGGACTTAAATAAAATATTTCCAACATATAATTGGAAATAGATTTTGCACATAATTTATTTTGGCTTTAAAATAATTAGGAAAAGCTTTTAAAATTCCATAAAATTCTAGAAATTAATTAAAATTTTATTTTTGAACTTTAACTCAAATAAAACTTCAAAAACTTTAATAAATTTTATTTTTGACTTTTAAAACTTCAGAAATTCAAATAAAGCAATAAAACTCTTTCAAATTTTAGAAAAACCAACAAAATAATAACTTTATTTATTTTATTTTGGTAACAACACTTTGGGATGTTACAGTGCTTGATCACCTCCCTAGGGACTCCGGGCATGTTGGATGCTTGTCACGCGAAAACGTCTGCATTAGCTCTGAGGAAAGTGACAAGGGCATCTGTCTATTTGGGGTCAGAAGTATCCCCGATGCGAACAGTCTTCGAGGGCTCCTATGGATCCAGAGGAACCTCTTTGACCTGGTCGTTCGGCTTTGGTGCAGCTTTATGCTTCGTCTGCTTGGTCAAAGGCTACTCCTTACTTTCTTCTCGAGTTAGTATCTAGCCAACCATCTCGAGGCATCGACGGTCACACGTATGCACCATATTTGTATAACAGTGAATTGTGATCACTCCTTTGAGACCTGGTATCTTAAGACATTGATACCCATAATGAGTAGCCCTTAAGAATTTTACCAAAGTTGGTCGTCCGAGTATGGCATAACATGCCGTATCGAAATCGACCACATCAAAGGAGATCTTCTCTGTCCTAAAATTACTTGGAGAACCAAATATTAAAGGAAGAGAAGCTTGGCCAATAAGTTTGGCCAAAGACCCCGGTACAATCCCATAAAAAGTGTATCATACCAGTCTTACCTTGGTCCTAGGTACTTGCATCTCGTCTAGTGTACTAGTAAACAAGATGTTTAACGAGCTACCGCCATCAACCAGCACTTAATTTACTCGACAATTGTTGATGGTGGGCTCGACCATGATCGAAAATTGACCTAGTCGAGTAGAAAGAATCAGGCAGTCACTCTTCTTGAAAGAGATGGTGACTTCCCACCACTTCGGCAATTTATTGACAAGAGGAGGGTCAATGGAGTTTACCTCACGTTCGACAGCATTAAGCTATCGTTTTGACTCGTATGCCGATGATCTCCCATAGATATGCTCGATAGTATGCTCAGGATCTTGGAATGGCATCTCCTCGTAGTCGTCCAACTGCTTACGACCACTCGCTTGCCCTACCTCTTCGAGAGTAGGAAGTGGCCCTTTGCCGTTGTAATAATCCTCGAGTTTTCGTTGGAAAACCCAGTAGTTGCGAAGGCCATATCCTTCCTTTTTATGGAAAGGGCACCACCTAGGCTTGTCGTTCTTCCACTTGGGGCACTTACCTTTGCCTCAATCAGAGTATGGCTTGGAGCCTTGAGGCTTCTTATCACTTATAGCCAAGACTTCCTTAGAATGGTCGACCTGAGGCTTCTGGTCCTTGATATTGTTCTTGGACTTCTTGGCCTTCTTATCCTTCTTCTTACCACTTTCGCCCGCTTCTTGAGGAATTTTATCGTCTCGATCAACAGTATTGTTCCACTCAACTGCTTCAGTAGCAGTCGCATATCGATCGGCTATATCAAAGAGCTCGGCGACAGTAGGAGGATTCAAAGCGATATCCTTTGTGATTCTTCTACTACAGACTCCCTACTTGAAAGCTCTGATGATAGAAGAATCAGAAACTTCATCAGAAACTTCAAGTATGGAATTTCGAACCTGACTGAAACATCGAATGAACTAGCGTAGAGTCTTGTGGTCATTTTGTCTCATCCTGTGCAGGTTTTCCTCCTTCCCAAGGCAATGGTAGGTACCCTGGAAATTGGCCAGTAGCAGGTCGCAGAAGTATTGCCATGAATAGATCGACTCGAGTGGTTGATTTAATAACCACAATCGAGCAGATCCGTCGAGCACAGTAGAAAAGTAATTTTCTATTACATGCTCTTCTCCTGCTGTTGCTCGAACAGTGGTCATGTATATCTGAAGGAATTCGATAGGATTTTGAGACCCATCAAACTTCTCCATGTTCACTGGTCGAAACCGAGACGGCCAGCGAACTGCTCGGAGGCCGGGTGAGAAAGCCCGATACTCGGTAATGACTTCTTGACGCCTTCTTTGTAGAAAAGAAGGGTTGATGTCACCAGGTGATCGTACACGACAATACCTGGTTGTGGGTGGACCCATCCTATGGTAGGTCTCAACCATACGAGAAAAATACTCGTCGTATTTGATCTGCTGTTGCAGATTTTTGGGTTGGAGTGGAGAACGATCACCTCTTCTGGGAGCTTGTTGATCATAAAGTGTTCGATGAACTCTCCTCCGACTGGAGTTAAGGTTAGGAGAGCGACACGACTTGTTGTTGCGCCGATCTCCATGTGGTGAGTTGTTCGACCAACTGGTAGCTGTTGGAGTCATACTGCTACGACTTCTAGGTCGATGCCGGCGAGGGTGCTCGAGTCTGGCCATCGTGCTTCGAAGCCTTCGTGCGATCTCTCCGGTGAAGAGGTCGTAGCCAGGCATTCTGGCAAGTTCTCGAGTTGGGTTCTCTAGTAGTTCGTTGATGCGCTGGAGTTCCTGAGCTTCCTCCGACTGATACTGAACACGCCCAAGCAGATTTCTCTGAGTCGCCATTCTTCTCTGTCGACTTGTCTCCAGATCGTCCATATCTGATCCTCGAGTTTGCATCAATGGAGTGCGATTATTTCAAGGATCTCCCTTACGCTCATGAGAGTGTTGACCCTGTTAATCACCGGAGGTGTCCTCGTCATCACCATGAGAGGTCACAGTGTGTGATCGTCGGGGAGCGTCCTCAGTCCTGTCTCTAGGAGAGTGATCATTATCTGAGAGAAGGACAAAGACCTCCCGTTAATGATCTCCACTTGCGCTTGAGGCCTCCTGGCTTGAAGAGTAGTCGAAAGACACCATCTGGTGACTTAGAGCAAGCCCCTCTAGGAAGGGGAGTTCCGAGTTCTAACCATATCCGTCCGCAGGTGAGCCCTGCTAGGGGATGGTCGAACTCTATAGGATTGACAATGACAATCAGAGGGGGGGGTGAATGATTGTAGCAATTAGACCTCCAATTCAAACCGTAGTTCTATGCACAGAGCCTCTCACGATCTCCTTGGGAAACTCCTTTGAAGACCTCTTCAAGAATCACCACGAGAACTACCTAGAGGACCTCTCCAAGGACCTCTTCTGGATGACCTTAAGGACCTCCCAATGATCTCCTTGAAGATCTCTAGAAGACCTCCTTGAGATCTTTCACGCATAGTAGGAACAAAGCTACGCTCTTGAAACAATATAGAATAAATCTGTTGTATATTGCCCAAACTTTGTTCTGTCTACAAAGTGCTCTTCAAGAACCCCTAAAAGGCCTCCCACAGAAGACCTCATAAAGCTCTCTCAAAAAGCTACGGGAAAAGACACCTCTCCAAACCGTGGGATTAGCACCTAACCCCTCATCTATTTATACCCTAGAGTCCTAAACGTGTACCACAATGACACTGACACAGACTCTTTTTCATCCATGAATCAAGGGACCCGAAACCCTTTCCTAACACGAGTTTTCATCATCTCTAAGACTCCAGATATGGAACTCCTTCCATATATTCATCACGTGAAGTAAGCCTCCAGGACTCCACCTCCTGGAGCTCCTCCACGCAACAGCAACCCTTTGATCTCTATGTGTTCCAACGCAACCCCAACCACCTCGTGACATCCACGACCTCCTAGACCTCAGATCTCCCCATCCTAGTCTGGGTCCTCCTCGTCACCAACCATGATTGTCTCCACGCTCAACCTACACATGAAAAGATCAAAGAACACGAATCCTAGCATAAGTTCTCCAACTTGACCAAACATTAGCTTACTCACACGCATAAACACTATCATGCATCATGCAACATACTAAAGCTCATGGAATTATCCTCATCGTTAGCCAATTCCCAAAGTGGCGGACAAACAGAACACAATCGGTCGTACCTCCATGTTAGAAATTTGGTATTATCACGCCCAATGGGTCGTCATCAGCTCCATACACACCGGTACTACCGATTCTGAAGAAGGTCCAAAAACTCCCCAAGACAAGCACTCTGGAAAATCCATACCACAACCTTGCGGTTGAACCAATGTGTGGTACTACCATAGTTAAATCTATGGTACTACCGTTTACAAAGGAAATCCAAGAATCCAAAAAACATGTCTTCTGGAATTTTCAAACCGCAGTGTAAAAAACGAAAATATTAAATCGCGGTCGCATCGCCCATGATCGCGGTACTACCGCTTTTCACTTGAGTTCAAAACTCTCAAAACACCTTCTCTGGAATTTTGCAACCGCCATCTAAAAAACGTTATTACCGAGTCGCGGTACTACCGCCATTTTCCAAGCGGTACTACCGCTCAACTGAAACGCGCAAAAGACTCAGAAACACATGCCCTGCCACGTGGATGCTTTAGATTGACTTGGCCGTTCGGACCGTGTGTCAAGACCGTTGGATCTGGAGTACTGTTCAAAGTCCGAACGTCCCTCTCGATAACCACCGTCTGATTTCAATCCAAAGGCTAATACAACCTGTTACTTTTGGATGGTCCGAACGTTCTTCTTCAATATGAGCCGTCTGATCAAGATTTGACAGTTCGCTATCACACGTCGGGACCCAAGTGACTTGCGGTAATACCGCGCGTCACTTGCGGTTTGTACCGCCCAACGGTAGTACCGCGGCCACAATGCCGGTACTATCGTAAAACCCGACAAAGGCTGATTTCCACATAAATCAAAGGCACTCAAATGCTATTACAAAGCATGTCAACACCTAAGATCACAAGCAAGTCGAAAAACAATGTATTCATCATTAAACACCAAGACTAAGACTTCCTATTGTCAATGTGTTCATCAGCAACTAACACGACCAAAAGCCTCCTGGTCTAACAAACTCACAAGAAAAACATGCTCGACCCCATCCTCTGTGGGGCTAACCAGAGATAGATGACCACTAGATGCTAATAAAGCTCTAGAATGATGGCTTCTAGGACTTGTCGTTCCAGGTCAGACTATCTTGGACGGACTTGAACATTTGGAGGGGGAACCCTCGTTATGCTCTGAACCTGCCTTGGGACAGTTCCAATTGTGGTCAGATGGACCCTTGCCCTCTGAGGAAACTAGTCCCTCAGTTGGACGTAACGTTGTCGGGGATAAGGATTCCTCCTCAACTCCATCGGTGGTATGGTCTCCTAAAGAATGATCTCTGGAGGCATCATTACCATCAAATGATACAATACTCGGCTCGTAGTCAAAATCAGCATCCATGTCGATATCTGCGTAATCGGCCAAGTCAAACCAGTTCTCCTCATTCCACTCTCTTATCATGGAAGCATTAGAGTTGAGAAAAATAAAGAAAACATGTTGACCAGATGATCCCCACGGTCGGTGCCAACTGTCGGTGTTTTAGAACCGATCTTACGTAATGATTGTTTGATTCGGGGGGTCTCTAAGACTCAAATCACGTAGAGAGAATGACATAGGGATTTTTATACATGTTCATTCCTTCTCCGGAGAGAATAACAACCCTACTCCTGTGTGGCTATATTGAGTATGCTGGTTACAGATCAAGAGAAAGACTCAAGTCTCAAGTCTTGTGTTCCTAGTTACCTCCCCTAATATTGTCTGCTGATTTTGCCCTTTATATAGTGCTCATAGTGGGCGGCGGTTTCTCCAGTCCAAATGGCACCTCAACGCTTCAGATGATGAAGTAGTTACTGGAGATTATTGCGTGAGTAGTATCGTGTAATTATTCCAGAGAATAACAGCGTATACTAACTGTTTAGATGTCCTAATCAATTGTGCCTACTTGTCTACAAGCTCAATCAATTATAGGGTGGTCGTAGAAGGACTTACGACCATATGGTAGTCATAGCAAAACTTATGACCATGAGGTTGTCGTAGAAGGGCTTACGACTCTAGCTTTTCCCTTATGAATATTAAGGGGTATACTCAAGAACCATATGATGGTATTATTATCCATAATAAGAATTACAGATAAATAATTAAATGAGGATTATTAGATCCTCGTCACTTTCAATCTCACCCTTTTTGGTAATTGATGACAACCCAATCGATATAAGGATATGAAAGATTTTGAATATGCACAATGTTGTATATTCTTGTTTTTGACATTTGATGAGCAAGAAATTTTTGTTTCTTTCAAAGTCAATTAATAAATAGAGAAAGCTCCCCCTAAATATGTGCATCAAGGTTCATGAAATGATTTTCATGCACATGTGGATAAATGAAAATTTCGGCGGAGTTTCCTTTATTTATTGGATATGTGGAACAAGGTTCTCCAAGATCATTCAAGCAATAAAAGATGCTTGAGATAATATTTAAAATATAAGCATTCAATAACCAAGTTCAACATAACAAGCCTTGGAGAAAAACTAATAAAATCCCATAGATATAAAACATATTGTTCTAATAAGATAATAGATACGTAGATTCCCAAAAGCTAAGCTCCCCCTTGATCTTCTAATCTTCAAACTTCTCCCCCTTTGGCATCAAGTACCAAAAAGATATCAATCTTGTGCAAGAGGATCTTGAGGAGGAGTATTGAGGCGACAACGGTGTCCATAGCGAGCTGGAGTAGATAAAGCTTGCTCAAGAGATTGAACCTAATCTGCCAAAGCTGCAATCCTATTGTTGGTTTCTGTCTGAGCCTCTTCCAGTCTTTGTTGAGAGTCTCTAATTTCCATGACCACTGAGAGTATCTGAGAGAGTGAACTGGATCTGCTGGAGCTGCTATTGAAGCCTGAGGTGGTGCTACTGGAGTAGGAGGTGGGATTATGACCGTCACTAGGACCCCTTCCCTGGGCTTGTAAGACTTATGCACTCTTGGCCGCCCTCTTCTAAACTGAGTCAACCTCAATACGAGAGCCATGATATATGGTGCAAAGTAAATCCTCTTGACTCTGTCATTATTGGATGAGCTAATCTCCTTCATGATCACGTCAACTGCATCAAACTTCTTGCCATTCATGATATTGTCTATTATGTTCCATGCATACCCTCGAATGCATCAAAGTTCCCACTCTTGGGAAAGAAGGTATGGTTGATGATCCTGTTGATTATGCTTGGCAAAGGGAGAAGGCCTCCAATTTTTCCAGGTACAAAGTTCATATTTTGGTCATAGAACAAACTACATGCTGGGACTCTGAGGGCTTCTCTATCATCAAGTTTTTCTTGTGTCCCCATGTATGTTCTCAAAGCACGTTCAAAATCTGTCTTGGTGGCTTGATACCTTTGAGTTTCAGTCATCCATATTAAGTGATCAAAGGTTGCTCACACATGGACAGTAGCATAGAATTGTCTCATTATCTCTTCATTGTAGTCACACTTCAATGCCACAAGATCATGAAGACCAACTGCACAAAACAATCTGTAGGCTCCATCATATTTGTCAAGAGAGTTCAAATGAGCCCAGTCAATATACTTAAGATCGGCGAACTGTTTGCGATGACTGTAGAGCTGAGCAAAGACTTCTTGTTGAAATCTAATGTGGAACCTCGCATCTATGGAACTATTGGGCTTCTCATATTGATTGACATGACGAAGTAAAGCATAGTTATCACTGTGAATCTGCATGAGGTCCACTATAGGCTCTCCGGCCTCAGCCGTCTCCTCATCACTTGCCTCATCACTTTTAGTTTCTTCTAGAGAGGTGTCCACATCACCTTCATCCTCTTCAATTTCAGGTTCTACAGCTTGCTTCTTAGAAGATGTCCCTTGATCTCGCTTCCTCATAGCTAGAAGAAAAGATTCAATCTTTGAGTCACTTTCATCCCTCGGAGATCTTCTTGATGTTGCCTTCCTTAAAGGCCTCTTCTAGTGAGAAGGTCCACTGCTCGAGGCTAGGGGATCATAGCGTTCTTCGATATCTTCGTCGGGAGTGGTCCCTTTGCGAAGAAATGGCCTCTTTGTCCTTGGCATGATTGCTGAGATAAGAGAAGACAATCAGAATAGGATTTATGCAAAAGAGTATGGTTAAATCAACTTTCCTCTTCTGGAGCGGTAGTACCGCTGTTGATTACCTGGTATTACAGCAAGTCAATAGTACCGACGACCACGGGGCGGTAGTACCGCAGTTCCAGAATCTTTAGGGCAATCTTTCGATTGTGACTCTAACTAGTGTTTGACATGAATTAATCCATGGAAATGACATGATATGTCTTCAAACACTAATTACTACCAATTTTCTTAAGAGAAATTGATTATTTCATCCACATTTTGAATCAAACCCTAAAAGAGAGATAGATGCCAAAAAAATAGACGAGAAATGAGAGAATCAAGGCAAATACCTCGGGGATTTGATGAGAAGTGAGTGCTAGAGTCGATCTCAACCAAGAAATCCGAGAAAACTTCACTCAATCGAAATATTTGAGTTTAGGTATTTGTGTGGAGCACTGGAGGAGAGAAGAGAGGAACCGTTGGTAGTTTTTAGAGAAGAGGAAGCGGTATGACCGAAAGAGAGAGAGGGACCAGGGATTAAGGTTTTGGCCATAACTGTTTTAGGAACCACCAACTGAAGTGGTAGTATTGCCGTTGAAGTGCGGTATTACCGGGCAGCGGTAGTATCGGCGTTAAACACGCAGTATTACTAGTTTTTCCTAAAAACAAGAGCTGATCTTGAATGCAAATGATCCTTGTTTTAATCACTCCAATAACTAGTTTTAGCACCATTATGCATGAGATAGATAATACAAACTCCAATGAATATAGTTTTTATTAAAATAGAGATTTTTAAGAAGGATTTTGAGATTATTCTCATTCCTCAACTTCCAAAAGCGGCTTTCATCTAATGGTTTGGTGAAGATTTCGGCCAATTGATCATCGGTTCTTATGTGGCTAATTTTGATATCTCCTTTGCCCACATGATCTCTCAAGAAATGATGTCGGATATCTATATGCTTGGTTCTTGAGTGTTGGACCAGGTTATTTGTAATCTTCACGATATTATCATTGTCATACAAAAGAGGCATATTATCAAATTTAATTCCAAAATCTATCAATGTTTGCCTCATCCATAGCAATTGAGCACAACAACTACCCGCGGAAACATAATCGGCTTCGGAAGTGGAAAGAGCTACGTAATTTTGTTTCTTAGATGACCATGATACCAAAGATCTTTATAAAAATTGATAACTACCCTATGTGTTTTTTCTATCCACTTTGCAACCTGCATAATCGGAATCCGAATATCCAATTAAATCAAATTTTGCACCTTTGGGATACCATAAGCCAATGCTAGAGGAATGCTTTAAATATCTAAGAATTCTTTTCACGGCCATCAAATGGCACTCTTTTGGTGATGTTTGAAACCTTGCACACATGCAAACGCTAAACATGATATTAGGCCTAGATGCGGTAAGATAAATCAAACTACCAATCATGGATCTATAAAGCTTTAAGTCGACCGGTTTACCTCCCTCATTAAGGTCGAGATGATCGTTGGTTGCCATGGGAGTCTTGGTGGCTTTTGCATCTTCTATGCTAAATCTCTTGATCAAATCCTTTGCATACCTCGTTTCGCTCACAAAGGTTCCATATTTGAGTTGTTTGATTTCAAATCCAAGAAAATAGCTAAGTTCTCCGATCATGGACATTTCAAATTTTCTAAACATCATATCACCAAACTCTTTGCAAAACTCTTGATTAGTAGACCCAAAAATGATATCACAAACATAAATTTGGCATACAAAGAATTTATCATCTAAAACTTTAGTAAACAAAGTTAATCAATTTTTCCAATTTTGAATCCTTGTGAAACTAGAAAATCTTTAAGGCATTCATACCATGCTCTAGGAGCTTGTTTAAGACCATAGAGCACCTTGTAGAGTTTATAGACATGATTAGGATTCTTAGGATCTTCAAAACAGGGAGGTTGCTTAACAAATACAAGTTCAGATATTTTTTTTGTCTAGAAAAGCACTTTTAACATCCATTTGAAATAATTTAATATCAAAGCATGATGCAAAAGCAAGTAATATCCGATTTGATTCAAGTCTAGCTACGGGAGCAAAAATTTCACCGAAATCCAAACCTTCGACTTGAGAGAATCCTTGAGCGACCAATCTCGCTTTGTTTCTTATAACCATTCCGCTTTCATCTTGCTTGTTTCTGAAGACTCATTTTGTACCGATTACATCGTGTTCCTTGGGCCTATCCACCATTGTCCAAACTTCATTCTAGATGAAGTTATTGCATTCACCCAATCCGGATCATCGAGTGATTCTTCTACATGTTTTGGCTCGGTAGAAGAGATAAAAGAGTAATGTTCACAAAAAGAAGCGACACGAGTTCGAGTTTGAACACCCTTATTTACATCACCCAATATTTGATCTATTGGATGATCTTTTGTAATTGCATTATGAATTCATGGTGTTAGGTTGAACGGTTGATCATCTTCCTTGTTGTCCTCTTCATCAATTTGAATTTAACTTGTTGTGGAAGAGGTAGGAGGTTCAACTTGAATGGAAGATAATGGATTATTTGGATCTTCTTTAGGCTTGATATCTCCAATTTGCATATTTTCCATAGCTTGTCTTAAAGCTTCGTTTCCTACATTATCCAAATTCTCTTAGTCATCTTGAGAGCCGTTAGTTTCATCAAATTGAACATTATGTTTTTCTTCAACTAAACCGGAGTTTTTATTGAAGACATGATAAGCTTTACTATTTGTGTCTTTGGTTACAAATGTTATATTTTGAAAAAGGGTGTTCGTCTTTCAAAATTTGCAAGTCGATGCGATGTTAGTTTCTTGCTTGGAGTGTGGGTTGTTGAAAGTTCATGCTTTATTCCAAGTTCATCACAAAAATCCTCAATTTTAGTGTTTTTGAACTCGGAACCATTATCACTACGGATTTTTCTTAATTTTGAAATCAAATTCATTTTGAGCCCTTTTTGCAAAACTTTTGAAAATGCCGAAGGTTTCGGCTTTGTCATCTAGGAAGAATACCCATGTATATCTAGAGTAATCATCTACAATGACTAAACAATAGCTATTACCCCCGATACTCTTATAGGTTGTTGGCCCAAACAAATTCATATGCAAGAGTTCTAATGTTTTAGAAGTTGACATGTTACTTTTGGATGGATGAGAAGTTGTAACTTGTTTCCCGGCTTGACAAGCACAATAAAATCTATTCTTCTCAAACTTCACATCTTTCAAGCCAACAACTAAATCATGCTTGAAAAGCTTTTTAAGTTGAATCATACCAACATGAGCTAGCCTTCTATGCCAAAGCCAACCCAAAGAAGTTTTTGCAATCAAACATGTTTTCAAGCATGAATTATTTGAAGAAAAATCAACCAAGTAAAGATTTCCATTCTCGAATGTGGTGAACATTTTTCATTCTTGAATGTGGTGAACATTTTTCTATCACAAGTCATATATTGAGTGCATCCACTATCAAGCACCTAATATTTTCCACCGGTCTTGTAGTTCACCTACAAAATAAGAATCAAGTTTTTTTAAGTACCCAAATTAGTTTGGGTCCTTGGAGGTTAGTGACCAAGGTTTTGGGCACCCAAATGACATTCTTTTTGGCGTCTAAAATTAAAGTGCCAATAAAATTTGCTACTACCTTGCCATCTTTGGATTTCCTAAGCATGTAGCAAGAATCATATATGCCATAAGACTTACTACTAGCAATAGAGCATGCGTTTGACAAATGTCATATATTACGATATTTATTACAATATTTGCCATTTTCATTTACAAACCTTGCGGTCTTGTAAATTGGCTTCTTACCTTTTGTGGCGACCCGGTCAGGGGTTGTAACACCCCGTCCAGACAATACAGGATTAAATGATTTAGAGACAAAATTAATAGAATTATTTAGTTGAATATTAGAAATTTTGGGTTCGGAAAGAAACTTGGGCCTTCAGCCCATGGCCTTGTGGTCCATGTGGGGGGCTGTCTAGTATTAAAGAGACCACATTGAGGTGAAACCCTAGCTGTCCCTGTTGATTTTCCCCCCTTGCTGCCACCCCCCAAGCCAGGCTTATTCACCCGAGCCGCACCCCGACGGGAGGACCCAACTCCTGGTGCCGCCGCCGCCGGCCCCCTCGGCCTCCATGGGTGGCAGACGCTCCCTTCCTCACCTCCTCCCTTCGCGCCTCGCCCACTGCTCACCTCCGCCTCGGCGCCGCGCGGCCCCTCGGCCTCCATGGTGGCGGACACTTCCCAGCCGCGTCGCCTCCCGGGTTACCGTTGCCGACGCTGTCGTCCCACTGTTCCTCCTCTCCGCCACGGCTACCACATTGTTGCCTTCGCTCGCGCAAGATCTTGTGCCGCTTATATCGGCCGCCTTGGCGCCTCGATGGCGTCGCAAGTGCGATAAGGGCAAGGTCTGCTTGACCCCAATGAGGCCAACGAGATCTCCATGGCCAACTCCGAAGGCGCTCCCTCGCCTCACCCTCTCGCTATCTCTCCTCGCATGTCGCTTATCGTGTGTATCTGCTCATCGGTTGATTGTTCTGCGGGTTTGGATTGTGCGGATCTGTGGGTAAGGTAGTGATCTGTGCGGTAAGGATAGTTTCAAGCTGATGTAATAGATCGGTGCTTGTGTGCTGCTTCTACCTCATAGATTAAACTAAGCAGTGGATGGGCATGATTAGCAGTTCCTATGCAATCGATTTTCTTGAAAATTTCTTAAGAACAGTGCTATTTTTGGGCTGTGATGTGGAGATTCATTCGTGTCCCTTCAGCGATGTCCCTAGTAGATGAGTTATGGGCTTATGGCAATCCTTGTAGTTCTTTGTGGTGCGCTGTAGTTAGTGTTGGTAGCCATTTAGATGGAATTGCTATGCATGCGTTATGCCCATGTCAAAAAACATGTTCAGTTTATGCTTTCAGCGGTGTTAAATTTGATGGCTTGCCTGCCGTGGTTGCTGGTGCTGCTATTAGGAATCGATTTGGTCTCTTTCACGCCTGTGTTACTTAGTTGCGCACACACTCATTGGCAGTTTACCGGTTTCAAGGGTTGATTATATGGGCACTTTTCGGTTACATTTGCTTTTGGTGAAAACTTTGCATGGTGATCATCATAGTGTATAAATAGATTGAAGTGGTTGGTCTGGGAGTTGATGCGATATGTTGCCTAGGCCTTGTACTCTATATTTTTGTACGAAGTTCATGCTTATTAGATAAGAGATTAAAACTGGTCTTGTGATGTTAGATTCTGTAGATCACTATCCACCTTTGTCAATGGGCAACATAATTAGTGTGCAAAACGTTTTGCGAGTTGAGCCAAAGCATCTACTAGTGTGTTGGAGTTGCTTTTATTCTGGTACCATATGACTAGCCTAATTAGTTCTTTTGGTAAGCTTGCTTAAGGGGCTTCTAACCCAGGAGCTCACTGCCCCTGCTTAGGCACAACCCATGAAATATGTTTGGGGGAAAAACCATCTTGTAAGCTCTAGAAAGTAAAAATGCAGTATTATATGAGATTTTGGATTTTATGCTAGAAATTTGATTCAACATGGAAAATGATTGCGAGATTGATAATTGTCACTTTACTTTGTTGCTTGATGTGCCTGTGTCTGTGAAATAACTTCTTGTAGTAATGGTTCAAAAGCACGTACCACTATCCATGTAGGTATTCATGGTTTGCATTCTGGCTCCGGCTTTCTTTACTTAAAGGTGGTGGTGAACCCCTCGATGCTAGAGCGTTCCGCCTATTGTCTTCTGTCTCACGGTTGAGGCAAGTGCAAGTATTATTATTGAGTTGTTATATTATATACTTGATGAATGCCAAAGTTGATTGATGATGCTTACTGATTGGTAATATTGATGAGTATGAATGTCATAGTTTAATGATGATGCTTACTACTTGGAGAGGTTTACATGATGCTACATGCTAATGGTTATATGATGATGCGTATATGATAATGTTTATATGATGATGCTTACATGATAATGGTTACATGTTGATGACAATAATGATGGGACAAGGTGAGCAATGAGACTACCTTGCTAATGATGATAATGATGAATCATGATAATGACACTGGGCATGTGCATTCTGCATCATGGCATTGGATCCCTGTGCCTTGAGGGCACATGCCTTGATTATATATTGGATCCCCGTCATGCATTAGACGGCTTTGGTCCCCACACTCGTGGAAAGTCATGTAACTAATCCGGTGAGATCGGTGAGAAAGTTATATGACTTGGAGTGTGGGCTTTGGATCCCTGTGCCTAGAGGGCACAGGCTTAGAGTATGTATCGACGGATACACTACTTGGCATTACCGGTAATTGCAAAAATGTGAAGAATGTGCATTCATGACATGATCATCGCATTTCTACATAAGATGGATTCGTTTGTTTAGCATTCAATGCTGTGTTCATGATGGGTTTGTTTGTTCCCTCTGACTAATTATGATGCTATCATATGAGATGGGTCTGTGGTACATAATGCTGTTATTCATGATGGAATTGTTTAATCCCTTTGACTACTTATGATGCTATGTTTGTTTGCTATTGCACTTTGCTGAGTCGTTGACTCACACTTGCTGTGTTGTGCTTGCTAGGTACCTCTCGAGGCAGCGACATGCATGGGAAGGGGTAGACTTGGTGCACGTCACATAAACACAACCCACAATGAATAAATTAGTCCAATTATCCACAATTTATATTCTTGATAATTGCCTAGGTTCAGTGTTGTGACCATCCTTCGTGGTGGATGTTTTGATTGTAATTATGGACGATCCAGTTATGTTCTTAATCCTTCGTCATTTAGTTCATTTAATTTCATTTGATGACTTAGTATCTGATTAGCCTGCTTAAGTAATTACCTATGGTTACACCTTATGCTCTCAATAATTTTGTAATAAAGTTGATTAGGAGTTTATGGACGCCCTTTTGACTATGCTTAAGTTGTTTAGCATATTTTGGATGTCTTGTGATGATTCGTTTAAATTGGATGATTTGATTGATGAATGATACTATATTAAACTGATTGAACCTCCGAGGTAGCCATCTTTACAAAGGAGGTTTTGCCGGATTTTAGAGAAATATCTTAGTTTTTATTGGTTAGAACGTTAGTTAGTAGTAGACCAGGCTCATGTTGAGTTTGATTGTTAGTCTTTTAGGTAACATTTTGGCTTCCGCATAGTCAGGGTGTTACAGTTGGTATCAGAGCGGGCTTTAGGTCCGTGGTAGTTGAAATATTAAACAGTCTTGCTTGATTTAAGTCGCCTGAAGGTTTCTTAAGTTTAAGTCACTTGTTGTGACCATTGGATTGGTGTGCCTCATGATTGGATATTGATCCAACGGATAGAAAAGGTGATTTATGCTTAAGAAAATTTCAATCACCTTATGAATAGACAGTCCCAATATTAAATTGACACAATGTGCACAGTAAGATGGGAATGGGTCAAGCATTGCATTTACGTTTTCGTTATGTCGTTTCGAGCATTGCCGTTATGAATTAATTATGAATACTTATGATATGCCTATATGGTTATTATATGTTATAATAGTAGACGACGAGAGATTTAAGTCGTGGTTGTAGCCTTGGGTTGCCAGGATCAATGGCTGGTTCACACAGCAAATACGAGTGGTAACATACATCCACGAGAGACTTTATTAACAGCAAAAGAGTTGATTATAAGGTTGCTTACAAGCCAAGACAACAAAACAAAATACACAGCGGAAGTAAAACCAAGTCCATCCAATACACCACAGGTAATTGGCTGGAGGGCGCGGCCTAGTTGATCTGATCCTCCTCATCATCAAAGAAGTCTTCTCCTGCTCAATTCATCAATCAAGCAAGAATGAGCACAACAACCGTGCTCGCAAGTTACACCCGTCAATAAACAGAATGACATGCATAAGTGGATATCTCAAGGAAGGCATAATATGGTTAGTTTGCATAAAGCCAAGTTTGTTTCCAATTATAAGTAATAAGTTCCAAGGCATATACAATAATTAAAATTCATTTTTAAAGTTCAATTTTACAGTTGGATAACATTCATCACAAAGTGTGAAGGATACCCTCCTGTCACAAGGCTTCCTGCCCCTAAATCATTTGGATAGAAATCCAAAACCATTTCATAAATCATTTTAAATCCAAAACTGAAATCTAACTTTGAGTGGCTTTGCTAGCATGTCCATGACCGTGGACACAGCTATTCTAATAGATTTACACTCTGCAGAGGTTGTACACTTTACCCACATGACACGACTTTTCTAGTTTGTTTGGCAACCGTCGCTGCCACCTCACACTCCTTTTGGTGAGAGGTCTAGAGCACGTGACAAAGCCTTTACAATGCATCGCTCCACCGCAGTCCATCCTCGCTAAGGTTTCACCCCCTTTGGACTACCCATCCGCAGGGTTCAGGCCCCCCTTGCGTCAGGTGGGACTACGAAGGTCGTAACATGACTACCCACACACCAACAGGATCAACCACGATAGAGCTTTGCAAATTAATTGGCTAGGTCCTACTCCTCATACTGAGGATATGTGGTTGTACGGTGAGGCATAACCCATTATAGGCATAGCAAGATGCGGCTCGCAGACCGATCCTTAACTGGCTTGGGCGATCATCACATACCCCTGGTCCTCATCCCTACCCAGGATTGAGTCTGTGCATAAACATTGCACCAGCCAAGCCAACCAATTCGCCCAAGACCAAATCCATTTTTCCATTTCTGTTTTTCTTTTCCAAAACCATTTGCAAAAACCTCCATGACAACACAATGTCATGGCTTTAAAACTTAGGATTCATTGGTCTTTCGGTAGAAACACTTCCCAAATCAAAATTTTGGTCTAGCAAGACTAAGCATATATTTTTCAAATGCCTCTAGTTCTCACTATTGCAAAAACCAGATTTTCATCTAAGGTAACAATGGATGGGGTTCAATGTTGACAGTGGCCATACAATGGAAATTAGGCATAGCTACAATCTTAAAAAAAAAATAGGTATTGAAATAACTTAGTAAAGTAGGCATGCATAAACCTTTGAAACAGAACATAGTAATTTGAAGTAATGGGTGCAACATGGTCAAGGGTGTAACTTGTCTTGCTCAAAGGTCTGGGTGTCCTCTTCTGCCTCAAGGAACTCTTGTTCTTCACCGCCTTCGCAATCTACACGGTGGGAAACAAAACAACTCAAAATAGAGCTCGATAAGATCCAAAGAAACTCCAATAAAACACTAAAATAAAACCAACAGAGAGGCTAGGTGATCAGGGGGAGGTCCAAGGAGCTTGCTGGAGGAGGTCCGAAGCTAAGGAGAGGAGGTCCAAAGAGCTTTGGAGGAGGTCCAAGAGCTTGTTGGTTTAACCAGGGAGTGAAAATGAGCAAAGGGTGAAGAGGAAGGGCTGCCCAAGCTTATATAGCCAGAGCCGCCCAGGTTTCCAAGGGTGGGCGTGTTCAAGAGTTAGTGAAAAGGACAATGGGAGCAAGCAAAAGATGGGACAAAAGAATGGCACGGGAGCTGCAAAAAGTGATAGCATTTAATGCGACACAACAGGCATTAAATGTGAGGAGACTCCCATGTGCAAAGGACATGGTCAAAGGATAAAGAAAATAGGTGCGGCTGCCTAATGGAGCTAGTCAAAGCCCGAGGGGAGGTCCTGCGGAGAGGAGGTCCCCAAAAGACACCACAACGGGGAGGTCCTGATGGCTAAGATCTCCAAAAGGGAGGTCTTAACAATCAGATCTAACAAAGGGGAGGTCTAAATAGACAATGAGGAGGTCCTAGAGGACACAGGGAGGTCCTGAGGGACACAGGGAGGTCCAAATAGACAAGAAGGAGGTCCTAGAGGACACAGGGAGGTTCTGAGGGACATGGGGAGGTCCAAATAGACAAGGAGAAGGTCCTAGAGGACACAGGGAAGTCTTGAGGGACACGGGGAGGTCCAAATAGACAAGGAGGAGGTCCTAGAGGACACAAGGAGGTCCTGAGGGACACGGGGAGGTCCAAATAGACAAGAACCGAGGACACAGGGAGGTCCTGAGGGACACGGGGAGGTCCAAATAGACAAGGAGGTGGTCCTAGAGAACCGAGAGTGAGTTAAAATGAACATGAGTGAGGTTTAGACCTGTGAAGGGAGGTCTAGACCAAAGAAAATCCAACCACTTGAGAGGTTTAGACCTAAGGAGGTCCGGATCAGAGAAGAACAAAGCCAGCGCAGAAAAGATGAGATCACCAAAACTCCACAAACCCAATTAAACAAATGTGAGTTTTAGTTGAAGTTTGATTTAGTCAAGTGAAATCCATTATGAAATTCTCAAGTTAAGCTTTGAATTCTCATCAAAACAAAATGGTTCTTTTTATTTTGAAAATTCAAAGGCTCCGAAAATCAGGGTGTTACACCTTTCTTGGGATGAACCCAAGTCCTTCCTTATTGAATGAACACATTTGCTCACTCAATAGCTTGTCAAGGGTTGTTTTACCCTTGAAGCATCTTTTCAAGCTCTTACTTAACTCGGTGACTTACTCTTTTAGCTCATGATTTTCAACAATGAGCAAAGGATCACATGTATTAGCCATATTAGCAATGTATTAGCCATATTAGCAATTGAATTAATTTTAGAACAATATGTGTAACATCCCCAAGTTACTTAATGATGATTAGTATGCATCTTATCAGCATGCATGACATTTTGGAATTATTTGCATCATTTATTGCACAAGGAAAATCTCAAAATAAGTTAAACATACAACTTAAATTTAAACTCCAAAAGAAATCAGGAACCAAAACTTATGATTATCTTCTGGAAATAATTTATACAAATACTAGAATAATTATCATGATTTAATATAATTTTTCCAAAATTTTTGGAACTTAATTTGACCCAAAGAAAATTCAAACTCAAATCAATAACCTTTTCCAAGTTGGAATTTTAAATAAGAAAATAACTCATGAGCAGTAATGTTTTATAATTTTTATGGGAACTAGGTTGTCCCAGGAACACCCCTAAATTAATTCAGAATTTTTAGAATTTTATTCCTAATTTTTAAGCCTCGGTCAAACTTTCCTTTTGTTTGGTCAAACTGATTTCCAAAAACTAAGGCTGGCACTGTTCGCCTGACTCGAACCCGACCCTGGCTCGAACCCGACGCGACGCGGTGCCACCCAACCGCCTAGGCCCTCGCCATTTTGGCCGTCAGATAGATCGAACGCCCACGTCAATCGAGCCGATCGAACTCCGCCCATGTGACCACACAAATCGCCGCCCATTTTAAATCGTGCGGTCCGCACCATTCGACCCGAGCCCGATGCGCCCTTGGTTCCAGCCGCACCCTTTCACCTCCACGCTGAGCCATCGGCGGTGGGCCCGCCAACAAGATCGTCTTCAACCTTGGGGCGGGCGCTACAGACTCAGCTCCACGCGGCGCCCACGCTCGCCGCTCTCCGTTCTTCGCCGAGGACGCCACGCACCGCCGTGTTGACCAATCCCGACCTTCACCTTCTCACGCCGCTATCTTCTCCGTCTTTCTCCTGCGCTAAAACCCCCTCGGATGCTCCCTTCTAACCCACTTCTCTTCCCGGCCGAGGAAGAGAGGGAAGCAAAGCTCCTCTCCCGTCCTGGTAAGAGCCGCCGCAACCACATAATTCGCCTCCCACTTCGTTGCCGTCTCCATTTTTCCCTCTAACCGAGCTCCCCTTTTCGTGTTGTAGCTCGCGGGACGAATTTGCGTCGTCGCCGCCCAGAGCGCGCCCGAGCGTCGCCATCGATCCTTCTCTCGCTCTGGTGAGTTTCCCACCGCTCCACCTTGTCAGGAGGTTCCTCTCACCGCTACCGAGTCACTCCACCTTTTAATCGCCATTTGGTGCAGGAATCGTCGCCGTGACCTTTTCTTCTCCGGCCCGGCCGTGAACGCCTTTTCTTCCCGAGTCCGACGCGGTGAAGCCCAGCTCGATTCACGGCACCCGGAGCACCGCTGCGGCCTACTCGTCCTTCCCCAACAACCTGTTGGAGCTCTCCTCGCCCAGCTGCCGCCCCACGACGCCCGAGCCGCCTCCTTCGCTCCACTTCGCCGCCGACGCGCCACCGTGCCTCCCCGCCGGCAAGGACACCACCAGAAGGTAGCTCTCCTTATTGTCTTCCCATTTTGCCGCGGCCCTCGCATCCTCCGGCCTCGCTCGCGCGATGACAAGCGCGCACCATCGCTGTCAAGACGCCCTCTGTTCGGATTTCGTCCGACAACAAGAGCTTAGTTAGCCAAATCTCGATTAGTTAGCCCTTAATGATTTTCTTAATGTTAGTATGACGCGTAGGTCCCACTTTTAAACCATGTTTAGGATTCTTAAGTGGACAACGTTTAAGCTGTTAAGTGTATGCCATGTGGGCCCCTATGGCCGATTAAGTGAATACGTAAAACCGTGTAGTGCGTTTTCGGTTAAGAAAAACGTATTCCTCTGCGCTAAATTCCCAAAATTACGCTTTCGCTAACAGAAGACGTAAAACAAAAATACGCCTCCCTTGTCCTTCTCGGCAGGGGCTGGGTCAATGTTGACCAGTCAACCCTTGACCCGGCCCCACTCGTCATAGACTGTGGCTAGCTCAGCCTCGGTGAGAAAAGGAGGAAAAGATTTATAAAATCCGAAATCCATTAAATTGCACACTGGAAATTGTATTAATTTGATAATTGCATAACTAAATCATTGTAGCTCCAAAAATAGTGAAACCAACTTTGTTAATTATCAGTTTAATGAACTTTGTTATAAAATTGGTTTCAAACATGCCACTGTCCCAGAGAATATATTTGGTGGAAAATGGTCCAAAACCAATTTATTTATACACTAGAAAATGTCTTGAACTTGAACAATTCATAACTATTTAGTATTAACTCCAAAATGAATGAGACCAGTTTTGATAATTTTTATTTTAAGTAAACTTTATTTTAAAATAGGTTTCAAGTATGTCTCTGTAACAGAGAGGTAATTTTTGAATAATGATCCTTTAACTCTATTATTTTTACTATAGAAAAAGGCTGATAACTTTGTAAATATATAACTAATTCATAAAAACTCCAAATGAGGTAAACTCAACTATTTTGGTCTTATATTATTATTCTCAAATTATCTATGTAATACTTTGCCTCACCACTACTCTACAAATTTTGGCCAAATAATTAAATACATGAATTAAGACATATTGGAAACTGAAATTCAAACCATCATAACTCTCACATGCTAAATCCAAATGGAATGAATCTTTCACCAAAAATTTATCTAAAATCATAATCTACCTACTGTATAAATTTCATGCATTTTTGAGTATTTTGTATTTTCAGCATTATTTGGTATTTATTGCAATATCGTCTATCATTAGGTTTTTCGACGATACCGGTATATTCGTGAGATCTAGTTGAGTGTAATCTGAGAATGAACAAGTGGTTCAGCAAAGGTGCGAGCACCCTCCTCTTGAACATATTGCTCCTATTGATTTTAAAATGTTTTGTATGGTTTTAATCTCTAAAGTGCATGCTATGTTGAAAAATATGTTCATGGGTAGAAGTAGTTAATATCCTACTTGCTGCATTGGCCCTCCTTTGAATGTTGATTATCCTTTTTACCTTGAATGATTAAGGCTATATGTTGTATGGGATTGTTTGCTAATTTGTAGAACGATGCTTAGCCATGCTAGTAGTTGTAGTCGTTAATGGTTGATGGAGCTAGTCCATCGGCCGATGGATCGAATTGAATCTTAAATGAAATTTGAGGATATTATGGATTTGATTATATTGAAATTGAGGAGAATGTCCAGATCTTCGTATCTAAATATTATGAATTTGTTGATGGGTTGTTGTTATGTGTTGGACTTGGACGGGTGATAGGGTGATGAAGGGGTGGTCCCGGATTCGTGTAGCCCCGTCTGGGTATTTGAGGACCGGTCTGTGGTGTGATGAACCAAGTCTTACGTACAACCACACGCCGGGTTTATGGGCGATGGCTTGGCTTAATAATTTGTTGTGTGTTAACTATCAAAACACAATTGGGTTGGCAACTTTTATCATTATTATTTAATTATTTGAGTTGTCAATCTTGTGGGGGCATATTACCCTTTTCTTACCTTGCCCTTAAGGGTCTCTAGTGATAGGGACTTACTTACACAACGGGGTTAGCCGTGGTTCAGGCGACTGTACTGTCTGCCATGGTGGACATCCTCGGGTGGTTTGATAGTTAGGACATGACATTGTAACGGCCTCGTTATGCTACCTCAGTCACACTCCAAAGGAAGAGTGCATTGGCCGACACTACGAGGAATGCATATCGTGTGGGTAAAGTTGTACACCTCTGCAGAGTCAAATAAATCTATTCGAATAGCCGTGTCCCCGGTTATGGACATCGCTTGTGGGAAAGCATGCACAGTTAGAGTATGGGAAGTTAAGTTTGGGGTTATGGTTGAAAATGTGTGTCATTATGTTAGTTTGTTCAAATCTGAATTGATACCTTGAACGCGATGTTCGCATGTTAATTGGTTATGGATTGAATTGTGTCATGAATGGTATATTCATGTGTTGATTATATTTGGAGATAGTACTATTGTTGATCATTACTTGCTACTGCAATGTTTTCTAAATGTTTTAGAAATGGCATTTTGAATCTATATAGTTTATCTAATTGCAAAACTTGCTTTATGCTAAAAATTGACTAGGTGTAGTAGCCTTCCTTTGATACTTACATGCATCCTTATTTTTCTTGAAAAGTCTCGCGAGTACAACTTTGTACTTAAAAATTTGCTATTACAGGTGAGAAGTCATTCGAATTGGGTAAAGTTCTTCCGACGCTACGACTTTAACTCCAGTTGGTTGCTTGTGGGATTGTGGGCATGCCAACTTGGTTATTCCCTTTTTATTTTAAGTTTATCTTCCGCTGCGATTTATCATTTGTTATTTACTTTTGGCCGGTTGGCCCTTTTATGCAAACTTGTATATTATGTTCTATTCAATGATGTTGTATTTATGTTTCCTTTGATTCTTGTATATTGTATGGATGTGAATACAATGTTGTGTTTGGATATGTGCATGTTAGTCGCTAATCCTTGGGAGCTAACATGGGACACTTATCCGGGTACTCGGAATCGTTTTCATCTCATGATAAGTATTATGCTCTTTCAGCATAATTACTTAGCTTGACACGGATCTGATCTCGGGGTCCCCACAGCGTTGGTATCAGAGCCATACTGACTGTAGGTTAAAGCCATAGCAATGGACGTTACTAGGGTTTGATTTGCAAAGAATATTTTCAACTATCAAAAGTTTGGCAAAAATGCAAGTAATATAGATTCCTTTCTTTCTTACCCATCCTAGTATCTATTTCCTTATCTCCCTATTCATTTGATTTGAGAAAAATCATTTTCTCTATTGCTCGTCTCTCTTTTCCAACTCTAGAAACGTTAAATAGTCGTCGGTAAAGAGAGTTGGTGGAAGAAAGAAAGAATGATGCCTTGCTGTGATTCTGGGATTAAGTTAGGGTTTATCCTTAGATATTATACACCCTAATGATATTCATTAGGTTGTAGACGCTGGATTTTGTGAAGGCTATTTGCTCTCTTTTGTTCCATATAGTTGTGCATCGCCTATGGGTGGGTTGTATCGCAACTATGTTGGAAAAGTAACCGCATTTTCAGTTGGACCTTGTGCTGTCCATAGGGACCATAGCACCCCATTTTGTTGCTGCATAATTGTGTTCTCATTGTGCATTCATGCTAGGTCAAGTTATCCCTACTATCAATTGCTTACCTTATGCTTTCTTTTTCCTCGTTCCTTTTTGTTGGTTGCTAACAAGTTGTATGGCAACAGGATGTCGGGTCTTAAAACTCGTTTGACATCGAACGTAATGGAGGAATCACAGCCCATGGGTTCTCAATCCTCCGATGTTCAGTCCCCGAATCCTCATCGGCGCAATTCGGAGCAACCCGACCCACAATTTCAGCATGTGGGTCGACAAGAAGAAGTGACTCCACCTCGACCCTCCGTGACCAAGTGTTGGCCCAGATGGAGCAGAGTCAGCAAGACCAGACTCGATCTTGCAGCAAATTGCTCGGAACACCGCCAAGATCCAAGATGCTCAAATGGCGGCGGAGGAGCCGATCTTTATGGCTCCCGATTTGTTGATTTTCTTAGCACGAAGCCTCCGTGTTCTCTTGTTCAAGATCCTCTCAAGGCTGATGATTGGTTTCGTACCATTGAGCGGAAGTTGATCCTCACTCAATGTGCCGACAATGAGAAGGTCTTATTTGCCTCCAACCAACTTGAAGGGGCAGCTTGTGCATGGTGGGATAATTTTTGCGCCATGCAGCCTGCCAATCACGTTCCATCATGGGACGACTTCCGAACAGCTTTCCGTGATGCACATGTTCCTTCAAGCTTAGTGAGTATCAAGAGGCGTGAGTTCCTCGAGCTGAAGCAAGAAGATAAGTCCGTATTGGAGTATCTCAACGAGTTCAATCATTTGGCTCGTTACGCTCCGGACGATGTCTCCACTGATGCAAGGAAGCAAGACCAGTTTTTGAATGGGCTTTCAGAAGTATTGCAGTTGGCACTTGCTGTACATGATTTCCGCAATTTCCAACAATTGGTAGATAAGGCTATTGTGGTGGAGCATAAGATGCAAGCGGTTGTAGAATCGCGAAAACGCAAGAAGGTTGCACAAATTTCAGCAAGCTGCAGTTTCCAAGAACAGGGTGTGTGGCAGCCCGCTCCTCCTGGATTTCAAGATCCGACACCTCCCAGATCTCCTTTGCAAGCCTCCAACCCACCTCAAGAAGAAATCCAACTAGGGCAGCCTAGAAAGAAGTGTCGAGTCCGACGCCAGCAAAACAAGCCAATCACTTGTTTCACTTGTGGCTATCCAGGGCATTTTGCGAGTCACTGTCTGGCGAAGCACCAATCCAACCCCGGTCAGCGCCAAGACCTTGGAGAATCCCTTGTTCAGCAGTCCGATGTTATTTCTCAGAACCCCAGCCATGCTCATGTCAATCATGTTACCACCAAGGAAGCGCAGGAAGCACCCGACGTCGTGTTGGGCACTTTTCTAGTCAACTCGACTCCTGCGACTGTGTTGTTTGACTCTGGAGCCTCTCATTCTTTCTTGTCAAGAGGTTTTGCTACACTCCACAACATCTCCCTCAGCTTGATGCCGGCACCTATGCTGATTCAATCACCGGGTTCAGAAATGAGAAGCATTCACGAATGTCGTGAAGTTGAAATTGAGATTGAAGGGGTCAAGTTTTCGGCAAATCTTATTGTGATAAATTCAGCGGGCCTTGATGTTATTCTTGGGATGAATTGGCTGTCCAAGAACCATGGTCAAATTGATTGTGCTCGCAAGTCTATCACTCTCACAAGTCCTCTTGGTTTTCAAGTCGTGTTGGTGCCGAGATTGGGGCATCCACATCTATGTGCTCTTAGCGGCAATGAGTTGCCTGAACTAAGTAAAGTTCCAGTGGTGTGTGAGTTTCCGGATGTATTTCCCGAGGAACTACCAGGCATGCCACCCGCACGAGAAGTTGAGTTCGTGATCGAGCTCCAGCCCGGAACTGCTCCAATTTCTAAGCGTCCTTATCGAATGCCGCCAAATGAGTTGGTTGAATTGAAGAAGCAACTCGTGGAACTTCAAGAGAAGGGTTTCATTAGGCCGAGTTCCTCACCTTGGGGATGCCCGCTTTGTTTGTGAAGAAGAAGGACCACATCTGCGATGTGTGTTGACTATCGTCCGTTGAATGAGGTCACTATCAAGAACAAGTATCCTCTTCCGAGGATTGATGATTTATTTGACCAATTGACCGGTGCTCGTATATTCTCCAAAATTGACTTGAGATTGGGCTATCATCAAGTTAGGATCAGATCTGAAGACATTCCCAAGACGGCATTCTCAACTCGTTATGGCTTGTACGAGTATACTGTTATGTCCTTCGGTTTGACAAATGCACCGGCCATGTTCATGAGCCTCATGAACTCAGTATTTATGGAGTATTTGGATAAATTTGTGGTCGTCTTTATTGATGATATTCTCGTGTACTCCAAATCTGAAATGGAGCATGAAGAACACCTTCGTCTTGTGTTGAACAAGCTTCGAGAACATCGACTTTATGCAAAATTCAGCAAATGTGAGTTTTGGCTGAAAGAAGTCGCCTTTTGGGGCATGTGCTATCTGAAGGAGGAATTGCTGTAGACCCAAGCAAAGTTCAAGATGTACTCAATTGGAGACAGCCCAAGTCTGCTTCCGACATTCGCAGCTTCTCGGTCTTGCAAAGTTATTACCGCCGTTTCATTGAGAATTTCTCAAAAATTGCAAGACCAATGACTCAATTGTTGAAGAAAGAAAAGAAGTATGAATGGTCAGCAGAGTGTGAAGCAAGCTTTCAGATGTTGAGGGATCGCCTAACCATCGCACGGTGTTAGTTCTGCCGGATATTCATAAAAACTTCGACATCTATTGCGATGCATCTCGCCTTGGTCTTGGTTGCGTTCTTATGCAAGAGGGCCGAGTTGTGGCATATGCATCAAGGCAATTGAGGCCTCATGAGATGAATTATCCCACTCATGACCTTGAGCTTGCAGCAGTAGTGCATGCTTTGAAGATATGGCGACATTATCTTATCGGCAATCGTTGTGAAGTCTATACCGATCACAAGAGTTTGAAGTATATTTTCACTCAAGCCGATCTGAATCTAAGGCAAAGAAGATGGCTTGAATTGATCAAGGATTATGATATGGGACTTCATTATCATCCCGGGAAAGCCAATGTTGTTGCCGATGCATTGAGCCGAAAATCGCAATGCAACTGCATTTCGGTTAAGCCTGAATCGGAAGCCCTATGCAACGAATTTCAAAGGCTCAACTTGGAGATGGTTAGTGAAGGTTTTCTCGCTGCCTTGGAAGTGAAACCTACCCTAGAGGACCAGATCAAGATAGCCCAGAAGAATGATAAGGGTATGGAAAGAATTAAGAAGAAATTGAAGCTCGGCAAAGCCAAGTGTTTCTCCGAAGACCCTCAAGGTGTTTTGTGGTTCGGAAAGCGTTTGGTTGTGCCTAATGATGCGAAGCTTAAGGGTTTAATTCTTCAAGAAGCCCACAACTCTCTTTTCTCCATACATCCAGGAAGCTCCAAGATGTATCAAGACTTGAAGCAGAAATTGTGGTGGACTTGGATGAAGCGGGAAATTGCACGCTTTGTTGCCGAGTGTGATGTGTGTCAACGGGTGAAAGCCGAACACCAACAACCAGCGGGTATGCTTCAACCACTCCCTGTTCCCGAGTGGAAATGGGATGAAATTGGGATGGATTTCATCACCGGACTTCCTAAGACTCAACAAGGGTATGACTCCATATGGGTAATTGTTGACCGATTGTCGAAAGTTGCTCACTTCGTTCCTGTCAAGACCACTTATTCGGGAAACCAATTGGCGGAGTTGTACATCTCCAGAATTGTATGCCTCCATGGTGTGCCGAAGATAATTGTTTCTGATCGAGGCACTCAATTCACTTCGCATTTCTGGAATTGCCTCCATGAAGCAATGGGAACTCAACTATCTTTTAGCACCGCTTACCACCCGCAAACAGGAGGTCAAACCGAGAGGGTGAATCAAATTTTGGAGGATATGTTGAGAGCTTGTGTGCTGTCCTATGGCAAGAAATGGGATAAATGCTTGCTGTTCGCGGAATTCTCCTATAACAACAGTTATCAAACAAGCCTCCAAATGTCACCTTTTGAAGTGCTATATGGGAGAAGGTGTAGGACACCACTCAACTGGTCCGAGTCTGGGGAGAGACAATTCTTTGGACCGGACTTGATCAATGAAGCTGAAGAGCAAGTTCGTATGGTCCGAGATAGACTACGAACGGCCCAATCTCGTCAAAAGTCTTATGCTGATCGCCGTCGACGCGAATTGAGTTTTGAGGTAGACGATCATGTTTATCTTAAAGTCTCCCCAATGAAGGGAATGCAACGCTTTCTAGTCAAAGGCAAGTTGGCTCCTCGCTACATCGGTCCTTTCCGTATTCTAGCGAAGCGAGGATCGGTGGCTTATCAGTTAGAGCTACCACCATCACTTTCAGATGTGCACAATGTGTTCCATGTATCTCAAGCGAAGAAGTGTCTTCGAGTTCCTACCAAGCAACTAACTTAGAAGACCTTGATTTGCAACCCGATCTTTCTTATCGGGAGCACCGACACGCATTCTTGAAGAAATGGAGCGCAAGACAAGGAATCGCAACACCAAGTTCTTAAAGGTTCAGTGGAGCAACCATACTGAAGATGAAGCTACATGGGAGCGTGAAGACCGGATCTTGAACCGATTATCCCGATCTTTTTACTTCATCAAGTACCTTCGTATCAAGAAAGGCAAGGTTAAACAAAGCAATGGAAAGGAATATGTAATAGCCTCTATTTGTAACCTTGTAAGGTATTTTAGCACTATCTTTGAAAGAAATAAAGACAACTGATGATGTATCTTTTGTAGAACTCTCTGCTCCAACTTCCAACCTACCTAGATCTCGGGACGAGATCTTTTGTAAGGGGGAGGTTTGTAACATCCCCAAGTTAATTAATGATGATTAGTATGCATCTTATCAGCATGCATGACATTTTGGAATTATTTGCATCATTTATTGCACTAGGAAAATCTCAAAATAAGTTAAACATACAACTTAAATTTAAACTCCAAAAGAAATCAGGAACAAAAACTTATGATTATCTTCTGGAAATAATTTATACAAATACTAGAATAATTATCATGATTTAATATAATTTTTCCAAAATTTTTGGAACTTAATTTGACCCAAAGAAAATTCAAACTCAAATCAATAACCTTTTCCAAGTTGGAATTTTAAATAAGAAAATAACTCATGAGCAGTAATGTTTTATAATTTTTATGGGAACTAGGTTGTCCCAGGAACACCCCTAAATTAATTCAGAATTTTTAGAATTTTATTCCTAATTTTTAAGCCTCGGTCAAACTTTCCTTTTGTTTGGTCAAACTGATTTCCAAAAACTAAGGCTGGCACTGTTCGCCTGACTCGAACCCGACCCTGGCTCGAACCCGATGCGACGCGGTGCCACCCAACCGCCTAGGCCCTCGCCATTTTGGCCGTCCAGATTAGATCGAACGGCCCACGTCAACTGAGCCGATCGAACCTGTCCATGTGACCACACAAATCCTGGCCGCCCATTTTAAATCGTGCGGTCCGCACCATTCCGACCCGAGCCCGATGCGCCCTTGGTTCCAGCCGCACCCTTTCACCTCCACGCTGAGCCACTGGCCGGTGGGCCCGCCAGCGCATCGTCTTCAACCTTGGGCAGGGGCGCGCGCGCAGGACTCCAGCTCCACGCGGCGCCCACGCTCTGCCGCTCTCCCGTTGCTGCCAGTGACGCCGTCACGCACCGCCCGTGTTGACCAATCCCCGACCTTCACCTTCTCACGCCGCTATCTTCTCCGTCTTTCTCCTGCGCTAAAACCCCCTCGAATGCTCCCTTCTAACCCACTTCTCTTCCCGGCCGAGGAAGAGAGGGAAGCAAAGCTCCTCTCCCGTCCTGGTAAGAGCCGCCGCAACCACATAATTCGCCTCCCACTTCGTTGCCGTCTCCATTTTTCCCTCTAACCGAGCTCCCCTTTTCGTGTTGTAGCTCGCGGGACGAATTTGCGTCGTCGCCGCCCAGAGCGCGCCCGAGCGTCGCCATCGATCCTTCTCTCGCTCTGGTGAGTTTCCCACCGCTCCACCTTGTCTGGGAGGTTCCTCTCACCGCGCTGAGTCACTCCACCTTTTTAATCGCCATTTGGTGCAGGGAATCATCGCCGTGACCTTTTTTCTCCGGCTCGGCCGTGAACGCCTTTCTTCCCGAGTCCGACGCGGTGAAGCCCGGCTCGATTCACGGCACCGAGCACCGCTATGCCTACTCGTCCTTCCCCAACAACTTCTTTGGAGCTCTCCTCCGCCTTGTTGCCCCCACGACGCTTGAGCCGCCTCCTTCGCTCCACTTCGCCGACGCGCCGCGCCGTGCCTCCCCCAAGCAAGGACACCACCAAGGTAGCTCTCCTTATTGTCTTCCCATTTTGCCGCGGCCTCGCATCCTCGGCCTCCTGGCCATGGCGGCAGCGCTGCACCACCTGCATGTCGCCGCCCTCTCATTGCGGATTTCCGACAACAAGAGCTTAGTTAGCCAAATCTCGATTAGTTAGCCCTTAATGATTTTCTTAATGTTAGTATGACGCGAGGTCCCACTTTTAAACCATGTTTAGGATTCTTAAGTGGACAACGTTTAAGGTGTTAAGTGTATGCCATGTGGGCCCCTATGGCCGATTAAGTGAATACGTAAAACCGTAGTACGTTTTCGGTTAAGAAAACGTATTCTCTGCGCTAAATTCCCAAAATTACGCCGCTAATGAAGACGTAAAACAAAAATAGGCCTCCTTGTCCTTCTATAGGGTGGGTCAATGTTGACCATCAACCCTTGACCCGCCCCACTCAAATCATAGGCGTGGCTAGCTCAGCCTCGGTGAGAAAAGGAGGAAAAGATTTATAAAATCCGAAATCCATTAAATTGCACATCGAAATTGTATTAATTTGATAATTGCATAACTAAATCATTGTAGCTCCAAAAATAGTGAAACCAACTTTGTTAATTATCGTTTAATGAACTTTGTTATAAAATTGGTTTCAAACATGCCACTGTCCCAGAGAATATATTTGGTGGAAAATGGTCCAAAACCAATTTATTTATACACTAGAAAATGTCTTGAACTTGAACAATTCATAACTATTTAGTATTAACTCCAAAATGAATGAGACCAGTTTTGATAATTTTTATTTTAAGTAAACTTTATTTTAAAATAGGTTTCAAGTATGTCTCTGTAACAGAGAGGTAATTTTTGAATAATGATCCTTTAACTCTATTATTTTTACTATAGAAAAAGGTCGATAACTTTGTAAATATATAACTAATTCATAAAAACTCCAAATGAGGTAAACTCAACTATTTTGGTCTTATATTATTATTCTCAAATTATCTATGTAATACTTTGCCTCACCACTACTCTACAAATTTTGGCCAAATAATTAAATACATGAATTAAGACATATTGGAAACTGAAATTCAAACCATCATAACTCTCACATGCTAAATCCAAATGGAATGAATCTTTCACCAAAAATTTATCTAAAATCATAATCTACCTACTGTATAAATTTCATGCATTTTTGAGTATTTTGTATTTTCAGCATTATTTGGTATTTATTGCAATATCGTCTATCATTAGGTTTTTCGACGATACCGGTATATTCGTGAGATCTAGTTGAGTGTAATCTGAGAATGAACAAGTGGTTCAGCAAAGGTGCGAGCACCCTCCTCTTGAACATATTGCTCCTATTGATTTTAAAATGTTTTGTATGGTTTTAATCTCTAAAGTGCATGCTATGTTGAAAAATATGTTCATGGGTAGAAGTAGTTAATATCCTACTTGCTGCATTGGCCCTCCTTTGAATGTTGATTATCCTTTTACCTTGAATGATTAAGGCTATATGTTGTATGGGATTGTTTGCTAATTTGTAGAACGATGCTTAGCCATGCTAGTAGTTGTAGTCGTTAATGGTTGATGGAGCTAGTCCATCTACCGATGGATCGAATTGAATCTTAAATGAAATTTGAGGATATTATGGATTTGATTATACTGAAATTGAGGAGAATGTCCAGATCTTCGTATCTAAATATTATGAATTTGTTGATGGGTTGTTGTTATGTGTTGGACTTGGACGGGTGATAGGGTGATGAAGGGTGGTCCGGATTCGTGTAGCCCGTCTGGGTATTTGAGGACCGGTGCGTGGTGTGATGAACCAAGTCTTACGTACAACCACACGCCGGGTTTATGGGCGATGGCTTGGCTTAATAATTTGTTGTGTGTTAACTATCAAAACACAATTGGGTTGGCAACTTTTATCATTATTATTTAATTATTTGAGTTGTCAATCTTGTGGGGCATATTACCCTTTTCTTACCTTGCCCTTAAGGGTCTCTAGTGATAGGGACTTACTTACACAACGGGGTTAGCCGTGGTTCAGGCGACTGTACTGTCTGCCATGGTGGACATCCTCGGGTGGTTTGATAGTTAGGACATGACATTGTAACGGCCTCGTTATGCTACCTCAGCCACACTCCAAAGGAAGAGTGCATTGGCCGACACTACGAGGAATGCATATCGTGTGGGTAAAGTTGTACACCTCTGCAGAGTCAAATAAATCTATTCGAATAGCCGTGTCCCCGGTTATGGACATCGCTTGTGGGAAAGCATGCACAGTTAGAGTATGGGAAGTTAAGTTTGGGGTTATGGTTGAAAATGTGTGTCATTATGTTAGTTTGTTCAAATCTGAATTGATACCTTGAACGCGATGTTCGCATGTTAATTGGTTATGGATTGAATTGTGTCATGAATGGTATATTCATGTGTTGATTATATTTGGAGATAGTACTATTGTTGATCATTACTTGCTACTGCAATGTTTTCTAAATGTTTTAGAAATGGCATTTTGAATCTATATAGTTTATCTAATTGCAAAACTTGCTTTATGCTAAAAATTGACTAGGGTAGTAGCCTTCCTTTGATACTTACATGCATCCTTATTTTTCTTGAAAAGTCTCATGAGTACAACTTTGTACTTAAAAATTTGCTATTACGGTGAGAAGTCATTGAATTGGGTAAAGTTCTTCCGGCCTTCGACTTTAACTCCAGTTGGTTGCTTGTGGGATTGTGGGCATGCCAACTTGGTTATTCCCTTTTTATTTTAAGTTTATCTTCCGCTGCGATTTATCATTTGTTATTTACTTTTGGCCGGTTGGCCCTTTTATGCAAACTTGTATATTATGTTCTATTCAATGATGTTGTATTTATGTTTCCTTTGATTCTTGTATATTGTATGGATGTGAATACAATGTTGTGTTTGGATATGTGCATGTTAGTCGCTAATCCTTGGGAGCTAACATGGGACACCTATCCGGGTACTCGGAATCGTTTTCGTCTCATGATAAGTATTATGCTCTTTCAGCATAATTACATAGCTTGACACGGATCTGATCTCGGGGTCCCCACAATATGGCATAGATAACAAGTCATCACATGATGTAGAAGAGCTAGACATGGATATAGCTTTTGAAGCAACTTCTACTCTAGGCATCTCATTCATTAAATTGCAAGCAATTCCAACATCCGAATGAGATTTTTCAATGTCTTATAGAAGAAGAGAGCTATGAGCCATCTTTAGCTCCTCATAAGAGGCTTTTAGAGAGATATACTCTTTCTTTAAGACTTTAAATTTTGACATCTCTTTTCTAATATATTCATTTAATTCTTCGAACATATCTATTAATTCATCATATGAAGATATCTTTTTTTGCCATGAGGCAAGTAGGAGTGATTTTTGCTATGCTTTTAGAGAGATATACGGTGCTTCCTTGATGGTGATTCCGACAAGTCCTCTTTCCTTGGAGGACCCTTCATCATTGGAATCGAAGTCAAAATCCAAATACTCTTTATCGAAATCCTATTCTCCAATATGAGCTTCATTTTTGCCATCTTTGTGAAGCTTTTTGAAAAGCTTCTTCTTGCCATTGTATTCCTTCTTCTTTGATGATTTGCCCTTATCATCCTTGTTTTTGGGGCAATTGGAGGCAATGTGCCCCTTCTCATCGCACTTATAGTAACGAATATTGCTATAGCGCTTGTTGTCGTCGGAGAATTATCCTTTCTTGCTTTGATCAAAATCAAAGCTTCGATATGGACGTCTTCTCATGATTTTTTTCATTCTACTCACAAGGAGAGCAAAATCTTCTTTGGAGTCTTCTTCTTCATCCTCTTTATCACTCGATTACGCTTTTGCCTTGAAAGCGGTAATCTTCTTCTTTGAGAAAGATGACTCCAAAAGCTCTTCCTTGTCCTTCTTATACAACTCATTTGTTATGAGGTTGTCTAAGAGTCCAGCTGGCGTCATTCTTGGAAACTAGGGAGAGTTGAGAAATAGCGTCACCAACGTCTCGTATTTGTCCGGAAGGGCCCTAAGCATCTTGCGCACAATATCAATATCAAGTAAGTTAGTGCCAAGACCTTTGAGTTTATTTACAATGTTGTTGAGTCTAGAATACATCTCGGCGATGTTTTCATGAGGCAACATTGTAAATGTCTCATATTTAATCTGAAGCCTGTGCAATTTGGCTTCTTTAACCGTGGATGTGCCCTCATGAATTTCAGAGAGCGTAGTCCAAATCTCATGAGCGGTTTCAAGATTGCTCACTCGATTGAACTCATCCGCGTTTAAAGCCCAAAATAGAGCGTCTATTGCTTGAGCATTGAGGTGGGAGTTTCGTTCCTCAAGATCCGTAGGGTGAGTAGGATCGAGTGTCATAACGAAACCCTCACTCACAATTCTCCATATGCTTGGGCTCATAGCCTTTAAATAAATGGACATTATAATTTTCCAATAAGCATAATTTCATCCATCAAATAAAAGTGCCTTGCCTATTGACATTCCCTCACTAGCCATCATTTCTCTCCTAGACGGTTAAGTCTAAAATTAGAGAGACCAAGCTCTGATACCACTTGTAGGATCAAGGATAACCGACTAGAGAGGGGTGAATAGGAGGTTTTTGAAACTTTTCAATTAATTAACAATTTTAAACAAGATTGTCTTAACAAAGCTTCCTAGCACAAATGTAGAGAAGAAACTACTAAGCTATTTAAGACCATTATGAACTATGTCAATACTAGATATAATTGTAGCTAAGCAATTCTACACAAGCAAATAGCTAGAAATGTAAATGCGAAGCAGTAAAGACAAGAATAAACCACAATAGAGACAATGAAGTTTTCCCCTGGTATCGAAGATTAGCCGGTCTTCACTAGTCCACGTTGAGAAAGCTTGAACTAATCAAGCCGGCTCCACAAATTAAGCCTTCACCCCCGATCACTATCGTTGCCCTTCCTCCGCTCCGGAGATGGTGAGCACGCAACCACTTCACAATCCCTTGCCGGGTTACTTCACAAACTCCTTTGAAGTGATCACCGTGCAACTTCTTCTTCGAGTTGTCTAGGTACTGGCAAGCACCAAGAGTAACAAATTGTAGCGCTCGCTTGAAGACAATTAAGTGCCAAGGTGATCAACTAATGATGCAATGCACTTGAATGCTCTCAACTACCTAAAAATGGGAATTCAAAGCAAATGAGTAGTTGAAGAGTGTATATGAGCTCAAGAGACTTCGATGCAAGAGCACAATATTTAATGATCTCAAGAGTTACTGCTAGAAGGCTGGTCGGGGGTATTTATACCCCTCACCAACAAATTTAGCTGTTACAACCACTTTCCTGAAAACATCAGGATTTGCGGTAATACCGCCGTTGAAGGCCCGGTACTACCGATTTTTGCTCAACGGTCGGAACAGTGGCATTTAATGCTCTGAAATAGTCGTTACAGATATGGTTGCGGTACGATTGCCAACTATAAATTGGTACTACCGCAGCGCGGTAATACTGCTCGGCTAGAACGGAACTACCGATCTCAAGAGCTCAAGAAAACTCATAAATACACCTTCTCTGGAAAAAACATACCGCCATTAAAATATCGGTACTACCGCACTCCGGTAGTACCACTCAAAACATGCGGTCATACCATTTCTCAAGGGAGATCAAAAACACACTCTCTGTTATTTATGTACCACCATTTAAATATCAGTACTACCGACCTGCGGTAGTACCACAGTTGAAATGCGATCGTTCCAATTTTCAGAGAGGATCGAAAACACTTAAAAACATTCGGACCACCGAGCTACGGTAGTACCGTCATATAAGTATCGGTGCCACTGACCTGCGGTAGTATCGCTTCTCACTTGCAGTCATACTGATTTACGAATCATTTTTCCAAAAGCTCAATTCAAAACAATGCATGAACCCTAGTTGATCATTATGGCACAAAAATAGTTTCTCAAGCTACGAGCCATAATCCCTCTTTGTAGTACGGCTTTTATCCTATAAACCCAGTCTTTTCTCCAAACTCTGAGACTGGTAAAAACTATAAAAGGGTCTTCAGGTAATACAATACCTTTGTCTTGATTCATGTTGATCTTTCATCTTATTTGTATTGCCAATAGGCCTGTCAGCAATCAATCATTGGGAGTTAACCTTTAACACATCTTAGCACGCATGTTAGTCCCTTAACAATGTAGACATTAATTACCAAAAACAAAACTGAGGGCCTAGATACTTTCACCCGCCCATGCTATGGCTTGTTTCACGTTTTGCTGTAATGTATGGAGTCGACTCCAAAGCCTCTCTCTCCTCCTTAGGAACTTTTTTTAGCGCATTGTGGATGCCTTATAGTCAGATCCTTTACCTTCAACGCAGACACAAATCAGTCATAGCATCACATCTAACTGACCACAGAAAAACTATTTTTCCCATTGCAACTAATATGGAGTTTTTGGTCGTATTGGTGCATTTTGCGCTTGGATTTGCGGAAATTTCACTTGGCGCACGGTATTTGCAAAAATAGCGCTATGGACCGCACAGTCTCCATGCTGACGCGACGACGACGCAACACATACCCGCTCCTGCACGGCCACCGTGCGGCCAGCCTTCCGGCCCGCCACGCACCCTCTCCCGCGACGGCCATCAGGCGGTGGTATCACCCGCCCGCCCGCGCCTCCCTCCGCACAGCCACCGTGCGTTGGCATCACCCGGCCTCCCCTCCAATCACCTCCATCGGTCGCTGTGGCCACTTTATTCCCTGTCTCGTCGTTGTCACATCGTTGTCTTATGCATGCATGCAAATTTCAATTAGCTCGTGCGGGGGAAGGATTCCCTCCCACAATTGCTATAAATTAGCGAGCGAGCAAGAGCGATTTTGTTTCATCGTCGCTCGCTCGCTCTCTCTTTCATTCACTCTCTGGCTCTGTCGATTAAATTTTTGGGGATGTTTTAGCGTTATTAACTGCTATCATTAGAAGCCATTTTTACAGGTAATTTGTATCTATGTCATTTTTTTGTCGTTTGTAAATTCTTTATTAACTGCACTTAAATAGTTGTAGTTTTCCAAACGCACCTATTGTAGGCGTTCTGATTGGTCGGTAGATGAGGACTTAGGACTACTCTGGGAATGAAGGATAGTTAGAGGGCTTTTCAAAAATGTATATGTATTTTGTTCTGCTCTTTATTTATCGTTCTAGCTTTGTACTTGTCTTTTACATCCTGCTAGGTTACTTACACTCTTCTTGTTCAAAATTATAGATGACAGGACCGACAGAGCTAGGGTGCTGGGACTACCACACCCACAGGGAGGACCCGTGCCCATGTCGGGGCTACACCAAGGTGCTCCACCAGCTGCTCCAGCACCTACAATACCATCAGCGTGACATTTACAGGGGACACAAGACCAGAGAGGGCGACCAGGAGGCCTAGACTGTAGAGGTGGTCCTCTATGCCCACGAGGGGGAGTCCGTGCCTCATACTTTTTGCACCAAGCACCAGCGGAGTACCTCTACCTCCGCAGTTCAGGACATAGCTCGCTATACCATCCTATGTCTATGCGATATGCACAGTGGCCTAGTGATCTCCACCCACCCCCTTCAGTTTCTACCCCTTCCTCCAGGAAGGAGAGCCACACAGCGACATCCGCAGCACAGCGACAGTGGAGGACTTGTACCTGACTCACTAGGTACGGCTGACGCGAGCTCAGGACCTCGAGTACATGGAGGCACTCAGAGAGATCACAGAGCTCCGATAGGCCCTCGCCGCCAGTGAGGCAGACGCCGAGACCCTCCGCTCCCAGCTGGACGAGCGAGAGACAACCTTAGCGACGGTAGAGAGTGAGAGGGCAGCAGCCGTCTCTGAGCTCGCCAGGGCAACTACGGTCACCACCGCCTTGGCAAGCACTCCAGCAGCTACAAGATGCACCACTAGCCCGACTGGAGGCTTCACCACACCTCAGGGCCCTACGACAGGCAGCGTCAGCACCCTCCACCTAAGGACTACCGCGCGCAAGCGCATGCGTGCCCCGCTTACCCTCACTGTGCCAAACTCCAGCACCAGCCATTCTCGCTCCCGCACCCCTCCCACTCGCAGAGGCAGCAGAGGTTACCCAACAAGACGACTGAGCCGTCCGAGGGAGGGCAGTAGGGTAGAGGTAGTTAGGATATGCAGTAGGGCTAGTTAGGATAGTGTTTTGGGGTTAACTAGCATCTGCTCTTTTGTTGTACAGAGTACTAGTAGTAGTCGTAGGTTGGTGTGTGCTTTTGATGTAAATGTTAGTCAATTGTCGTGGACTTGCTTTTGCTTTTAATGTACTTTGATGGTTTCCACCAGTGGCTTTAATCATCCTATCTTGTGATTGTATTTTTGTGGGTTGTGTTAGTTTCCTTTATCTTAAGTGTGGACATGTTAGTGCAAGATAAGCGAGTCCTGAGACCAAAGATAAAGGCGTATGGACCTCTGGTCCATGCACTGTTCATATGAGCCATGTCACTAACAGATGGGCCCCATTTATCAGTAGATAGATTTTCGTTAGGAAAATAAATGAAAAAGAAAACAAAATACCTGGGCCCACCTGTCATTCACTGGAGTATTTCCAACTGAAAAATAAAACAAAAAGAAAAGAAATGGGGTGTGGACCCCACTTGTCAGAGAGAGGATTATCTCTCTTTTTATTTTCTAGGATTTAAATTAGGGTTTAAACTTCGAAGGGCCCATTCTCACTCGTTTCAACTCCGATTTGAACGATTTTTATTTATAAATTTGTCTAAATTCAAACCCAACCCAACCAAACCAAAAACACCCATTTTCGAGTTCATTTTAATTTTTTATTACAATTTAGATCTAAATTCGAACTTTGGTTATTTTCACATATATAGACGTCAAAGCACCCGAAGAACCTCAAGTTGATCAAGATCAAGATCTGTAATACCTAGAGCAAGGTGAGTCAACACTTCGATCATTTTGCTCCTAAGTTTTAATGCAATTTATATTGTGTTCAAATTATGAAAGTGCATTGCTACGTTTTATACATGTATGTTGCTTGAGCTCATATATAATGCCTTAACTAATACTGAGTATAAAGTTCTAATCCTTGAACTTGGACATTATCCTTGTCACCCTAGATTACTGGTAATGTCAAAATTTAGAGCATGTTTGGTTTGTAACCAACGTGTACCAAACTAAATGTTGGTGGTGGGCCAAAGCGGGCTCATCGATGGGATGGGATGCGACAAGGTAACATGACCTATTTGCCAGTTGTAAGACAAAGGGGTAACATGTTGCCCAGAGATTCAGCACGCCATAAAAGCGAGTAGGCCGCACAACACATCACATTGCACGCGACCACAGATGTTTCTGTTTGTATGTTGATTTGATTTGATACTGCACCTAGATATTGGATGTTGGACAGTTAAGGTATACGTACAGTTGTAGATATACTTCATTTGGCCTAAGTTGTATATATGTCTTATTGGTAGATATTGCCATATATCAGGAGAGATATAGAATATTTGGCGTGAGATATAGTATAAGAAAAATGGCTAGGAAGCTATTTTTGGCAGTGGCCTAAACCCTTAATGAGTGTATCTAACCTAGAGTAGTCATGTGGTACTAAACTTTCCACATTCCAAGTCACATGAAATCATAAAACCCTAATTTCCGAAACCAAAAATCCTAATTTTCGAGATCTAAGCCCTTAATTTTCGAGATAATTTCAGAACATATAAAATTCTAAAAAATTACACAATCAAGTACGCCTTCAAACAAATGTCATGATTTTTGGAGCTCATTTTCTATATTAAAACATTCATACAAACTATATAGTTAAATGCATTTTTGAGAAAAATTCAGAACGGATAAAATTAGGAAAAATTACACAAGCAAGTACACTGTGTCGGAAGGCTCTACAAAATATTTCATAATTTTTGGATCTCATTTGCTATATTTAAATTTTTCTACAAAAATTATACTTAAATGAATTTTTGAGAAAAGAAAGAAAAACGGCACACGCAGACGGCAATTGTCTTGATTTTAGGCGCTTATCGCGACGGTGGTCGTCTTGGTTTTGGCGCCGCCGCATGGTGGCCGTACGGTTTTGGCGACGTGTCGGCCCGTTGGGACAACCGCACGGCCACCGTACGGTGAAGGTGCCATTTCTGCTATTTCCGTGCGACGGGTGTCATTTCTGTTAATACGATGTCAAATAATGCCAGTACTGCCAAAAACTCACTAATATGATGAGTCGTGCTAATCTAGTACTCACAGGGCCATAAAAGCACAGCAGGTTGCATACACTTTGTCGACCTGGGGAAACTCCTGGTTTCCATTAAAGAAGTGTAGCGAAGTGCAGAGTTCCATAACAGGCGTACAAAGGTTTAGGCTTGCCTAAGAGCGTACAGAATGATTCCTGGTTCGCCCACAGATTACGGATCTTTCTTATCTCTATACGTGAGAGAATCGCTGCCTTCCCAGCATGTCCGCGTCGTTGTTTCCCGGTTCTAGCCAATCGCGTTCGAGCCGTTTCATCACCGTCCGATCACAGCCAGCGGTGCGATTGTAGCCAGCGTCGCAAGCCTCTCGAGTCTTCCCGTCTCCCATCGTCCAGTTCCCAAATATCTATCAGACAGAGGAGGAACGGGAAAAAGATGCCCACCTCCCTTCCAGCATCGTCGCGTCGGGTGTTCTTTACCGCTCTCCTCTTCGTTGCGCTTGCCGCTCTGCTCTTCCGCTCTCCGATCCGCAGCTTCATGCCCAGCCCCACAGAGCCAAAGGCCGACGCCGCCATGGACCCCGGCTCCAAGCTCGAGTACGAGATGCCCGGCGTCCTGTGCCTGTACAAGAGTGGGCGCATCGAGCACTTCGACGGCACCGACGCCATCCCGCCCTTCCCCTCGACGACCCCGCCAACGGCGTTGCCTCCAAGGATGTCGTCCTCGACCCCACCACCGCATCTCTCCGCCTCTACCGCTTCCCGCCGCCAAGTGAGCTCGCAAAAAGCTCCCCGTCGTCGTCTTCTTCCACGACGGCGCCTTCGTTGTCCACACCGCCACCTCCCCACTCTACCACATGTACGCCGCCTCCCTCGCCGCGGCGGCCCCCGCCGCCGTCGTTTCAGTCGACTACCACCTTGTCCCGGAGCAACGCGTCCCGGCCGCCTATGACGATGCCTTCGCCACCCTCAAGGCGGTCGTCGCTGCATGCCGCCTGGACGGTGCCGAGCCCTGGCTCGCCGCACATGGCGATGCCTCCCGCGTCGTCCTCGCCGAGGATCAGATTTGCAGTTCACTGACTATTTTCAACACAAACAGTTGAACTGATTTTTTTTTCCGATTGTTGTTTCATGTAATTAGCAACATGTTTTTGTTTGCAGGTTCACTATGCTGATGGTAGGCATTTGGTAGTACTTTCAATGTCATTTTTAAACTCAGATTGTTGTCTCCGCTGCACACAATATGGATGAGTAATGATCGCTTCAGAATAGTCCTCCTTCCATTTATAGATGTTATGTTCGATTGTAAACCAACTCTTGTGTGTTTCAACTTAACCAGAGAAAATCTTGTTGACCTGCTGCAACATTATTGCTGTGATCGCCATGTATTACTCAGCTACATCCTTTCTGGTAACTTCATCAAGAAAGTTGTAATGTCGCCTGGTGCAATCTCTTTGGATATTGATTATGTCCTCAATTGCACTAGGAAAGGTGAAGTAGCTGTAACTTTACTGTAGTATGACGCTTTGTCTTCTCATATGTATTATGATAGTGCTTTGATGATGTAGGTGAACCACTTGGCCTTGGAGATGCCATCTGGCTTTTTCATGATTGCCTTGATTACCCTTATGTGGTGAGTTGATTTATACTTATGCTTTCTTTATGTACCTTTTGTTTTGCTAAAAAATTTGCCTACCTTTTGGCAAAGTAGGGATTATTTGAGTTATTCATTTTAAACTTCCATGATTCTGTTATTTGATTGCATTAGAATAGATTATGTTTATTACACTTATGTATTGTCTTGTTCAATCCCTAAAACCAAAGTCCATTGTCATCGTAGTTCCTGATATCATAGGTACTAGCTGTTTTATCGCTTAACGCACCAGATGGTTCCTCTCCATTCGATTCGCATTTGTATTCACTATGACATTTCATTCATGTTCATAATTCGAGTCCACTCGACTTCGTATTCATATTGTAAAAAAAAAATACAAATATGGTTTCACCACTGTTAGATCTTCATGTTAATTTTTAGCACTCAGGTTTTTGGAGTAAAGAATAGCACAACACAGCACAGTTTAGAATATTTATAAGTTGCTAAGCATTGCCTTTTGTGGACTTTCTACAGTTTGCAAAATACCTTAATATTGTGCTGCCACTTCGTATTGTTTATTCATTTCAAGAATGCTGCAACCACTGAAAAAGTGGAAATAGGATAAAATGAATAGAAGATACTCCCTGCATCGCTTATGAAAGACCATGTCCTATTCAACTTAGCTACTGGACAAGTGTCCATTCATTTAAAGTAAGGTCCTGGGGGGGGGGGGGGAGGGGGCAACCTGAAAATGAGGGTTAAGCTTATCTACAAAATCGCTATGTCAACACCTCCACATTTGGCAGGGCTTAAGCTTCCATGATTCTCAAGAGACATCCATGCAAGAATAATACATAACGCAACATCCAACCAAAATTAGTCGGCTCAAGAGACATCATTCTTTTAGGTATCCTTATAAAATGAACTAGATCTTCTAAGAATTAGATCTTCATGTTAATTTTTAGTACAATTATAGGATCTCTGTAACAAATTTGGATCTTGTTGTTAGGTGGTCAACTTATTTATGCACTGGTTCTTACAGAGAAACAACCTTATTTATGGTGTTAACATAATCTTAGCTAATTTTGTGTACACAATTCGTCTTGTTTATGCTGCATGAGGCTACTGGTACTCGACTCCTTGATCAATTTTAGATATTGAATTGTGAATTGCTTCATACAAGTTGTTTGTGTAGCAATTAATGATATGTGCATCCTCATCAGTATGGCAGAAGCTCACCAGCTTACTCAAAATTAACTTAGGCAAAAGACTTCCAGGAAAGAGGATGGCAAGACTAGAATTGTAATGGCAAGATGTTATAGACAAAGCTCGATCTCCTATACATGCTATGTTTACCACTGCCAGCTACGATTTCTGTACATCTACTGTCAATAGTTTCAAGGTATGCAACATCATTTTTAGGTATTATAATTTGTTGTTTTTTTCCCTTTGCCAATTTCCTGTTCACATAATGCAACTCTTACTATTGAAATTTCATCTCTAAAAAATGCTACTGATTTATATATATGGAATAGTGAAAAACGAAAATATCATTCCTTTTGTTATAAGATCAATATGCTATTTTTCTTTTCTCACAGAGAATCAATGGACTTGCATTCGTTCTCCTCAAAGTGGTGATGTGCTTTGCAGAAAAACTGGTTGGTTTCTGTTGCCCAGTTGACTCTACATTTCTTGCCCTCTCGAGCTTGTGTTATTCTGGTGTGAGTCTTTGACTGGTGTGATTGCAGGTGAGTCTACAACGGTGGGCCTCTCATGGAGGAACTAGCACTGTGAGGAGATCTTGTTCCCTAGCAGCAAGGTCAGGTTTTCTGATTCATGCTATGTGTATAACACATCTTATATCAGTTCTAGATTATGCTAATACCTGGTCAATTCTATACATGGCAAGGCTTCTGAAAGTGTGTAGTTACCACATGCCTTTTGGAAATGTACTCCATACCTGTTTGTTTGATTCCATAGATGCAAATCTACATATTCATTTTTTCTTTGCTTGCCTAATGTGTCCTTGGAACTGTTCTTGTGTACCATATGGATGTAAAGTCCCTGAGCTTTTAAGTTGTTCGTCATCTATGTAGATCCTACAACTAATGATGAACTGAGCATTGACGACATTCTCAGACCTTCCTTTGCCAACAATCACATTGGAGTTTACTCCAACTCACATGGATTTTGGTAGTGCTTCTCGGTAGTGATGATTTTTTTTGGTCAGTTTCTATGTAAGATGGCTATGCCAATTACATACTCTGTAACAGTACAATTTATCTACAAATTAAGTTCTTTGTCATAGTTACTCTCACGGGGTATTTACTGCCATAGTTTTTTTGTGTTCTTGATGGGAAACTCTATGTGATGATGATGATGATGATATATATATATATATATATGTATTAATTTCCAAGTGAGGCTTTCTGTCCTGATAGGCTGCCACATCAACCTTTTAAACCTTCGAACTAAACAAAAACTTTTGAACTTTCTGTCTTGCAAATCAGTCCATCTTTTCAAGGGAGCAAAATAGCTGCTCACTTACACCCAGGAGTACAAAATCAGCTACAATGTGTATTGTCCGAATATTGTTGTATGGAAAGTGATTTTAACGCCTACTTAACAATTGAATTCAGGATATTCGTGTAATTGTTGTATATCGTAGGATTTGATTATTGTTAACCTTGGAATTGGGCTAGATGAACTGAACCGAGTCTGCTGGACTTGATAGGAATATTCAATATGTTTGACACTGTTGTTTCACATTTTATTTTTTCCCCCTGCATTTCAATGCTATTGTGCTCTTTGTTATTCTAACCATTTTCATTATAATCTTATCTACTAAAATATTTCCCATTTTAGATTAGCCATTTCAAAATGCTTTTATGTATTCTATCTAGTATGGACCTTTCTTTTCTTTGAAGCGTGATGATTTTTCTTGAATTGCGTCTGAGAAGTAAGTCGATAAAAAATAATTAAATCAATTTATTGACTTCAAAGTAAGCTGATCCGCTATATACTTATGTTTCTACCTCAAAGTATTAGTCTGTTAGTAGCAATAGCACTGTTGTATAACATGTTAATAACAGACTCACATATTAGCCGTCCAAAAAAAATAGAGTGCGTCTGGTTATTTTTATGGACTTCATATCTTATTGAAGAAAGTTGCTTTTAATCCATATAACACCAACAAAAAAAAGGTAGAGCATGCTCCTGATATTTCATGCACTGCGCGCCACATTACATTATGTCACACCAAGTACCGTAAAAACAACTCCCATTTTATCCAAAAAGAAACATGCATGAAATGAAAAGAACTGCATTTACATATGTCGCTCCAAGTTGTTTACCTACTAAACCAACTCCTTGTTTGCTATACAAAATGCACATGCTGCATCTCCTTAGTAAAACCAGGCCGCACAAAGATGACTACCAACGCCTGATGTTAACCAGTTCACCTATATTCTTCATCAGACGGGCGCAGCGAAGCGCGCTGGCCCATCTAGTTGCATTTATTCTACAAACAAAGCCAGTGAAGGCGACTCATTCCCCTTTTTTAAGATTCTAGCCATGCATTTGCTTGTTTTTCAATCAAGCACGACCAGCTTGCGCTCCTTGCGTGTTGCCTCCTTGACAGTATCAAGTGTACATCTTCACAATCTTTGCTTACAGAATGAAGAAACCCGCCTGTAATATGTCTGCACACAAGCAGAAATGATAGTTCTTTTAGAACAACACAAATGATACTCCACACATGGCTTGCAACTGCAAGGCATGTCAATAAGATATGTTCTGTTATTATTTCCTTGTGAAAAAAATAGTTGTTGTACCTAATTCCGATCCAGACTCTCGTCAGCAAGGTATACTTTCATGATGAGAATTGTACTCTTACTCGCTTTATAAATATTTCGATTTTGTTAGCTATACTTTGTACAGGAGCTCCGCTCTGCCCCTCGTAAGTTTTTTGTGCATGAATTTAACTGAATGCATAATATTATACTTGTTAGGTATGTGCGTACTTTTATAATTATTATAATTTCTAAAATAATAATTACATCAACAGTAGCATATATACTAGACATATTTAGGACTATAAACAGTAGTATGATCATCAACTCAAATATATCTATCTCATATATATGCACTAACAAGACAAAGCTTAGAATAAGAACACTACTACTAACAGAAGTAGGCATCAACATCATCATATGACAAATATCTAGAAAGCAAGGCCTAGCATATCAAATGGTATCACCGCGACTTATAGAGAATCGTTTCGACGAAGGTCGCAGTAGAATCTGATGCGAAGAAGACGGCGCCAAAAGGATGATAGAGAAGGAGGAAGTCGTGAGTAGTCACACGAATGCTTCCCAACAACCTGATTCGCTCCAACCCGTGCAGGATCACGAGGGACGTCGGCTTCAAAGACACTGCTTTCCTCACGTCGATGCACGCCTAAGAAAGGATGGAGAAGCCGAGGTTGCGCAACATAGAGGAACAGGGCAACAATGTTCTGATCTCTCTCTATACCCTTCTTCTGAGAGGAGACTTCTCTCTCTCATATAGAACCAGCAGCAGCAAAAGAAACTGTAGTCATTACTCTGTTTTAAACGCAGTTAATACGTACCATAAGAGCTGAAACAATGTAATTCAAACTTCTAGTTTCTAATTCGTATGCATGGTTTTGAGGTGCAAAAAGAAGCAGCAGCTCCACAATCGTCGGACGATTTACACGCATGTCGCGCGATGGCGATGGCGAGCGAGCGCACACGCGTGCTCTTCTTTTACTTGCTTTAACTAGGTAAGACCAATTCCACCTTATATATTGGTCTCTTCTCACCTAGACTAGCAATATGTTAATAAACTCCCTACCTCCAATATACATCAGTAGACCTTTGGGATCTTTCTAGAATTTATCTAGAATTATATATGGGCCCAGCCCATAATCTCCAACAATATTCCCATTTCCACGCTACTAGTACATCAGTTGTAGTAAGAGTCAAAGTTTACATGTTCAGAAGCTACTTCAATCTTGTCCAAATCTGTTATTAGTACTGGGCTCAGATGCTCTGCAAGAATTGAAGGGTTTTCTCACCATTAATCACCTGCACTGATGGTAATATCTTATCATTGGGAAACGAATACAGCATTGTCCTAACACATACTCCGACAGTCCTACTGCAGTCATCTTGTGTTATTTTGGGGCAAATATTAAATGTCAAAATTGCATTACATTTGCATAGGCCTAGTCATTAGATCAGGATTGGGAGCTACACTAATTTTACTTCCTACACATGCATAGCCTTAATTTCACATAGGAGTATTTCTTTTCTTGGACTGGAAGGAAACTTTTTTGAATAATATTAATTTAAAAGATAATTACAAAAAAAATTAGTCGATATTTTTTTCACAAAAATAGGTGCATGTCGCCATTTGGAATGGCGACAGGTTCATGTCACCATTTTAAATGGCGACAGAAACCTATTTATTGGTAGTCACCGTTCCAACTGTCTCTCGCTATTTCAACTAGCGATTTGCATTAAAGAGTGTGCAAATTGTCAGTTGAAATGGCGATAGGAACTCGTGGGTTCATGTTGCAAGTTCATCTGGCGACAGACGCTGGCTATATAAACCCCCAAAATTCGGTGAAAAGTCATTTTAATTCCAGAAAAAAAAAGAGAAGAGAGGAGGGGAGGGGAGAAAAGACGTAGCGAAGTCCTGTCGGTTCCTAGCGGAGGAGAGAGAGAGACAGAACAACAGATTTGGTCGTTCATTTTGTAGGTAAATATTCTTGCAACTTTGTACATAAATTCGAAACCTTGTAGGTTAGCAAATAAAAGTAGCGACATAGAATTCAATGGATTAGATAATTTTAGCTGTATTACTGTTTGGTGTAGTACATCATTTTAGCTGTGTATAGTTTAGTTCGTCGTATAGATATTATTTATGTTGGAGTACTTGAACGATTTAGAATAAATCCACAAAAATACTAAGAAAACTTTGTAGGTTTTCATTTTTACACGGTAAATATTTTGTTAATGCCGAAAATACTTTTTAAACCAGAAAAATAGGAAGACACCTCTAAAAATAACAAGATACCTATTAAAAATCTATAAAAATTGTAGAGTAGCTAAATAGGGTATTTAGAGCTTAATCAAAAGTAATCCCAACTTAATTGTGTTTTCATTTGTTCACGGTAAATATTCTGTTAACACCGAAAATACCTTTTAAACTAGGAAAATAGCATAACACCTCTAAAAATTCTCTAAGAAATCCAAAGTAGGTACATAGGGTATGTCGAACTGAATTAAAATATTGTGAACTTAATTTTTGTTTCTATTTGTACACGGTAAATATTTCATAAATGCTGGAGACACTTTTTAAACAAGGAAAGTAGCAAGATACCCGTTAAAAATCTGTAAAAATTGCAGAGTAGCTAAATAGGGTTTGTATCCCAACTTAATTTTGGTTTCTATTCATGCATGCAAAATAATTTGCAAACAACGAAAATAGCAAGGTACATATAAAAATTCTATGAAAAATTCCAGAGTAGCTAAATAGGGAATGTAGACGTTAATTAAAACATTGTGAACTTAATTTTACTTTCTATCTGTACACGACAAGATACCTCTAAAAATTTATATGTCGATATAGTTGTGTGCATATTAGTTTTCTATTTGTCGCTAATCTTGCGATAATTGAATTAATTAGGTATGTCTCTTTCCTATGTTTCGTGGTATTTACAATGTATGCACTGAATTTTTAGGTATGGCGGACCCAAGATACACTGCACACTGGTTGTACGAGTTGCTTGACCCGGCCATTGACGCACATCACCGTAGCCGCCTTAGTACCATCCACCCCCAGGAGGGCGAGGCGGTGATTGAGCTTGGCATGTTGCGGTTGCGCACGGCCATGAGGGCATGGAGGGTGGACCCACATTGGGTTCCAAGGTACGTGTAGTTGTGACCTTCGCGTGCTCAATTGCAGTCTAACAACTTTGGGTGGACTCACGTTTGTTCTTAATCCTTTCGATGTAGGTTGAGAGCGGCAGGCCTCCTTCCATAAGGGATGGTGGTGGAGGCGACGTGGGCGGTGGCCGTACGTCGAGACGCTTTCCGTACGACCGATGCCTCCTGACGGCACTGGTTGACCGGTGGAGGCCAAAGACGCACATGTTTCACCTCCCGTGCGGGGAGATGGTGCCGACTCTTCATGACGTGACCTTCCTAACAGGGTTGCCCAGCGTGGGCTTCCCGCTGGTGGTGCATGACATCTCAGCCACGTGGCGCACAGAGTTCCTCGTGAGGTTTCAGGGGGTGCTGCTGCCCAACAGTGGCTACAAGGAGTTCAGCAGTACCCACGGGCCGTCGCTGCAATGGATCTGCCAGTTCTACGTAAGTTTTTGTAACTCTTATCCTTCCACTTCAATTTCTTTGTGCGACTTACTGATGTGTATCTGTCTTCTTACAACCGGAGCGTATGGCAGAGAACACACCCGAGTACATGGTGAGGAGGCACTTCGAGGTCTACTTGTTGTGGCTGTTCGGGTGGGTGATGTTCCTAGAGCCCCACCACGACAGCGTCGACAAGCACTTCGTCCGGTATGCACGTCAGTTGGTGGACTGGAAGGTAGAGGAGATCCAGCCTTGCGCCTGGGGCCCGGTGGTGTTGTGCGCGACGTACCGCACCCTGTGCGATGCGTCCCACCAGGTTTGGGACAGCTCCATCCTCTCTAGATGCCCACTGCTTCTTTAGCTTTGGTCCTTCGAGCATTTCCAGATCGGACAACCACAGCTGGATCCGGGCGCCTACACAATCGCCATGTACGCCGCCACTGCCGACGTGGACCAGCCGACCATGGGTACAGTGTGATGTCGCCAACGGGTAAGTGTTCAGAATATTTATTATTTTTTGTAATGTATTTCAATTTCTTGTGCGAAGTTTCCATTGCTCCATTCGACAGGTCACTTTTACTCCGATCACTACGCACGCGTCCTACCCGGACTATGTTGCGATGTTCGATCAATTGACGGATGACAACGTCATATAGACACCGTACACTCCTGACAGGGTGTACGAGCGTGCACCCCAAGGCCTGTCGAGCCTGTGCACGCGAGACCACGTGTACTAGTACACGCGGAGGTGCTTGGTGCACGACGTCTTCATGGAGTACAACATGCACCGGTGATCGCCGATTCGATGCTGCGGACGAAGTCCCGATGCCACGTAGGCGATGGGTGGCACCAAACATCCATGGGTAAGTTCACGTTTTACTTCTGTTATACCATTTGCCATACGTACCTACAAAACAATTGTTTTACCTTCCACATGTACACTAGGAAGGGAGTCCCTGCTACGACTTCCTGGATGGACAAGATGTTCTCTTGGGTTCAGGGGTGGCTCTATGCCTTGGAGGACGTCGTTCAGGAGGATGCTCCCTACGACCCCGGGACGTATGACGAGTACATCGAGTAGTACTCCAGTCGGACGAGAGTTTGCTGCGTCAGTGTCGTGGATGACCCACCACAACACGAGGCCGTGACGTCCGACACGTACCCCACCCAGCCAGACTCCGCATTCCAACACGTGGTACGTATTGAATGGTCCGTACATATTATTTGCTTTGCATGTTTTCGGTTCCTAACTTGTTAATTATGTGTACATGTCGATCTACATTGGGAGAGGCACGAGTTGGCGACCTCCGTGCATCGTATGATGCTCGGGGAACGCTTTAGAATGATGGCACAGGAGATTAGAGGGGTCATGGACCAGCTCATCGAGAAGACGAGGCGAGGCATCGAGCTGGCGTGCTGCCGTAGGCCGAGGGAGGCGGTGGATCCACCTGTGCGTGGACGGGGGTTGAGCCACAGTGTGTCACGCCCCACGGCTCTTCACCCAGACATGGCGGGCGGGTCCTCGTGGCACCGTGCTAAGAGTACCCTGGCACAGTTCGCAAGTCAGTATGAAATACTCATGTCTGGTTGTTTAATTACCTCGAACTCCACTTGTTAGTAATGGCAATTTTCTCTGACAGGTCCTGAGTTCCACCTATACAAGCGGCACGAGTACGCAGAGCCGTTCGCTACTGTCGTGCGACGAAGTATATCTATCTTGTTTGCATGAACAACGTACTATTTCATCATTTTCGCCATGTTTACATGCATAACTTACTGTTTCACAGCTTGTACACCCCTTTGAGAGGAGGAGCTGGTGTTGCACGAGGAGTCACGCTACGAGGACTTCGATTTCGACCAGGGTAGCGGTTGGCCTTCGTTCGGCGAGAGCAGCCAAGTCTCCGTGGAGGCTTCACAGCTGCATGGTGCGCCCAGAGCGAGCCAACTGATGTAGCACTCTCTCATGACACCCCCTCAGGCTACTCGTGCCAGTAGGGTGTCTCGGCCGGCTGAGCGTTTGACCTACTCGTACCAGCGCCCACAGCTACCCCTAACGAGGCCAGGAGCCACACGTGGGGTACACCCCAAGAGGGCCCTCAAGTAGATATTTGTTCTTATAAATATCAGTCATATCATGTAAATATAAATTTATGTACAACTAACATTATGGTACTATCTTGTTTAGATACTATTTGTTCTTATGTGTACGGGGGTAACCACGTGAGGGAGTCAGCATAGCGACACCCCACCTTTTCGGACCTTAAGGACCGCACCGGGTCATGCCATACACTTCCACTCTTGTAGACCAAGATGACAACAAACTTTGATGCTACCTTGTCGCACCTAAAAGACCACACTCCGCCACGCCCCCTTTTCAAACCGAAAAGACTGCACCCGGTTACACCACACACTACCGCATTTGTAGACCGAGATAACAACACACTTCGATGCCGCCTTTTCACACCAAAAAGACCGCACACCGCCACGCCCCCTATTCAGCCCAAAAAAGACCGCACCCTATCACGCCACACGCTGCAACTTTTGTAGACCAAGTTGACAACGCACCACGATGCTACCTTATCAGACCGAGAAGGCCACACTCTGGAACGCGACCTTTTCAGACCAAAAAGAACGCACCACGGCATGCCATAAACTGCCACATTTGCGGACCGTGATGACAACACACTCCACCACGCCACCTTTCTAGACCAAAAAAGACCCATTATAAAAAGAACACTATACCACCATACCCAACACTTCACCAAAGCTTGGTTCACACAACTGAGAGGATGGAGATCTCGAACTCGTCGGTGAAGTTCTACGCTAAGATGCTGTGAAAACGCAAGTGGCTTGTCGAGATGGCTAAACCCTACCCGAATTGTTCTACGAAGGATGCGTCGGTACTACCGAAGTTTCTATGTCTGCAATGTGTGTGCGAAGAACTGGCTAAGAACATCCAGTCCAGGAATCGGTTCCACGAACACTACAATCTGGACAACAACGCGCATGGCAACCCTAAACCTATTTTTTTTTTCATTTCGCTTTGAAGGAGGCTATTTGTGCTATTGTGCAGCCGGACTCGCGTTCCAAATTGCGCCACCGATCTCACGTTCTCTACTTCACATTTCGTTATCTTCTCTAATTTCGGATTCCGAACTACGTGAACACTTCAAGGTATTACTAAAAAATTTCGTGAAATATACTAAATCTTTAGGCTGAATTCTCTAGACATAAATTATATATAAAAAAATAGGGCCTTATCACCTGTTCAATTGGCGACAGGGATACTGTTGCCAGTTGAACTCGCGAAATTGTCCTGTTGCCAGTTCAATTGGCGACATAAATCTCTCCGCACTGTTCCAATTGGCGACAGGAATACTGTCGCCACTTGGAATGGTGACAAGAGAATTTCGCCATTCCAAATAGTGACAGACACCTATTTTTATTGAAAAAATCGACTATTTTTTTTGTAATTATCTTTTAAATTTTTTTAAAAAAATCGGACTGGAAGAATGGCTTGATTTGATGTTTTCCCCTGTTTAAGAAAATGTATGATTCCGGTCAGTTCGTTTTTGAACGTCTATCCCACGGGCAAAGAGGGGGCACATAAGTGCTAAAAAACAAGAACTTTTACCGTCATCTTGTTGCAAAAAGCCTACACCTGTGAGTAATAAGCTAGGGCGCTGACCTAATAAAAAAATCAGGGAAGACTGTCATTTGGTCACACCTCAAAATTAGATGCAGCGTTCATTCAACTGTAGTGTTTGCTTAGCTGCTTATTTGTTCCTATCCTCCTAGGCTTCCCTTGGTTACTAAGACAAACACTACTTATTACTATTACTTTTAACTGGGCCCCAATTGAAAGATCCTAGTACTAGATCACATTAAGACGGCACGAGCATGTCAATGTACATCCATTTGGGAAAAACCAAGTGCTTAACCAATCGATTTCAGCTCACTTAATTAAATTGATGATTGAATGTAATGAAGCATCTTTAGAAAAGCAGAGAAATAAGAGAAGAAAAGGAGCTAAGAGCCGGCTCCACTTCAACAACCACACAGTAGTCTCTCAAACCCAAACCCCACAGAAAAAATAGGGAAAAAGTGCGTGAAGTTTTATAGAATTGACCCAGGGGACCATGGTTAGCTTCCAAGGTTCACATTAAAGGTGCATTCAGGGTAAACAGTGGAAGTTGATGTAAGATAAGAAAGGTGTCAAATAGAGTTTTTTGCAAGCAGACAGGAAAAGGTCTCCTAAAGCTAGCCTTCCATGTTGCAGTTAGGAATTGATGTTTCACCTCGTTAATAATTTATTGTGTGAAAATTAACACCTCCTTCCAGATCATATAGAATTATGCTTCATATGGGAAGATAAAACTACGAATAACACCTCCAAATCTTAACTTTGCACATGTGTTCTGAATTTTTCTCCGAGAACACACGGAAGAAGTTATTTATTTATTGGTGATTTGTGAGCATAGTCCTATTATACAATCACGAAACTCTGATAATGGGATGCGAAGTGAAAACTAACCGGCTTGCATTCCAACAAATAAATCCACAGTCCTCCCTGCCCAGGAGCTAAAAAAGGAGCCACGAGTGGCCCAATGGCAAGTTTTTCTATGTACTTCCACCTACTAGGCTAACCACTACCAGGCCGTGACCGCCTACCATGCAGGGCACGAACCCGGCATCATGGTCCTACTCCTATATAGACCCCGTACTCATTTCTCGCCAGGTGCACCACTTCACCTGCTTCCAAGTGCAAACCACAAAAGGAGAGTTGCACCCGGCCGTAGCAGCAAAGAGCCAATGGGTGCTCGCCGTGATCTCCGACGACATGCCGCCTCCTCTGCATGCCCCCTCCTCGCCTTCGCCGTGCTCCTCGCCTTGCCGGGCCTCACGGCCGGCGTTACCCGGCACTACACGTTCAATGTACGTGTACCTCGCACACGAGGCATGAGCTAGTGTTCTGGTACCTTTTTGAATGTTACATGCATGCATGGTCCTTAATTATTCGTGTGCCACTCACGTCTTCTGCAGGTGCAAATGACGAACGTGACACGGCTATGCGTCACCAAGAGCATCCCCACGGTGAACGGGCAGTTCCCGGGGCCGAAGCTGGTCGTGAGGGAAGGCGACCGCCTCGTGGTCAAGGTGCACAACAACATGAACTACAATGTCTCGTTCCACTGGTAAGAAGTAAGAACAAGATCAGTGCACGCCATGCTCGTACATTAATTTACATGCCATTGCCACGCACGTCAATGCGCGTAGCTAACTGCCGGCCGGTGTCAAACACGGCGTGTGATGATGTTGTGAACTTGTGATGCGCATGTGCATGCAGGCACGGGATCCGGCAGCTGCGGAACGGGTGGGCGGACGGGCCGTCGTACATCACGCAGTGCCCAATCCAGGGCGGGCAGAGCTACGTCTATGACTTCACCATCACCGGGCAGCGCGGCACGCTGTGGTGGCACGCGCACTTCTCCTGGCTGCGCGTGCACCTCTACGGCCCGCTCGTCATCCTCCCCAACAGCGGCGAGGGCTACCCGTTCCCGCGGCCGTACAAGGAGGTACCCATCATGATCGGTACGTAACGCCGGCGAATGATACTGTAGGATATTGATCTTGCAATGTGTGATGATTGATGTATGATGCATGATTGCAACTGTGGATGATGGCAGGTGAGTGGTTCAATGCGGACTCTGAGGCGGTGATCAGGCAGGCTCTCCAGACTGGCGCTGGCCCAAATGTCTCCGACGCCTACACCTTCAATGGGCTTCCCGGCCCAACTTATAACTGCTCGTCCAAAGGTAGATTCTCTACTGATTAATTAGGCGGGCCTCGAGGCCCATGACTTGATAACGGATTTGTCTTCTTTGCCGAAAATGTCTGCAAATTAATGCACGTGCCAGACACGTACAAGCTGAAGGTGCAGCCCGGGAGAACGTACATGCTCCGGTTGGTCAACTCGGCGCTCAACGACGAGCTCTTCTTCGGCATCGCCAACCACACGCTCACCGTCGTCGAGGCGGACGCCAACTACGTCAAGCCCTTCACCGTCAAGACGCTCGTCATCTCGCCGGGGCAGACCATGAACGTGCTCCTCACCACGTCCCCCAATCCTGTCTCCCCGGCCTACGCCATGGCCATCGCGCCCTACACCAACACCCAGGGCACGTTCGACAACACCACCGCCGCGGCCGTCCTCGAGTACGCCCCGACACGGCCGGGTTCCACCCGAAACCTCGCCCTTCCGGCCCTACCGTTGTACAACGATACCAACGCCGCGGCCAACTTCTCGAGTAAGTTCCGCAGCCTCGCGAGCGCGCAGTACCCGGCGCGCGTGCCGCAGACGTTCGACCGGCACGTGCTCTTCACCGTTGGCCTCGGCACGGACCCGTGCCCGTCCAACCAGACGTGCCAGGGCCCGAACGGCACCAAGTTCGCCGCGTCCATCAACAACAACTCCTTCTTCCAGCCCAGGATCGCGCTCCTCGAGGCGCACTACCAGCGGCGGTACAACGGCGTGCTCATGGCCAACTTCCCGACGACGCCACCGCACCCGTTCAACTACACCGGCACCCCGCCGAACAACACGTTCGTGACGCACGGCACGAGGGTGGTACCGCTCAAGTTCAACACCTCGGTGGAGCTGGTGCTGCAGGGCACGAGCCTCCAGGGCGCCGAGAGCCACCCGCTGCACATGCACGGCTTCAACTTCTTCGTGGTCGGGCAAGGGTTCGGCAACTACGACCCCGTGAACGACCCGGCCAAGTACAACCTCGTCGACCCCGTCGAGCGGAACACCATCGCTGTGCCCACCGCCGGTTGGGCCGCCGTCCGGTTCCTCGCCGACAACCCCGGTAATCTTTACGCCACATTTGGCATGCTTGATTTGCGTAGACTTTTGTTGACTCAGCAGTGAAGAGCGTTGCCGTTGACTAATTTGGTGCATGTATGCGGCAGGTGTGTGGCTGATGCACTGCCACTTCGACGTGCACTTGAGCTGGGGACTGTCCATGGCGTGGCTGGTCAACGACGGGCCGCTGCCGAATCAGAAGATGTTGCCTCCGCCGTCCGATCTTCCGAAATGCTGATGGCTCAGGGCAGGTATTTGCGAACGTTTTGCAGCGTGCCTGCGCATTTCCTTGTGTTTGGCGTGCGAAACTCTTGGTTCGGACCGTTTAATTTTAACTGGTGTGCCAATTTTGTGGCAAGTAATTGGGATTTTGCTTCCACGAGCTTAATTCCTCTTTTGAAAAAGAATAAGATGTAAGAAGTACCTTTCTGTTGTTAATCTTTTTGCCCCTGGACATTTGTTGTTGTGTGTAAACGGTCCAATTCCACAATGTACCTAATAAATTTGCTTTTTTACTTTTGGTGCCACTTTTATTTTGAAAGAAGCAAAGTTTATGGCACATGAGCAAATGATTGAGAATGTGTGTTGCCAATGAATCAAACACTCGCCTCAAAAGTACAGTGCATGTGCCTCAAATTTGGACGTCTAAATTCTAGAACTCCAAATACTCCTACATTATGCAACAGAAAGACTCAATTAATTTAGCAACTATAGCTAGTCTGCTACCGTAGGACGACAGACTGTATTGGGACCATAAACTAACGCGTTGTCTTGTATCTTAGACATAAACATGGTCTATTCGGGCTTTAAACTTGTACAAGTCTCTGTTTACTGGTCGCTAAACAAGAAAGGCTAGCCAACTCTTAGGATACTTTGGTGGACAAAGCCTATCAAAATATGCCAAAAGTCTAGTTGAAATATCCAATGGAGGGGTCACATGCTTTCAATTGAACGTCAGGAGCAATTGACGGACGGCGGTCTGCCTGCTCTTGATATATATCGTCTTGCCCTGCTTCTGTCGAACATCCTGGAGAAGGTGATACCATATTGTTTGCAAGTCCAATTTGCATATATAACAGTTGTTCTAGATTCTCAGATTGTTTGCGTAATTAATTCAGCGCATAGGAACAACTGAAGGGTGAAAATGTACAGTTAGAGCATCTCCAATGTATTGAATCAACGTAGGTTCAAAACTATGACATGTCATCAAGTTTAAAAGCTAGTGCATTTTACTCCAATGTATTGAATCGAATCCATCCTCTAGATGGGACCCACCGTAGAATAAAATAAGCACTCATCTTCGCCCGCACCGCTGGAATCCATTTCCTCACGAGTCACGCCCGCATCGCTCGATTCTCTCCGCCGCCTCGCCCCGTCCCTTGCTTTCGCCTCGCCGAGTCCCGCCGCTCAACTCGCCTCGCCGCCACCGCTCGCCTCTCCCGCGCCTCCGTCCCGCTGCTCGCCTTCGCCCATCCCATTGCTCACCTCACGCCGCCGCTGCTGCCTCCTCGCCGCCTCGTCCCATTGCTCGCCTTCGCCCATCCCCCGCTCGGCACCCTCTCTCTAGCCCCTCCATGGGATCTGGTGGCGATCGGAGAGAATGGCGCAACAAGCGCCATGGCGGATCTGGAGGTGGCGGTGGTGGCGGCAAGAAGCGGAGAACGACGAGCGCCATGGCGAATCTGGAGGTGGCGGTGGTGAGGCGGCAACAAGGGAAAACGACAGCGACCATGGCGACAATGCCCGGACAACGGCATGCGGCGACGGCCCCGACAGTTTGTTGAATTTTTTATTTCTTGGGTTCGATTCAAGAAGTTGGTTCGGTTCTAAAAATTTTTGCGTAGGAATCGATAGCCCCAATGTATTGAATCGGTTCGATTCACTCTCTCTCCTCTCTATGAACCGGCTTAAACTCACATTGGAGATGGTCTTACGGTGCGTACGTGCGTCGGGAACACAAATCATATCTTTACGTCTGATAGGATATGATAACTAAGTGTTTTGTTGACTAGCTTGCGCAATGCGCAGGCAATAGCTTCTATCCACGGCATGATGATTTGTACATGCACTTGAGTGCTAAGCGATAAGGCTACTACTAACTTGAACTTACGAGCGTGATCGAATAAAGCTACGATTCGATTGAACGGTCTTACCTAAATAATACGGGTCAAACGACCATGAAGTGGGAGTATGAACTACCCCGATGTTGAAAATAAACTCTGGAATTGTGTTCTACGGGATCCTTCGTGCACATGCGTGTCCTCGGTCAGGCTTAACTGACACACGGAAGGCAATATGGCAGACAAAGATTGTTGCCCGTCACCTTTTCCTATATTCTAAGATACCATGGCTTCGCGTGATCACATACGTGGAACTACTCGCTCCAGTTTTATAGTGCGTTGAGAAATCAGATTTTTGTTTTTCCTTTTCATTTCACTTGGGGTGTGAGGCTGTTTTTGAGAGTTAAGATTTTTTTGTGGTTAGTCCTTAAGGGAAGGATTTTAACTAAAGATAATCTTTTGCATAGAGGTTGGACTAGGGAGAAAGCTTGTGTTTTCTGTGGTTTGGATGAGTCTATTGATCATCTTTTTTTTGTTTTGTCCTTTGTCTAGATTTATTTGAAACATTATGGGTTGTGCTTTTAATTTATCTTGCCCTCCAGCTAATATCCAACAGTTATTAAGTAACTGGGCTGGTTGTTTATCTTGGAGGTCAAGAAAATTGGTCATTGTAGGTTTAGCTGTCATCTTATGGAGTATATGGAGATTTCGAAATATGGCCTGTTTTTAGCATAAGTGGCCACAGGAACCAGTTTATGTGTTATTTGATGTTTGTCGGTGGATTTGTCTTTGGAGTAAATTGCAGAAGGAGGCAGATCAGGAAGTGCTAGTCAGAGGCGCAAAGACTCTTGAACAAGTGGCGATGGAAGTTTTTGGAGCGAGGAGAAGATGGACTCTGTGGATCAAGAAATTGAAGACTGAAGTGGATCTTGTTGACAGTTAATGCACTGTTTGACCCGGCTGTTGTCTTGAGAGTTTTTGTGGGCAGTCTCTTTCTTTTCTGTAATAGCAGCGTTCGAGAGCCTTTTGTCTTTGCTGTACTAGCTGATACCTATTTCTTAGCTGTTTTAGTTGTTGTTGTTTTCAATTTTTCGTGTCATGTTGGACAGCATCTGTTTGTTGCTTCCTGCTCTCTTCTCTTTTGTTTTTGTTGTTCAGAAGGAACTTGAGAACTTGTAGAAACTTGGTTTCTGTTAATAGAAACTGGGATGTTTTACGCCTTTTAATCAAAAAAAAAACTTGCTCCAGTCACGAAAAAGTTAAGTTCTTCATAGAATAAGTACAGTTAAATTGCATCAATTTTGATCTAAAATATGTACTTTGAATATACAAAAATAGTATGAATAAACTTATAGTGAAAAATATTTTTATAATATTGCATTTATACATTTTAAATAATAGTAATAAATTTTATTTATCAAAATGCCATCTCGTTAACTCGAAAAGTCAAGAACGCCTTATTCGCAGTGCCACTGCTGCAGATGAGTGCTGAATATATAATGCAAACATCAACCGTACTAATACACTACTGTTGCATGTTTGAACAGATGTATGTACGTGTCAGTATCGTCCTTCTCTCCTCTCTGACTCAGACCACGTGTAGACATGTTACACACTGTACCAGAAAACCCTGTATGTCCGATCTTTTCGAGTACACGAACGAGAACGAGCGGCTAGCTTAGCTTCCTGGTATTTTTACCGTATCGGACTTCTAGGAGGCAGGGGATCCAGGGCACAGTGTAACGCACAGTGTGTCCGTACGGCAGGAGTTGATCAGAGGCAGTCGCCTCCGGACATGCCGCTACAGCTTTTTGAACATGATTTGAACGTGCAGATACTTTAATTGAAGAGTAACTTAATGTATTAGTGACTAATCATTTTTTGATGTCAATTTTAATTATCTATCGACGACATTTGGGTAATTGTTTGTTCACGTGCTCTCCTGACAGTCATACTTCTTGAACTTGCAGGCTCAATAAAGTTGCATGTATTTCTTGTCTCATTCTCCTCATGACCCACCAAAAGTGGTGAAAGACTATATATATATATATATATATATATATATATATATATATATATATATATATATATATATATATGAAGCCGTTTTAAAAGCACAGCGTACCAACGCTTTGAAACTTTATAGAGAAGAGATCAAGAATGGAATGGTAGGACGTACTTGTGACGCAATGGAGGAGAACTTGACCGGTATGAATATGGTTACACAGATAAAGGTGAAATAAATAGCGAGGGACATATGAAGCGGTGTTGTAGTAGTTTTTGACTCATTTGGTCTTATTTTCGAATAGAATACGCACCAATTAATAAATAATTGATGATTAGTAGCACAAGCTAGGTAAAAATTCCAGAAATTTGTATGTTAATTGCAGCTTTACAAATTAGCCTAACATTTACAAATCTAAAAAGTTAATTGCAGCTTTCAAAAGCAAAATGCTATATAGGAACATACCATAAGATTAGTTCTATGTACAAAAATTTGTATGCGTACAGACTGATGTTTTGTCCCATCCAAACCACATCCCATGTAAGCCAACCAAGCACAAAGAACCGGCATCAATAATCCTCAGTATCTATCAGAGAGTATTAACTAAACCCACCATTTTACCGCCATTCATTTTTGTCAATCTGAACCCATAGCATGAACTAAGCAAGATGCACATAATGCACATACACCAATAGCCCTCAGTTTACATCAAAGAGCAAGGGGAGAGAAAGTGATAGAGAGTAGTGGAGAGCAGTTACCTCAGTGCGACGCAATACTGGCGACAACACCTCCACCATGCATTAACCCACCTCCATTTCATTTACCGTGCTTAATCAATAAATTAACCCACATCAGAAATAATCAACTCACATCGGTAAACAAAAACAAGCTTAAGCATGAAACTAAAATAACAGAAAGATGAAGTGGAGGAATGGGGGATTGAGTTCAGGGAGCACGAAGCCCCAAACAACCGGACCTCAAACCACAGCCGGGTCGGAGCCGAGTGCAAGGAGGCACAGGGGTCGAGGAGAAGGCGCGACTCGGACGAAGTCGTCGATGTTGAGGGTGGCAGCGTCGAGGTCGGTGGACGGGTAGCCGGGGTCGCGCACGCCGTGGGGAGAGGACGAAGAGGGGAAGGCAGATCTGGCGGTGGGGAGGTGGATTTGGCCAGGGGGAGGTCGATTGGACGGGCGACGGCAGCGTCATCGTAGTTGTGTCACAACGGTGACACTGCACAAGACACTCCTGTCGTAAGAGTGTCTTGTGCAGTGAACCGTGGTGTCACAGCCGACGGTGACGGGAAAAAGGGCGGCGACGGGAAGAAGGGCGGCGCCAGCGACAGGGTCGGGGAGAAGGCACGACTCAGGCAACACCGTTGATGTCAGGGGCAGCGGCGTCGAGGTCGGAGGCACTCGGGTGGGGAGCGGAACGGGCGAGAGTAATGGCGTTGGGTACTGGGGAGTGACGAGTTAAGGAGCAAACCCTAGCGGGGAGGCATGTAAAGAGCTTGTCGGCAACGAGACATGGTCGGCGAGGTAGCGACAACCCGAAAAATAGAGAGAGCGAGTTGTTTTTACATTGCCACCGCCGACGATGCTCCGGCTATTTTTCTCCGCTTTCAATCTATTTTCTAACTCCATCTAACTCCCCTCTCCACCGCATGCCCCGTCGTCTCCCGCACCACCATTCACTGTCGGTAAGCACCAAAGAAGACGGCCAAATCCTTACTCTGATGCTAAGTGCAATATATGGTAAGAAGAGATGCTGCAAAGTAAAAATATTTGTTAAGAATAATGTAAAGTAAAACCATAATACGATTATACGGTGGAGAGCGAAATTTACTGTAAAAACCCAAAAGCCGTATCAGCTCCCTATCTCCTCGATCACCATACGCCTGACTACACGGCAGGGCAGTATGCCAGTATCAGCGTCGTTCTCTCCCCTGAACGAAAAAACTCGGGGAGCCCTGTTGCATCTCTGACCGCTCCATCCATCGCCAAACCGGCACCATATTCGTTTGGCCCAATCTGGCTTTAATCATTGGTCTTTGGCGATGCTGCTGAAAGAAACCACCCGGCCGGGAGCTAGCTAACTAGCTCAAACTCACATGGCAGACAGTACCGTGTCACGCGTCTAGCTCTCTTCGTCTTGGAATAAAAGTTGATGAGATTAGCACTCCTGCAGCGTGGAACTGCAGCTGGGCCGGCCGGGACAAGCGAGAGCAGGCAGGCAGGCAGATCGAAGCCGATCGGGCGGGCATGCTCAACATAGGAAAATAGGCTGTTTTTATTGCTCAACTAGTAGCCCGTGCGCGTCTTTAGATGCGCCAAGGCAATGTTATAGTGGACACCTTTTTTTTTAGGTAAATTGCTAGCAGGTCAAAGTGTTTTGAAGATATGAAAAAATAATGTTGATATGAAGACGACGTGTTTACGTAATTATACAGCACAAAAGTTGTCAGACTATTGAAACGTCTGAAGATGACAGAACTGATGACGCAATGTCTAGTAGGAAACACTGTTCTGACATATTAATGGGTAGTACAATAGTAGGGCAGGTGCTACAAATGAAATTTTGCAAAGCAATTGATCTCATGGTTTTACATAAATTTGGCATTTAATTACCGTTGAAAACAAGAAACTATTGCAAGCTCCAGAACAAACAATACATATTAATGAGACCAAAACAACCTGAGTCTTATCAACATAAATAAAAATTCCAGACCTTTAATTGTGAGATGCGATAAAGTATTATATTTTCTAACTACAGAAAAATTTGGTTTCAGGGGAATGAACACTATTAACGCTTTATAAAAATAACGATCTAAAATAGTTAAGTCGCTATTGTCTAAAAATGTTACAAAGAAACCTTCATTTAGAGAGATTGAACCTTTGGTGGTTTTTCTTGGTTGCTCCCAAAGTTGACCCCGGATTGTATATTTGAACTGGTATTATTTGATTCAGTCTCTTCAGGAAATGCTGCCCCATCATGTGTAGTGAGAATCACACAATAGCAGTGTTCAGGGTCTAACAAAACCTGCTCAAATTTAGAAGATCACTTAACTCTCTAGGGTCAACTTAGAAAGTATATGGTCAAAGGCATCAAAAGGGAAACCATGCAACATCAGAGATAAAACCATAGGAATCTACAACTTGCGAGGTATTTCCAGAACACTTTGTTATTCAACTTGGCAAAATTAAATGAGAACTTACCACAGCAACAAAAGGATCATTGAAGTCATCCACTGAGAAACAAATGTTGGGATATGCAGGTACTGTTTCTACAGCCTGTCAAGAGATACAAGAGATTATATTAAAATGTCATCTCTTTCAAAAGATGATGCCAGAAAAATTACCATCCTTCGATCAAGATGAAAATTTACCTATGCGCGCATTTGCGCTCTCGCTATATGCAGAAGCGAAGAAAAATAGCGATGAAGGGTGGAAATGGGATTTGAACGAAGAGCGGAATTAGGGTACTAATAGAGAAGCGATTAACTGGAAGATCCCAAAAAGATGTTAACGAAAAATTATTAGGGGATTTGTTATTACACTTGAAACAAGAATATAGTGATAGATAAGTTTAGCACGCTCTAATGATTTAGTCTATGTGTATTAGTTAGGTGGGTGACCTACAAAATTAGAAGTGTTCTATGTTCAATTTGAATATGCAGACATGTATAGAAAGGGTGAGCACAAGATAGATCTATGTGTAAGTAAACAAAATAGGCATGTGAGGTTGTAGTAGTAAAGTTACATATGTAGCTGATTCATTTGAATAGAACACTGAGTATGATGCAACGCATTATACAAAACAAGTAGCAACAAAATGAGCTCACTTATAAAGACGCAACCATGAGAACCACATAGTATGTGCTGATTAACAGCGTAAGAGTTTCAGATTAAGCAAAAGAGAACGTGTATATCTGGAGTGTGAGGTGGAACATGTTGTATAGTTTTTTTTTTATGTAGCACCATACATCTACATTGCACATTTCAGGTTTACCTGTTTGTTAATTGCAGTGGTGTTGTTTTCAAGTATTGCAGAGCGAGCACCGCAAGAACCTCTACAAAACTGAAAGCAATAGCTATGAAAGGATGGAGGACGAGTACTTTCTCAGGAAGATATGATGTGTAAAAAGACTTGTCAGATTGTATTGTCTTTTTTTAAAAGAAATCTTACTCATGCTGAGGGTTCAACAAATCAAATACTAGTTTCAGATAATCCACCGGAAAGAAAAGCAATGGCAAATTATTACGGAAAGACTAAAATAATTGAAATGTATTGCCTATTTAAGAACATGCATTATCAAGGCTGTAATTTTTAATAAACTAAATAATGTGGGAATACACACAGAAAAATGGCAAAAATCTATATCTTTGTTTGATAAAAATGTAAGTTTTTTAGGAACAGCTATAACCCTTAGCTAAGAACCAAAGAATGAGAGTTCTTGCACAACACTTTGTAGAGAGAGTCGCACAAGGCAGCTTTGAATCTCGCACCATCTCCAACCTCGAATGCGGCCATCATCCCCACGGCTGTCACAAGCAATGAACCACGCTGCCAATTTCCTTTTATGAGAATGCATTACGTCGCCAATTTCATGTCACCAGAAGAAAATGGTCACAGAGAAGAGAAGTAGCATTCACCTGGAGAGCAATGACTGCTGCCAATCGGAATAGAACGACATCGTGGCGGGGGCCTTTGTGCGCTTAGACGATGCAGACGGATCACCGACCAACTTTTCTGGGCAATAGTAAGACCCTTGATAGCAGCAGACCACTCCTCGGTGAACAAGTTGACCATCATTACATAGACTCAAGAGAGATAACAAACATTCAATGCATTTCTTAATATATGAGAAACCACTAAACTCTTCAGAGACCACCTCCAGCAGGCACCTGCAAATGTCTTTCCAAAATGACATTCTTAACATGCTTCCCTGCTCAGATGAGTAATCCAAGTATGAAGATGTGGACGAATAAAAGTAGGATGTAAAATCGCCGTACAGTTTCTGTAATATTGAATCAGAGAAGAGCTTCATTAGGTGTGACAAATATTGGAGCAACAATGGACTGCACGTTTATTTCTAATCTCCTGAATCTGGGTAAGTTTGTCAGATCATCCAAAAACTGCAGAAGGGGACTGAAATGATCAACATGAGCTAGAGAAAAATAGAAGCATTCTTCCCTTAATAAATTAGGATCTCGATGATTGGTTGACTTATGAGGAATCTGTGCCTCAACTTTCATGCAACACCGAATAATAACCCCCCAGTCTATAGTTGGCAGTCTAGGAGCATTGGAAAGGCATTTCAAAACAGTTGCAACTATACTTACTGGCACCATATCACCAGGTTGTAGATAGTAAAGTAATAAAAGTCAATAGAAAAGAACCATCGAAACAAGAATTACTCTTCTAACTCAACAACCCTATAAGTAGCAAGGTGACTCGCCCAAAATGACAAATTGTACTCTGCTTCGATAAAAAAAAATCAATGCACCATGACTCAAATTAAATGTGGAGTTCGAAAATTAATATCCAAGAACCAAAGCTACCATCTATAATGTAGAAGAGCATACGCACTATTAGATATTTGCATCAAAGAAAAAAAGAAAAAATATATAAGATATGCATGTGCATTAAGAGAAATGCAAAACTGCCTGTATGGGTAGGTGCTCCCACTATCCCAACCATCAAACGTGCCCTGTGATTGGTGCATTAGTAGGGGATACTTTACCTCAAATCCAAAAACACAACAGTAAAATATAACACCCAGTTCACCCACTGCAGCAGTAGAGGTATGTAGACTACACTCAAGTGTCAGGAAAAGAAAAGGAGGAACATCTAAGTACAGTGCTTGTGAAGCACAACTCCTAATGTGCTTAGATGTTTAAAGATGTACATTTATGCCAAATTTCAGCAAATAATAGTACATGTTTCGAAATCATCAGCTTGTTTTCTTAAATGCACATTTTAGCCTATGAAAACTGCAAAGTTGAATAAAATGTAGTCTTTATTTCTAGAAAGTTTTTGAAACAAATGTACAGCCAAAAAGGCTATCTTCAACAAACAACATCACCATAGTCATTCTCTTCTAGAAAATTCAGATCAAACCTTTTCAAAGCTAAGATCCCTCAACTAGAGACCTAAGTTCCACACTAAGCTTTCACCAGGAAAACTTAGCCATAAGCTATATATGATTTTGGGCCCATATAAAGCTTTAAGATATCATCAGGAACCACTGTAGAGACATTCAACAAGCCAGATTCCAAATTTGTGTATGGTTGAAAAAGAAACGAATTGATGTATTTAACTCCATGTGAAGACAAAAACTCTCAAAAATGATTTGATGCAGGCCAATCCTTCAATTTAAGCATTTCAGCAAGTACAGAAACATATGATCGTCATATTGGTGTCATGGTGTGAATTGTTCTCAATTGACAAAGTAGTATAATTATTTACTTACTGCATCAGACAAATGACAATGAAGTTTTGTAACAAAATCTCCTCTACCGACCTCCTCCTGTGCATAGCCATAAGCTATATATGATTTTGGGCCCATATCAAGCTTTAAGATGTCATCAGGAACCACTGTAAAGACATTAAGCAAGCCAGATTTCGAATTTGTGTATGGTTGAAAAGGCAACAAAATGGTGTATTTAACTCCATGCGAAGACAAAAGCTCTCCAAGATGATTTGATGCAGGCAAATCCTTCAATTTAAGCATTTCAAACCACTGTAAAGACATTCAGCAAGCCAGATTTCAAATTTGTGTATGGTTGAAAAGGCAACGAACTGATGTATTTAACTCCATGTGAAGAGAAAAGCTCTTCAAAATGATTTGATCTGAGCCAATCCTTCAATTTAAGCATTTGATCCGAGAGATTCGGATACATTCGAACTTCATAATACTCCTTTGAAGAAGTCGTCGATTGCATACCTCAACCTAGAATATGTAAACAAAAAGATTAGTTTTTCTTTCTAGATCATGATAAATGAAAAATATAAAAACTCCACTGATCGGCGTAGCATGCAAGATCCACTTAGACTCATTAGCCACTCTCGAACAAAGCTGTCTGAAGAAGATGAAATATAATCTATGCTCCCTTAGAATTTTTCACCTCCATGTTATGATCAACAATACCTTATTACTGTTAAGAATACATTGATGACATCCTGGGTTCTAATTACACTGAACTAATGGAAAGTATAGAATGGTATTTAGTGTAACACCCCAGGAAACTTATATGTATTCACATCACCTCCACTGCTATGTTTCGTATGGAAAGTATATAATAGGGATAGAAAGTCCAAATGGAAAGTACAGAATGGTATTTACACTAAATAAATGGAAAGTATAGTATGCAACTACGACCTAAGCCCAAATAAAGAGCAACCTTATGGAGATGCACAGAAGTTGCGTGTTTTTATTTAGTTGTTATATAGAATGCATATAAGTTTCGCAGTACAAAACGTATCACCAGTATCAACTTTGATATATTGGTGACATCGGTGATATCTTTGGACAATCTATTCGATTCAAGAAATGGAAATAATACATTGTATCAGTGTCACTTAAACAATACCGATATACCAATCAATACAACTGATATTTAGTATAACTCCCCAGGTCCAAATGGTCTAAAGTCTATCCCCATAATGGATAAACCATACATACGAAACATATCAGTGGAGATGATGTGAGTATTTCTTTCTGATTCATTGCACAAAAAGAAATAACATGTATTTATAGCGCGCATTGAAAATAGAGGCAGCTGCAAAGGACTGTATTGTAAGCACAATGGACGGTGTGTTGGTCCACTACAATCGTCTAATTATTCGACCATTAGAAAAGGAATTATGTTAGCCCATTAACAAAAACAATGATTTAACATGTTCAAAACAAGTCAATGCCGTATGCAGCATCTTTCCCAAATATCCAAAGAACCTACGTAAAGCTCACAATGTGGACAAGCACACCTAAAAGTTGAGAAAAAACATGTGCCAAAATTAGGCTTGGAGAACAAGCAAAAGTCGTTCACAGTATTCTGCCCTAGGAGTTCTTCCTTGAATACAATCCAATCAGACACTTGGACCATGGGAGGTGCACTTAATCACACTTTGGAAGTCTTCGAACCAATGTACACACAATGAGAAGCAGTGCCCTTTTCCTTTGAAGACAAAGACCAGGAACCAAAGTGAAGCATACATGATATAGTCTTATGGATGGAGCAAGCGGTGCTTACATGGCTTTCATCTCCGCGCTCGAGTAGACCAAGCACGACCGCGTCTTGCCCGAGCAACTCGAGTAGAGCCTGTCGCCTCGGTTGTGCCCACCGGTTCTGCACCACCCTACAGCAGAGCAATAATCCCCAAAACGGCACACGGTGCTCAAAATCTCAACTGGAACTCGAATCGAATAGAAATGATGGACGAAAAAGAGAGAGAAAATAGAAGGCAATCGAAGCTCGAATCGATCGGGACCTTGGGGCGAGAAGGGCGAGGGTGTGGAGCGGGGAGACAAGGCGGGAGGCCATGGCTTGGTCCAGCAGCTTCCACATCGCATCCGACATTGTCTGTGAAACTCTGAGTTCGATATCGGCCTTGTGGAGGCCGCCGGCTCTGCCTCCGCTGAAGGTGGCGGCAGGCGGAGACCTCGTGGGCACTGTGCTGCGGCCCGGCGGCTGGAGGAGGCGGGGAGGCGGAGACCTCGCGTCGCAGCTGCTGCAGCCTCGGCGACTGGAGGGCGGGGCCGCCGCACCCGCGAATGACCTCACCGCCGCCATCACCCGCCGCTCCAGCTCGCGCGGATGACTTCTAGCAAGTACACTCACCATCGGGAAGAAGGAGATGGGGGTGCGGTGGTGGAGAAGGAGATGGGGGAGCGGCGACGGAGAAGGAGATGGGGGTGTGATGAAGAGACTGCAATTGCGGCGGAGGGAGAGGAGATCGAAGAAGAAGGGAACGGGAGCTGCGTTCGAGAAGCTCCTCTCTGCGCCTACGACCACACGTGGCGAGGTGAACGATGCATAAGAGCGAGGCGGAGACAGCGCATGCGATCCAGCGCCGAACGCGATCAGACGGGCGCGTACGAGCGGAGTGAAGATCGGATGGCCAAGGGAAAAGAGGTGACGTAGCGCGTCTCCCTGAGCCCCAAAGCTGCGCCCTTTTATATAGATAGATTTGAGCACAAGTTGGCATGCAGCAGGGCGCTGGGCGGGCGGCATTAGAGGTACGCTGTTGTATTTGTTCGGGCCATAGATAGATGGATATGGTGCATGGTGTGGAGGGAGCCCAAGGGCGAGGGCCCATCAGGGCATCCACAGTGTGCAGACCTCTTTAAAAGGTCTTAAGTTGACACATATAAAAGGATCTTAACTGTACAAAAATACCACAATGTGTAGTACCCCTTTCTCCTATTAGTGAGACCCACACCCAAATAAAACCTCTCTCTCAATCCTCTTATCTCTCCTCCTATAGAACCGGTACCTAGCTAAGCCTCCATTCTTATTCTTTCTCCCGTAAGACCGTCTTGGTACAATGTGTAGTACCCTTTCTCCTCTTTTCTCGCCTCCAAAACCCTCTTCTAAAACTATGCTGTGGATGCTCTTAGGGCTGCGCTTTGGCCAAGGTGGTCGACCGCCCGTCCAACGCCACCTTCCTGAGGCTAAGGACGAGGACTGCCTTCGCCTGCTGCCTGTAGCCGAGCGAGCGAGCCCCCTCCCGGTCCACCACCACGCGCCGATCTTCCGCCTCTGCTCGGCACGCCCACTCGCTCTGATATAAAGTCGACCTTGGTGATCCCAATACGTCGCCACGCAATGCAACACAAACTACGCACTCACTACCACGTCTCTCGAGTCTTTTTTTCTTGTTTGAATTGTCAAATTTTTTTATTTAAAATAGCAAAAATAACATGGCACGAAATTGTAAAAAAGACACGCGATAAATTAGGATGCCCACATATCGTGCTTCTAGTCCGTGAAAGGCAGGAATCACGCTCCTTGTTCGTGGAACCCATATACCGTGCTTCTGGTCAAGGAAACATGACACACGATTTGTTTTTTCCCCTTTAGTGATCACGTTTTCTATCATTTAGTGATGACATTGTTTATCCTTTAGTGATTAAGTGATTAAGCACGCATACAGCCGTTCCAACCGTGGACTAAAAGCGCAACACATTCCTTCCACGTCTCAGAAGTGTGGTACGTGACCTTTCTAACCTGATATGGTGCTATTTTTTTGTAATTTTGTACGAACAAAAATCACTTTTGCTATTACGAATAAAAACGTCTCAACTCAGCCAAAAACATCCCTGTCTCCCCCAAGCTAAGATATCCTTGATCGCCCACTTGAATGGACTCTGCCACCACGCCTTCGCAACACGGCAACCCCATAATTACCCCACCTCCTCATTTGCTTATCTTTCTTTAAATGCGTACATGCGTGCGTCTGAGTTCCAACAAAGCGATCTTTATGCGCCCCAAAATCTGGGACTGTTAAACTCTTCACAATTGCCCAGGATGTGCAGTTGTGAAGTAAGCAGCGTTTCAAGCAAGCTTTCGATTACAACAAAAATCAAGCTTTTATTACATAAGATTTAGGCTTAACAGTCAGTTTTAACCTGACACGGGCATCCGAGCTCAAAGTTAAAATAATACAAGACAAAAGAACTTCAAACCACAAACACACTTGAGTGCGGTCGAGACCTAATAACATTAATTATCGCCGTCTGGTGATCCTGCCAAATCCTTCCTCATCAAGATCGTCGAGATTTTCCCAGATTTCTTCTGTAGATGATTTATAGGTTTTGCAAGAATGAGTACTACTACCGTACTCAACAAGCCACATGAAAAAGCTAAATAATTACATGCAAGTAGTTCAATGGATGGTTAGGTTTTACCTTATTAGGCATATGTGAATGCATTTTGCATTTAAAGTAGTCAACAAAATAGTAAAACAATAATAAATAATAACATTAGAGGTTTCTCAACAAACTCAATTACCAACTTAACATCTCAAAATCTCTACTTATGCCTCATGTATTGGAATCACCCAAGAACACAGCTTCATTAACCGGAAGCACGGTGTATTCGAATACCTTTAATTATACACTCTGCAGAGTTGCCAAACTTTACCCATAAGATATCTCAAACTCATACTGTCAGATCATAGACACGCAACGTTAGCGTGCAACTGAGTTTGGAATAACAAAGCTTTTCACTACTCAATCTTTTTAGCCTTTACCCGGTAGGTTCAACTCCATACAGCCCTCGGGAGACCACCGGCCAATGGTGGAATTTGTGCCCCGATGCTAACGAGACCATGCCGTTGTGTAAACCAGTGAGTGTCCCTTCAGGCCCACTCCTGTTCCACCCCTGTTCCGCGCTGTATTATCACACAAGCACACACTTGTCCTGTAGATATTCAACCGAGAGAGTAGTGTACTAAGTCAGGGAGTAATGACCACACATGTGGTTGAGCGGTTTTCTATGTCGGTCACTTTGGCACAAGGTTCTTATCCTTACCAGTCTTATAGTGAGACGATGGACCAACACCAACACGTGGCTGTTCACCCCTCACCTTCAACTCACTTTTCAACATAAGTCTATTGGGTTGTCCAACATCCTGGACACAACTATCAACTCTCCACCAAAACCATTGGCGAACCGCCAATACTGCTTTTCAGGATTTATAAACACATGTGTGTGACAAAGCCACTTATATAGCTAATATTTTATGTGAACTTGTCAAGGTGAATATAGCTTACAAAGGATTTTAACCTTGTCTAGGTGAATATGGCCTACAAGTGCTAGACGGGTTTGTATGTGGGGTAATATGATTTATCTAATTATCATGGCATTCAAAAGTATTATTTCATTATTTAAAGTAATTGGCACAAATACAATAATGAAAGTAATAAAAAAACATATATGAATTATAGGCTCAAAATGATCTAGGAATGCGACTTGCCTCCTTGCACAATATCTTTTCGTAATAGGTCTTGTCCGGTGTCTTCTGGAGTTTGGTCGTCGAAGTCGTGACCTAACGCGAAAAGAAATAAACCAAATAAAATCCGGCTCGACAAGGAATGAGCTGGGAACAACATGCAAGTAAATAAATCGAAAAAAAAACATAAAGGAAGGTGGTGTAGAGGGTAGGTATTTATTCGATGTATAATTGGACTGAAAAGAGTGGAGAAATGGATTCACGGGCTCGAAACGGTAAAAAATGACATATAATGTCAAATTAGGGTTTCAAAGTGAAAAGTGGCGGATAATGAATAGTATTATTTTATTATATATGTATGAAAATATGTTGGTGAACAGTAACAAGAATTACTGTTTTTGGATAGAGAAAGTACTTAGGGTTTACCATTTTTAGTTAATAAACAGTAATAAGGGTATACTGTTTATTGGCTAAAAAATGAATAGTGTTTGGGCTGGAAATGGGTGAACAGAATCGAATTTACTATTCATGAACAAAAAATTGGATGCGAACAGTAATTGAAATTACTGTTTTCGGGTTAAAATGAACAATGTATTTTTTGGATTTTTCAGGTGACCAGTAAAAGAATTTACTGTGCACTAAACAATAAATGGGCCAGCCCCATTTACTGTGGCGTCCCACGGCCCATTGACCCGAGCCTTAAAGGCGGCGATGGCGAATTTTGAGTTCTTCGGTATGTACTGGCCGTCGGCGGCAACAATTGCGGCTCTGGCGGTGGCGGCAGCGGTGGCGGCGGCGGGGGAAGAGTGTGGTGAGTATCTCTGAGGTATGAGAGTTCCAATTTTGGGTTGAGTCCGGGTGGTGGAGGCGGCAATGACGCAAGGTCGGGACAGGGCGACGGTCAGGCGGCGCTCCGGTGGGTAGAAGGGTGAGGGGTTTTGGGGAAAAGGTTGGTGGCGGTACGGCGAAGCCATTACCGGGGTTGGAAGGGAAGAGGAGGAGTAGGAGCGACGAATTTCACCTCGGACCTTACCACGGCAGGGGAGGTGGTGGCGGGGGAAAACTCAAATTGAGCCGGCTCTGAAGAAGATGAAGTAGAAGGGAGGTGATGGAGGTGGGGATGGAGGAAAGGCCGAGTCGGGGATGGTTTTTTTATAGGCGGGGAAGAGGCGGTTGGGAGCAGGGAGGAGGCGGAAGTGGGCGGCAGCGTGGTTGATCCTGGCCTTAGGCGGTATGGTGGCGCGAGAGAGAGGCAAGGTGGCGGAGTGAGGTGGTGGCGAAGGTGGTAGAAGGTGCGGGTGGGGGGCGAGGTGGCGCTGATAGAGGCAGCGCTGGCAATGGTAGCGTCGGGGGATGACGACGGGGAGGAAGGGGAAGGCGCACGAGGCAAAAGCGCGCCACCGAGTGGAGAAAACGGAAAGGCCTGAAAAGGAAATCGGCTTGGGGAGGAAAATTGCCGAATTGGGTAAGGTTTTGAATTCAAACCAAAAAGCTTCAATTTTTTTTTGAAAACCCTAATTTTTTTTGGGTTGTTTCAGATGTGCGCCGTGGAAACGTGTCGTGTTTATCCATCATTTTTTCTGACCTCGATCGTAATGTAACTAATTTTTGCGAGACGAAGGAGGGAGACATGCGGGTGGACCAAGCGTGAATTCTGGACATAATTGGCCTCCTAGAGCATCGTAATTCCTAAAGTAGCCTCACTAGTATCAAAATTCCACTTTTGGCCCCCTGCTAGCGTGTCTTTGCCGTCGGGGGACAATGACACCTAGGCTGCTTTGCCATCGTCTTGTGAGGAGCGACCAAGGTCTTCACGCTCCCAACGGCAATGACAAGTCCCTACAATGACATCTCCTCAACCCGCGCCGCATAAATCCAAGAGGAGAGAGAAAATACATTTAAGAATATTTCTTAGAAGAATTTTTAAATATAGAAAATGAGCTCCAAAAATTATGAAATTTTGTTGTGGAGACTCAGCACAGATATAATTGCTTTTGTAATTTTTACAGAATTTTATGAGTTACGATTTGTTACTGTAAAATTCATTTAAGTATACTATTTGTATGAATTTTACAGAAAAATAGTAACTCATAAAATTCTAAAAAAATCACACAAGCAATTAAACTGTTCTAGGAGTCTTCACAAAAAAATTCATAATTTTTGGAGCTAAGTTTCTATATTTAAAAATTCCTCCAATAAATATTCTTAAATATATTTTCTCTCTCTGATTTCTTGGAGGAGGGGAGATCTTGTAGGGACGGCAAAGACTTCTCGCTTTGCCGTCGGGGCTGAACACCTTGGCTGCTCCCAAGCACGGTGGCGGTGACTAGGTCTTTGTGGTGGAGGGTGCGACAAGTGAGAAGTCTGCGGTGCATGATCGCAAAGACGTGTCGTGAGAGAGTTAAAAGTGAAAATTCAGAGCTAACAAGACTAATTTTAGAATTACATAGCGCTAGGAGGCCAAAAGCTGCAAGACCTCACCAAGCGTATGCACGGGCGGACGTAGAGATACTTCGCATGCTGCCGCGCGCGCCAAGGGAGAATATCTGGCGATCGATCTCTCTACATAGGGTAGGAGCGACGAGCTGATGACGACGTTTGCTGTGTACGCTGGGAACTGGCGGGTCCGTGCGCGCCGCGGTACGACGAGCTTTTAACCATTTCGAACTAAAGTTTTCGGGCAGCTCGAGCTTTTGACCTCACGCACGGGTGGCAGCTAGTCTGCATGCCCTGCCCCGTGCGTCTCCGTGTGTATGTGGGGATGGCTGCTTTATGTCTGTAACTTTGAATGTTCGTCCACCACTGTTATTTTCTCCGTGTGTTTGTGGCATCGATGGTCAAATTTGCTGTTCATTACTGCTACTATTCCACAAATCAAAACTTGATTGGATGGAGTAAGAGTTTTTTAGACTGTCAAGAAAATATTACTATATTAGAACTGAGTCTAACGCTAGAGTTTTGGGCTCATTAGACCCGTTTTGGTAACGAAATAGTAAATCTAGTCTTCTTTCCGATGAAATGGTAAACATGACATCATAGATGAATAGTGCTCGCAGAGCACTTCAAATCCTGTGGCGACAAAACAACGTGCACGGTAGGTTCACGGTAGACGACCTGCCACGGTCTAAGTTCGTGGCATATCATCTTCCGCAGTAGTTTTACATGATAGGGATACTATTTTTGTCATTCCGACCATTTGTACCACGACTAGTTTTGTATTTCGTTTTAAAAGAAGTCTAAATAATAAAAACTCTCTAACGCTACGGGTGAACATATTAATTCGTACTGACGTTTGTCATTCCTCAAACAGTTTGCCTTTCCCAAGTCCAAGTATTTGTAAGAATTTTTTTGGCCGAAATGATACTATTTAAAGCACGATTAGCAAAAATAGCACTCTCATAGATTCAATTGAAAAAATGACATTCTCGTCCATATGGTCACTGTGCTGTTTTAGCCATGGGATGACACGTGCCACCCTAACCGTGCGGTTTACCGCCACGTGTCGCCCCATGGCTAAAACCTACCGCCACGTGTTGCTCCGTGGCTAAAATCGTACGGTGACCGTTCGGATGAGAGTGCTATTTTTGCAATTGAGGCTATGATGACGTTATTTTTGGTAATTGCGCTTTAAATAGTTCCATTTCGGTAAAAAAAACACTCATGTTTGCAATAGAAAATGTTATAAAAGAAAGGGAGAAAGAAATAAAATTTGGTCCCATTCTTGACACGCCTTTGTTCTTGCACGAGGGCAAGAACAAAATAAAACGCTGAGCAATAGATAGGTTTCATTTCGTAGCAGTGTCCAGAAAGCAACAGATATAAAATAAAAAATTGGTGTGAACTTTGTTTGAACAGCAAAAACCCTGCATGCACATAGAAACATATATATCAAGTGGGTCCTTTTGGGGACGTCATGGCCCTACAAGCACACACCCAGCTCCATTATATAACCAGGTATATGATGCTCTTCCCCAAGAGCTTCTCAACTCAGTTACTCAGATCACGTCTCTCGATTGTTCTTTCCTCTGGTTAGCTTCTCCCTTCCATCATCTTCGGACAGATTTGCAGCTCTACGACTCACAGGAAGAGAGGAAGCAAGTGGGAGGCCAGTGTGTCCATGGAGCTCTACGTCGAGGAGAAGTCGTGTAGGCTGTCCAAGAAGAGGAGCGGCAAGGGGGCGATGGGCGTGCGCGCCGACGGCAGTGACAAGAGCAGGTCGTCGTTCTCCGGCCGGTGCGCGCGGCTCGTCAAGGAGCAGCGCGCGCGGTTCTACATCATGCGCCGCTGCGTCACGATGCTCGTGTGTTGGCGCGACTACGCCTGAGGCACGCCGGATGCAAGACCGATCGGAGAGGAGCAAAGAAGCTCTCTCTCCCCACCTTAGGATGGAGCTTGTGTAAAGAGAAGACTTTGCTTTTCTTTTCTTTTCTTTTCTTCTCCTTTCCCCCCCCTTTTCTGAAGAGTACAGCGATGCAGTAAGCATGCATGGTCGCTGCACCGCTGCACATTTTGTTGTGTTTTGATGTAATGTGAGAATCTAATATAGAGGAACTTGATTAAAACGGGAGGTGTTCTTGGATTCTTGGTGGTGGCTCTGTGTCTTCTTCTCCCCCATGTTTGACTTTTCATGTGTGCATTAGAATTGGGCCTACAAGTGTAAAAGTTATTTATTTATAAAATTTTAAAGTATGTATGATTTAGTCTTATATTGCCTAGCCAAGTGGTGAGGGAGCAATTTATAAGGTGGAGTCCTGCCGCCCCTTTGAAACATGTGACATGTGATATTGGGTGATATAGGAGGATCATAGCTAAAGTCACACACACGCACGTACGCACGTGCACGCGTATATTTGTGTGGGAATCGCGTGACTTGTGACTTGCAACGCGCGACCGTAAACGTGTCGTGAACTTAGTCCACCTTTCTCTTTGCTAATCGTGCATTTCTCTCTCTCCTTTTAAACTGTGGCCCAAGCCATAGACCAGTGTGATCGAAAACACTGTGGTCAAAGCCATAGACTAGTGTGGTAAAAACACAGTGGTCGAAGCAATGTGGTTGAAACCATAGACTAGTGTGGTCGGAATAAAGTAGTCGAAACACTTTGGTCAAAATAAAGTGGTTGGATCCATAGACCAGTGTGGTCGAAATAATGTGGTCAAAATACACTGATCGAAGCTGTAGACCAGTGTGTAATCAAGATCTGATAAAACACTGCTTAATTACCATTAATTGGTTTTGAATTAACATTTATCAGCGGTTTAATATATGCTTTATTATGCGTTACTAGAAAGTAATTGTCTCGACCTTTAAAAGAGCTGGAAACGTCTAGACCTGAAAAAAATTGATACATTTCTATTTTCGTCTTCTTCCTCTCTGTTCTACCGTGCTGGAGAGTTGTGCCGTCGAACCAAGCTGTCATTTCTTCTCGGCGTGCGCCGGGAACAATGGTGAGTGGGTATCCCGAACCATTATCGCAGAGTTCACCTGCACCGAGCGGCAATAAGATTTCTAGGCGATTGCATCTGTTCGTATTTGTCTTTGCTACATCTATGTTTCTTGTTTGATCTGTCTCATACGCTTCTGTTCTTCATCAAGTTTGACTGTAAGTTGGTTGTACGATCAAACTATTCTGCTATAATTCTATCATTGTGTATGTTTAGAAGTGCAGTGAGTTGCATGGTGTTAGTATTGTTTTATGCATATATATATACTTTTATGTAATATTGACTTCATAATAAAATATAAGATTAAAATATTGTCTATATTTCCAACTGTGCGTGTGATTCATCGTAGTGCGAAGAGATACTCCTGTGAATCTAAGATCTGGACGGCTAGCTGCTTTTCTGCGATGATGCTCTTTCTTTTGCATTTCTTGGTTACTCCTGAAAAGCGCCCAGAACGTTACCGGTGCTTACCGGCAAATGCGTCTCACCATTTTGCAACTGCATTTGCAAAAAGATCACTTTAACCAGCGAGATGCAACTACATTTGCAAAAGGCTTACTTTAATCAGTGAGTTGCATACTTGGAAATTTTACCATTGCGTGGTAGCATTAAATTTGTAGGAGCCGAAGAAGGGAAGATAGGTGAACCGTTACTAGCATTCTGACCCGGAATGAGGCTGTGGTCCTGTGGACTCCCGAGGCCCAAGTGTGCTGACGCATTGAATTATTTTACTACCAAAACGACACCTCCGTATCTGAGCGCCCCTGCGGGTTGCACGCCATCACTAGTAAGAAATCCTCTCCCCTCGCTTGGACCAAATGGGAGAGCAGCGTACTTGGAAGCCTCGGTCTCATCGACTGCACCTGGCTACCAAGTAGCTAGACTACTACTACCTCTACTTCACAGGAATCCCAGACCACTGTTCATCATCCAGGCAGCTGCTAGTACCAATCGAACAGCATCCTACACGAGACCGTTTCATGGCTTACCGATTGACCGGAGAGAGGCAGAACATTTCTAGAGATTATTTACTGGTCAATTCTTCCAGGTTATCTTCTCTCTATTCTTCCTCTTCCTCTTAGCTAGACCCTATTTAGAACACAAGAATTTGACATCAAACATTTCAAATCCTGCAGGAATTAAAAAAAATCTGACATTTCAAATAAGACCTTGTTTGTTTTCCGGAAACACGTTTTCCCTCGTACGTAGGACGGTAGGAGTAGTTGCAACTTGCGATACATACCCAACATCTATGCTGAAGATGCTAGGGAGTAGGGACCCATGCTGGCTGCCATGCTACGAACGTTGCAGAAACAGCAGCAGTGGGCAGTGGTCCTATGATCCTATTGAGTACTCGCTCCCTAGTCCCTTTGCAGGAAACCGGGTGCAAGCTAGGAGAGGATACATAGGACCCCCACCACGCACACTGTCACGAGGCCACAGCGCTCGGCCGGCTGCAACATACGGTTTCTGCTTCTGTCCCCCAAAGCCCGGTACTTGTAGGACGGTTGCATTCATATCCTATCAAACTTTTAGCATTTGGATACAACTGCGTGTCAAGGAGAATAGCAAGAGAAGTGAACAGATCCCTTATGATGGCTGCAGACCTGCAGTCGTGCCAACCATTTTGTGTTGATCACAAAATCGATACTACGATCTTTACAAGGAGACAGTTTGCAGAGTGATATGTTGTCACTGCGCACTAGTGAGGTCATAAAAAGTTTTCGGAAATTACACTCGATTAATACTAGAAAAAGAAGAAGAAATGATAAGTTGGTGTGGATATGCTCCCCTTGTTATTTCCATTTGTTTTCTTTTGTACTAGTAATCACTAGGGATTACTGATTACTCATAAACGACGAAAAACATAAGAACAATTGCTATGTAGAAACGTTCAGGCGCAATTCAGTCGGTTCCATTTGTCGATGCGCTGCATCAGTTTCTTAGACACAAAGCACTTCAGAGAAGAATGGAGCAGAAGATGAAGTTGAAGTTCAGAATCTACAGATAAGCAGCATCAGATTCATATAACATAGTGAAAAGTTCATTTTACATCCCTGAACTTTGCGCCGATTCTCAATTACCTTTTTAAACTCCAAAACCGTCTAATTTGCACCCTTGAACTTATAATACCATGTGAATCCACCCCCTCGGACCAAAAACATGTGGTTTTAGGCCACGCTGGCATCTACGTAGGGCGGTTTCGCGCGTCGGCGTCCACGTTGACGGTTTCGCGCGTCTATAGCTGGCGCCGACGGCTAAACCGTCAACGTGGACGGCGACGCGCGAAACCGTCCCACGTGGATGCCAGCGTGGCCTAAAACCACTTGTTTTCGGCCCGAGGGGTGGATTCACATGGTATTATGAGTTCGAGGGTGTAAATTAGACGGTTTTCAAGTTCAGATAGTAATTCGGACTCGACGTAAAGTTCAGAAGTGTAAAATGAATTTTTTCCTATAACATATATACCTTATCAACACCGATGTGTGCCGAGCTGACACGAACTTTGCGCACGACTTTTGGACTAGACCAATAAGAATTCGTCGATATGGTGAAGGCCTTACAAGTGTAGCCCAGCCTGCGTGCGTCTCTGTAGCAAGGAAGGATATAACGACAGATGCTCTCCACCCGAGTATTCTCATCCTCTTCTCTACACACTTTAGTTTTTTTTTTCCAAACAGGCATGACAGCCCAGCTTTTTAAAAAGCTAATATAAAGTTCATACAAGAACACAAATTGGCGACGTTGGGGCTACCAACTTACCAAGCAAAACAAACACAAAGAGAGCACATCTAAAGAACAACATTCAGCAACAAAAGGACATCAAAAGCACCCAGATGCCACCAAAGGACAAGGCATCCGAATCACAGAACCTAACCAGAATTACTAAGGGCTATAAAACGACGAAGCCACCCTTCAGTTTTCTTCATGACATTATCGATCTTCCGGCAGTTAGTTCCTTTGGAAAGATTGCGCCATTGCTGCAAGCAGTACAGGAATTTGAACAAGACTTCAATAGGTTGATTAGGATAAATCTTCTCAATAGCTCCTTTATTGCGTATTTTTCAAAGGGTCCACGCCAAAGCTGCAAAGGTAAATAGATCAATATTGTAATTATTAGCACCCCTATCAACAAGCTAACCATCAAACAAGTCATCTATAGATTCAGGAATTCTGTCCCAGAGGAAAATTTCTCTCAAACTACACCAGGCAAAATTAGCCAAAACGCATCTTAAAAAAATATGGTTGATATCCTCATCCACACCACACAACCTACATTTAGTACCCCCCCTTCCAACCCCTTAAACTAAGTTGAACAGCAGCAGGGAGTTTGTTCAGATACATTTGCCAAAGAAAAATCTTAATCTTCAAAGGAGTTTTAATGTTCCAGATTTTTTTGTAGTTTCCAGTTCATCACGCCACCAAAAGCAAGATAACTATACAAAGATTTGACTGAAAACTAGCCTTGTTTGTCAAGACACCAAGTAATACTGTCACTATCAGCAGCGAGAGACACCCCGTTCAGAATAAATTTCAGCTCTTCCCATTGCTCTTTTTCCCTAGGCTCGAAACTTCTGATGAAATCTATCTTCCAGGTCCCATTAACAGAACATTCATCCACTTTGATAAAAGGGTTGCCACAAATTCTGAACAGTTTATAAAACCGAATTTTAAATGAACACTTATCAATCCAGACATCTAACCAAAAGTTAATGGATTTGCCATTGCCAATAATATGGCTCACTCCACACCAAAACAAATTCTTGACTTTGTTAATACCTCTCCAGAATTGTGAACCAATATGGGGATTAACATCTCTCAGATCGTTCATCTGGAAATACTTGGCTTTCAGAATTCTATACCACAGATCAGCAGGTCTCTGATTCATCTTCCAGAACCACTTGCAAAGAAGGCAGTCGTTGAAAAGCTTAGTATTGATCACACCTAGACCACCATATTCTTTAGGCCTACAAACAGTGTTCCAGTTCACCATATGGTATTTGAAATTATTATTAACACCCCTCCAAAAGAATCTAGAACGAATCTTATCCATTTTGCCATGAATCTTTCCATTAAGTCTGTAGAACCCCATAGTGTAAGTAGGGATGCTACTCAGACAACTGTTAACCAGAGTTAATCTACCTCCAGAGGAAAGAAGATTACATTTCCAATTATCTAATCTTTTCTCCAGTTTGCTGATTATACTGCTAGCAGCCTTCTCTCTAATATATCTGTCACCAACGACAACCCCCAAATAGGTGAGAGGAAACTGACCTAATTTGCAATTCATCATCTTAGCCACCCTCTGAGCTTCGGAAATATCCACCCCAACAACAAAGACTTCGCTTTTGTGGTAGTTAATCTTGAGGCCAGACATCCATTCGAAACAGTAAAGTAAGAACTTAAGATTCAAGATATAGTCCTCGTTGTAATCAATCATGAGAATAGTGTCATCGGCATACTGTAAAAGAGGAACCCCATCAGGAATCAAGTTCGAGATCACCCCTCTAATGAGCTGGTTTTTTTGGGCTTTAGCAACCAAAGATGCAAGAGCATCTGCTACCAAATTGAACATGAGGGGCGAAAGGGGATCTCCTTGCCTTAAACCTCTATGAGTAGAGAAGTAATTACCTACACTCCCATTGACATTGATACTCACTTTACCACCCTTAATAGAGCTCATCACCCACTTGATCCAGGTCTGATCAAAACCCCTTCCCATCATCACTTCCTCTAGAAAATTCCAGCTAATTTTGTCATAGGCTTTCTCAAAGTCCAGCTTCAAAATGATGCCCTTTGCTTTGGAAGTTTTCATCTCATGTAAAATTTCATGAAGGCACACCACCCCATCAAGAATATTGCGACCTTTAATAAAAGCCGTCTGACTTTTACTGATAATCTGATCGACAATCTTACCAAGCCTAACAGCCAACAATTTAGTAATGATTTTGAAGCTCACATTCAACAAGCAAATAGGTCTAAACTGCCGAATAGTGTTGGCGTCTTTAATCTTCGGAATCAAAGTAATAACCCCATAATTCAAGCGTTTAAGATCTAAATTCCCTTCAAAGAAGTCTCTAACTATTCTCATGAAATAGGGTTTAATGCTACCCCAAAAAGATTTATAAAAGCAAACAGGGAAACCATCAGGCCCAGGAGCAGTGTCAGCATTGAAGCTATTAATCACATTCCAAACTTCATCTTCTGTAAATTCAAACATCAAACTCTCATTCAAATCTGAAGATATTTTATCAGTCTCCTACCAATGGCTACTAGAGATTTTAACTCCAGTGTTGTTATCTTGACCAAAAAGGTTTTTATAAAAATGATAGATATGATTAGCAATGTCTTTCTCATCTGTCAAAACACCCCCTTCATCTTCCAAACTAGAAATGAAATTTTTTCTTTTCCTTCCATTAGCATAACTATGAAAATACTTGGTATTAGCATCTCTTAGAGCTGTCCACTTTGCACTACTTCATTGCTGCCAATATTTCTCCTCAATCATAAATAGCTTTTCCAACTCCGATTCAGCTTTATATCTGTTGAACCAATCCTCCTCACATAAATCTTGCACTTCAGACTTTTGGTCCAAGGAACAAATAAGATCCAGACAGAGTTTCTTATCTTTACTGAATTGACCATTTGAATTAGCACCCCAACCTCTAAGAAATTGTCTGAGATTAGCTAAACCCCCATTCCAACAGTCCACAGAATACATATTATCTATCATCTTGGAGGCAAAACACTGCCATCTCTCAATCACATAAGCATGGAAATTCTCTTGATCCAACCAGTTTTTGTCGAAAAAGAATCTCCCTGTCTTCCTAGCAACTGTCTCCCCTGAATCTAAAATAAATGGACAGTGATCAGAGCCAATTCTTGTTAAGCTGTGCACCCTGCATAAAGGAAAACGAGCCTCCCAACTAGTAGAAACCAGGATTCTGTCAAGCTCAACCATAACAGGATTAACTTGTTTATTAGTCCAGGTAAAACGAATGCCCCCTCTTTTGATCTCCATTAACTAGTTATCATTAATAAAGCCATTGAAACTATCAATCAACTCCTGGTTAACATTGTCTGAATTCTTCTCCTCTGCACCCCTGATCAAGTTAAAATCTCCCCCTAAAATTAAAGGAATCATCACACTCTGACAATAGTCATGAAGTTCGACTAGGAAATCTTGGCTTAAGCTATGATTAGCAGGCCCATACACCGTCATGACTTCCCATCTGTAATTACTGATCTTATGTCTCAAACTCAAGCTAAGAAAAAAACTACCATGATAACTGTTCTCCACATCACAAAGGTCTTTTCTCACCCCCACCAGAATGCCTCCCGAGTGGCCACAAGCAGCAGACCAGCACCAATGATAATCCTTATTGCCCCCTAGAGCTTTGAGCTCCCTGTCCTTGAAGTCCTTCTTGATGGTTTCCATGATACCAACCATATCACACCCCTCTTTCATAATAATTTCTTTTAATTGTCTCCTCCTAGCTGGTTTCCCCAGGCCTCTGACATTCCAAAAAAGAAATTTCATAGATCACTTTTTCTTCAAGGACCCGCTGTCCTTCTTCAGTCTGCATCTCAGTCTAGAAGTCATGTTGAACCCCTTAACACCCCTAGAAGCACCAACTCTTTGATCCTCTAGGCACTCAACACCCCTCTTGGTTTCGTTTACATCCTCATCCTTTTGGATATCAGCTTCACTTTCTTTTGAAGCCTCAGCTTGGGCAATAGCAAATCTGGCCACTTCTTGGGATTGCATGGCAGAGATGACCTCTTTGGAGGTAACAGAAGAAGTACCCAGAGATATATCACAAGCACAAGCTATGGATTCAAGATACAAAACAGAAGCATTATTTAAAATATTAAAAGGGTTATGAGAGGTACCTTGAGCTTCCAGATTCTGAATAGATTTTAGTTTGGCAGCTTTCTCTTGCATAGGAATGCCTTGATCTTGGATGTGACTACTCCTCCTAGTAGGCATTACAAGTTCTTTAACTTTGCTTCTACACCCTTTCTTTTTAGCCAAAGACCAGTCCTCAGTTGGATTCTCAACAACAGAAATCAACCCCTGTGCCATACCCCTTCCATGAGATAAAGGCTCAACAACAGCAAGTTGACTATCAGACACCTCCCCAACAAAGAATTTTTTTCCTACAGTACTGTCTCCTTCAAACCCTTTGGTCTGCTCAATTAACTCGAGATTTGGCTCAAAAGTCTTTTCTTCTTGACAACTACTAGCATTGCTTTTCTTGGACGCTAGCTGAAGACAAGGCCACAAAGTTGAAGACATCAAAGTGGGACCTGTACCAGTATGCACCACAATATCTTTGGACGTCTCTTGGATCAAAGCCAGGCCATCTTTAGATTTATCCTGATCAGAAAGATCTGACCAATCCACTCCCCCAGCACTCTTGTCATCCTGTTGGCCTACCATATTAGACTCCTCACTTGGAGGGAAACTAAAAGCAATAGGTAAAACAGGAATGATCTGACAATCAGAGTTGACTTGCACAAGTTCCTTTCCCTGAACAGTCTCCTCAAAATCTTGACACCCCTGATGTTTGGTTTTATGTTTATAGTTATCTCCCCCCTCCTAATGATCAGAAGTTTGTTGGGAGTCTCCCCCAAACCTCGCAGCGAGTTTTTTCCATCCAGAGTTGTGAGAGCTACCACTGGACTCCTCCTTATCCTTATCCTCCTCATCGTCTTTCTTTTTATCCTGAAATTTGGGTTCTGTCACTTTCTCATGGCCCTTTCTTTTTTTTCCTCCAGCCCCTTCAGCTTCAAACCGAATTTCATATCCCACAGTGTTAAAGAATATCTCAACATAACAATTAATACTGTCAGGATCTCTGCAATTCACTTTCACTCTAACAGGATCCACCCCCATAAGGCTAACCTCATCCACCTCAATTGGATCTCCAACAGTACAAGCCAGATCTTTAACTATTTCTACAGACTTGGCCGCATTAGGAATACCAAACACTCTCACCCAGGTAGGAACCAAAATAGAAGAAGCATCAGGATCCAGTTTAGATTTCTCAACAGTAGCTTTAATAGAATGGAGAGCCAATTCCACTCCCTGAACCTTAGACCAAGTGTCCAAAATAGCTTTAGAAGGAAAAACAACCGCATATTCTGACATTGACAGCCTCCTAACCTTCCAATCCCAGTCATTTTGAATAAGATGCTTGAGTTCTTCAATTTTCTGAATAGAGGCTACCCCTTCTTTAATATGAATAATACCAGGAGCAGCCTGTTGCTCCTCCAATTGCATCCCAGGAACCTGCACACTATAGAACCCCTGACCAGGTATCCCATAACCATATAATTTCAGACCCTGTTGTTTTTTTATCATCCGGACAACTTGAAGTCCAATGCCCTTTCTTCTTGCATTTGTAACACACCGGTGGATTGTTGCACCTAACTTGGTGATGTCCGGGTTGAAGACATCTCTAACATGTACCTTTATCCTCAGCACGTAATACCCCCGTATTAGGACCAATATCACCCCAAGTTTTCTGTTGGCCATCACCTTTGCTAGTATTCGCCACATCTTCCCATTTAGATCTATCAATCTCAAGATGACTCACCCCTCCTCTACCCCCAAAACCACCTCTGAAATCACCCCTGATATGAACCCCTCTAGAACCACTCCCATCATTGCGATGATCTTTGTTATCATAAAAACCATCTTGCCGATTTTTGCCATGTTCGAAATGATCCCGATCTGAAACCCCCGAATGCCAAGACACCCTCTAGATCTGTTATCCACATTGGAAATAGGAAACTTACGGATCGACTGGACCCTTGAGCAGTTCACGGAACCTTCGCGATTGCTCCTGATCTCTTCTCAACTTAGCACGGAGCTCTTCCTCGGCAAGCAAGTCATCATCCTCCATCCAAGCTTCAGGAGCATTCCGTTTGCCCCCACCTCAGGGCGGGATCCACCCCTCCAAAGTGGCGCGGATACCTACCACGCCTCTCTCCATCACCCTTCCTTTACCACCGCTTGTGAGCAGCGATGAAGCGCGGCGGATCTTGAATCTTCCTCACTGTCCGCGCTCGCGAACGCAATCTTCTAACCTCGCTCTCACACGCGGTGTAACCTAGATCGCCGACCCCAGCAAATTTTGGAATCCACTGCCACACCGAAATGGGGATCGGCCGGTAAGAGTGATCGAACAGATCTGAGAAATGAGTACCAAAACGATGGACCCGGTGAAGTTTTCCAGAGCCAGGACCGCCAATTGTCGCCGATCCAGACTCGCAATGAGGATCCAAAGCATCCTGACCCGCCACGGCCGTGCGTGCTTGAGAGAATTCCTGCATAGCGGCGGCGAAGAGACGCGCTGGTTGGCCGGAAACCATGCCCTTTACAGGAGGCAACGGCACCGACTCGCCGTGACTCCACGTCTCAAAGCATCTCGTGGGCAGGGCCGAAGAGGACTCACCATGTTTGTGGGTTTCGGCGAGAATCGGCCCAAACGCCTCCACCATCGTCCCTGGGAAGGACGCCTTCCAAAGTCCGCCAGCCCTTTAGTTTTCTCGAATCCGCCGAGCGGCCCGCCGGGGAAGCAGTAATAGAAGAATCACGGATCGATCTCTTCTCCAAACCCAAAGAAAATAGGGAGGTCTGATTATTTATCAATGTCAAATTTATACAATTTATAATTTGCTACTCATGTGTCTATAACATGTGGTCCTGTCAAATATATACAATTTATAATTTGCTACTCATGTGTCTATGACATGTGGTCCCGAGACTCACATGTCATAGACACATAGAATAGTAAATACTGAATTGTATATATTTGGAGTGGCAAATAATCAGATATTCCAAGAAAATAAGGGTAAGGCAATTGGTTCTTCTTGGAAACACTTTGCTTGATCTTTATACTACTACAGAAAAGACCTTTACAGACGATTCAAAAACGTCATCACAGACGGTTTCTTGAGCCATCTGAGTTTATGGGTCAGTGATGCCTGAGGTCATCACAGACGGTTTTCAAACCGTCTGTGATGCATACTATCCTGAGCGGTTTCACCACAAACCGCTCGTGATGACTATATATCACCAGATGGTTTTAGCCACAAACCGTCGTGATGACTATATATCCTGAGCGGTTTTAGCCACAAACCGTCTGTGATGACTATATATCATGCAGCGCTTTGTGGTCAAATCTGTGATGACTTTTCTCTATAAAGCCACCAGCGGTGACTACTTGTGCCTTTAAAACGGTATCATATATATATATATATATATATATATATATATATATATATATATATATAATATTTCTATTATTCCTAATCCTCGGCCACTTTAGACTGGCCCAGTCCACATGACATGAGGAGGAAGAAACTGACAATGTATTAGCAACCTCATTGAGCCCGATGCAAATTTAAAAATCTGTTTGCCTAAAGCGTCGGGACATTCAATTACTTGGTTGTTAATACATGATGCCACTTCTCGATTCCTCATACTCAAGGCGTCCACATCACTTTCGTAGCGTGCGGTACTCGATGGACTACATAATAATACATATATATATATATATATATATATATATATATATATATATATATATATATATATATATATATATATATAAAGCCAATTTTAAAGGCACAAGCCCCCGCTTGGAGACTTTATAGAGAAGAGATTAGGAATATTGGAATGGTAGGACGACGTACCTACGACACAAGGTTGGAGAACTTGACCTGCATGAACACAGTTACACAGACAAATGTGAAATGAATGGCGAGAAGCAACAGATGACATCTTGACAAAATGATAAATCGACAAATAAGTCATAACATACATATCACACATTTTATACATCTATTTTTGCAAATCATCAATCATACATATCAACAGCCCATGGTTCACCAAGCAAGTTTCCACTATCAATAGCAGACAACACTTGACACTTCTGAATAAGTCAAAACTCATAACAATATAACATATCAACATCTCATACATATCAACAACCCAATAAGTCATAACATATCAAGCCCCATCCGAACCCACAGCATGAACTAAGCAAGATGCATAGAATGCATATACACCAATAGCCCTCAGTTGACATCACAGAGCAAGGGGACTATTAATATGAACTAATTATCAATTCAATTTCAGCATAAGACTATTAACATCATTACATCACAGAGGAAGGGGACTATTAATATGAACTAATTATCACTTCAATTTCAGCATAAGACTATTAACATCATTACATCACAGAGCAAGGGGACTATTAATATGAACTAATTATCACTTCAATTTCAGCATAAGACTATTAACATCATTACATCATAGAGCAAGGGGACTATTAATATGAACTAATTATCACTTCAATTTCAGCATAAGACTATTAACATCATTGAGTAGTTCAACAGCAAGACAGCAAGACCAAGGGTGTCTAAACCCGGCCACCACACTAGTACTAGCCCTCGGCATCCATCGCAGAGCACTAGCTATTTTCATCACAGAGCAAGGGGGGTAGAGACAGAGAGGGAGTAAGGTAGGGTTACCTCAGTACAGCGCAACCACGGCGCGACCCCACCACCAGCACAACCCTCATCCATCTCCTTCACCTTGCATAAATCACACAAACATCAGGACACAACTTAAGGCTCAAGCATAAAAATCAAACTAAACACAAGACATTAAGCTAACAGATCTAGAGGAAAATAGAGGGAGGATGGGGAAAGCAAAGACCGGCCAGGGCCCGAGCGCAGGAGGCCGAGCAAGAGAACCAAGCCATGGCGGCGCAGGCGACACGCGGGGCCAAGCCCAGTGGCTTGGGTGGCGGCGTCACCGTAGTTGTGGCACGACTCTGACACTGCAGAAGACACTACTATCGTACGAGTGTTTCTGTAGTGCAGAGTGGTGTCACAACCGGTGGCGACGGTGACGGGGTTGGGCGGCGACGGGGTCGAGCGGTGGCGTCGAGGTGGGGAGGGGAACGGAGTAAATCTGTTGGCGATTGAGTTAGGGCGGCGCAAACCCTAAGCGGAGCTTGGGGAGTGACGAGAGTTAGGCGGCGCAAACCCTAGCGGCGGGCTCTACTAATAAAGAGACTTATCACGAGCGGTTCTATTATGGAACCGTCGGTGATAATTATCCTGAGCGGTTCCATTATGGGCTGTCGTGATATGCCCCATATCACCAACGGTTCCATTATGGAACCGTCGGTGATATGGTTTTTTCTCAAGTATATTTATCTTGTATATACACTTACATGACATGAAGAAAATACATGTTTATATATATAATTAATTAATTTGTTCCACTAAACCGTCTCTGATATATAGTTTTTCTAGTGGCGGAGGTAGGCTGCTATCTCCGTCTTCAATAATTCATAGGCGACGGCATCGGCATCGGACGGTTCTCGATCATCGCGAATGAAGTGCGAAATCGTCCACCACGACACGCTCGTTCAAGTGTTTCTCGAAGACCCTCGATTTGTTGAACCAAGAAGAATTGAGCCCATAGGCTCTCTTCCCTTGCTTGAGGGTCTCTTTACCGTCGACTCGATGCTTTGCCGCCTCGATTCTGTGATCCAAATAGCAGCAAGCCTCTCGAGGCGTGCAGCGTCGTTTTGGAGGACTACGTCGATGACGATAAACTTCGCCGAAAGTGGGAGATCACCGGAAGACACGGCAGAGGAGGATGTCAAGGCGGCGGAAGGTGGCCGTCACTGCTCCGACAAATTCTCCGTCGGCAGAGGAGTGAAGACACTTGTTGATCAAGCGGTGTTCTTTTCGCAACCGCAGTTCAACGTGCGAGAGAGGTGCTTATGCAGTCTGACCGGGAAGGCCATCAATGCGGCGACAAGGAAGAGGCAGACCATTTATATTTTTTATAAGTATGTGGGGATGATCATCTTGGATGGCGGATGATCCTTTTATAAAACAAAGAATAAATTCGAACATGAGGCGAAGAGGCGTGTCGGGGCGAAGCGGATCGATGCGACGAAGAGACGATCGGGAGCCGGCGGATAGCGGCAAACGAGCGATCGGCGACGAAGAAACTCACCGTGGGTCAGTGGCGTTATTATCACGAGCGGTTATAACAAAAAGCATGCGTGATATGTGGTAATATCACGATGGTTATTGTTAAGAACCGTCGTAATGTTTCCTGAGCGGTTCTTGTTGAAAACCATCGTGATATGTAGTATTATCACAGACGGTTATTAACAAGAACCGTCTGTGAAGTATCCTGAGCGGTTTTCAACATGAGCCGTCGTGATATTACCTCTTCACCGACGGTTTTAGCTCGGCCCGATGTCTGAGCGGTCTCTAAACTAAAACCGTCGTGATTGAATATATCTGAGCGGTTTTGGTCAACAAATGCGTGATGGCGTTCAGTATTAGTCTTTTTATAGTAGTGTTAGAGCCCCAATTCGTGGAGGTATATAAATCTGATTTCTGAGGAACTTGATGAGCAGAGATTTCAAGAAAAGGAGGAACTTTAAGGCACCTCTTTATTCTCATGTTTCCCCCGTCTAGGATTTAGAATAACTAGAAGGAATCAGAGATCAGAATAGCATGAATTTTGATGAATTCCTCATCATTTTTTTATGCGTTATTGATACAAACAGAAGAAGCAAATCAAACAACTGCATCTAAAAATTGGAAGAAATTGGTTTTATTTACTTGTGACTAAATGCTTGTGGTTTTATGTCACTTTTCAGGGCTCCTTTTTTTTTTTTACATAAATCTAGTCATGGCTGAGACCATAGATCTAACCGATGATGGCGGTGTTCTTAAGACAGTGATCAAGAAAGCAAAGGTTGATGCTGTTGCACCTTCAGATAACCTTCCCCTTGTTGATGGTATTGCGGCTATCTACATCTTGTTCTGACCAAACGTTGTTATCTGCAATGATCTTAGCTTCTTCATTAATAATTTGGGGATGTCTATTTATTAGGTAACTTATGCTTTATTAAGTCACAATTGCCTTCTCAAAAAATAAAAGTATAAGTCACAATTTTGAACCAACGGGCAAAATCAAAATCAAACAAACAATCCTCAAATCTAATGTAAAGGTTAGGAAATCGACTTAGAGTTAATAAAAAAATCAGGCAACTTATAAATAGTAAAACCGTAATATACCTGTGCAGCCAAGCAAAAAATGTGTTTTCTCCCTGCTTCATTTATCTTGTCAAAAGCGCTGTTCCTTCTTGATTTTTCTTGAAAGATCCTGTTTTCTCTTGATAAAACATTGAAATGCTATTAAGTCAGCCTTGGCCATGTCATGTTAAAGAACTATTATCTGTTGATAAAATACTAGTATACTACTAAATCAACCTTGGGTATTGACTCTGGGCACTGCACCCTCTTGCTGGAACCCTGAAATGCTACTGACCTGTAGTGGCTAACACTCAAATGTTGAGTATATAAGTATTTTTTGAATTACTTTAATCTAGAAATAAGCTAGATAAAACATGAAAAATACTCTGGCTATTTTCACAAATATAAAGCAGGTATGTATGAACACTATAGGCATACTAATTTCTAGAAAGATAGAAATTAGCATATCTATCTCAGCATTCATCACAACAACAAATAGTAAAGTAAACCAAGTAACATACCCAGATTCAGTAGAAGAAGAAGTAGCACCAGAATTCTTGATAATGTCATTGTTCGTCATGATGTAGTGGACGTCGCGTAGTTGTCTTTGTTGATGTAGAGCGTAGCGAGAGTCGGTAATCGATGTAGAACGTAGCGAGAGTCGAGTCGTGCACTTGATGTAGAGCGTGGCAATGACGATCGTATAACGCTCCCAAAAACCTTATTCGTCCTCGCTCGTGCAAGCCTTCAAGGACGAGGTTCCAGAGGTGTACTCTCCCAGTGCGGCTGTACACACGCCTCGCCGGGATAGAGATTGCCAAAGACAGCAACAAGCACTGTGGAATTTCTGAACTGTGGAAGTGAAAAAAAACTTGGACCAGAGTCAGTCCTCTCAGTCTCCTTATATAGCCAAAAGACAGAGAGCCCAAAGGTCGCCAAAAGACCAAAGACTAACAGTCACCATCAAGGACGATCGCCGATGGTCCAAAGGCCTTGAGTCACCATCAAGGACAGTTGCCAGAAGACCAAATGCCAACAGTCACCATCAAGGACCAGCACTCTGTTCTTTTTAATGGCAAAAAACAAAGAGACCAGAGACCAATAGTCACCCTCAATGTCGGTCGTTTGATTTTGAATAGATAAAGAAAATCGCGCGTATCAGATCCGACTTCGCCAGATACGCACAAGATACGCACACGCATTTGCAGACGGCTCGACATTCCACAAGAGGGGCTACCACGTTCCACCTTTTAAACTGGTGTCACTCCCCTTAATTCCTCTATGTGGGACTAAACATTTTTAGTACATGCACATGGGCCTTTGAGATTTACCAGAAATTAATTAGAATATAATATTTGGGCCTAGCCCATATTAATTCCAACAATCCCCACCAAATCTCAAGGGCACATGTCAAATGCCTTGATCCACATATTGTTTTAATATACCGGTGTTTTGATGGAGACAGTTAAGGTTGAACATCCACTGAATGGTTACACTTATCCCTGGCGCACAATGCACTAAGCCTTGAATTGACAGTTTTGTGTGAATAAGTTTCACTTAAGTCCTTAAGCGATACTAGGTGCGCCAGCATCCCCACGGGTTGGAGCATATAAGTCATACTCCTGGCCTATTCATGAGCTTCCTAGAAATTACCTTATTTCATAGACTGTGACTAGCAGTCGAGCTCATATAGGTGTGTTCTTTCAAGACTGCTCTGTAGGACAGCATCTTTGCTTTAACAAGCCATATAACACATTAAGATAAAAATCAACTTTCGCCATCTGATTTAGGAGAGAATTGCATCTCCAATGGAGTGGGTCTATAAAGGTACTCTCCTCCCGATTAACCAATAGCTTGTTTCGCCAATCCTACTTCACGGGATCTCCGATCACATAGGATGGGTTACTACTATGGTATAACTCACGTGGGTCTCAAACCCATCTCCCTTGATGCATTGTCTATCACATTTCGTGATAAACCCTTTGTGAAGGGATCTGCTAGATTCTTAGCTGTTTGGATATAATCCAAAGCTATTACTCCGGAGTTTCTCATTTTCCTAAAAGACTTCAGTCTTCTCTTCACATGTCTTGATGATTTCATATTATCCTTAGAACTGTTCACCTTGACAATCACAGTCTGATTGTCACAGTTCATCGAATAGCCGATCCGATTTTTCAACCACCGCAAATCCATCAAGAGCTCACGAAGCCATTCGGCTTCAACGATGGCGATATCTAATCTTTGTGAGTTACGCTTCCATTGTTGATCTCGTTAAGATGGTCTGCGCTTGCGGACTTCCATGAAACAGCGTCACCTCCAAGTAAGAAGACATATCCACTTGTGGCCTTAATCTCATCAAAGATCGATATCCGGTTTGAATTGCTATAACCCTCCAAAGACTCAGGGTACCGGTATAATGAATGCCATAGCTCATAGTACCCTTTAGATAGCGCATTACCCTCTCAAGAGCATGCCAATGATCATCTCCGGATTGAAACAAACCGGCTTAGTTTGCTCACAAAGAAACGAGATGTCGAGCCGGTACCGCTTAGCTAAATACATGAGTGAACCAATTATCGAGAATATCTCAATTGGTCTCGGCTATTCTCCGATTCTTCCTAAGCAACACGCTAGGATCATAAGGTGTTGGAGAGGGTTTGTAGTCGCTATAACCAAAACGACTCAAAACCTTTTCCACATAATGGGATTGCAATAATGTAATCCCACCATCATCACCTCTCAACAGCTTGAGGTTCAAGATAACATCAGCTACTCCCAGATCTTTCATCTCAAAATTCTGAGACAAGAAATCCTTGACCTCCTTAATCACATTAAGGTTGGTCCCAAAAATCAGTATGTCATCAACATACGATATAGAATGGCTCCTCGCCCCCACCATGGCGATAATACACACATCTGTCGACTTCATTCACAACAAAGCTGCGAGATGTTAAAGTTCTGTCGAACTTTTCATGCCCGCTTAGGTGCTTGTTTAAGACCATACAAAGATTTCAACAACTTGCACACCTTTCCTTCTTGACCATCTACTACAAATCCATCTGGCTGATCCATGTAAATTTCCTCGTCTAACTCTCCATTTAGGAAAGCCGTCTTAACGTCCATCTGATGAACGAGAAGACCGTGTGAGGCAGCCAGAGATAGTAGTACTCGAATAGTGGTCAATCTAGCCACAGGTGAATAAGTATCAAAGAAATCTTTGCCTTCCTTTTGGGTATAACCCTTGGCCACAAGCCGTGCCTTGTACTTCTCGATAGTACCATCAGGCCTAAGCTTCTTTTTGAATACCCACTTACATCCTACAGGTTTACAACCATAAGGACGCTCAGTGATCTCCCAAGTTCCATTAGAGATAATGGAATCCATTTCATTACGGACTGCTTCCTTCCAAAGATTCTCAGATCCGAGAAGCATACGCTTGAAATGGTACTTGGAGTATCATCCACAAGGTACATAATGAAATCGGGACCAAAAGACTTTGCAGTCCTTTGTCTTTTACTCTTCCTTAGAGTTTTATTGTCTTCCTCCTCAGAAATTTGCTCAAGGGTTTGTTCAAAATATTCCATTGGAATGGCGAGTTCAGAATTGTATCGTGTTCCTGACTCGATGAACTAGGCATATCTTTCATTGGAAAAATATCCTCAAAGAATGTAGCATCTCTGGACTCCATAATTGTACCAACATGAACGTCAGGTACTCCAGATTTCACCACTAGAAATCTATATCCAACGCTATGGTGAGCATAGCCTAGAAAGATGCAATCCACGGTTTTTGGTCCAAGCTTACGCTTTTTAGGAATTTGCACATTGACTTTCGCCAAACAACCCCAAGTGCGCACGTATGAAAGTGATAGTCTTTTCATCTCCCATTGTTCATATGTGGTTATCTCTTTATTCTTTGTGGGAATCCTATTTAGGACATGACATGAAGTCAATATAGCCTCCCCCCTACCATTCTTTGGAAAGACCCACTGTGTCTAACATGGCGTTAACCAAATCAGTTAGAGTACGATTCTTTCTTTCAATAACCCCGTTTGACTGGGGTGAATAGGGAGGCGTCCTCTCATGGATTATACCATATTCCTCACAGAATAAATTGAACTCATTTGAAAAGTACTCTCCACCACGATCAGACCTAACCTTTTTGATTTTCCTTTTAAGTTGGTTCTCGACACGCCTTATAGATTTTAAAGTAGTGAAGCGCTTCATCTTTAGTTTTCAAAAGATACACATAACAGAACCTAGTGGAGTCATCAATCAAAGTCATAAAATATCTCTTACCACCTTTTGTCAACACACCATTAGAACGGCTGAATCCCGAGTGACCTGGTAAGAAGAGAACAATGAAATATCAGCACACACATGTATATTAGCACTAGTGTCTATCCACCAATCGGTAGATTGACATACGGAAAGAACAGTAGGTAAATTACCATACCCTGAAGTTCCCGTCTCAGTAGTACCAACAACAACATTGGCAGACTTGGAATTCTACCCTTGTCGATTCTTCCCACCCTTGCGTATCGCAATCCTTGGCCCAATGACCGTGTTTCGTCATGCAGACAAAGCAAAGGCTATCATTTGTGCTCTTCTTCTTCTTCTTGAAGCTTGTTGTTTGTGCACTCTTGTTCTTGCCTTTGAACTTTTGAGTTTGGCCATTCTTCTTCTGTACCATATTAGCAATAGAATATCCCTCATTACCTCTAGTGTGTGTATCTTTTGCCCTCGCCTTCTCTTCAACTTCAAGAGACCCAATGAGATTTTCAACAGAAAACTCTTGTCTCTTGTGTTTCAGAGAAGTAGCAAAATTCCTCCAAGAAGGAGGAAGTTTGGCAATAATGCCTCCCGCGACAAACTTGTCCGGTAATACACACTTGAAGTACTCAAGTTCTGTGGCCATAGATTGTATCTCATGAGCCTATTCAACTATAGAACGGCTATCAACCATTCGTAGTCATGGTATTGCTCCATGAGATACAATTCACCTTTCTGCATCAAAACCCCAAATTTAGCCTCGAGTGCATCCCACATCTCTTTTCAGTTTTAATCACCATGTATGCATCGACTAACTTCTCACCAAGAACACTAACCACGGCACCTTTAAAAGGTTATCGCTGACCTCGAACGCTTGCTCTGCTCAGAGTAAGTGTTCCTTCAGGCTTGCCGTTTGCCACATGGAAAACGTTCATGGCAGTTAGCCAAAGCACCATGTTGGTGCGCCACCTCTTGTAATTCGCACCATTGAATTCAGAGGGTTTGAGCGCAGCAGCAAAGCCAGTTGGCGAAAAATGCCTATACCTAGAATAAGGTTTTTGGATTGTTGAGTATATAAGCATTTTTCGAATTACTTTAATCCAGAAATAAGCTAGATAAAACATGGAAAATACTCTGGCTATTTTCACAAATACAAAGCAGGTATGTATGAACACTATAGGCATACTAATTTCTAGAAAGATAGAAACTAGCATATCTATCTCAGCGTTCATCACAACAACAAATAGTAAAGTGAACCAAGTAACATACCCAGATTTAGTAGAAGAAGAAGTAGCACCAGAATTCTTGATAATGTCGTTGTTCGTCATGATGTAGTGGACATCGCGTAGTTGTGCTGTTGATGTAGAACGTAGCAGAGAGTCATGTAGTCGATGTAGAACGTAGCAGAGAGTCGTAGTCGTGCACTTGATGTAGACGTAGCAATGACGATCGTATTAACGCTCCCCAAAAACCTTATTTGTCCTCGCTCGTGCAAGCCTTCAAGGACGAGGTTCCGGAGGCCTGCTCTCCCGGTGCGGATGTACACGCGCCTTGCCGGGATGGAGATCGCTAAAGACGACAACAAGCAACGTGGAATTTCGAATGTGGAAGTGAAAAAAACTTCGGACGAGCGGTCCTCTCGGTCTCCTTATATAGCCAAAAGACGAGAGCCCAAAGATCGCCGAAGACCAAAGACCAACAAATACCAAGAGTCCAAAGGCCAACAGTCACCATCAAGGCCGATCGCCCGAAGACCAAAGGCCAACAATCACCATCAAGGACCAAAGACTCTGTTCTTTTTAATGGCAAAAACAAAGAGACCAGAGACCAATAGTCACCCTCAATGTCAGTGCGTTTCGATTTTCGAATAGATAAAGAAAATCGCGCGCATTCGACTGCCTTTGCACACACACACGACGACGACGACACGGCACGGCCGACGAGGCGGCCAGCAGCAGCTGTGTTGTCTTTCAATTCCACAAGAGGGCTACCACGTTCCACCTTTTAAACTGGTGTCACTCCCCTTAATTCCTCTATGTGGGACTAAATATTTTTAGCACATGCACATGAGCCTTTGAGATTTATTAGGAATTAATTAGAATATAATATTTGGGCTTAGCCCATATTAATTCCAACATCAAATATGGCGCAAGAATGTAACGATAATCTGCACTATACAAGCACAATAATTTCTGCTTCAATCTTGTGTACAGTTCATTATGAAGGCACGCTTGCTGAGAATGGTGAGGTTTTTGACACTACTCACGAAGACAATTCTGTTCTCATTTGAAATTAGAGAAGGAACTGTCATTAAGGCATGGGATATGGCCGTAAAAACGATGAAGGTAGTGGATGTTCTAATCACTTGTTCCTTGAGATCATCTATTGAAGTATTTTTCTGATAATAGTATTGTTATATTGGACTGTTGAAGGTTGGAGAGGTTGTGAAGATCACATGCAAGCCGGAATACGCGTATGGAGCTGCAGGTTCACCTCCAGAGATACCACAGAGTATGTTTGATAATTAGCTTTTCGCTAGTAAAATCTGGGTTTCTCAAGTTGTTAGTCCAAACTCCGAAGGTAACAGAAGTAGCTTTATATTTTTACAGGGCAATACTCATTTTTGAGGTGGAGTTAGTGGCATGCAGGCCGAGGAAAGGTTCGAGTGTTGAGAGCGTATCTGAACTATTTTCTCGTTATTTCACAGTCAAGTTCAAATGCCGTTCTACGAAACTTCATTACATATGTAAAATTTGCATGTGATGCATTTGTCTGAATATTATGATCAGCAGGTGGAACATGTTGTTCATATCCAATATTTACACTTGAACAGGGAGTTGAAGAAGCAAAGGGAGACAGCTGCTGCAGCCAAAGAGGAGGAGAAGAGGAAAAGGGTGGAAGCCAAAGCAGCAGCAGCTGCCCGTGTACAAGCAAAGCTAGAAGCAAAGAAGGGCAAGGGGAAGAAGGCCAAGTAGATTACTGCTTTTTGTTATTGGCAACCATAGCCAGTGGCGTAGATAGCCACGGGCTACGCCTCGGGCCGGCCCAGCTACGTCACTGACGAATCAATCGGACACTAAAGAAATTTGCTGATTTTTTGAAAGAAGGTAAGATGACTTTTTGAACCTGGGCCTTGGGCCCCGACGGCCCAGGGCCCAGTTACGCCTCTGGCCATAGCCTATAGAATAACGAGTATGAAGCATCAAATTACAAGTAATGAACCTGGCTACTGCGCTTGAAATTCCTCACGACCGTGCCTGGCTGTAAAAAAAGAACAGAACAAGAATAGGGATAGGTGCATAAATAAGTCTTTCAAAAAATCATCTCTGCTGCTTTGTGTCAACTTTCTGATTTTTTTTTTTCATCTCTGTCGAATTGTAGTATCAGCTCATTTATGCAAGAGCGTATATCTTTAGAGTGAGCAAACCGTAGAATGGTCCATGGGCTATACCGTGAGGTAACCCAGAGATTTTGTAGTCTACAGGTCAACTGCAGCACTGCTTTACAGTCAGCGCCGGTTACTTCTTCACTCTAGTCTGGTAGTGCACGACTGTGGTCGATGCAGGAGTAATGCCAGTTCCAGAAAATGCTGGAATACGAGTAACTCTTGCATTGACTGCTATGCTGTGCCAGACGATTACTCTGCAGGGTTATTCCCTATACGTTTCTAGGCAGATGAGTTATGGACCTGACAAATCAATAACATGCAATAATCTAGAGGCACAGCGATCATAACAGTTTGTACATCGATCCAGGCAAGAAGGTAAGAATCGTGTTGCATGCTTGTACAGCGATCAGCGAATTGGCGAACAAGGCTTAAATAAAATGTAAGAAGTTCCAAATTCACCCACCAATGTTTCGCAGCGGCCACAGCGGTCTTAGCTATTGGATCAGACAGTCTAGTCACAAATATGTGGACCGCGTATAATACACAGCACACACAGGTGCAGATAGGAAGAGCCAAAATGTTTCACAAATGCAACATTTATTTCTGAACAACTCTATACAAGTAATCTTGGATAATCTGTCACTATGACCTGACAACGCAATACATGAACTCCAAAAAGCAACAGTATAGGCATATACTTATACTCTCTTTCTTATAGTGGAACAGATTGCCGGCACCTTGGAGCCCCCACGTCCCCTCTTTTGCGAAACCCCTCCTGTAGGTTTTGAAATTGCATCAAGGTCCCTGTTTCGGTGGTCGTCAGTTACCAGATCGTGATTGTACGGTTCGAATCGGGCGGGTGCGGAGCCGTTGGATCGCAGCTTTGCCACGAATGGCCCATCTCTGCCCGCCCCATCTCCGCCCAATAACCCTAGAGTTACATCTCCCGCGCACCGCACTTACCCGCCTCCCTCCCTTCCTCCACAGTCCGCACCGTAGCCAGTGACGGGCGACGACACGATGCCTCGCGCTTGCCTCCGCCACCCTAGCCATTGCCCTCGATATGGCCTCCTCTCTGCCATCGGCAGCGTCACCTGTCGCCATCGCACTCGCTTGTCACCGTCTCCTCCCCTTCCCCCTGCCGCCGCTGCTGTTGGTGCACATGCTAGAAAAGCCTCATGCTCCCGCATGCCTTGTCAAGGCGCCGCCGCCGCCGCTCCACCTGCCCCCTCTAGATCCGGTCCCCCTCACCCCTCCTTGTTAGAAATACAGACAATATTTTAATTTCAGATTTTATTATGAGGCAAAGATCACATAAACCTAGATATACATAAACCAATACTAACAGCAAGCTACTCATTGCACTTTTAAATATACACAATAATAGGATTATAACATAATAGTTTGGTCGCACAACCAACTTACAGTAGGACCACTGATCTACAGCTTCGACCAGTGTATTTCGACCGCATTGGTCTATGGATCCGGCCACTATTTTTCGACCATTGTATTTCGACCACAGTGTTTCAACCACACTGGTCGATGGCTTCGCCCACATTATTTCGACCACTTTATTTTGAGCTCACTGGTCTATGGATTCGACCAGTACTTTTTGACCACTGTATTTCGAGAGAGAGAAATGCACGGTTAGCAAAAGAAAGGTGGATTAGGTTCACAACACGTTCACAGTCGTGCATCGCAAGTCACAAGTTACGCGATTGGCATGCGAATATACGCGCGTGCACGCATACGTGCGTGTGTGTGACTTTATCTATAGTCCTCCTCATGTCACCCCATGTTATATGTCATATGTTTCAAGGGGTAACAAGGACTAAACCATGCATGCTTTGGAATTTCAGGAATGAATGAGCCTTTACATTTATGGGCCCAATTCTAACACTCCTTCCCCTAAGCTTTACCCTCCCCGTCTCTCTCCCCTCTATTGCCGCAGTCGTTGTTGGTGCATGCGCAAAAAAAACCCTTCGCTGACGTTCTCGCCGCTTCCCCGGCTTCTCTCCGGTTTCTGGCACTTCCATCCTCTCGCCGTCGCAACCCTCTTTCTCCACCGCCACTTCTTCCACACATGGGCGCACAAATTCAGGCGCGTGCAGGACACGAGCGACGACGGCGAGCGGGCAGGGCTGAGTAAGGCCAAGGCTTCACCCTTGCCGGCCGCCCTTCTGCCGTGTCTCCCAGTTTGCTATGACGCTCCAATCCAGTGCCTATCGCGGTTATCCACCTTGATCGATAGGGTTACGTCATTACATCTTCCCAACATCACAGGTGTGCAACCTTATTATCATCCTTACCATTTTGCCTTGCACTGCATCGTATTTTGTGTTCCTGTTCTAGATGTGTGGAGTTTAATTTTGTTTGCTTTCCGGTAGCTTTTGCAGGAAGGGCCAAAGGCAGTGACAAGCTCTACTAGCCTTATGCAGTCCCATGTCAATGGAGCCAGATTTCTTTCAGGTTCGATCCCACCACTAATATCTCCTTCCTTTGCTCCCTTCCTCTTCCCCTATCTCAATTTGTGTTATTGTCGATGGTTTAGTATCGATCTTATGAATGAATGCTGGGGGCTCTCCTGGGAGAATACTAATCCTACTCCTGTGTTTGCTGTATTGATTGTGTTTACATCAAGGAGTCACTAAAGCTAGGGCTTAATCTTCTTGTCTCTCGCTTCTCGTCTGTCCCTCCATCCTCTGTCCACCGACTTTACTCCTTATATAGCGCATGAAGGGTGGCATTTGTCTATGTCAAGAGGCACCTTGTCGTTTGATGCAACGCACACGTTTAAGGTTAGTTATTGTCAGAGACGCATCCCTCTACGTCACCCTACAGTTATGTCAGAGATAGAGATTTAATACGTGCAGTTATCTTAGGAATAACGACACATATTAACTACTGCGTGTATTAAACACACCGCACAAATGTCCTTAGTCTATTGGGCCCACATATCTGTAGGCTTTATCGACCATAGGATGGTTGTAGATGACCTGGTCGTAGTAAGACTTTATGACCATGAGGTAATCGTAGTAGGACTTACGATAAATAGGTGGTCGTAGAAGAACTTACGACCATATAGGGTAATTGTAGTAGAACTTACAATTAATAGGTGGTCGTAGAAGAACTTACAACCATATAGGATGATTGTAGTAGGACTTACAATCAATAGGCGGTCGTAAAATAACTTACAACCATATAGAGTGGTCGTAAAATAGCTTACGACCACTAGGTGTGTATGATCTCCCTCGTTGTTAATATTGAGGGGTACTTTTGAAGGTTATATAAAATACATTATTATCTATAAACGTTATAGATAAATAACTTAATTAATTGAGGAATATTAGATCCTCGTTATCTAGCCCCCCAACTTCAAGTGAAAGTAACTTACATGGAAAAGAGGTCGTAGGATAGTGGTAGAAAGCAATGTCTTTCTGACTGGTATTTTGTTTGACCAGAAATTGACTTAGTCAAGTAGGTAATTTTACTTGAGTTTTAAAAAATAAAATTCCTTCCGTCTCACATAATCTCATGATGGAGAACCATTTTTCAAAGAGATAGTGATGCTTTGACTTCCAACAATTCATTGGAAACAGTTTCCAATGGAATTTTAACCGTTAGACATCCGTTCTTATCCATTGTTCTATTGCAAATTGATGGCTATAAATAACCATGAGAAGTGTGGAACTAAGATAAACCCACTCGCAATCTTTCTATCTTGTCACTTCTGTTTCTTCCTAAAATTCTATCCCTAAACTCCTCAAGTTTGAATAGATTTGTTCAGAAGAAATAGTCAGACCTAAGTTTGAATGGGAAGAATTAATCTAGGATGAACAAGTCAACCATATTTGATGTTGTTAGCTAGAAGAACTTCTCTGAAACTTTTGTTGAAGTGAAAAATGTTAGATGATGAACTGTGGTCTTTAAAAGAGAAATGTGATATTTCTACTTTCAAAGCTTTTTATGAGTGCGAACTCATATCACTTTGGTATTCTTCCACTATGAGTAAGATAGTGGAGAGAAAATGTAATATTCTGTTTAATTATTGAGCATCAAAGAGAATTAAGGAAAAAATATATTGAGATTTAGGATATACAAATTCAGAATTTTTGAGAGGGGTTAGAAATTGGGCCTTTTGGCCCATGTTTCCGTGGCCCAAGTGGGGAAAACTGACTTTTAGCCTAAGGCCCATTAGTGGGTTGTCTTCTAGAGGGCAAGGAGGGGTGGGCAGCAACCCTAGCAACCAGCCCTGCCCCCCAAGCCGCCTCCACCCCTCCCCCATTCCAGCCATCACCCCCAGCCACCCCTCCTGCGCAGTTTTCATCAAGACGTCGATCGAAGCATCAAACATCATCCGATCGGAATCAAACTTTTCGATCGGAATCAAACTTGGTTAGTTTGTTCTTGACTTATTACTCTTTTATTTTTATGGTTGGATTGAGGATTAGTTGAGAGGAGCACCTATTTTGAGAGGTGTTTTGTCAGCTTGGAATACTGCAGTTTTAGCACAAAGCAGTTTTGGTAGATGATCTGTTTGAGTGGTGAAACGATCACGACTTGGGCTGAAATTTTTACAGTTTGTATAGAACTCATGTAACTACATTCCTACCAATTTGCATGTAATACTTAGTTGTGGTTTGTGAGATCTGATCTAATAACCGAAGGGGACAGAACTGTAGTTTCGGGTACTGTAGTTGCACAATTTGGGTTTGTCACCTCCTAGAGATTTGTGGATAATTTCAATATCTTTATAAAGAGTGTTTGTTCACATTGTTTGGATGAATATATTTTGAGTTATGATTATTTCAATCCTACTGTCCAGAGTTTCTGCCAGATTCTGGCAGTTGTAGTAATCTGTATATTAAAAATAGTTAATTATCAAATTAGGGAATTTGACCAACATGACTATTGTATATAATTCCTTAATATTTCCAGAAAGTCCAAGAATGCATTTTTTTGGATAAACAGAATGGAAGTTATGATTATTTCAATCCTGCTCTCGAGAGTTTCTACCAGATTCTCGCAGTTGTAGTAATCAGTTGATTAAAAATAGTTAAAAATCTAATTAAGGAATTTGACCAACATGACTATTGTAGATAATTCCTGAAGGTTTCCAGAGAGACCGAGAATGCAATTTTTTTTTATAAACATAATGAAAGTTATGATTTTTAGAATATTGATGTCCAGTTTTGAATTTGTTTGGGTAGGTTGAAAGTTATAAAACTGTTGGATTTGGATTTGTGTAGGATCGATGTCATCTAAGTGATTGTTTTGAATTTCTATGGCCAGCGTTGTGATTGAATATGTACTCTAGGTGGTTTTGGCATCGGGTGTGTTGTCTTCTTTAGATCAACTCGGTCGTCGCTTCTAGAAGGCAAGTGCAATTTAGAGTAATATTAGATGTTTGGTAGTACCAATTGGCTAAACGACTGCTGTTATGTTATTCTTGTGGAGTATGATTATTTTCTGTTGCTTCTATGTTTTCGTTAATTGATGATGAATATTGGAAAACATGGAAGTTATTCATTTCATTTCAAGCATTCATGTTGAAAAGAAATAACCCACGGGAGTGGCATGAGATCCCCATATTTAAGATATGGGCAATGAGATCCCTGTATGAAAATTCTTCATACGGGCAATGGATCCCCGCATTTGAGAATGCGAGCATGAGTGAACACCGACGGGTGTTACACTCGGCTATACCGGTATATGTAGAAGTGGAGTGGAGACATGTGCATAAGTTGCATTGCATTCATGAAAATTGAATATGTTATTTGGATATTGAGAATGGTTTTTCATTGTTATAATGTTTCATATGTCGTTTATTTGTACTTGCTCAGTCTTGAACTCACTCTTGCCTTTTGTTGTTTTAGGTGATCGTTGAGAACGATATGCATCGGGTGGAAATAGCTCGTGGGATGATTTCACTTTGTTACACTTCACACCATCTAAACATTACTTCTTTTACCATATTAATGTTAGAAACTTCTATTGTAATAATTGGTTAACGTGTGTTTCCAATACCTCCCTACAGACTTTATCAATGCTAATTGAGGACCTTTACTATTTGAAGATTATTCATGATGTTGTTAGTATTGTTTGGATTGTAATAATTATGAATATAGTATTTATTTTCTTGCTAACACTACTACAAAAAGGCTAATACTGGATGCCTCATCACGCACGGTTGACCAAAACCGCTCAGATATATGCAATCACGAGCGGTTTTGGTTTAGAGACCGCTCAGGTTACTAAACGCGCTAAAACCGCTCGTGAAGAGGTAATATCACGACGGTTCATGTTAAAATCATGCGTGAAGTATCACGCGGTTCTTGTTAATAACCGTTTGTGATAATACTACATATCACAGATGGTTTTCAACAAAGAACCGTCTGTGAAACATCACAGACGGTTGTTAACAATAACCGTCTGTGATAATGTCGCTACAGCTCCACGGTGAGTTTCTTTGTCGCCGATGGGTCTCTTCGTCGCCATCCGCTTCGGCTCCCCGATGCGTCTCTTCGTCACATCGATCCACTTCGGCTCCCCGATGCGTCTCTTCATCTCACGCTCTGAATTTATTCCTTGTTTTATAAAAAGGATCATCCGCCATCGAAGATGATCATCCCGACATACTTATTAAAAAACAGAAATGGCTGCCTCTTCCTTGTCGCCGACATTGATGGCCTTCCTGGCCGCACTGTACGAGCACCTCTCTCGGTGTACGTTGAACCGTGCTGCGGAAGAACACTGTTTGATCAACATTGTCTTCACTCCTCTGCCGGCTGAGAATTTGCCGGAGCAGGTGACGGCCACCTTTCGCCGTCTTGACATCCTCCTCCGCCGTGTCTTCCGGGTGATCTCCCACTTTCGGCGAGTTTACCGCGTCATCGACGTGGTCCTCCAAAATGACATTGCACGTCTCCAGGAGGCTTGCCATCACTTGGATCACAGAATCGAGGCAAAGAGGCATCGAGTCGACGGCCGAGACCCTCAAGAAGAGAAGAGAGCCTATGGGCTCAATTCTTCTTGGTTCAACAGTCCGAGGGTCTTCGAGAGACACTCGAACGAGCGCGTCAGCGGGTGGACGCATTTCAGGCTTCATTCGCTGATGATCAGGAACCGTTCGATGCCGACGCCGTCGCCTATGAAGTATTGAAGACGGAGATAGCAGCCTACCTCCGCCACTAGATAAACTTTGTTTATATATAGGTTTCTACTTTTTTTTTTTAATATTTTTGTAGTTTAACGTCATACTGCTTAATTTGGCCATATGAAAATTCCAAAATGAAAAAAAGTTTGGAGGTGAAGTTACTATATTAATTATATGTTGAATTATTACTATATATATATATATATATATATTTATTTATTTATTTAAAGCAAATTTTAGCAGTATTTAAATGACAAAATTGACATATAAACATGTAATTTCTTCATGTCATGTAAGTGTATATATACAAGATAAATATACTTGAGAAAAACCATTTCACGACGGTTCTATTATGGAACCGTCGGTGATATAGAGCATATCTGACGGTTCCATAATGGAACCGCTCGTGATATGCTCTATATGACGATGGTTCCATAATGGAACCGTCTGTGATATGCCCTATATGATGCGGTTCCATTATGGAACCGTCTGTGATAATTATCATTGACGGTTCTATAATAGAACCGCTCGTGATAAGTCTCTTTATTAGTAGGAGCCGGCCGCCGCTAGGGTTTGCGCCTAACTCGTCACTCCCCGTGACCTTACTCTCGTCCGCTCCTCCCACCCGAAAGTGACCCGTGTCACGACGCCGCCATTCTTCCGTCGCCGACGGCCAGGCACCACGGTTCACTATACAAGACACTCAGACGATAAGAGTGTCTTTGCAAGGTCACCATTGTGCCACAACCACGGTGATGCCCTAACTCTCGTCACTCCCAGCTCCGCTTAGGGTTTGCGCCCCTAACTCGTCACTCCCGGTGCATTTACTCCTTCCTCCTCCCCACTTCTCGGCCGCCGCCGACCCGTCGCCAAATCACCGCCCGACCCGTTGCGCCCGCTAGGGCCCTGGCCGGCTTTGCTTTCCCATCCTCCTCTGTTCTCCTCTAGATCTGTTAGCTTAATGTCTTTTGTTGAGTTTGATTTTTATGCTTGAGCCTTAAGTTGTGTCTTGATGTTTGTGTGATTTATGTAAGGTGAAGGAAATGGATGTGGGTTGTCTTTGGTGGTGGGGTCGCCGCCGTGGTTCTTATTTGTCTTGAGGTATCACCCTACCTTACTCCTCTCTGTCTCTACCCCTTGCTCTGTGATGAAAATGGCTAGTGCTCTGCGATGATGCCGAGGCTACTCTCGAGGGCTATTGGTGTATGTGCATTCTATGCATCTTTCTTAGTTCATTTGTGGGTTCGGATGATGCTTGGCTGCAATTAACTTTTCATATTTGTAAAGTCGTCCTACCATTCCATTCATAATCACTTCTCTATAAATGAATGCAATGATTGTGCACTTGTGTTGATTCTTTGAATCTTTGAATGAGTGAATTGTATGTAAGTGTTATGCGCTATTGAAGTATTCGAAGTGTCAAGTGTTGTCTCTTCTATTGACATGTATGGGTTGTTGATATGTTATGACTTATTGGGTTGTTGATATGTATGAAATTTGTTGATATGTTATATTGTTATGAGTTATGACTTATTCGAAGTGTCAAGTGTTATCTGCTATTGATAGTGGAAACTTGCTTGGTGAACCATGGGTCGTTGATATGTATGATTGATGATTTGCAAAAATAGATGTATAAAATGTGTGATATGTATGTTATGACTTATTTGTTGATTTGTCATTTTGTCAAGATGTCATCTGTTGCTTCTCGCCATTCATTTCACATTTGTGCGTGTGCTGTGTTCATCTTTGGTCAAGTTCTCCTACCTTGCATATTAGGTACGCCCTATCATTCTATTCCTAATCTCTTCTCTATAAAGTCTCCAGCGGTGGTGCTTGTGCCTTTAAAACCGGCATTATATATATATATATATATATATATATATATATATATATATATATATATATTGTTCTTAGTCCTCGAGCCACTTTAAAGGGGTTGCGTCCCAATTACTTGACATGAGGAAGACTGCATGCTAAGAAAGTGGCGTGGACGCGCGGGCGAAGTGGCATCATGTATTAGCAACCAAGTAATTGGATGTCCCGACACTTTCTGTAGCCGCATTTTTAAATTTGTCGGGGCTCAATGAGGTTGCTCGTGGTTGATGCCTCTTCGTCATGTCATGTGACGTTAAGAAAGTGGCCGAGGACTAGGACAATAGAAATATATATATATATATATATATATATATATATATATATATATATATATATATATATATGATGTCGTTTAAAGGCACAAGCCATCGCTGGTGGCTTTATAGAAAGTCATCACAGCACGGTTTCACCACAAACCGCTTTGTGATATATCGATATCATGCAGGCGGTTTCACCACAAACCGCAGTGATATATAAGTCATCACAGACGGTTTTAGCCACAAACCATCTGTGATATATAAGTCATCACAGCGGTTTTGCCAGGTCAAATGCTCGTGATAGTATGCATCATGAGCGGTTTGAAAATCGTTTGTGATGACCTCATGCATCACTGACCCATAAACTCAGACGGCTCAAGAAACCGTCTGTGATGACGTTTTTGAACCGTCTGTGAAGGCCTTTTCTGTAGTAGTGTAAAATTTATGTTATCTCTGTTGTTAAAAAAATGTTTGGTTATGAAACCTAACTGTTAGTAGTGTTGTTTTGATAAAAAAAAATTGTAGTGATATTTAAATAAAGTAGTTGTAGGTTGCATCTTGGCTTTTGCTAAGTCGGGGTGTCACAGAAAATTCATGGAACATGACTTCAGGGTGGTCGGAAAATCAATTTGTTCCATGGATTGAAGTCCTCAGGAATTTGGCAAAAAAGATCCCGATGACGATGGAGATTAGCTTCGACCACTTTGAAGAAGAAATCCAAAGAATTGGTCGAAAAGACTAACTAGTTAGAAGAAAGGTCATAGAAGAAATGTAACTAGGATTTTTTTCAAGTTTTGTAACATGTAATATGTATCCTTTGGACTTTATGAAATAGAGCTTTGTTTCCTTGGTTTCGATCATATTTTTTGAAATTAATTCCTTATCTTGGTAGTAAAAATAAGGGTCTGATCGATACTAGGAAGTTTCTTCTAGTGGGCAAAAGACCATGTGCAGATAGGGGAGACTTCGACTAGGTGACATTCCCATTGTCTGACCAGTGTAAGGAAGATCAAAGGTATGAAATGAAATATAAGGAAAAAGGTAGCTTTCGAGTACTTGTTTAGTACTTGTATCACTTTTTCCCTTGTTGGTTCGAAAGTGATAGAAAGATCATAACCAATTTACTTGACCATGAAAAGGTCATTTCGCAAAGGTTATCGATCGAAAAAGAAGCATTAGAAAGATATCTTTTCTCATGGTCATGAGATCAAAAAGCTTGTCTCTCGCTTAGTAGGTAAGAATTCTTTACCTACGATCAGTTTTATTTACTGATCTTTGAGAAGTGTTTTTCTAACTGGTCGTGCTCTATCTTCAGAGCAAGCAGTCGAAATAAAATGACTTCAGGAAGCTTCGACCCGTAGTCAGGAGGAAATGAAGGCTACGATGATCAATCTTCAAGACAACATTTTTCTCCTAAACAATGTGCTCGGTGGACTGGTGTTGAGAAGGTCACTTATCTGGAAGACACCATGGTCGGTCATACGAGCACCATTGGACAATAGGTCAGGACGCTACAGGAGTTGATAACTGGTATCCACCATAAACACAAAGCTCAAACAAGACACAATAGATTATTTCACTGCTCGAGAAACCACCCTCTTTCCTGAATCTTCATTTTAGGAATAAACTTTCTTTTAAATTTTGGGATTCTAAAATTACCACATAACATAATAACTCATTTATTTTAGATTGGCAACCTCAAAGCTATGCTCAAACTGAACACAATATCCACACCTATGTAGAGACTCTACTAATCCACAACAACATACTCTAGCTAACTTCTCTACCAAATTACATTGACAAATAATTCCGATTGCACCTCAATATAAAATTCACCTAGAATCTCCACTACCTTAATTCTCTAAGGTTAAACACCTTAAAATCTCTGGTACACATATTTACCACAACTAAAAGAATCCTATTAGAGATCACCACAACTCTCGGAACCCAACCTGTTCCACTCCTTTTTTCACCTAATCATGGGAACCAAGATGCTAGCATAAAAATGCAAAACCCAAATTCAACCTCTAAGACTTCTACAATGAACTTCTGGTATAATTGATAGGAAATCCTCATATTTGATGACTAAAATTCCCACAATCCAAACAATATCCTCAATCGTTAATATCAACATTCCTCACTAATCAATTAACTACCCAAAAATGATTAACTTCACCCATTTTGGACTCTCACTAAACCACGCCATTCAATTTCACCTACACAACCTTGCAATTACACAATCGCAATACCCTAACTATTTGATAATTCCAATATTCCACCAACATGAACAAATATTCTTGGATCACCATTCACTATAGGTTCTACTACCATCATTCCTTTTAGACCCAAATCTCTACAAGATTTATATTACGAAATCAATTCATCCTCCAATGCTCCTCAAATAATTTGCAATCCAAAGTCTCACAACATCATATACTCGACCACTACTAACTAGTTGCCACTATACACTCTATAAGGTTTTGTAAAACAAATCGATTATTCGTTTATCAAAAGAAGAGGCAAATAAAAACAATGTTCAGCATACAGAAAAATGTTTACTACTTGCAGTAAACACAAGACTAAGGGAAATAGTCAAATAGCAATGATATCGGAAAAGCAAAAGATGAGACCACAGTTGAAGGAACAAGCCCCACAAGAAGAGAATATCAAACTTCCACCAATAACAATAAATATTGCTATTGATCCTTGAGAAATTCTTATGCAACAAAAACAGAAAGGTTAAGCACACTTCAATAAGTTGCAAGTTACAAAGCTTAACGCCAATCTCAAATACTTCTGCTACACTCTTTTCTTTAAAAAAGAAAATAATTTTCTTTAACAAAGAAAATAATTTTCTTTGATTACAACACTACTTTGCCAACTCAAACATAAAGAGCTTTTAAGACTAAATCACACGAATCACTTAAGAACTAAGGGAACTTTCCAACACATCACTATACTCAACCCAATTTCAACTGCTACAAAAACTATAAACTCCAAAAGATTACAAATCCAAAACTCAAAATATTTTCATTTAAACAATATCACGAAATAAGGGGATCAATTTTTTTTTCTAAAGGAATTAACATCACCCTCATAACTCTTTACTTACAATCTTACTAACATCATTATAATACACTCTTAGCAATATGCATCATACCTTACTACCTCATCAATAAATTTTCCAAAAGAAACACAATAAAATTGCTTCATCTTATTTTTTGGTTATCTCAATAAAATTGCGACAATCAAATCGATCTAGGGAAAACCTAGTGCACAAGCCACAATATTGAAACAAAACTGTTTTAACAAGATTATATTATGATATAACAATTTCGCAAGGCACACAAATAAAGATCACTTATTAAATTCATCCATTCAACTATTAGTGATGGTCAACTCCAAACTTTAGCTCACACTACTTGCACTCTAGATATGATCATTAACAATTGACGATTGTATTAATCATGTAGGCAATTATGACCCTACTTCTATTTGCAATCGCATAAACCTTTATAAACACAAATTCGACATTCCATGTTATGTTCAAAAATTAAAACAAAATATTACTAAAGATTTAATAATATAATCTCCTAAAAAAACAAGGTTTCACAAAGCGATACATCAACATTCATCTAGTCCTTTATACATGTTTTAACAATTTTAGCATATCAAGAATGATGTAAATCTAGCATTTATATGTGATCATCAAATAGCCGGATAGTAGATAAATTTCATATTAATATCAAATAAGGCAATATCCTAACACCTCTTTAACCTAACCATCTTGAACGGTGAGGTTAAACCAAAGAGACCAATTAATCAAATTTATCTCACAAGTTTAGCAAATTTATAATCTTAACGATTAATCTGGTTTATCAATGGTCAACACTTGTCAATAACCCTATTGATTCCAATTACGAATAGATATACTCTTAATCACAATTCATCAGGCAACTATTACAATGCAGCAATAGATTAATCAACTACACTACCAAGGACATCAGTTAAAATTAATTATACATCACGCTACTGACCCAATTTGATAACTCATACGTTATCAACTAATTTTTATGAATATAACCCCTCACCTAGGCATAACAAGACATTGTCAAAAAAGGTTTTGACAATTTCTTTCATAAAAGCGAGGCATTAAACTTCAACGCTCAAATTACCCCAAAAGAAATGCATAGGGTAGTTAAAGAACTCGCAAAAGAAAACTTCTATTAACCAAAGTACCAAGCGATTAAACGAGTCATGTTTCCCAACAAGAAAAGAAGAATTCCCCAATAAAAGATCAACCTTATAAATCAACCACGTTTACAAGCATCAAGACAACTCGTCAGTCGGGAGAACAAATGATTGCTTTATGGAACCAATAAAGACTAATGAAAACCCACAAACTACATTGTAACTGCTATCGAATAATATTACCAGAAACCAATATGGATTAGTTGTTCTTATTAGTTGCAGATTTCCATTGTGTGAGATGGATCTAAATTGAGTCATATATACATGTCTTATCATATACATGCTAATTTGCTTTACAAAGTGGAGGTTAAAATGGGTATAATGGCATATTACTGAAAAGAAAATTGCAGAATTTTAGGCGATGTTATTACTGAAAAAAGATATTATCATTTTAAAATGCCATTATGCTGATCCTGGGAAATCGGTTTTGTCTTCACCGTTTATTCTATTGGAAAAGGCGATGAGTCCAAATTTTGGCAGTGCTAGCTATGTGCTTATTTCTTTGCTCTCATAATTGGAAAAATTAACTCCATTAATTTCAACTTTTTGTCACAATGCACTACGACTTCAATACTGGTTGGAAACTAGCATTCTTCTATGGTTTTTTTTAATGATTATTCTTACATTAAAGTTATATGAGTACACCTGCATGTTATCGTTTCTCAGAAAAGTATTGATTTCAGGATTTATTATTCACCTACCAAATGAGAAGATAAAAGAAATGTCACAAGTAGGATTAATTTATGTCTCCTTCCTTCAGATATATAGCTTTGGAAGCATATATTGGTCTGCTTCCTGTCTTCTTCTTAAGTTATGAAAAAACAGTTTGTATGTCTGTTTTGTATCACCTAATGCATGGACCTGTATGCAGTGCACTATGTATTCAGGTTGACATATATATGTTGTTGGCCTCCTTTGCATGTATGAATCTCTTATGTTCAGTTTGCTAACATATAGATTATTGAATGGACATGCTATGTTCAAGTATTCCTATGCCATGTTTCTCATATTTTATGCTATATGGAACTGTAGAGAAGCATTGAATCTGTAGATTCTTTGTTACTACATGCAGTCCCTATATATGTTATTCTAACGGTGTTTGTCCTGGCGCAGCGTAGCATCTTGTTTACTTTACAACAGAACATTCTTGACTCTTTAGACTTTTGTGTATGAGTACAGCCCACTCCAGTTTAATAGAGAGGCAATGGTGACTTTTCTCATCAAGTATGTCAAAAATATTTAAGGACAAACCAACTGAGTTAACATTTCTAACTCCAGGAGACCCTTCGAGCCTGGAGGAAATACTCGCGAAGCTCCTCATCCTGCAGCCTACACTTGCAGCATCATTCACACATTTGGTCCTATGCAACACACTCTTAATGGAAAAGAGTTCCAAGTCATTGACAGATGCTCTTCTTTTTTGAAGGATTGATAAATGCTCTTGTGAACTCATAAACCAAAATGGTCGAGGATAACACAATTGGCAGTTGGATGGGCACCCAAGTTTCTTTAGCAAATTAGCATATATCTAATATGAATGTAATGCTATCTGATGCCACATTGGTGGTGTAGATAGTGGAATATCATATGATGTGCGGAAACGAATACCATTGGTTATGTTCCTTGATATTGGACAGAGCCAGCAGAACATGTTAGGTCCTAGCACCTGTGCAGAAAAATCACAAAACGTTAAGAAACAAATAATAACTGATGCTTCCTGGCTCTAATATTAAGCAACGAACTTACAAATCAAGAATCTATTTTTGAACTATAGTTTAATATGGAAAACCACACTAGAGAAAAGGTTAATATGATTTTTTTTTAAAAAAAAATCATGTCAAATATAATATCACTATGGATAGCAAGAGCCAAGAAGTGGCATGAACTTCTCTTGCCAAAATTTATGCATACCAATGGTGTGATTTAGTTTTTGTCATCTACTCCTTTTGAATGGACAAGCAGAAAGCCCAAAGATGGGCATAGAGATGGTACCACCAAAGTTATTGTAACACCCTGGCTATTCGGAAGCTAAGATGTCACCTAAATAATTTAATATACAACCATAATGCAGAAGAATTTAAACAATATCTCATCTAATGACATAAAGAGTTCAACATTTAATAGAACAATGGCAGGAATATAATCTGAATCCAACTAATTATCTCAAAGAGGTGATCAAGGATCGCAAGCAGTACTTAATCAACCATAACATAGGGAAATGTATCATCCACCATCTAACTTTATTTATTACAGTTCATCACTTAACGAATGGAATACAGAAACTAAACATATTATTGAAACTTGAATATGGTGAAGTGAATGAATAATGTGTGACTACTCCCTCCCAAAAAATGCCATCATCAACGATCACCTAAAATAAACAACAAAGGCAAGAATGAGTCCGAGACTCAGCAAGTACAAAGAATAATTGGACATACAATAAATATGAACAAGACAACATCATTGAAGAGTATGAACATATCACCGAAAGAACATGTGAATGAATGGAATGAATGGACTGCACTCCTGCTTATACCGGTATAGCTAGTGACACACCCGTCGGTGTTCACTTAAGCCCGCATTTAACAAAATACGGGGATCCAAATCCCGTATGAAGAACGTTTCATACGGGTGTCCAAATCTACCCACATTAGAATAGTGGGTCTTACGTACCCATACTGGAATTGATGGGTCTTTGAAATCCACTCCCGTGGATGAGACAATGGATGCATGTAATGAACTATGAATAACGAAAGACATCATCTTTAAACATGGAGTAATGAATATGAAATGAAACATAAACACTGAAACTTCTCATGAATCATAGGAAAACACAGTGCGAACATCAAGCATTCAGCATTCACTAGTCTTTAGAATATTAAAGTACTTGCCTTTTGCGTTGCGACGCGTTAGTAGGCAACGAAGGTGCCCCTAAACCCGAAGCCTCTCCGCCTACACAAGTAAGTACTTGAAATAAAAACAACATGGTACAGGACACTACCAGCAACGTTCTACAACACCTTCCCAACAACCCAAGAATTAACTATTAGACCTATTCTGAAACAGACAACACAATCACAGAAAATAAATCTGGACAGCAGCACGGAATAAATCATAACTATTGATCTGAGACTCGGAACAAGGTGAGCCTAGATCCTAAGGAAACTTAATGAACATATCTACAAAAGTTTAGTTGGTGAGATCTCCCAATTTGACCAAAAGAATATGCTAACAGGTAGATGAAAGTGTAAGACAGAATCTGTCTAGATGAAAAAAGACAGCAGTAAAGAACAGATCACAACTTTTGATCTACAACTCCGATTAGAGCGTTCTTTATTATTATGGAAATTTTATAAAAATTTCTACAACAACCTATTTGGGTGAAAACCCTGAATCTGCCATTAACATAATCATAATTTAAAAGAAAACTTGACAGTTCATTCTCGTCAGGAATTCAGAACAGCAGGGAAGATCATACCATAACTTTTTATCCATACGTTGGAATTAAGTGTTCTTGGTGGCTACGGAAAGCTAAAAACAATATCTATATATCTCTAGGATATGTAAATCTCCAATTCGGCCTCTAAGAATCTGAATTTGGCCACGCAATCTACTGGACAGAACTGAACTACAACAGAAAGAATTCGATCCAATCAATTCTAATCGAATTCGCATCTACTACTAATCAAACAATGAAGAACGACATCCGTTACCCTTGTAGAACCCAGGAAGACGAAGAACAGCCCACAAGAACAAACTCTCCTCTTTTCCTCCTTTCTCCCCTCTTCTCCCTCTCCTTCCTCTTCCTTGTGGCCGCCCAACTGCGGGAGAGCTCTAATAGCGGGCAACAATGGAGGGCTCGGTCTTGAGAGATGGAGATGGGGATGGAGGCGCCATTGAGAGGGCAAGGAGGTGGCGGCCAGCAAGAGGGAGAGGGTGGAGGGGGGCAGCCAAAGGGAGGAAGCAAGGGGCGACTAGGGTTAGGGAGGTGGCGCCCCCCCCCTTTTGCCCACTTTGGCCGGCCCACTTGGGCCTTCTTGCCTTGGGCCGAGGGCCCAAGGTCCAAACTCTCTAATAAGATCTGAATTTTTAACTTAAATCCATCTCTAACTTTACTGCATTCGAATTTGAATAAAATTTTCTTTCCCGGATGTTATTCTCTCTGATTGAAATTCGAGGTATTACAGTTATTTCTGTGTACCATCTTCAATGAGGAAAAGATGATGTTATACCAACACTATATATTGACCCCGTAAAAAAACTATATATTGAAAAAAACATGTGCATCAAGGTTATTAAAGCGATAAGGTGAGGCACGACGACTCACCACCTTTTTACCACCAAAGCGCTTAAGGCGCGCGGCGAGACGACTCTATACACACATCCTAACCTAGTATGACATCAAATTAAATCAGTAATTTTAGTAGCACACACATACCTTGATGTTACCGGTTCTTGAGCCCATGTAGCACCCATCCTCTTTCCAATTTCTCTTCTCCTATGTAGCACCCATCCTCCTTGCAAGTTCAAACATATAGCTTGTTATAATACATTGCAATAATTCATATTTCATTTAATTTAGTAAATATGGATTGAGTGACATGCCTTGTTGATAATATCTCTTCTCTCCTCTCCTCCTAAGCAACAAGCTACATGGGAATGGGATAACAATGAAGTGAAAAACTGAGAATTAAATACATGATTACATGAATAATGAGCAACATAACAAGCACGACATAACCAACATAAGTCCACAACAATAAAATAAGTCCACAAGCTTAGAGTCTAATGGCATAACATAAGTCCACAACAATAACATAGTCCAACTCTCTCATCACTTAGAAGTCATCCATCTTGAACTCATCTAAATTGGTAGTAGCATCCATGTTCTTTCCATCACCATCTTCGATAGCATCGGTTGGATCTTTGCCATAATCATCCACATTGTCGTCATCAATCACTCATCAAACACATTCTCTTCTTCTTCATTGCCCAAATCTGAGTGTGGCTGTTTATCTAGATCAACAATCTGTCAGGCTCCAAATTTGCAATTTGGAATCCTCTGTGTTCACATCACTAGTCCCTGGATTAGTAGCTAATGCACACAGTTGAAACAGTGTCGATAACAAGCTCGAATCACGATTAACATAACAGTAATAACAAAGTACCGGCCTTAAGGCCAAATATTACAAAAGAGGCCAAAAGACCTTGAGTCTTACAGCAGTGGAAACATCAAAAGTAAAACTCCGAGTGGTGACCCATCAAATTGCCTATCGGCATTCGATTAGGGAGCGCGACCTAGTACTTCGGATGTCCTTCATCAAACCCGAAGGCTAGTAGTCGTAGTCGTCTTCGGCATCATTGTAGACTTTTGAGATTTGTTTTGAGTGCAGTATGTGAGTACATAAAGTACTCCACGAGTCTTGGGAATATGCATATGCATAGCTTTAACAATTGGGCTTATAGGGTTCTTTTGCACAAAGTAATATTTTAAGTTTAAACAATTTTCATAAAGCACATTTGATAACCAAAGATTAAATAATTAAATTAAATAGATAGAATAGTGAAGGTTCTAGCGACCAAGCACTAGTATAGAGGCTCTAACTGCCAAGGTTCACAGGTTAGGGCTCTAGCTGCTAGTAAACTACCTGAGAGTGCCAACTGCTCCCGGTTCCCAAAATTTACTCTTTTGAAATCAAAACAAAAATCAACCATATGAAAATGCACCTTGCCCGCCCTTGACTATGGGCACAGCTATTCGAATAGTTTACAATACTTTATCCTCACATTAGCTCGCCCGATGAGCTTGACCCCAAGTCATTGAAGTTCATTTACCATTGACCAGAGCTCACCGTTGTGGGGAATAACCTACCCGAACGTGGAGGTTCATTTACCATCACCCGACGCAAGCCCCGATAGACATGGAGGTTCATTTACCATGCTACACGACCCAAAATATGGAAATTCATTTACCATAATCAAGAGACTCCTATAACTACAGCCTACGAGCTTAATGCTTGGACTCAGTAAATTAGTTGGTCAGGTCCTTCCTATAATCAGACATGTGGTTGTACTATATTGCTCAGTTTGGATAGTCGCAAGCGTCGGTCCTTAATATGACTTGGGCGAAGCTTATCATATTCCAAGTTCTCGTGCTCTAGCTGCACCCGCCTGATCTTACCACCCGCCCAAGTCTAAAACAAGTTTTCACCATTTTATTTTATTTTCCAAATATTGACATTCCCAAATGTCATACATTGCTCAAAATGATTTGCATAAAAGTTAATAAGTGTTTCCACCCAATGGGTGATCTAGACCGATAAGTATGTCTAAGCAATTCTACCAGGTTTAACTATTCCAAAATGTTGTAATCAATATCGTGGATTTGCTATGCCAGGGTGACAATGGATTAGGATAGCAATATCAAAGGAAGACATTAACAACTCTTAAGTTTAACTAACAACCTACAAATTGAACTCATCATTTTATGTGAAATAGCAATGCATAACATTTCAAAAATGAAAAACATAATTTACAAATCATAGGTAAAAAATATTCAAAGGAGACTCGCCTTCGTCGAAGGTTGAAGTCACGGTGTCTGATTGATCCAAAGTGGCTTCGGCGGCGTGAGAGTCTACACACGTGAAACGAGACAAATAAATAACAAAAAATCAAATAAAATCCAAAAATTATAAAATTTGTACCAAAAGAGAGATTATGAATTTAGGAACAAAAATCGACGGAATCGGAGTTCGTATGAAGGAGAACGAACGTCCGGAAGTTTTGCCGGAAAAGAATCCATAGAAAATTGAGAGAAAGAATATTCTAAGAATATGCTGAACTGGTTTTTCTCATGCAAGGCACTAGCAATGGTGTATGACACCTTGGGTCCATTTGCTAGTAAGACATAGAGAAAGAAAGGATAGCATTAGTGTATGACATTTTGGCCCCATGAGTCATTGAGCCAACACAATCTTTAGAGAGCAATGAAACACAGCAAGGAAGAAACAGGGGAGGGAGGTGGCACTCGGGGAAAGGGGCGGCCGGCGGGCGGTGGCGTGGGGAAGCTGACCGGTGATGGCTGAAACGGGTGGCCGGGACCCTGCGGAGGCGACACGAGGTGGCGGCACAGGCACAAGTAGCCGGAGGCGGTGTGCACGGGCAAAGTGGTGCACGGGTGGCATGGGCGTGTGGCTTCATCGGCGACGAGGTGGGGGAGATGGCGTGCGCACGGGCACGGCACAACCACGAGGAAGGTTGAGGGCCAGCCGACTTTGCTTGGGGTGGCCGAGGAGACCCGGTGGCAGGGATGAAGAGCTCTCGGCGGCAGTGTTCTCCGGCGACGGAATCATTGAATTGAGGTGGGGGAATAGTGGAGGGGTTCGAGGAACACGAGATGACGCAGGTGGCGCTGCAAAACACCGACTGGAGGGGGGATTGGTGGTGTGGCGATGCGGCCAGGGACGGTGAAGACGTGGACGCGGCACGTGGTGGAGCTCTGGGGCAAAGGGGAAATGGAGAGGGAGAGTGAGGGGGAGGAAGGGGTAGAGTGAGGTCGGGGTGCTTCTTTTATAGGCAAGGACGGAGGAGGCAAGGCGGCATGGGAGCGCAACGTGGCATACGGGCAGGCGGCCGGGAGCGGGCAGCGGTGCCGAGCACGGGGTGTCATGGCGCACGGAAGCGCGGTGTGGCGCGCGAGCACGCGAGGGGCATGGGCGATGGTGAGCTAGCGACTTGCATGCGTGCGACGTGGTGCAACAGTGCCAATGCAGTTGGCGAGCATGGGCAGCAGGCGTGGTGCTCGGGAAGAAAATGGGGAAGGGAAAAGAAGAAAGAAAAAGAAAGAAAGGAAAAATAAAAAAGAAGGGAAGGAAAAGGAAAAGGAAAAAGGAAAGAAAAGAAAAGGTCTAGGAAAAATCCAAATTTTGGAATTTTGAATTTGGAAATTTGGCGATGAGTTTTGAACTGGGATGATGGAATTGAATTTGAACTTCGGATCAGGAATGAAGATATATGCAAAAACTCCAATTAAAATCCATTCATTTTGAATTAATTAATTAGAATTAAAATTTTGAAAAAGGCAAATTTTGGACTGTTACACAACCCTTGCTGTGGATCTTACATGTCGAGTGTAGGTCATAGGCTCGCCATTAGCTCTCCTAGGAACATTGTGACCACAAAGCTCACGTGATGCACCAATGACTTCGTCAACATGGTCCCATGTAAGGTCACATTCACAACTGCGGCCACCTTGAGATGGTTCGGCCAATGGGTCAACTCATTCATTATCCCAATCAAACTCGTCTATGACAAAAGGGTCATAGCTTTTGCCCCCTTCCTCGCGCCAATTTTGAAACCTACTTGTCATGTTTCTATTGTATGCAACATAGGCCAAATCATTCAATTTCTTGTGCTCTAACCGGCTCCTTTTCTTGGTATGGATCTACAAATGGCAATCAAAGCAAACAAAATGAATAAATGACTTGCAGAAATTGATAATGAATAAACACAAGGAAGCTACAAAATGAGGAGTACTTCTTCATCAACTTGACTTACAAATTTAAAGGTACTCCAATTTCTCTCACAATCGGATGATGAAGCACAAAGACTAACGACACGGTTAGCAAATATTTGTTCAATGGCTCGGCCATCATATGCACGCCGCTAATCAACTAAAATGGCAAATACATGCATATATTAGGATTTAGGACTGAAATTAACATGTTAAAATTTAAAACACCTACTAGGGCTCCTTGAATCTATGTTTTGGATAGCCATTTCATTTGAAAAGACGTCTCCACATTGGTGTCTCCATTAGAGAGAGGTAGAGAGCATAAATATTAACCCTTTGTTCTGCTTGATCCCCGGCACCCCTCCTTTGTTATTCACCTTCTCGGCGCCACCCCTTCCCAGTCTCCACCTCCCTGATGCCTCCCCCTCCTCCTCTATTCCTCCCTGCCTCCCCGCCTCCCCCTCCCTATCTAATAGGAGATAGGGAGGGAGGCGGGGAGGCCGGGAGGAACAGAGGAGGGGGAGGCGTCGGGGACGATGGCGGCCAGGAGGGGGAGGCAGGGAGACCGAGAGGAACAAAGGAGGGGGAGGCACCAAGGACGGAGGCGGCCAGGAGGGGGAGGCGGGGAGGCCAGGAGGGACGAAGAGGACGTGAGGGAGAAGAGGGGAAGGAGTACCTGGATCCGGAGGGCGATGCCGCGATAGGGGAGGTAGCGCAACAACAGCAGGAGATGGCCGGCACGAGGGGGATGGATGTGCGATGGGGACGGTGGTGGCGCTTGGGTTTACGCATCCAGGCTCAGGTTCTCTTCAATGCTTTCCTCGCTGGCCCCTCTAGTATTGCGCTCGAGCCTTCTTCTGGCATCCGCCTTAGCCGTCCCCGACGCCATCCGCCGCCCCTAAGAGACGCCTCGGCCGTGAGGCTAACGCCATAGCTAGGCTTGGCAAGGTGGGGTTGTGGCGATGCCTCCCTGACCACCTTACCGCCTAAGGATGCTTAGGCGACGCTTTAACAACCGTGATTTGCATCATTGCATGGAAACATACTTGGACACTAAATTTTTTTAGTGCAGATGTAAAAGGAGAAATGACGAACTTTGTTCACTGAAACAAGATTCTCATAGACACCAAGATCGTATGGATGATGATAAAGATTTCCAGCCTTTTATGCCAACTACATTGCCCTGACTCCTCTGTGGTACTACAAACCACCAACATACCACCATTCCACCATTATAAATCTATAAACATAGTGTCCTCCAAGATAAGAGATTCCATTTTTCAAACCTCTATAGTAGTTTTATTATGCAAGATGAGGTAAATATGCCAATCCAACAGGACTGTCAATGCCAAAGCTAATGGACACAGAATGACCCCACAAATAATCTATACATGAAAACATTTATGTGTTACTTATTCAGACGAAGTTTCTGATGATAGTTTCAATTAGGGTCTTATGTGCTGGCAACTAAAACAACCTTTTCAAGGTACTTACTATTGATGTTCTACAAGAATCATTGCCTGGCCGTCTTTAGGTATGTAACACCCCAGCCCAACACTGAGCCTGGAATGCCACTAAACTACCTTTTCAACTAATATTCATTAACACACTATAGAATTTCAGCAACCAAAGCATTAATAAAAAAAAAACATCCATGGGTCACAATAGAACATGAATAAAGACTCGACAGCATGAATAAATAAGCGAGGAAACATATCAAGATAATAAGTCTAAAACAAAGACCAAAAAGACTAGTCCAAAACATTCATCTAAGATTATTCAATCTCTAACATGTTCTAAAAGTAGTCCATCAATAACAAATCAAAAGGTTCTCTTGGCAAATAATCATGTGTCCAAGTATAAGACTATCCCATGTGCACTAGTCACTCTCAATCGTAGCGCCATCAATGAACCCTAAAAACAACAAAGAAGCAAGGGTGAGTCCACGACTCAAAGAAATACATCAATAAACAACGAACAACGATAAAACAACAAGATTCAATAACTTCATTATCATCACATGTCCTTCTATTAATATTCTCATGCCATTCTCTTCTCTTTGTTTTCACATACATTCATCTCATATCTCAATGCAACTCTACTCTACATGTCCACATGCACTTCTTTCACAGATACCAAGATAGCATGAGTGAACGCCGCGACAACGTTCACTCTCAAGCCCGTTCCTCCTCAAGGATCGGGACCTCCTCCACTCCCGTGGAGTTGTGATCAATCATGATCCCCTTCTCATATGCAAAGATGCTTATGAATGCAAAACTGCATAATTTCAACATATTCATCATATCCAATTTTCCTCATGTTCGTCAACAAGATATAGCCATACCATTCCATTGCTTGCAATTAAATAAGAATAAAAGCACAACAATAATGGTAATGAACGATAAAGAGATACAGTGATCAATCATTGATCGTTGTCTACCATGCACTTGCCTTTACTAGTTGCGACGCACGGTCTGGCTAGAAGATGGCAACAAGCACGACGTCTCTCCTACAATAAGCACCCAAATTTCAATACAAGCTACAGCATCACAAGAACAACAATTAATTGATATCGCTCCTACACGTCCCCCAAATCCGCAACGTTTCCCCAATACCGAACAGTCACCCCTTGCTGTCCCAACAAAACATGCTAGCTCCTCTCTCTCTCCCTTAATATTCCAGAGAAACACATAAATACAAAACATGCAACACTAATTAGCTACTCTGGAAAGATCTCATGTTTACTGTTCAAGCATGCATACATTGCTAGGGGACAAAATAGCTAACTACTAATTAGCACTTTCTAATTCTCTCTTGCTGCGGGACAAATTAGCTAACTACTAATTAGCACTTTCTAATTCTCTCTCTCTCTCCCTTACTACTCCCATTAAAATAATCAAAGTAGTACATGCATCTCTATTTAAATATTCATGGCAATTAAACTAGCCGATGCATGCCAATACTAATTAACTACTAAATTGATGCATGCGTATTTAAGCCGAAAGATGCATGCACATTTATCTAGTTGGAAAGGACAAAACCAATAAACTCAAAGACTCACCGACAAACGAACAATGAAGACAATTTAATCACTACTCTCACGCTGGCAAAGAACCGATGAAGATGGCTAATCCCACCACACGCACGCTGCTGGCATGCAACCCGCTGACCGAAGCGGCGAAGCGACCAGCGCCGAGGTGGGTCGGCGCCAAACGGCGAAGGTCACGCGCCCAAGGCGCATTGGCTGAAGTCGCTCTCGGGAGTCCATGTGCCGGCCAAAACCCTGGCACACACATGTTGGCTGATGGTCGATTCAGCGGATCCAGGCCTCCACGCGATGAGACAATCTGTCCTGGCGGCGGCGGCGAGAAACGCATGGAGAACTAGGTTTTTTTCTAGTGGCGGCGCATAGGAAACTAGTCTTTTAAGTTAAACTGATCCTTTTATTCCGGTACGAACCAACTCCTCCCTAAAAACTCTAAAAAAATTCCTTTTTCACGTATCCCTTTTTATCTAATTACGCACGGATTCTCAAGATGGTTAGATTCAGAAAACTCCACTAATCCCTTTCGTTCTCTCACTAAAATGTTTCGGGATATTACAAGGTAAACTATGCACAGAACCCCCAATTATTAGAACCTGATATAAATATGAATCTTCTTATTCCCAAACTCCTGACTAGCCATAGTTGCTAAAGTAAATGAAGTATATTGAAGTACCATAGAATAAAAGCTAGCAATTACAGCATATAGCACAAAGACTAGGAAAATCATGTAGTTCTCATGTCCAACACAATTGTTAATCCAAATACAGTAATGGTCTTGCACAGAAAAGGTAAGATAAATGCAAATTGGAACCAAAAAAAGAATAAACTGGATCACGCTGTTAGTACTAGTCAGCATCATTCTTAGGATGCATCTCTTGCAGACACGGCAACAGTGTGCACGAGGAGGTTTAAAATGGGAAAATTTCTGGCAATATCTCAAATCACCACCCTACAATTATGACATCGGAGTCGAGAATAAGCACGTAAAGTAAAGAAGATACAACATAGTGATAACAAATAAATTTTGAATACCAACATAAGAAAAAGGGTTAATTAGGTCAATGACATCGCGTTAGAGCGTAATCGGAGGAATGACACTCCGTTCTCCTCGAGTTGGAAAATAATATCGCGAACATCAAAAAATTAGACAAATGACATCCTAGCCAGTTACCTCCGTTTCCAGAATTTTTTAAATATAGAAACTGAGCTAAAAAAATTATCAATTATTTTCTGGAGTCTCCTGATACAGTTTAATTGCTTGTGTATTTTTTAAAAAACTTTATACATTCTGATTTTGTCTCTAAAATTCATTTAATTATATTGCTTGTAGGAATTTTCTAATATAGAAAATGAGGTCCAAACATTATGATTTTTTTCAAGCTCCTTATATAGTGGACTTGATTGTGTAATGTTTCTAGAATTTTTACAAAATTAATTAATATAATTTCATAATGTTCTTACATTATAAAATATTAGACTTCACACACAAATGGACATTATAAAATTGCATTACTTAATTTTATAAAATTTTAGAAAAATTACATAATGAAGTCCACTATGTAAGGAGCCTGAAATTTTTTTTTTCATAATGTTTGGACCTCATTTTCTATATTAGAAAATTCCTACAAACAATATAATTAAATAAATTTTAGAGACAAAATCATAATGTATAAAGTTTTGAGAAAAATACACAAGCAATTAAACTATATCGGGAGACTCCACAAAAAAATGATGATTTTTTTTATCTCAGTTTCTAAATTTAAAAAATTCTAGAAACGGAGGTAACTGGACAGGATGTCATTTGTCCAATTTTTTGATGTTCGTGCTGTTATTTTCCAACTCGAGGAGAACGGAGTGTCATTCCTCCGAATACGCTCTAACTCGATATTATTGACCTAATTATTCCTAAGAAAAATGTCTATTCTAGTGTAAATTGGCACACATGCCCATGGCTTTTACTATATTGCAACGAAGATAGTGCCACCTCAATATATTTCAGTGACAAAGATTAGCTTCCCTTCTTCTTTTTAACACTTTTGACAAAATTTCCACCACTAGGCAAGTTTCAGAAGTAAATGGACATGAAATCTAAACATAGTGCATTGGCGGTCATGATTTATGCTTGGAATCCATTGCAACACAAAAATAGAAAATGTTTTAATGCAAGCAAGATACGATTCCCCAACAACTGAGGATGCTTTTAGATATTTAATGCTTATTCACTTCAAGGGCAATGACGAGTGCACAAACTTCGGGACCATAATACACCTTGATGGTTCAATTAGATTAAGTAGTAGCAATGTAATTATGGCCGAAATTGTCATAACAGGCAAAAGCAAAACACATGGTAAAATACAATGTATTATCTTCACATATGGGTACATCCACCCAGTAAAAAATGCAACACTACTATTCAATGGATGTGAGCCCTTACGCAAGACCTAACAGGCAATAATAATATCAACTCCTAAAAATCCAGAAAACAATTAATCGTATGTATCCAGCTTATGAATTGACCGTTATTTTGATTTTTTTTTCACAGCTTAACAAATCCCAGTATGCTAATGTTGTCAAACCCATTGCATGCATTGGTTACGCAAATGCAAATCCTCTGATCCGCCAATGACACTCTGCACACAAGACCTAGATTTAAGTAATCTAATTCATAAGACAAATGCTCTGCAGGAGATATAGAGAAGATCCACACTGGCTGCATATTTGGCTGCAGAACATCCCACCTTTTCAGTTGAAAATGTATTTTTTATCAACCAAACACTAATCACTGCAGCGTGCAAGGACCCAGAGCAAGATACCCTCGCCACACCCCTCTTGATTAGGATCCTCTGTATTAAAGTAGTCAATATAGAGGATATACAGTAGAATGGCATTAGAAGTGATCTCCACCGTCCGATCAAAAATCGAAGGCCCAGAGCAACTGTTGTTTTTCGCTACGGTACATTTTCCACCGTTGCTACCGCACTACATCATAACACTGTTCATACTCTCTCGAAAAAACATTGTTTGTGCATAGTACTATCGAATCCGAGGAGCATGAGCGGCCTCGGGAGCTCGTTCCACGGGAAGCGGCGGAAGGGAGTGGAGATTGCCGCACCGCACAGCGAGCGCCTCGTTTTACTTCATAGTTCGGAGTTAGCTCACTGGTGTTTGGTGGGGGAAAGAAAAAGCGTGCCGTTTCGGGTGTGGTTGCGGCGGCGACGAGTTGAGCGAGTTGAGGTTGGTAGGACGTGGACGTCCGGAACGTGGCACAGTACGTCCGTTGTGACCGGTGATCTCTACTACTTAAAAATTAGAGTTCGTGATCGTCCGTCCTCCTTCATGCGACGTGAGCCATTGGATCCGTTCTCCTTCGTGCGACATGAGCTGTTGGATCTGATGCATCCTTTCTCGGTTTCTCCTGTGCGCACGGTTCACACTCTCGGTCTCCCATCACTCCCAGTCTCCCGTCTGCTCCAATTGAAACCGTCACCCCACCTCTCTCTCATGCTCCTCCAGATCCCAATCCCCTTCTCACCTCGTCTCCTTGCACACTGCCGATGACGACGGGGACAAGACGAGCGTGTTCAAAGGCCTCGACAAGCGCTCCCAGGAGTTCCACCACATGCTTCAGGCATCCAGGGATGCGGCCGACCCCAACGCGTGGATCTCTGCAGCCACGGCGGTGTACTCTGATGGCAAGGACTCGGACGAGGTGGTGGCCCCACGCCCAGAGGGGGAGGTGAAGAAGCCCGAGGTGAAGAAACCCAAGAAGCCCAAGGCGACGGTCGTCGAGGCAGCCACCTTGATCGATGCAGCGGCACATCTCATTGAGATCTTGGTAAGAGCCATCTCGTTTTGCAAAATTATCGTTTAAAAATCAGATCTTGGTAGGTTGCTCTGGATCAAGTTTTTGTCTGTTTGTTAAGGATCAGATCTGATAAGGTTTAGTGTTGGATCTTGCGGGCCTTGTCGAAATTCCGATAACCTTAGCGAGGCACACGAGCGACAAAGCCGTGGCCGAGGCCGCTCTGCTTGCTGGTCATCCTCTCCTCTTTCTCGCCCTAGCCTTCTCCCCATCTCCTCCTCTGCCGTTGCCGCCATTGTCGCTCCGTCTTCCTGCCTTCTGTGCTACCGCTCACACCCCCTAAGTGGCCATATCGGTGCTTGGGATGCTCTCACGTTCCCTACCTCCATGGACTTCATCTTCGGCACCGCCACCATCCCCATCCTTCTGATGGCTACCGCCGGCTATGCAACAGCCCCATCCCTCCTTTCACTACTTCTTGCACACACCAGTGCCCAAATCGCCGTGGCTCCCCTTTTTCTTCACCGGTGTCGGCGGCCGCAACACTCCGACATGGGTGCTTCTCGGTTGTTCTTGATTTTTGTCGATGCCTTTTCTTCCCTGCTCTATTCTCTATTCTTACAGGATTGTCATCATTGGGTTCGTCATGCTCTGTAGTCCCCATGGCTTCCTGGTCGTCACGTTAGTGGCGTGATGACCGACGGAAGGAGAGGCGACAGTGTGGCGGCTCGCGGAGCATCACCGTCAACCTCGATCCACAAATGCTTGCCTCCATCGCGTATCTTGTCCCTATCGTCGCAGGCCATTTGCTCTCTTCCTTTCAATCGCAGGTTGGCCTCATGGTTCCCTTATCCCTTTTGTGATGAACTAATTCTGCATTGGTTTGTGTCACTTTGCCTGCACTAACTCCTCGTTCCTTTAGTTTTGCTCCGTTCCTAATCGAAAATCCAGGTGTGATGGATTATAGTTATAGTTTAATTGCAGGTTGCACAACATTGGACTTCCTTCCATTTTTTGGTCGTTTCTTTTGATAGATTATTGTTCTATCAGGATTCAGGAGCAATAGAAGGTATTCCTTCCTATCACTTGTTGTTTAATTATTCTCTATGTGAATCCCTAATGCTAACTATGTGTATGTCTTTCCCCAGTAGGTTAGAAGAATGGCAAGGTTTGCAGG